>CM032884.1:21131574-22406574 GCA_019176425.1 Megalops atlanticus | reverse complement strand
CAAAGCTCAGAAATCATTTGAATTCATCTATTCAAATCATTTAAAAGCAAAACAAACTTACTTCTTCCAGAGAGAATGTGGCCACTTGGCAGTCACAGTTCAAGCCAGTGACAAGCCGTTTCTTGAATCGATCTGTAATATTAATATGGAGCTTGTAAGTACCAAGCAATTTTACATAGGAGCTAGCTAGAAATTTCTTTTATGTTTAGAATGGCATTATCCACATTCATGGAACTTTAGTATAGTTGCATTATATGTGTTTAATATAAAAGTTTTTCATCTTTAAAAAGCAAAATAAGTGCAGGGCTCCTGAGTGGCTCTGTTGGCAAAGCACTGGTCTCAACTGCAGGGTGAGCCTTACAGTCCTGTTTTAATCCCAGCCATGTCACTAGCTAATAACCAGCAGCCCACAGCCATGAAGCCAGTTTGTTCTGTGTGGGTGTGTCAGGAGAGTCCCCCATCTCACCTCCCTCAGGGACCCTGAAATTTGCCATGTCCCTGCAAGTTGCTCAAACAACATCAGTGTTTGAGAGATCTCAGAGTGTCACCTATCCCCCAGCTTTCCTGTGGTGCACTGTGGGACAATCAGTGTGATTGCATTTGTCTCCTTTCAGTGTTCCTTCGCAACTGCAAAGGTTTTCTCAGTGAGACAAACCAAATGTGCACTTGGTGATTCTAAAAAGGGTTGCGTGAATTAAAAAAAAACCTCATGTACAATAACCTTTTAATTAATGATTATTTTGAAATTAGTGATTTAATGTATAATTTTGTGGGGTTTGTGATCTCGATAACATAACCTAATATTTTGACTGCAGCTTGAGGCTAATGTACACGTTGTACAATGTACAATGTGCTGTTTGTGGTTTTAGTTTCCTTCTTTCCTGCAGACATACAACAATCCATAAGCTCTCAATTTTTAGGACTGGACTCAAAATACTTCAGTTGACATTAAGAGTTATGAAATGATTACTCTACCTGTCAAGCCCTGTAGCTTCACAGTGCTTGCCACAAAATCATCAAATGTCATGCCTCCTTTGGAGCTGTATCGTTTCCATAACAACTCAAAAGTCTGAGAATTTATGGTGAGCCCTATAAAACATAGAATTTGAGAGGATTTAGAGTGAATCTGCACTACATTATTGCATTATGCAGATCTGGCATCTGCCTAGGTTTTGCCTATAAATTCATACAACTAGATATGCATACATGTAAATTCAGGTTAAGTAATTTTAGGTCACACCAGCAATACCCCACTCAGGATTCAAAGTAACTTGCAGGTCTCTGGTTTCCATTACAGAACACTGTAACCCATGCACTTGTTCTCTAATTTGTGCTGACTGAAAACTAAATCATTTGAATCAAACTTTCTCCGACAACAAATAGCTGTAAAGATTATAGGGGTCAGATCCTAAAGGGCTCATTGCCATCTTTCTCAGTGTGTTTTGACACAAAATTCCCAATTTCTCTTTGATTTAACACCATTTTTGTATGTTCTGTAAACCTTGAGAGTGGTTCCCTCATTGAGCTCATTTTGATCTCCCTTCAAATGGCAGCCCATAATGAAATACAATCATATTTATCAAAAAAATGTTAAAAATGGATCATTGCAAGAGGCTGAATTTACTACCTTTGGAATCAAAGAGAGTCTTCATTTGACTTGAGGTCAAATATCCAGTTTTGCTCAAGTCAAGATTTGTGAATTCCTTCTTCAAGATTCCTACTTGTAGCTCCAACTTCTGAAATTCTTCGACATTTAATTTTCCAGATTCATCATGCTATGTCATTTTGACATAAGGAAGAAATATTAAAAACCTCAATAAATGGTCAACCTCAGGATATATCAAGCCAAAAGCTAAATTTTGTGCTGTTTTTCCTTCCTAATGACTTTAATTATGTCTGTTTGATTGAATATCTAGCAGCTCTAGCTTCAGTAACTCAGTAATTAATTGGAATAAAAACAAGCTCACTGATAGACAGGAGACCTACAGTATGTGATCACATTTGACAAACATAAATGTAAAGGATACATCCATAATAGACAGCAAGGTTTTGGATGTCTCCAGACTCAGATCTGAAAATGAATATAAAATAAATGATTACACAATATCTTTGTGTGTATGTACTGTTTGCGTGTTTGTTTTAACCTTTCCATCTTATAAATGCAATATAGATTGATATTTTGATATGTTTATTCATAATTATATAAAATAACTTTAGTTCAGTTAGAGGGAAACTTTACAGAATATACTCATATATTATACACAGGTTCACTTACATCGGCCTCCAACGGAGTAATCCAACTCAATGAGCTTTTTCTGAAGTTCATCAGCATTGAGGTCCTATTTGAAATGAAAATTTGACTTTTTTTTTTTTTTAAATTAGACTTTTTTCACATTTTCACATTATCATGGAAAATGTTTCATATGTTGTGTTCTTTCTGATCCTCCTGGTACCTTTGATGATACCCAATGAGCTCTAATTGCCTTTAAGCACAATCTTAGAATGATAAACAAATGCTTTACCAGCAGAATAAGCGGGTGTTAAAATGTGCATTTCACCAAAATATAAAAATCTAGTTGGTTAGGAGTTAGTAGGTTGTTAGCTAGTTCACTAGCTAGATAAGCAGCTGTCAGTGTAGCTCCCAAGTGAATCAAAATTGGGCAGTGAATCCCAGTAAGCTATTCCATGCAACAGATCTCTCCTGAATCTCCTTTACTGAGATTACAAAGTTTAACTGTCATAATGTTCTCTTGATTACGTTAGTGTAATACCTGGAACAAGAACTGTTGCCTTTTTCTGTATTTTTTCGAGAGTTTCTTTGCTCTGTTATACTGGGGTGCCCTCAACAGCACATAGTATTCTACCCACTAATGTCCACCCACTAATGAAAAAACCCACTCTGAACCCCTCACTAGTCAACAACTATCTCCCGACTCCCATACCTCTCTAAAGCTCTAGAACGTGCTGTGTTTAACCAAATCTCCCACTTTCTCACTATTAACAATTTACTTGACCTTAACAAATCAAAGCTAACAAAGTTTCAAAGCTAATTACTCCATTGAAACTGCCCTAATTGCTGTAACTAATCAAATTCAAGCTGCCTCTCTCTCTTCTGTCCTTATCTTCCTAGATCTATCAGCCGCCTTTGACACGGTCAAGCACTACATCCTCCTGTCTGAGTTGTCGACCCTGGGAGTCACTGGAATGGCCCTGGAATGGTTCTCCTCCTACCTCAGAGGCTGCTCCTCCTCCTGGCTGGGCTCCATCTCCTCGCCCCGGTTCCTGAAGAGAGGTGTTCCACAGGGATCAGTGCTGAGACCACTCCTGAACACTTGGAGAGGTCATAACAGCACATGGCCTGTCGCATCATTCATATGCAGATGATACACAACTGTTCATTGCCTTCCCTCCCGAGATGGACATCACTCCTCAAATATCAACATGTCTCACCGACATTCTGGGCTGGATGAACAAGCAACAGCTCAAACTGAACTTTGACAACACTGAGACAGTCTATGTCCCAGCCCATATCTCCTCCGAGGAACCTGTCAATTTGCACTGACAACACAAAGGCAATGGCAACCACAGCTGCCAAAAACCTAGGGGTAACCTTGGACAACAATCTGTCTTTCAAAGAACATATTGCAAACACAACCAAGATCTGCAGATGCCTTTTATTCAATATTAGGAAGATCAGACCATACCTCTCCAAATACACAGCTCAAGTTGTGATCCAGGCTCTTATCCTGTCACGTCTGGACTACTGCGACTTGCTGCTTGCCTGCCTCCCGGTATATGCCATCCGACTGCTGCAGCTTCTCCAGAACGCAGCAGCCCTGACTTACTGACTTCTTGTAATACTTCTCGATAACTACACTTAGCATAGTGATACACTTATTTGGAAGTCGCTCTGGGTAAGAGTGCCTGCTAACTGATGTAAAGCAATGTAAAACACAGTAAATCATCTGTTAACTCAATTACTTACTTTCATGCACGAGTCCTCTGGGAAAGAATCACACGCCAAACTTTGTGGCCAGGAGAAGCCAAATTTAGCCATTAGAGTGTCACAGCCCTTCTTTGCACTCTCACAAAATGATCGGCAAGGACGGATAGCCTTGCCATGCTCGCATTTTGGGACATAAACAGAGCACAGAAATAACTGTAAGTCTGGAGAGCACTGAACCTTTACAAGGGGGTAAAACTGATGCACTTCGAGTCCGGCATCTTCCTGGTCGGCATGTCCTAATAAATTTGGCATGACAGTTTCACTGTAGGCTATATCCTTACAAAGTGGAACTGTGATGGGTTGGCAGGACCCTTTAGAAGCTTGGTGACTGCTTTCGGCTCCTTGCATGAAACTCAAAAGCCCCAGAAGTATCAGAATGCACATCCTCATATCTGTTGAAAGCCACTGGCTTTAATGCAGAATGAATTTTTTCTGTCAAATTCCGATAACACTCTTTCGCTGCTGCCTGTTTTTCGCTGCTTCTCTCCCTTTGTTTGTCTACTGCCTACACTCCCCAGTCTTTTATATGGGAGGGTTAGGTACATTCCTGACAGTTTCATCCAGCTGGATTTAATTTCACAGCTCACTCAGCATTTTCCAGACCAGCCCCCTATCTGGCTTCAGTTACCACAATAATTCAAGTTTGTTGTTTTGACACCAGTTTTAGATAAATATGACCTGTCATATGCTGTCATCATACAAAAACCCCATGTTACCACATTTTCTGAGTCTCTAAAAACAAAAATAGCATCACAATTATTAACATCAAAAGGAAGCAGGAACACAAAACAATTTTACCTCACACAAACTGAGCAAGTACTATTTCAAAGCAATGCAACTCAGCGTCTCCTTTTTATATCTTGCTGCGATGAGTGGGTAATGCTTTGAAAGTTGACATTTTCTCAGCAGGACGTTTTTACATACGCTTCTTTGATGGACACAACCATACAAGATAGTGGCACAGATATTCTATTCTGACCAGATATTCTATGTTCCCTCTGTCTTCCATCAATGAGATTTCTCCTCTCCCCTACAGTGCTGGAACTGAAGGATTATAGTGTAGTCGACTGACGCCCAGGTCACAAAAAAGCAAAAGTGACCATTAAGAAAACAGTCCTTACTGTTAGTTGAATGGAGGTGATACATATTTTATTACATTCCAGTAAGCACAGTGTAGACTGTTTTCCATTAATTATTGACTTGACACTATATTAATAGCATACACATGGGTAAAAATGATTAAAAAGTATAGCTGGTGGGCACAGTTAGAAAAGTAATCAGTACAAATGTACATCAGTTGTAATAACATCAATCTAGAGGAAATATTACAATTATCAGTTTATTATAACTTCTTGACCTATATGACCAAAAAGGAAGCAAAATGATAAACTAATGAGGCAAGCAGAACAGTAGTTAAAAAGTATATTTATCTTTCATTAGTTAAAAAAGAACAACCAAGGATAGAAAAATACCACACATGCATTTTATTAGATATGGCATAACATTCTGCTTTGTAAAGGGTAAATGTGGACAAAATCCCTTTCAGATGTTCTCCTGTCCGCTCATGTGCTCATGACACATTGGATAAACTGGAAAGAAGGAAAAGCAATCAATTACAACTGTTTCTTCCATGGACTGACAACTAAACCATATGTGGAAAAAATGTACATACTGTCAAGTGTATTTAACGGTACATTTACAATCCAGTTCAAACAACAACCATAACACATGCCTTTAGGATTGTGTTGTGTATTGCTTTTCAACTTTACCAGTGAGAAGAATTCTTTTGACATTGAGCTCAGAGACACTTACATCATCGTATTGAAAAGTGGCCACTCCCTGCCCAGCCTGATCCCGTTTTCTGAATAAATCTGTAACAAATACAGACAAAAATTGATACTTTGACTATATGGGCTTTATAAACGCCATTTCATGAAATGTATAAAATGTTGTAATGATAACAATAAAACGATGCATTTTCAAAAATACAAAAATCATGCATACAAACTTAAAGAACAGATACCACTAACTGTAAAGTCTTATTCAATCTTCATGCAAGCAACGGACTCTCTGTTCACAACTTCTTCAAGTTATGCAATAATTTTTTTTGCAATTTTGCCATATAATTCTTACCAGTAAGGGTTCGGAGTTTGATGCAGCAGGCAACATAATCATCAAATGAGATCTTCCCATGAGTGCTGTATCTCTTAATGATGCCATTCATAGCCTGAGGGCTCAGTCTGTAGCCTGTAGCCACAGAGACATACACAACACAGATACAAACTGAATGCACTACTGTGCATTTCAAACCCACATGCAGTTGGACAGTTTACTTACAATAATAATTGTGTCTCTGGATGAAATAATTCTCAGCTTTCTTTTCTGAGTAATATTCCAGTCTCTGCACAAATATTACAACTCGTTCTTCATATCTACAAACACAGCCAATTCACTTCAAGGATTCAAAATATCATAAACAAAATCAATATTTAACCAAGTGAGCACCTTAATTTTGCTCTAAATTCAACAAGCAAACAAAACCTACAAAGTTGAGAACAGATAGAATTTACTCTACACTTCACTCCTATGCTTCAGTTTGAGGTACGGACACAACTAAATTCCACTGCTAGTCATCCAGGGTTGAAATATCTGTGGAGACATACCCATAGAGGCGACAGCTTGGTGCATTTCCTGTGGGTCCACAGTGCCACTTTGATCTCGGTCAATGGACATGAAATGCTGTTTCCAGGCATTCAGGACACTCCACAGCTCCTTGAACTCATTGAAACCCATTGTGTGTGAGAAGTCTCTCTGAGATTGTGTTAGGGATCACAAAGCAGGCGAAAAAGGTATTATGGCAGAAATCTGCTCTCTCACTTCCACCATACTGTATGTCAATTACTACTCCAGTGATCACTCCAAAATGACAGCATAATATGTAAACAGTAAGACAACAGCTATCTGAAGTTATTCGTCACAATTATTATTAAACCAATTTTTAATCACTGAAACAGCTTCATGAGCTCATCTCTAGAAAACAATTACAGAAAGTCTTCTTTGGATTACTTCTTTGGAAACCTCCAGCAGTCAGGGTTGTACAGGCCGTTGCCTTGGGGAATGGTTCATACAGCCCACTGAATAAAATTCCTTACATTTCACTTCCTAAAACATTCAATTGTTCCATGAAACATTAACATATGTTCAAGCTTCTCCTGATATACACTGTGAATATGAGAAAGAAAAGGTTGGGTGAGATGGTCAGAGGAACTCATGTGCGCTTCACTTGGAATGAAAGGGATACATCCAACATGCCGATCATCAGCCTGCAGGTCTCAAGATTGAAAGCTGTCAAAAAAGGAAGGTGCTAGCATTAGTTACGCCATTTGCCAAGAGTCAGGATGTCAAAACATGTCCGAACACAGCAGACTTAAGCAAAGCGCTTGACACCATTGGCTCTTCTTGCCTAGCCACATTCATCTTGCAGCAAACAAAATGCCTTCTTTAAAAGCATGTTATAAGCACTGCTGGTGGTTACAACTCAATATTAAGAATAAAAAAGAAACTATTGCGAAATCAAGATCATGACAAAAAGTACTTTTGGACTTAGAAAGAAGCCACCATTAAGTGATTAAGGTGCAGTAAGGGGAAGGTTACTCCCTCTCTGTCCACATAATTTATATAGGGTCTATGTAAATTGATTCAGGAGTTTGAAAGCTCATTTTCTAAATGGAACAGCAGGAAGCATGAGAGGAATTCTAATCTTACGTTTATAGGCTCCAGAGATGTTGGACTGAGTTAGACATGTCTGGAGCTCATCTGCAGATATCTGACCATCCTATTCAACACAAAGAAACATCTCCATGTAAATAAGTAATTCAATTTGTGCAAATAATAATAATAATTATAATGTGCAGGAGACACAGGATGTGAATAAATATTACTGTTTCAATTTTACTAATAAATCATTCTAATTACTAATCATGTTCTTTTACATGAAAAAAGGAATTTCAGTCATGTGCATTAACACTAAGATACTTGCTTAAAAGGGGACAGCAGTAGACAGTTCATAACAATAATAACTATATCAGTGGCTACATCTGTGAATTAACTGGCTTACCTGGCCTGCAACAGCAGCGAAATAGCTATAAAGAGGATCTTGCGGCTGGCCAGGAAATCCTCCCATAACAGGGGCACCAGGTGCTCCCCCGTACTGTTTAGAACAAGAGAGGAAGAGACAAACCAAACCAAAGGTCACTCTTCCTATGGCTCTTCTCTCTGCTTAACTATTTTCTGTTTGAACAATGACCCTTGTTTTGTTATCACAATCTTGCATTCTAGTTGTACCGACAACATACGGGCTACGGACAAATAAACTGGCAATGCTGTCTTCCGAAACAGTATGCATCTAGGTTAGTGTAGCCTATAGACTGGTAAAAGTTTTACAAACTTCATAGAAAAGGGGAGTTTGGCTACGTTTTTATTATTGTGGTCACAATATGGTGCCAAGCCCCCTTTATCCGTTCTGTGACAGCAAAAAAATGGTGCCAAGCCCCCTTTATCCGTTCTGTGACAGAAAAAAAAGGAAAAAACATTCCCCCAAGCCCTCCGTCTAGGAAGTGACATAATCGCATTCCAAGAACACCCCGCCCACTTAACTATATCCACTGAATCAATCGAAAAGATAGAGTGGAGAAAAAGAGATACATATTTCAATGAGTTGTTCTCCCTGTAGTGTCCCGCAACATATCCGCAAATGTTTAGCACTACTTGATACGTAATTCTCATTTTCACTGAACAGCATGTTCTGTAGCCAGCTGGGTGGTGGCTGGGTTACTTTTCGGATAATCGTAAAAACGAGCGGATTGAATCTCATTGAATCTGATTAACTTCACCTTCGATGAGCGTGGAACTAATGTAACCACTCCCACTGAACCGTTGAACCTTTTAAAAACGTTAAACTGATGTTGCTACACTGATGTTGCTACATACTATCTCGTTTAGAAATATCTACGTCATGGTGCCACTACCCGTATTACCAATCAACATCCGTTCTAATAAATCTCGTATGTGTGATTTCTACCCAGTGTTCCAACAAATGTCCAACAAGCAGTGCTGTACTATCTTAACATTAGATATCCACATGATTAACTACAAATCAAAGGAATGCATGCAAACCGAATATATTTTACGAACTAACCAACTACAAGTTTCACGATGGTAAGTCGGTCAATAACTGGAGATCTGTTGGACTATTATCTATTATCACCTATCGCAGTACAAATACATGGTTTCTTCTTCATGTAGCAACCTTCAAGAGGCATCGCAGTCAATTAGCAACTTAAGCAGCTTTGCAGGCCCGCCTGAAACGGTGCAACCTTAACGTCGGCTAATGCATTACTTCTGACTGACTACATCATTTTTGTTCGGCTTTCTCTTTGTTCGTAGGCTATAGGTGGTTTTGCATGTTGTCACATAAACCTTCAGTTAGTTAAATGCTACATTTTCATTTCTTTCCATAGTGTAATGCGGGTAACTTACGCAACAGAAACATGCTCCGTGTATCCCCCGCTAACAATAGTTTTACAACACGATATACATAGACACTTGTCCCATTTCCCCGATATTTCTTTCAAATCAATTTTCAATATAAGAATTCAACGGGAAACATTCATACCCCTCCACCGAATCCTCCGGGGGGAGCACCATATCCTGGGTAACTCATCTTTTCGGGACTTCTTTCAAGAATACGGAAATTCCTCGGTACAGCTCGGTGGCTAGTTACTAGTCACTTTCACATTCAAAATGGGAGGGTCAGGTATTGCGAGAACGATGCCCGGTCTGCGGCAACAGTGGAACGCACAGGTTTTTAAATGTGCTGTACAGCCTCACATGTTTTTAAATAATGAAAATGGCTCAACATCTACAATGCTCAGAATGTGAATGTTATTCACACAAAAGTACATAGATTAATAAATAACCCCTCTCTCCTGGTGTGGCGAGCGAGCTGATGACTAATTAATTAGTACGGATTTTAATATTTTTTTATCCCCTTGCCAACTGTACAAGGTTTTAGAAAATGATTTTAGAAAACTGATTATAAGAAAAATCTTAAGATGCAGATGTTTGTTGCTATATAGTTGCAGCTGGTTTGCTGTTTACATAGGTCTAAATACTCATAACATAAACTGTGGTAAAACCAGGCGACGGGTGAACTATGTGTTTAAAACATTTGCCATATAGCTACACTAGCTGCAGCAAGATTAAAAATAACTTCAATTACCACAATGCATCACCAAACTTAGATCCCACCCATTGACGTCATTGATAAGCGCACCTTTCCTGGAGCCGCCATTGTTTGTTCTCATACGCTGAGGAACACCGGGAAGGGTCGTTGCTCCAGTATGCGTTGTCAGTTTAATAACTTAACCGGTGACGTACACAGGTAGTTAACCTCTAAGATGTGCGACATGCATATGAACATTGAGGAGTTAGATTCACTTCATTCTCGACAGGAGAGGCTTCAGGAGTTGACGGATTTCACTGAAAGTTGTCAGAAGAAGCTGGAAGGGTTGTTTGAGGCGCTGGGATGGAGTCAGGAAATGAACGCAGACTCGATGCAGGTAACTTGCGTAATGCAGTGGATAAGCAGCAGGCATCTAGCTTTTTATTATCGGTGTGCAATGCAGCATAATCACTATTTTAAATATTACAATGTAATGATTGTTTTGTGTGTAGTGAGGGTCAGAAATACGGCATAGGACATCATACCCCAGACACTGACAGTGTCGTTAGCCGACAGCAAGAAAGGCTGTTAAACGTAAATTCCCAACCTCTCTTTATGTAACTAACTAGCTAGTCTAGTTAGCTATGCCTTCGTCGCTTCGTAGATACGTCATCACGCCTATTAAACGGCTAGACTAGTTTCTTTTGAGCATTGAGAAAGCTCGTACCGGTTGCATGATTGACGTCTGAGGACTAATAGCTACATTTCTATTTTGCATCGTCAGGAGCCCATGGAAGTGTGTCCGTATGACCCCAACCACCGAGTCCCACAGAAGAGCATGGAAAGGCACAAAGCATCGTGCAAATTAAGCAAGATGGGCTACAGTCGAGAAGAGCAGGTATCCACGATGTTCATGCATGTGCACTGTAGACCATTTTGATGCAGATTTGTTTGGCTTCTTCACAAAGCCAGAAAGAAACTGTGTTTATCAGTAAAGATATAGGCCTGTATCGATTACATCTTATCAATGACATATCGTTGGTCTATTAGTGGTTTCGCTTAAAAATGAGCCCAAAATACATGCTTTATAGAAATGCCTAATATGCTGTTCTAAACTACTCTGCGCGTTTTGAGTCTGAATGAATCAGGCCAGACTTATCGAGCATCAGCGCAACATTATTTTGTCAACATAAATAATATGCATATTTCTACTTATTTGTATGTAATGCTGTATATTCACTGATTTTAGCCTTGCAATTTAATGATTTTAAAAAGGCTCAGAAACATAGCATTGGACATTATACCCCAGCCACTGACAGTTGTATTTTTATTTATTTATTTTGCTGAATTTGTTTCAGGCTGAGATGTATAACCCTACCGTTTGTTATGAAAAAACCAATGTTCCCTCCCTTATTATTGGTGAGTATATGCAAAGTAAAAGAGTCTCACTATGCCATGAAAGATCCATGCCTTCATGCATAATTTGATCTGCGTGCAAATAGATCTAATTAATTCATCTTTTAAAATACTTTAAAGTTGAGTAGAAGGTTGATCTGTTAACTGATGGCATTGCTTCCAAGGAAGTACTTTCATGTTTTCACCTCTTCTGTCCAGAATGGCTTTCTTTAGGTTCAGAACTGGTACAGTCAATTTATTTTTGCAAGGTGGTGTTGTGTAGTGAAAACAATATTCTTTTTGTCCAGACAAACATGCACAGCGACAGATTATCCTCAAGGCAAAAGCATGTGCAGCTCCCGGAAGAACCGAAGTACAGTACAGCCAAAGTAAGTAGCACTGCATTGTCCCTTTAAAGATGGGCAAGAACAGATACAGTGTTTAATCTAAGGAGCAAGACCTTTGCACCACCAGACTTCTGGAATTTGAGGACAGCAATAAAACATTCTCTGGATGCTTTCTGGTGGGCTGCATGCTGCAAGCCTGTTGATGAACATGAAGTTGAAATGAGAAATTGCTTACTCTGCTTGTCCAGCAGGGAGCACTAGTGAGCAGTTAGAACATTTGGTGAGGAAGTTGAGGAAATTGTCAAAACTATGCTGTTTCTCTAAGTATGTCCAGGTATCACTGGTTTTCCATTTCATTTGAAACTAGTGCCCTGTTTGCTGACTAAACCTGTAGTCCTGCCATGTGTTCTCTCCTGCATATCTCCATATATTTGTTGGTGTATGTTATCACTGTACTTGTGTTTTGTTTTTCAGCAACAGTGGTGAGTATAAAGAGGAACTAGACTGTTCTCCTCTCATTCAGGCTTGGCCTGTTTACTTGCAGTATCCTTTAATATAATATCCTTTCAAATGTGCTGGTTACAATAGTATCATTCTAATAGCACTTAACCAGGAGACGTTAGGCACTCTTGATATTGTTGTGCTTGGCGTTTTATGAAAAGTCAGTGGCCTGCTAAAATCACATCAGTGGTTTTAACAGATTCCCTGTACGTGTTCGGGGAAATACAGCTAGATCCTTGTTATTTCATACTCAAGTAACCTGTCTCCTTTTGAAAATTTTCTTTCTGGACACATTAGTTGATGCGTCATTGTTCTTAACAATGAATTTTATTACCTCTTGAAATATAGAGGATCGGAACAGTGCAGGGAATGACTTGTGACTGTTGAACCAGACAGAGGATTGATATTTTTATGTTATGGATTCTTCAATTTGCCCTGAGCGAATACTGGAACATGTACTGAAAGCGGCTCCATGTGGAGTGTTTTGTATGCAGGTTTGCATGTGCTTGTTTTAGTGTATGTTAAGGCTTTTTTTGTGTGCTGCAGGTGAATATTCTGCAGACCCTCCTGATGTTCCTCAGAACCACAAACATGCAATATGTGACCTCACTGTGGCAGACCGATTGGCTCTGTATGACCATGTGACCAGAGAGGCCAGCCAGCAGAGGGCGCAAGCGCAGTCTAGTAACAATGATGACCTCTATGTGGATTTGGTGGCCAAACTCAAGAAAGGTATCATTTGAGAGAGAGAGTTGCACACATTGACCCTGGTCTTTTCTTTAGTATTTTAGAGCTTTCTGAGTATAGCTGCTTGGAACCTGGGGTTTCAGTAAAATGTGTATTAAAGAAGCTTTTTAGTATCTGCATGAATAGATCCTTTACCTCTAAAAAGCCCATTCGTAATGGTTGTTACTTACAGGAGAGGAGCAGAATGGGCCCAAGTCTCACCTGGAGGTTCTAGCTGAGATGAGAGACTACAAGAGACGGCGACAATCCTACAGAGCTAAGAACGTCCACATCACCAAGAAGTCTTACACAGAGGTTAGTCTTTGCCTCTGTTTCAGAGCAGAGTGCACAGTTTTGTACAGCGATTTCATTGCAATCGAATAGTGGAGCGATGCATGTAGTGTAAAATAGCATTCAGTTAAGTCCTGCTTTTCTAAATCACTTGTGTAGTAGTTGTATTATATTGACGTCAAATAAGTAAATTAGTACATGCGATTTTAGTGTTAGGCGGTACGAATTGCATTGAAATTACACTATAACATTATTTGTTTAGCAGGTACCGTCATCCAGAGTGACATACAACTAGCCAACATATTTTCCATTTTACATTACATTATATTATTGGCATTTAGCAGATGCTCTTATCCAGAGTGACTTACATAGGTTACAATGTTTACATGTTACCTATTTATACAGCTGGATATTTACTGAGGCAATTCTAGATTAAGTACCTTTCCCAAGGATACAGCAGCAGTGCCCCAGCAGAAAACTCATGAGTCCTGCTCCTTACCACTGTGCTACACACGCTCAAGGGTACAACAACCTTTGGAATAAACGCCCATGCTCCTCACCACTACATCACACTGGTACAATTACAGTGGCTTATTAATAGATAGTTGTTAATGTAAATATGACTGAAGAAACACAATACACATTTTACCACGCACCTAGTGAAGGCACACTGCTACTTCTTACTTAACTCCTTTTTAATGATGATTGTGTGTGTATGAACTCCAGGTTATCCGGGAAGTAATCGATGTTCACTCTGGTGAGCTGGCCCATCTGTGGCAGGAAGAGGAGAGGGAGGCGGAGGAGGAGTCTCAGTCGTCCAGGCACTCCTCTCACAGGTAACCTGACTGTCACTGAGAAACCTCTGTATGCTTTACTGCTGCAAGTCCCTCAGTGTAAGAGCTGAGCTTTTAATTCGTGGGGGTGTGTTTCTGGCCGCCCTCTGTTCCTGCTCCTACAGGAGGAGGTCTGAGGAGAGGCGCTCGGCGTCGGAGGAGTCACGGCACTCCCACGCCAGCTCCAGAGACGCCCACAGCTCTCGGCACAGGCGCCACCGCAGCCGTGAGCGAAGCCGGGACAGGGACAGGGACAGCCGGAGGAAGAGGTGAGGCTATGAACATGATGGTGGCAGAATTAAAGCCATTTTGGAATTGCAAATGGTCCTTACTGATGGTAGCAGTATGGCAGCATCTTCAGCTATCATCAGGACTAGATAACACTTTGTGTTTCGATGTGTGATGCATTGTAACTATGAATTGGCCCTCCCATGTTTGGCTCTAAGTGGTCTATTACTAGATTTATGTCTTTAACTTGTCTTTGTTTCATTTTATTGATTGGATTAATGTTGTGCATTATGGAGTGTTAAGTTTTGTGGAAGGAGCCGTTATTGTGTGAAAACATGTTTTGGTAGTGCCGCGTGCAGGGACCAAAACAGCAACAGATGACAGTCCTCACAGACCTCGTGCACAGCCGTGTCTGTCATTCTGAAGTTGCACAACAGTGTTGACATCTCACTTCCTGTGTTCATTTCAGGGATTCCCACTCTCCAGAGGAGAGACGCCATGATCGAAAGAAGAAAAGGAAACGTTCTTGATTGCTGAACATGGGGAGACCCAACGCTTTATCCTTGAAGTGCTTTGTTGCTGAAGCTGGGGAACCACATGAGTGCTGTGAATGGACAGCATGAGGAGTCACATTTATGAGCTCAGCTGTGTGGCTCAGAGGAGTCTGGATCACAAAGTGCATGAATTAAAATCTGTAATGTGTGGCTCCAAGTTGTTTACCTTCGCAGGAGTTAAGGAGGGAGAGGCACATCAATGAGTGAGAAAAGCAAGTCACGTTTCTACCACCAAGCCCATGCTTTTGTGCAGGATTTACTGTACCCACAGGGAAAAAGTAGCAGTGCCCATCAACAAGTCTTATCTGTTTTTATCTCCCTAATATGAATTGTATGTTTAACATTTTTATTTCCTGCAAGTTTACGTTACACCAACATTGCTCCATGTACAATTTAATAAATTCACTGACTGACAGTCTGAGGACTCAATGAAAAGTTGCTTTCAGAGAAGGCATTGCCTTTGTGTCTGATGGTGCAGGGTTGGTGCCAGTACAGCAATGTGTTTGAAGTTTGAGTTTCCATGTTGGTGTTGAAGTTTTCTAATTGCCCAGATTCCCTTCAGTTTTCAGTGTGATATGGTATGTCATAGCTGAGGACTATTGAACTAGTGGCAGGGGATCAAATACAGCCCTTTCTGTTGGTGCAATAAAAAAAAAAAACTAACTAAATGTATTAATATGCATCAAAACATGGGATTCCTTGAAACTCCAGTATTTCATACGTCCAGGACGCTGGTGGTATGAGTAAATAATCACTTTTCGCCTAATAGGCATCATCCTGTGAAGTTAGTTTCTTAATTGCTTTCAGTGATTTTGTTTAATATGAACTTAAATTCTCTCTACCGTATGCGCAGGAAACAATTTATTGACATTGCTTTACTGAATGTCATGAGCAATGTCTCAGTGTATTTTAAGAATGCTTTTATTTATACCCATTGCATATCAATCATCCCTGCATTGTTTCACCAGTCAGAAAGTGTTTGTCCAGCATGTATATTTTAAAGAAAAAAAAAACCCCACAATGTTCCACATGAAGATGAACACTTTCCTAAGCCCTGAAAAAGCATCAGAATTGAGTATGTAAATCACATGCCTTTTGCATGGAAATCTTTTGGGGTGGTCAGTGTTTTAGTCAAAAGCTCTGTTTTGGATTTTAGCCTTTTGGTTGTGTAAAACTCCTTTAATGAATGCAGGGTGGGTTGTATAAAAAGGGGTGAGCTGCAGAGAGGAGTGGATTGAAGAATATAAGGTGACTGAGTTGGGCTGATCTCATGCAGGCTCAAATTTCTGAAGAATGTGATTGGCCCTTGGGAAAGTTTAGTTTGGATTGCTGGCTGAGCCCTAATCTCCCATCAACTCTTATCAGGCTAAGATGTGAATGACTCCCAAGAAAAAACTTGAAAAATGTGAGTAAGGGGTGTTATAATTGGCACTTTTTTGCTATGGGGGTAAAGGTCATTGAGTTTCATGTACTCCACAGGGTACATAAGTAAACCATTTCTTTGCATAAAGTGACAGCAGCAAAATGGTCTCAGCCATACTACTAAAGAATAAAATAAAACTATATAGTTTACATTTTTGAAATTTGCTGAACGTGCACAGGATACAACATAACATGAAAATCAAAGCCCAGTTTAATTTATATGTGAGTAGAGTCAAATTTATATCGCTTTCATATTAGCATTTTTTATTCTGCATCACATATGTTTAACATAATGTTATATGTCTGTGCCCATTTTAACTTAAATAATTGTGTATAAACTGGTTTTTGGAACAAACTGATCCAAATGACTTATTTTTGAGCTGTGTTTACAGAAAATTATCCCCACCAGTTTATGCAAAAAATTTAAAATCTCAGTCTATTTGCACTACATTGCATCTGTTGAGTTACCATGTGTGCCTGTTCATACTGAATTATTGTAATATAAATTATTTATGACATAATTATGGTTACAATAGTATACTAGGATCAAATGGTTGAACCGTGCTATAACAACTGTTTTTGTCAAAAAGAAAGATTTGGAGGCAGTTTGCGACAACTAGGGCGTGTGTGTCCATGAATAATAAAATGTTAGCGTGTATTAGATGCCAGTGGGAGGGAGAATGGTTGTACAGTTAGTCTCAATGGAAGTACTGCCACAGAGAGAGGTCGGCCTCTTTCATCAGCAGCTAGCACATCTCCCTCTTCTTCCTTTTGTCTATCTTTGCCCCAGTCTCGCTCTCTCTCTAAGTCTGTCAGGAGTGCTGTTTGCTCTTCAGGGGCTCAGGTATTTCTCACCAGGTTGAGGAGAGGAGGGCGCAGAGCCCAGTGCTGCCCAGGGGCCCAAGCCTTCGCTCCCTGACTCGGACACGGGACCCCTAAGGAGAGAGAGAGAGAGACGGGGGACTGCACTTTCTGCAGGAGCTATAATGGTGTAAGGGCAACCTAGCGGGTATACGAGTCACTGATATTTTTTTTTTGTTAAAATCCTCCGCTGTCGCAGCGGGACAGACGTGTGGAACGTAGCTACCAGCTGACCCAGCCTGCGGTCATGGCAGCGTCCAGGGCAAAGGTAAGCAGAGAGCGAACAGTGTTGGCGGTCCAATTTTCAGCAGAGCAGGGTACTGGGGTTTCAGTTAAAGCTGGCACACCGAATGACAGTGTATGTCAGAGAACAAATGCGCCAGTGAGATCAGTCAGGTCATAAGCTTTAGGTTGGATAGTGCTGGCTTGTTTGTGTAGTTCTATTGGGACAGTGTTCTTTTTTTTGGCTATAGAAAACATGGTAAATGTGTCAGGGTATGTAAGAATATGTGTATTGGGCCTTTTGTTCTTCTTTTAAGTGCCCTTGTCAGGCATCAGCATTTTCTTATTGTTTTATGTTTATCATAAAAGTAACATTGTTGTCTTTGGCCACCTGCTATTTGCATCAGATTAAAATGTGTGTCATGGCAGTCCTAAGTGCTCTAGTTTCATGGTATGTGGACTGGATAACTATAGGTTAACTCTCGAACACTGCAGACTGTGACTGCAGTTCTCGGGTGAATACAAAGCTGATGACCACAATTATCTTTTGTGATATTTTGCTGTAATCGCAGAATTTTTATTTTATTGTAGCTATCCCATCGTATACTGCAGGATAAGTAGCTACAGGTGAATATGAATGATGCAGTGTTGAACCTGACAATGTGTAAAAGGAGTTCATTGAATGATCATTAAAAAGCATGCAATGTTAATCTCAATTTTAGGCTTGGTATTTTTGGCCCTACATAAATCCTGCTTGTTGAAGAATGCGTTGAGCTTTTAGGTAGCCGAGTGTAGATGAATACTCATAGTGGTACCAGAACTTGTCAGTGAACTGAACACACATTTCTAAAAAGATCCGCAAAAAGAAAAAGTTCCCTTTTATGTTTACAGTGCCTGGTTCTTGTGGCAGAATGTTTTCTTTTGGTGAATTCAGTTCAACTAAATGGCAAAAGAGACATTTTGTTGAGCCTAGTGATACTTCTTGAGCAAGTGTAGATCGTGGAGAGTTGTTGAAATGGCCCCGCCTGCAGGGGAAGCAGAGGGGCATGTGTCCCTCGCACCACCTCAGTGTCCCGGGAGGCCTTTGGGTCAGTGCATTGAGCTGCAGAGCAGTCTGGGTACACAGTCCACTAAGGGCCTGTCTGGAAAGAAGCCACAATTTCCCTCTTATCCTGTTTCTTTGAGGTTGTTTCATTCTAATTCTAACAGTTTGCTAAGAACAGTGTGATGCTGGGAATAGGAATAGTCACATTTTACATTTGTTCATATTTCACTTTCCTAAAGATTTTTGTCAGGACAAGGCTAACTAACAGAAAATTTAAAGTGATAATTCAGAAGTGCTGCTTTCTTCAACCATGGAGACCACAGTTGATTTTGTTAAAAGATTTCCTTTGTTTCAAATGTTCATTGGAAGGAAGTGTATGAGTGTGGAAACATCACAAAGGTGCACTGTAAGGACTGTGGAATTTGCATAAACATGCCAGCAGAGAGCAAACTTTTCCCAAGCGCTGCACACTTAAGTACTGAAATGACTTTTACAGGTTCTGAAAAGCCCTCGTTCACTCACACTGATTTGGCCAATTTTGGAATGTAGGACCTGTCTGAGAATTCCTGCTTAGGCTCCCTTCAGTCCAGCTGTGGTAAAATGGTCATAAATGGATCATCTTACACAGCCTGGGCCAGCCCTACTCAAATACAATTCTGCTGTCCATTGCCTGAGTCTGTCAATGAAATAAAAAGACCACAAAGATATGTGCATTACATGATCAAACAACCAGATGTCATTTGTAGAAGATGGCATATTTTGGTTTAACCTTTAAAGGACCAAAAGGGTTCAATCTCAAACTAATGTTTTCATGGGGATAATGTATAAATTATTTGAAGAGTCTGTAGTTAAATAACATCCCCAAACTTTTAAAACACTTAAAAATACATATATGCCTATGTGTCATATCCTATTCTCACGGGAAGATACAATACAATGGCACCTTCCTTAATGATTGGGAAAGTTGTTATTTTGCAGTCAATACAGCATGATTTTTGCATGGCTTTCAACGGGAATGTTTAGTGGTTTGGGCTTGTTAACAGAGACATGTGCAGTGCTGATTATTGATTATTTATTATTTATTTCCTTTCTGACATTCTGCTCCTTGCATCCCATGATACTGCTGGGGGGTTGAGTGTGTGGGACGTGTGTCATAGATCAAGTGACATCACTCCAGCACGAGTGGTTTATCACAAGTCTTGGGTTGTCATGTTGTGACAATGAATGCTGACTAATAGATAACCTTTGGGATACAGGGTTCTAAGTTCAAGGGAACCTGAATGCCAAAGACAAATTATCATTAGAGACACTTCACACTCTGCACGCTTTCCTGTTTCAGTTAAGGACCTTAGGTTGCTGTATATCTGAGTTGCATCAATTGATGAGGCTGAGATTCAGCCATGTCAGGGACAGAATTTTCAGTGTTGAGAGTTCAATATCTTGTTACTGCTGCAAGAGAAACTGTAAATAGAGCTCCTCCATGCAAAAATATAACTGGATTTGTAAAGAGAAGCAAAAATTATTTTATTTAATTTTCACAGTTGTTTTATACTTTTAGTAGGCTTTCATTCAAATTGTCCATTTCATTTGTCATTTCAAATAAATCTAGTAATTCTAGATTAATGCGTAGTTAGTGCATAATAGTAGGACCATTACAGAACCAAGCACTGAGACTTCTTCAGTGGCCTGTTTTTTGGTTTAGCATGTTAGTGTTGAAGTTGAGGACTACGTTTTTCAAAGGACACTATCCAGACATACTCAGAACTGCATTACTGTAAATGACCCCTAGAGGCAGGTTGGTGATATACTATGGGGTTTTGTGGACTTCTATCAAATATTTCATTTGTTAAACCTGTTGTCACTTTGTCAGTCTACCCATTATTTTTAGACATGAAGATGCCACTAGATGTTTTTAGCATTCTATCTGCAATATGGTAAGACCAACAGACTGCACATGGTCAACCTCAAACAAACACAAACAAGAAATTATCATCCCAGGATGTCTCTGATCCAAATCATATGCAACTTACCTCTGCACAGGAACAAATACTTTACAAGCTAACAACATCAATGAATATACTACCATCGGTGGTATAAATGGGGTATCACTGGAATATCAAATCTGTTTAATTGAGTAATCAATACTCTTCATAAGTTCATAAATTTACTATTTTAAGTATGCAGACCTGAGTGACTATTCATATTTGCTTTAATATCAGTGCTTTCTTTCATACTTAAACTCTCCAAAGAAGACATCAGGACCATAATGGGGATGTTGCAACACACAGGAGAGATATAGGACAGTGCAATTTCAATAAGTCAAATGGGGCCATGCATGGAGTATCATCATGGAATTACGTATTGTCACACAAGATGGTGCATAATGTGTACTTGTCAAAGATTGGCCCAGCAATGCCAAATGGGGTGTTTAGACCAATCGATGCTGAGTGTGCACTGTGTACAGCACCCCCTTGCTTGTATGATGCTGAATAGGGCATTTGCTTCTCTCTCTACTTGATCCAGGTGACCCTGGCCTCCCGGCTGTGTGTATTCCTGCTGTGTATTCACCATGCCTATAGCCAGGATGAGTACTCTGCCTACCACTCAGGTGAGACATGCTTGCTTACGTTTACAACCAAAGGCAATCCCAAGAGGAAAGGCCTATGCTGCCCAGAAGGAACTGCTTTGTAATGAAAGCATGTCTTAAATCTCACACCTTGTGTTCACTGAGAGAAAAGAGGGCAGCTGCGTTTGTGTGTTTGTCATCAGTGCTGCAGGTGCATGGTCGGTCATAGTTGTAATAACTACTTAGAACCTTTAACACCTGAACTGAGTTAGCCAGCCTTTATAAGCTTCTGTCCTTTGTGGTACATCTGGTGTAAATTTTAGACTCCTACATTAGAGTCTAACATGGCCAACTGTATATGGTCTCTGAAAAATTAGTTCTTGATAATTTATGTTATCTAAATTGTCTGTTTTTTTAATAACTGAAACTTTAAATTATTTTTTAGTCGGTATTTGAAATGAACCACAGGAAATGGATGTGTTCTGGGTGAAGTAGTATTCTTTGATGATTTGAAATACACTGATATATTTCACCTGAGCTGACACTGAAGAAGGTCTGTCGGAAAGTCTTAGGTGTCTTTGGCTTTAATGCTACCTATGAATAAATGTCTCAAAATAATAATATATAAAAAATTGTTATAATTATGGTACTGCATCAGTTCGGTGGTTTTATACATGTGGCTTCATTATTAACAAATACAAAATGTTTGTTTGAAGGTGATGAACATGTCTATGAGGGCTCATTGGATAGCTACGAGCATTCTGGATACCCTCACCCAGGTACTGTCCACAAACCTCTTTATAATAAAAACAGTATGGTGGTTTTCTCAATTTTCCTCAACTTCCCATGTGACTGTGCAGTGAAATCCCACTTGAGTCAGTGCTGGAGCTTTCTCAGAACATGAAACCTCAAATTTTGCCTTCAGGTCTGCGTCTTGTAAAGTGATGACTGACAATGACTTTTGAAATGATATACTGAAAATACAATTTTCTGGAATTGCATTTGATGTAGATACCATATTTAAACTTCATAGTGATATACTTTCTTCCAGTAGTAACTTTCTTTGATTGCACCCTTGAAAACAAACAAACAAAACTTATCGGGAAAATAACAATGGTGAATTATCTGATTAACACCTTTGTGCACCCCTCTGTAAAAACAGTGGAGTATCCCCCCACGCAGGGATATGAGGATCCCACCGCCTCAGGGTATGACCCCTATGCCCCGGCCCCTACCATGGTCACCATGATCACTGAGGAGGCCTACCCCTATGCCCCCACCAGCGAGTCATACGACTACGCCAAAGAGGTGACCACCATGACCACGCAGGTGCCGTACGAGTACCCCACCGATCCACCTTACTATGAGGACTCTGAGGGCGATGCGGCACTGGGAGAGCAGGGGCCCACCGACTGCGACTGTCTTCCCGGTGAGCCCGGCTTTGCCGGATTCGCCGGCCCCAAGGTTTGTGGCCATCTTATTTGTATTTTGTCTCCTTCCAGATATTTCAAAGAAAGCACCAAATGGTAAATGGGCACTGCCGTTACCTAATCCAACTTCACGTTTTCTAAAATGTTGACTTTCATTCTAGTCCAAAAACAACATAAAAGTATATATGATTTTGAACAAATATTAAAATGATCTTAGTTTTAGCTTCCACTATGTTGTCTTTTATTTTGGATTGCTTGTGACAGCTTTGTGGGGGTTTTGTATATAAAAAATAGACTAAATTTATTACAGTGGGATTCAGTTAGTACAGTAAGATATGGACAATGACAACATCATGAAGAGTGAAATTGCAAACACGTTATTGATATGTGGTGATGTGGGGGAAATTTAATGCAGAGAAAATTTTTTTGTAGCTTATAGTATACATTCATATTTTATACATATATGTGTGTGTGTGTATATATATGTGTGTGTATGCATTTGTATGCCAACATAAAATATACATCTTTGTAATGTGTAAAGCAAGAAAATGCAGGTTTCAGATACACAATGTGGTCCTTGTGTTATTCTCAGTCAAACACAATACTGATTTTAGGGTGCAGAGCAGACAGAGTGTAAACACATTAAGCATTCTGATATATCCTCTGGCACAAAGTGTGGGCTTGAATCAGTAAATGTTCTTATTCTTAAGTAGATGATATTCTCTTAAAATGTCAGAAAGACAACAATTTAATTTTTCTGTTGTTTTATCCTAATTTGTACATGTATTGGTAGATATGTCTCATATAAAGCGATGAATTGCAGCAGGTTTTAAGTGAACCTTTCATGTCTTTAATGCCTGTCACACAGCAACTAACATACCCTGTAGGAAAACCTCCCAAAGACACAACTGCCCTCATATCATTGCATAGTACATGTTTGAGTCACTAAACCGCAGTTACATCTATAGGAGTGACTGCATCCAAAACTTTCCAACAACATTATTTTTAATATTAAAAGACACAATGACACTATCATGGCAAGCTTACATGAGACTTCAATTGTTCAGTTCTGCTGACAAAGCACATTATGTAAGCCTTTCCCAAAAGTCACATAAGACACACTGGAGTGCATGGTAGACACATAGCAGGCTTTTGATCTAAGAAATATTTCCTCTGAATGCACTATTAGTGGAATTATCAAGATGTAATTGGAATTCTACTGTCTGGATGTTGAGCAGGCTGTTGTGTCATGTGAGGTGCTTGATGTCTCTGTCATCCCAGGGTGCCAGAGGAGAGCAAGGCAAAACAGGATTCCCAGGGGAGCAGGGGCGGGAGGTATGTTCTCCATGGGCCATGCCCTAAACATGTGATCTGAACCTGTCTCCCCCCTAGTGGCTGAACAAAATTCACCTATAATGATGATAGCATAGAGAGGCACGAGTTTGCTGATGAAACATTGATAAATCAACATTCTTACTCTGGATTAATGTCCTTTTTTCAGGGTTACAAGGGAACAAAAGGGGTGCCAGGAAGAGGAGGAGATACAGGGCCTGAGGTGGGTTTTCCAGTATAAAATACACATGACCGAAGTATTGTATGTATCATACCAAGCTCAGGTATGCCTATATACTGAGAGAATGCATGGGTTAGCATGGGTTCTTCCTGACACAAGCACAGCATGGACAGATTTTTTCAATTCCCTAAGACTCCCTTCATAACTGGCACTGATGGCCTTTGAGTATATGTGAGTGAATGCTTCATTTGGACCAACTCACTCTGCCTTTTGTCAGATTGGTTACATCTGTGAATGAATGGCCAGTTGTCACATTTGCATTTCCAAGACACTAAGGTAACATGTTGCTGCATCAGTCCCTGGTTGGCTTCATTGCAGATACCCCCTTCACATTCCGGAACCTAATTCATTCAGGACATGCCTGCTTGTGTGACCTCTCAGCTCCTTTCTCCTCCTCACAGGGTGAGCCGGGTCCTGATGGGACTGAAGGTGCATCTGGATACTCTGGAGCCATGGTAAGTGAGCGGAAGACCAGCTTGCAGAATTTCATCTCACAGAAAGTTCCTGTATTGTAGTGAGCAAGGGAGAGGCAGAATCAGACTAGACCTACTAGGAGTGTCTATATGATAAAAGTTAGAATAACATGTATTTTCACAGTTTTTCACCTTGATGCAACATGTACTGTGTCACTGGTTGTTCTGTAGTTACCTGTGTTGTTGCTGTTCTTGTTGGTCCTGTGATACACTGAAGTATTTTACTACAAATGTCTGCCATATTGTTGTTGTAGTTGTTAAATTTTTTCGTAAGTGTGCAGACATTCTGCTGTTTGTCTGCTTCACTGCTCAGTGATCTCTCTTTCCACAGGGTTTACTGGGCCCGCCTGGTGACCGGGGCGAACCCGGCCTGCTTGGTGTCAAGGTAAGAGCCACACTCCACTGGAACAGGGGTCAAAGGGCAAGACCCCCCTCACAGTGGCCTGTAGTGCTTGGGGCATTGCAGCTTGTATCATCAGTGTCCCACATTGGCTTGTTGGGAGGATGGGTGGAAAGACAAATCTGACTACTGTGACCACAGTTTAGGCAGAGCCATAATTCTGAAAAAAGGAAATCTGACATTCATCACTTACACTATTTTGCACACTATACATTCACATTACAATCCACATCACGGATTTACTGTAATTAGGGATTACCGCAACAGTTAGTATTACCGTTTCAAATTTGAATTATCATTAAAACTGCGGTTGATTACCATGCTTTGAAAAACTCACCTTAAATACTACTCAGCACCAACCAAAGTTAGCAAGGCTCCCAGACACAGACGCGCAGGCGCAGCATGCAACGTGGGTTTGTTCTGTGTCAGTGAAAACATGGCGGAAGGCAGTGACAGCGCTCTGGAGATTTCTCAGTCTTCTAAGAGGACTAATTTGCTATTAAGAATGAATTCCGTGTACGTTTGTAGTTGCATATTCTTGAAACAGAACACTGTTTAGACCAGTTTATTTCCTCCTTCTGTGTGAATTTTCCAGCGTAACTACAATGTGACAGCATTATTTGTATTTGTCTGAAGTTCAGTAAATAGTTGAACTCTTTCGAAGTCTTCTAGCCTTCTAGTCAATTAGTCTACTTTGCTGTCAGGGGGAACTGAACATTGGAGAACACTTCTGTTTAATTTGCCCTCTTCAGCCGTATCATAATATTCTGAAATGACCTACAAATTAGCCTATATTATACCAAGACTTTTAGAAAAAAAACATGCACAAGCAGACTCGACTCTTCCCTTTGCGCTTGATTTGCGAATAAGGCATCCTTAGCTCCTAACTCGGAAATTCACATCTTCCTTACAAGCTCATTGAAGCAACTGGAGCCGTGCATGGCAATGTTGGACCAGTTTTGCATTTAAAAACACGTATCTGCACTTCATTTTAGAGTGTTTTTGTAGCCTGAGAAAGTAATGTCATCTATAAAAGACATAGTAGACTATTGTACAAGTTCATTGGTTATGTTATTATTTTAATGTTTATGCAAATAAAAACTGCATAGTGCTGCTAATTTTACTTGTGGTTTTCAATATAAGAGTTGGTGAAATGACTTCAGTTTGTGTATCAGTACTTTTTGAACATTTTCAGCACATTTTAACAATACCGTGATAATACTGATAACCGTGATAATTTTGGTGACTATAATCGTGATATTACATTTTCATACCGTTTCATCTCTAACTGTAATATTGTGATCTGTGGAAGATTTTTTAAAATGACTTCATCAGCCATTAGGCTATAATCTATCTTTTACTGTTTGGTCACTGAATACATTGTTGAGCCATGTCACATGGATCAGAGGTACTCAGCACCTTAGTAATTGATATCTTAATAATTCAGCTTACTGGAGAGTGGTAATATCAACACTGGAATCCCTTAAATATGAAAGCTTTAATAATACTCTCCTCATCACAGGGCGATATTGGCATAGAGGGTCCACGTGGTGAAGTTGGAATCAAAGGAGTGATGGTAAATTGGGAATAAAAATTCCATGTGACAGTCCTTTACCCACATTGGAAACAATGTAAGATTATATGATCCTTTTGAGAATGCACCTTTTTTAAATATTCCTCTTAACTCACTTATTCCCATAACAGTCACCACAGTCACTTCCATTTCTGCCTCCACAGACTGCTGCATGTTTCCTGAAGTGTAAATAGAATTTGAATATGACTGTAAATGGGTACATGTTATAAAACACATGCAAAAGCAGCAAAATATTACTGTACGATGCCTTACAAGACGCCATGATGATGCTATATGTTTTGGCATTCAAATATATGTAAATATATAGCAAGAATATTTTACATACAGTTATAACTTCATTTTGAACATATATCACATTTTATAGAGTGGTGTGTTTCATTGTGCACAGCATGTCTGCAAGAATCATTTTAGCTGAAATCTCAATTTTTCCAATTCCAGGGCAAAGTTGGAAGGTTGGGGCCACCAGGCAAAACTGGATCTAAAGGTGTCAAGGTAAAAAGGACATCATCCAATGACCTCACCCACAGGAATGTACAGTGCACCCAAATCTTTCCCTGTGCTAGGGATGGACACCATGCAGAGGAGATCCACAGCATTTTTCAGGGGTGTGGGAGACATATTTCCAGTGGAGTTCAAATACTTAAAAACATACATTGCCTGATAATGCTTGATTGGTTTGTGAAGGCACTTAACTCTACACATAAGGATGAGAATAACAAACTCACCAGTCCTGGAGCCAGAAGTTTGACATTCTCACATGTGAGATTCATAATCTGGCAACATTATGTTATGTGAATGATCTCAGTTATGAATATAAACATCAGTTTATATAAGGCTTGCTAATATTTCTGTGAGTCTCAGAGGTCTTACCACCTCTACAGGTGGACTGATATGCTGTTTAAGCTTAACAAACTTTTTAAGTTTCATTTTAAAGTGATATCCAATAACTAATCACCTCATCAGATTAAAAGGCAATGGATCAATGCAGTTACTCATTTGCATTATATACTCAACCTATGCTGTGGCTGAAAGGAGCAGGTTCACACTTCCTTCAATGACATCAAAGACCAACTCTCAAGGCTGGAATTCTGAAGTTGTGCAGGAAGAACTCTGGTCAGGAATGTAAAGTAAAATTCAAAATGTGAAGACTGATGTCCATTCTTGGTGTCAACAGGGATCATTTGGGAAAACTGGCAAAGTAGGACCTCAAGGCAGAGTGGGAGAGAAGGTAGGGTTCAGAATCGTCTACACCAAGTGATTGGTACTATGAATAGCCAATGGGAATTGATGAGCTGAAATGACATTCCATGATGACACACCTACATGCAAGGGACACATAGCATGTGTCAGATACTAAGTCAGTATGGGACTTTCATCCATCCTTTCACCTGAGATAACTGTCTCTTCTATTCTCACAGGGGCAGATAGGAGCACCCGGATTTTCGGGCGACATTGGGGAGCAGGGCTACTTGGTAAGGAAAATTCCTCTTGGTTTACACAGGAGGTCAGTATTAGCTTCATCCTGCTCTGAGACAGGAGGCTAACCAGCCTCTTCTGCTTGCTGCATGTCATAGGGTTACCCTGGGATACCTGGGAGCAGAGGGGAACCTGGTCTGAAGGTAGGAAGAATTAAAACTCATTACAATGATGATAAAGCTATTGCTGCAGTGTGACTAACACATGAACGGTTCATGTCGTCTCGCATTGATGTAAAACTGTGAGGACCTCCTCTTCTGTCATGCAGGGTGACCAAGGTGCGGGTGGCCTGCCAGGTAGTGATGGAGAGCCTGGAGAAGATGTGAGTGGTAGCTTTTCCTTAAACTCAATTCTGAACCATAGATAAAACTCCATCAACTGCAGTGGCATTGACTGCAGTATCAGTGAGAAAGACCAATAAGCACAGAGCACTGATACCTTTGGGTCTTCTTTTTTTCTCCAGGGCCCTCTTGGAGTACCAGGTGTCATTGGTCCACCTGGATCGTTTGGAATTAAGGTACATTGAAGACAGAAAATGATCAGTGGCATGGAGAATGGACTTTGGGATATCTGGTGATAAATTAATAAATTGTATCTCTGATGGCTGTTGTGTTTTTGGCAGGGTGTGAAGGGGACCCTGGGCCCAGAGGACGACCGGGAAGAGTGGGGGCTGGGGTAAGACACTCACAGATGGGACTGTTACAGGCCCCTGCACTGCTCTAAGATTTAAAAAATAATCAAAATAAGCACTTGGACCTGTCATGTAATCATCAAAGATGTTTAAAAGAACCATCTTCATTCTGTATTGAAACACTTACCGTCTTTACACTTATAGCTCAAAATGACTGGTTTGTTAAATGACAGAAATAACAACAGGATACCTCCCCTTCCTATCTAAATAACAAAACTATTACGGACTAAGACTGTAAGACTGTAATGGTGTTAGAGTCATTATTTGTTGGTACTATTGCCACAGGTTAGAGGTGACAATTAAGACAAAGATAACAATCTTATTAGCCATGTTTATATGTACAGATATAAACATGAGTTAAAATCATTACTGCCATCTCAATGTGTGGTACTCAATCTAATCACATGTAAAATTAGAATCATCAAATAGTGATTATTATGCTATTAATTAGTCCATGATTCCTATAACATTGACTGATTCCTAAAATTTGTGCTAAGAACACACTACAAATTTGGAACATGGCTCTAAAGCAGAACAAGCAAGAGAAGTAAGAAAGTTTTCTTAGTGAAGGTTCCTATATATCAGGGCAACACTTATATGTGTGGTGTGAATGTGGTGAGTGAAGCATTCATGTGATGAATATAGTGGGCGGATAGACACGTGAGAATGCCTTGGAATTTTTTTCTATGCTCTATTTATGTATGACCTTTACATAAAGAATGAGGAACAAACCTACGCATGGTGCTCTCCCCTGCCACCAACTCTCTCAGTTTTCAAGATACTACAGCTAAAAAAGGAACTAGTTAGTTTGGTTTCGGGGCAAAAATGAACAGCCTAAAAAATCCCTTTTGAATGTGAGAGAGAACACACATTAAAAATGATTAAAAGTGAGACCAATACAACATAAACATGTTAATGTATTCTTAAGCTAAATGTTTTTTATTATTTTTAATAGTATGTGATGTGTCAATGAATTGTTTTTATAGGCTTTGTGATACAGAATATTTGTCTGTGGGTAGTGTCAGTGTCAGTATGTGCTGTGTGTGTGTGTGCACGCGTGCCCATGTGCATGTGTTTTTGGTGGGTGTGTATGTGCATGTACCACATATGTGTGTGTGTACTTGTGTGTTTGCCTGTGACAGTGTTTGTGTGCATTAGAGCTTTTTGTGTCTATGTGTTTTGCCTGTGACTGTGTTTCTATGGTCTGTGGTACAGGGACCACCAGGAGCAAGAGGTGATCCAGGTGTACCAGGCAAGCCTGGACCGAAGGGCCTGCCAGGCCAGCCTGTGAGTTTGCAGTCACTCAGTATCACACAAGTGGACATTTTCATTTTTATATTATCTATTTATTGAATTAACATCTTTGCTGCAATGTTTGCTGCAACTTCCTTCTCAGGGAGCTAAAGGGGAGACAGGCCCAGATGGTGAAAAGGTAAACCTGTCAGTTTTCTTCTGTAATGAAAGTAACATAAATGACTATCAACTGTGAAGGGTAAAGATTATATTCAGCTACACAATCATAACACAATTCAATCTGATGGAAAACCCCCATCAAGATCATCATGACTACGATCATCTGAATTACAGCTAGCTACTTGCAGGTTTTTATCATTTGGTACATAATTGCTCCATGCAATAGGCCTTGGAGTAGAACTCCCTCTTAATTTTACAGCAAAGAGTGTAAGTTGGTGGCTGTTGTACAATAATTTAGTATGCAACTTTGCTTGCATTAGTTTGCAAAGCACCTGTCACAGCTAAAAATTGAGCAAAATGACATTTGGAAAAGCCAGTCATCTTCTGGTGGCCCCAGATGTTCTTGTTGACACAAACGAGCTGTCTTGTAATTAGTGTGACATTTGAATAATGTGTTTCCACAGGGTGCTACAGGGAGGTTGGGCAAAAAGGGTGCAAAAGGAGATAAGGTAAAACAAAAACTGATGATTAATCTGTAGGTTTAGTAAGCTTTTGGCATTAACAATCTTGTTGAAGTCCCCTTCTTCTTTTTACTGTCCAACTCCCTGGTCTGCACTGTTTTGACCTGTACGGCTTCTTCTCCCTCTCTCTAACAGGGGAGTGCTGGTGACCGTGGTGACAAAGGCCAGGTTTGTAGAACATAGTGCATTTTTTAGGAATCAAGCTGTCGTATTTTCTCAACAATCAGAAACAAACAAAAAGGTAACACTATCTTGATGAAAATATATTAACATAAATCTGCATTATATTCTGCGGGCAGCAGTGTATCATAGTGGTAAGGAGCAGGGCTTGTGACTGAGAGGTTACTGATTCAATTCCCCGCTAGGGCACTGCTGCTGTACCCTTGGGCAAGGTACTTAACCCACAACTGCCTGAGTAAATATGCAGCTGTATGAATGGATAATATGTAAAACTGCAAACTATTCAAGTCACTCTGGATAAGAGCGTTTGCTAAATAACAATAATGTCATGTGTGTCTTCATTTACTTGGGGACTTTATTGTCATAACTGATTCACCAGAACAGTAAGTAAACCTATCAGATCATGGTTCAGAGAGCGACAGTCCATCTGTATGTGTGTGTCTATGCACGTGTTGGTGTGTATGCCTTCTCTGTTCTTGTAGCGTGGAGAGAAGGGCTCTCCTGGCCCTGATGGACCTTTTGGACGCGTTGGACCCCCAGGTATCCCAGGTCCCAGGGGTAGGCCCGGCCCAAGCGGGGACATTGGAGTGCGTGGCATGGCTGGAGCAAAGGGACTACCAGGAGCCCCTGTATGTGTTAGAATTTGTTTGCCACTTTACTTACAATTGACAACTGTTGAAGTGACTGCCAAATCTTCTGATTCAATATCTATTCCTCCTGCAATGGGAGCAGTTAATAAGTACCTTTTCTGGTGTTACATGAGTGGATCCTTACCTGAGATTCAAGCCTTAAAGCCTTTAGTCCAAGGCAGTCTCTAATGCACTCACGATGAATATGTTGCATTAGTCTGACAGGCAAATGTATCACTTCAGTTTGTGTGACATGTCTTTATGCAAACCCTCCCCTGCAGGGCCCTGGTTTGACAGACGAGCAGGTCCTTGAGCTGTGCAGAGGGGTGGTCACAGCCCAGATCTCCCAGTACGCGGCCTCTATCCGCTCAAAATGCGCCCGTGGCTGTCCCATCAACAACCGCACGCTCATTGGTCCACCTGGTGTCAGGGGGCTGCCTGGATCTCCAGGGAAACCTGTATGTACTCTAGTTGAAACTGTTTATGTTCTTGCTGCTCAGTGCAACAAGCCAGCTGATGGTTTACCAGTAACTGTTGGTGCAATGCTTTTTGTTCATTAATCTTACTTCAGCTTGCACTGTCAAATGATTCTGTGTTCCATCGGTTTCTTCCAGGGGAAACCTGGGAAGGCAGGTGCCAAGGGGGGCCGAGGCATAAGGGGAGAAACGGGTGTGCAGGGTCAGAAGGGAGCAGATGGAGACCGAGGTAGGAACTCTCTCAGACAGCTCTGTCCTCTCTCCTGTCATTATTCCCTTGCTCCTTCAGGTGACTGATTACCACAAGAAACCATTAAAGTCAAATTAAATCGCAGTAGCAGCATATTTATGGCACACACCTCCTAGACACCAACAAACACTTGCACTTTTGAAGACAGCAGTGCTAATGGAGATTGATAGATGTACATCAGTGCCAGAATGATTCACTGATGCCAGCAATGCCCATTGTGCAGTGCATATCTGAGCTCCTCTTGTTCCTCAGGCTCAAAGGGTGAGAAGGGAGTGCATGGAGATCCAGGAGAGGGTCTGCCGGGACACGACGGACACCAGGGCCTCAGAGGTGGGATCACTGATTTCTGTGATAGGCCCATTCCATTTCTAACCTGATAGTTGGTAAAGGGTAGTCGCTTGCCACATATTAAGAGGCCCCTGACATAGGTCTTTTGTAACATGTTTTTACCCATTCCTCTGGCTTGAGTCCCACAAGTAGTTGAACTGACCATTTTGTGTATTTGACAGGACATCCTGGCCACCCTGCAGTGCCAAAGAATGGGGCAGATGGTCCAGAGGGCCCCCGTGGGCACCCCGGCCCCGTGGGACAACCAGGCATGGTAGGGCTCCCAGGTGTGCCTGGCGTCTGCGAAGCACGTGACTGCAGTATTCACGCCCCAGTGATGAGGAAGGAGCAGGGCCTGGTGAAGGGCCCCCTTAGCCCTAAAATCTAACTGGGCAAAGCTTTCAAAGAAATGGAGCCTGGGAGACCACCTGCCTGACTTTGCCATCAGTTGGAGCAATTTACCAGTCCAAAAAAAAAATGCACCTTCTAAATAACATCACCAAAAGAACTTTACCTGAGCCAGCTAAGGCTCTTGAAGAACAGTAATATTTTCATTCTGATTGTTGAGATTGTTTTTTCTTTTCTTCTTTTTCCAAGACGCAAAGACTATACCCCATAATCTAACATCCAGGGCCAGAATAAAGACCCCCCCTTTCCTCCTAATAAAATCGCTTCAGGGCATGAAATTGGCAGAAATGTGACACATTTTTTCGGTCTGTTTTATTTTTTAATATGATCAATGCTGTGGATGCAAAAAATAAAATAAGACATGTAAATACTTTTGTATAGTATCTGATGTGCATGTACTGTTTGTTCTGAAATGTTATTGTGCAAGATAAATGTCTTACTTTTCCAAAGACGGGCCCTCACTTTTTTAGTATTGACACTTGGACATCTCTTGGAAAACAATTTTATTGTTGCATATTTAGCATTAGCTCATGTTGAATATTTAGCTGCCATGAAGTTGGAAAAAGGTAGGTTTTATTTTATTTATTTGCAGGTGATGAGGTGTGTTTGCTTGAAAAAGACATTTGTACAGTACTTTGTTTTAAAAATAGCTTCAAGTCATAAAGTTGACATTAATATCTGGCTCAAACAAACTGTATTTGTTTAATTTGCATCTCGGTACAAGTTAGTATTTTGTGAGTATGTGTGTTAGTATTTTAAAGATTGCAAACTGATAACCTTTCCACGAAAATATGAATGCAGTGCATGCATGTGATCACAACCATAAAAACATGTTGCTTTTCAGATTAATATGAACATTTTCATTCATGCCTTTGACAATGATTCCTTTTCATATTAAAAACCAAAACAGGGTGGTAGTGCAGTTTGTGTTTGTTCTATAATGCGTTGTAATCATATAAAGTGATATAACTCCGAAGCAGCAAAAACAGACTTGGGTTAAAATAGAAAAAAGATTCTTTAAAATTGAACAGTAATTGCCTTATAGTAGGGATTAGGCTGGAACAAAATCCTGCACACATCAGAGCCCTCCTGAGCCAGGGCCAGGGGGTATAGATACCATTAGGTATTTCATTTTACCCTTTCCTAAGTGAAACATCCAAATAATATATTTGGGATTTCCCTGAGTAAAAACTCTGAAGCCACCCCAATCCCTTCTTAATTAAAAAAATATATAAAACAACAGTAATTAAGGCTTTTGGTTTTTATAAATGCATCTGTGACTAAAATGTTAACACATGAACAATAATACACCAATGTTTTGATTTTATCTGAGTGTAGACTCAGAAACAATATAGGAAGTGAAATATCTTGGAAAATACTGGCCATTTCTAAGTGATGACAACAAAGAGAACAACAACACCATCATTGTAGGCAGGAAAAACTCAAACTTCCCCAGTCTTAAAAAGAGGAAGTGAAAGTCTCTTGGTAAGCGAGTCACAACTTTGACTACCCATGACCTCACAGTTCACATTCATTTGTTTTGCAGGTCTGATGTTATATTTCTACTGGCAGTGGATTGATCTTTACATTGTGCAGCACAATTCAGATTAACAGGTTACTCCATATGTAGTGCTTTATAAAGAATAAATACTTGCAATAAATCCCTGTGTATGTAAATGCAATAAATTATGGTAAAATAAATATGCAAATAAAGGTCCATACAGCAGTCAAAACATGTGGGGTACCAGAAAAAAAAACTTTTAGAAAATCCTCCCTGAGTTAAAAATTTTGTCACTTTTAGTTAGTTTTTCCCCTTGTCATAACTTGTGTTTTTCTCCTGGCAACATGATTTTGAAACAGAAATTAGTCATGAGACCAGTTGTCCCAGTTTGACAGGAATTTCACTTCTGATAAGAGAAGAAAGTATGGGGAAATTGAAAGAATGCTTTGTAGCTATGATTCACAGTATTGTCAACCAGTTTATCTGACAGTTTAACAATAACTTACAAGCTGGAGAAAACATAAATACTTGATATGTATGTCTGAATATCTAGTATTTATATTTGAGCTTTGAAGAGAGACAGCAAGAGATCAAGGCACTTATTTAAACATCCAACAACACCCTTCAAAAACCCTTTCACTTTCTGACCTAAAGTTACAGAACATGCATGAAAATTTGCAATTAGGAACATGGTGAATCTGATAGCAATTACCAGCACTCTGTCCAGTCTCATTAAAAGTACACAGCTTACCTATAAAATGAACCCTGACTTTGTCAATCATATCCTGTCAAAGAGAGTATGTTTAAACTTAAAAAATAAAAAAAATCAGATACAGTAAATATGTTGAATCAAGAACTCAAAAACGCAACTTACTCCGAGGTTGCAGAATAGATTGAGGGTAACCTTGACGCATTGTCTTAGACGGATCTCTCCAGGGGAAACCCGCACACAAGGAGCACTGCACTGATTGTTGTGAAAATCTGCTGTAGGCTGCATGACAGGGCAGGGGCTCGCCTCAGATATAATTTGCCATGACAGAGTTTTAACCAAATTTCTATTATTTCTTTATCTTTAACGTAAGGTTCAGTGGCCAATTACTTCATGTTGAGAGGTAGGATAGACTTACTTTTTCGGCCAAATTCCAAATTTGCTCGCACTCAGAGGTGTTGAAGTGTTTGTGCACGTAAACGATGTCAAATATCTGCTTCTACATCTATAGTACTCGGATTTCTCCGGTACCGGGGGACAGAAGGCTAAGAGAAGAGATGAGAAGAACTATGCTTTTAAACAAGATTTAAAGACTAATTAAAGTAGTCTACATGCAAAAAAACTGCCATCGGTTTGTTGTTGAAATTTACATAGCATACATAAACACAGTAGCCTACTTCTAATCTGCATTGTGCCAATTTGGCTCCTGTATTATTACGAGATGGGAGATCATGAAAAATTCCACTGATTAACAGCCTATGGTAGGGAATTCCCTTTAACTGGGGTACTTTCCCTCGGGGACTTTTCCCTCAGGCCTTCTACTGTCAACACACTGCATGATTAAATATGTCTGCGTATAGACAGCGTAATGCCTTATAAGCCTTCTAAATGTAAGATCAAAACAACAGACAATAATCTTGATTTTAACGAAATCTGTGATCAGAGGATATTGAAAGCGGACGATGAAACCCAACCACTCCACCGCACATAATACGTGACAGCACCACGGAACAAACGTGGGCTACACTGACGTGGGCAGACTAGCTACTTTGTAATCGCAGTTCCTTTATTTGACAGCAGTGTGTTTATGTTACAACGATATACTTGAAAAGACGCTTTTAAGTTACTGGTTGGACTTGCTAAACGGTACAGCAGGCTAAACGGTATTTCCACGTGCGGGGACCTAGCTAGCTAGCGAGACAAGAAACGAGTCCGGTTTGCAAACTTAATGAATAAACAAGTCACAAGTAATCGCCGATCGACTTTAGGACACTTCGTAGAATCGACAACATTTCTTTAAACATCCTCATAAACTTACAAAATCTGCAAAATGAAGAGCCACCTGTCTCTTTTACCTAACTTCATCCATCTCAATTCAACTACGACAAGCAAGACAGCATCTTGCAATGAACCACTAAAGTAATTTCAAGATGTCGATAAAGGTACTGTCCAAGACAATGGTGTGTCGACTCGCGATTATTGGGCTAATTACTTACCTCCGACCACAAATGGCAATATTAATACTACATACATTTCTCTGTAGTTATATCTAAATGCGAAAATGATCTAGTCCCTGCAGTCTGGCTTTTGGAATTACCCATATGTCATCGTGTCGTCAGAGAAAGTTTCTCTTTCGTTTCACAACTACAAATTACTGAGATGTTGCGGAGATCTCACATTACCACGTTGGCAAAGATGCTGTTTCTGGTTGTCGTCCTTATTGCATGCGGTAAGAACTGTAATATAACTATTTCATTTGTAACTTTAGCGAAGAACTTTGTACCAGATTGATGTGTGTTATTGCACTTCATTACCTACGAATACATTCATTGAATCTCGTCCATTTGCAGTCTCAGGTAACGATGCTGACAGTACATCTCGAGAAATGCTGTCCAGGTGTGGAGAGGATTCGGTTCTGAAATGCGAAGCTACACCAAAACCAGGAGTTCAGTACAGGGCTGTGACGTGGTACCGGGTAAGTGTTTAGGATTACCCTGACAAAAGTTGTTTGCCTCATTAAAAGATAGGAAAACCGTAAAGCTGGTGTGTTCTCGTCATCTCAAGTTTTATTTAAATCTGGGTTGCCAATTTGAGTATTGTGATTATTGTGTGACGAAATTTATCTAAAGTGAGAGAGTGTTACTTCTGTTAACACATTTAGCCTCTTTTGCTTACCGTTTTTAATATTTCTTGTTTGGGATCACTATCACATCCCCTTGTTCTTGATCAATCTATATTCTCTATATTCATCTCATCTGGCATTTTCCAATTCGTCTGCAATTAATGGTATATTTGGATCCTTTAGGTCAGTGAGGAGTCACCGTATAAGCGAGGAGTGCTGAGGAAGAGACTGACGAACAACAGCACTGTCCAGATATACAGTAGCTTTGAGCGTCCAGCAGTGCTGCTGTCGGACGACTCGCTGGACCTCCTCCTTCCCAATGTGACAGCTCAGGATGCCGGAAAGTACTTATGCCATCTCGCAGCACCCGTTGGAGAGAAGAACGTAGAGGGACATGTTTGCCTCGCAGTTTCCGGTGAGTGTGTGGAACATAGAAATATTAATATGCGCTGCATCAGCAGCCGTAATTGCCGTTGATGAAAATACAAAATATCTAAATACAGGGAATATACTTTGCATTTACGGAAATCTTTACGGAAATCATTATGAGAAAATATATCAGTTACTGGCTTTTTCACCATGCATATATTTGATATTATATTAAATTTTATAATATATTCACAATATATCAATTCAGTTGCACACATGTATATATGTGAAATTATACCATCATGTATTCAGCCTGGTCCTGGGGGTCCACTGTGCTGGCTTTCTTTTACAGCTGAGTTCTCTTCATTAGGATTGATTAAACTGTGATTTGCATTTGAGATTGTTTAACTCCTGTCTGCTCTGAGCTCATTATTACAGACCGTGTTTGTCATTATTACAGACTGTGTTTGTACAGAAGATTACAGTAAAGGTGTCACTGGAAATGTTTTCTATATTCTTGAGCCCTCAATGAAGTTGGTCATACAGATACATATTCAACTTTACTGATGAATTGTTGTAATAAAGATATGACTGTTAATAAAGAGTACGTCTTTGTGATTAGGTAAAGGGGGGCCTTGAAAGTTGAACCATGTGTAATAGATTATTTGACCAAACTGAACAACTAATTATCTTAAGAGGCAGCTGATTTGTATTTCAATAAATTGTTTTGAGTAAACAACTGCTATTTATATGTTATGAGATAATGTTGATATAGCTGGGAGAAGAAAAAACAACACACACCATCTCTTAAAGATGTGTTGAGACACACTGAGATTATGCAATCTCAAATCCAGATAAATATTCAATTATCATCCTAATTGACCCTAATTGAGAGCTCAGATGGAAGGAAAACCACATGGTGGGTCCCCACGACCAATGTTGAGCAACTCTGCATTACATCTCATGAATGTGGGATTTTATTATTGGAGCTTTCTTTAAATCCAAATCATTTTGTGTGTGCACATCATGTGTTCGAACATCTAGCAGAATCAGATATACATATATATATCAAAATATTTACATTTTTTGATAATAATATTATAACCTTTGATAGTATAGGTCAAAAGTATTTTAATTATATATTGAATTGGAATATATGTCATATTATGTCATCACAATGAATAACAATAATTTTACTTCTCAGTGAAAGTTTATATGTATGACATCTCTAAATGAAGAACCAATGTGCTATTGCTTAAGTGTGTTTGTTTTTCTGGTCATGTGCAGGGTGTACGGAAGAAGCGCTGTACAAGGATGTCGTATTTGACATGATTGTTTGCATAGCACTGGTGTTGGCTCTTGTGGCATGTTTCCTATGCTGGGTAAGTTTTGTGTTACCCATTGGGGGGGGGTGGGGGTTTTGAACTGATGCAGAAATATAGATATTTAAATGAAAAAAAAGCATTACATGATATGCTTTTTATATCAGAAACGTTTTTAATTTATCCAAAGAGTGGGGCACACCTTTGACCGGATTGATAGCTTAAATTTAATCACTGATAATTCATGATATTTGTGCTATTGGGATGGAGCCATTTTTCATAATTTACTCCTTAATAATTTACTTTTGCAAACCCATTTTTTCTCTATATCTGAGAAAAAATTGACTATTGTAACTTAAGGAAAAAATAAGCAATTATGCCTTCGTAATGAAAATGATGGTCTAAAGAATGGTCTAAAGTTTGTTCTTTTCTTTATCCATTGTAGAGGTACATGAGAGATATATCGATCTTGAGAAGCAAAATAAAGGGACCTCTGGAGCAGATTGTGAAAACTCCTCTTCAGAAGAAAAACCTAAAATTAATTTACACCCCTGGATCAAATGGACTGGGGCCCTGTTCCTATCATCATGTGTGCGTGTGACTTTCCCTTCAGTGGTGAGAAACCAACATACATGACCAAGGGCGGAGCTGATGGCTCATTGCAGAGGGGGCGAGGACCTGTAGTGGGCCCTTATACAGCCTATTATAGGCTGTATGGAGATGTGAGACAGACCCAAGGGGAAACTCATGGAGACGGAAGGGCGGAACGCAGAGAAATGCGGATTTCAGCACACCTCATTGCGTGAGACCGTTTTTTAATACCACGGCTCCGTCAGCAGTGACGGCAATGGGAAGAAAACAAGACAGCCAGCGATCGTTCCTACTATGGGACTCAAACAGAGGGTGCAATTTTTCTGTTTGTACACTTACACAAGGATACTGGACAGCGAATAAGTTGACTGTATCAGCCCCTAGTGGTGTGAAGGTCAAATACATTGGTGTGTTGTTTGGTTAGAAAATCCATAGGCTGTACTAAAAAAAAAAAAAAAAAAAAAAAAAAAAAAAAAACAACAAAACTACCTCAATGAAAGATGCACCTTTGAAATACTATCAATTTATTTTTGAGCTATTTAATAAAAAGTTCTCATAAGCAGACATGCAAATCACAAAGCTATAGCTGCACGACTACATGTTTCCTGATGAGGACAAAAATTGTGAGCATGTCACTTCCATCTTAGCATCACTTCACTTGGTTCCTCTTGCATTTTAACCAATTTAAAGGTTATGCTACTAACTTTTAAAGCCTTACATGGACTTGCACCTAACTACCTCAAGGACCTGCTTCTCCATTTATTATCCCCTACAACCACTCTATGCATGGAATGCAGGTTACCTCATTGTCCTCAGAATGTCAAAACAAAAATCTGGTGATAGATCTGTCTCACACAGAATATGCCTACTGCGGAACAGCTTGCAAGGGACTCTGACATCATCACAATTTTTAAGTACCAGTATAAACAAATTGCACCTTTTGAGAATCATGTAGTCCTATAATTAGTGCTCCTTTTTTAAATTAGCTTCTTTAATGTTTTTACATTGTTATTGTTTTACTATGATCACATTTAAATGAGTGCTGAGATATTGTATTTAGTTTTATTCTCTTTTTAATCTTGTTTTCCTTTGTGTTTTTTGCTTTTCCATCTCTGTGACATGACACTCATTAAATTCACTATATAAATAAAATCTGATTTGATCTGATCTGCTGCCACCTTTATTATTTACTTAATTTCAACTTTATTAAATGTATTTCCCATGTATTTCACATTTAATTTCATTCATATTCATTCACTGTGGAAATGAAAAACATTTACGCAACCAACATAAATATTGGCACAATTAGAATAATAATAAAACTAGTAACAGAAGAGGCTTCTACATACAATGAATATAGGAAATTTTTGATGAATTGAGATGAGCCTATATGTAACATCGCAAAAGCTAAGAGGATACTTAACATGCAGCAGTTAGGGGAGCATGGCTAAACTATTACAGATCCAACAAAGAATTATAGCATTACTATCATATACTTTCCATATACTTTTTCCACTAAGTCCCTGTGGTTTTAGAGGAGCTGCAGTATGAATATATAACAAATCTTTCATAGCAGAGATTCATCTAGCAGGAAATTATCATAAGAGTGGCACAGATGTCTTACAATGGTTTCAGACCAGGCATGAAACTTAAACTTGTTGCATGCATATGTTAATGCAACATTGGTTTAAATGGTGTAAGCCAGATTGGATCAGAAATGGTGTTCAGAACACAAAGCAGAAAATAGCAGGATGGATAATCTGCCTCTGAAAGATGTTCTCAGAATTGATTTCATTGGTTGTAGCAAGACTTGGAGATGATCCCTATTGGTAAAGATAAAGATGGTCACGTGGACAGGCAGTGTCTTCATTAATGAATAGTTTCACAACAGAAATAGTTTTGCTGACCTCCTAGGTTAGAGGCACTGACATATGTAACTGTTTTATAGACAATAGTATACCTATGGTGTATACCAGTAATTCACCATAGGTATCAGGAATCAAAAAATCTAAATCTCTGTCAGTATTTTGATACAACTGAAACAGACTGAGCACATTCAGTCCTTTAGGAGAGGACTGAATGTGTGCTGTGATTACATATTTTGCATATTATTTTGCTGCCTTTTTATTATCAGTGACGTTTTCTGTGCCTAAAAGTGTGACCTATCCTGTGTGAAGCTCACGTTTACTTACCCCAGTGGTCTCCTATGGTCTGACTTTGTGTAAAGACTGCTGTAGGAGGTGCTCACCAACTGGGGGCATCAAAACTGCCTTTTAACAGACGTAGAAAATGGAGTCTTGAATTGAATTGGAGTTCATCCGTTATTTCTTTGATGTCAGTGTCTGCTATACTGAGGTGGAGCTCCCCTTTGCTCCTGGATAAACCAAAGCGCTTCGGTAGGGCGCTACATTCAGTTGCACCCAGTTGGGAATGTTCTGTGTAAGACTCTGGAGCCCCTGTGTTATGTAACTCTCACATGCATTTGGAACACTATCTGAGTGTGTTTACAGTTCTAAGCACTTAATTTTGCTGTGTGAATAAACAACCTGAGATCTGCAGTGGTCAGTAATTCAGATGTGTGGTGCTTGTGGGGCAGGCTATGCAAATTTTAAGGATAACATTTTTCTCTAAAAGCAACTGGTAGCCAGTGTGAGGAGGCCAGGAATGGAGCAATATGTGCCCTGATTGGCTTATAAAGAAGTCTAGGGGCAGCATTTTGGATCACCTGATCACAAGTGATGGCAAGAGTTCAGTTGTGTGGAGATGAAAGCTTGCATGTCACTGGAGAATTGGATCTGATCAAGTGATTGCTGAATTGTCAGTAAATATACAGTAAACTGGTGCACATGTACCTGGGTGTAGATAAAACACACTGGGGCTCTGGTATATTTGTACTAAGTAGAAGAAATGGTAGAATCAGGTCTGACTTGTTGTCTCCTGTTATGAAGTTGGTTAAAAAAAGCTGGTTAAAGACCTGAACCATGCTAAAAGAGCATTCACACAGAGACTGGGGCCTGTGTTCATCAAGCATCTGAGAATTCATCCTTAGAGTCCTACTAAAAGCAGTTTTACAACTTAAAAAAGTCCTATCTCAGAGCAGGCAGTGGGAGTTATTGTGCTGCAAATGAACAGTAGTGATGACATTTTCACAGTTCATCCCATATGTTTAAAAATTGCCAAATTAAAGCTATTGTTGAAAGCAGTAGTGTTGCCATAATGCTGCAGTTTGTGAACATGATAAAACATCTCATAAACATGTATACATGCCAGCATATTAGCACAGATGGCTTCCATTTTTAGTCATCTTGAGAGCAACAAATTCTTTAAAATATTTTTTGTTAATAATCACACTAATAAAATGTTGGCCAGGACTGTATTGTTTTATTTTTTCATTACAGTTAGTATTGCCTTAATTCCCAATTTCCTCCTAGGATAGAAGTCCTACTTATGCCAACCCTTGTCTGCAGTTGATGGATATTGTGCAAAATTGCACAAGCTGTTATGCGGTGAACTTTTTCAGGGCAGTTGCCAAATTGCTTGATTCTATTCAATGCTCAATTCAGTTCTGCTTAATTCTGCTCATCCAATAGATGAAATAATTGATGTGTGGATAAGTCATTTATGGGTTTCATACACTGTCATACATTGCTATAAATACTGAAATGTAGTGTAAATATTTGACATGTGGCTAGCTGTTATACTTGAGCTGTGCATCTGCAAGTGATCATGGGGATAGAATCATCAGCAATGGTTTTTGAAGGTATCCCTTACCACAGAGTGGGCGATTTCTTAGTGGGATGAAGTTGTTTTCAAATAACAAAGTTTCTTGCCAACAAAGTTTAAATTAGTGAAGCAGTAAGTGGTGACTGTCTTCTTACAGAAGAAGTGACAAAATAACCTCCTTTTTAACAGCTCCGTGTTGTCAAATGTATACAAAACATATTTGCTTGCCCGAAAAATGGGTGCACGCTACCTTGATGTAGCCACCAGCTGGCAGCTCTTCATAGGTTAGGACAACTTGCAATCACTCCTAAATACCTACCAAGGTAGGAGTACTTTCAAGTGTAAAGAATCTTGATGAATGTGGATAAAGCTATGGTAAGATTAACCACAACCCGAAATAAAGTAAAGATTGGACTACCTGCAGAGAAAGATTAGACGTGCCTGGACACATTTAAAACCATATATGTTTGCTTCCATTAGGCAGGGCAAGAACAATATTGTCTTGATCAAGGGACTCGAATTTCCTCACCACTGGTGCTAGAGTATGGTCAATAGAGGGGGCAGCTGTATGCTCTGATAGAGGCTCTGCTTTTGTCATTCAAATTCTGGTCTGGTTCCGTTCACTTGTTTATCTGCAATAGTTCCCAAATCTCAAATCTAATAAATCCAGCTTTGTCTCTCAGGTACCGACAGTGAAACTCACAGACCGAAGCACAGAGGTGAAGGTGGACATCAGCTTCAATGTGAAAACTGGAGTGGAAAAAGCTGGAGTGCCTCATTCAGGATTATGTGAAGGTGAGACTTCATTTTAAGATTAAAAAAATCCTTAATAGTCTTTAAATTCTGACTTGCAATATCTGATTGCCCCATGAACATCTTGGCTCACAAAGTCATTTGTATCTGTTTTTTCCCTTAATCCTTAGTAGAATATTTTGTGTCAGTCACTTAGAGTATCTGATCTGTAGATTGCTTTTTTTTTGGCAAAATCTGGATTATACAACTTTTCTGTTAATCCTTTATACTGCTTAATCTGTCTTCTATCCCATCCTTGTAATGTTTTTCACTAACAGTTAAATGATATTCCATTTAAAGCTCATCAGTTTAAATTTTTTAAACTAACCTTTAAATAGGGAAGACAGGTGAAACTGTTACATTTCAAAATTTTATTCACAACTACAACACTTAAAATGTGACTTTGCATAATATTAAAAACTGAAGAACGATACTGGTCCTGTTGTTTGACACAGAGATTGCCCTGATGTAAGTTGTTAGCTGAAATGTATTGTTTTTTTAATAATATAAATGCTATGCTTATATATTCTACTTTCATCATCCCCCATATGGTATTGATTGTATGAATGTTAATTATTTATCCATATTTTACCAGAAAAACCCCACTGAGGTTAAAATCGCTTTTGCAAGGGATATGTGACAAGTGTGTTTAAAATGAGAAGAAAATGAATAAGACTGCCCAATTTAAGCTTCTGTAAAGTATTCTAACAATTGGGTGCACAGTAACTAAAGGCTGTTTTGCCAAGCTCAGCACAAGGTTGGGGAACTGTAATAAGAAACAAGTCACTAGAGTGAAGATGATAGTGGAATTCCAGCAGGGTAGAAAGTTCAGGTGAAATGGTAGCTTTCCTATGATGGCTTTGAAGATGAAGAGATACCAGCTGACTGTATGGGTCTCCTGCTGTGTCTTTCAGAAGTATTCTGTACTGCCTTACATGATTTTTGTACTGAAGTAGTTTCTGCTCCAGAGGGACCTGAACAAGGTTTTCACTGATGGGATCAGCTTATATGGTTTCATTTAAAGGGTCATCAGCTTCCTACAGGTAGCCGGTGCATTATGTAGAGTATTTTTTCCCGTGCTACTGTATATGACTCAAATTAAATGGTAATGATACTTACATGGTGATCCTAATGTACACTGGCTCTTCCATGTTCTCTTAGCTGCACCCAAGAATTGATGCCACAAGTGCCAAAGTCAACCTTGGCATCCTGCTCATTGAGTTCTTTGAGCTGTAAGGCATTTAATTACTTGAAATTATTCATGCTCAGTAAGATTCTCTCATTCCTGGTTGCATCATAGTTTTGGTCAGCAGGGTCCCCCCAGCAGATCCACAAAGGGGTGAAGGGACCTCACAGCCCAGGGACCATAAACAATCCACTCTTAAGCTCCCAGGGCTACAGCCAGTATAACCAAAATGCCTGGCACAGGAAGAAGCAGTGATGGGAGGGCTTCCCTGTCAGCCTAAGCAGGTAGGAATATCTACAATCTCAGCTGAACAGGGTCTTCACACAATTAGATCAGCATTTCTTGCTTCAGCCTGTAGGTGGCACTGGTCTCCTGCAGCTGAATCTTTGCATGACTTGAGTTTTGGGAAACCATCTTGCAGTTATTGTTGTTTAGTGCTCTATCAGTGATGACCTGTTTGGTTATGATTGTTATATGTCCAGTTTTTTCTTTTGACATTTTTTGTTTAGTCTCGAGGCCAGTTTCTTGACCTTACTCTATTTTGTCAGCTAACCCTGGGTGCCACTTGTCTCAGTTGCTTGGGAACAGTTTAGAGAAATGGCCCCTGTCAAGAACACTAATTTTGGAGGGAAGTTGGGGGTATTGGGTATTTTTTCTTTTCAAGTCACTGACACAAATCTGTCCTGCCAAACTTTTTGTACTTAGTCTTTCCAGAGAACAAAAGGAAGTATTAAACATTTTTGCAATAATATGTATTTTCTATTTTCATTTCATTTTGTGATATGATTGAGTTTATTTATTTGTTTGTTTGTTTTGGAGTCATTGAATCATTTTTTTCAAGGTTTTATGTATTCAGTCAACTTTACAAAGCCTTTCCTGGACATTGTTCTTTGGATGTTTCTTGTTTACAGAAGGTTTTCCTTTTAACCACATGCAAAGAAATGATAAAACAATTGAAATGAAATCACTAGAAATGAAGACTCCCAGCTCAACAGAACAGTGTTACACCTGCTCTCCAGCAGGTGGTGCTGTTGGGAGAGTAGTTTAGAGGTCTGTGCCAAATCTTCTGACCTAATTTTACTGAGACTGAGGTGGCATTATGTTTTGTTTTATTTGATTTATTCCTGGATGTGTGTGTGAGAGAGGGACCTATGCTACTGTCAGCTGTCTAAGTGACATATGGGAGCATTTGGAGATTGCTCCATTTGGACTCCTGATGCATTCCCGTAAAGGTGGAACTGTGCCAAAGCCTTTGTTAGCCATGAATGAAAACTGGAGACAAAGACTTTTTGTTGGAAACCATCTCATTTTTCAGGATTTATGTCATAGCTGAGGTTCCATTAGTATTTATTTATGAATTTATTTTTTTAAAGAATAGGAGGTGGAAGGTTGTGGTGTATGTCAAGAATGTACTTCATGCAACCTTTGTGCGCCATAACATTTGCTCCACAGATGTCCAGTACATCAAACGTGGAGAAGGGAATTTTGCTGGTTCCATTCAGGAATCTCTATAAACATAAACATTTGTTCTATTAAGAGGAACACATTCAAATCAGAAGTGACTAAGTACTACCTTTACTTTGTACATTACCGAAAGTGTTGTGGCTTTTGTTGAAGTACTGCATTGTAAAGCGCACAGAAGACATGTGGCACACTTCCTGCACTGTTTGCCCGGTCTGGTGTTGATGTATATAGGTTTACTATGCAAGAGGACTGTTTTTCCTCTGTTGCCTTCTTGTGACACTCACTGTGTGTTACTACATATGGAATTATGGATAGTACGTGTTAACCACACCTTAAGCATTCCCAAAGGATGAGTGGCAGTGATGTTAATGTAAGGTTACATTACATAACATTAATTTAGCAGTCACTCTTAACCAGAACAACGTTCAGAACAAAAGAACAGAGTGTATCCATTCAGGTTGATTTTAAATTTTTCAGGTTGAAATTTAAATCTAAATGTCCTCACGGAGTGGGTGTCATTACATTGGCCTTTCATAGCACATTTGTATGTATAGTATTTAAGGTACAACAAATGAATGTTGACTGATGTTTTATTGAAGCATAAATTAACCCATCTTTCATCAGGAACTGGACAGTTACTATCACATACTGGTGTGCATATGCAGTCTGTGAGGCTGTTTTGTTACTACATTCCATTGTTGAGTAGTGCTTAGCAGTGCTTTAAAAACCATTTGTCATATATTGAGAATCAGGTTCAGGTTAAATGGATTTAAGTGATTCTGTGTAGTTTTAACAAGGCCAGTACATACAAGCAGATACAAAATTACACTTGTTTTGCCTGAGTGTGTGCTTTACAGGGGCTTTTATTGATTGTAGCATGAGAACATGAAAGAGGCTTGTCATCTTATGCCAGAATGCAAAGAAAATGCTTTACAGGCTACCACAAGGGTCACATTGTAACTGGTATCAACAGAAAGAGGTATATTTGGTTTGTTTTCTTTTACATATTTCATGTAAAATTTTTGTATTTATTTTTAATAAAATTATTAAAACAATTTAGAAGTTTTCACCTTTTCCTGCTGGATCTGAAAAATATTACACTGCACTTGAGCTGTTCTGATTTAAATGTTAGTCATCAGTTGGAGACTGAAAAATGAACATTTCAAGCAACAAATTACCTGTTTCTCATATATATTCACATTATTTGTTTACAGTAACCTCTATGCATTTTAAAAATAGTATTATAATTTGGGATAGTGTCACCTTTGAATGGAAGCAGCCAGGCAGTGCCGGTTCTCAGGTGTTTTAAAGTGCATCAAGGAGTATTTATAAAGTGTCTGATTTTTATTCTGTGAAGTAGGACACATGTCATGTGCCCACTGTTTACAGTTTGAAATTGTATGGTAGAAATTGTATGGTAGATATTGGTAGAGTTGATTCCTAGTAATAGCAGAATGATATAACTATGTTATACTGTACAATAATACTCCAAGAGTGAGATGTGTGTTGGTTTAACCCCTAAAACAAAAATTCAGGACAAAACATAACAGGGTTGTGTTTTACAGAACAGTAGAATATAACAGGGTTTATCACTTTGTCCCATGGAGGCACTGGATTTGAAAGCCCTCTTTAAGCAGGTCCTGTTACTGACGAAGGTATTTCCCCCAATCACAAATGTACATTGTGGTTCTCCATTAAATTAAAGTAAAAGTCCTTTGTCCCTGCCCTCTTACAAGTTGCATTACATTATTCATTTGCATAGCAGAATTTCTTATCCAGGGAAACATCTTTTTTTTTAGCATCTTTTCCATTTCTACAGCTGCATATTTGCTTAGGCAATTAGGTTTTAGTACCTTGCTTGAGGTACTCAAGCAGTTTGGTATGAACCTGCATATTTATGTCCTGATTCCAAAACCCTGTGCTGCACTGCTACCTAACAGGGGGAAGGATTAATTTTTTTTCCTCTTCGTCTTTTGTAGCTCACTGAATCCCGTTATTGATCCTTTTATATTGCTAATCTGGCAGTGGTATGAGGACATTGCTAAAAGCTCTGCCTAGTTTCAGAGAGCGGCATTAATCATAGTAATGGAATTGCTCTCTTCTTAAAAACTTAGTTTCATTTTTCAAATGAAGTAATTATTCTGACAGTCCATTTTAACATATATATGACCTGTGCCAGCACAGAGTGGGGTGGTCAGGAGCCCCTCTCAACCTGCATTTGGCAGGGGAGACCAAAAACACCACTCGACCTGCATTCATTCAGGAAATCGATAGCATCACTCAACTCAAACAGATTTACCTTAGTAACAATAAAACCTAATCAGACAATAATACCTTTTGATTAATGCAAAATGGGGTAAAGAAAAGCAGAGAGGTGGAGGAATGAATGTGATTGACTTGTTTTTGTTTTTATTAAACAATCATTTAAGTCTCATTAATGCTTTATGTTGTCAAAAATAAAAACATTAATACAAGTGTTACAAACTCTTTTCTCTTGAGGTGTATCAGTGTAATGTTTGCTTTTGAAAGAGGTGAACCTGAGTCAGCAGCAAGAGACCAGCAGACTGTTGTCAACAAAATAAGATTTAATGTGAGGTATGTTCATACACATAAACATGTCAGATCTTCTCAAGCATTAGATTGATCCATTCATCCTAGACTTTGGTCATCTTTCTGTCCACAGGTTACTATGTTAATATCAAAGCAGTAATAGAGTTATGATTTTTTCATTAGTTAATAATTTCCCACAACTCAGTGCCTTATCCTTATCAATGCAAGAGTTTTAATAATAAAACACCACCCCAGGCTCTCACTGGTCATGTGCATGTATGCTTGGTCCATGCTGTACCAGCTCTGAGTTGTTTACCTTAGTTGTGCGGTTTTGTTGAATTTCTTCAGGTGTACCTGACTTGGACTCCTTCCAGCAGTGGCACAGATGAGCTGCCCCTATCTCTGTACATACACCATTCAAAGTCAGCGGTGTCATCTGCCAACAATGACCAGGAGCCCCCATCGGAAGAACAAAGTGGCTTCCGCCAGGGATGGAGGGTGATAAGGTCAGCTAGGGTCCCCTCATCACTCTGCTCTCAGCAACGTGAAAAGTAGTCGCAGCAGGCTTGCTTGTGTAGCAAAAGATTGCATGTGTCCTGCCGCGTGCTCCTACGTCCATTGAGTGGTGACAAGCTTAGATATATAATTACCGACTACTGAAGTTAGGCGAGAAAGGCGGACATATAAAAATATGAAATTTAAGTAATAATTTAAAAATGTACACCTCTGATGACATCAGGTTTAATGTTAGATTACTGTTTAGTGACTTTACTATAAAAATTAAAATACATTGTGTCTCACTCAGTTCTCCATCTGCATATTGTCATATAATGTTTAAAGTAGGACACTGTTTTGTTGAACTCTTTATGTCTGGGGGTGTGTAAATGAATGATATTTCATTTCCCAAAAAAACATGCTGTGAAGTGATTCGTGCATACATGTACATGAAGGTATAGTCAGTGCAACAATAGTACAGGCTCCAAACCCTAAAACCTGATTTCCTTAATTCAGAATTGGCTTTTTTTCTACAAAGGCTAAAAACACAGACATGAAGTCGTGTTTGTTTATAGAATTTAGTGGAAATACTGACTACTGACATGTCCAGGTTAGATAGGAATATGCATACATGATACATCTGATAGAATATGCATAAGATCAGACACCAAAATAAGGAAAAATATAAAAATACTATACTGTATATAATATAAATTGTATTGTAATTTTTATTGATTTCATTTTTTGTATTTGGGAAAAATGTTTTGATGTTACTGCATTTGACTGTTACAGGGAATAAGCAAATTCTCAAATTAAAATCTCAAGTGCAAGTTGTCAATAACCACCCTGCATTGAACCAGTATTTCACATTTGATTCTGTCACTCATTTTAGCTAATACACGGCAGATGATTGCTTATTGTCCCCCAAATCAATTGCTGGCTGTGACTTGCATGAAGAAGAGAATCGCGCTTGATAAAGCCTCCAGAGAAATGAAATTAATACCGTTATTAATGCAGGCTTTGAGAGGGATATGGAGTGTAGTGGAGAGAAATCCGCTGCAGGGAAGCTGACAGTGGACTTACTCCAGAGAGATAATGGCACCAAGGGGAATGAATGTAACTTCAAAGTGATTCTGACAATGATGTATAAGAGAGGAAAATAGCATCCCACCATTACATGACATATTAAAGTACAGCTCATCTTTGGACTAATTCACCACACAGTAATAATACAAGGGGATGAATTGCAGTGAAATTGCTCTGCAGCACGGAGGGCACCAGGAAGGAGTCACTTCAATCCTCATTCAAAACTAATGTGTACATAGCGGTCACACACTTGCAAGGACATTCTTAAGCTCTGAAAAATAAACACACTAAATGAACTTTTATATTGAGGTACAGACAACCTGCTGAAAAGGGGTTTTTCTGTTCTGATGAAATGGGAGGGCAAAGCAACTCTGAAGGAATTTTGGGCAATTTCACTTCATGCTTACACAACTTTTTCAAATGTAATTTTAAATAAAATAGGTTATTGTTGTGTAGTTTATGACTAACATGGATGCAGCACTGAAGATGATATGACACATTCCTTCATACTTTATCATTGCACTTCACACCTCATCTTCCATTAATGGGTTTTTAAAGGCAGGTAGTAAGTTCCAAGCAGCAAAAGAATAGTCATTTTAAAAAAGAAAGAAAAAAAATGCAGCACATTCACATTGAATTTACTCATATGGAATGGCTCTTTATTTACCTTGTACTGCAGTATCACAGACTAATGAGCCGTAGCAGGTATGTGCGGCGTGAGTCATACGTCTTATTTATAGAGACTAATGGCCTTTCAGTGAAGAGGCTCGGAGAAATAACAGCAGCCTTGCAGGAGCCCTGCGAAGGAGGATGATTTGCAGCACATTAGGCCCCGCGCAGTTTATATTCCCAAACAGCCTGCTGTTCGAGAGCTTTCATCTGTCACCCGTCACAGAGAGCCGCTCCTCGCTATCAAACAGAGACGTCGCGCCGCTGATGAGAGCAGCGGAGCCGGACCCACGCCAAGCAGGACACCACCGCGTCCCCCAGGTACCCGGCTCCGACAGCTATCGACTTATGTTAATGCAAATGTGCCATTTTACATCATATTATCTCATCCATAATTCATCTTGGATGGATAAAGGTGTAGATTTGCTTTGTGAGGAATAATGACTCCTCTGTTCAAAGGTATCATTTGGCACAGGCGGGGAGCTGATTCCAATCAGCACGAACACCTTCATTTAGGTGCTGAAGCGTTCAGAGTGTTAAAAAAGTCATATCTGTAGGAATATGGCCCCTTATGTCTCTTTAGACATTTGTCCAGAACAACCTTCATCATGTTATTAAACAATTTTGAGCAGTTTGAAAGGGAGACTGGCAAATTAATTTATTGACAATGTGCCCATTATATATTGCTGTGAAGGCAGTAATGATCTTGTTTAATTAACTCATACAGTATCAGGGCTCCCATTGGTGAAGCTCTTGTGACAAGTGTTTCCAATGGTGGTGCTCCTCCAGGGTGGGCTCCTTTAGAGGCAGTGAGGGAAGGGGTGTGGGGTTGTGTATGATTCTGAAACAAAAAAAAACCATACCTTTTCTCCCTCTGAAACTGGAGAGAGCTCAGTCCTGTTGCGAGGCAGCTCTGCCTGGGGTTCACGAGGAACTCCCACGGTGCTGTTTTGTCCCCTGTACAAACCATGTGTCATTTCACTCTGTCTTAAACACATCCACTCCTCACATCTTACCTCCCCTGAGAGTGACTTCTGTGCTTAGATCTTTTTAATTTTCACACAGGATTTCCCTGAAATGGAAATGAACTTAAAGACATAGATCTAGTCCTGTTTTATTTATCTAGTCATTCTTGTTTTTATTAGCTTTTCATAGTCTTTTATGAACCTTTATTATCATTGGTTGATTGATTAATTGATTTATTGATTTTATCAAATTCATTTCACTTTACAAATATACAGCTCTGCTGAAGTATCCAAAACAGCACCATACACAACAACATACATGAAAAAGTCAGGAAAACACAATAAAGCCAAGACTTACTTCTACTGTGGTCCTTGAGATAAGGGGGGTAAGGGGAGGTTTTGACTTTATAAGCGATATCGGTGCTGTTTTTTCAAGTCCATCTGTTCTCTGGTCAATATACATGAAAGTTATCAGGAGCATTAGTCATTTGAACATGTAAAATGATTTTGTGCATGGTAAACTCTGCACTATATCAGTGCAACCTGTTTCATTGGTCATTGTTTGAATGGTAACCATTGTTCACCCCACAAGCTAGGGTCAAATTCCAGCTCCAGGAATATTTATTTCAGCATGGTCTCCCAAAATATATCAAATAAATGGTGCACAAGGGCAGCGCAGTAATAATATTTTATTGTCTCTTAGTACTGTGGAGTGCATAAAAAGCAAATGTCTCTCGGTCTGTCTGGTATTCGTTTATCTCTTTTCCAATATTGTGTCTGAATTCTTACTTGATCTCATACCAACGATAGTTTGAGAGTGAAAACATCAGCAAGGATTGTGCACAGTCACTTCCTCCTAACATAATGTGATATTTATGCACAATAAAATGATTTACCTTAATGCCATTGAAGTTATTTTAATCAGTGAAATGAATGTGAATGAGGTGAAACAGTAACATTTCCAGGGTCACAGAAATCTCCTGTGATTCGCCCTATTTCACTCTTGTTAACAGAAAGACTCAAGTGCCTGCCAGAAACCACGCTCATAATCATGTGTAATTCTTTATGATAATTACATTGCTGTAATACACTGAGCGGGCATGAAGAGGCAGCTTAAGGTTTTGTCAGCAAAAAATGTTAGATCTTTTGAATTGGCTTTTATCTTGACAACCTGAAAGTCCTTATTTACTGAGCTTCATTAATTTCCTGTCTGAGCTTCCTGTCTGAAGATTCTCATAAACATGTGGGTTTATTATTACTCACATTTAATCATATTTAACATTTTTAAAATTTATTTCATATGGTGCCATGGCAAAGTGTGATGTACTGTTCTTCTGCTGACTGTCAAGAGTTCAGTGTTTTGACTGGTTTCAACACTTCTGTTTTTGAGACTATGTTTACACCAGTCTTGTTTTGGGTGTGGTCATATTCACTCTCAGTCACAGGTGTGTGATTGCTCTGATTTGCCTTTGATTTATTAGTTTAATGTGGGTTTGTTTTTGGCTTTGGTTTGTATGACACATTTGGGGAGAATTTGATTTTTGGTTTTTGTTTGTGTGATGAGTTTTATGGGGAGATGGCATCTGTGTTTTTTTTTCAATTTTGGTTTTCGTGATGAAATTGCCATCTGTTACAGTGGCCGGACATTTGAAAGGATGTTGCAGGGTGATTTCATTAATCCTTTTTATCTCCTTTCTGGTGCTTCTATTTCCTCTTTGACAATAAAATTGATAAAGCTTCATAGACTGTTTGTCTGAGCACTGACTATTTCATTATATTGCAAAAACAATGCACTTGTGAGTACAGTAGCTCAACAAATCATATGTATGAGTGTGAATCATGACAACCCAGACGTAAAGAGAGTACATGTGTGTATCTGCATTTTCATCATCTTTCAAGATAAAGTATTATGTCTTGTTGGCAGATTGTATTATAAAAATACATAAGACTTGAAGTTTGTGTGAGGTCTGAGATGTTAAAAGAGTTTTATTTCTGGATGACAGTGTTTTGGATTAAGTCAGATTTTGATTTGTTCTATATCCATGTAATCCCATATATGCATTCTTTCAAATTCTCTCAGAACCATGCATGTGCACTTGTTATATTTGAAGGTATGAGTTGTTATTTAGAGGAAGGGGAAAGTGGGCCAAGATTTTAAAAATAGCTCCTCACTGTGAGAGGTTTTAATCACTTCCTCAATTCCCTGTGTGCTCATTCTGTTTCATTTTTCTCAAGTTGTCAAGGTGATTCATGTAACTTTTCACGTTCACTTCAAAATAAATACAACTTGACTTCTTGCTATTAATCATGTTCCAAATGACCACTGACACATGAAGACTGCACAGGGATGTCATGGTACATGTAGAAGACGGTGTAGCCAGATATATCCTGACCTTTGAATAAAGGTGTGCTTAGTCATCTTTTTGTCCTCCTTCTGTATAATTTAGAGCTGCATTTTCAGGTGATGATCCTTTCAGGTTTTCAGATAAAAAAAAAAGAAAATATAAAATACCACTATCTGGAAAATAATACCCAAATATGTTATTCCACCCAATCTACAACATATTGTTCTCATGATTTGTCTACCTTTTCATTTGTGGACTTATTCTATAACTAAATGAATTTGCTGGTGGGCCATATACCTGCTAGAATACCTGGAATAGGTGTATTTAAATATATTTTAATGGGATCATGGACCAGCACAGATCTGTCAGGGGTGGAGGGACAACACAAAACGCAGTTCATTCAGCCATGTCACAAAAATAATGATTAGTGAAAACAAACAGAAGAAAGAACATTCATAAACGTTGATATTTAATATTATCTTTAACACTGGAAACCCGATCCCTTTTCAGATACATACAAAGCAAAATCAACTAACTCACACTGATAGAGAACAAAATTAATTAATCAGAATATTAAAGGAACGCATTAAGAAAAATTCTCTTGAGTGATGTCAACTGAAGAACTAATTTAAATTCTGTTGTAATATCTAACATAAAATCTGTGTTACTTGCTTTTGGGATGGATGAATCCTCATTTCATCAATGATCAGTACATAGAGCTCTGAGGCAACTCCAAAACAAATGTAACAATCATTGCCACCATTCATGTGAATCATGGGATTGCTCAAGACAATGATATACTACACCCAAGAAACATTTATTAGACATATTCTTTCAGTATTGAAGTGACTTTTTTGCTTCAATGCTTTATTTGTTATTTAGAGGAAGGGGATTTAATTTTTTCTCTGCAATGTTATCCATATTATGTTGTTAACTTTTGAATTATGGGCTTGAGGCTCAATGATCAATTGTAATGGCACCGCAAATTAAGGAATGGCCATGAATTATAAAGACATGCATTATTCAATTTAAACTTTTTTTTAAGATTTAAGACTTTTTTAGCTTTTCTATACTCAAGAAGTGGAAAAATAGTGGTTTCTATCTATAGCCAGATTAAAAATAATTGAACTCCCAAGTAGAGAGGCTGCGTGTTTTTGTAGAATGTGGGACTCATGAATGCTGTGGTAACTCATTATTCGAGGGCTGGGATTATGAGCTAATTACCATATTCATAAGAAATCTTTTTTAAACATGCATATGAGAAATGAGTGTGCCTTTCAGTCAAGTTTTTTGATGAATGTGATGATTGCATTCTTCAAATGCAACTCTGTTATATGTGGCAATGAGGGTGGTATGCTGAAAACCTGAAAATGTCAAAATTAAATGGTTTACTACTGATTATAGGACTGAACTTGTAATCAAAAGGCTGTAGCATTACAGCCTAGATAAGGCGTCATTGCTGTATAGTGCGGGAAATAGTATAATTTATAATTACTTAAATAATTAAACTTCACCAAATCAATTACCTGTAATACCTTAATGCTGATAATACTATCTATACTATCACCATTTACAGAAATATTCTGCTTTGGTTTAACAGTCTTTGTTGCAATTCCTATATAGCACATCAAACCTTTTAAACATTGAAGTTTTTATATTTCAGAGTTCAAATATAAAAATCAAAGTCATCTTCACTGATATTCAATATCTTGTATAGCCTAATTTTGTTATCATTGTACATTTCACTAAATGTCTTCAGTGTCAGCAGTGATGAAGATGAAAAAAGACACTTTGAAGACTTGAGACACTGATCATCAAGGTAAGCAGCTGCCATAATCAGATATGTAAAGCTGTAATTACAGGCATTCTTGTTAACACAGCTCCCATCAGTCACGTTTTGAGCCAAGCCTGTAAATGAAGGATGTGTTGCCCTGTGGCCCTTCCATGGGTAATTTTGTTCCATGACTTGCTTCAAGGAAATGGCACCAAATTTCTGCGTAAACATTCGGTGAACATTTGCAAGATGGTTGATAATACTCATCTTCACATGTCGTGTGCTGTGGAAGCCACAACTGGGAAGGGTTAGGGTCCTGTCTGGTGGAGTGTTGCCTGGTAGTCATGGGGAATATTTTTACTATGATATTGTAAAGGCATATTGTATACACTGCCACTGTTTTCTGCTCAGTATTAAAGTACTGAATAAATGTATGCACACACTCCACTTGGGTGCCGACAACTGTGTGCAAGGTTTGTAATTTTGCCAATGCATTTGACACATTTAATTTTATCATGTTTATGCCTGGACACATGGTGCTATAAATATAGATTTATGCAAATGTCTTCAACCAAACAACAAGGAATTGCCTCAGTCTGAGAACAGGTTTTCTTGCCAAGTCTGCCAATGAGCACTTGCAGCAGCTCAGTGGAGACATGTTGTAACAGTAGAATTAGTTTTAGTTAATGATATGTTTAATTAACTTGTAAATGTTGATTTGCAGTGGCAGTACAATACATGTGATGCAGGGGCATGAGAAGTGAGCAATGAGAAATATGGTTTGTAATTCACACTTTACAGACTTACTGAATCTGTGCTGGATAAATTCCTCACAAATTTGCATGTTTTGGTTAAGGGTTCGTCGAGCCTTAAAATGAACTGCCCGCTGGCATGTAAAGGATTCATGCTGTAAGATTAACTGATAACCCCATTCATTGCAGATTTCTGCCTCTCTGCATGGTGAAACACCACTACCAATGAGCCAGCGGTGGAAAAGATTCCCAGCTGAGAAGAGACAACTCAAGGAATTTTCTCTAGGCCTGAAATGTAATGATTCTATTAACACTTGCAGTGCTATATGGACTCGTGTTGAATATAGATACATTCCCAGTGCTGAAAAGATAGCTCCTCTGCTCTTTTGTTGAACAGATGCATATGAATTGATAATGTTAATTGGAAACAGCAGGCCAAATGACAGAGTTTTCTGACAGGCTTGCACAACACGCAATCAGGACTGAAACAAAGGAAATAAATTTCAAATCCATATTTATTCGCTCATAGTATTGGTCAAATAAACAGTCAGCAATGGTAGGTTGTTCTGCCACCCTTTGGTATACATTCAAATTATAACAACATACATAATTACTTTATGGGTAAATTATTGAATCATTTACTTATGTAACAGTCATGTTAAGCTGTCTATAGAAGTTACAGATCTTTGCGTGTCTTCATTTATTGTATGTTTTCATTGATTTTTAGTATCGGATCACAACACATCACACACCTACATTTTTAAAATTTTATTTGCTTGATTTGGCACATGCCGCTGATGTCACCACATAAGCATAAAAAAGTGAACCACTGACAGGATAATGAGGAGATACAAACCCATGGCAGTGAACTTGAACTTGATGGAAATATTGGTGACTTTGGTATTTTGGTGCAGTTTGGTGCAATGACTGTAAGCGGTAGGTCAATTTGTAGTGCTGTTTGTGTTTACTGGGACTCACAAGGCTACATTTTTGGCATTATCTGTCCTCCATCATTTCCATAAAGCTGAGTGTTGCATAAAGCTCTGTGCCAGTGTTTTGAAATCAAATCAACAAAACAACCCACTGCTGTGTCTCTGGTGGATGTTGGAGCCTGGACAGAGTTGGCCCAAGAGGAGATCCCCAGAGTTGGTGAGATCACCTTGGCTATCTTGATTTGAAAGTCTGCCTCATGCAAGTTTTGGGTTTGTTAGTTTGTTTTGATAAACTCACTCAAAACACAATTAAGTTCAGCTAGCTATTTCCCTTTACAGCCATTCATAATCATTTTGCATTCAGCAAAGGGGAGCTAGTTTGTAATGAATGGGAACTACATAGCAGTTGATGCAGGATTATTTTGTTTTTGTGTTGTTTGCTAGCTGGGTAGCTGCTTTTGTAAAAATGGGAGAATGAGTGAGTTTGAACTGGCATATCCCAGGTATGGCAGGAAATAGCAATGCTAAAGCTGACACATTATTGAGGTCCTAAGATGTATTGTCTGGGTAGGATAAGTCTTTTATGAAGGACTATTCTGTCATGTCATAGGAAATTTATGTAAACCTGTGCATAAAATGCAATGGTTCTTGTGCATAGTGCATGTCATCCTTTGTTTTGAGGTAAATGATTCCATTTTAGTTCTGTTGTAATCATCATCATCAATATTTTCATTTAATGTTTTAGCATTATACCCTTTACCTTTAAATTTCTTCCTTTTTGCCACTGTTGAAAATGAATAAAAAAAAAAACTTGAAGACTTGAAAATCACTATCAAGGTAAGCAGCTGCCATAATCAGCAACGCACAGGGCAGGACTATAATTACAGGCAGTATCATTAACAAAGCTCCAATCAATCACATCTCAAGGCCAGCCTGTAATTTAATAATTTGTTAGAATCAGACCCATGCTGTTGCTTTTCATATGAAAGTAAACTCTCACATGCTCACAATACAGGCAGTATTGTGGTAATTTTAAGGAACAGGGTTTGTAACTCCAAGGTTTCTGGTGGAGAACTGCTCTTGGAAATTTGCACAAGCTACTTTACTGGAATGACCACAGTAAGTATCCTTCTGTATAAATGAATAGCATACAAATTATAAGATACTATATATAAGTTGCTCTGAATAAGCTAAGCAATGCTGTTGTAATGATTTAAAGTGGTTTAGTTTAATAATATATTATATTGTTTGTCTTTACCGTGGAATTGTTTATGAAGCTGTCAACTCGTAATTAACTCTTAAGAGCAATCCAAGTGTATTTGCTCAAGAATGCACACAATGCATTTCCACTCAAGCTTGCTGTCAGCAGCTGGTGCTGCTCACTGGTAGTAGTGGGAAGTGGGAAGTGGGTGAGTTCCAGGGTGAACAAGCAGATGAGGCACACCTGAGACTCCTCTTTTTATAAATAAAGCAAGGAGAGAATAAAAAGGCAGCCAGGTGAGAGGGATTCAAGGTACAGTTAAGAAGGCAGCAGACTCCTAACCAAGTGCAGGAATGGTACTGGGGGGAGAACTGGTGATGCTGGGAAACTGAGAGTCACCTGCTGATGGGGGCTGAACCACCACCCTGCCTGTGTCGTGCGTGTGTGCGTGCGTGCGTGCGTGCATGTGCATATTCGATGACGATGGCGACTGGGGCTCCATCTTGTGCTGCTCCTGGCAAGAGGAGGGAAGAGGGGTATCTATATCTGGGGGACCTTGGGGAAAGCAAAGACTTTCTTGCCTGTGTCCTTAGTTTGCAGCTGGAAGAGCACTTATTGTGTGTGTGTGCTGTGCTACATAATCATACTTGCCTGCAGAGGGACATCAGAGAGGGATCTAGCACAGATGTGCGTAGGGCTGAGAGCGGGGTAAAAGTGTAGCATCTGCCTTCCTGTTGTTCATCTACATAATTTTTTTGATGAATATGTAACAGTTACCCTACTGTCTTTCCTACCTGGTCTGGGTCTTTGTGGCATTTTAGGTGGAGTAACCTGCAAGGGAGAGGTAGCTGTGGGGTAGCCCAAAGTTTATGACACTTCTGCTTTCTCAATATAAGTTTAGAGTTTACTCTAGAGCGCACAACACAAAGTACATACAGTGCACTGCATTATTTTCAAGTGCATGTGCATTGGTGCCAATAAAGACACTGTACTTTCTTCTGCAGATACTGTCATTTTCTCTGTCTACTCTCTGTTTCATTTCTCATCACATTACACTGCTCATGTAATTCATACTTGAGAATTAAGCTTCAGATGTAAGAAAAACTTCTCAAATTGTCTGTTTTTCCATCCAAGTAATATGATAAAAAGTAATTTCACTTGCAGTCTAATGCTGGGAGATTAATACTTGTATTTATCTTAACTAGATTAGGCTGCTGCATTGTTCCTTTCTCTGGTTTTAGCATACCATTGAATGACTACAGCTTGTATAGAATGCAAAAGTAAGAGGACTTACACAAACAGAAGAGGGAGAACCCATCACCCTTTACCCAGCTTTTTGAAATTGCCTGCCTGCATGTATTTGAGTTGACTTTAAGGATGTGTTCTTAGTTTTTATTGTGCTTGAAGATTCTAGTCTGGAATAAATGACTGGCCAATTTCTGCCACAAACAAGGTCTCAGGTTTTCTAAAGGTCAGTGTGCATTCAGGAAAGAAGTGGAGAGGCTACTTTTTATTATTATGCTCCAAAAGTAACTTCATCCTACTATCAGAACCTTCCTCTAGATTTCTACTTGTAAATCACATTTTAAAGCACAGTTTCTTTTAAATGGCTTTTACCTGCAGCTCTGACGTACTACACATGTCCCTATTTGCACATTTTGTACTTATCAATTTGCAAGAATTTATTGTATGTCTTGAAAGTGATTTTCACTCTCACAAATCTGAGTATCTGTTAATTGTGTATTTGAATGTGTGTTAAATGGCTCTGTTATATTTTATGATTGTTTGAACTTCAAATTTATATGGTTGGTGCTATATAAATAAAATGTATTACTATTATTACTGTAGAAGTAGCTGTTGTAGTAGTATGTGAATTAATCACTTTGCAAGAATCCTTATGGTCTTTTCCAATTCTAGTATTCATTTAAAGCTATGCTGCAGTAGTATGAACTATATTATTTAGTAGCTGTGAACTTTGTAGCATGTTCATTTCCTCTTAAACAATGCTTTTCCATTTTATTGTCTATGAGATTTTCATGAAAACATAATGGAGTGAGGGAATTGCTGTTTTTCTTTAACAAACACACACACAATAAAAATGATAATCTACCAAAGTTAGCTTTTAATTAAAGTGAAAATCCAGGTAAAGTTCAGTGTTGAGGTTAATTACAGATTTACAGCTGGAAATAAGAGTAAAAATAGAGCAGCGAGTAGAGAATTCCCAGAATAGCTCAAGCACAGTTGTCCACTTCCCTAATTATTAACTTGTGTTTATGAAGATCTATGCAGAGGACAGACTGCAGAGAGCCTTGTGTTTTGTTAAAAAAGGCAGCTCAGTGGATGTGTATCTCTGTGGAAATGTGTCAAAATCAAAACACATCTGTATCACATAGCAATCATGAGGAGTTATTGTAGCACAGCTATTGCTACCACCAATAAACATGGGTACTTTATTAGCTTTTGCCACTTTATTCATCATTACAAATAAATCTGGGGTAGAGAGAGGACAGAATTTTTATTTCTCCTTGAATATCTACTCATATCTGCTCCTTCTCAAAGACCAGCTAGTTTGGGTTTGAGCAGTTCATGTGACATAAATCCTACACAGGCTGCTCTGCAGACACCAGCTGTGTGGCTGCACCCTCTGACATTAAAATCCATGAACTGAATTTTGTGGGTGCATCTTCTTGCAGGTAATATAGAGATCCCAGCTGACACATTTCTGCAATGTTCTTCAGATGAGATCATGTTTTGCAATAAAATTAGCATCTGACTACATCCTGAATTTGGCTTGAGGTCATGCTTGAGGTCTTCTGGAATTTTATAACAACTGCTCAGTTTATGTGCAGTCCAACTGAACACAACATGGGCAATGTGCTTCTAATACCTCAGTTTCAGCATGTACAGGGGGCACTATGATGTTGCACAACCCACCTGGTGAATGTAAATACACGGGTAAAGTGAAATGCACCATGCACACTGAAGCCCTCTGTACTTGAAGCAATATGAACACCCTCACCATTTTCCCAGTGAGGGGGATAAATGACTCATTTGTACTCTGGAGAATGAAAGCTTTATAGCGCTCTCTCAAAACTGAGTGTTGAGAGAGTGTGTGCTGAGAGACTCTCTTGCAGTCTGTACTGGACTGCCTAAACACTGAGAATGCCGTGCATGTGAGCACAAGAAGAGCTTATGTGGTTTTTGAGTTAACGCTACACACCTTTGGCCCTTTCAGTGCGGATTTGGACTTTGCCTGTTTTTAACAGGCAATATAGGTGGCCCATACACAGGACACAGTTTCCTTAAAAATTCCAGTTACTCATTGATCACAAGGTTATGTAGATCCAGTTTAAGCTATTCAGGAAAGTCTTGCCTGGAAAAATTCACTAAACAGTTCCTGGTCATGGCTGTACTGGCAGTCACATGGAACAATGCCAGGCAAAAGTTTCAAAGATGAATATAAACTTTGACTAGATGTACTGTTGCAAATTCCTAAAGTAATATTGCAATCTATCTATTTTTTCATACATTTTCATGCTAAAACAATCATTAATATAGTTCCAAAATTGCAGCAGTTGTGAATATTAATAACTTATAGTAATTAGCTGATCATATTGCTATATTGTTGTATTCATTAGTATCTTTACATTACTTTTAATATTATCTATCACAGTTACATATTCCCGGAATTATATGAGAGCATGCTATTGTATATTTCATATTAAATCTGGTAACAGAGTTACTACAGCTGAGCAAAAGTCCTTTGAAGATGAAAGCTCTTCTGAGCCCTAATTAGAATGTATATTCAGTCACTTTTCTAGAATGCCTCATTGAGGTTTCCTTTTCTAACTGTATGACACAGATGTTGTGCAATAGAATACAGGAGAATGTGTTCGTGGAATGATGGGTCTCAAATGCCGCTTTAGGTGTGTGTGACATGGTGAAGTACAGAGTGTGAGGTGGAGGAGGTGCTGTGGTCCATTTGATCTCCCAACTGCTCTCTCTGTTGATGAAAAAAACTGGTGTCATCATACAGTGTGGTCTCCTGGGAAAGTGTGTAGAGGCCATGTGTGCTGTTTGGGATGTAGCCATAATTCTCCCACTACCCACTCTCTGGATGATTTCTTGTGCTCTGATAGGAATGTGTAGATGCTTTCTCATCTTATTTTGCTGTTCATGCTCTTCCTTACATTCAGCCTCAAGGCACTCTTTAATACAGTCTTTAAGACATTTACTGTACATATTTAAATTACAATCATACTACAGTTTCCAAATATGATGAATTTGTGTTCTCTCTCTGTTTTATTAGCACCCTTAAACTGCAGGAGACTTGGTCATTCACTTATGTAACCCAAAATTACTGTTAATGCAGGAATATACACATGCATCTGAGCAAAGGTGTGCCCCCTTCCCATTATGGTCAGTAGAGGTCAGTGTTTACTTCATAATTTTTTTCCTAATCTGTTTTTATGTTTATGAGGAAACTTCTCTCATTTTCTGCTAAAGAGGATAAAATGATGAGGATGGTACATAAGAAGCTTTTTTGTATGCCACCTAGTGCATGCCACATAATAAACATTTTTTCTAATGAGCTGTGAACCTGCGTGTTTCACATACAGGCTTTCAGATGAACAAAAGTTGACTTATTATGACTGCACACAAACTGGCTGAGTGTAACTAATGTCTCTAATGACAAGGTGACTGTATGTTTATGCATTTAGAGATAAACCACAGCAGCATGGAACATAATTCCAAAAAGTTAGTGCACAAATTATGTCTGAAATCATTGAATCGTTTTGTAGGGAAAGTGAGTTGGATTACCCTACAGTATCAGCCTACAGATCTTGTTGACAGAAGACTTGGTCATAACTTTACTATTAAGCAGATGTTCCCGTTGAACCTGAAGGACTCTAATTATAGCTTATTCTGTTCTCACAGAGACAGATGAGAAAAGGCTGTTTTCACATCTCACAAAGCTTTCTTGTTTTTCTCTCATTACTCTCACATTTCTGTCATTAGCGAAGTGTTTAGGAGATGAGGAATAATGAGGACTGCCTACATTCATTACACAGAAACACAAAGGGCTATACAATCCAAACCTGACTTTGTTTCTGAGAGCTGTGAGGTAAGCGCTGGATAGAGAGCAACATTAAAAAGAAGAGAGTGAAAGAGGCCACAAACCATGCATTAAATCCTCAGGAGCCAAATTCACATTTGACTTAACAGAGTTCTCTAAAACCGTGTATCAAGCCAGAGATTAAAAAAGGCTCTTATCCAGAGCTTGAACAAGCACTTTGTACTGTGCATCATACATTATTGTAGCTGTAGTAAACCCTATCCCCCCCTTCCCTCTCTCTCGCTCTCTCTCTCTCTCTCTCTCTGCCTCCTTTTCCATTTTCCCTCCCTCCCTCCCTCCCTCCCCTCTCACCCTCCCTCTCCCTGTCCCTCCCTCTTTCTCCAACACTCTCTCCCCCTCTCGTTGAATCACTCACTTCATTCCTGTCCAACATGTTGCCTGGACGATGCTGCGGTCCACAGTGCAAGCCTTCCTGCCCTCATACCGGACGCCTGCCGGGTCGCTGCATCTGAAAGAGCTGAGCGGGGAGGACAGAGGGGCGAGGCAGCGGGACGCGGTGGAGCGCCCGGCGTCCGCCTCCATGTGGAGGGCGGCAATGCGGAGGAGACGCTATCTGCTGGAGAGGGCTGAGAACGGCACAGGGAAGCAGAAGTCCACCGACTGGCTGTATGAGTCCTACTACTGCATGAGCCAGCAGCACCCGCTCATCGTGTTCCTGCTGCTGATTGTGATGGGAGCCTGCCTGGCTCTGCTGGCTGTGTTCTTTGCTTCTGGGCTGGTAAGACTCTTCAGTCAGTGCTCATGCCATTACACGATTGTCAGAGACTGGGCGCATTAGTATTGCTAATATCATGCTTCTTTAGCTAGTGACGGGACAACAGTTAACCCACTGCTGCCTTTGTGTACAAACATGCACACATGTACGTGCACCCTGAAACTCTCATGTACACATGCTTGCATGTACACACACACACCGCACACACAGCGTGCGTGAGACGATTTGATTCCTTTCAGTATATCCAACTCTACATGTCCTGTGATCAGCCAGGTCTGTCAGCACTACCAGTTGAGACAGAATCTGATACAGGAGAAGGGAGTTTGACTCCCTCGACAGTTTGACTGGGAGCTAGTTTACCTCAACACCCTGTCTGCTCAAAACATGATCACTGTGGTTTGTGTAGAAGCTGTTAGCATGTGGGTGTACTGATTATTGAAAGTAGGCACATAGGTGGATCAACGATACATAATAATAAGACACATGGACAAAAGCAAGAGAATTGGATCAGCTTAATTAGGCAGTCCAGATGAAGCACAATATTATGCAGTTATAGGAACAACAGGGGCTATTATGCTGCAGTGATTTAACAATAATCTGAATGTACAGACAGAATTATTTCAAATACGTTTCATAATAAATGTCCTACTTCACATCCTTACCATTCCCAGAATACTTTAACCCTTTCACACTATCTTCCCTTAATTGACAAAGCAGCAGTTTTTCGGCTTTGACTTTTCAGCTTTGTTTCTCACATTTTTTTCCCTTGTTTTACAGCTGATGAATCTGTAGTATATATAACCTATTTTGCATATCTTTCCTTTTATAAATGCAATTTACTCATTATAAACTATTCTACATCTGTATACTTTCAAGTTGGTGCAGTGCTAACATTTTTCCACTATTAATAAAAGGGACTGTTTTATAAGTCTGTTATGGGTCTGTGCAAGGGGCAGCTTTGGACCTTTAGTCAGTTGAATGCACATATGTCTTAGTAGAATTATGTTATGTATTGTTTTTAATGAAAATATTTAAATAATAAAAGGGTGCTTTGCTAGAGCAAATAATACTATTCCTAATTAAGTTGTCTTCTTTATGTATTTTCCTTTTAACACAATTAAAACAACAATGATATTCAGCTATCGACTGTCAACAATGGACAGGCAGTGAGTGGATAATTATTGTCTCCTCTTCAGAATGACAAGTGCTTCAAAAATTGAGTGGAAAATATAATTTGTTGGTAAAATGGGTTGATCATGCATGAGACTAACTTTTACGTAACACGGTTAAATATCAGTAATAATGCGATTCAATTGCCAGTTTCTGTTAGGAGCATTACTCTTTTGGTGAAAATTACTGTAGATGGGCTTTGCGAGAGCCAGCAGACGATGTACTATTTTGTGGTCTTAGCTGAATTACTCCTTCATTTTGTCAAATTTGCAAATGGGGTGTTGGCCACGTGTACATTTCTGTTTGTAATTTTGCCTGGAACCTGAGTCTGGACTGGGAAGAGTCGGATCATTTATAGGTAGAAGCTCTCATAGACAGAAGCTCTTTAACCCAATTCACTCTGAACACTACAACATTGTGTTGTAGACTGTCTCTGTTTGTATGGATGGAAATTTGTTATTAATTTAGCAGATGGTGCTGTTTTTGACACTCTTGATCTCATATGAGTGAACATGTGAGATATTCTGAGACACACAGAAAACAATGGGACCCATTCTCAAATATAAAGAAAACAGTTTTACATGTTTTAAGATAAATTCACCAGCATTCAGGCTCTCTCTCATATCATAGAGTTGCTTATGTAATGTGTTGCAGGATATTTCTCTGGAAGTGAAACGAATCTCACAGTGGCATTTCCCATTCGGATGATAACGGCGCGGCTTGTTTTCCTCGCGTTGCTTTGCACAGTCCCTGCTCTGGACTGGTTGACCTAAATCCTGTGCTGACTCTGTGCTCGCCAGGCGAGACTGGTTCCACAGCTCTGTCAGCTGTGAGCATGGCATCGGTTGTGAAAAGCCCTTGGAGTGCGGCCCTGCCTCTCAGGGCTGCCCTAAGATCCGGCTCCTTCTCCACACCCTCTCCCAGCACCCCCTTCTGTCCAACCTTTCACATTAGATAAGTGGATTTGTACTAACACTCTCCATGCAGCCGTCCCTCTCCTGATGCCTGCCGATGCAGACACCCTGCCATGCAAGTTTTATTTTCCGCGTTTATAGATATATATATAATTCGTTGATAATGGTGGAAGCGCTCCTGGGCTGGATATTGCGACGTGATCCCTAAAACCACCTTGAAAGAATTCTCTTGCAATTTTTATTAGGGCTCTCAGAGGCAGCATGTTTCTGAAAGGCAGAGCCGATTCATTATAAATGTAGCTTCAACTTTTTTTTACTCTAAGAGATTTGTGTTTTGCGATACCGCTTGGTTTGGCCTTTCACTAGGTTTTATCGATTTCACTGATGGTAATCGAAAAAAATGCTTGCCTTTATTAATAATGGCAAGGAACTGTGATAGGTTATCAGGCTGTATAAGGTTATGTTTGGAGATCAATTCCTGTGTGCATGGACTGCACTATAAAACAGATACATTTCATCTGAATCATATGTGAAATAAAAACACTTTGCATTATTTCTGGTATGAATAGACACTACACAGAAGGAATAGCACTGATTAATATAGAAATGATGTGCTATTATAATCCATTTACATGCTGTTTTGCTTTTGATGATTTGCCAAATATCATACCAGAGTTTGTTCTGAAATAATCACATGAGGCTGAGTGAGAAATTCAGAGTCAAACGTGAATAAATAGAAAACACAGAACAAAACGTTTCTAAAGAGGATTGTAGCAAACATGAGGGGAAATGCAGAGCATATCTAAAACATGAGGGAAAAGCTGCTCAACCAGAGTCAACCAGTTCTTTTGACTTTGGACTCCATCTCATTTCTGAAAACATATATTAAAGGACAGAAATGAAAGTAACTATACAAATATGACTACTACTGTTGTAAGTAATAGCAGTAATAATGATAATCAGTGGAAAGTACTTCTTCTGTGAAGCAAGGTGTGCCAGATAGAGTAATGCCTACCGTGCAGTCAGGGGTTACCACTGGGAGCGGCCAGTGTGGAGCCCACTGTATAATTCTCATTCTGAAACACATCCACGGAAGGCACAGGACATTGCAAATGAGTGACACCTGCTGCAGGGTTGCCATGTGTGGCGCTAACGTATTCTGTCAAGATATTCAAAGCTGCATTACATTACGTTTACATAACACTAATTTAGCAGACACTCTTATCCAGACCGTCTTCCAGCACAATAGAACACAAGTGCATCCATTCAAGTTGTATGAGCAGCAGTGTCAGACCAGGCTAACAACAGCCTCAGACCAGTGAGTGTGAGCATAACACTATTCAAGCCCTACCCTAACTTGTGCAACCTGACTAGATAAGGGAAGCTAAGTATACTACCATATATCACTTGATCACACACCAAAACACATCACAATACTACATGCAAAATAAACAGCAAGTACTACAAGTAGCAGGTGTTAGGGGGCAGGGGTTGAGGTGGAACCAAGATGGAGTCTGAAGACATGAGTCTTTGGTCTGTGTTGGAAGATGGCCTGACCCCCGTTCATTTCACCATTGAGCAACCAGTACAGACAGGGATCCTGTCTGAGAGGAGTGGCGCTGTCAGGACGGGACAGACAATTTCCCCAGGGTTGCAGAGCGAAGTGATCTAGGTGGAACATAGGGTGTGAAGACTGGTTTTAGGTGTGAGGGGGCTGTCCCATTTACTATCCTGTATGCCAGCACCAAGGTTTTGAAGCTGATACGAGCGGTAACAGGAAGCAAATGAAGTAAGCTGTGGAGGGGAGTAACTTCACTGCACTTAGGGATCTTGTAGACAAGTCATGCAGCTGAATTTTGGATTAGTTGTAGGGGTTAGATGGTACAGGCAGGAAGACAAGCAAAGAGGGAGTTAAGTAGTTCAGGTGTGAGAGGACCAGGGCCTGAACTAGGAGCTGTGTTGAATATGTAGTGAGGTAGGGGCGGATCCTTCAGAAGATGGTTCAAATCAGGAGGATGGATGGGATTGTTTAGGGATCATAGTACTTCACTAAGTCATTATGACTAGCGTTTGCTGCTCTTTATGATTATGTGTATCTCAGTCTGTATTTCCTCTATGACAGTGTGTGTGCGTGTCTGTGTCTGTGTGTATCTGTCTGTGTGTCTGTGTGAGAAGCAAGTTGTGCTTACTGTGAGAGTCCAGGAAAGGGTATGAGGTAATGCTGTGATGACTGCCACAGGGCTGAAATTTAGTAGCCCATCTTTCTGTTAATGGATGACCAGCAGTCATGTCGTACCAGGGGGTGGGGTGGGTTGGCGCCTGATTCTATCTCAGATAATTGCCTGCCCCCAGTAGGATCACCTTCAAATCACTGCTGACTAAATTTGCAGTTAAATAAACACACAGCTGCCCCACTGCGGCACCCTGATCATGCAGTCCATGCTAATCTGAATAATATCACGGCACGAATATGCTTTCATTAATTTTCATATACAATACAGATGTGATCATCAAATGGTACTGAGAAAATTAGTCTTGCAATAACATAGCAGTTACAAGTTAGTCATGTAACTGAGTCATCTCTGAGTCTACTCAAAATCAGCTTCTAAAACATAGATCTCTAAAACGACAAGGTTGCTCAAACAGGTGCACTGATGTTTTTCAGTAAAAAATCCCCATCCATTTAATTTCGAATGAAGGTGTGATCATTATACTGGTTTTATCTCTTGTTCATCATCCTGTACGTGGATGTTAGCTCTCTCCACTGAATCTAGTGTCCACCCATAACAGCCTGTCATAATTGGACTAGTTAACAAAAGTAGAACATGCAGCAAAGGCTTGGGTATGTCTTGAGTGCCTGTCTGCCAGCTGAAGAGGTCAGACTCTCCCTTTATGTCTCAGTGGCCTTCTTCTGCAATTTGACTTCAGGCCAGCCCTCTGGGACAATGTGGATGCCAACCGAGTGTAATTCTCCAGCTTACATTTTAATCACTGACTGATGAGACAGGGGGTGGGGGCATATGGATGTCAGAGGAAGGTGTTTTTTAACTGTTATTCCTGTCTCTTTACAGGATATTGAGGACCACATTGCGTTTGTAATCACCGTACCCACAGCGCTGGCAATCTTCCTGACAATCTTCGTCCTAGTGTGCATGGAGTCCGTCTTTAAGAAGTTGCTGCGTGTGTTCTCCTTGGTGATCTGGGCCTGCCTGGTTGCCATGGGATACCTCTTCATGTTTTTTGGAGGCATCATCTGTCCTTGGGACCAGGTAAGATCAGACTTTAATTTTAAACTAAGATCTGTCTGTAATCTGAAAGCCAAAAAATAAGTCTTTAATCTTAAAAAAATCCTTCTGTAATCTGAACCAAAGGCAACTGCCATTCCTCTGAATTTGACTTTCTACACAAGGTAGGCTAAAGAACAATGGGTATTTGTCAGACAGCCTTAATCAACGCAATATTTAATGTAGTTTTTTTCTTGTACACGAGAGATGCCTTAAAAATTTAAATCTGACAAAATTTAAATCTGTCAAAGTGGACCACTACATAGTAAGCCACACACCTATTGTTTACTCTGGACATTAAGAGAGAGGAAAGATGTGTAATCAACCAAACACCTGTCACAAATTAGTATAATTTGATGAATGTGTCCCCAAAATGATTAATTAAGGCCAAGTTGATGAATATGGATATTTAAAACAGTATTGAGGCTGTCAAACAAGCCAGTTTGAATCTCTTGTGATTTTGCTCTTTTTCTCCTTGGTTATATCTACCCTGTATACATGTCAGTACATAGATTTTTCACCCATCTTCCTGAAGATCTAAAATGGGTGGTTGAAAATTTGTCTGTAGTGTACTTCACAAGGTTTTATCACCGGATTTATCATATGGTGAAATATGGTCCAATTAAGTAACTAACAATGCATTCTCTTTTTTCACTCGTTGTAAAGACACAATAATCAATAGATTAATAGAAGACACAATATTGTGTGACATAATAATTGCTGCAATGAACTGGAAAAACATGGTTTGAATAATTTGATCAGTATGTTTGTACAGCCTACACCACAAATTAATTTTTCTTACACTGACAAAAGGCAGAGTGCAACATTTGGATCATATGCCAATATTTTTATAAGGTCATACAGTGTTATTTCATTCTGGAGGTGCAATGTATTGTTGTGAAGGATTTTCTGTATTCTTGTACTGCTTTCATTTGAACAAAAATAAACATGATGTCAGCCTTAACATGATTTGTGCTGCCAGTTTTCAATTTTTTATTGCTCTGCATTCATATTAAAAGTGTTTCAAAGATCCTATCAGGACCTTTGAATGTGAAGCAATGATCCAAATGATCTCTTACCAGAGCCACAGCAACAGTAGCATGCATAGAGCCAGTAACATCTTCAGCACAGATACTGTCATTTGAAGATAGTACAATGAACAGTTATCTGATCTTCTAAAAAGATATTCATGCTGGACACAGATGCCTGGATACTGTACCTCACTATGTGTGATAAAAAACAGTGACTTTGCAGTTACCTGTTATTATTATATCTAGATCAGTATGTCAGGTCTGCTTCATTTGGCTGGAAAACGTTCAAAGTGACTGACCTGTGGGTCCAGTGAGGATTACAGTGTACAGTGAAAATAAGTAGATGGCTTCTCATTCAGATCTTGTTTTAATAATATGTACTGGCTCCTGAGAGAGAGAGAGAGAGAGAGAGAGAGAGATCACTCAGTTTATTGAAGAATTGCCATGACATTGCATTACTGATGAAACGTCAGTAATATAAAACAAAGCCAAAGTTACGCCAGAAGCACTGTCACAAGAAACATTTTGCAGAAATCATGAACTTGCTGCATGCTTCCTCTTAAAACAGAAGCAGATAACCTGAAGTCTAAATATGCTCTTGCTTTAATTATTTGTGCACATTGTGTTTCTCATCTCTAACTTGTTCCTCTGAGACTCTTTTTTACCTCACTTAGGTTTGAATGTGTTCCATAACAAAAATAATGAACCTCTTTGTTTTACATTACTTGATAAATGTCTTTTTTACATTTTGAAGACTAATTCATTGAGAGCTAAGTTGTTAGGGATCAGAATAGTAAGGAAGAGCAGGTTACAGGGGAGTGTTCATTTCCCCACCACTTTTTGATGTATTAATAGTCATAGCCTAGTTGACTAAAATGCTTCAGCTGAAACCTCTGTTACTTTTAGTTAGCTACAGTCATCAGTAGCCATACATTCGTGTGAAAAGCACTAAGTAACCAAACTGATCTGACCTTCTTTTGTGTCTTTGTTTCCAAATTTATGAATCAGTTCCTCATACAAACTACATTATCCATTTCACACATGAAAATAAAGAAAAGGCTAAAGAAAATTATCTTGCTATACTTGCTTGGCACTAGAGGCAGACAGCAGCAATGTTGAAGGGATCATCATTTTTTTCAACTAGTATCACAAAATAACACCCCCATAAATAAACCATCTGGACAAAATGGACCATTGTCCTATACAGTACGCTCAGTGCTTTATTCAGGCTTATTCAGACTCAGATGTCTGCTGCAACCATACTAAACATCCCAGAGGAGACTTGGACATCAGGGGTCACTTACGCCTGGGCTGATCCTTTAGAAGTGGTATGACCTGCCGCTGTGCTCACAGCTCATGGGGCTGCCCTCTAGGGGTGGAGAGAGTTTCCCGCATCTGCAGGGTTAATCACTGCTTGCCCTGGTCTCACGCTGCAGTTCACTCATCCCAGTCGATCTGCCTCCAGTCTCATTGCTTTTTAAGACCTATTCCATTTCACCATGTGTAGAGGAGAGGGAATGCTGCTTTGAGAGCTCTAATGCTGGATACCGTCTCCTACAAAAAAAAAAAAGATCAAATTCTCAGTCCTTGTTGAGATGACAAGCCCCCGTATCTGACAGGACCAAGACATGCAGAGGCTGTTTTAGACAGTCCACATTCAGGAGGGACTATTGTATAATTTAAGGGCATAATAATCCTTCTGAAAATACCGCTGTCTTGCAGGTGTCAGGTCCCTATTGCCGCAGCCCTATCTCTGGTAATTACATGTAAAATGCCAAGCAGACCCTTTTAATCATGGGAAACACAAAGACAGAACTTTCCGCTCTCACCGCTTCCCATCAATGAGACAGGAGGAAAATGAAACTGCAGGTCAGAAACGGCACTGAAAACCCCCTCTTCCTCCAATTAAAATGACTTTACCCCTAATCTGTGGTAACCCTGGAGTCAATTGTTGAGTGCTTTTCTTTCCCACGGTAAGGAAGAGACAAGGAAAAAGGCAAGTTAATTAAATAGGCTTCGTGCGAGGGTGGTAAATATGAAAAACGCTAAATTAAATGGTTATTAGCCAGCTTCTGCAGAATAAGGGCTGTGCCCACATTATGCCAGTAAGCTCATTAGGTGACTGGCTTGAATCCCATCTGTCTAATTTCAAATATTGGTGTTCCTGTTGTTGGTTGCAGTAATCCTTCTGCATTACCACAGTTCATTTCAATCTGAACGTACTTTGGTTGATTTTTTGTGGCTTGGCAATTTTTTGAAAGGTTAGACATGAATTGTACCTGTATACATCAGGTCATAGGCTTTACAATTGATTTTCAGGATGCATTTTATTCTGAGGCCCTTCTGGGTCTGACTTTTTTCAACTTCATTTTTTCTGAGAAGCCTTGTGATAAAAACAGAAAAGTTAGATATCTGGTTTAGACAGTGACATAAATGAAAAAGTCTGATTTTTATATATTCACAAAACAGCATATGAAACAAACACTGCACCCACATATCTTGTTTTCATCTGAAATGAAATGATTACTTTCCTTCACTACACTAAAAGACACGTCTGTATCTCCATTCTGTTAGTTCCCAGTGGGTCACCATTGTGGTGCTCCATCCTTCAGCAAGTTTTTGCTGCATGTATCCAGTCTCACCGGCACAGAAGTGATGTGCAGTAATACATAGTGGCTGACAAGTCCCCTCTTCATTTGTAGCTAGTGTAGTCGACAACTCCACTCATAGTAAATCATGCAGGAGTCCGAAGGACAACTATGTCTGCAGGCCTGGTGCAGATGACCCAAAACCCCACTCTCACACTTGAAGAAAAGCAAGACACATATTACAACTACGACATTACATGAGCCAGCAGCAGATTCCTCTGCATGTGCATGACAGTATACCGTGCAATTTATGACTATTGTAAATGGTAGTGAATTAACTATTTTATTCCTGCTACACTGTGTCAGTGTGTCAGTGTGAGTAAGGATTGAAAGCACAATGGGAGGCATTAAGCAGTGTTCCATTTTGATTGGCAATTTGGCTGAATTTTTAACACACCCTGCTCCTACGATGTGATCTGCTTCACAGACATGATCATTTAAACTGAGAGGTCTGAGTTTTCTTCAGTGAAATCATACTGTCTGCTCACAAGCACTAATGCTAAGTCTGTTCGTTTTTCTGTAGCTCTGTATTTTGCCATCGTTTTTTTGTCTGATGGCGAAGTTTGGATTTCCAGCTTCACTGAATCATCCACGAGCCCTTGCTTCATCGCTTGTGGGGATTCCTTACGTACACCACATCAGCCTTCCCAGCGTCTGGCAGCTTGATTTGAGCTGACACTCTTCTCCCCCTTGTAGTTCTGGCAATCATTGCCTTACTGGGCTAGAGGCCTGTCTTAGCAAATGGCATCACAACTTTTTTTGGGCCAGCGTAGCACAGGGTCTGACTGTCCTCGTTTTGTGTGAGGTAGTGTGCAGTTGTGTATAGTTAATTTGCCATTTGGGACGATTTCCACCAGCTGGCGCTGTTCATAGTTAGGTTCCTGCAGTTCAGTGTTGTTTAGGGTATGTTGCATTTCCAGCAGCCTCAGTTGTTTGTGTTTCCCAATGCCTCCGCTTGTGTAGTTTAGTTTTAGTGACCTTCTCCTTATCATCTTTCAAATGAATATTTTACATAGAAAATATTTAACGGGGTGCAGTTTCTTATTGGGGCAGCTAAGACTGCACCATTACAATTGGAGTGATATGTGACTCCATAAAACAGATATTCAGTTAATGATACTCAGATACTCATCTCATCTCATCTAAGATGAGTAGATGAAACTACTTATCAAATATTCTAATGGTAAAACTCACTGATCTACAATGGCAAAAGGCAAACAAACTAAACTTGCAAATGCAATAACATACATTCAGTTCACAGATTAAACTAAATAAAGTTAAAATTCCTTCATCGTCACTCTTTCACAACTATCATCCTTCATGAATACCTATTCATCTGACAGGTGAGTTGTATTTACTATAGGAGAGATCTCAGTCCAAGTGTGAAAGTTCATAATGAAAATCATAGTGTGTGTTCAAGTTCATTAATTCCAGAGGAAAGAACAAGCAATGCCCTAGCCTTTCTAGAAATCCAATAAGGTACAATATCAGTACTGTTTTATGAAAAGCTTGTCTAAGTCAATTGTCTGCAAACATCTGACGATAATTATCTGTTATGGAAGATCAATATTTACTGAACAAAATCTTTGGGTGTGGAATGACACCCGGGACTGCCATAGAAGATGGGTGCCCTTAAAGGTGTCGACAGTTAGCCATGCGGAATCCATGCAGTTACACAAACACAAACAGCCGCACATAGTGCCTGTGCAGTTCAATATACAGCTCTGCATTTATGTTGGAGGCAATAAGAGATAAACTGATTGAAAGAAATGAGTTTATAATTACGTCTATCACAAATAAGGGGAGAGGTATGTATTAAATGGATTGAAGGCTGAAGAATTAACTAATCCGCATCTGAAATCTTGAGATAATCCACCACTCAAGTCGAAAAATTCTGTTAAATAAGAATTGCTCCTGATGCATGCTGGGAGTTGTGTTGATCTCTTTACATGAGTGTTCTTTCAGCACACAAAGAGCACACACATGCTGACACACACATTTACACACACAGACACATACACACATCATTTGAGAGAAAATATCATTCTGTATGTTCCTGCTGGCTGATACACACAGAAAACGGCACAGATACAGACAGAGACATGACCTCATGTTGAGAGGTGTCGCCACCATGGGGCTGCTGTAGTGGAGTTGCCTGCTATCTCTTGGTGCCTTGCTGTGAGGTGTGGAGTGATGATTGAAAAGCCTGCTTCTCATATCAGCATGAGCCCCCTGCCTCTGTTCCCACAGCTGGGGTTGGAGATCTGGAGACCACAAGTATCATTAACAAATGCATTTTTAATAGAGCAGAAAAGTGCATGTGGTCCTTTGAGTTTATATGCTCACACAACATTTTAAAGCATATTTCATTTTGTACACATGTTTCTGTTACATCCATAAGGACTCTGTGAGGAGTTGGATGCTGAAAAATACATGAATAAAATAATCCGTGAAATACAGTGTTTTGTAAAACACATCCTCACTACATCTTTACATCAGTCCTCACAAAAGGTTACAAAGGGCACACTCTGCAGTTTACCTTATACTGTATGAGTCTGCTACCAGAGAATAGAGGAAATATTGTTTGTAATAAAACCGTATGTGTACATTTGCACAGAAGTGAACCTTTAAAAACTGAATACATTGGCAAACGTTTAAATGAAAAAAGAAAATGTACTCCATATTTTAAAAGCAGCTACATCTGCAAAAGTGAAAAAATAATAAAAATAAGTACAGTGTTATTGTTGGATTTATATCCATTTGAGCTATGCAGGCAGTAACAGCACGACAAGATTACAGAGCATTCTGGGAACTGAAGACAGACAGCAATAATGTGGAATGGAGCACCATTGTTTAGAACAAAAAATTATTTTAAATATAATTTCAATTAAATGGCGATGTCTCCACCGTGAAACTGGTTCCTTGCATTTCAATATATATACCCATTACCCTGTAATGGTAAAGAACATAAAATCTGAATTTTTTTGGTAAGTTTGCCCTTTAAATATCACAGCTCTGTAACATCAGCTGATCTGTATGTGCCAAATAACTTCTTCACCGTCTCTCTGTCAGTGGCCCATACTAAATATCATGTGATTGGTTCCCTCCTTTGAATCAGACAAATATTGTGTTCTGGGTAAATGGCAAAATATGACCTTTATACTCAAACCAAACTCCCCCCTCCCTATGGAATGAATATTAAATGTATATTTATTGCCCAGCCAGCAGCATAGAATGCCTCTTGTTTCAGTTTTTCAGTGAGCAATTATTTGCAAATTGTTTTCCAGAGTACAAAACATAAAACACAAAAAGCCTGGGTCTATTATTTTGTTTGTTTGATTGTTGATACTGTGCAGAAACAGCTGAATTTACATGAGAAAAACACAAAGATGGCCTTATGTGCTCTCTCAGGAGAAGCTTCACACACTCTCTGAGGTGCCAGGCCACAGGTGTGATGTTCCCGTGGAGATGTTTATGGGAGTCTCTGGTCTGAGAATGAGACAGCTCTGTCACGGGGAGGGCACAGGAATGTCATCCTTTCCAAACGCAGCTTAAAACCTCAACCATGGAAAACATTATACATGAGAAGAGTCTGCACTTTAAAAAGATTAATGTGTTACTTCCATTTGTCAGCTTCAAGCTGCACTGTCTATGTGTGTGTGTTTGTGTGGCAGAGAAATAAGTATTATGCAAGGTACAGGGTAAATGTTACATTTTCTAAGAGTGAACAAATCAGTGTTTGGTATCTGACATGGTCTTGACGGATCTTATCTACTGTATATAAAACGTATGCTGAAACATCTCTTCTGTATATACTGAATGCTTTGTTGTTTACTTTTCTGTGTCTCCAGACCCAGTGAGTTGTATCACAACAGTGACAGCAGGCATTTCATGGTTGAATATTATAATATGGGCCACATTATGGCCAACTGGCAGAAGCACAGTACACAGCAGGCCTCCTGTTAGCTGCTTAGAGCCAGTGTGGGGGTTACTCTTGCTCACAACAACACCAGGCACTCTGATTCAAGAAAAAGCTGACAATTTTGATGCTCACAAAAAATTGAGAAGAAATCCAAAGGTATTAGTTAGAACATTGAGATGAAAATTGTAGATATTTTAGATAAAACCAAATTCTCATTTGATTGTGTTAGCCATACCTAGAAATGGATGTGGAAAGTTCTGCCAACACACACTAAACAACAAGCAAAATTTTTGGTGACATTCAAACATGAAATTCACTTTAAACTGTTTGTAGCTTTGTGTAGCTGTCTCCAGAGATAGTTCAATGGGCTTGTCAAAAATGTAAAGGTGTTTGCACTGATGTGGTGGCCATTTTTAGTGTTGCTGCTGACAACTCTACTGTATTTCAGCATGCATGATCCTGTCAGTTTCTGCTAGCTGTGATTTTTCTATCAATTCAGCACCTTAACAATCTGGGAATGGTTGCCTCCATTCAGCTTCTGCAGTAAATGATAAATTTACCACCTACTTGAAAATAATGATATGCTGTCAATCATTACAGCAGGAGTGTTCCTTGCATGAAAGTATACGTGATTTGATAGCAGCATAAAAATATTAAATGTGGTCATAGCTAAAGTGTCAAAACCATTGTTAGCTCAATAACTTTGGTCAATCAGGTATTGTATCCCCAGGCCATTATGTTTGGGTAAAATGATTGTTGGACAGTATGTTCAGGTCATGTCATTCCATCTCTCATTATACCACAAATTAAAATGTGTCTGTGATATACACTATATGGCCAAAAGTATGTGGACACCCCTCCTAATTATTGAGTTCAGGTGTTTCAGCTACCTGTTAACAGGTGCATAAAATCAAGCACATAGCCATGCAATCTCCATAGACACACTTTGGAAGTAGAACGGGTCGTACTGGAGAGCTCAGTGACTTTAAACGTGGCACTGTCATAGGATGCCATCTTTGCCACAAGTCAGTTCGCAAAATATCTGGCCTGCTAGATCTGCCCTGGTCAACTGTAAGTGCTATTATTGTCAAGTGGAAGCGTCTAGGAGCAACAACAGCTCAGCCACGAAGTGGTAGACCACGCAAATTTACAGAGCGGGGCTGGCAAGTGCTGAAGCGCATAGCACGTAAAAACCACCTATCCTCTGTTGAATCACTCACTACAGAGTTCCAAACTGTCTCTGGCTGCAACATCAGCACAAGAACTGTGCATCAGGAGCTTCATGAAATGGGTTTCAATGGCCGAGCAGCTGCAGACAAGCCCAACATCACTACACACAATGCCAAGTGACTCTGGAGTGGTGCAATTTCACGCCGCCACTGGACTCTGGAGCAGTGGGAATGCGTTCTTTGGAGTGATGAATCACGCTTCACTATCTGGCAGTCTGTTGGACGAATCTGGGTTTGGCGGATGCCAGGAGAGCGCTACCTACCAGAATGCACAGTGCCTACTGTAAAGTTTGATGGAGGAGAGATAATGGTCTGGGGCTGTTTTTCAGGGTTTGGGCTAGGCCCCTTAGTTCCAGTGAAGGGTAACATTAATGTTACAGCATACAAAGACATTTTAGATAGTTGTATGCTTCCAACTTTGTGGCAACAGTTTGAGGAAGGCCCTTTCCTGTTCCAGCATGACCGTGCCCCTGTGTGCAAAGCAACGTCCATAAAGACATGGTTTGACGAGTTTGGTGTGGAGGAACTCCAGTGGCCTGCACAGAGCCCTGACCTCAACCCCATTGAACACCTTTGGGGTGAATTAGAATGCTGATTGCGAGCCAGGCCTTCTCGTCCAACATCAGTGCCTGACCTCACAAATACTCTTTTGGGTGAATGGGCACACACTCCCACAGACACACTCCAAAATCTTGTGGAAAGCCTTCCCAGAAGAGTGGAGGCTGAAATGGGGGACGCAGAGGCAACTCCATATTAATGCCCATGGTTTTGGAATGGGATGTCCAATAAGCTCATATAGGTGTGATGGTCAGGTGTCCACATACTTTTGGCCATATAGTGTACTGTTGGATGTAATGTAATATAATATTCAGCTTACTGTTTAACCCTAGAATTTCCTTTATTTACACGCACTGCATGTAAAAAGATGCATCCAAATGATTTTGTAAGAACAACTGCTTTTATGTATTCAGACTACCTAATGCAGACTTGAAAATGCAATACACAACAATTAATTTAGGGGAATTTAGGGGACAGTTTACTAACTAATGGTCTGAACCACTAACTGACCAGTTCAGACCACAGTCCACAATAAGTTAAAACCTCCTCTCCATCAGTGTCTAGGTGCTCCAATAACTTCCTGTGTGCAATTCTATGACACAAAGATGCCTTCATAAAATTCCTCCACACTCCGTTTTAAATTGACTGTTTCATATAAAGAAATAAGATGTATTGCAGAAGTATGTGCAGAAATATTTAAAAAGCTCATTTTGCTTCCCACTCAGGACTTGTTTATTTTCGCGGAAGTATCTGTTTAGCTGTCATAATTAAAGTTGTCAGTGGTTTGCTCCTTGGTTCTACAATGACGAGCACGTACAATTCACAGCACGTAATCTTGTAAGTCTGAATCAAAATACTAAGGTAAGGGATGCAAAAACAAACAAACCAAAAATGCTGAGCACTGTTAAGTCAGAATTGGCCCCTTATCAGTAGATTCTGAGACATTGAAGTATGCACATAAGTTAATTGGTTAATTGGACGCATAAACTGTAAACAATGTTTATGTTTTTACCAGAGAACATGAATACTGTAGATTTTTCCTTTCTGACATTTACAAGTATATATGGTAACACCAATAAAACAACCCCTATTTCTGATTTTTATCTGTTAAAAAAATTATACAGAAAATTATATCCTGTGGCATTAGTATGTAAATCTATCACCTGACCTATGCCACACTTACACATTTCTTAAACAATGAATAGTTAACACTACAGGAGGCCACTCATTTAAGAATTAGTAATGCATCAAATATCATAATAAATATTTCAGATGTCAAACTGGATATATCATATATCCATTTACTGCAGGTGCAAGTAGATATATATCAGAAAAATACAATGTCTAATTGGATATATATGACAGCATAAATCACAAATCACAATGAAATGTATTAAAGTCACATGTTCAAGTTCCAGACCTTTAGAGCAGGTGTCATCATAATTTAGTTAGCTACTGCGCAAGGCTGAGAGCACGTAGATATTGAAATCTTATGGATAGACCACAGTTTTATTTGCAGTTAGCATCATGCCCTCAGTAAAAGCATACACAGGGAGTCAATAAAGTCATTGATATAATTACAGGGAAGCAGAAATCGTTTGACCTCTCAGTAAAGCCATTGAGATATATAGATCAAATGTTACTCCGCAACCACTGCTAAAGTCAGCCAGGAGGTCAGTGCTTCACTAACATTAACATTGATAATTGAATATTATCACAAGACTTTAAATGGAGAATAATGCTTGATGTACTTAAATGTTACCTTGAAACTGTTGAAATATTGGAAGTATTCAATAAGTAGCAGAAGAGTGTGATATTGCTGTATTTTTCCCTGAGCCAGTAAGTGAAATATCTGATATGATATATCCAGTTTGACACTGATCCATAGTCTCCTTGTAAATTAAATTATCTGTTCTGCTATACATTTTATCACAACAACTGGCTGCATAAACATAAAACTTTGACTACACTTATGGGGTGATTTATAACTTATAAAAAATTTTTAAAATTTCCAGTTATTTTTTTATTAAAAGTGTAGTGTCTCCTAGTTCCATGATAGTTCTCTAGTTGGGAGGATATCAGCAGGAGATTACAGTTCAGTCCGAAGAAACTCCAGCAGACTGGATGCATTGACTGTCATTAGAAAATTCTCCTCTCAGCTTATACAGAATCAACAAGATACACAGTGCAGCTGATATGATATGACAGAAATAGACACAGGCTCCAAAGAGAAAAATAACATTGATGAGGGGAATTGACACCGAGTGCATATTAAGACCATATTTCATCTATTATACCATTATAAACTGTACAATCTGGTATCATGTGCATATGCCTATAGCTTGGTGGTTATTATTTGTTCAGGTTTACAGTGACAGAACTGGAACTCTTACTAAAGTTACCAAACAATAGTACCTATCCCATAGGGCAGTATTTCAGAACAGTAACAGTAATGTGGCCTGACAGTTCAGCTCTGAAAAAGTTCACAGTGGAAAGACTGGAGTTGGTTTTAAAAGGTAGTTACATTTCCAACACATTTCCAGACTGTTTTAGATGCACACAGGTGTGCCACAATAGGAGTGATAATGTCACTGAATTTGTCATTTTGTATTGGCTTTCTTGTAGTCCTTTGGGCACAGCGGTAAAGCTTGCTGCCAGTGCATATATATTTAGGGTGTAGCCATTAATTAGTAGTCACCAAACAATTCAGGCAACATATCAAGAAGTGATAATGCAACTATTCAAAATTAATTGTAAGCATAATTTATAGTGTTAACAGAAGTAGTATCAATATTAGCCTGTAATTCAATATAAATCCCCATGTTACAGCACAAACAGAAGCCAGGGATGATGAGAGAAAATGTCTGTTTTACACATTAATTTCATCTGTCATTGGTAGTACTGTATGGCTGAACTGCAACAATAATCTCAAAACACATAAATTAACCAGCTAAAAGCCATTTAAAAATTCCCTGCCATGTATGCTCCAAGATATACAGTATGTTCCCTCACTTTTGATATGAGAAGTACGCTCATATCAAAAGGGGATACCTGAAAATCTCACTGACATGTCTGCTCCAAGTATCTGCAGTGATTGTAGTACCTGGTAAAAAGCTGAGTGGCCTGAGATCAACTGTAGTTTTTAATGCTGAAATGTGTCACCTTGATATTAACTCAAGTTTGAAATGCCCTGTCTGTGTAATGAGCATGTACGTGTGTTTTTGCCAGAGAGAAGATTTTATCATTTTCAAATGTGGCACAAAATAGGTCTCTCTTCTCCTCATTTGCAGTACCTGCGGCATGTTCTCCTCCTCCTGCTCATCTGGTCAAAGCCTGCGTGGTCCATGAGCCCCTGTATAAACACATGAGTAAAATATATAAAGATAGAAAATCATGTCTGAGAGGCTGGCAGGTTGGAACAATGCTCAATGTCTCTGTTGGCCATTCTGTTCCCTGTACTGGCACATCTTTCAGACTCAGAGTTATCACCACTGCTGGCTCTCTGTTAGAAGAGCTGTGAGAAGGAACAACCAAAAAAAGCCCACAAACGTTATTTAATGAAACATTCTGTGTGAACCACAGAAATAGAGTAATTTAAATCTGTGGGTCTCCTTGTTATGATGACAGGAATGCTAACACCTTGTGGAGGATAATTAACACTTACAGCAAGCTAAGACAACATCAGTTGTACAAGCAGCAATGTTGTATTTCTGTCATATATTAATCTTTTGCCAAGAGGTCGAGTCCACAAATTTGCACAAGGTTTTTTTTTTATATTTAGATTGAACACACTTTCCATTTTCAGTTTAAATCAATTTGATGAGTATCCCATTTTTCAGCAAACCTGCCCTTATCCCCTGAGCTGTGCAGCTCTGCAGAGAGGCTGTTTATCAGTACAGACCAGCCCAGAACTCCCGCTGGCTGTGTGCCAGAGCCCTCAGAGGAAATGGGGGACAGATGGGGTTGGCGCAACGAGGCAGTGTCCACAGGTCCCACCTCCCATATCTCTGTCTTTTGGGACAACTAAGCTGGTATGGACCATGTAGGCACATACCAATAACAACCACCTGAGGAGGGACAGACACATTATTGTGTAGTTATTAGCTCTGAAAACTGACCTGACTCAATTTTATTGTCCTGCTTCTAGTAAAACATAGCGGGGTGCAAATGACTGACTTTAAATGGACTGAAGCTTAGTGTGTTATAAGGCCCTTTATATACTAGCCGGTGTGGAGAACAGCTTTACTATGGTATCGGTGCTAAAAATAAGTGATTGTGTCTCTGTGTGTCTCCATTTTCTCATGTAATTCATTGCCAGAACTGGATTTCACATCAAAAGGGCAAGGAGGGGGACAAAAGAAGTATGGAATATGATACTGTTCATGAACAGCTGTAGTTATCATCTGTGTTATGACTATACACACACTTACAAATTTGTGCATCCATCCAGTGTACACACATATACACTTGCCCGCACAAACATATAGCCATGTGTATATTCACATATGCAGACATATGCATACCTACACACTACGCACTCACTTTCTAGCATACTGTGATACACATACTAGGCACTGAAAATTTTTATCAATTTAGTTATATGTAAGTGAAATTGTAAATAGAGTCTTGACAAAGGTCGCCTTGACCAAAAAGCTATCATTGCACATTTACAAAGAGAAGTTGCTCGTCATACACTGTGGGAGTCTTATTTGTACAGTCTTTGTTTGGGATATGTATCCTTGCTCCATGGACTAGATATTATCACAATAAATGTTGACTGTTCTGATGAGTGGGAGCCTATGAAATCATTACCCAAACCATCAGCAATTTCAGATTGTTGATCTGTTTCAACACCATGAGGCAGGCATCCCATCCACATTATGTCTCTTCCCTGCATATACAAGTGTTTTTGTATAAACTATCCCTTATCTTTAATAAGAATTTAGATTAAATGTAGATTTAATGACTGGTTCATAATCCTTGCACACCAGCTGTCTACCACTGGGAGTCCATGGCATCTCAAAAATAATCACATGAAGTCTACCCTTTTTCTCGGTCCCTGCAGTGCCCTATAATGTGTTTACCCCTTCAGCCTATATGATGCACATGTATGTTGTTAGTTGGTACTTCTCTCCTGATAGCCTCAACTGTTTGTGTCAACAATCTTAGAATGGCTGTTCTTTTTCTTGCCGGGTGAATTAGGGGGGATTCATCCTTGAATGACAGGGATCTAGACACAATCTGACATACAGTAATGAAATGAATTCATTCCAATAACAAATCCCACCTAGACTGTAGAAGTTTGCTCTTTCTGAAGGACGGCTTAGTGGGGAAAGCGAGATGTCAGTAAGAGTGCTTTCTGTTTGAGAGATTGCTGCAGAATAATGGTAGAGGAAAAATAATTGATTGACTTTACATGTTTTAGTCTGGTTACACTTGTATTGACAAGTTCTGTTCAGATCAACTTAACCTGCAGAAACTTGCAGTGAGCATGTTACAGAAATATGACCTATATTAGTTAGATGCATGGGCTTACAAGGAGGAGGAGCACAATTGTTGAAGAGAGAACCCTGGATTCCATCAACATACTTCGGTCCCAGTTTATGATTGTCAAAATAATGAAAAATGTGTTTGTATTGCTAAAAGTATTTTGATTCATTTGTAAGTCAAAATTAAAGACAAATATTGATGGAATCCAACAGAGAGTGTCAGATTGTTTTCAATATTTGTTTTTCAAAGCTGTCTGTGATGAGAATCCATTAGTTCATGGACGAATAAATTGTTCTTAGCGTTTCAAATGAAACAGCAACATGCCAACTGATCTTGATCATTAAGTTCATAAGTGAAACGGGCATTGCAAAATTGGTAGAATACAGAGTTGCACAGAGGGTTTTTGTTGTGAAGGAATTGATTTTAGAAGTTAAAGTGAGGCACCTGTGCAAGATGGTCTTGCTTAGAGAGTGCTCAAATAAACAGAGCTTTGAAAAAGTAATGACATACAGTTGCGTTGAGAGTTGTACTCGTTCATGAGTCACTCTGTTGAACATTTTGAATGAAGTTAATCTTAAGGTTGCAGTTGCTCATCATTTTGGTATATTCCATCCCCCGCCTGTCTAAATTCCAATACAACTATTTGAACTCTCTCTGCAGAGTGGTGCTTTTTTATGTACCTGAGAGCTGGATCATTTACTGGCAGAGTTGGGGTCAATTCCATTTTACCTGTGTCAATTCAAGAAGTGAATTGAAGTTCAATTCATTAATTGAACAATATTTATGGAAAATGATCAACTATTTTTGGTTTATTTATGAAATTTCAATTAATTTCCTAAACTGGCTGAATTTGGAATGGAATTGAACCAGCTCTGTTCACTAGTGGCATTGCTTACATGCCAGTCATAGAGGATTTGCATTCTCTGTCACTAGCACCCCCTGGAGTTGCTCCAGTATAATTGAGATTAAGCACAAGTTCTTAAAGATTTTGTTTTAACAACTGTAGTAAAATTATGGTTACTTTCCAGTTTAGGCTCATTATCTCAGACTGTTACTCAGAGAAGGCTCTGCTAAAAATGAGGTATTACATTTGGGGTTTGTGTAAGGGCAAAACAGAAATCTGTGAAAAGGTAAAGGCAATACACAAGTAAGGGTTCAAAGGGTTAATTTGGTGCTTTTTAGGCTTGTGGTGTCAGAACAGGATTTGCCGGACACCTACATTATTTACATTTTAAAAAGACATTGCTCTGAAATTAAATTACTCATTTCCTTTTGATGTCTCAATTATTTCTGAATCTGCAAACATAATTTTAATTCTTATCCCCAGGCACCACTAATTTGCCATTCATTTCATTCCATAGTTTGTGGAGATGCATGGTGTCTAACTCTGCTATTAATTACCTTTGTGAACTTAATCAGACCAGATGAATTCAGGCAATGAAATGATACAAAACATCACTTTCAGAAATATTGTTAGTTTTCCATGTTTTCCAGCTATACTTACATATGTACATAGTACAATGTGCAATGAGAATATATTACAAATGCAATAAATGCAGGAACAATATTAAACATAAAATGTGATAGGCAGGTTAATTTGCCAAATTTATAGCCCAAATGTAAACTGCAGTGCTATAATGCAATAGGAAGGATTTAGAAAGAACAATAATATTCCTTTGTTTTTGAAAAGAGGTGCGCACACAGAAAACAGATGCTTTTCCTTATTATTCTGCTGTCATACTGAGGTATGGTAGTAATCGTTGTGTTTTTTTCTTGTTCAAAAATGTCTTGGATATTAAGTTGGTTAACAAATGAGCAACACAAATATTAAGCCAAACAATTCAACAAAATATATATTATGCAGCGAAGGTATTATGAGTCAAGGGAGCTCATGTAGATTTTCTATTTAATTTTGTTAGTTGACTTGCAGCAACATGGGAGATTAGAAAAATACAATACATTTTACTCTCGCTATATGAATAGCACTGGTGTAATTATTGCCATCAATTACCAATTTTTCAGTTGTTCATGTTTTAACTCTCGTAGTGTGTTGTGGTGATTAGGGAAAAGGATATTGCAGGCCTGAATCTCAGGTGGGATGCTGTATTAGAATTTTTTATTTAATTCTGTGCTGAGAGTAGCTAACAGGAGATGGTATCGAACTTGAAATATATAGTTTCAGCACAGAGACCACACCCTCCTGCCCCCACCTACACATAATAAACATTTAATAGTGCATGTATTGAAGTAGCCTTGGATTAACAGCAATTTTCTACATAAGCCCTGATTTCTACGTTTTGAAGTAGGAAAAAAAGAAAGGTTTGCTGTTGCGCTAGCTTCTAATACCAAGTCAAATAATGGAACATCTCCATTTTCTCCATTTTGAAAACAAACAAATGGAAAACATAACATCCCCACTCATATAAAATACTCACTATGTGCTGTCTGTAATCCTGTATTTTTGGCACACTATTCATAAAGTTTACATTCCCATGGGGGAACAAATCCTGTGAGCTTCTCATCCACATAGAATGCAAGGTTGCCAGTTGAAATTCTGCTCTGCGCAGCAGTGTGTATCTGTGGCTTGGTTTTAAACAAGGATGTTAGTATGTTCTAGCTGCTCTCCTCTTCTTCTGAGAATAACCTAGAAAAGGTTAACTTGCAGCTTCCAGCAGTTTCCACTCAACACTGGCCTCTTTTATTTAAGCAGGACACCAGAAGAGCAGTTCTCTCCCTCTGGTCCTGTTTCAGCTGCTGTGAAAAGCCAGAGTAGGTACATGGGAAAATGCATTACACATCGCTTACATTTTGTACTTTCTGTGGAATTTCATTACCATTTTGTTCTCCCAATCAAGAAAGCTCAAGTGATATAAATTGGGGTTTGACTGCAAAACAAGGTACAAAAGCCCTGTGAAAAAAAAAATAACAGAAGTGAAGATGGAAAAATACGCATTCAGGCAATAGCATTTTAATATTCTCAGAATGCCCTTCCAGAAGGTTAGGCTTCTGTAATTTGTCCTGTGGCAAAAATATTTTTCAGCAGTAAACATATTAAACACAATGAAGATGAGTTCTTGTTTTTGCTCATGACTTCAACACACATTTTAAATTCTGAACAGAAAAGACAAATGTTTGACCTACACTTAAACTACCCTCAAATACTCTCTAAATCACTGGTCACAGCACAAGTGGTGACAGTCACGTGTCCAGGAACATTTTTTTCCTTCTCTAACAAAGCACTCCAACAAATGTAAAACTGCTTGTAACAATGCATGGTGAGAGAGACTGTGACCTACAACAGAAGTCATTAATTTGACATGGAAATTACCAGTTTGATGTATTGTGTTATACAACATTATATAATCTGGAATTCATTATTTGCTGGGGATATTATGCATTATGTTCTGTAGAAAGAATCTGTCATGATCTTGAATGTCTCTCTACCATTTATGTAAAATAGTTGTGGTTAAAATCAGGTTTGGATAAGCTGAGGCTGGATACAGGAGGCTGAAAGTGCCTGGAATTAATATGTTCTACTACATTAAATCTTATCACCTATTATGGTTATTCCCAAACATACTGAATATGAATGAGAATACACAAACACTCTGAGACAATACCTCATGCAACAAAACATATTTTTCAATATTGCAGTTACAGCTTAGCTAGGCTTCCCAGCAAGTACACACTTATAATGAATGTTTCTCCAGTTTTTGTTTGTATGTTTCTACAATTAGATCTGTGCTCAATTGGTTGGATTGGTCATTCCCAGACTTGGACATGTCTTGTTTACTGCGTTGTCCTATTTTAACAATGCTAACTTTTCAGAGGAACACCTGCCAGGTGCGTATTTTGTGTTTAATCACTGCTGCTGTTTTTTTCTCCCCAGGTTTCCTTCTTCCTGTTTATCATTTTTGTGGTCTACACCATGCTGCCCTTCTCCATGCGTGATGCCATCATTGCCAGCGTGCTGACCTCCTCCTCCCACACCATTGTGCTCAGCGTCTGTCTCTCCACCACTGCAGACAACATGGAGCCCCTGATATGGCAGGTCAGTGAGGCCGTGTCTCTTTCCTCAAACGCAGGCAGCTTGGAAACACTCTGACAAACAAAATGACTGCAAATGAATGCCCTAAATGAGAGGGTTTGTTTATTATGGTTGATGGAGGCAGAGAGCGTGCTTGTTGTACAACATGGAGTGTTTTTCACAGAAGAATTAACAGGCTGTAGCCTGACTGACCTCCCGCAGCTGGCCCTTCCCTTACCTGCCAGATGCACTTTAGTATACTCAAAAAGACAAAGATGCCTGAAAACATCACTTCTTTGGCAATCCTGGAATATTCCTGGTGCAGTTAACTTTAAATAATGTGCCTGCCAGCAGAATGATTTTAACTTCACTGTGTAATACACATAAGTGTAAAGTGGTTTTAGTCAGTAGAGAAGAGTTTTGGTAAACAAAGAGAGAGAAGGCTGTCAGTAGAACTCTTCCTTTAAGAATTTTGTAGTTAGTCGGAAATGTAATTTATTTTATGTCCATTGGGAGAAAATCCTATCTCATCTAGAATTGTAGCTGAGAAAATGCACTTTTGTTACTCCATTCAGCTGATAACAAATACAACTTTGAACACTACTTTGGTAAATTTGTGTACATTTTAAAAAATACCACTTATTTTATTTTCCCCAAAACCAAAACACTGTTCTTTTAAAACATGTCATCGTTGCATAGAACCTGTTTTCAGCGAGCTGAAAGGAATATATTCGCATACAACAATCACACTTTACCTATATCTAAGCCTGGTTTTATTTAGTGCATTAGTTTATTAGTATTGGTAAGAATATGCAACTTGTTTCAAGGATTAATATTTATTTAACAGTGAAAAGGTGTATTTAATTCTGGATTAGCATTCATTTCAGTTGAGGTAAGTCATATCTCTTGAATTTTAGCTTGAACAGAACCGCGCATAATACTTTATTACAGGAACATTATTTGCAGAATTGGAGACAGATTCATACATGTACAGTGTACTGTACATATGAAAATACACATATGTACAGTAAAGATACAGACATTGGTGTATACAGGTACTGTATAATTTATTTAGCATAGATAAACAGTGATAGATAGTATAAAGTAGTAACATTGTATTGTGTAGCACAACAGTGATACAACAATTAGTATTTTTATTAGGGTAGCCATAAAACCTTTTCACAGTATATTAATAGGAGAAAAACAACTCTAATGTCATTTCCCTAGCTTGAATGGAATGAAACGAATGCTTAATTATAGACAAGTTTGCATTACAGAATTTGTAGATTTGCAGGTACATACATCCAGACAGTTATACGCTAAGAAGATTTCTTTGCACTGTTATTTTTGTGTTTCACCATTGTAAGCCTGTGTCCATAGGGAGTGACAGTGGATGAGAGGATTCAGACAGAATGGTGTTTGCCATGTTCAGAGCTCTGCTGCTGTTCAGTGTGGTGGGACTGGACTGCTGCTGCATGGTAACAGTCTTAATCCAATCCTATCTTTATCTGATATGCTTGAATTGCAGCACAAGCAGATTATACTGTGAGATATCAGCAGGATGCCGTCAAAGATTTGCAAAATAGTTTCAGTGCTGTCTGTCTGTACATGAAAGAATCAGAATCTCTGAAGAAAAATGAATACTTCTGTCCTTTTTCAAAAAGGGCCTCATAATAAAAATTTTTGTCTATGGTCGGAGCCATGTTTCCACTTTTCCACGGGGGCAGTTGTCTTCTTGCTTTTTCACAGTTGGATGTATGATTGGTTGTGCTATGATTCTACGAAGTTCAAAATTTCTCCATTTTTCATGTGCACGAAGGTACAGTTGTATGGTGTGGCTCTTGGCAAATACTTGTAAGAAATGATCAAGAATATGCAAAGTTACATTGCGAGTATATGCTTTCATGATCTTTAACATCGAATTGATGAAGAATTACGCCAGTGTAACTTACTGATCGTGACTTTTTCATAGATGGGTGTGAATTGTTTGGAAATGGGTACTATGACTGATGTTTTTTTTTTCTATTTGAAAACTGGTGTGCTTCCAGTCAGTTGCCAATGAAAAATAGCAGAAGCAGCCATTAAACTGGTCAGCACACTGTCTGAGAAGGCCAACACAGATATTATCTGGTCCATTGCTTTTCCATAAACACATTTTCTAAAAGACATGCTTTTCTTGATCTCAAACTTTTCTGTTGAGACACAATTTCGCATTCAATTTTCTGCATCTCAGCAGTAAAGTCCTTGCCCTTGAAATGTGTGAAAAACACATTGAGGTCATTTGCAATCTGAAGACACTCTCCCCTCCTTTGAAGTCCACAGATTTCTAACTACAGCTTTCGAAAGGGTCGCTAGCCATCTGCTTTATCCCTTGCCAGGCAGCCTGCGAGTTTCCTGTAGACAATGTGTACTGAACCTGCTCCTTTCACTGAAATCTTGCCATCTTGATTTGTCTCTTTACCCCTCTCTGAACCTCTTTGCCAGCCAACAGATCCCCCTGTGCAAGTGCATGTTTCTTTTCAGTGAGTACTTCCTTAGGTTGGGGAAGGTTTAGCAAGTTTTTCATTTCACGCTAAATTAAATGTAACTTGATACAACATCACCTACCTCCTTTGTGTACCTCATGCGCAACTCGCACTCTACAGGTGGGACATCTTCATTGTTAGTGAATGCTGCCACTGTCCCAAGTTTTGATATGTATTTTTCTACTGGCACTCTGAATAAATAAATTAGCTACATTTTAAAGCTGCATAAACTAGCAATGTGTAAGTTTTTCAAAGGTGATTGAAGCTAACAAGCTATCCTCTGCCTTGAACAAGGGATTGATAAAAGTATGTGTACAACAACCCTTTTAAGAAAACTTTAGTCGCTTGTCAGTATGTGATCTAATCACACAAAAAATCAATACAATCTCACATACCCAGCTGTTGAAATTTAGTTCCCTTAGTTTACTAAAGAAAAAGAAAGGCAAAGAAGATACAAAAAACAGCTGTACTTCCCCTTATGCTAATGGCAAGTTAATGAATGCCAGCTGTGTGTTCTAAGCAAATAGGAAAAAAGAAGACGACAAGAATCAGATTAGATAAGAGCGTCTGCTAAATGACGATAAATTAATGTAATGAATTTACAGTAGCTAAGTATTTACATTAATAATGACAAGAGCAACTTCTCTGCATGCCGATGTTGTCATACAGTTACCTGTATAGCGATACAGCTAAATTAAAAAAAATAATAAAGAGGTAACCATGCACATTACGTCTTACATGAATCACCCAGATTTTATGGAGATCCATTATTATTTTGAGTATTACTACTCCATTTAGTAAAGTAGCTCTTTATTGTGCAGATACTTGGTAACTCATTAACTGTATGGCACACTGATGTGTACTGACCAGTATGGCAATATGCTTGTTTTATGAGTATAAAAGTGTAAAACTTTGAAAAGGAACAACTTATGTCATAAAATTCATGGCCAAGATTAAAAATTCATGAACATCTACAAATACAATATTAGCAAGAACTGAGCAGGTCATGGAGGATTAAAAGGATGTAGACCAAGTGATGTGAAAATCAGTTCCTTTCACATGTTCCACTGAGTAATTGCATTCCGAGTTCAAGCAATGGGTCCACATGTTTGGCAAACAAATGTGCCCTTTTAGATGAAGGCAATTTCTTTTTACAATGAGCAATATAAACTCTAATGTATTTCAGCACTTCTTCAAAGGAAAGGTCAGTCCTCCTAACAGCATCAGCAACCGCTGTTGCTTTTTTATTTGTTGTAACTGTTGCTTGTGGTGCAGTTTTGTAGCTAATTGCATGCTCATTTAATTTACTATGAGAATTGTATACATCAATTGTGGAATATTTAAACAACATAATATGCTTGAAACTTCAGGTGCAGCCAACAGTAGTACATAAATCTCAAAAGGAGAGTACTCTTCACAATAGTATTGACATAATAACACATACTAAATGAGGCTATGCTGACTGTAGTTTTCTTAATCTAATGCAGGAATCCTCTATGCGTTGCTGTGTTGCATTATTGCTAAATAGCTGACAGATCACTAAGAGATGTAGAAGTCTAGTAGAGGTTTAACACGGGTCTAACAGTCAGCTAACTGATTCTGGTTTGCTTTGCTGTCTGCTTTGATCCAAGCGCTGGGATGTCAGGGGAGAGCCATTGTGCTGACAGCTGGAAAGCCTGCAGCGGGGAGAGCAGGTCTGGCTCGCCAAATCACAGGCAGACAGCGGGGTGAAACGCAGAGCAGGATTCAGACAAAGAGGAATATGGAGCTGTTCAACTGATATATAGTATCAATGGATATCTGGAATATCTAGATTGTATTGTATTCTGTTTTTATTCTTTTGTTTTATTGTTAGCCTAAAATATTGGATCTGTTATTTTCCTATTAAGTATGTAAAAAAAACATACTCAAATCATATATCTATCAAGTGTCTGCATATTAATTATAATAACTAGATATATTACTGTGTTGGAAAATATGTATTATTTCCTTTTTATGACATTCCTTTTCATTGGCAAATTACATTCATGGAAGAACATAGTGTGTTACTTGTTATACGTAGATTAACTATTCGTCAACCCTGTGCTTGAAAATAATAGTAATATTTGATAGTTGAAATTATTAAAACTATATTAAAGGTGAATTGCATAGCTGCTATAGTGCATGTATATGTTGTTTGTATATGTTGGTTGACTGTGTTGCTGCACAGTCTGAGCAGAGCGGGATTTTACTGGAGCTGGATGACTGGAGAGTGTTTGGACACATAGTGTGGAACATTAGTAGGGTAGCCATGTTGAAACAGACTTAGCCCTTTTCAGCTGCTGTGGTTGAGAGTCACCCATTCTGGGAACTTGTTTTCCAGCCAAGTGACAATGTCAAACATCAAGGTCACAAAGGATCCTGTTGCTTTTTTCAGTGTATTGATATTAATCAAATGTTCTTCTCACTGTTCCCCGCATGCTTATTGATCCTACAGTTAAAAGTCAAATGTTAAGGTCACAGAGGCTCCTGATGATTTTTTTTCAATTGAATATTTCTCATTACTTGAGAATTTTATGAAAAATTCAGTTCCTATCCAGGCCTAAGTAAATCAATCAATAAGATTTTATTTGTTGTAGTGCATTTTTTACAAACGATTTTGTCACAAGCCTTTCTACATTTAGCACAGTGGATTTCCCAAAGGGAATGAAAGCCCAGCCCATTGGGAAAAACTGGAAAATTATTCCCTGACCCCAGGAAATAAGATAGACATACATGCATCTTACACCTTCAATTTCTGCTTCCATTTTCTGGCCTTTTATGCGATATTTATGAAACATCACAGTCCTACTGTCCAAGTTCAGTTCTGTAGTTTTCATACAATTAGTTATCTTCCCACCCACCAAGGACTGCCTCATATCAAATATTACCAGTCTAACAAGGTATTATGACTGATATATGTTACAGCAGTATCTCTTTCAAGGCTTTCAAATGCTAATGATAAATTCATGTATGTGTCATAAGGGATGACGCTGCATAAGGCAAGCCTAACATCCTGTTTATGGGATCCATATTTTGCTGTTAAATTATATTATACATTATGTTACGTATTACATATTAATTATTACAAGCACTATATGTTTAATATTACTCACATACTGCATTACAGTAAAAATGGTACTGAATTCTTTGAACTGAAATCCCATGAGACTTTGGTTTATGCAAAAATTTATATTTTAGTGCTTTGTACAATTAAGGACAAGATTTACTGTGTGATTAGTACATAGTAAACCTTTGCTGAAGTTAAAGTTTGCTATGCTAATATTTACTGATTTACTAAGAACACTGATGGAAGGCAGATAGTAACACTGTCAAGTAAAATTAATTCTCCATTGTTTCAGGTAGCAGCATACACATTACAGAACACAATGGATTGTCTGTTATTTAGTAAGAACAGGCAAGTTGTATTAGGGTAATTAGAAGAACAGATCAACACTAGTATATAAAATAAGACAGTAGATTACGATCATTTGTGAAATAAAGTCACTTATACAAAAGGAGCAGCTCAATCAAATGAGGATGGCATGATGGTCAGACATTTACAAAAAACAATTATTTTTACTGTAGTAATGTAGTTTGTATACTACATTCCTACTGACCTTGTGTAGGACAGAAATGAGTATTTAAATGGCTTGCATATAATTTGCGATATTAATGAAACTGCAAGAGACTATACATATGGTAATTCAGTTAGCAGTGACTGAGTCAATCACGGTTAACCAAATGGAATTTCACATATAATTGTCTATATTTGTTTTGGTCATTTAGAGATAAATACAGAAGCAAATACACAGTGTAGTGTTATTACCATAAAATAACATGTATTTAAGATATTCAATTGAACCAGATATTAGAGGAGTAATGGAGTAATCCTCTGAGCAGCCATACACCCCAGTTTCCTGCTAATTATAAACCCCAGAAATTGAAGATCTAAATATAACGTATTCCACTGTGCAGAACTGTCATTCTAAAATTCATACCAGATTGTACACTATATTTCAAGGCTGTAAGGCTTTTTAAAATAGTTTTTCATGAACTATTTAAATGTATAAATATTCATCTTGCACAGAATATAACTAGGTTTTCATGTCTTGACAACTTGTAACAGGGTGATTTACACTGCACTATTTTCAGATGGGAAAAAAAGGAAAAAATGAGAGCAACTGGGAAAAACTGAAAAACTATTCCCAGACCCCTTAAAGCCAATTGAGATAAACTTCTAGAAATATGTAGTTTGTCTGCAGAAGGGCAATAGAACCTTTGACCAGAGTTCAGGTTTCTTCGCAGTATGTGGGCGTCTGATCCTAGGTGCTCTATGTTGCATCTCTCCATGGGAAGGAAATTGCACTTAGCAAGCCACAAGAAGAAGGTAAAGGAAAATGAAAGCTTTCAGAGGTATTTTCAGTGTGAGCTAATAGTTTTGGTATGGATAAACCCAAGACACTACTTATAAGTGATTTTTCTTGACGTTTTTAACCAATATCTACCTCCTCCAGCAAAAAGGAGTCGATAGTCTCAAGCCTCTTGCCAAAAAATCATCCCATTGCAGTATCTGATCATTCCATTACCACAAATGAAGTGTGTTGACTGACTTCAAAGAAAATGTCTGTTCTTAATTTATCACACATTCATTTTACTTGACAGTAGGGAAAGATAATGTGGGAAATTAAGATTTTCACCGAGAGGAATGTTTGCCTGCTGTGCCAACATCCAATATTTGTTTATCTGTTCCTCAATTCTTATTGAAGACTTTGTGAACTCAGGCCTTTTGTCTCTCAGACCAGTGGATCAGGTCAGTCAGACCCCTGACATGCACTGCCATGCACAGCAATCAGAGAGAGCTGTTTGAAGTCCTACAACAATGCAACAATGTCTTCAGCTCTGTTAAGACAGCTGTGTTTAGTGAAATATATATATATATATATATATATATATATATATATATATATATATATATATATATATATATATATATATATATATATATATATATATATATATATATATATATATATATGTATGTATATATATGTATATATATAGCTGTGTTTAGTGAGATATGCCTACACACAGCTCACGTAAAAAAGGATGTAGAATGGTATGTTGGATACCATGTGGAATATCAAGTGCCCAGTGGAGTTTTACATGGCTCAGGTGGTATTTTTATTGGTAGTGAAAAACATTTATTTGCAATTGCTTCTCTTGGATGTTCTGTATACTGGAAATTCCAGCTTAGACAATGTTTGAAAACCTTTTTTATGGTCACAGCCATCTTTTCGAAAGTTATGTTATCATGTATTGCTCACATCACAAGGGCCATGATATGGGCATTACAAGTCTGATGTGTTAAATTTTACAATACGTCCTGCAGGATGCATTCAGGGTCATGAACTTTAGCTTGCTTTATCTGAGGCAAAACGAGTCACATTTTAAAATCTACTTTAAATGTAAAACTAAACATTTCATGATGACTTCTGCTACCATGAAGTAATTCACTGAGTGCAAATACTCTGTGTCTGGTAGAGCAATTCTCAGTCCACCCCTACTAGTCTTTCTGAAACCAAACGAAATGTGCAGAATGCACTGATTTTTTACATCTAGATATAACTATAACATATTTTTGGATTGGCAACTCTTTCCGTGGGAATAGGTATGCTGATAAGTGCCTCTGTCAAATCATAAATGACAGCATGCTGCCTCTCAATGCTGTCATTTCCTTTTTTTTTTTTTTTTTTGACAGAGGATGCCTCCTAGCTCAAGTGAAACTCAAGCTTTCACTGTTGGTGTTTTTCTGATTTTAAATACCAGTCTATTGTCTTTTGTGTGTGCTCTATGATAAATCAAAGGTTTTGAAAAACAAAAATATCCTTCTGTTTACAGTGTACCTAGCAGATATTGCCATTATCTTTCCCTTAAAGAAATTCATCTTGGCATAATCATTGTGTCCATGTGTCATTTTCTTAACGTTCTCTTAAACAATATCACATTATTGACTTTCACCAACAAGCTGTTCATAATCAGTCATTAATCATATAATTGGTCACCTTCCTGAGCTGATTACCTAACTGCTGTGGTAACAATGCCTACAGTGAAACACTGAAGGTAATAACTGAAAATCAGATAAAATGTTACTGTGTTACTATGAGAGAGTTAAATGGTGAGTGCTTTATCAAGATCAAAAAGTACATACTTGCGTCTGTAACAAATGAGGCAAAAACCCTCTGGCTAAAGATTCTGCCACCAGTTTTGTATTACCTTATATTTGGTACAGTAAGGTGAACTGCAGTTAGAGAGCTGAAGGCCGTTTTTAGGAGTTCTTTTAGGTATGCAGATGCAAGTCTATTGAGGGCTTTATAACTTAGCAGTAACATTTATTGTCTGCATGGTGTTACACCCTTTTGTGTGTATGGTCAAACTGGTGTGATTAGAACACTAGATTGTAAAAATTCTAGCTAACGTTAGCGTTGAGGAAACAGTGATTTAGTAATGCTAATGAAAACATAACAAACCATTTAACGTAACTGGCACACTACTTAGCATAAAATGAGTCACGTACGAAAGGGTTAACAGGGCTCTGTGTCAGGAAGGACTTGTATTATGTGTATTTTTCACATTGTTGAAATAGCTTTTCCAAACAGTAACATGTAGAGTTTAAAAAGTAAGGCTCCAAGGACAGATACTCGTGGAACACCATAGTTTACTTTGTAGAATCTGTTTAGCCAGTATTGCAAATCCATATCTAATTCATAAATAACTCTTGAACCTAGGGAATGCAGTCCTGCTTAAACAGTGTGTTAATTAACAACATGTTGGAGATTATGTATGAGAATTTGATCAGTAATTGCCACAAACTGCACTTAAATGGAGTAGCACTAATAGGGACACATGTCCTTGGTCAAAAGAGAAAAGAGTATCCTTGAGAACTCTCAAAACAGTTGCTTCTGTGTTGGCCATGCTGGAGGTTTAAAAGTTCTTGCAGGTAATGTGCAAGCACAGGTATGATTGTAGCTGTTCTTTACTCTCTGTCTGTTGCATTTTATATAAGAACAGGAGATGTGAAAATAAGCTTCAGTTCCTCAGTAGCCTATGCTTGGATCAAGGTTTGTTTTTTGAGCAATGATATTATTATGACTACTTAAAAGGTATTATGCACACATCCTGCTGAGAATAAAATTATTAATTATGTTCAGGATGGACTGAATTAGTTTGGGAACTAGCTCTTCTAAAAGCTTCTTAGGAATATGATCTAGTGGGAAGAGTGAGGATTTGGATGCCATTATAAAATGTAATTTGGTCATCGTGGTGGGTAGAATGCACATATGGTCAGTGTGATGCTGTTGTGGTGATTGTTGTGATTGGGAGGTGGTGGTTGCAGATACATCATTATTTGTATGTGTTCTCTTATCTTTCATTTTCTTCATGAAGAAGTCCATAAATTGCCTCTCATAGTGTGTGGAAATGACACAGGATGAGATTGGTTCTATACAGTCTAGCTACTGTATTAAATAAAAATCCAAGATCATTTTTATTGCTTTCAATACACTCAAGGGAGAAGGATGTCCTCACTACTATGACAGCATCTTGCTGGGCCTGGAAAATGTAGTTGAAAGATGGAGGAGAGATGTATTTTGAGGATTTTATTTTTACAATGTTTAAAAAAAATAATACCAGTGATATAGGTCCTGTTATGGCATCTAAATGGGTGTCTCCCCTATTTGAATGAATAAACTATGCACATTTTTGTAACTTGGCATCATTGCATGTATGATGATAACAGGAAAGCTGAGTAACACCCTGGTGGCTTGTAAATATTCATCAGTTTCACGGCAATTTCAAAAGAGACGCGTTGCATGCTAAATAAAAAGGTAGGAGATAATAAAAAAATGCTCAGTTTTGGATGGTAACATACTTTTTCAAATCCAAATTTATAGCTGACTATCTCCATATATATTTTTGAAGTTGTGGTCAGGTGCATAATACATACAAATGGTTTCACAGAAATGTCTTAATTGCTGAAACTCCTGGAAACTATTAGGTTGTGCTTTAGTAGAGGAAAAGTGTTAAGCCAGCAAATACCAAAGCTCAGTGTACACAACACAGTATCAGAGATCACCTTTGTATGTAGATCATGTGTGGACAAAAAAATTGGACTGCAATCAGAGATTGCAGACCCTTGCCCCTTTTCCCTGATCAGATATACCATGTCACTATTACAGTTTTGGAGTCTCAGTGCTGTGGTCTCAGTCTCAAGACCTCTCAAAACCATAGAAGTACCATTTTGTCTGGTTTCACGCATTATCTAGCTTTTGGCACATGGTTTCAAGACCATAGTCATCATCATCTTCCACCATTCACCAGACTGTCTTCATCTTGGAACACCAAGCCTTGGTGTTAAAAAAAAAAAAAAAAATTACTCAGTGCCAGTTTTGAACTGAAATATCCAACTATAAAATGGCTGTGTGAGGTGTACTTTGCAGTTTATATGTCCATTAAAAATTAATGCCCTGCAGTTTCCTGTTTGGATTACACAGCAGTTTCTCCACTTCACTCTGGCATCTCGGGCTCACTTGCTGTGGTCACTAACACTGATTCATTGATTCAGTTCAGTTTTAAAAAAGTGCCTAGAGCTTTTGAAGGAACTTAAGGCTTGGTATAAATGCATTATGTGTTTTACTTAAAAAGAGTAATGTTACAGTGCAGCTTGGAAGTTCTTAATTAGGAACATGGTGGAACTGTGTTTTTTTCACTAATAGATGACATTTACCTTTACATTTACATTTATTCATTGGGCAGATGCTTTTATCCGTAGCGACTTACAAGTGAGGTAGAGAACAACACAAGCAAAAAAGATGAGTTTGCTGTTTCACAGTCTGTACAACTGGAGGGGATGCCATTGGCACTGTTTTCCCTAGGTTTCAGCGCAAGCAAAAGGCAGCATGCATTGAGGGTCCTGGTGTTCATGAAATTGCCTTTGAATCTATTTAGCAGTGTGAATGGGGTTGTTATCATCTTGGAATATAGAAGCTTGAGGAACTTGTGAAAACAACATAGGGTACACCTGGTTGCTTAAAATGGCTTTCTATTCCTTGGCTGTAATTATACCATGCAGTGTAATAACTGGAACAATGACTCTTGCAAGACAGCTACACATACCGTAACAGATCCACCACAATATTTAACAGTTGTGAACAGGCAATGTGATTTGGCTTTCTTTGGCTTTCTCCAAACAGAAAACCCATCCAGATGTAGGATGGGCTGATCAGATCAAATTACTTTCTTTCACTGCTCAGAAATGCAGGTTTTTTAATCATTATACCAGGTTATGCATTGTTGTGCATTGGCCTTGGTTACAGAAGATGTCTGAATAGCAGTGCTACCATAAATATGAGCTTTGTGAAGCTCACAGCGTATAGTTTTTGTTGAGCCTGGGTCAAAGAGATGTAGATTCAGCTCTGTGGTAAATTTTTAGGCTGTTGTTTTGTGTTTTTTAGTAACTGTCCTCTTAGGTGTCCATCTATCACGTGTTGGTGAGCTTTGACTTGCAGTTCGTCTTTCCTGAGGCAGGTTTTCCTTGTTTGGCATATGCTGTCTTGATTTTCAACACTGTTCCCCTTGACACATTAATGCATGTGCATTAATGATGCATGTGCAATTCAGGCATATTAAATTGATCAACATATTAAAGTGTTGATTTTAAAAGGTTGTCCATAGCAGAATCATATTGGTATTTGGGATTGACATTAATATGAATATCAATATTTTTCATTATTTCTATGATCTTTTTCTGTCTTGATGAAAAACAAACATTAGCATGAAAAGCATATTGACATTTTGTCAATATGCACAGTCTCAGTAAAACTGTAACAATAGTAAAATCTATAACCATGTCAACCACCCTTGAAGATGTTATTTATATATTGATTGCTTGTTGACAAAGATAGGTTATGAAAAGTCTCAAACCTAAAGCAATAGTACTTGGGACAGTGGAAATTAAGACTAGATTTTGGCATTTAAATGTGAAGTGGTCATGGAATCAGTTTGTACAGAAATAGTCCTTAAAAAAAGATCATTTTTAGGCGCTTGTCAACAAGGCCAAACAGCATCACCTCTTTTGATGGTAAAATATGTGGAATTGCATGCAGCACTTTGGAGCGTGTGTGTGATTGTATGCTAAATTACTCACAGCATGCCTGTGGTTTGTGTAGCGTATCCTTCATAATGTGTGTAATGTGTCTTGACACAGAGCCAGTGTTAATGTCTGGTTGTGAGATGCTTGTTAGATTAAGAATAAAAAATACATTTGTTCTTCAGTAAATTTGCTGCCACCATTTTTTTATATTTAACGCCGAAGATTATTCATGACTTTGAATGGTGAGGTGAGATCTGCTGAATTGCAAAAGTTTTGTTGGAGTTTAAGGATAGAATTGTACTTTTTGTGTTTTGGATTTTGTATTTACTTTTTATCCTCTGGATTTGTTTTTTTGAAAATTTAAATCTTTATGTGGCTTCATTAGGACTCAGCGGTTGTCTTTCTTTTTTGTTTTCTAGTATAAGCACATTTGCATTGCTTTTCAATGTGATTGTATGCACACATACAGCAGTGCACATTCAAGACAGGTAAACAGTATGGATCTGTGGGTCGGTCACAGTGAATAAATCAGTTTGATGGTCTACAGGCACTGCTTGCACACTCACAGCTGGATAATACTGTTTGACATCTCCCAGCCATCTAACACTCCCAAATGATTTTGTGGAGGTCGGTTTAACAAAACAACTGAATGTTTCCAAAGATCTTTTTTGATGGACACCACATATGTATTTTTGAGAGCTGAAGTGGTTATTTAAAATTCATATGGTTTTATAATTCTTTCACTGCTAATGGTCTTTTCAACATTGAAAAATAACAATGAGCTGGGAGCAGGGATCAATAAAAACACAGATCAACAAAAGTAAAGACAGTTTGTACTGATCATCTACCAGAATGTATTCTGTCTGCATGGCTATACACATGAATATGCAACCCAGCCTGAGCAATAGAAAGTTCTCAACTGTGCTGTGGAGAGCTCCTATGTATGTTGTACAGAGGTCTTGCCTGTGCTGAACAGAAGTGTTGTGTCGAGTCATCACACAGATCCAACGGGAAAAGTATGATACATTAGATTCATTTTGAAGTTTAAACACATCTGTGTTTGGGATGCTGTGTAGCTGTTTGAATTGGAATAATTATCTCTTGAGCATGCTAGTAAAGTTAAAATAATTGTAAAAATAAGAATTGTAGTAAATGACTAATTGCAGTAATTGAAAGTTTTTGCAAAGTGCACATGGCAAAATCAAAATGCCATGCTTTTATGTTCCAGGCATGCAGGTTCCAATTTAAATTTAAATTCTATTCTAAACTTGGAAAGCAGCATCCTTCCGGTTCTGCACCAGAAAACTGCCTGTTGTCCAATGACATAAATGTATGTCTAAGGAGAGACAGGAGATCATGTGATCCATGAGATTCTCTGTGATCCAGGAGTCCTGTCTCTCTGCCCCAGTTGCCTCCCCTGCTCTTTGCAATAAATGCAGTGGGGTCTTTAAGAACAACAGAGAATGAGGACATTGGTTTAACACCTCAGCCAAAAAACAGCATCACTATTCACCAATAACTGCCCAGCCACATTTGGCATATGGGACACAGGGTTGTTGTTTTGCTGTATACATTCCCTCTATTTGTGTGTGTGTGTGTGTGTGTGTGTGTGTGTGTGTGTGTGTGTGTGTGTGTGTGTGTGTGTGTGTGCGCGCGCGTGTGTGTGTGCGTGTTTTCTGTGGAGATACTAGACATGACATCTCTGTCGGTATGAAAGGAGATTGTGACTGTAGTGTGAGATGGAATATAATAAACTGACAGTGTGTCAATACTGTATTTAGCTTTGATGACACTGATAGGTTGATAGTGCTTTGAAATAAGGTTCTAGTTTAATACTGAATCCAACAGTCAGCACCATCATTCTTTTACCAAACAATACATATCTGTTGAATTTATTTATTTTTCTCCTGTTGCCTAGTGTTTTTCAACTTACAGCTTATGTTAAATGACAGGCATGTTATTTGACCTGGAAAATTTTCCATCATCACTCTTTTGATTTGGAAGTGAGTAATTTTCTAATGGAAGCCACAAACATGAGACATACAGTTGCAATTACGATGAAATCAGTATATAATTTCCGTCCAGGCTATATTGTTTTTCATATTTCCATCCTTATTTTAGTTCAGTGATTTGTTTCCTGTATATTCAGCAGGGTGAAATTAAATGTCTCTCAGTTATTAATGAAGAGCATTAGGAATTTATAAGGAGGCAAAGAGGAGGGGCTCATTGTGCAATAAGCATCTCTTTCGATAGTTCTGGGGATGTAATTTTTCTCTTCACTGGCAATCCCAAAACATAAATGCTTACGGCTACTTTTATTTAAACACGTGTTTCCACTCCTACATTGTGGACCTCTGTGGGTCATGAGTCAGTACTGCTTAATTTCTCATTCAGCCTGACGCACATCATTTAATTTGCTTTTAACTTTCCATCACCGTAAATACCATTGCCTTCTCTGACTCAAAGCATTCAAGCAGGTTTTTCAGTAATATGCCACTTTCTCATTTTATAGTCACTGTTATTTATAATTGATGACAATGATAATTAACCCACACTGTAGAGATGCCTTTCATCTTTGACTCAGTCTCAGCCTCAGTCTTGGCCTCGGACTCAGCCCACACATGCACACACACGTGTGCACCCCGGTTTATACTACTCTGGTGTAGTTATTATGTTCGAAAACAAAACAATAATTAGTGAAAATCTAAACCTCTCAGAGATGTATATTTCAGCTTCTTGATAGTAAATAATGACATGCCATCAATTTTGTATGTAATGGATGTGCAAAATGTGCAATAACCATGAAAACTTATTTTTTAATGAAAAACCACCAAAGATTTGTATCTCTGTGCACATGAGACTTAGATAATCAGGCGTTTCTCCCTCGGAAGCTTCTGCCTGTGTTCAGAAGAGAACTCCATGAACTTGAATCGGTTTCTGATTTTACTTGGTTTCAAGTGGGAATTGGCTTTCTGATAGTTTTAATAGGCTTTACAGGCCTGAGAGAACAAAGTTATGGATGAACTAACAGCAAGCTCTGAAACATCATTATCAGTCTCTTCGATTTTATTTAATTATTTTGTGTCCTACTTACACCAGAGTAGACAAGCCAATAGATTAACACACTTACTGTTGGAAATATGTAAATGGAAGCAGTTTAATGCACTAATGCACATTGAGCAACACAGTGGTGCTGTGATTAGCATGTGAGATAGGAAATGAAGGCTGGACTTGGTGACATTCAGCTTGTAAAAACCATTACTCTGTGTTTGGCGAGTTCACCTGAAACATGGCAGGGCTGACCAACTCACTCAGTTATGCATGGGAAAAGGCCATTTGTAGTTAGGGGATAGCCATATTTTATATTAACCATTGAGACTTAGTCTTTTCAAATCTATTCCTCCTCCAGGCAGAGCTCTTAATATGCATTTCTGTCAGTAGTGATTTATTGGGCAACCCTGGGGGTTGTCCTCACAGGAGAATTTTCTACTGCGATTTACTAAAAAGCTTTGAAAATGTTTATGTCTCTGACAGCATCACAACACAGCAATGTTATTTAGATATTGTAAATACTGTTGTTTCATGGGTTATCGGTACATGTATTAAAAAGAAAATAGCAAAATGAGCTCCGAACAGGAATTCCCTAAGGTGCATGGGTGGTGGAAACATATTGCTTGTGTTTGCTCTGTTAGTGACCTGCATGAATGCAGAGACACAAATCTTACATTTGTCAAAATGTAAAAGGCTTTGTATCAGCATCAGGTCTTGTTGATGCTTAGCTTAGTGTGCCATCTGACATACAGTACACTGTCAACTAATACCATGTTAAAACATCCACACAGCTGTCACACATACACTAAAATGTATAAATAAAATTGAAATGGAATGATTGAAGTAAAACAAATGTTTCCTAATTGTGCATTTATGTGGATATATCATATTCTTAGTCTACCTTGTACCCTTTTTCAGAATTTTTATCTTATTAATCCAAATTGGATAACAATAACAATAATCATGGCCTTCACTTAGAAAGCACATTTTATGGATAACCATAAAGTTTACACTTTACACAGTTTACAGTTTACACAGAAAGTTAGGGGAAAGTATGGATGCTGGCCAATGTTCAAGCACTTAAGAGGATTAAGAAAGAATCATTGTCAGCATGATGAATGATAATAAACAATGATTATGCAGATGCTATATTTCTGGATTAATAGAATTGCCTACAAAGTAGCAATGCTTTGTAAGCCTGTCAACAATGCTGACTATAATCCTGCAGGTTCTGAGAGCTTCTGTACCTTTGGTGTATGCTATTATGCTGTGATGAAGTTAATAATGTGAAAGAAATATGAAGAAACCTGTAAATCTGAGTGTGTGTGAGAATCTTAAATAGTTTGGAAATTAATCTAGGATATGTGTTCTTTCAATACCAAATAATTAACAATGTGCTTTTAAATATTTAACATTTTAATATTTTAATTTTATTTATTAATAATATAAATAATAATTTCAGATCATAGTTATGTGCTGTATGACTTGTTAATTTTGTACCTCTTTCCGCTCTAATCTGAAGGCTTATAGAATGGGTGAGCATTACAATTGTCCCCTGGGATTTTAATGTAATATTTATTAAAATGTTAAGACATTTATATGATAATATTGTGATATATAATTAATATTTTTGAGAACATTTAGAGCCCATTATGGTAAACAAAATACTGTAATACATAAACACATTTTTATCTTATCTAATTGTAATAGGATAGGTTGAGGTAACATCCAATACCATAATTCTCGATCATTTTTGTACCTAACCACTTTAAAAAGTTAATTTTGAATGTCTGTTGAGGAAAGCCGCTGTTTTGTCTGTTTTGACTTTTATTTTGTGCTTACTTTGACTTCTATCTCACTTTCCCCCTGGCTCTGAACCTCTGTCTAAAAAACGTGTCTTTGTTGTGTTACTGTACAGAGAGCAGCAGCTCTGTGAGAAAACAGTGAGAGAGAACTCACTGAGGACAGACACAGTGGGGACAGAGGTGGTGCTGATGGATACTGGTAGTGTCATTTTGCCATTCATTCAGTCCCTCATCTTTAATTTCCCAGGTTTAAGGCATAAGTAGTAGTGCAGAGAGGTAGAAAAGCTATTTTGGTACAGTACATTCCTTTTTTAGCAATTGATTAATGCTCTCTCAGCTGTGCTCAAGCTTTGCAGTGCTGTAATGTTGTTTATATTGTAATAAAAAGGTCTACAATAATAACTCATAAGGTCTCGGCTTTCATGCATAAGTCAGGTACTGAAATGTTTTGAAGTGGTGGTACATTAAAATTCAGTCTGTCAATATGAGGCCACAGTGATAAGAGAGGAAGGAAAATGGTCTTGGTGCTTACTTAGGACATTGCTGAAAAATTTGTTTGGATATCTGTGAAAAGGTCAGTAGTTCATACTCTGTGATTGTGCTTATTGAAAGTTGCAAAAGGTTAACAGAAGACACGTCACACAAATTCCTTGTTTGTATAAGAATTCATATATGGAGTTCTCTAAAAACAGTCTCATTGTAAGTTGTGGTTGTGTACAAGTCATGGGTGAGGGGGATTTATGGTATATAGTAGTGGTAGTTGTGGTATTATAACTACAATGGGGAAAACTGATTCAAGGACCTCAATGTGATATGTTGCACTTTAAAAACAAAGCCTCGCCTTCCCATGATGGGTAGTTATATAGATAGTTATCTTAGAACAGATGTAGACAAGGTGAAATGGGATGTAGATAATGATAGGATAGTCTATAGATAAGAGTAGAATAGGGTGTAGATAATGGGAGAATGGTCTATAGATGATGGTAGAATGGGATGTAGATGAGGAATGAATAAGGTGTGAGTGAGGTACACATTAACATTGCTTTAAATCTTTACTGTAGGAAGACAGGTGTTTCCAGCATTGCATTTTACCCAGTACTACTTAGGATGGTTTACAATTCTCTTTGAAAAGATGTGGAGGCAGATAAGGCATAGTGTGGTATTCATAAGGTGTGTGTGTGTGTGTGTGTGTGTGTGTGTGTGTGCATGTGAGTGTGTGTGTGTGTGTGTGTTAGCTACAAAATTCTTAATTCCTGTATTATTTGTCCTATTGCAGAGCTGAAATATTATTTGAGGATGTGAGTGCCAGACAATATTTATTTAAGATTTCCTTCATCAACTTTTTTTCAAGGAAAGCAGTTGCTTTTCTCTGATTATTTATCACATGACTTTCAGTGAACACTCCATCAGTCTGTCTGGTAAAGTAAAGAGGCATGCTGCTCTTTATCAATGTTTTCCAGATTGTGAGCTATTGTGTTGGAAAAAACAGCTGTCTGTGTGTTTGTTACAATTCGGGTTTTTCAGTTCTTCTCAAATTCATATGGTTCCATTACAGAAAGCTTGCTGTGGGCAGTTTTTATTATCTGAAACATAAAAACGTTCTGAAAGAGAAAACAGATGTAGAAAGGAAGGAGAGATGCAAGGCTAGACACATGAGTTTTATTAATGGGAAAGACATCTTGGATAGAGTTTAATTTCTGTTTTGCATAAAACCTTTTCAGAATGTTGCATTAATGTTCTAGCAGTTGTGTTATATAATTGAACATTACAACAACACTGAGAGAAAACCGCAATAACTTGGATATGATAATGATATTGAAGTTAATATTGTTTGAAATTAAACAAATTTCCACGGAAATGAGAGTGAAAAGACGTGCCAAAACTCCTATTTACATAATAGGATAAATATGCATCAGAAATTGGCTATAGCTTTCTATATTAAAGACTATTCCTGTAATGAAAGGAGGACTTATATGTGAACCTCTGTCATGACTCTGATCTCTGCCTTACTAATGGGCAGGTCAGTACTTCTAAGATAGTCAGTACTGCTGATGTGTTCTTTGTCAGTGATGGGAAAATTTACATTTCATGAGTTCATGAGGGTGAGTCAATTACCTAAATACCAGTGGTGGCTGGTGAGCTGGAAACAGGGGAAGCAGAAACACTACCTTTAAATCTATCATTACTTTCAACGTGTGCCCCTTTTTCCTCCTTGATTAACAATAAGAAATAATTCACAGAATAATCGACACCAATCACGTAATTAGAATAAATGGTTATGCTCGTGAAACACTGCAGGTTGTCTGAAATTTGTGTGCTATTGTGAAAACTACAGCATGAGGGGAACAGGTTGAAAGTAATGATAGATTTAAAGGTAGTGTTTCCGCTTCCCCTGTTTCCAGCTCACCAGCCACTACTGCTAAATACCAAGCACTCAAACCATCACGCATACTTACTTTTCATGAGCAGTGTTATGGTGCATTCATTAACATGTAAGTCTGACAGAAATATGGTTTTATAGGGGTTTTTTATCTTGAATCAGGGAGTTTTTCCCATCCTCCACACAGGAATTAATATATTTCTTAGACACCTCAACCTTGTTTTCCTGTCCAGGATGCTGTAGAGATTTAATAACTCAAGCTTTACTTTAGATGAAATAGAGCCTGCTAAGCTTGTTAGTCAATAGCAAAAGATCCTTGAGTGCTGCTTCCTAATCCATGCTGTCTATTTAAAGAACACTTGAACACCTGAGTCCTGAACCAGCTTTCTTCTGTGGGTAATGAAGGCCTGAGTTCCCCCTAACACACTACATCCTGGGGAGTCTGTCTACCGGGTCATTAAAACTGGCTTTACTCACATCCTGGCCTGAAATCAATACATTTTGTGTTCCTGTTAGTGCATGGACAAAGAAAAGCATTAGCTTAGATCCAGTAATCCATAGCTATAAGAAGGCTACAGTACAATTCTCACTATAGTGGATTTCTCATTTTTTCCTGTGATAAAGATTTTTTTTTTTAACTTTCGACAGCTCTAATTGGTATCTGAGAGGGAGAACTCATTACTGAGAGCTCAAGATTCTGACCTGTAGATACAGGTTATCCTGAAAGTCATATCAAAACGTCACATAGCTGTATTACATCATGTAAAAGAGTAATTTTGCTTGTAATAAAAAACCAATTTAAATACTTGTTCCAGCAGGCTGAGAGGCTGTAGAAATGGGAGGTATGGCATCTTATCTCTTCATAGCTATTGAAAATACAAAGGATCAAAAATACAGTGCAGAAAATGGCAAACAAGCAAGTTCAGTCCAGTCTATAGCACAACACACAACAACCTAAAAAGATAACACAGGGCTATTACAACAATTAAATTAGTAGCTTTTCAGAAAATAGGAGGTAAGTAATACAAAACCTGTCAAATTATGCTTTGATGGAGATGCAGGTGCAGTTAAACAAGCAGATTCATGGCAGATCCATGCTGACTGAACCCAGGTGCAGTCTAAATAGATGAGTCTGCAGGAGATGACAGAAGGTGGTGACTGACTGGAGTAAATAGCTCATGCTGCCCCAGGGAGGCCGGGGCTGAGCAGGAGTCGGCCCTAGTCATGGAGCCACAAAGTGGAGAAAAAGGCAGACAACAAGCGATGGAGGAGTGCAGCCACGCTGTAGTGAGACGAGAGACTATGAGTACAGTAAGGAGGTGCAGTGTGGTTCAGGGCACAGTATGCCAGTATCAGGTTTCTTTAGCAGATATAAACAGTGATTGATAATCAGTAGAATAAGGCCCAATCCCATTACCACCCCTTAGCCCTTCCCCTTATCCCTTCCCCTTGATTTTGCGCGTTCATGTGAGGGGAAGTGGTATCTCAATTCTCTTTTGGATCTAGGGCTAGGGCTAAGGGCTACGGCCACATAGCCCTTGAAACCAAGATTTTCCAGAACCTCACTTGAAACTGAGGGGTATGAAGAATGGCGGAACGGACGACCAAGGAATCGTATAAATGAAGTATTTCGGCATTAATAATTGATGTTTAGAAACACGACACTCATGTTTTCTCACATATTCAAGCTTTAGCCACTATACATATGATATTCAATCAGGTTTGAAGTGTTTTTTTATCGCTAGTTAGCCAGTGTAGTTTCTGAATTGCGCGATGTTCCTTCGTTTCTTTTCATTTTCATAGCTTAGCTATCTAATCATCCTTGAAATGACAGTACATCAGATTTTGTACTAGGTGAAGCCAGTTAGCAGCGAATTTGCTTAACTCGTCTGATATCGATGTACTGCTTTGGAAATGCTTGAAGACTTGTCTCTTCTGTGACGAAGCAGCTAGCTAGCGGCAACGGTTGATGACGTAATGGCAATCGAGTGGCGTCTCGTTTCTTAGGGGAATGTTTTCACCCCTTCCCTGTTCCACTGTGTTTCGAGGGGCAAGGGGAAGGGGTAGACGAAGGGGTAGACGAAGGATAAGGGGTAAGAATGAGAAATGGGATTGGGCCTAAGATTAAGAAATGAGTGGTCTTAAGTGGAGACAGAGGGGAATTCTGGATTAGTTGGTCAAATAGTGTAGTAACAGGAAGGTAGTGCTTGACTTGATGTCTTACTGACTCTATGCACTTTGAGTGTTACACTAACTTGTAATGTTGCTCAATGGTGTGTCCTCCCAGTTTTACACCAATCTGTAATGTTGTTTTGATGAACCTCCATGTGGTCTTAGCATTACACCAATCTATAATCGAGCTCTGATGACTGTGCAGTTGCAGTGGTACATTAATCTGTAGTGCCGCTCTACTGACTCACTGTGCAGTTGTAGTTTTATATTACATGTTACACTTACCTGTACTAACTGTTTATTAGCTACTAGAGCTTACTATGATGGAAAATACAATGACACAAAAATGTTACTCTGTAGATACAATTAGTCCAGGTTACAGTCTCAGCCCATGCTTTCATTTTTGCAGAATATATGAGATCAATAAAACTAAATGCCTCTAGCTCATTGCTACCTGTGTAAAATAGAGTGAAACAAAGTAAAAAATACAAATGGGGGTGTTTACTATCTCAAATAAGGAAACCTACAGTTAGGAAAGATGGATACCCTATGTCACCATTCACATCAGAAGGCTCTTACCTGGCCTTTAGTGGTTTGGTACTGGCTTATGCTGCTAATAACATGAGTCGAGATGCTTCCGTCTGGAAAGGGTCTTGCTGAATCATTTCGTCTTTCACATTCTGTGCTTATATTCTACAAGAAATGTCTGATTGGTTATTATGCTGTCACTCACATGGACCTTTGGGCAAGGGTGGGGAAAGGCACACATACGAAGACATTTAGCCATTGTGATTGGACCGTGAAAGGCTCAGAAAGGTCATTCTCTCACGAGTAAGCAATACCCTGAGGTTGAACCTTTATGATGTAGCAGCCCAAACTGAAATAGGGCAATACTTTACAGACTGAGAAGCATGCTTCACTGTGCCTCAATATGCTAGACAGACTGGCGTGGTCTTCAAAAAAGATAATGGTTGACACTGTGAATGCCACTACGAGACTAATACTCCAAGTAGGTAAATGAATGTAATGATGAAGGTAATGTGTGCTTTTTTTCCAAACATGTATACAGTACACTTGTGTGTAAATTACAAATATGTGTGTATTACAATGGTCATTTTGGTGAGTAAATTATATGCATTTAAACAATGATGGCTTTGTCATTCATTGCAATAATGGTAGGCAGTTCCAGAACATTCCCTGATGCTCCATAGACAGGAACGAATATAGATAAAAATATATTCTATCCACAGACTGACACTGGTGTTCTTGTTTAAAACACTAAATACTGTATAGATGTGGCAGGTGCCATTTCATTAGCTTCTGGAACAGCAAATAGCCAAGAAGTGTTGCATACAGTGAATAGTTCCATATATGCACTCTGAGGACAACAGCAGAGGACTTAAAACAGTAGCATAAAGAACTAAATTAATAATTCAAAGCCCACATCATTGGGATTAGCATTGGGGATATTTTTGAATATGCCAGATATATTAATTATACATTCTTTCAGTTCTTTCATGAAACTGAAAATGTTCAAAAGCATTATGTCAGAGAAGTACAATGAGAGGACATCTGGTTGTTTGTCAATCTATGGTTAATTATATGACAGACATTTGATAATGTTGGCCTGTTCGACTCAGTATACTTATAAAACAAAGGTACAAGCCTAGCACGCCAATCCATGGTCCTGCCCCAACAGTCACATGAGTTGCACACATCTGGTGTAGAAGCACATTGTGACAACTGCGACTATCATAAATGGGCTTTTACAGTGAGCTTTGGTTGCGGAGATGTATCACATTTCTCCAGGTCTCCAGAGACATCATGGAAGGTAGGGAATGAGAAGCACTGAGGATGCACACTGAAGGAGAGGGATTTATTGGAGAAAGAGAGTCAAGTTTTTGCAATTCACATTGTTAACAATACTGAATTTACCCAGGTTCTCTGTATGTGATGTGATTTATCTTTGTTATCCCACCATTTTTTGCCACTTGTCCCTTTGCCTGTAGCTTGTGAGATTTTCACCATAGTTTATGGGTGTCTGTTCACCGTGTTACAATAGTTTTTTTAGTTTTTCATTATTGTGTTCATGGTGTAACCACCTGGTTGTGTTTCCCTAACCACTGGAGATGCCCTTATGGCTTCTGAAATGCTGACTCTCCTTAACGGTCAGCACAGACTCCCCTGGGGTGCAGGCAAATGGGCACAATGTCAGTTCTATTGATTCACATGGTGAAACAGACCAGTTATTGCAACAGTTGTCAGCTGGAGGTTGTGGTGTTAAGGTCATCTTAAACAGCGAGTTATTTCTCAAAGCTGCTCAGAAAAACTAAATTGTATGTTAGCTTTTGTTTTGTTTCAGTAGTGAAGTGAAATCACAATGGACTGCTTTGGAAATAAAATTAGCCTTCTGTTCATAATCATGGCAAAAACAATGGGAGAGGATCATCCTCAAAAAGTGGATGTAATTATTTTGTGTGGGGAAAAAAACCTCAGTTTGCAGGATTTCACCAAGGTCAAATGGTTAGAAAAACAGTTTTATTGCATTATAGTTTCAGCAAGTCCCTCACTGCTATAGAGTGTATACACTGCACATATTGTAACAATGATGTTTTGAATCAAAGGCAATTCATCCAGTTTGTCTTGTGCAAACCTTGTGCAAAATGAAAGAACCCAAAATATTAGCAATACATCAGTTGGGATATTTTCCCTCTTTAGTGTGTAATAATCCCTTTGTTTTTAGTGGAGAGGATCACTAATATCTTTCAAGTAATGTCACTGTAATCTCATTTACAGAGTATGACATGGGAGGGACATGATGACTGATGTAAAGATCAACAGACATGAGACACAGGTGTCCAGTGAAACCCCTCTGATAAAAGCAGTTCTGCGAAGCCCCCAGCAGGACAGCAGCTGAACTGCAGCATGTCAAAATGTACATATGTGCCCTTAAATTGAGAAGTAAACATACAGTTCCTGGTAATTACTGACATATTTTGTTCTTATCATCTTTGACTGAAGGGCGTGAAAATAGTCAAGCATATGAGTTAATATACATTATGTTGATTTGGTGACTTAAATTAACAGAACTATGTTCTGTTGCCCCCTAATAGCACAACTGGGTTTAATCTTGTCTGGTAATGTGACTCTGACGATAACTACAGACACTTAATTAAAGGAGAGATGCACGTGTGTCTCTTAATTACCTTTTTCTTAATGTTGTTCATAAGGCTGTGCTAAACTGAGGATTCTGCAGCATTCAAGAAGGAGGGGTGTCTTTCAGAGTCAATCAGAGATGAAATGAAAGATTGAGCAAGGAATTCAAGAACATACCAGATGATAGAGATTATTTCAATATGGCATCCCCTTCCCTCTCTTATTTGTAGATTAGAATGATTAGAATTCCTCCTGTAGAATACATTTATAAGTAAATAAAGTCCTCAGAACACTCCACTAAAGATACCCTTTTACGGCAAGGATGAGTTGCTCCATTCTGGGAGGGCTTAAATCCTGCAGGGTTTAGAGTTATCTTTCAATTAGCACTTGATTTACACCTGGAGCGGCAGGTGAGGTGGCTTACTGTAGAAAATAATGACTTCAGTTTGGTAATTAAGAGCTGATGTAGATTCTGTGACCCTGGAGGACAGTCACTGCCCCATTGCCGGTGCACAGGTGCACAGGTGTTGTCAGTCATTTTTGTTTAAAGGAGGCTGAGTTTTTGCAGTTCTTGATCAAGGAATATCTCATTTAGTGTCTTTTAAATGTCCTTGTATAAGTGCAATGTGGTTGCCAGAGTGACTAGACAATAATAAGGTGTCTGAATTTGAGAGAAAGTGTAAATTACAGTGCAGTTTGGAAGTGCTAGCATTGTGGCATAACGATAGATAGGGTGTTATTTGGGTAAGATTGACTATATATTTGTTTTTATTTTGTGTTATTTGTTCATAAAATATACCCCTCTTCTGAATAAATAGTGTGGTTTTCATTATTTCAAGGGTACATTCTGTCATTATTTTCAGTTTTAGGAGAAATGTTGTCATTTGTACTTGTTAGTGTCTGCAGCTGACAGTTTTAGCTGGATGAATAAGGAGATGTAATGTGTATTTAAATGTAGATTCAGTTATTTTCCCATGTAAGAGAAGCCACCTTTCAGGCACAGAATGTTGAAAAACAACACTAACATTTAAAATGTAATTTTGTAAGTATAAGAAAATGGGCCCCTTAATCAGCCCTTTTGGGACTTCAGTGGGAAGTGTAATAATGCAGGCTGTGGCCTAGATTCAATCTAACCACAATTTGCTTGGTCCTTGAATTTGAGCATGACATTTAAGCAAGTGGTGTGTCTTTTTTTAAATACAGGCAACATTGTCAATATGGTGATTATTGAAATTAATTGGAAATTTTCATGAATTTAAGAAATATAACTAGTCACTCATTTGTATATTTGCAAGTCTACTGTAGGTATTTGACTGCTGTCAGTATAATTAAGTTTTAGATGTAGGGATGTAAAGAGAAAGCACAACGGTCATCAGAAATTAATTACTAATTAATAACTAATAAAATGACTAGATTTTGAGTACAATACTTGGAAGTTGCCTGTTAAAATTTGCATTTGTTGACAGCAGTTCCAAGATTGTCCTGTATGGAGAGTTTTTCCATCACTGCCATTGCCTGTTACTGTTTATGAACATATACTGTATCACTGTAGTGCATAGAAACACTCTCCAGAGAAAATGCAAACAAGATAAGAAATTAATATTGTACAGTTTTGTCTCCCTCAGGATCACACATTGTCAGCTCTTGCTGTACACTGTCTTCTCTTACATTACACAGTATCTGCCTCTGCATTACACAGTCTTTGGTCCTGTGTGACATAATAATGTCTGCCTTTGGGCTCCAGAGTAATGTCTGTCTGTGTTACACAGTGATGTCTGCTCATGTGCTTCAAAGAGAGCAATCTGTCTCAGGCTCTTTTGAGATGACTGTCAGCATCCATGCATGTAGGAAAGTGGGCATGGTCCACTTATGAAGCTCACGTGAATTACTTTTAGATGCTGTATGCTGGAGCACCCCCCTCCTTTTCTCTGAATGAAATATTAATGCAAAATCCTACAGTGGTGTTTCTTCTGGTTGTATTTTCTTCTGAGTGGTGGTTTTATGTGAGTCTGTTTTCTGAAACACATGCAAGTTGTGTGCAGTCTAGCGCTGTAACTGTGTATCACTGTAATTCAGTGCTCCAAAATGGATTTTGTCAGAAGCTCATCTTATTTTATATTAGTTTTACACTTTACCATTTTGAACTTGACTTTTTCCATCAGAACTACAGAATGGGAGGCCAAGCTTGATATTTTGATTGTGAGATATATAAATATCGAGTTTTATGTGATGAACAGAAAATGCATGTGAAAATAGGTGAATTACCAGATTCAGATTTTATCAAAAAGTTTTTAGTCATTTCTCTTGAATGATGAAAATTTGATGAAAATTCAATGATTAACTCTGGTCAGCACTGAAAAAAAGTAATAATCTGTTACATCTTTTGTATAAATCATTCCTATTGTTTTATTGTTGCATACTTTGATAAATTCTGACCAAATCTAGTATACAGTGCATATCTATAAAACTACATTAATTTTTAATGTAATAATGCTTTAATAATAGACTTACATATTTATGTTTCTCCCACAATGCAATATATTTGACTGGAAGTTATAGAAATCCTGGATTGTAAGAGTATACAGATATTTCTTAGTGTAATATATTCTGTAATATAACTTGTTCTCATCAATGTTTGTATCCTTCTCATCCTACAGTTCAGTACTATTACAGCAAACCGCAGATATGGATGTTTTCAACATAGATGTTGACATGAGATACACTGCTGAGATGAACATTAGTATCACATTTTTTATAGAGAAGATTTTTCTCCCCTGCTGTTCTGCTGTTTTCTCTTGATTTAGCATTTTGTTCCCCTTTCAGGTTACGTGTTAGTGGTCTTTGAGCCAGTGTGTGGCTGAAAACAGCTCTTTATGTTCTTGCCATAAATGAATAGTCCATTATATCAGACCCACTTTTTAGTTCTGAGCCTTTATGTTATAATAATTGTCATGGCTAAAAGTGTTACTGCCTGTCAGAGTTATAGAGACTTTCTTATGAAGCTAATGAAAATGGACCAAGAGCAATTAACATGTGTGGCATGTACCTTCTCTTTGAAGCATTAAGACTCTCCACGCTAAGAGCAGAGCTGAAAACACTGCAGAGAAAACTACTGCAGATGAAAGACAGAAGGAAAACAGAGAACTCTGCCTCAGTACGACAGTCATGTCTGGCAATTGTGCTTGAGAGAGTGAAGGACGGATGCTGAGAGCCGGGGATGGTAGAGAGCTCAGACATTAACCCCCACCCTCCATTCTTAGAGAAGCACTCCGACTGGTCTTTGTGATTATTTTACCAGTTAGCAAAGCAGCGTGTCCTGGGAAGGCTTATCAGAATGAAAGTCAAGTCACGATGCCGTGATGCTGTGTCCTCGTCAGCTCTGGGGCAATCTTACTTCAAATTAAAATAGTGTTGGGGTGTAATTGTAATGTCCTCTGTCCCTTTTTAGACTGAAACCAGAATTTATTTTCATAATCTTCTGTCAGTTATTTTTATCCCTCCCCAGATTTTGGCCAACGTCATCATTTTCATCTGCGGAAACATGGCCGGTGCTTATCATAAACATCTGATGGATCTGGCCGTGAAGCAGACCTACCAGGACACCTGCAACTGCATAAAGTCCCCTATCAAGCTGGAGTTTGAAAACGGCAACAGGTATGTCACAGTTTAACAATCACCACTCAATGGTATCAGTGCATTTCTACAATCTACTGTCAATCTGTACAATCTACTCCAATTTACTTACATCACAATTGATTCATATTAACAGTGCAGCTAAATATCATTAATCATCACAGCAGAGGTGTCTGTTGCCCTGTATTTAAACAACTTCTGTCCTTAACTTTGATGAGTAAAACTGTTACTTTGTACGCAAACATCTTGTTATGTTTGTATCTCATTTTTCCTGTTTGCTGAACTTGCCAAGCTGAGTTCATAAAGAAAAAAGTAACTCTTGCATTTAATTAAGTCAAAATTAATGACTAATGTTGAATCCGGGGGTAACAGACAGCTCTGTGATATTAACTGTTATTAACTGTGATAAAATAGTACTCACCCAGGCTATTAATAATACTTAGCTGTGGTGTAAATGACAAGAGAGTGACTCTGCTTTTAATAACTTTCTATAACTTTGCCAACTTTCACTTAAAGCTGTTTGTAGGAAATGATAGTATATCTGTATTACACTTGATATTGATATATTTTTAGCAGAAGAGGATTTCACATGGCTCCAGAATTTATCTTTAGCAGGCAGGAAATGGTTGTTGAATCATCATTGAATCACTCTGATAGTTGTTTTCTGTTAAATGCTCAAAGGTATTATGAGATGTGTATTAAAAGGGACACCCACTGCATATGAAAAAATATGAATGCTATGAAAAATTTAGAAGATTTTTAAGAAAATTTATTCAAATATTACAGCTAACATCCTTTACACATACATCCATTAATGACAGTTGTGGTCACATGGTTGGTCGCCATATTGAATTTGGTAATTACAAACGAGGAACAGCAATCCATCCATGTGATACTTGTGCAGTTCTCTACCATTATGTTCTCCGTAAACCATGTTGCCCTTTGATCTTCAATTGATTTTCTTTAATTCTTATCTGTGAAATGTATAAACATGAAGTTGTTTTGTGAGAGAACTTGTCTATCATGATCCAGTGAAACTGCAATATATCAGCTGATATTGAGGCTGCACCAGGAATGTAAACACTGTTGCTGTGTCTTTACACATATAACCATCTGAAACATAATCTCTATCACTATGTATGTACTTCAGCATGCAGAGGAAAATTAACTCTCAAAGTGTGTATGTTGTGAAGATCAATGTGTAAGTTAGGAGTTAAGTGATTTCTCTGTGGAGGGGCTGGGTGTGAGTGGGTCATGCTGCTGAGTGGTGCAGTTTCTTTATATCCTCCACACTGACTGCTAATTTCCCCAAGAGGACCTAAAAGTACAGGAGGTGTGAAGCATCATTTGGCCAGCTAAAAATAGCATTGCAGTGTCACTCTCTAGACCTGTCACACAATACCCATACAACCCCATTTTTCTGGTCTTGATACAACCAGCAGTCACAATGCACTGTTGTCTAATACAAAGACGGTGGTGAGGACAACATAAAAAGGTCGTTTTCATTAGAAGGAAAGTGTAGGGTTCACTGGGCTCGTCATCAGTGGGGCTGTACATCCCTGAAACCAAGAAGAGTGCGTAGCTATCGACTGCCCAATAAGGCTACAGCCGGATGATATTTAAGAATTACTATATGCGAAGGACAATTGACATTGCATGTTGTATACATACTCCTTTGGGTTGTAAGGTGAAACACGGATCAGATTTGACTTAACCTTTCACCAGTCATTATTACCTTTGTGTATAACCTTATGTGCAATATTATAATTACCGTTGAAATAAGTATTGAAATGATAATTGGAATCATCATGATCATTACCATACTGCATTTTGATTATTTTATGAAAGAGCCTTACATAAGAATTTATAGATATAAACAGTACTTAAATGGGGGGCATTGAAGGAGAAACATGTACTATTACAAGCTAATGTTTATGATTTTAATAAAACCATTTAGAGGAACAAAATGGGTCATCAGCCCAGCACAGCAGGGTGGTCATTGTGCTTCTAAAATACACACACAGCAGATATGTGAGCCTGGCACAGGAAATTACATTCGTATGTCAATGGAATGCTCTCTCTCATCTCTAGTGCTAAGTGGAAAAAGCCAACTCTGGATATTTGAGCTTTTCAAAAATGAATTTGTGTAATGTATTGCAATATCAATATCAACCAAAGATCCTAAGCAATACCTCATAATCTGAGGCATTCGTGTCCTGTGGTAACAGCACAGAGCTGCATATACAGCATATCATGAAAGCCGTGCATGCTTTCCTGAGCTGAAGATGGCACAGACCTCACACAAACCGTTCCTGACATATACTTGCAGGACATCATTACTATGTTTCAGTCACTAGGCACCAGTCACCCTGTGTTCATGGTTACATAGCCTCTGTGATATCTGTTGGGCCATTTAGGTCATTCTACAAATGGACTTGAATGATTAGATTAATATTTGTCAATGGAAGAGCTGCTTTAGCTAATTTGTGCCTAGATGGGAATCCACAATGTCTACTAGCCTTAATGACTACTGCGCAAATAAATTGATTCATATGTAACAGAGCAGAATTCTGATCATTTGAGTTTAATCAATTGAATAGAAGCGAAAGGATGTACGGTGTGTTCTGTAGGGGTGACAGGCTGTACAGTGTGTTCTGAGGGGTTTGATAGGGTGTACATTTTGCTCTGAGGGGTGATGGGGTATACAGTATCTTGTGAGTGGTGATGGGGTGTACAGTGTGTTCTGTGGAAGCATACAGAATGTTCTATGAATAATGAATAGTGAGCACAGCCCTCTGAAAGATTGTCCAGTCACAGCACTCCTTTTGATTCTTGTTCTATACCCAATCACTGAGCTTCCCGCTGATCTTTTGCTTTAATACCCGAAAGCTACCTAATCCACCTCTAGTTTCAAATGTGGATTGATTAATTAGGAGGAACAGATTGAACAGAATTGAAAAAATGAACTTCAAATGCTGACATCTGAAGCAGTGATTGGCTCTGTAATGGGTAAGGTGATTTGGTCACAGAGAGACCAGGGCATTTCAACAATAAATCTACATTATGTTCCGTACTTGCATTCTGCTGCTGCAGTAACTATTAAAATGCTTCTGAACTACCAAAGTGCTATTGAATAGAAATGGTGTACACTCTTATCACAGATTGTCAGACTCCACAGGTGAATCTAGCTCTGTTCTGGTGAGAGAAAATTGTCTTTAACTCTGACTTTCATTGAACTGGTGCATCTTTGCCTGATAACATTCCTTTAGCAATGCTTCATTTTATTTGTTTCACTGAGTTTAGTTTAGGGTGTGCTAATTTTATTGAAATGACTGATAATATTTATCACCACCCCTCACACTTTGCCTCAGTCTCCAAAATTCACAGATTCTTCCTCCCATACTCTCGAAAGTACAGAGTTGATTTGAATTATAAATGAAAGCTTGAGAATGACCTCTGGTTGACTTACAGCTTCCCATAGGACTCTGCTCTGTCAAAGGCTAAATAAAGTTTGATTGACTTGCCCTTTGCATTTGCAGTTATCAGAGAGAAGTCCCTGCTGTGTATTGTGCATTCTGCGGGTTGACTTGATGATGCACATTACAGTAAGAATCTGGAGGGAAAATAACTTCCTTGAAACATGATGATGATTGCTTTTTATGTCTTCATATTATATCAGACTAGCCACATAAGGTTATACAGTATATGGATTTGGTATATGCTAATGAATTAATATCTAATGAAAAATATTTTTCCATGTGTATGTATTGTAAAACACAGGAAACACATAGCCTTCAGTCTCAGTGAAATCAGTGATTTACAATACTTTATGAACGGAGCGCCAAAAGTGCAAATTGAAATTCACAAAAAAACATTTTCAGATTGAAAATAGATTTTCAAACCTTCAAAAATAATTAAAATATCAAAGAATTAAACTGAATGCTGCAATAAAAATTTTTAATGAATTTATAAGAACACCATAGAAAAAAAATCATGACTTTTGCGTACTTAATAAGTGGTACATAGGTACAGAACGTTGGTAGAACAGATTCATCAAGAAACTGTACAAAAAGGAATTGGCATGTCATACTGCATATCAAAAACATGAGTAACAGGTAATGGGTGAGGGTGGGATGAGATGCCTTTAAACAGGTTTGCTTGTTGGTATAACTTTCAAAGCAATGTTAACAAAGCTGTCAATAACTAGCAATCACTGACCTGCAAGTCATCACCTCATCAACACATCCATTGCTAGCAAGCGAAGTTTTCATGTCTAATGTTATTAACAGCAAAAACCTTCCATAAGAAGATACTGTTATGCAAAGCATTACACTTGGGTGATGAATTATTGAATCATGATTTGTACATTTAATATACCGGTGACAGAAAATATAACAGTCCATTTGTTAGTCTGCATTTATGCGATCAAGCATCTTCAGATAGCTATCTCCACATAGTTAAACCATTGACGCAGATCAGTGGTTTGAGCTGTCCCTGCCTATAATGCAGGGAATTCAGTCCTGTTCCCTTGCTGTGACGTTTGCATTTTTTGTAACAAATCCCTTCCCCTCACTTTGGATTCGCCTCCTGTGATAAAGAGACATGACTCATTATTGCAGGTGACATGGCCCTGGCAAGGGGAATTAGTCAACAATGGCATAGTGGGTAGATTTAAACAGGTACCAATAAAATTATGCATTTAGGGAAACTTGTAAAGGGGAGGATTAATGATTGAAATATCTTTAACCGTGAGAAGAGTTCATGCATTCCAAGAACAATACAATGATGTTTTGAACCTAATGTATAATCATTACAATTAGTGTAGCCATGCATTGCCATAGTGCCACAGTTTTAGGTCACCCGCTGTCTGACATAGTAAACACAGGCAGTGTGAGGGATCCAAAGCACTTCAGGTGTGTGAATGAATGAAGTAATGCATCAGTAAGAATCAAAGATTTCACAATCTCTAGCCTCAGGATAGCATCTGGCAGTTTGACTCTATATATCCAGAATTGACCTGTTTGTGTATCACACATGCTCTGCCTTGAGAGGGTGTGAAGGCAGCCTAAAGATACAGAGAGAGTGAGAATGAGAAAGAGGACTCCTTCTGGAGCAGAGTCACACCAGAGAGGAGCATTAATCACAGTGTTTGTGTTGTGGAGAGAGGTCACTCATAATTAATTATCTTTTTTATAATTGCATCCCCTGTGACTCAGAATGCACTGAGATTCCCCACCCCCCACCCCCGCAGGTGTCCTGAATCATACACTGTGAACCAGGCCTGTCACCAAATGACAATGACTGGCTGCATCACACTGCAGTGACACCCCGAGGCTCAGACCAGCTGTGTCAACCTGCAGGCGAGTTCTAGAAGAAAGAACAACAGCAACAGGACCAGCGCCAAATATTACATGAGCTCTGATGTGTTTTCGATTCAGTCCTCAACCCAGAGTCAAAGGTGCAGACAGTATCAGCTAATGTTTTGCGGGAGAAACAGTGCTGGATTGGATCAAAGTTCACGCTCGTTATTTAGAGAGCTAAAAAATCACAGGAGGAAATGTTCCTGAGATCTGACCTCTCTCTCCCCTGAGTAGTGTAAGTATTGCACCTGCTGGGACATCACAAGCACAATCTCCTTTCAGGGTGCACTCACAGTTGTTGCAGGACCTTGGGTCAAACGGCACTACGTGCAAAGAGCTGCACTTGGCACATTTGGACACAGGGTGCATGTTCCTGTCTAATCGTCTGCAGAACAGGCAGGGAGAGAGGCGTGCTCAGCCTCAGCTCACCCTTCCAGGTTCAGCTTCTGTCAGCTGCTGAAAATCACACTCAGTCAGCCGGTCTCCTTTTAACCTTTGCGCCCTCCATGCACCGCTCTACCTTCTGAGAAACTAACCTTGTGCCCTCTACCTTCCAAGAAATTTGTGAAATTGATATACCAGGCTAGGGTGTTTGTGAGCTCTGTGCTCTCTGTGTAGCATTGTGCCTCAAGAGAATTTTCTAAAATCGATGCATGCTGCCAGCGTGTTTTTAGACTTTTGCCTGCACGTAGCACTGTATTCCTCGAGAAAGTGTGACATTTACATCTAAAAATTTTGTGGTTTATTGCTCTGAGTTGCATTATTAGAGTAGAAAAAATCAGCCTAAAGCTATCACTTATATGAAGTGGAAACAAATGATGAGTGTATGAAAACACAACTAAAACATATGATTTATTTTCTTACGCTTTATCATTATTTATTAGTTACCTACAAACTGGCATCTGAGATGGCAAAAAAGGAGTGAGTGATCAGCTTCTAACTAAAAAACTCCCAGTATGAGCAGTGAGGCATGCCTCTTCAAATAATACATAAGTGACAGTCTGCAGCAGTCAGACCAGTCTGTCTAAGCAATCCACAAGCCACAGCCAGCAGCAATGACAGTGTGGAGATTCATTGGAGCAAATTAGCCAGCTATGACAAAAAATCATGCTTGTTTACTAGATAGCTAATAGCCTATAGCTAATTATGAATCTTTTTTTGCTTTTTTAAAATTTTCATTACATTAGTGATCAAGTTTATACCCTGGACAGCAAACAATATCTAACCTGATAGTTCATCAAGTAATATTCAATGGACTGTTAGCTTGTTAGTGATCAGCAGTGGCCAAGACTAACTGACAGTCATTTTGATATCATATGTAGGGTAATGCGTACAAATTGTAAAACTTGTCATTCATCCAAAATGTTTCATGAGATCTCAGCCTGTTACCATGGGCCATGCACTCGCTTGCCAGACTGACTCTTTGTAAGAAGTCGCATTCAGCTTTATGCAGACAGACATTTTATTACTACAATAATTTGCTTTTTAACTGAGTCTTATCAGAGTATGCAAATCATCAAAGGGTTAAAGATTATGAGGGTTAGACCCAGGCAATTTTGATCTAAGATGAGAACAACTTATCTTAGTTCATTGCTCAATTCACAGCTAAAGATCCTAGGCAGTGATGATATGTGTATGGGATGTGTGATATCTGTATGTGTAAATAAAACACTCCACATTGTGATTTTGTATGGGACTACAGCAAGGCCAGTACACCACCTGTCATAGTTTAATTTCTTTCTATTTAAAACTACAGATCATCATCTGAGAGATTATGATTTATCACAATTCATCACCATTTGTCACTACTTATCAGAAAACTGTGGAACAGCTTTTTAGATTATGATTTATTATAATTAATCATTGTTTGTCTCTCTGTATAAAGAAAGTACAGATCAGAATCTGTGAGGCCATCATTTATCCAGCAATTCAATTGTTTTTTTGTTGTTTTTTTTTTTTTTTTAGAAACAACTAAAATGTTGTATATTTGCAAATATAGAATTTGTTGTTTTGTTTCAAGGGAATGAGGTTGGAATAAGAATCTGATTTGTAATGTTCACTCTCTCTAAAGCCTCCACTGGAGGTTGGCTGCCACTAACCAGAGACTCAGATGAGGGGCTGGCGTGGGGAGAGACACATCAGATCTGATAAGGAGCAATAATGTTAACAATGTCCAGGCAGCACATTCCTGACTGCTAACAAATGTGTTAACCGATTGGTATTTCCTCTCTTCACACACATTTCTTAACTTCTGAGGTACTGTATGCAAAATAGAGTTTTCTTCTACTGCTGGTACAACACAGAATACTTACTCACCATGACAATAGCAATACCTGGCTATAGAGTCTACATTATACAGAAACATCCATTTACATAGCTATCCTGATATGTGTGGTGAGTTGATTGAAAACACCTTCTTACTGTAAGAAACCAGTCATATTGTTATTTGCTACACTGTGAGCTACTACAAGAAATTGTGAAATTATTGTTTGTGATGTATGCTACATGTTTGGTGTCCTCCAGTATCGCTCAGTGATAGAACTGGAAAAAGTAACAAAAGTTTAAAACAATGAACCTAAACAGAACCTTTACTCTAATGTTGTTCCCATTTTTGTCTTTGAATATTCTGCTGTAGGAACGTCTCTTGTTGTCATTGCTCCCAGCTCACATTGCCAGGGTTATGAAAGCTGAAATAATCCAGAGGTTACAGGGCCCCAAGTTCGGCCAGGTGGAAAACACCAACAACTTCCACAACCTGTATGTCCAACGACACACCAATGTCAGGTAAAGGCACACACATGTCCTCACAAGTACCATGTGTTAAATGTGTGCTTTTCCACACTTTAAATGCCGTTTTATGACAATGTATTGGAAAATAAATGCTCCAGCACTTCCAATCGCCATTACTCTGAAGGAGATGACTGTGTTTTCATCGTAAAAATGACAGAGGGAAGTAGCCATCTGCACCAGTCTGTGTCAATGAGTCCATATAGTGTGAAATCTCAGCACAGTAAAAACACTCTCCCCTTTAAGGCTGCAGAGGCTGTCAGCAGCACCGATTCCTCAGAGGAAAGATTTTGCAGTGAAGGCCGTGGCTTTTCACATCTTGAGTGGTTTTAAATGTTCTTGTGTTTGTTTCCAATTTGAGCTGAGATTAGTTCTGGTGACCTCTCTCATGATAATGGGTTTTCAAGGGCTTCTCTTCTCTCTGTTATGAAGAGGGAGAAGATGTGAAGAACATACAGACCAGAAAAAGGCATGAAATGTGTCTGAGAACTGCATGCCTGTAGAGCTCCATTTAACCTCAAGCTGCAGAGTCGATTATCATCAAATAAACCTCAGTCATGAATAACAATCAGGGCGACTGTCTGTGAGATCATACTGACACTAGAGTATTTGTAACAAAGTCAAAAATAAAATCAATGCAAGGTGAAGGACCTCTTATCAGCCACATTCATAAATAATCTTGACTCAACATGTTTGAATAAAGATGAGGCTGCAATGTTTAAATGCTTTGCAATACTGCCTTGATCATCATTGAAATAGCATTACCCTGTTGCCAACTTTTTTATTCCTGACTCTAAAATGTCATCACAGGTATGCAAGTCAGTTAGAAGTGAATTGCCAGACTGCGCCTCAGTCTTTAGTCTCACTGATGCAAGTTCTTTAGTCATTACTGCAAATCAAAAAGAAAAATACATTTTTAGCAGGAGTGGACTGTGCTCTGATCTCATACTGTATTGCAGGTAAATCATATTCAAGATATAACCTGAATATTTGTTTTAAAACTCTGATTTAAGATAATTTAAATATTTATTTTACACAATGAGATTTACAAATTGTTCAGGTTTAAATTTTAAATAATATATATTTAAAAAATACTTATATCTTTTGGGATTTGTATTTTTAAAGACAAGAGGATAAGGTGAAGATTATGTGCAATTTAAATCTAAGAAAAAAAGTGAGATTTTACCTAAATCTAGGAAGAACACATTGTTTCTTTCTGTTGTGCTTTATGTTAGACTGAATGGTGAAGTGGTCTGAACTGGAATTTCTTACTATACTTTCTTACTATACATTTGCTGTCTTTAATTATGAATGCTATAACCTTTTTGCTGCCTAATGGGTGTTTGTACACACACACACACTGATGTCCCCACACTGAATCTTGTTTTCACAGTATTTTGTATGCAGATATTGTGGGATTCACACGTCTTGCCAGTGACTGTTCTCCCGGAGAGCTGGTCCATATGCTCAATGAACTCTTTGGCAAATTTGATCAGATCGCTAAGGTAAACACCCCTTTCGCTTCCAGCTTGTCATCCCAACAGAATGCACTCCAGTGATGACATTCTGAAGCTATAGTACAACAGGGACAGGTATCTACTCTCTCAGGGAACTGAATAGAAGAATTGAGTAATGGTTGTGATTTGTGTGATGGAAAACAAGGGTGGGAATTTTGTTTCTGCTAATACAATTCTATGTCACACAGCTATTCAAAATGGGCTCTGTTTCTTCAGTGTGTTATGTAAACAGTAGTTTCCTCGGCAGTGCAGGGGCAGTGAAATGACATGAATCAAAAAATAGTAATACTTTTTATCTTCTTTCCATTTTGCTAGGTTTAATAGCATTAAAAGTTGTATTAATAGCTGAATGGTATATGTCACTTGATCATATATATACCAAACTGCTGTAAATCTGGCCTCCTCTTCCCTGCAGTAAATTGGGCCTACTCTTCATCACCCTCTGCAACACCCTCCCTCCCCTCCCCTCCCCTCCCCAATTCCTTCTCATCTGCTCCTCCCTAGACTCTTCCATTAATTCCCTTTTCAGCTCTTACTTCCACCCATTCACTTCCTCAGCTCTCCCACTCTGCTTCACCTTGCTGTGCTCTACCCACTTGCTGGGGTTCTTCAGTAGATGAGAATATCTTAATCTTGAAATAAAGTACGGTAAATCCAAGAGTATTAATCATCCTCCAGCATCAGGCAAAAGACGCTGCATTTAGTTAGGGCTGTACAAGGATAAAAACCAGTATGATATAGTAATGAGCTATAATATCTCTGCATTGATCATACCTAAATGTTAGCAGGGAAGACTAAAGTGCAAAACAATGATAATGTGCATAGTTTTCCCCTCTGACTGAAAATGATGTCAGAGGGTTTTTTTCCTCATTCCCTGCATTGTGAGAGGTCTCCATGTTTCTCCCTAATGAACAGAAGACGCCACTCACATTGGTGTTCTTTTTAGGAGAATGAATGTATGAGGATCAAAATTCTTGGCGACTGTTATTACTGTGTGTCAGGCCTGCCGGAGTCACTGCCGAACCACGCCAAAAACTGTGTGAAAATGGGCCTGGACATGTGTGAGGCTATAAAGTGAGTATGTGAGAATGCTCTGACCTTTTCTCCTCAGGGGATATGTTGCTTGCTAATTATATGCTAAAGTGGCGGTAGTGTAGCATAGTGGTAAGGAGCAGAGGTTGTAACCAAAAGGTTGCCGGTTCTCTTCTGCCCTGGAGCACTGCCGTTATACCCTTGGGCAAGGTACTTAACCCGTAATTGCCTCACTAAATATCCAGCTGTATAAATGGATAACATGTAAAGGCTGTAACCTGTAAGTCACTCTGGGTAAGAGCATCTGCTAAATGACAATAATGTCATGTTTTAACTGTAGATTCACATTCATGCATAGTGTAGTTAGAGTAATTTCAAGAGTATAGGCAGTACGCTGTTGTGGAAAATAAATTAAATTCTTCTCACCAGATGGATGCATGTCCACATCCCAGGTGACACACAGCTGTTGTACCTTTGAGCAATATACCTAACCTGAGTTTCATTATTAAAATTATGATTTTCCGTAAGAGCATTTGCAAAGCAAGTAAATCATGTAATATTATGCATGTATTGTAGGTATTGTGTAGCACAGTCAAAGGATTATGGGATAGGTGAATGTGGAACTAAATTTTTGTGAACCTTTATGAGCATTTCCCTTGGAGAACAAAACGTACAGGCTCACATGAACATCTATTTTTAGTTAATGTGTCGTGAGTTTTGCTGTAGAATAATGGTGTATTTTTTACTCCTTCCAAACCAGTTTGAAATTAGACCAGTGCACACCAGCAAGAGGGTGCTGTGATCTCCGTGTTTCTCTGTGGGTTGCCTCAGGTGTGACCATTCTCAGTATAAAGTGCATGTTGTAGTTTACAAAGTAAAGACCATACAGCTTGAAGCATTAAGGCCAAAATGCTGCCTGACACAAAAAGCCAGATCACTCCCCAAAACAGTGATGTGCCATTGTGGCATCACATTGGGTTCATGCATAGGGTGCTTAGAAGCAGGCCTGTTACCAAGTTTCAGAACTAGCTCTTGGAAACAGATCTAAAACAGTGCCTCAGAACCAGAAAAACTGGAGACAAGACGCAGTCACATAGGATGCCCCCTCTCCTTGAAATCAGTCTCCAAGCTATTACAGAGTGGAGACTCTCCCACAGAGATCACAATCTCCCAGCCTTTATAGAGAAGGCTCGATAGATCACAGTCTTCTAGCTGTTATAAGGCAGGCTTGGCCGTTGTCATAGAGATCACAATCTCTGAACCATTATTGCCCTGGCTTGGCCCCTCTTGTGGAGATCACAGTCTCCAAGCTGTGAGGCACAAGCACTGTTTGGAAATTGAGGAACAGTGCAGAGGCAAAGTTAAATCAGTCTGCAGGAAATGACATTACATGCAAAAAAAGATTTCAATGTGGGTACAAGACAATATATAATGTTCAAGCATGGATTCCATTAATTTTCAGTTTTTGCAATTTAACTGTTTCAATGTTACATTGAACTGAAGACAATGGGCTAACTACATTGGAGCAAGGAGTGGTCACTTATAAATCCAGCTTTATTGCATAAAAGGCTAGTGATTGGTATAAAATGTTTTGTTTTTCTCTTGACAAATGCTGCCTCATAAATGTTGTAGCAGATAAACCAGAAGAATAACACAGTGATTCAGGTTCATTTGAGCCTTAGAATCCAGCCACAAATTTCTGTTCACTTCCAGTTCAAATGCACAGAAATTATTCAGCTCAGTGTTACCACTGTTTTGTGACTGTGTTTGAGAAATGTTCATTTGTACAGTAAAATATATTTAAAATAATAAGCTTTTGGCACGTACCAAAAATTCCACTGTGCTTTGGATACTCTTCTGCAAAGTTGCCCTCAAGATAAGATTCAAACTGTTTGGAAAAATATTCTTCAACACTTGTTTCTAATTTTGCCAGTGTCCACGTCATTTTAGAGTCTGACGTGGGTGCACATTTTATTAAATACAATCTGCCCTGGGGATTCCTTCAGCCATCTCTTCAGAAAATCCTTGTGTCTTTGTCTAAACCTGACTTTTGAGGATCGGTGTTTTTGCGAATGGTCTGAACAAGTGATTGGTATGAACCATGTGTTTATGTGTCCATCTGTTCATTTAGAGCTGATCCCAGTTGGCTGGACATCTTAGTGATTCACTAAAGGCTTTGCAGAGATTTACGGGAATCCCACAAACTCATACAATATCTCTTCTTGTTTGCGTCTCAGCTTTTAATAAATAATGGATCTACCCGATACAGGGTCATCCTAGTGAGAGCCAAGAAAATGAATGTGAATCTTCAAGACATTATTCTCAAAAATGAAACATTATTCAAAAAGCCCAGTTGTTTTTGAGAGAAATTATTTCATGACTTCTCTACATAGATCTACATATTTAACCTTTCAACAAGCTTCTCCTTGTTAATATAAAATATTACATTAAATATATTTTCGAATACAGTAAAAAAAGGAAAAGAAAACAGAAAAAACAGAATTTTTTCATTGCAGGAAGGTGAGAGATGCCACTGGAGTTGACATTAACATGCGGGTTGGAGTGCATTCAGGAAATGTCCTCTGTGGTGTCATTGGCCTTCAGAAATGGCAATATGATGTTTGGTCACATGATGTCACATTAGCCAACCACATGGAGGCTGGAGGTGTTCCTGGGTAAGCAATGATGTTGCTCAATACATGCCTTTATAAAGAGAAAATAATATTCATAAGCTGTTATTAAATACATTTATGTTACAGGACTGTGATATTGTTATAGTCTACCAAAGCATGAGTCTGAGAGAGAGAACCTTCTGGAATTCATGAGAATATTCATAAAGAATGAGCAGATTCCCATGAATTTAAAAAATGTGTCTTGTGTGTTCTTTGTATTTCATCACCACAATAATACACTGACATCATATTGCAGCTTTTTTCATTTCTGTAAGATGTATTGTACGTATATTGTATTCCGTAAGATGTATTCGGTATGATATATTTTTCATTCATAGTGTTCACTGTTCATTTAAACAGTGCTGTGCGTGGTATTTGTAAACAAGTCTGGACTGTTCCATATATTTTATTTGCACAACAAGTCCTAGTGAAGCAGAGATGGACGAAAAATGAAAGTGCTTGTGTGGTACTGTGAAAGAAATGACAGGTTTATGCTCCTGACAGGCGTGTCCACATCACCTCTGTTACACTGGAGCACCTGAACGGGGCCTACAAGGTGGAGGACGGGGATGGACAGGAGAGGGACCCTTATCTGAAGGAGCACGGGGTCATCACCTATCTCGTCGTCAACCCAAAGGTATGGGATGAACCTGATACGGGACATGAAAGAGAACAGGGGGCAAACACATCCTGTCCCTTATAAAGGCTCTGAGGAGTTGCTTGTGATTGTATACACTATTTAACTAGAGGATGTCACAGTCACACATAGGAGAAGTGATCTGACCAGCTGATAGACGGATCAGTAATAGTGAAAAGAACATATAGTGCTACATGCAATATGTAATAAATTGTCCTTTATCTACCTGGGGATGGAGAGGGTGGAGGGGTCATGACTAAAACTTTATGGTACTTGCCTATATAGCCAATTGATTTCTGCACAGTGTAGTAGAACAGTGAGTGCCATAGTATACTGTAAAATGAGGAGATGCGAGGCATGTTCCCTCCTTGTAAGTGAGAGGTTTGTTTGTGTTTTACGACTGTAAGCGTGAGCGAGTGTGAGATGCGTTACACTGTGATGAGTGGGAGTAAGGGATGAAAGGCATCGCAGCTCTGATGAGTATGATTGAAGGGTTAAATGCGTCTGCTCTCAACTGGGTCTCGTAGGTATTCGATCTGCTTTGTGTGCGCAGGCAGACAGACGCAGCCCGCAGCATCACTACCGGCCCCGGCACACGCTGGACGGGGCCAAGATGAGGGCGTCAGTGAGGATGACCCGTTACCTTGAGTCCTGGGGGGCGGCCAAACCCTTCGCCAATCTGCACCACCGGGACAGCATGACCAACGAGAACGGCAAGATCAACACTGCTGTGAGTGTCTCTCTGCCACCTATACCCTGAGATACTCTCAACCACTGGGACAGCAGGCATGCCATCTGCCACGCTATTGGTTGACAGAGTTTCCAACAGAAATGACCATGATAACCATGAGGGCTGAGTCCTTGCAAACATTAATCTCTGTGCCATCAAAGCTCATTTAAACATAGTGAATACACATCCAACTTCCTAAAGCCAGAAAATAAATAACCGGATTTGGATCATTTTCTGTTGAAATTTCCCAGCAGCATAACATCATTCCTAATCCTCTGGTACCCCTCATTACACTTCTCCTCATTCGTCTCTCCTATTTTAACCCAGTCATAAAATCTGTTCGCTATACTGAACTGCAAGTCACATACTCATCCTGTACCAGTATCCAAAACATACATTGAATTGTAATAGCATATAATTACTTCAGAACCATATTTATTGTGAATTCATATATCTGATCTGTGGAAACCGAATGTGTCCAGTTGTTAAGAGTTTTTAAATTGGCATAATGCGCTTAGTGACCATTACCGCTTGGTTACCATTTCTTCCTTCCCCTCAGGATGTTCCAATGGGACAGTATCATTTTCAGAGACGCTCTGAAAGGTACGTTGCGCTATGGAGTGAATCTAACTCTGCATGCTGAACAAGTTACGAAACACACGCTAATCCCTAAGATACACTACGAATCTCACATTCACCCAAAACAATGACTCCCCTGAGAAAACCTGTCACTCAAACCTCTTTTTTTTTCAGAACAAAATCCCAGAAGAAGAAATTTGAAGAGGAGCTAAATGAAAGGATGATTCGCACCATTGATGGCATTAATTCCCAAAAGTAGGTTGTTCTAGCACATGATTATTCTAGTTCATGACCTTTTCATTGCAGACCTCACTACTTCAGATCATCACTGTCATTTATCATATGTGTTGATTGCAAATATGCTTTTTTTTGGCCTCTACCGCAGTGCTTATGCACATGCGGTGATAATAATTGTTCAACAGTTATTACAGTGTGTTTCAAAGACAGTTTTGTCTATTTCAGGCAGTGGCTAAAATCTGAAGATATTCAGAGGATTTCACTGTTTTTTCACAATAAGTCCCTGGAGAAGGAGGTAAGCAATGGTGCAAATAATGGTGGATTAACAAATTAATTGCTGCTGACATGGTAAAGCATATAATTTTGTTTCTTACTTAAAATTCTGATGCTGCTGGTCCAGCACTGGAAGAATGAATATTTATATAAAAAAAAAACAAACGTGAAGCATATAATTAGAATATCACATAGTGTTCAATGTAATTTAAAGCAGAACTTTTAAAGGATGTAAGCGAAAACACACCTTTGACCTAGTTTCCTCTTTCCCGTAGTACAGAGCGACAACCTTGCCTGCTTTCAAGTATTACATCACCTGTGCCTGCCTCATATTCTTCTGTATCTTCATAGTGCAGATTCTAGTCCTGCCAAAGTAAGTGTTCTTCTTTTAACAAACTCACAATGAGCACACTTTGTTTGTCAGTGTACACTGTGATATATTCTTGTACTGTCAGAAGGTTGTGTACTTTGTTGTGTTGGATTTGTCAGAACCTCTCCAATATTGTTTTTTTGATGGTGGGGATTTTTTGGAAAAAAGATCTCCCACGGTGTTAAGAAAAAAATAAAATATTGAGTTACGATATCTATTTTCTATATAGCTAACTGACTGAGTAGTTAATGTACTTGTATCAGTGCCATTTGATGTTGTGTTTACAACCTCGACGTTTATTCATAGAAACGAGTATATGGCTGAGGTAAGCATTGTGAAAAAATAAAGCCATTTGAAAGCATGTTCTTTTCCTCCTGCATTATCTACAATATTGCAAAGTATGTGGAAATTCAATTCTTCATAATTTCATGTGTCTTTTGTCATATAATACTCGAACCTTGCATGTGCACACCATATTTTTGAAGTTATCATCTGTTATTTAGTGGAATGGGAAATTGACAAGAATTGTGGAAAATTGGGGTGCACCTTAAGTCAACACATAGCTCTCTGCTCCAGGGAGATATCCTGTGATTGTAAGATATCACAGCCAAACCAATTTTCTGTTCTGCATTTTCCAGAGAGAGGAAGAATTTTTTTTTGAGATGGGTGGTTTCAAGTCAATTACTGTTAAATACTAATCCTAAATCATTTTTTGTTTTACCTGCAGTATGGGATGTGGTCTCTTCGGTGAAATATATCTGACAGTGAACAGTACAAACAGAAGCCATTTTTGAAACTAACAAAAGCATACATATCTGTAGATTAAAAGAGACAGAACACATCTTCATTTACTCAAAGCTTATATAATCTACCCAGCTGCTATTGCTGTGGCTTCCTGTGCTGGAGCCATAAATGACTGGAAAACCCATCAGCATTTTAAAATCATTAATTCACAGCCAGTCAATTTGGGAATAGAATTTAAGAATAGAAAAGGTTTCATTGAAAATTACCAAATGTTTCTCTGTCTTTGACCAAACCATACAAATGACAGATTTATGTTGTGTTCTAATGTGGGTTTGTGAATTAATACCTTTAATATAAAAGTTACATTTCTTTCTGATCTTGGCAAACTGCATGTGTGTGTTATATTTTCTGTAGGACTGTGGTCCTGGGAATATCCTTTGGAGTATCCTTCCTTCTGCTGTTCCTGATCCTGCTGATCTGCTTTGCTGGGCACCTCCTGGTGAGTCACAACATCTGACAGAGCTCATGAGACATGAGGCGAGACCTCCACGGAGAGCAGACTGTCTGAAAGATTTCTTTGATAGCACTGAGATCTTCGCAGATGTCATAAAGTTTGACACCACTGGGAATGAGGAGACAAATGCTGTGTCTGGCCAAATGTGCATTTCCCATATTGAGAACTGCAATTAATTTTTTGTTAGAAAGGTCCATTTTGGAGAATGGCATACTTGTCATGAATTTTAACTTTGAGCTTAAACATGCTTTTGTTTCATTTTGTCTCAGAGAAACAAGTTGTTCCCATCTTTCTCACAGAGTGCAGTCCCTTTAGGATAGTTGAGGTTTATTTTACTTCTTTATAGAATTCTTTACTGGCAGTCAGCAATTGCGGCAGTCCTGCAGCTTAGAAACTCCAGCTGAAACTGGTTATCTCACTCTGAACAAGCATAAAAGGCCCTTAGAATGACACAACCCAATCACATTACCCTTTATCGTGGGACAAATGTACATTTTTAAAACAATCAGTATCTCTCCTGGTTGCTTGGTTCATCGCTGGTTCACAGTAGGATGGAAAGCAGCCTTACGATCTTTTCTTTTTAATTATTATCCTTTTCCCTTTGTCCTAGATTTAGAGACCTTAATTTCACCTCTACAATACTTTATAGATCCTTATTCCAACTTCACAGACCATTATCCCTACTTCATAGACCCTTTATTACGACTTTAGAGACCCTTCATGCTTGCCTTACAGACCCTTTATTCCTGATTTAAAGTCCCTGTATTCTTCCTATCTATGCAAAGTCCCAGCCTGTTTTTCTCAGTTCAGTCTGTCTCTCAGCCAAAAGAAGACACAGATATTGTCCTGTTTTGAGCAAACCACTCATCCTTCTGAACCAACCCACATAGTCATCTGTCAGAACTTTACCACACACTTGTCTACCAGAACTGACCCATACCCTAACAGTCAGAACCAACCCACACACTCATCTGTCAGAACCTTAGGACATTATAATCTGTCAGAACTGAACCACACACCAGGCACATTTTTTACAATCTCTCACATATTCATGTATATTCCATCATTGTAGTTGTATAGATTTCCCCAGGCTTATTCAATAAATTTGAGTAAAATCCCAAACTGTTTACCGTTTTTGGGGACCAGTAATTAAGAGCCAATATAGATAAATAGGCACACATGTCCTTTGCAGACTGAAGGCTTGTATCCATGAATGAGGTGATTAATTCTTTAAATGTTTGGAGTAAACATGATTTCACTGTCTGTTGCTTTTACATGTTTTACAAGTCTACTATTCCCAAGTCTACCATTCAGATGCTTGCGAATGGGCCAGGCCTCAGGCGAATGCATCATGTGAGAGTGTTATCCAGTGCACAGCGCTGGTTCTGAACAGCGAGGCTGTGAGTTTAAAAGCAGGACTCTCCAATGTCCCACAGACAGACAACAGCATCCATTTTCTTGTGAAGGCATTCCGATTGATCTCTGGAAAACAAAACAAAGTAAAAAAGCAAAGGGACCAGTGCACAGGACCCTTGAAAGATTCATGTTTTTCTTCCAGCATTCTGGAAGACAGGCTCGAATCACATTCAGCAAAATGGGGAAAAAAATCAAAATGTTTTATCATCAAGATTGCTCCTCTTTTTTCAATAAACAAAACCAAGACTTCCCAGACAGCGCTAACAAGCTGTATTTAATTAAGGGATTTACAACACCATTCAAACCAAACTGTAACCATTGTAACCATAAACCCAAACCACAGCCATGATCCTGAGCCTTCCCTTGACCGTAAGCCTCAACAATACACCGAAAAAAAGCTGCCAAATCACAGAAAAGCCATCTGGGCATAAAAACTGCCCAGCGTACACTCATTCGCATTGGATATTCCTTCAAAATGAAATTGCTCCCCCAAACATTTAAATGTTTTCCATGTGAATGGATTTGGCTTCTGCTATTTGAATGTTACTGGTCCCTGCTGTGCAATATAATGGAGAATGCTGGAAATAGAGAAGCATAAACTGAGATCTCAAAAGATCTGTCTGGTCTGTGTTATTTTATAGGCTATAGCAAAGCTATTTAAGCACAGTGTGACTAGTAAAATGCTTTTTCTCTGAAATCAAATCTTTCAGCATCCAACATGGAAACATGGAAACCCTATTGAGAATTATTACATATGTTTATTTTCCTCTCTGTTTTTGTCACCACTGATTCTTTTGCAATCCTGTTTGCTCATATTTCTTTGGAAAGTGAGTCACTCTAATCCTGAATTTTGTTGGACTTTGAATGGTCACGTTTTTTTAATACTTTCTGTCTGAAATATTTCTGTCATCACTAAAAACAAGTAACCTGCTTTCACATTTTGGGGAAGGTTGTTGCAATTTCCAACAAAAATTGCCTAAAATGATCTTTGCCTAAACAGTTTAGTTTAAATGCTGATGGCAGAGTGCTGATGGAAGAGTGAAATAAAGTATACATGACATTGCTTTGTGAATCATAAAATAAGTTCTTCTGTTCATTGGTGATCCAACATGTCAAAGCAGAAATCACTTTTTTTACAATTGTTTCAGTTTCTTCACTGTTCAGGATCAGCTGTGATTGGTCATTTGCAAGAGACAAGAGAGTATATTCTGTAAAATGACAGAACATCCTTGAGTTTTACTGATTGAATAGAGGTTTCCATAGTGAAATGTAATACAACTTGCATGGAGGGCACAGGCCATGTGAATCCTATTCACTTGTTTGCATGGTAACATAATAAAAACATCAATTAATTTTACTTAATTTCATGTTACTTTTCAGTTGACCGCACCTTCCAATAGATAGCGCTATCTAAAGTTATGTCCTTTACATTTAAGATCAGCTATCTTTAGAGATACAGAAACAAGATTGTATAATAGCTACACGATATTAACTGGGGTTGCATGATCAAACATGTACAGTAGCACAATTTCTGTATTTGTCTACATTTGAGCAGAACCAGACTTGCCATCTAATAATTTGTAGTGATAGGTCAGTACCAGGTACTGTTGTTATTTTAGATTAGATTTGGTCCAGCTTCTGACAAATGCAGAATTATAGTTTTACAGAATTACAGCACCTTTACTGTTCACATGAATTAAAAGCTGTTTTGGGTTTTTTTTTACAATGTTGGGTTTTGCATGGATATACACACCAACTGCTACTTATTCCCCCAGTGCCATGGCATCACTATGGAAAAATAGAGGGGAAATTCTGGTACAACATGCTCTCAGATGAGAACAACAGTGTAGCATCATTTCTGGATTCTGATTTTGCAAGACAGTATGCAGAGGCTGTGTCTCTTACACAGCCACACAGAACCTGAATGGCTGGGTTCACCGCGGAGTGCTGTGGGTGTTTTCGCTCCATCTGGTTGTGCCTGCATGGATGCCCATGAACGAGGGTGCCACTCTCTGAAGCTCAGTCTGTCGCCTCCTCAGTGCAAGAAGCAGCGGGCTAAAAAAACTCTCCCTGTCTCCTCAGCAATGCAACAAACTGGCGTCCTCGTCATGGCTCTGGATCCTGAGATCGTCTGGAATCATCGCCAACAAGCCCTGGCCGCGGATCACCCTCACCATGACAACCACGGCCCTCATATTAATAATGGCAGTGTTCAATATGGTAAATATGTTTTTTTGGGATCCCTGCCTCCCTACCTCACATTTTGGCTAGTTCCTCATAGTTCCTCAAGCACAGTCATTTGATACAGAGCACTTACTCTAAATTGCAAGTCAAAGCAAGTCAAATATATAACACTGATCAATACATGTGTTACTACTAGCTTCCCTGGCTCAAAATCAAATGAATCAAAATAGCAGTGACAGGGAATAGCTAGCCAAACCTAAATGTATGTTGTGTGAGTGTATGGAAAAAAACAAAGAAATAAATTCAGAAATGCCACAAAGCAGACCTCATAGCCAAGATGAATTTACTGACTTGCTGACTCCCAGCTCCCTGATTTCCTAAGGAAGCCAAAGGGTCAGTCCAGACTTGTAATAAGAGTGTACTGCAAATTAATTCTGTTACATATTCATGTTAACACAACACACCAACATGGTCAATTAGTCTTGGTAATATCATTTGTTTTTCTTTGCTTATTTCAAAAAAAAAAAAAAAAACTTTGCTAGCTTCTTGCAAATCTGGTAAATTTTTCAGATTGTATGTATAGCCCAACAAAATACCACAGGAGAAACTTAATTCTGTGCCTTGTATGTTCCCTTGGTTGACTGCTTTTGATTGTTTCCTTGTTACAATATATGACATGTATTATGTATTATTTATTAAGGCCTTTATTTTGTTCTTGATTGTGTGAAGTGGGAACAACATAGACATTGTACAGTCTGAAATGTCAGCATGCCACAAGGTCATAAGGTTGACTCCTGAACTTTTTTGAAGCATTTTTACAGCAGTTTCCATATGAAACATCCTGATATATCCACAGCCTTAGTCTTTTTTGCACAATGCAACATTGCTGTGAATGAAGATTGGAGGACTAAAGAGAATTGATTCAGATCTGAAGATTAATGACAGAAGCCCCCCCCTCCCAATACATACACATGCACAAAAACACACACATGTGCACACACACACACACACACACACACACACACACACACACACACACACACACACACACAGATGTGAATGTTTGTTTTACTTTGGAATAAATCTTCACGAATGGAAGAAAATCAAGAATATATGCTAGTTATCACTTGAATGATCTGATATTTTCATTGCTGATAAAGATTGATCAGTTAATCATTTGAAACCATGATTTGATATTATAAAAAATCTGACAGATGATCATAATTTCAGCTGCACACAAGGAAGTTGTCCTATTTTTTGCCATCATACCACCCAGATACTCAGATTCAATGGTTTGTATGGCATGTGGATCAGCTGATATGGTTCACAGAAATAATGGGGACAGCCATCTAGATGATTTAAAGGTCATCTGTAAATCATGACTGGCACCCTAAAATACAACATTAGATCCTCTGATCAAAAGGCCCACCTGTCTCACACACACACAGACACACACACAAACACACACGCGCGCGCGCGCACACACACACACGTACACACTCTTCAGCATCAGCCTGGGGGGAACCAAGTCCCAGGTTTAGGTCTTAACACGCATTGATTTCCAAGCAGTGATCTTGTTTTCTCCTCACACTGTTGATCAGACCTATTGAAGTGAACAAGAGGTCAATGGAGAGAGATTCAGTTTGGTATCGCTCTGCTAAAGTATATATGCTGGACTCAATAGGTTATTCAGGGCAATATCTGTGTCTATATCAAATCATAGTGCATGATCAAATTTTATAGTGTAGAGCAATATGCTACAACACGTGAAAGTCCTTCAGGCATTAAGTGTGTTTGTATTACATCTCAGGCACTCAGCATTTTAAATACTTCAACATTATCTATTGTGTGCCATTATTTGTAGCTATTGTCTAACAGCCAGTGACAGAGTGTGGGTCTTTTGTTATTTTATAAATATCCTTTTATATTTTTCAGCACATTCCTTTCCCTTCCTTCATTTCAGTTCTTCATAGAGGACAACATAACCTCCTCCAACCCTGTTAATAATGCATCCAATGAAACGTACTATTTCGGCAACGGTCAACTCACTCAACCGGTGGAGAAGAACAATTTCTACCTTCCTGTAAGTTAAAGTCACTTGCCTTTTGTGTTGGCACTCTGCATCATGCAAAATTTTGCATGAGGTACAGTAGGGTGTATGGCTGGGGTGACAGTGTAGCATAGAGGAAAGGAGCAGGGCTCGTAACCGAAAGGTTGCTGGTTCAATTCCCTGCTGGGGCTTTCATGTGTAAAAACCAGTAGCTCCCCTCAGCTTCAGATAATAGCTACAACTGACCGCTCTCTGAAATCCATCTCATCACCTCAGTGCTGCAGAAATGTCAAGTGAGGGTTTTATATTTGAATCGATCCAAACAGTGGGAGATTGTGATGGATGCATAGCTATTATTTCCTTTGTCACGGGCTAATTTCTCCCTGATTCTCTGCGCCTGCATCATATTGATCAGAGAGTTCTATTCAATTGAGGGATCTGTGTTTAAAGAACTGACAGGTACCTCTTACCCAGCACATGTGCTGTTGATGATTTGTGTAATTCTTATAATTGCTTTACATTAAATGCACTTTTTCATGGTTTAAGGAGCTGTGTATGCCCTGTTAGTATTTCATCTACAGCTGTATCCTGGGCTTGGTGTCCTGCTCAGTCTTCCTGCGGATTAACTATGAGTTGAAGATGGTGATCATGCTGGCGGCTGTGGTGGGTTACAATGTCATCATTCTCCAGACACACGCCACACTTCTAGATGAGTACAGCAAGTTCCTCTACAAGACAGAGGTTCTGGAAAGGTGGGCCATTCTCTGATGACATCAGATCTTTTCTTTCATTTGTTGCAAATAATTTGTATGTCTGCAAAATAAATAAATAAATTTAGCCATTTGTGTGAGGCCAAGCATGACAAACTGCAACCATCTGCTTTCATTATAGAGATGAGAGAATGCTTTTTTTCACAAAACAGGCTATTACAACCAAATTCAGCTCTTAATATTGAGAGATATAGACACACAGGAATATGTAAGAAATGTGGCGGGTGCAGTTACATGCATTTACAGATGTACAGACAAATGTAACACTTTTCTGTCCATGCCCATGAGTTTTTACCATATCCATGAGTTTTTACCAGAGTTTGCATTCAAAACTGTTTTGGGACTGAAAATCATGACCAGTCTGCATTTGTACCTTTGGTGTCTTTGGTACCGTTCCTCTGCATAGACAGTAGACACGGTCCTGCAGTACTCACTGCTACAGAGGGGCCATTCACTGTTTACCTCAGTCAAGGCTTAGAGGGTGATTGGATGTCATTGAGTTGCAGTCCAATCCCAATCCAATCCCTTCTACCCCCCAAAAAGGTCCCAGAGCCCTCACCAGACACATGCAATGCCTTGCGCTCTCATTACATTTCTGACACAGTAATCAGATATCCACCTCGGTCAGGGTTGACCAGCCAAATTCATCAAATCAAACAAATGAAAAGATAGATAAAACGCCCTGGGGAATATGTTTTACTGTGTCCAGGCAGTTGAGGAAATAAAGATGAGCAGCATCCATTTTCCAAAGTGTCAGCTTAATGACAGTATCCTCAGGCACAAACTCTTCTCACCCACACATGCGAAACACAGACACACACACACACAAACACATCTGTGGAAGGAGAGGGCAGTGTTTCGATGAAACCTGAGGGACTGTGAGAGTTGTCTAGGCTGACGGTGTGTATATGTGGCGGACTGCTGATCTGAAGAGAAGGTGACACTCAGAAGTGACTGACAGCTGCAGGGCACATGCTCTGCAGCTCAATGGAGGGGGACCTGCCCCATGACTCTCATCCAGAGAACTACTCTCACTCTTCACTCTCTTTTCCCTCTCTCTGTCCCCCATGTATCTCCTGCTGCATAAATTTTTTCAAATTAAAATTCTCGCTCCTTCTCTGAAACTTGTGCGTGTCTGACTGAATTATTTTAAATGGGGTTGAATGGGTTTTAGTTTCTGTTGTTTTATTTTCATAATTTCTGTTTTTATTAATGCTCTTTATGACATGGCAGCTGTTAAATAAGGAGACTTTAAAAGTCAAAAATGTCTCTATCTCTCCCTCTCTCTCTCTCAACCCCCCTTCAGGCCAGGAGTACTGAAGGACCTGAAAACTATGGGCTCTGTCTCTCTCTTCATCTTCTTCATCACTCTGCTTGTTCTAGCCAGACAGGTGAGCTGCTGCTGTGACTCAATGGAATTTGAATCATACTGCATCATAAATACATGATTCACTGTTACAGCAGTAGGTCGGGGCTGAACATTGCATTCAATTTCTGATCAAAGTGTAAACCTGGATTGCATTATGTAGGTCAGTGATTTTTTGTTATGGGATTCAAACCTGAGTACTGTCCCTTGGAAAATATGAGTAGCTGTTTAGCGGTATTATTTGTTGATCGTGAAGAGAACATTTGAATACTCAGAATCCGACTAACCTCTCCAGTGGTGATTACAGGTTGTTAGAAGAGAACCTGAATACACACCTGTAGGTACCAGTTAGCAAAACAGCATGGCTTCTCATTGCACACATTTATATGTTTGCCTTGATCTGTTTTTTTTTGTAGTAGTTTTTCTTAATGGGCTCTTGATCTGTGATATTGCCAAGGCAGTCTATCACACTGTTTTGCTTCACCATTAAAATGTTCCCACAAATATAGAGCAAAATACTGCCTCAGTGCCTCTTTCTAAATATTCAGTTTCCGTAGTGTGGAGAAATGCGGGATCATTAATATGCAGTTTCCTCAGTGTGGGGAAATGTGGGATCATTAATCTTTCTTTAGAAACAGGTCTGTGGGGAGCGAGACCTCTGAGCCAGAGGGACTCTGTCTCTCTCCTCACTGCTTCTAAGTCTGCCGCTTTTTGAGGTGCGGGGGAGGCAGGAAAACATAGCTACCATTCAGCTCTCCCGTCCCCCAGTTTCTATAAAGAGGAGGTGAAAATGCGTCTACAGTTATTTTGGTGACAGAGTGAGGATACACTGAGGATAGATATATAGATAGGCAGACAGACAGAGGGACAGGCAGACAGACAGACAGACAGGCAGGCAGGCAGGCAGGCAGACAGACAGACAGACAGACAGACAGACAGATAGATAGATAGATAGATAGATAGATAGATAGATAGATAGATAGATAGATATCTACCCAAGCATTCATACACCCCTTGCATGAATTTGCTTGTCTATATTTTTCTAAAATGACATCGCCGGTTCCAGCAAAACCAATTACATTACCATCTCTTCATTTAAAAGAACACAACATGACAATTAAGCAAAGACAACCTTTTCTTAGTTGCATTCAGTTTGATTCAAGCAGGTGTGAAGCTTCTGTTTTCAGACCACAGATTACTGGAGCAAATGTTATACTGTACCAAATTATTGGGATGTGGAAAAATTGGAGGGCACTCTGACAATAGATTTTAGTGTAAAAACACTAACAATTTGCCATATTGACTTTGGATTTGAATATTAGAATTCAGAACAGAATTAAATTTATTCTTCAATGTATTCATTTTTTTTTAAAGCCAACAGAAAGGAGACAATTATACAGCCTTAATAATGTTATTAATAATAATTGCGGTGCTGCAGCAATGGGTGGGTCTGATCAATTGGCTGTACTCAACAAGGGTCTTTAGACAAAAGGGCCAGCTGAGAGAAGAGTGAAGAGAGAGAATGTCTGAGAGAGATATTAATGAACAGACATTCCACTCCTTACAAGAGTGTTGGCACATGTCACCAGACAATTGCTATTCACATTTATTCATAGAAATCCAATGGCACACTAACCATCACTGCCTAGCTTCATTCATCAGTTTGAGGTACTCTGGTGACCTTCTAGACTCTTTCGTCTCTACAAGGGGAAACCAAGGTGGTGGTGGTGATGGTGCATGTGGGGGGTGGAGGTGGGGGGTAGGGTTGGGGGGTTGAAGGGGTGGGGGGTGTTTCTGTTGTTTCCAGAGTCATAAAAGAGATTTTGGCCAATGGTTTCTTTTAGGTTGCAACCTTGCATTTATTTCCTCATGACAGCATAATCCTTCCAATTATATGATTACGCAATCATAGATACATAATGCACATCCATGGGACAAAGCAGCCGTGTTTTTTAATAGCAGGAACCGCTCTGGCCAAGCTCTCCACTTGTAGCTCTGGTTCTTTCTGTGCTGTCATTTTCACAGAGCAGTGCAATCAGATGTCTACAGTTTCTTTCCCTCTGTGTCCTCTTGTAACAGAATGAATATTACTGTAGGTTAGACTTCCTGTGGAAGAACAAGTTTAAGAAGGAGTGCGAGGAGATCGAGACCATGGAGAACCTCAACCGCGTGCTGCTGGAGAACGTGCTGCCCGCTCATGTGGCTGAGCATTTCCTGGCACGCAACTGGAAGAACGAGGTCAGGGTGCTGGTGGGACACTGGGGAAGAAAGAAATTTCATATACTCCTTTCATTAACAAACCAGGCACGGGGGGCAGTGCCAACAAAACCTGAGCTCGATTTCCACTTGACTTAAAAAGGGGCAGCTCCCCCATTCCCACCTGCATTCATTACAGCCTGACCATAAATGTTCCCACCTGCCGTCATATCTGCACCTGTGCTTAAGTGTTACGTGGGGGGAAAAAAAATCAAGAAATCACCATGGAAACAGGTGAATATGTTCTGTTTTCACTGTCCTAGAGGGACACAAAACACAGAAAACGGATATTTCATTGTTTGATTTGTGTCTGATGAAACAAAAAACAAATCCCAACAATTCTATTTTTTTCATATATAATTAGTTTTATTGATTGGATCTACACTAACTTGTGCATTTGTATTTCATTGGCAGGATCTTTATCACCAGTCGTATGACCTGGTCTGTGTCATGTTCGCCTCCATTCCGGACTTCAAGGAGTTTTACACTGAGTCAGATGTAAACAAGGAGGGCTTGGAGTGCCTCAGGTTGCTCAATGAGATAATTGCGGATTTTGATGAGGTATTTTATTGTTTTTTATTTCTTGTTTTGTTAATCTTCATGTAAAGTCAGGCAGATCTACTCCGATATGTCAGGATTGCGTATGGTTGTACCTTCTAACCACATAACTGAAACTGTAACTTCTACAGACTACTACTGACCACCATTTATAAAACCAAAGGCCACATTTATATACTTTTCATTTAGTGGCAGATTTCAACATGCATATACACTGGTACTTGGTAAGGAGACACACTTTCATTTTAATTTGCTATTTCAAAGCTTCAGTGAGTTTTGCAAGTAGTTAAAAATAGGAGCTTCCCATAAATCATTTCAGGTAGATGGAGTAAAATTGTTCATTTTAAATCTATGATTCATTCAAACACAAAAAGCACAGAAATATATCTATTGTTGCTGTTGTTTTAATCTTCATATTAAATAATCTAATCTTCAATATCTCTGTCATTTGAGTTATAACCAAATCCATTTTGTAAAAAGGTTCATCTTGGGAACATTCATTTCCTAAAATTTCAGTGCTATCCCATAAACCCTGCTTGATACTGTAAAGGACACAGATTAATATATTAGTATGAGCATTTGTAATAAAGAGCCCATCTCTTTACCGGATGATCAGAGGAGAGGTAAGGTGCAGCATGTAACTATGGTTACGGGGGAGGTGAGTAACTATGGTTACTGGCATCGTGTGTCCCTCTCCCAACATTTGGCTCTCTGGCAGCTGCTGTCCAAGCCCAAGTTCAGCGGGGTGGAAAAGATCAAGACCATTGGCAGCACCTACATGGCAGCCACAGGGCTGAATGCAACACCTGGACCAGAATACATGCAGGTAACAATAGGACCACTGTGCTGTCCTTCACCATGGAGTCTGTTAAATCCATGTTTCCCATAAAGCGTGGTCTACAAATCATTTCTGCTCTCAAAGGAGCACCTAGACAAACTCATGGAGAACTCATGGAGATTGCTGTTTAGGTAATTGTCTGTTAAACACATGCAGTGCTTAAATATTCATCTCCTATCAAATTTGTGGTCAGCTTGGTCGGTCGGACTTGTATGTTAATTGTTCCTAAAACCCCTAAAACTGAAATAATTTAATAAATACACAGTTGGCAGCAATAATGATATGCTTTCAACTGGCAATAGCTATCGGCAACAGTTTTGATGTTATTCAGTTCTTGTCCATTAAGTGTTTAAAAGTAACAGCCTTTAGTTAAGTCATTAATAATGCAGAGGAAATGGTAATTGGAATGAGAAATGCTGTGCTTCATGGAGTTTATTATTTCTCATGGAATCTTTTATTTGATTTGATTCCCAGATGTTGCTGCCCTTTAATATGATTATTCTTACAAAAATTACTATTCTATTACTAAAACCCCAAATAGCTGCAAACTCATACATTCAGAAAGGGATGTCACTATGGCAAATATTATTTCAAGTCAACAACTGACCATCACTCTACTTGAGTGTCGATTTCTCATCACTTATTTTGCATGTTTAAAGTTGAATTGACATGTAACTTGAATCTTGCTTAAATTCTACAAACATGAAGTCACAGACATAAAGCTTATCTTGTTATGCAATCTTTACTTCCACATGAAAAATGACTATTAACTTATTTATTTATTATTTTAATTTTTTGCAGGAACATGACAGACAATACATGCACATTGGCACCATGGTGGAATTTGCCTTTGCGCTGGTGGGAAAGCTTGATGTCATCAATAAACATTCCTTCAATGACTTCAAACTCAGAGTCGGTGAGTGTATTTAGGCAGGAGGTAGTACAGTTTACAGACCTAGATAGGCATAGCTTCAAACCAGTATCTGAGGTGCTGAGAGGCACCGAGTCTCAGCCCTACTTTGCAAAGCTGTAGATCTGCAGGTTTGAGATCATTTTCAGTTAGAATGTGATGTGACTTCCTATCAAAATGATGATGTAATTAGAAAGTGAAACGATTTCATAGAATGATAACCAGCAGACACTTCAGCCCTCAAGGACAGATTTTATGAAAATATTCATAAAATCAGGCAAATGTATGAAACTGAATTTTAGTCTGGAAAATGTTAAAACATATGGCAATGTACAGAGACATATATGTATTTAAAACTGAAATTGTAGCATAAACCTGAGAGACATCCTTTGCAAGATGACAGTTAATAAATAAGTTTGCAAGGCATGTAAAATCATGAGTTGCCTGACTGTAAAAATAATGGTATACTTTCATACTGATATAGTTTTACGATGCACTTTATACACTGGGAATTGGTGCTAATTTCAGGATGCAAGTGAATCAGCTCAGCTGCCCTTGATTCCAGAATGAAATTCTACAAGGAGAACATGAAATTGGCAAGAGAAAATGGTTTTCAATTTACAAGTACATTGAGGAAAACTGACACTTGGAATTAATCCTGAAGCTTGTTAAAACAAGTTGACTTCATAATAAGATGCCAGCTGCAAAAAGCTGGCATGTCTTCATCAAATATGTAACTGATGATGTTGCTTTAACAAATTATCTCTTCCCTCTATAAATGCTCTTAACTTGGTGACTGTAATTGTATAAATTGCTACTCATTTTCCTTTGCACAAACTAAGAAAACTTTACTGTCAAAACAGTCACTCTGAGGATTGTGAGGAATGAGGAATGCTATATCCCCATCCCTCTCAGGTATTAATCATGGGCCTGTGATTGCTGGGGTGATCGGCGCCCAGAAACCCCAGTATGACATCTGGGGAAACACAGTGAATGTGGCTAGCAGGATGGACAGCACCGGGGTGCTAGGCAAAATACAGGTAACAAGCTCATCGTCCTTAGCACTTTAGAGTATATCTGCAGCAACCAGAAGTGTGCGAGCACCTCCAGTCTTCTCAGCTTTCATTTCAAGGGAATGTGTTCTTCACACATCTCTGTTGTTGGTATGAATTTCCAAGCGGGCTGTCACCTGATTGTATTACAAGAATACAAAATATCAAGATTAAGACATGGCACTTGCTAATGGACAGGTAACACTCCTTGCTGTGTCTGCCCTCTTCCTTTCTCTCATTCTCTCTCTCTCTGAAGGTCACAGAGGAGACTAGTCGGGTCTTACTCACACTGGGATACCTGTGCTCCTGCAGAGGAATCATCAATGTGAAGGGTAAAGGAGAACTCAAGACCTATTTCGTCCACACAGAGATGACCAGGTCTCTCTCCCAGGGAAATGTAATGCCATAGAAATTTGGCGCAATCAAACTAGACTGCAGCTGGCCAGCAGCAACACCCCTAGCCCTGGGGCTGAAGACCCAATGCCACACATATCTGTACATAGTTCCGCCTTGTCTTTAGATGCACGAAATCTTGGATGTACAAGTGGTACCATTTCTACAGTATCTCATAAGCAGGGTTGTGCTCTGAGTACAGTATGTAAGTGCAGTAGGAGATATTTTGTAAAAAACAAAAAATAAAAAAACAAGTGTTTTGATGTTTTAACGCCATTGTTTTTGTAAAAAAAAAAATTCATTAAAAGTTTGTATGTATTTCAGCTCTCTTGACTGTGTTTTACCTAGATGTCAGGTTCTGCCACACGGTGGATGATGTGCAACACTGAAATCAGTAGTTTAAGTGCATTCGATTAAAAAAAAAAAAATAGCACTTTCTGCTCGGATTTAATTGCAAGATGTCATAAATCTCCATCCTCAGAACACTCAGGCGCAGTGCTCTATACAATGATTACACCGTAGCTGTGTCAAATAAAAACTAAACAATTCCACAGCGATATCCAATCTCTCTGTATTTGTGCATAGTAATTTAGGTATGGCCCCGGGCACTGGGTAGTAAGGTGACCTCGCACAGACTTCATGTCTTCGCTGTCAAGCCCAGGAGTACCTGTCCATGATTAGTATAAACATCTTGAAGGTCTTTGTTATGTGGCTCTGCCCTAGAATTTACACAGCTTTCTAAAAGCCTCAGGTCAACAAAGAAAATGTCTGTACAGGAAGTCTCAGCCCACCGGTCATGCAAAGGCTTCAGGATAATATCTCGTGACCTTTACAGCTGTACTTAAGGCCAACCAGAACCCATTATCTGTGTTATTAAGAAAGGAAATGGGTGGAACCTTGTATTGTGTCTGTGTTATTGAGATAAAAGCTGGACTAATTATTTCAGTTTTTGCCACGAACTGGGCAGAGCCTTGAACTGTTAGTGTTGTTAAGAAAGGTAGTGAGCTTATTTCAGTGAGATTGCAGCTAAAATGTCATTTGGATTGTACCCCTACCACCATCACAAAGCCTTCCTGCTTCTTATCAACTAATTCTTCATATCAAAAATCTCAGATTACACTGTAGTTCTGACATTTTAAAAACTGTAGACCTATTTATCTAAAGGATTCTTTCTTGCTAAGGTACTAGCTCATTTGATTGCTGCTCACCTGCCAAGTATTCCTCTTGTGCAATAATACGATTTTACTGCAAAACATGGAAAAAAACAGTTACATGCACAAAGCTGTTGATGCCATGTTTTCTAGCATCCTCTTTGCTCTCTTAACATCATCTTTGTTCTGAACTACTACTACTACCACTACCACTGTGAACTACAACATAAGAACAGTACAAAATGTGATGACATGAACAGATAATTCATTCTGTCATAACTCCTCATTTTCCTATGTTCTACAGTAAGCCTATTAATGGATTTAGCTGTGTCTTCAAAAATAACACACATAAACTGCATCATACATAAAACTGCACCATACAACTAGAAAAACAAAACATTAAAAACATTAAAAAAAGACTTTTTCTTGAAATAAAATTTCCTGGCTCAGACCTCTCCTTATTTTGGTCAGATCTTTGTGGTAACCTTCAAGAACTCTACATTGGATTTAGCTGCACCACTCCAGTGTGTGCCACTTGGTTCTGTCCTTGGTTCACTTTTGCTTGACAATGAAATGCTCTTCCAGGGACAGATCATTCAGCAAGATGTAATGTAATGTAAAACAAGCCTTATTCAGATCATTCAAGACTTATTCAGCACAAAGATATTAACAAACCATTCATTACACTCATTCATTTTACATTTTTACATTTCTGTAATATACAATGTAGAACAATCTGCCTGAAGAGAAATAACTACCTGTGATAACCACAGTATATAACTACTCTCACCCAAAGTGTGCATAACTGTCATCATCATTTCATACACTATGTTTCTATTCTCCACATTATGTATAAGACAATTGTAAAATCCAAAAATATTTGACATAAATCCTGCAGTTTACAAATAATGTTAGACCTGATATAAAAGGTTAATGGTGACCTGAGCTATGTCTCCCACCTCCATGTCAGTCACTCAGCAAAGATCAAAGTAAAAGTTAAAGTAAAATCACTAACAATTTCATACACAATCGATATTCACTATTCATGGGTTTGACCATAATTATGGTCACTACTAGGTGGATTGTTCAATTGCAGGTTGTAGTGGTAAACTGTTTATCTTTCAACACCCCACAATGATAAAATCTGGTTTCCTCAGTCTAGCGACGAAACACAACAACAATATTTCATCTTATACTTACTTATGCTTCAGTGTGCTTTCTGTAAGCATTCACTTGGGGCACAGTCACTTGTTGTAGTTGTTGCTGAAAGTAATAAACAGCACACAGGAGCCACTAATAGAGAAGAAGAGATAGCGTATCCACACAGAGCAGTGCCCAACAGTAGGTAGTTTGTATTCTCAAAGGGAATCCATTCCTGTTTCATGTTACAAAATAAATCTCTGTAATTTACATCTTAAACAGCACTTAGTGAGACGTCTTTTGAATAACAAATTATTAGTAAGCATTATCATCAATATTGAAGTCTGCCAGGCAGTTCATGACTGTCTCTATAACAACACATTTATGAATGCAGTTTCAATTGATAAACACTTCCAGCTTCCAAGTATACTTTATTTCATTGCTTTACAATAACCTGACCCAATGGTCTAGAAATAAAGGATACAAACTTTTAAAATAATTAGACTTCAGTACAGTATGATATGTTGCAACAGCATTCATTAAAAGTGAGAATCACTTCACCCTATTACGGTATATACATGGAGCTAATGGGTGAAGCAGCCAATTGCCTAATTCAGGAGTTCTCAAACAGGGGACTGCAAACAGATTCAAGGGGAGTCATGAGACTTAGTATGTAAATAGAAACACAGAAAAACTTACAATAGAGCAAAACTTTGGATGTTATGGGCAAGAGTAGAAAAAATGTGGTCTGTAAATTGAGACTTATAAATAAATAATTTATATGTTTTAACCAGTAGATGGCTACATGAGGATACCTTTTTGCTGTCCAACACTGCAATCTCTAATCCAGAGGTATTGGAGTTGAAGGCTGTTTGCATTTCAGTCAGCTTAGTTCACGCATGTACAGCAGCCAGCTACATATGTGCCGGCCTCCTCAGTTTGAAGGTGTAAGGAAGTAGCTAAATACATATACATATATTTTTTATACACATTGAATGCACAAATAACTAGAGGGATGATTAATTTGATGTAACACTGAATTTAAGATATGGAATCTTCAATCAATCTAGCTGTCACTTAGGGGTTTAGTTGCCGCTAATAAAGACACACTTAAATAGCTTGCTAAGGCAATTAAGTCTGCAAAAAAGGGTGTGTGAAGCAGCTGACATCACAAACATTGTGACATGGCTGCTGTCACACAAAGTGTCCCTGCTGATATCAGTAAAGACTGCAGAATGAATGTAGTAGGAAAAATTACAGCTCAGATAATTCAGAACAATGACCATTCTGATCGGGCTCATGAATCATTGTTTAGACAATTTATATTAAAATTGCATGTGCAGATAGCAACACATGCATGTGGATGAATCCTTCCATTTTCTTCTTGGTGGGCTGTTTGTTTGCAACAGTCTCAGCCACCATCAGCTCCATCCCCACGTCAGAATCAAAAAGAATCAAAAATCACCGGATTTTGCTGCAGGTCGGGAACAGATGTAGCATCAGCACCATCACACACACACACACTACCACAGACATCATACTGTCAAAGAGAATAGAACAAATCATGTATTTCAAAACATCAGCAACAGCTTCGTCACCTGTTCAACAGCACTTAGAATTTGAGTTAAATAAAAAAAACACATCCTAATTTCAATTTTCATTACTTTCATCATCTTGAGAATACGATGGTCTTCATTGAAAATATTGAGGGTATTCGTTCACTGTCGTGGAGTTTGTGACATAAAATATTTGAAACATAACACATGAAAAAATACAATTTGTCCATTGTGCTGTGGTATTCTGTGGTTGTAATTTCCCTTTGTTTTGTCATATTCTGTGGTTATAATTGCCTGCGGTGCTGTTGGTTGTTATTTAACATCACATAACAGCGCCACTCCTCTCAGTATCCAGTGTTCTGGTGGTGCCGCAGTACGCAGGTCGACAGCAGCAATGTAATTGAGGTCCGTTCGCACAGGCTTCTTGTAAATGGGACAGGAGTACAATCGGGGATCTTTGATACCTGAAATGACAACAATACAGAAGGTAGTAGTGGGAAAGCAAGGTTCCATTTTAACAATACAGGAACATACCACACACCCTGCTGCATCTGATGGGAGAATCTCTCACCACTGCACACAGACTCCAGGCACCTGGAGCGCAGGAGATTGGAGCTGTTATTCAGTCCCAGATGGTCTGACAATGTGTGCTGTGCTAAAAAATCTGATAATTAGCTGGTCGTTCATCTACATTTCTTGTGGAAGTATTAAGTCCCATGTTAACTGCTGTGAATTACTCAACAGTTTGTTAACAACACCAATAACCCGTACAACAATCCTTGTAAATAAATCTTCAGTTAACAGAGTTAACTAACCTGTACATAAAGTGGATTGGATTGGTTGTGTTCAGAAAATGCCACTTAAAACGCTAATGTTAAAGACAAGGATATCCAAACAATATACCTATATATTCTCAGTCCATTTACTGGAAACAGACACTAGTGAAGGAAAACTAATTAACAGACTGCCATGAAACAGAAACATCTATTGTTTTTGTGTGTTCTATGTTAAACAGAATTTATAATTACATATCATGCTCCTGTCAACACACACTATTTTTTCCATCTTTTCCCAAATCCTTTGACTTCAGGAATGGTACCATTCTATTTACTGCGTGACCACCACTGAGAACAAACTAATAAATACTAAGAAAGACAAAACAGTACTGATCGATTATTAAAGACATCAGTACTGACAGCTGATTAGACATCAATAGCACTGGCACTTTAGACATCAATACTGACTAATGATTAGAATCATTGACAGACATTACAGACACATCAGCACTAGCTGCTGATCAGACACATCAGTACAGGCAGTTGAAGACACACATCAGACCTGACTGCTTATTGGACACATCAGTACAGGCAGTTGATGACACACATCAGACCTGACTGCTTATTGGACACATCAGTACAGGCAGTTGATGGCACACATCAGACCTGACTGCTCTTTGGACACATCTGTACTGACCATTGTTCTCTGCATACATCCTGATGACGGGCATCATCTCGAACAGAACTTTGGGCTTGGAGTCGACGAGCCTGCAGTTTCTGCGGTCCCAGCCAGCCCCCTCCAGGTATAGCCCATAAACGTACACGCCCTCCGCAGGGGGCTGGGTGATGTCATCCTTCATCCACTTAGTCACCTCATTGCACAGCACCATGCGATCTAGCGCCCAGCCCTTATTGGCGCGTGTGATTTCCTGCAGAGATCCAAATGAATCAGCGTTCACCTACTTCCTTCCGCCAATGCCTTCAATAAATACCCCCTCACCAAACTTGTCTCTGACGTGTATCATATCTGAGAGACTAGCCCTTCTCATTACATTACTGGTATTTAGCAGATGCTCATATTCGTCAGCTATTATGAATCAGATAGGTTAGGTAAGTTTTTACACATTATCCATTTATACAGCTGGATATTTACTGAAGAAATTCTGGGTTGAGTACCTCGCCCCAAGGTACAGCAGCAGTGCCTCAGCAAGCAATCGAAGCAGTAACCTTTTGGTTATGAGCCCTGCTCCTTACTGCTATGCTACACTGCCACCTTCTCCTGTAAAATAAACACCCCTTCCCTGTGAGGGGATGTACCCTTTCCGTGTGAGAGACACACCCTTTCCCCGTGAGACTTTGCCCCATGACATGCTCTTTCCCTATCTCACCATACATGCCATGATTGTATACCTGTCTCATAGCTGTCAGGAAGCCCTGAGGATTGAAGAACCCCGTCATCCAGAAGCAGTGGGGTCGTCCCTCAGAAATCCAGGCCTGGAACTGGCGGTTCCTCTCCAGCAGCTCTGTGAACCAGAACCCCAGTGTGCTGGAGGCCCAGGACGCCTGAGACAGCAAGTGTGCCGACAGAGATTCTCACATCAGCACAGAGGGAATATTTGCCAGCAGCTCATCTGTTTTTTCCCCTGCGTATCACCCATGAAGGAAATCATTTCACAAGCACATCATTGCAGGTGTTAAACTTGAATGCACTCCAAATTAAATCACTTAAAATAGCCTTCTATGCAAGGCCGCCGGTGTTCAGTACACTATGCATCAAAATGCCTTCATCCACTAATTAAATTTGCATACCTCTTATTTTATTGCTCTCGTAATTCAGTAGACCCCAAAACTCTCTAACAGTCCACTCAACTAAGCCGCTTTAAGGGGAATAAAACGGCGCACAGAGAGGACAAATTTATCATTCAGCCGACCATAAAATACAATTTGCATTTATATAGCATTCCCTCTTTCCTAATGGCGTCGGAATTGAAAGTGGGATCGGAGTAGGTGTCCCTCCGGTGCCCGAGCTCCGCGGTGGTCGTGCCGGCGCTCACCCTCTTCCAGCGCGCGGGGATGCGGGCGTCGTACATGCAGTCCAGCGCGTCCCTCAGGCTCTCGCTCATGATGATGGTGCCGTCGATGGCCAGCTTCAGGTCGGTCAGGGTGTTCCGCACCAGCACGATCACCCGCTGCATCCTGTCGATCTCCTGCCGCAGGAAGATGTTCATGGGCTGCAGGGGGCCCATCTTCCGCAGCCGCTCCCTCACCTGCGCAGACGAGACGAGGGCTGGTCACTCCCCAAAACCCCACCTGCCACAGCTGACCAGCGCTCTTAACAAAAGAACCCTCTGAGAGCGCTTCAGAGGAGCCAGTTTGTCTAGGCAGCTTGAATGAAAGTGGATGCATGCACTTGAGGAAAGACAGATGTCCTAATAGCACACCCTATGGCTAAAATAGTAAGTTATTACATAAATTTATTGCCCTGAAGAATGCAAAGAAATAAAAGTATCCTCTTAAGTGCACGAGGAAAGCACTAGAGGAAGCCATAAATTTCCCCGTAGTGTAGAGAAGCGCCTTTCCTCTGATAAGGGATGGATGCAGAAGAAAACAGCATTAATAAATAATAAAAACTCTCCCTTTAATGCTGAATTTCACCAGGACACAAACTCATTGTAGAAAGTCCAGCACGGCTTTAACCTGCGAATTGTGGACGGGTTGCATCTTTTGATGCCCGTAATCACTCACTTCAAATGGAACGTAGTCTGGTGGGAGTTTGTCCAGCATGTCATCCGCCAGCCGACCAACAATGGCCTCACGCGTCTCCCCTCCCCCGCTGGAGCTGTCTTTGGGCTGGATGCTCAGGATGGTGTCCAGCACATCTTTAGCCAGCTTGCTTTGGTAGGTGATGTCAGCATTGGGGTGCAGGCCAAACACCTCTGGGGTGTCATAAGCAGGTAGACCCTGCAACATCATATCAAAACTCAGGGAATAGTCCACTCAGGGAGCCCCTGAAGACTCTGTATGCTTTGTCACCCATTATAATTTATAATAAGGAGGGCTACAAAAAATTCTAATGATGGGCAAAAATCAAGCCTTTCATAATTATCTGCAAGAAGCGTACAATTTAAACACTATCAATCACATCCCTGATTGCAAAGTCCCTAAAATATTTCTAATGCACCAGTTATTTTCCCTTCTAGAGTAGACGGGCTATTTCAACTATCTATATGACAGTGTGTATGCAACGTCATAAATATGATCTATGCCTGTTTTCTGTTTGAATTTGTAAAACAGATAAACGTGATAAAAGGAAATCATGTGACTGTAGCCCACAATGAAGGATGAGCTCTTTGAGAAGGAGTTGCGTTTCCATGGAGATCATTCAGGAATATTACTTTTCTCTGGTGTGTTTTATTTATATGACTAGAACAGGGTCAGTTAATAATAATCAGCTTGTTATGAGGAACACTCCATATAGTTTGTCAACTGAGTATGAAAAAGTACTTCCCTATGCAACCGGTTAGCCTCTGGAAAAATGTGTCTGTCTGAAAATCAAACAGGGCTCACAGATATGAGTATGGTTGACAAGTACACTCTTCCCCTGTGAAAGACTTACTCTCTTGAAGTAAGTGACGCAACCTTTCACTGTGAAAGACATACCTTTAACAATAAGAGATGCATCTTTTCCCTGTAAGAGACACACCATTTCCCTCAAAGAGATTTGCCCATTCCCTCTAAGAGACATGCTATTCCCCTGTAAGAGACATAGCCTTTCACTGTGAGAGACACATCCTTCAATGGTGAAAGACACACCCTTTTCCTGCTGACAGAGTGGTACTGATGGCCTTTTCAACAGATGGTAATAAGGACTGATGTATGTCAGAAAGCCTTGTGTAATATCATTAAGTCTGATTTAGTCTTCCTACACTCTGATCAGATGACTTGAACCAACCTGAATGTACTGCAGGTACTGGTCCACATTGGTGCACTTGGGTATGCTGTAGCCCTTGTAGAAGAAGAAGTCTGATCCGAACATGTTTTCACTGAACCAGACCTTGGCGAATGTGTTCAGCAGACGTTTGTCGTAGTCGTCTGTCACTCTCCCTCCATACTGAATCTCCCCAATCATGTAGCGCACTGTGTACCATGACACACCCTGAAACGACGTCACAGAAATGTTTGTGGTACTGTCCAATGCATACAAGTCTGAGACACTTTAGGTGTTTTATTTCAGAGAATGAGCTAAAGAGAAAATCAATGAGGTTTTAGGTCAAGGGACCCAGACCTTCTTGATGTCCATGTCGTCTAGGTGGTTCTGCACAAACTGAACTGTGGCATTGAAGTCAGCCTGGTTGAACTCATACGGGATGTTCCAGCCCAGTGGGCCATACTTTCGCCTCTCCTGAACAGTGGAGTGCAGGAAGGCCACAGCATACAGCATCGGCCTCCACTGAACCATGTTACTGACATCCAGGAGGTCTTGGTTGATGCCTGTCGAAACAAAGCCTGTGGATGAAACTGTGCTTCACCTCGGATGAAGCCTGTGTCTCTTACAGCTCTGGATCATCACTCACAAGCAGAAGCCTGATGTAATGCTGCTAGGGTAGGGTTGGTCTGGCATCAGATACTGGCATTACATCAGCAGATTGATTATGCAGTTGTCTTGTCATGTCAAGCCTGTTCTTTAGATTCTCTATAGGAATCAGATCGACTAGTGCCTCAGCTCTGAAACACCCACTGACAACTGGCTTTATCTCTGTTTATCAGCACTGAAGGGCCCATCAAGCTAACACTCAGGACCATCCATGTGACTACCCAAGTTTCCTCTACAAACAATGGACAGCCCCAGTCCTCCAGCTGTGTAATGTACAGATAGCCCCAGCCCCACAGCTATACAAAAAAGACAGGGCCAGAGCCAGACCCAGACTGACCTCCGTAAGTTCTCTTCAGTCCAGCCTTCAGTCCCTGAGGGGGCTCATTAGTGAATTTGATTGACATCTGCAGCAGAGTGATGGGGAAGTTTTTGTGGACCTCGGTGGTCATCCACAGGCGGAAGGACTCATGCACTGTGTCTGTCTCAGTGATTGTGTCCATCAACTCATCCAGGAAGTCCAGCCCCAAGTGACAGTTCTGGAGCAGGGCCCAGCCTCCCTGTCAGGGGAAGAGGCATGATAGAGAGGTTGAGTGGGCAGAGGAAAGAGAGAGAAGACAGGTAGAAAAAGGGGAGTGAGAGGACAGGAAAACAGACAAACAGAAGACTTTCTGATTTGTGGCACCTCCATTGTTACAGAAATGTGAAAATAATACGTACACCATAACACATCTACAACAGGAATTTGCACCATACAAAAAACAGCAAATCTAGCAATTCCCTCCCTATCCACAGGTTGTAAGCAGTTCTCAAACTGTCATATAATCAAATATGTTCAATTCTCTCATCAGAGCAAGGTACGGAAATTAAATTTTAAGGCACCAAAAAGGGGTCTAACCCTTTTAACAATTTTAGCAATGTGCTCACCCAGTACCTTTAATGTCTTTCCTCTGGGTAAGCCAGTTTTGCTTGTCCAAATCAATAATTTTGTAAGAAGACCCTGTAGCACTTACACTAGGAATATTTTGGTAGGAAACAGAAAAGTCCTTACAAAATGGACACACCACAACATTCTCTAAGGAAATTAAAGCCAGTTAATAATTCACTCACAATGAACAAACTACTGAAGTTAAGCTCTGCCCTGAAAGCCTGCATAATGTAACAGCTGTAATAACTGCTGAAGCTGATAAGCCTGTCTAGTACAGCTGCTGGGGTCAATAAGATCCTGCACCCACTCATATGCTTGAGTGGTGTGGCTCTTAACCAATGTCTGCCCAACCAAAATACATATATATAACCATCCATCCCTTACAGAATAACTACCTTGAAAATCTGGCACACCATCTCTGTAACATCCTCACACCCTCACAGTTCTACTTAAAAAGTGCTCTGATTCCATTAACACATTTAAGGCATTCAGTCTAAAGCCCCAGAAAGACTCAGAGGACCCATTTCCTTCCAAGGGCCACACAGCAGTGCCTCGCGTTTCTCCCAGGAGAGCTTGGCTGTGAGAAGCAGATTACATGCCTGTTCAGTGCCATTTGTCTACAGTCACCTTCTCGGCAATGAGTGGAGGATTAACAGACTTAGAGCCCCTTACGTTAGCCATGCTCTGCTGCAAAAGCTTGCGGGCATGGACCTCCTGCCCTTGGCCCATGGACACATAGCGGGTGTCAATCTTCTGCCTCTTTCCGAGGGCGATGATGGAGTCTGTGGGGTCGGAGCCCATGGACAGGAAGCAGATCAGAGGGGTGCGGGGGTCCGACTCCTCCCACGTCTTCTCCAGATCCAGAACCACACCCTCTGCATACCTCTCCCCCATTGAGTCCATTATGTATTTCCGGGCCTTTGGAGGAATGAACAACACAACATTAGAGAGAACCACAACAGAAAAAAATTACAAATAGGACTTGTCACATGGTCTTGCTCAAAAGTAAATACAATCAAGAAACAGTACTGCCATTTCAATTTCTCCATTACATTATTATTGTCATTTAGCAGATGCTTTTATCCAGAGCGACATATATACAGTAAGTTACAATTTTATCCATTTATACAGCTGGATATTTACTGAGGCAATTTTGGGTTAAGTACCTTGCCCAGGGGTACAACAGCAGTGTCCTAGCAGGGGAATGAAGCGGCAACCTTTCAGTTACAAGCTCAGCTCCTTACCACTATGCCACACTACTGCTTCTCCATATGAACTTAAAAAATGGCGCTATGCTTTATAGAGTACTTTGCTTTATTCGACAGTGGGATGATAAAGAGAGAATGAGCAAGATGGTGTGGCTGATGCTCATAGCCAATGCCCAGACAGCATGGGAGTTCTATCAAGCCACAGAGGCTGGACTTGGAACCTGGGCGATGGTCCTGTCAGGGCACCAGGAGCGGATGAGGAGCAGGCGGCGGAAACAGTCCAGGCCCTGGTCATAGGCACTGGGTATCACCTCCTCCTCCGGGGCCTCCTTATCAAACCAGCTCTTCCACTGCTTTTCATTCCTGCCAATCTGAGCACACACACACACACACACACACACACCCTGTTTAGGATCACAACAGAGACATACACATTGACAACAGGGCTGACATCAGTGCACTGCAGGGAGCTGTGCTGTAGGCTGTACTAAATCTTTTTTTCCTGCTCATTACTTTCAATGCAGATATCAGAAAAGGTATAACAAATTAAGGCCCTGTCTGAGTCTGAGGCACAGTCAGGTTTGTTTTGTTTTCTGGAGAGATCAACATCAAGAGCATGTCCCGCTGTTTGCTGGAAATAACTTGCATTAAAACAACAGACCCTTAATCCCATTCCTTCAGACACGAATAATTGATTTAAAGTATTACGAAGGGAGCTAATTTCACAGCACACTGAGCAGAGGGTCCCCTGAGATAGAGAGGACTGTCACCCGCTCGGCAGTCAGTATATCGCAAGACATATCAAATATTGACATGTTTACGAGGGCGTGAGAGCTCTGAGATGGCATTAATGAAGCATGTGGCTTCAGAGAATGCTCCAGACTGATGGTTTGGCTGTGTGGCCGAGCAGGCCCTAATCTTCACCTACCTGATTCAGGATGTCAGAAAACTGCCACAGTTTGCTGAGCTCTACCAGATTCAACCAGGTCATGTCCAGAATCCACTTGGCAGGTTTAGGAGGACATGCTTTCAGATCCAGAGAGGCGCCACCTGCAGGACACAGATTAAGGTGTGGGTCAGACGTCTGTGTAATGCTGCATGCTGTAGCGGCATGTTGACCTTCAGGGAAACTCACGCTGCAGGTAACACAGTCTGTGGAGCATGAAGCAGTGTTTAATACAGCTCCTCAGAGCTTTTTTATTGAAAAACCATCACAACATATCACATGTGACTTCAAAGATCAGGGGAAACCTCTACTGCTCAGAGATTCTCAGCTGTCAGAGCAGGTTAGTGCACTTTTCCGCTTGGACAGGTCTTATTTTTAGTGGTAAGACAGACCTCAGAAAAGACTTCTCTTATAAATAACAGACAAAGACTGTGCTTAGCATTTCAAATGAGTAACAATCAGAAATTCCAAATGCAATCTGACAAAGCACTGGCCTTTGAGTCAATGAAGATATTTCTTCTTATTTACCTCAGAAACTTTCACTTACAACATTAGATTTACAACACAGGACCCTATCCCTCGCTATCCCTCAACCTCCATACAATACAGATTTCAATTCATGGCAAGTCAACACTGTGAAATGAACACATAAACTTTAATTATCTGAAGATAGTGTGAGAATAATTTTGATCGTTGACTCAGAATAGATATAGACATAAATACCACACAAATTACAAACCCAGAGGCAGCGTCTGCAATGCCAGTGGGAACACAATCGCTTTTCACACATTCAAGCTCATAGCAGCCAGTGATCACAGAGGCCACATCAGCCACAGTTTCAGTGGGATATCCACACTCTTGACACATCTCTGTTGCAAAATGCATTAAAGGCCTGCTTCCCCTGGCTATAGCATCTGTGTGGAAGCAGAAGGATCTCAGTGAATGACAGTGATGTCACACAGGGGACATAAATCCCTGTCTCCACAAACTCTCTGCACTCCATACTGACTGTGTAATATCTACATTCTCTCTGATCTCTTCTCTCACTCTGTGTAGACCATGTAATGGTCAGCCTTGCCTCTGTGGCATACATCTTGAAGAGGGGGATGTAGTCGACAGTTCAGGCTAAGGAGACATGATGTAACTGCCTGACATCCTCCCCTCCTCGAAGATCAAACTGAGTTCTGCTTGAGTGATCCCTGTATGAATGCTAGAGCCATCAATATGAACCTAACATCAAATGACAGGTGTAATTACCTACAAACCTTACCTCCCTTTTCCCTAATCAGGTCTTTACCTGAAAACCCTCCCTGCCTTTCCACTAATCAGCTCTCTGAACAGGAAATTAACTTAATATATAACATAATCTTATTGATGTTACTCTACATATGTACATGCATATATGTTACTTAAAATATATACATATATATGTCCTTAAATTACATTTTACTTTACACATGTAAATGCATATATCTTATTTAATATACATACATATATGTACTTAAATTACATATGTTACTTTACATATGTACATGCAATAGCAATAATGCAAAGTATACAAATGATTCCTCAATCCTAGTTTATAATACAACCTTTTATTACATCTAGGGCCTCACAGTTATAGCTTCTTGCCTCTCCATTTTGACATTTGCTCCGATTTTAAAATGTCTTGTCCACATGAGTGCAGATGTGTTCTTTGATGTCAACATACTGATTCCATTTTGGGGCTTCACTGTGGACTCCGTATTACATCAGAAAATAGAAAACAGAAAATCTCACCAGCCTAATTGCCTAAAGGCTTGTCTCTCCATTGAGTGACAGCGAGAGATAGACAGAGAGCGAGAGAAAGGAGGAGACAGAGACAGAGACAGAAGGAGAGAGGGAGAGAGAAACACTTGCCTACCTTTTATGAGGGTCAAAAACTCGTCGTGTTTCACCCGGTTGCTCTGCATGTCGATCTTCAGGGTCAGAAGGAGAGTGAAAAGGAACTTGTGCTCCTCATATAGACCCCGGGCAGCATACCTATGCACCTCAAAGGTCATGTACTCTATAATGTTCGCTATCCTCTTGCTGGTAATTGGACTTTTTAAAGACCTGTTCAAAGTAAAAAAAAAAAAAGTGCACAGTGAGCGATGTAACGTTTAGCTGTAATGAACTTAGCTTCTGTTCTTTATACAGGACCCAGCTCTGTAAATACTTTGAACAAATGCCCAGACCCATACAAACCTACACCTAAAGTATACGTATCACGCATCAGTGCTTCCCCACCTACTTCACAGGCATGGTTCAGCACCATGCTATCTGCAATGGCACAGTAAACTGAAATTGCAACTTCCCTGCCTCTGTGAGATCAATAGTGCCACAACAAAGTCACGTCTCCCTGCTTTACAAATACAACTGGGTGGGAAATTAAATAGATTGCAATTTTCGGGAAATTAACTTAGCTCTACCAGCACAAGTTTAAGCTACTCTGTAATATGTTGAAATCTTATAAAGACATTCAGGCTATATGTTTCTTTCTCTCTCACATGAACAAGCCCACACGCACATATACAGGCATTGCACATATTAACCTTACTGTGACAAACGTCCATACATGTACAGGTGTGCTGTAGGCATGTAAATCAGAATAGGGCATTTTTTATAATGTTACTGTATCTGATGGCAAAAGCAAAAATGGCTGGAAAAACTCCTCATATACATTCTGTCAACAATCTGCTTTTACAATCTTCCTTTACAATCTTACAATTACAAATTCTCTTTCCATCAGGTTATTCACTTTGCCAACCTTTTATCTATACACCTGATTTACTTTCAGTGTTATTGTTAGCTCTAAATCACACTGCATCTATTATTTACTGACACATCCATTATTTATTCTGTCTGACAGGTGGTACAGACAGCATTGGAGACATCCCTTTACCTGGCCAAGGAGAGGTCAAACAGACCCAGGAACTGACGCAGTGAGGTCTGGTACATGACATTGACCATGCTCATCTCTGTGATCAGGAAATACAGGATGCTGCCCCTAGTAGCCACTGCACACAAAGCAGGTTAAGAATGAAACCAAGACAACACACTGTGCCTGCTGTCTCTCAAAACATCTCCACTGTTAGCACACAGCTGATATCATATTATGTGGTCTAAATGTCTGTCCCATCCTCATGCCTTCTGGAACAGAGGACTAGATTCTGCAGGAGATGAGAAACTTAACTACAAAGGGAGAAACATAACCTTGTATCAAACTATGGCTGGCATTAGACAGCTCATTTCCTGAGAATTAGAGCCATATGAAAATAATGACGCAAAGGCAACAGAGAAAATCAAGTGATTTGACTTCCCAACAAAACAATTACAGGTAAATATAATTAAAATACCATTCCCTCAAATCAAATATGTTATCACATTCTTTTGGGAACTTTGCCATTTGTTTCCAACAAGCAATTTTAATATATTGCCTCTCAACAACACAGCAGTGGGGATAAGACAGTGTTTGTTTGTATTTCAGTTGTAACCCCCAAGAAATTAGATGGATGGAAAATCAGAAACAGTCCACTCCCTAAAGCCGGGATATTGTGGTCCAGAAGCGTACTTTTCCTAAAAACAAAAAAATGAACACACACCGGGCCGATACTCTTCGCGGGCGGCGTTGATCTGGACCTCAGTCTCCGCGGCGATCTGCAGCTTCTGCGTCACCTCCTCGGCGGTGCGCTTGGTGTTGCCCAGCACCGCGATCAGGCTCTCGTCGTCCACCAGAGAGCCCTGCGTGCTGCTCAGCCGCAACAGCAGGTTGTCCTCCAGCTCCTTCATCTTTCGCTTGTTGGACGTCACGTCCTCCAGGAGGTCCGTCCGCTCCTTCTCCAGCTCCTGGAGGACAGCAGAGGCCACAGACAGACTGCTTAAAGTTCACTGTTCACGTTTCACTGGCGCTGAGTACCTCACTTCTGTCAGCCAGCACTGGGGTACCAGCTAGCCCCTGCTTCTTGCTGATCAGTGTTGTATTTAGTCATTAAGTGTTTAGAGAAAAGAAAATATAAAGGTCCAATGAATCCAATTACCCCCCTTTAAAAATAATAGTAATCTACATTCTACAGTGATTCTATATATACTGCACATGTATGGTGTTGCCAATTTAAGATGGTACTACTTGGTTCGGAAAAAGCTATTTGAAGTATTACAGATTATTCCTCGCACCTGACATTTGGAGATTTTATTAAATGTCTGCCTGTCACTCCTTACCAAAATCTTTTCACCCACATTAAAAATGGGGAGGAGGAAGGGTGCCTTTATCCACCCAAAATAATGAGAGCCCGGGTTTTGAATCTGCATGGAAATAAACTGCCTTTTTATCTGCCAGCGGTGGGAAAGGCAAAGTCCATTATACTGTCACTGCCAATAATACCAGCCATTAGCTGCACTGACAGGATCAATTTAAAACCTCGAGTGAGGTAAAAGACTACAGACTGGATTTCAGAAAAATTCTGCACAAAGTCTCTCTGATCTTTTTGGCGGCCCTACTTTATGTGCCCTGACACTGGCGCCCTCTTTTCTCTCTGCAGTGTTTTCAGGTGTTGTTTTTTTATCAGCCTGTTGATTTCCTGTGGTTTATTGAGATGTTCTTTTTTCGTTCACAGTGAATATGCTGGTGTGGTGGGGATGTAGCCTGACGTCCCGTGATGACACCTTCATACTTTGTTCAACGTAATAATGTTCAAGAGGCCTGGGTGACTTACAGTATGGCTTGTTGCACAGGGGAATTCCTGTCTTTTACACACCCTATCTGTCATCACACCTGCCACATTGCTAATAATCTCCTCTGTGAGTTAGGTGACATGCTCAGAGCACATATGCACAGCTTGGACTGCCGAATGAGGTGAATTAAAACATGACAAGCACCGAAGCATGAGTCAGTAAAAAGGGGGTTATGCTATTATATTAATTCCAGCTTTTTTGGTAAAACAGAAATGCAAGCACTGTCATGTCTAAAACAACAGCTGTTCTTATTAATGTGTCTCTCCATTAATTGCCTTTCCACAGCTAGGCATTCAGTGCGCACAGAGATGGTTCAGAATTCTGGGATTCAATGAGCACACTAGTCTTTTCCCAGGGGAGTCTGATAAGCTACAAACTTTATGTGAGTTGTGTTACTTTCACTCGAGCTTTTGTAAGAGGTCAGTGCTAATCCATGATTTCCCCTGGGTTTGAAAAAGGCTTAGCTTGAGAGCTCAGGCAGGGGGAAGAGAGAGGGAAAGGGGTAAGGTTGGGGGGAGTGGGTGGGACAATTTAGTCTTGCAATTGATACAAATTGAATTTACACTTTTGGAAGTGAGACAAGTTGAATTGGTCTGGAATTGAATTTAACGATCATTCCAGTTAGACTAGTTATAGTTAGAAAGAAAATGAAATAAAACTTTGGGTTTGGGGAATTCATATAATGGAGTTATGTAAATGGATTCATCATTTCTTTAGCAATAAACCTGATATCAATACAGGGAAATGCATATGTTTATGAAATATACAATGCAGCACTTTCCAAAAAGCCTGTACCTTGTTAGTGCATCCCCATAAATTATTAAATATGAGTATTGGGTCAAGGCTGACACTTGGTCAGCATTTTTATGTAATCCATACCACTGGTCTAACAATGCCCCACTATAGTCAAATTACCTAATTGCTTTTGAATATGTGAATATGTATAATTAAACAATTGTATTATATTTTGATTCCCTATTGGTCTAAATTTCAAAACTGTTATGAAAAATCATTGACATATTCAGGTTTGGCTTTGTTTCCATGCAGTCTGGCTCCAACTGGCTATCCAACAGTTTTCCACGTAACATATCTCTAGCATGCCTAATGTACATGCAAGCATTTACTGAAGCTGTCATAGTGCCCTTCTGAAAAAAAAAAAGTATATTCCGGAAAGGTCCCAAATATCTGAAGTTGGTTCAGTATGTATTCTCAATGCCTTGCAGCAAGACATTAATAGAATGCATATTCAACATACATGGGAATGAGGTTGCTCAAAGTTTGCAACATCTAAGTAATAATAATAATAATAATAATAGTAATACTATTACTACTACTACTACTACTAATAATAATAATAATAATAATAACAACTCTGATATTTTCATTGCTTTTTTTCAACCAGTAGCCCCCGTATGCCAATATGATATGACTAATGCTGTTTTCACACCAAGCTTCATAAGAAGTCATTTCTAATGGGAGCTCTCTAATGTATCTCAAAGCGTCCACCATACTGAGACCTTGCTTTGATTTGGCGCTGGAAAATTGGATCAATTTTTCATCTGTGGCACAATGCTTTGACTGCCAGTGGAGCACGCCAGCCGGTCAGAGGATGGAGGAGGACGCCTGGTATGATCTGTGGTCTGTAGCGTCGGCCAATGAGTTCAAGTAATGTTGACTGGAATGCCCACAACAAGGCAAATCATCGCTGTCAGACCTCCGTGTCTCTTGTCTCACCTGTTTTTCAGTGAGAATGACTCGACCCAGCAGCTGATCCTCCAGGCCCCTCATGGTGACGGTAAAGTCGATGATTGACGTGCGGGCACTGATTTCGGGGGTGTATGCTGGGTTGGGGAGCTTCGTTGTCACGTAGAGACGGAAGCCAGTCATCACGTCCACCTCCTTGTCTCCAACTTTCACCTAGACAGACGAGAGGACAAGCAGTGCACATGCCACCCAGACCATCCATGACAGCATTAGAGACAGGGCCAATCAGAGAGCGGGAGAGTGTCAGTACACCTAAACATTCTTCAGAGGCATGATTCTACTCATTGAACGACAGAGGAAAAAACAACAAATGCCAGCAAATACATGGATGTCACACGTACCCCGTTCAACAAACTGAAACAGACTCCTCCAGAGTCTTTGCCATCAACACAACAGAAATTTTAGCAATGGAGGCCTGTCACTTATTCGAGTCCTCTCATAGCTGTTTACACCTTATTATTATTAGAAATACCCGTTAAACTTGACAAAGAGGAGCTGATGCTTCTTCTTCTGATTTTCCGAGACGTTTTTAGAGGTGCGAAGCAGCTGCCGTATCTGAAGCGGGACTTAGCCGCGATAATGAGCAGCAGGGAGCGGTGCCCGGGAGACAGCAGGGACTGTCACTCACTTTCCCAGCTGCTGACGTCCCAGGCAGCTGGTGCTGTCACGGCGACGCAGAGCTGACATTACGGCACACGCTTTACTGCCAGGTTGGAGCGGACCTTTATCTGGAAAGTTCACTGATGAAAGTCCATCTTTTCATTTCTTCCAAGTCCTTTCATCACAAGCGCGGCATTAAACGTTCAGGTAACCAGTGTGTTTCAGCTCATTTGTTCAATTAGACAGCATCCTCAGGTACCCAAAAAGCAAGTATACATTTTTGGCATATAAAATATAAATAAGTAAAAAAAAGATTTAGAAATCTGTTAAACTAACGTTCAAGAACATTGCGCTCATTTTCCTTTCATCTGAATTCAAATTAAATATGCACAAAGCAAGCGTCTAAATGAAACACTCTGAGGGACACATTACATCTGTCCTCACAGTTGCCTTACATATAACTGCTCAGACTGTCACTGTTATTGGGGCAACTCTGAGCATTAATATTGGAAGATAGAACTTCTTTTAGGAGAATGGCATAGTTTTCTTTTTAAATTTTAAAATCACATTTTCTAATTTGTAGACTAAACAACCTCTATTTATGGAATTCATGGAATTTACTCCAACAGAAACAGCAAAAATTTAATTCAAGAGCTCCTCTCAGAGAGCAATGTTTCTTTTTCTTTTTTAGCATGGAGCCAGTTGAATTGTTCTGCCTCCATCAAAAAGCACACACTAAAGCACCATCTTTAGTGTCGAGCCAGTGTAATTGTTCCATTTTTAGAGGCCTTTCACACATACCAACAGAGCACGACTGCAGCTCTGTTTGCGCTCTAAAAGTGGTTTCTGGTGCTAATGTAAACCCAAGTCAACATGAGGGATATGAATGGGTTACTATTAAAATACAAAGTTATTCAGCCAGAAAAAATACATTTTTACCACATATAAAAAATGTGCAAGGACATGTATGAGTGCACTCTCTTTTATTAGTTCCCAGCATGTAGCATTGGCTGTAACGTGATACAGCAGCGTGACGCTGGCCCACACACATAAAAAAGAGCATCATTTGGCTACTACTCCTTCATTTCTGGGTTTTGGCAATCACTCAGATAAATAAATAACAGATTTGCCATCAGTGAGCTGACAGCTCACAGGAATTATGGAATTCTGAGCAGTCTATTTCTGCCTAATTGCATGTTTGGCATTACTTTATTGCACGTATCTTGAGGGAAGCAAACAAATACCATTTAACAATGTTGAACAGAGGAAATGACTCTCTTTTGTACACCAGACCGCGACTTTAGACTAGAATTTGAACGCCAAGCGTGAACAGCTTCTTAGTTTCCAGCCAGTGTATTTGAGTGTAGTGTAGCTGATCGGAAAGCACATGTTTCCATTTTTACTGTAGAGACAATGCAATTGTTCTGCTTCTATCAGAAAACAAATGCTTCCTTTTTTAGTGTAGAGCCTGGGTAATTGTTCTGCTTGTCTGTATTGTTTACTATCTACCATTCATTACCATGCGCTCTCCCTTTAATTGACTGATTCATTGTGATGGTCAGAAGGATTCATCACTAAATGATTAATTAACTCTGATAGGGGAAGGCTGCAAATCTGTTTAAATGGTTGATTGATTGGGATGATTGGACACTGCTGGCTGTAATGAGGTTGAAACAGATTTGGGAGAAAATTTTGGTATGTTGTCTCAGAAAAGGACGTTAGATTTGGTTTAATCACACAATTCATTTGTTTTGAAGGATTTTTACAAAACTCAGCACTCATTTAGACATCCACAAATGATTTATCTTCCAGAAAGACAAGAGGACATCAAATCGATTTCCTTTTAGAAATGTTGCACTGTTCTCTGAATGAGCTCCCTCTATATTTTCTAAAACTCCAGGTTTCACTATATTTGTGTGCTATTTATATTTATTCACAACAGTACAACTATAGAACAATCAGCCCCCAACAGATCTGTTGTTATGAATCCTTTGTGGTTTTGTACCTTGTATGTGGAGCCAGTCTTAATGAAGTTCTTCTCCAGCACATTGTCCAAGGCTGGGTCCAGTTCCTCTCCCACATCTTCAATCAGCAGGGGGCGCCCAAGAGACAGACTGTCCTCCAGATGGTTCCTGAAGTACTTGTGATTCAAGGAGGTGATCTGCAATATAAGTGCAGGTGTGTCACTTCATAAGTGCAGGTGTGTCATGGCTCAGTACATTTACTCAGGATAAGATATCAATGAGATTCACTCCAAGAGGCACAACTAGAATCATCACTGAATGTTTTTCATCCTTTGTGGGAATTCTTTCCACCTCTTATTCAGTATGGATATGGGTCAGGTGTGAGGGGTTAAGATTAGGGACTAGAATTAGGTTCACAGTTGAACTTTGCAACTTCACACATCTTAAAGAAAAAGTGGGACTCCTAAGTGGCTCAGCTGATAAGGTGCTACACTTAAGTGCAAGCTGAGCCCTTTGGCTTCATATCAGATGTATCATCTGCTAACAATGACTGGGAGCCCACTCTGGTGGAACAAATTGGCCCCATGCCACCAGGGATATGGTTGGGCTGGTTGGTCAGGGTTTCCTTGTCTCACTGCCTGCAATTTCTAAAATGTCAGCAAATTGCTTGAATGGCATTAGTGGAGCAGCATCTATCCTCTACTGAGCACTCACTTAACTGCACTGTGTGATTTGCAATACAAAAACATGCTAGTGCATCAGAGGATCACATTCATTTCATCAGATGTTGTTGTGGTGAGGCAAAACCTAATGAACAATGGACAATTCCAAACAGGGTTGCATAAAGTGGAGAAAGTAAACAGAGGCAGATCAGCCAATAAGTATGAATTCTCAATGACCAATTGAGAGCCCATTTTGTATTTGCTGTATATTGTAATGCGATAAACACATCCACACACAGAGAAGCGCTGCGTTGGTTGTGACATGAAAAGACAACCTCGTTATTGAGCTATGCCCTACCTGTAGCTCATTCTTGGCCTCCTTGTTCTTTATCCAGATCTTGCCCTGTGTCTGGGGATCAATGAGGAGGGGGAATCGGGCCGCTTTTGTGACAATGACCCCGTTCTGAATGGACAGGTCATCGTTGGGCAGCCCCTGCAAAGTCCACTCGCTTACTGTGGGGGCATCGATCAGCAGTTCTGTCAGGTTCAGGTTATTTCCGAAAGGGATACGTCTTGTCTTCATCTCCCTCTGCCAGTCTGATAGCAGCAGGTTACGGAACTCCTGGTTGAAGGGGCCGGAGTAGGAGAGGAAGGCTGTGGCCAGCAGGACATCACCTGGACCAAACCACCATAAAATGTTAAACGATCAACTGCCTGTGTCATGGAAGCATCCATCAACTGCTTGGAGCAAAAGAAAAACAACAGAAAATGTAAATCACTCATCAACCTCCACTATCAGAGAGCAAGGACAGAGGAGATTGATGTATGATGAGATGTTCATGAATCTTGATAACCTGAAACTCTTCATACTCAAATGTATGGAACAGCAGTAGCTGTCAGGACCTCTGTCTGTGGTGTTCCTGTTCTATGTGTTTTCCCCTGTCTGTCTTTGTGGGTGTGTCTTTGTTTTCCCAGTTCTTTGTCAGATTGACTCAGTGTATTTGCCCGTTGTGTTCCAGCCTTTGTAGATTTGTATCTGTGTGCCTTTTAGACTTCCCTTTTGCCTGCCGATTTGGATTATTCTTTGTCTGATTGTTGCTGACCATTCTGCCTGTTTTTCACTTCAATTCCTGCCTGTGATCCTTGTCTGCATATCTTGTCTGCATATCTGATTCCCTGTTGATGAAGTCTGCCTGTACTAGGATTCTTATTTTGCCTCATGTTTTCTTGCATTGGTTGAGTGTGTTCCAACCCTCTTGGCTTTTTGACCTTGGACTGTTTTGCAACCTCAATTTTGGCTCCAAACTGTCAATAAACACAGAATTTTCACTGGTCTGGTCTGCGTCTGGATCCTTCTCTCATATTCCTGACAAGTAACATGATGCTGGTTCCTTCATTTTTCTTTTGAAACAAAAAAAACAGTGTTTTCCTCCATTTCTTTTCACTAGATCTATAAAGACCAAATTACCCAGGAGGGAAGTAGTTTTGTTGCCAGATCAAGCCTGTACATTCCCAGGTACTCATTTTCTCTCTCTCTCTCGGGTTCCTGAGTCATTTTGGTGGGGTCTACTGAACTTTATTTCACACTGCCAAAGAAGCAGAGCTTCACTAAGATGCACAGGGGAATCTACTGTTGCAATTTTGTTCCGCAAGGTAAAATACAGTTTATCAACTAAACCAAACCTTATATCAATATGAATTTTGAAGCATATAAGATCTGTATTGGACATTTGCATGAGTTTCATTCATTAGCCCAACATGACCTTCTGTTCAGGCAGTGGAATACTGAAAGGAGAATTAAATAGCCATTCAGGATTTGTGCTTGCATGGTTTAATGTCATTTACTGTACTGTAAGTCACATGAGAGCAAGGAACCTCTGAGACCTTTTGCTAGCAATGTAGTAACAATGTAGTAACAATCGTAGAATAGCTACTGGGTTAAAGAGTGGAGGGGAGAGGGTTAAACGCACCAACAAGCCGCTTTGTCTGTGCGGCAAACTCCTTGCTCTGCTCTGTCCAGCGCTCCTTCTCCCCCGCCAGGCCACTGATGAGGCTGGATGCCGTCTGCATCTTGTGTCTACAGCGCTCTGCATCTTCAAGCAGGGCCTGTGAGGCCACAAGCAGAAAATCAGCTCTATGCAACACAATGTGCCTTCAGCACACTGTAACAAAGCAGAGGTCACCTCTGTAATTGCATGGTAATGAGTATAAAGGAGTTTCACTTGGAAATATGCTTGTAAACAAAGGTAAAGTAAATGTATAAAGGAACTGTGGGGAACTTTTCATAAAGGCATATTAGAGATTCTCAGACATTTAGGCAGTTGATTGCATGATTACTAGCACAGCCACAACAGCCTCATCAATGTGTACTGTGAAGCTGTGTTCTTTACATGGTCAAGTATGGGTATAGCCTTGAGTAGGAGCTTAATTCTTTTAATAAATTTTTTTAATCTTCTCCCAGTCTCCCATTCAACAGTGTTCTGGTGAAAACACCCTACGTTTTATTTTAAAGAATGGATATATGACAGATACATAGTAATCACTACTTGCAGCACAACTTCTGTACACCCAGCTGCATGTTTACATAGTCTATTTGAAGCAGAGGCCCATAATGTTAAAGCTAAATTAATAAACACAGTTAAGATACAAAAGTTGTATGTAAAAAATGAAGCAATTTGTAAGATAAAGCACAATTGCTCAATCTCCTACCATAATTTAATATAACTATTTATTCTCATCATTGTAAAAATACAAGTGCAATTCTTGTAAATCCTTATTTGACTAAATTAAATTAAATTGAATTGATTGTATCCAAGTAGTCATAAAGAGGTTGTTAATGATTGGATGAACATTTTATTATTTGTTAATTACAATTTTAGCTCCATGCAGACCCAAATGTAAATTAAAAACATTTAAAATATTGCAGTTATTGAGGTGAAAATGTATAATGATGGGGCAATTTGGATCTCTGTCCCATTAATTGAACTAAACTGCACTGCCCCTGGGGATATGTTCAATGCAAATTAAATTTACTGAAATTATTGAAATATAACTTTAGGAGTTTTGATCCTAAATGTCCCATGGCTGACTCTGTGTGTTATTACTGTTGTGCTCTCATCCACACACACCCTTGTTTTTTTGGGCTAGGTGTATATGTATACAGAGAAACTAGGAACACCCAAAAAGAAAATAGACCATCAGTTCTGAAAGGGAATGTATTCATGGTGGGCTGCAACAGTCCCAAATCATCACTGTTCTACATTAATGCAGGGCTCATACAACTTCCATCTTTGGAGTGATAAAATTATTACTTTGTGATGGTGATTTTACGTGTATCTACCCATAGCAAATACAATCCATGCTGGATTTAGTTAGTGTCATCTAAACAAACCACTGTCATTGTTAATGTAAAAGTTATGCTTCCTCTTCCAAAAATTAAGATCCATGATGCAGGTTGAATGAAATGTCAATATACTGTCAATACAAGATGTCTCCCTCCACCTCAACCTTTGAGCTGCACTGTTTATTGCTCAATTAACTTCTCAACTGCACGGCACACACACACACACACACACACACACACACACACACACACATCACCACTACACCATACACCATATACTCACATGCATATACACATGCACACTAACTACTGCTGAGATTCAAGAGATACCAGAGACTAAATATTTCTGACATGAGACTCCTCCATTTTAGCTGTCATTTTGGCTGTATCATCAAATGTTTCCAGAAATCAACATTATATTCTACTATAAAAATGTTGGATTAGCAATGATGAAACATGTTACTATATTTATCAATTGTCAAACATGAGCATTCAATTCAATATTTCTTTTAAAATCAAATGAAGTAATAGAAATGTACACTAAAACACAGATTTACAGTTTTTTCCACGGTAAAAACTTAAAAAATTCACTACAACATCCTCTTTAGATGAGAAAACTGATCAATTTTGAAGTCATACCCACTTACTGACTGACACCACCACCAAGCATTTGTTTTGTTTTTTTTTTAATTAGGCTATTAGAATATTTTATTAAGTACTTAAACAGGCTCTAATTTAATGTTCCTGTAATCAAAAGGTAAATCATACTAGCATACACTATCTGAGACCATAGGCCTAATGATAATGCTTAATTTGTTCCCTAGTAAGACCCGCTGAGAAAAACAACCATTGTGTTTTAATGAGCAAGTGAATAGAATGTTTATACAACTGTTTGTTGTGAATAATTGGGAACACTCTCTCACACGCTGGTTAATTTCTTAGCTCTCTAATTTGCGAAAGAACACAGTGTACAGAATGACAATGATTGAAGGGTCAGTTTGCGTGACGTCATTATATTGTCTTTTTCTTTTTTTTGCAAAGGACGTGGATTTTTTTTAATCCGCTCTCATTGTTGCCAGATGTTCCATTGTGTATGATGCACTGAATGGTTAAAAAAATTAAAGCACATGTGTTGTAACTGTATAAGCTAAATCTTTATGTATCATTATTTCTTACCAGTTATTGCTATGAAATGCCTTCATGTCAAGCATTTCATAGTCATAACTGGCATGTCAGCAGTTCACTTCAATGGCATTCTGTAATATTTAACAAAAGCCTGGTCATAACAACTTGTTAGACAGAACATGTGCCACATGTGTCAATGCCAGAGATAATGTCTGTGACGGTCTGACAGCCCCCACCTGCTTCTCCTTCATGGCACTCTCATACTCAGCCTGCACCACATCCAGCTCGGCCTGCTTGTCATCCAGCTCCGCCTGCGCTTTCTGCAGGTCAGTGTTAGCAATGGCCAGTCTGTTCTCCTGCACTGCCAAATTAGCCTGAAGAACAAAAGACACATTACGTTACATTACATTCATTTAGCAGACGCTCTTATCCAGAAAGACTTCCAGCACATGAGGACCATCAATGGATGCCTTCAGCAACACCAAACTCTGAAAACAAGCTGTCACTACCATATCTCTGCTGGATGGCTAAAAGGTCAAAGGCCACACAACAGAGGGGGGAGGAGGTTCTCCTCCCCAAGGCCCACAGTGTGATAAAAGGTGATTATCTTTGATTACTACACTGTGATTATTCATAGACTCCTAAACATTGCATTTCTTCATGTTACTACAGCTGTGTATGGGCTGTGTATTTGAATTCATAAAAGACAGAGACAGGCACACAGATAAACGTTGTGATACATGTACAATGAATGGACACTATACTTGGTGTGTGAATCAGGTCATTCTTTCACTCTAACTGGAACAGGACACAGGTGGTCACAAACATGCTAACCTATCACCATGAACCTGAGGTGTGTCTAAGGGCATCACCCACCTTCAGAGGGAGCACCTCCTTGTTGATGGAGTAGAAAGAGGCCATGGCTTTGGTCCAAGAGCAAAGGCCAGCTACATTACCGCACACACGCCTAGCTGTGTCTATGTTGTAGTCAGCCATTTCGAAGTAAGGACAGAGAAGCTCCACCACTTCCTCATTGATGGTGTCTTTGGGGAATTGCTGCAGAGGTGAGGCAGAGATGGAGCATGGGGCATAAAACACACACACACACACACACACACACACACGCACACACACACACACACACACACACACACACACACACACACACACGCCCACACACACACACACATGCCCACACATCTTACCTTGCATTCACACCAGGACACCTGGACAGAGCTCTGTACTCACCTCTCACAGTCTCCAGGGTTCTGAGCTTGGCCCTATCCTGTTTTCCCTGTACACAGGATCCCTTGGCTCTGTCATTTTCCCATGGTTTTTCACATCACTTTTACACTGTTTCTCACTTTCCCTCCACACTCACATATGGGTCTTGTCACATATCTCAGCTTGATTTGCTAACTTCGTAAGGCTCAGCCTGGCCAAGACTAAGCAGCTCTACATCCCTGTTAAGCCCTCTCTCCTTCTGGCCTTCAGTAGATTGGAAGTATTGCAAGATCTGAAGAATCCATCCTCACCACCTATTCAACCCAGCTCTGAGTGCAGGCCCTGGTCCTCTCTGGATTACTGCAAATACCTATATTACTGCAAATCCCTGTATTACTGGATTACTGAAAATCCCTCCGCACTGGCCTCCCTACCTTTGTGATCAAACCACTCTAGCTCATCCAGAACACTGCTGCTTGGCCAGTTTGCAACCTCCCTCCCTCTCTGTCTCTACTGTCTCCATCTGCCTTCACTGGCTGCAGGTAACAATTTGAATCCATTTCAAAACATTGGTGTTAGCCCTCCATGCAGCCAGGGGAATAGCTCTTCCATATCCATATACAACAATCATCCTGACACACTTGCCAGACCACTACACTCTACAATCTCAGGTTGCCTGCCTTACAGGTTCAGTCTTGTGCTCTGTCTCTTTCTGCCCGCATGTAGTGGATTGAGATGCACTTCTTTCAGGTTTTCCACTTAAATCTTGACTTGTGTTGTATATTATTGTATGGCATTATTGCATTTTGACACTAGTTGTTGAAATTTTTGATGACTGCAGCACTTTGTCTTTAAACAGTACGGTACTGGATAATCTAGTCTTATGTGACATACTGACAGTTCAGATATGGTCTGGCATTTCTGTATTTAGTGACGTTCATGTGTCATTATTATATGCAATTATGTACCATTCCTTTATAGGTCACTCTGGATAAGAGTGCCTGTCAAATGACTGCATGCAAATGTAAATCTAAATATGGGAAATGATGCTGGGTGGTGCTCTCTGAGTGCATCCTGACTTACTCTCAGCAGTGTAGCCAGGCTACTCTCTCACTAACACAGAGATCACCTGAGGTACTCCTTCAGCAGCAGAAATGGTCTGTATTGAAATTACAGCTTGTAAAAGAATGGTATGAACATGGTTCTAATATCATATCAAAGAACACACATGTGAGATTATGGAAAAATGGCTGCATGTCACACCTTTTGTTGCTCAGTATCGCATAAACAGCATGGCATGTCCATAACATTTCTTTATTTACGTTTGAAAGAAAAGGCTGCAGGATGAGCAGGATGAGCATCTCTTTATCACTATTGGGATAAAAACGGCAATCACAGCACTGTTATAATTTTACTGACTGCACTAACATTAAATAACCAAAAACAACCAGCAGCAGCCAGCAGTGTTCTCTGACTGCAGCCAGTTTTTGCACAATTAAAATCAGACCCTTGATACTTTATACTGTTAAACAAATAGCAGCATGTTATTACGCATACACAGTCTTCTCTGGAGCAGAAATACCTGTAGACTACCCAGGAAGTTTCCTGCCGTCATGAGTTTGAGGGACTCCTGCCAGGAGGGGGCGGTGCAGTTTTTCTCAGGGTCAATTTTCACCGTGTTGACCCTGCGCTGGAACAGCAGCAGCACGCAGTCCATGATGCGCATGATCAGGTGCGGGGGCCGGCCCAGCGTGCGCACCGTGGCGATGTCCGACGGCTTGATCGTCTGCCGGAGGAACGGGGGGACATCCGTAAACTGACCATGCTAAAGTACGCTAACACCATGTTACATCTGGATTTTACTTTTTTTTTCTTCTGCCTCCTTAGACTTAGGTGGTGTCTGATGTACTGTAGACTGGATCCCCTTCAGAAATACTAAATATTCACAAATCACCTCCACAAATGCTCAACATTCACAAATCCCCTCCACAAATACTCAACATTCACAAATCCCCAACACTAATACTCAACATCAACAGATCACTTCCACAAATCCTAAACATTGACAGATCCCCTCCACATATACTCAAATGGCTGTCGTCCCTTCAAGCAGATACGTCAGACTTTTGTAATACGGCATTGTGATCTGTCATTAGTCCACCACCGTGCTTAGATGGATAATCTTTATGCACAGAGATGAAAACGTGCACTGACATTTCGATGTAATATTACAATTCCCTTCATAGAACTGAGCGCGCTCGCTCGGGTCGAAGGGTCAACCTCTGTATTGACATTCTATCATAACAAATAACTCACAGGGACACGCTATCAATGACTTCCTTTCTCATCAGCTGAGATTCTGCTTGGAGCCATTGATTCCCTTGCAAATGCAAAGCTGACGGCCAGTTCTAAAAGGACTGTGCAGACGGTGCAATTAGGATGAGATATACAGCCCCAAAGCTTGTTGAGGGGGTGGGGGGCATGTGAGTGCAACCTTGGCTGGCAGGTCCCTGTGAGAACCACCCCCCTCCCCTCTAGCAGCACTATCACAGACTATTTTTACCCCCTCCCAGGCCCTGGTAATTACACTGCAGCTGGAGTCTCTGCATCTACACAGACACCCCACGCCTCCCCCTCTTCCTCCCTGAGCCCGCACTGCTGACGAAACTGAAGAGACTGCAAAACCTTGACACTGAGTGAGAGATGAAGAAACGGCAGAAGGCAACGCATATGGGCCTGACCGCAGCCAGTGAACCAAATTAATGGCAGGGCGGTTTGCTGCTTCGAACGTTGCATGCACGTCTGCAGCCATGCCCACCGCGCTCCACCCCCACCTGCAGAGCAGCCTCTGCCTCCTCCAGGGCGGGGCGGGCCGCCTCCAGCTTCTCCTCAGCAATGGCTTTGTCTGCAGAGATGCTGTCCACGATGGCTTGGGCTTTGTCCTTCACCTTCTGCACCTCCACCTTCACTCTCTCTGCTGCCTGCGCCTTAACTGTCACCTCCTTCAGTACCTGAGGAAAAAAAATGGACACAGGGGACACAAGCCTTTTATGAACCACGACACCATACAGGGAGAGGGAGACTTTTTTTCACTCGGTTCTTTTTTTATAAAACCTTTTTACTTTGACATTTGAAAACCTGATATTGATATTCTGGTTAGCTTGAGTACGAAAAGGAAGCGCCGCGGGTCTTATATCGAGCGGCTGCTCTCTAAAGTGACAAGTGGAGGCAGACAAGGCTGTGAGTGGACACGCACCATGTCAGCCTTCTCGTTGGCGACCTGCAGCTCCTTCTCCTTCACTTCTAGCTCCTTACTAAGAGCTGCTACTGACTCTGAGGCCTCCTTCAGCTTCTGCAGGCCAGTGTTCATCCTGGCGCGAGAGACAGTCTGGTTAGCAGTCGCACCACACAGCCAGGCTGGCGTCAATACAGGAAAAAGCAATCAAGTCACAGAATACCCATGCTCCATGTGACTCCAAGGACCAGAAGGCTATTTGGTCTGAGTTAAATCACATGAAATTGTGACTGCAGGAACCACCCCCTCTAATGTCACTGGATGGACTGAAATTCACCTGTTAGCGAGGGTTTGCACCTCAGACCGCTTCTCCCTGTAGATAGATTTGTAGCCTTGGATGAAGGACAGGTAAGATTTGGGTGTGACGTGGGTGGAGCGGCGATACCGCTGGAAGTAGTCCCCGCATTTCTCCGCCACTCCGTCCTGGAAGGAGCCCATGCACTGCACCACCTCCGCCTTCACCTCAGCCGAGCACTCAATGTCATAGGACGACAGGAAGTGCTCCGACACTAGAGCAGATGGTGGAAACAACACACATGCTGCCAGTCTAATCAAATATCAGCACCAAAACAAGACACACGCTGTCATTTAATTCATAGTCCACCTTAGTCCTCACTTCAAACACACACTGTGTCTTCTGGCGTGCTGTTACTGCAACTGTGTGTGCTTTTCTGTGGCATGTGACAGTCTTTCTGTACCCTTCTATTTGTTATGCTTTAAAGCCATTTAACAGTCAATCATTTTTGTGCCCATTATATCGTGACATAGTTTTAAGCATTAACATTCAAGCAGAAGAATAAATGTACATTTTCTGTCTTCCTTCCCCATAAACAGGCAGATAGTGTACCTGCAATGAGAGCGTCTTTGGGCCAGCGGCTGAACCAGTCCATGGTGCAGCCAGAGATCAGGGCCGGGAACTTAAGGGCTCGATTCCGGAACTTCTCCCCCACGGGAGAGAAACACAGAACCACATGCAGGTTCTGACGGACTCGGGTCATGAAGTACTCATGCAGATTCTCATTGGTTGGCGGTCGCCGGGTAAACTCCCGTTTCATGACAGGTATGAGGTCGCTGATAATTTCATCCATTTCATCACGGGCGAACAGGTTTGACACCTGAAAACCACAGGGTAGAGCTCAGTGTGTGCACACACATGCACAGCATAAGTACAGGGTGTAGTTTTATACAGGTGTGATTCCCTAAGGAGCAGCATCACTGAGGCAGGTTAGTCCAAAGAAAGGCAGCAGCGAAAGCCTGTTATCTATGACCCACTTTCTCCTGACTGTGATCGGGGAGACAGATGCTTTGTTTCTGCACAGCCCACTCACAGACAATCCACTGACAACATGTTGACTAGCTTAAAGTAGTTCTAGTTTTCTGCAATCACACCCCTGTGTGACAAATGCAAATCAAGCTGTAAACCTCAATGATGATGATGGTGAAGATAATCATGGTGAAAAGCAGAAGAGGAAAAGGGGGATTCTGGTTTAAGAGCCACCAGGGTTCAAGATTCCCAGAGCACCATCCAGTCACCCCACCCTGCTCCCTCTGCTACAAGACAGACACAATTCTATACCAGCTTTGTTATCTCCCTCTATATATGATGCCAGTCAGTACTGTGGCCCAAGGACTCACAAGGCCAGAACAGCCACAAGGCTGTACCTCTCTCCATGGTAACTGCTAGTGGCCGAAGCCCCGCCCATCCCTGCATGAGTCCCTCGGGGCTCCAATGAGAGTTATTTTGCCGTCAGTCCCCTGGCGCCATTCAGTCGCATGCTGACATGCACGCTCAGCGGAGGGAAATGTGACGCAGACGCATTACTCTTAACTAACCATCTGCTTCTTAAATGGCAAACAATGTGCTCCTGCGCCGGCCAATCTCATTCATTCTGCTGACAAACACAGCTTGACTCAGCTAATCTATCACTGCGGCGGCTTGCGTTTGGCTGCCACACTTCACCCGAAACAACCCATTTATTTAGGAACACAGTGAATCACACTGAGGAACAGGTTCTGCACTGTGACTCCACTCTCCCTTTGAGGAACATTGCTCTTTTCCATCAGAGACATTCAGAGCTCCATGAATGTGCTCTATTCACACATCACAATATGCAATCATTTTCAAACAGAAAGATGTATTTTTATACATGTATCTCAAACCTAAAAATACAGCACATCCTCTTTTTTAACTCACAGATGGATGTGTCTGTCCAGATAAATAGCAAGTAATTTCACCTTTGTGCAACAGTCAACTGCGACATTAAACACTGCGAAAAACGTGTGACAGACAGACAGCTGGGTGTGTTGTGTACAAGATAGACAGCAGTGGTGCATGACAGACAGATGCATGGACAGACATCCTGCTGTGTTATATGAGAGAGAGGCGTGAGATATGCAGGTGATGCAAAGGAAGGTGTGGCACGCATGAGAAGCAGGCAGGTAGACGTGATGTGTGACAGAGAAAGGCAGGTAGATGTGGTGCGAAACAGAGAAAGGCGAGTAGAACAGCAAGTGCTGTGAGGGAGGCGGGTATGGTGTGCGGGATGGGCTGACCTCTCCTGATGATAACACGTTATTCATGTACTCCAAAAAGGACTCGTCCTTGATCTCATTATCGGTGAAGATGAAGCTGATGCCTTTGCCCTGTTGCCCCGCTGTTCTGTACAGCCCCTTCAGATCATCCATCAGGTTAGCTGTGTTGTAGGAGCTGCAACAGATCACACATGGCCTACTGTTTTACACACTGTCTGCTATAGGCAGTGTACTGCTTTTACAAACTGTCTGCTACAGATAGCACACTGCATGAACACACTGTCTGCTACAGATAGCACACTGCATGAACACACTGTCTGCTACAGACAGCACGTTTCATGAACACACTGTCTGCTACAGACAGCACACTGCATGAACACACTCTCTGCTACAAGGAAAAAAATGCTAAATCTTAGTACACTCCTCTCAAATTTCTGTTCTCCCAGGAAAACACTACAGAGAGCTAGCCATCATTCTTATTCATGTCCAAATTTCTGAACCCTGCACACATTGGGTGACTTATTTTTTTTTGAAATGGAAAAGCATTTTAATGAATTATCTCTTCGCCAGCACAACATTAAACAGAGCAGATCCTTGAATACTTGGCAGTTACAAAGAAAATCCGTGGAGAGAGAAGACAGGTGATTTGAACACTATTCCCTGAAGTCATTTGTAAAGAAAACCATCTGAAGAACCACAAAACAGATGGCTGGCCATCTTTGTGCAGGTTTCAGTAATTACCAAATATTCCCCAATTTAATTTAGGATGTGGAAGCAAGCCTGTATACTAATTGCAAGCTGAAGTGAAGTTCTGCATTTGAAATGTGGGTCATATCCAACACAGACTGTACTGCCATATCAGCACAGCCTATCCCTTTTAAATAACGCTGCAGCAGGCAGAAGCTAATTAATGCTCAGCCCTGTCCTCTACCACTCAATACAAAGATGCCCTCTACTGGTGAAAACATGCAACATTACTGACTAGCACACCTGTTACATTTCAGGGTTATTATAGACTGGACAGATTCTTATATGCATAACACATACACTAAGGTTAGATTTCACTTGCTTAGTATCAAAATAAAGTATGTATCTTCCTAAAATCTGACATTAATATCATTGAAAAGTGCAGGCCTGTTGCTTTACTGCTCCTCATTTGAAACATGTGTGATAAGAGCTCTGGACTGTTTGCCAGGGAGGGTTGAGACATACAACCAAATTAAAAAAGAATGGTAAGAGAAAAGTGTGGGGGAACGGCAAACTCACATACCGTGTTAAGGTGATCTGGAAAGTTTTGTAGCCAGCGATGAACGACGCCAGTCTCGTCAGGCTCTGTTTACCTGAACCTCCCACTCCGACAAGGAGAGCGTTTCCTCGAGGGGTCCGAATTATTCGGGACACCTACAGCCCCGGGAGAGTGAGGGCTCGTTATAGCACACACCCTTTCCCACATGAATTCAGTCAGAAAAGTGCAGCTTGCGTGTTTTAGATTCTATTGGGGAGCAGAACCATTTGTGTATTCATTCTACAGAGGACTGTAAGTGTTAAGTATTACCACATATTGACATAATAAGAGGCTTTGCCAAACCCTTCATATAAAAGATTCATTCTGATCCAAGACTGATGTTGTCTGCATTTACAAAACCTTAGTTTGACCCTAAACTCGAGCTGTGGAATACACCGAGTACTCTTTGTGCTTTAAGCCGACTCTTGTACCTTCACCAGGTGTATCATGGCATCCTTGAAGAACACCATGTCCATGCCTGCCCCTCTGATGCTCTCGTTGTAGTGGGAAAGGAACATGTTTAGCCTGTCCATCAGGCTCTCGAATGACTCAATGGGCTCATACACCTTGGGCATGTCAAAATCAGCATCCTCTGGCTCCTCGCCTGAAAGGGAAATATTTACATTACAGCTCGGCTGATGGAGGAAAACAGGTGGCTAATCCTGCAAAACACTGTTTCATAAAAGGAAAATGCTTCCTCAAACGCATTAGAGAATAAACACTCCTCGCACAATGAAATGGTGATTCGGGGTGACCAGTAAGACATACCTGTAGCCTCAGGTGCATCCCTCAGGAAGTCCACAAAGTAACTGTCCACTCCAAAATCCACTACAGTCCTGTATTCTTCACCCAGCTCCTCCTCCACAAGCTTGGCCAGTGCCTGGTCGAACCAGGCCACATCCTCAGGAATGGTGAAGCGGTCAGCGATCACCCTCTTACACTCATGTTTCCACAGCTGGAGGACCACCTACAGCAGAAGGGAGAAAGAGATCATCACCAGGCTCACAGTAGAGTTTAGTCCATGCTTATCAAGACAGACAGAGATGACACCAGTGCGGACTGCAGAGCTCAGCTGATGTTCGACATTGTACAAGTACAAAATGAAAACAAAAATAAACTGGGACTGCTGTCTTATGGGAAACATAAAAGTATGTCTGCAATCTATGCTTTGCCTCCATTTGAGAACCTGACTTTCTCTATCACACACCACATCTACCTGCCTGTGTCTACTCAAAGAAGGTACTACAACAAATCATAATGCATTAGACTGATGCATACAAGATAGAAAAGCTACAGCAGTGTAACAGAGCCATGAAGTTTTTTTGCTCTAGAACAGCATGTCAGCCTGAATGTAAAGGGCTTTCTCAGACGGTGAACAGATGCACAGACTTACATCCTGGGAGCTGAGCACCTCTGCGGTGGTGTTGAGCATGCCTTGCCAGATCCTGGACAGGTCCCTCAGGTTGAAGATGTAGTGGAACTTTGCTGGCGTGGGAAGCATCTTGACCTTGGTCATCTGCCACAGCTGCCGGGTCAGCGGCACCAGCTTGGCCACCATGTTGCGCACTTCCTCCGCAAAGCCACGGCGAGAGCAGTAGTGGCCAGTCCCAATCACCCCTAACACAAGGACAGGAAGAGCTGACCATTAACACTGACAGAGTGCCGAGGTCAATGAGACATGAAAGGATCGACGAGACACAAATCTGTGGGTGTGAACGGGTGTGTAGAGCTGCAGTAATGAAGGATCATTTACGGTCATAAAGTCAGATTTCTTATTCAGCCTATTCCTACATAGAGACAGCAAGACATGATCATTATCTATTTAAAAGCACATTAGAATTCCTATCTGATAGCTGATCTAAGAGTTTGTAATGGAGTTTCCTGAATGAAATGAGAATTAAATTTGCCCTCCGCTGAGATGCTTAAATGTTTGAAGCTTTCCAGAGGCTATGAGATGTAATGAATGAGACCTCCGACTGACCGAATATCTTGTCGATGGAGGCGTTGGAGGGCAGGGTGCAGTTGAAGACGGAGAACTGCCTCTTCAGCCTTTGGGGGATGTCATTGCGTCCACCCCCAGGGTGGATCATGGCTGCCAGAAACTGGACATCCACAATGTTGGTGAACTCGCCCGGCTTCTCCAGGTTGAAGAATCCACATTGTTCCATCAGCTGGCGCACAATCTCATTGGTGACCTGAAAAACGCAGAAAGGAGGATATACCCACCACCAAAAGGATTTTACAGTTGAAACAAACTTCTTCTAAGCTGCTCAGCGTTTTCTTTTGTTCTCTTTAAGATAGGCCACATCTGTCTAACTCTCCATTTTGACTGGAAGATGGTAAGCCGGTGAACCTGGTCTCCCCATTCGTTGATGACAGGCATGTTGATGTCGTCCACAAATATGGACATCTTCTTCCCCGCGGGCGGCCCATAGGTTGTCCCCATTCTCTTGTCTACATAGCTCTCAACAGTACGCTGAAACAAGATAGGGTTTCCAGCACTTTCATTGCAGCCATCACAAAACACACAGCAATATACCTTCAGCAATCGTGGAGCAAATTACAAACAGCAATCTTATTTCAGAACAGATAAGTTTATGAAATGAATATTTTTGCAACCCCAGCACTGCCCAGTAAGATGTGAGAGAAAAAACGACACAACAATGAAATGAATGACTGACTGAAAGCCAGTGAAGTTGATTAACGTTTATATTTCCTAAATGGCACAGGGCCTACCACAGACTTATGCAGCAATTCTGCAAGATTGCATTAGAATCAATGCGTGTTTGATGTGTTACCTGGAACATGAGAGGGGTGGTGGCAGAAGAGAAGTTCAGGCTCTTGGCCATGTGAGACTCTGGGTCGTACTTCCCCATGAATCCCTTGATAATGACAGTCTTAGCCGTGCCCTGCTCTCCAATTAACAACACAGCCTGGAAAGGTGTTTAAAATGGGTCACTACTGGGAGGCATGGCACTCTTAAAAGCACTTTCAAAAAATAAACACCACAAGGAGCCTTAATCAACACAAGACAGAGAGAAACATTTATTAAATAATTGACTTCAAACTCAAACAAATGTACTGTGACCATTCTGTGTGTGGTGATAAAGAAATGTGATGATCATAAACCAGAAGAATATTGTTTTTAAAGAATTAGTTAATGCCAGTAAAAATTTCAGTGCTAGTCAATGCACATGCTGTAGGTATATTTTACATATGAGCCGATGTCTGAGAGGTGCGCCAGCTCTACCTTGCCCTGTTTGGCGATGGTCTGGATTAGGAAGTCAGTTCTGACATTGTCCACGTTGGGCACCAGTATGGAGCCATACTCTGGCGTGCTGTCAGGTGGGTACACATACTCCTCCACACGTGTGCTCCAGTGAACCCACTGACCTGGAGACCGGTCATGACGCAGTTAACCACTCTCACCGGGATTAACCTGTTATCCCAGGCCCACCAGGGATAACCAATCCCACAAGAATTAACCATGCTAGTTTAAATTAATCACTCACAAGTGAGTTACCCATTCCCACCAGGATTATTCCAGAATACATAAAACACCTCAGTTTATACACCCACATTGTCAAAAAACATAATTTCAACAGTAAACAGCCATAATATTGGTGTGGTAATTACACTTAGATTTAGTGAGAGTCATTACAGTCGTGTCGGGGGCATGGAAAATATTGCTATGATGGTAAGTGATTTGTGGTTCTATGGGGTATTTCCATTCCAGACAAGTACAAAGTGCAGTCTAGACAAAGGGATATAAATCTGCCATATCAGAAACATTTCTCTCATACTGAATTGAAGTGTTTCTGTAAGAGATTTAGGGCTCCCTTTCAACACTGACAGCAGCAAGGTCACAGGTTAAACTGCAGGCTCTGCCTTCGCAGCTCCATAACACTGACCGTCTGCTGTGACATGGTAGTCGAACATGGTGTCCTCACTGTCCGGGCGGATGTCGGGCAGGTCCAGGTGGATGCTGTCATGGTTACGGAGCCAGCCCTCCAGCTTCTTGCGGTCCTCCAGCTCCAGGAGGGCCCCGACGCTCCACATAAGAGCAAAGACATACAGGCGCTCCATGTGTTCCCGCGACACCTCCCCACCCTGCTCCTGAAACAGTGACACCTGTCAGCTCTGAACAGTGTGCAACACTTCAGTACCAAGCTGACCATGTGGAATACCACAGTACCACACAGTCTGTGTACAGTAATACAGTACCATACAGACAGTATGCAATACTACAGTACCATACTGACTGTGCATTAATATAGTATACTGACAGCGTGCAATACTACAGTACCATTCTGTGCACAGTACTACAGTATCATGCTGACTGTGTGCAATGCTACTGCATCAGGAGGTACAGTTTGAATGGATCCTGCAGTACAGACTTTTGTCATGTGGCTCTGCAGTACAGCACACAGTCTTACTGCACATGATTGGTGTACCTCCCTACGAAGCATATTTTGTATTTTCTAGCAAGATAAATGTATGTAAAATCTTGGAATGTGATCCTGAAGTGTAGCGAGGTGAACCGGGAGCACTGGAATGTGCAAACTCTAAAGAGACACACAGTCTGAGGGAGAGCATCATTATCACTCTGTCTGCTGCTGCAGACTATGGACTGTTAATGGTTTCATAAATGCCCCAGGGCAAAGCCAGAATCAGCTCAAACAGATAAACGCTATAGTCCCTGGGACAGCCCAGAGCTGTAATAATCCTTCACCTGGCAATCAAAATGCTTTTGTGCAGAGGCACAAAAAAACAGTGGGGTGGAGGAACAGTTTCTAATTTCATAAGCTCCATTCAGGGAGAGCACCAGGAGCCGGCTCTCAGTTTATATTCATGAATTTAATTGGAGGGAATGAGGCCATTTCCTGCTGAGGTAATACCGTATCACACAGTTCAGTAAAAAAAAAAAAAAAAAAAAGTGATTGTGAATTCTGACATGGCATCCTACCTTTGGTGGAATAAGGCCCTGCAGCATGTTGATGCTCTGCATGATCACAAAGGCCTCCAGCATCTCCATCTTGTACTCCAGGGACTGCTGACTGAAACGGTAAAGCTCGGGGAAGGAGGAGGAGTACAGCTCTCTCAGTACCTCTCCTTCCCACGCCGAGCGCTTCTTCAGCCAGCCCTGAGAACCACAAAACCTGGCTTTGAACTTTAATGTATCATTTCCCTGGGAACATCATTATAATCCCTGAATCTCCTTCTCTCTCTCTGCTTCTCTCTTTCTCTCCCCCTCTCTTTGAACAGGAGCTATCTTTGATCTTTGAAGTCTGGAACACAGGCTAAAATGAGTTAATTTCATAAGAAATATTTTTTAAGAAACTGAGTTGTGATGGAGGACAGGGAAAAGGAAAGCTAGAGAACATAAACATCATGTTCTAATCACCCTGCCTCTCTACTGCTGGGCGTCAGCATGGAAGAGACAGAATAATCACTGAAAATTATGTAAATCTATATTCAGCAAAAATGCATTTTTCATTGAATTTAAGCTAAATTATAATGGCCCATTTATCTCTAACAGGTCAGCATGGCTCTTTAAGGAGACTTTCTGTAAGAGAGTCTCTGTAGGGATCTTTGAGAGAACCTCTGAGAGTCTCTGTGGATGAGCCTTTCTGAGTGAGTCTCTATGAGTGACTCTTTGCTCTGAGAGTGAGTTTCTCCGAGTGAGGCTTTTTGGATGAGTCTGAGGCTCTATGAGTGAATCATCATGAGTGAGTCTCTGTGTGTGACTCTGGGGCTCTATGTGTGAATCACCATGAGTGAGTCCCTGTGTGTGACTCTGGGGCTTTGTGAGTGAGTCTCCATGAGTCAGTCTCTGTGTGTGACTCTGGGGCTTTATGAGTGAGTCTCCATGAGTGAGTATGGGGCTCTAAAGGTCTTTTCACACCAAGTCTGATTTTTCATGCGAAATATTTTGCGCATCACAAAATAAATGTTTGTGATTACTTGCTCACCAATTGCGAAACTGTCATACTGCCATGGTCTGCCAGTTTTTAAATTAAAAGAAGTTCAATTTTTATGTTTTTTTTCAGATGCAACAAAAGAACACTAAAAATGATCAGTTGCTCATATGATCATATGAACATGGCTTCTAAAAAGCAGATAGTATTTGTGACCAAACACCTAGAACAAGTCTGAGGTGAAAGACATCATACAGTAACAGAATCTGAAGATAGCAGTTTTTTTCCATGAAATGGACGTATCTCATATTACATTTGATCACATTCACTGACAAGGCTATTTGAAAACAGTAGCCAGCCAAGTTTGACTTGTGAAAGAGACATTCATGTTGGCTATTTTCTCTCACAAGCCAACAGTATAGCTAGCTAGCAAGACAGCCATTTATTACAACAAACTCTAGCTAGCGACCATATATAAAATATAGCTAACAGTTAATGTCAATGTGTAATGTAGCTCATTTGTACTGGGCAAAATAGTGCCCTCCTCCAAGCATGCCTTGTTGCTTGGTTACAGTAAACATTTCTTGAGTGAAAAGAAGTGGTGTCTATGAGGCTTCATTCATGTTTATTATCTTGTTATCATGTTATTATCTTTGACTATAATAAAATCTTTAGGAACATATAACTAACTGTAGGCACATGTGTCATGTTTTGCATACAAATATTTTCAGATTTTCAGAAATAAATTTGCATCAGACCTGGTTTGGAAAGGCCTTAAGAGTGAGTCTCCATGAGTAAAGCTTTCTGGGTGAGTCTGGGGCTCTATGACTGAGCGTCAGAGGGTGAGTCTCTGTGGGGTCATCGAGGGGGGGCTCTGCTCACCTCCAGGATGGGGCTCCAGCTCAGCACAGAGGAGCTCATGAAGACCATACCATTGCGGGACACTGTGGCAGGGGAGGCATTGTCAATGTTGTGAGGCTCAAAGACAATCTTGCAGTTAGGAGCCATGGGGATACGGTCACCATTGGCCAGAGTCAGGGTTCTGTTGTCGTCTAGAACTGAGTTGAGGTTCTCGATCCAGATAGCATCCACTGGCCCATCTAGCACAATCCAGATGTGCTCGCCTGCAGAGGAACAGCAGATCAACACAGTGCAGGTTACTACCTAAAGTAGGAGTGGGAATACTGCTGTTTATGCTGCTGTAATGGATCATTGTGTGTGTATAAATAAATAATGCTCATTAGTGGCTTTGCCTGGTGCACAGTTACTGTATGAGATTAAGTGTGTTCATGCTGAGAGATCCCCCCCTCCCTCCCTCATCTCCTGTTCCTCACTTCCTGTCTATACCTGCCATGTGACTACAGTCCTTGGCCTCAGGCTGGGGAGAGGGCTTAAACTACATCAAAGCCATTTCAATTTTATTAGCTGTAATTACACATTCTCTCCAGCTCCAAAGAAACATATTACCCACATATTGATTCAAAATGAAAAGGAACTTCAGTTTATATAAAATAATGCTATTTCTCTCTTTTTACCCAAAGGCTTGGAGGGCCGTCATTAGGTTTTATTCCATTGATCCTCTCCCTGTGTGTGTGGCTCTGGAGTCCCTGACACTGTGTAATTCTAGGGTTTTGGACTTTTGCTCTCACCTTTCTTGGCCCTCAGAGTCTTCCTCCACAAGGTGGAGAAGATGCCGTCTGTCCAATCATTGGTGGCCACATCCAGACGGCCAAACATCTGGGGTGCGGTGATGGCTTTGGGGTTCATGCGCATTTCTCTGTGGGGCTGACCACAATCTACACGCACACACAAACACACACAGGAAGACATATATATACAAACATACATACACACATTAATACACACCATTGCATATATACCAGGGAGAATAATAGATACTCAATTCTCTTTATGGTGCACAAAACCTCATCTGTGACTATAAACCTGAAAATAATCTGAAACAAGTGCTCATCTGATAATAAACTGGTGTTACTGCTGATTGGTTGTTGTAACGCAGTGCGGTGGCGGGGATGAGAGTTAACGGCCTGACAGCCATTGAGTTGCAGACCCATCACAGACCATCTCACCTGTCATGGCCCGCATTAAGGTGTGGATGCACGTGGTTTTGCCAGCCCCACTCGGGCCCAGGGCCATCATGCCATGCCGAACCCTCTGAGTCTCAAACAGCTGGATAACCTTCAGCTTCCATGGAGGGTGACTGATCAACCCAGCCTCAGCAACCTGAGGAGTCAGAGCAGTTTCATTAATATTCACAACAGCAGTCAGCATAGCTGCAGTAACTTTCAGATCAGTCAGAACAGCTGCAGCACAGCAAGACACAATATGAATCTAATGTCTTTTTTCTGAGATGAATTTTGGAACTCTAACTCCCACATTTAGGTGTCATTCATTCTGGGACATACCCATATTATCACAGAACCTTCAGGAAGCTAGTGTCTTCCCAGGGGAGACGGCACTTTTGTGTGTAGGAGGTGGCCAGAGCAGAGTCACACCCCCTGTTCTCTCTCAGGGGGGACCCCTCACCTGTTTGTCGATGGCTGCCTCCAGCTCAGGGTAGCCTGCTTTATCCAGCTGAATCCCAGGGAAGAGGTCCTCAATCAAGCTCAGGAACAGAGGCTCATCCTCATCAATCTTTCAGAAGCACAAAGCCTCAGTAAGAGTCACTCACTCACTGTTCTGCTACATCATTTACACCCCCATGCATTAAAATGAGACACAGTTGTTTTAATCTCATCAAAATTGACGATTCATTTAAATAGTAACAGATTACCTGCAGGCTTGCTGAGAAATTAGTAATTAGTTAAGTAACTACCATATAGCATTGTGCACCCCAATGCTGTACATGCACTGTATGTCTTAACATACATATAGAAAAATAAGTCAATCCCACAAAATGTGTTCCAATTCTGATTGATAATACACTGACAAACACACAGAAAAGTTAAACAGCCTTTTCCAGGTTGGGATGTATTTTTGGACAATTGTAAATTACATCAGGTTGTACATTTTGAATCACAATGTAATCTTTATACTGTGTCCTGACCAGCCTTAGAGCAGTCCTGTTCCTGTACTCACAAGTTTGGACAGGTTCATGTCTCGCAGCACTCTCATGACGATGGTGGATTCAGTGTCACTGGGGCTAGCTCTCTTAGCTGCACCCAGCGTACGCAGGACAGATAGAATGTTCCGGAGTCCAAAATCATAGTGCACCTACAGGTAACAGACGAAAGAGCAGCTAAAATGATGTCTCCATTCACATAATATGAGCATAGACCAGGCCACTGGCAAGGACAGATCTCTGGGGGGAAAATAAGAAAGGGCAGCACCTGCTTAGACAGCTGCTCCTCGCACAGTTTGTAGAGGGTGAAGAACTTCCTGGCCAGCTCGATGTTGTCAATGAAGCCACAGCTGGCTAGCTTCACTCGAATGATGATCTGTCGGTCCGGGACCATCATGGCCACTGAGCGAAAGTTGATCTTCAGGTTCTCAGGAAGTTCCTGGCGACCTGCATATCCTGGGTTCTGATGGGACAGGGAACAAGTTAGAATTGTGAAGTAGAGGTTGGAAGAGAATGTACTGCATATTGCAGTCATCAAACCTTAAGTCAATTTTATTCTACATTAGTAGTATTCTCCTTTTAGTAGTTGTAGTATTTATCATTGGTCATTAACATAATTACTAGTGCTACTATTATTACAAACCTTTCCTCATCCTTATTTTTATCTGATTAAAATCATATTTAGTGTTCTTAAGACATGACAAGGGCTAAGTAAATAAAGTTCATCATTATAACTATACACAGCTGAGACGGGATGAAAGGGTCGTACTTGTTTTCGTGTTCTTGTGAGAGGTACCTGAGAGCACTTCATTAACAGCTCTGAGGGATTTGTACTGAGGACTCAGCTGATTGGCCTGGGGATGGCATTCCCCTAAGCTGGTGTTGATGTTGATGGCAATTCATACAGTACATGCACAGTCAGGGACTGAACTACACACATTTATAGAGCAGAATAAATACAATACACTCTAACATAATGATAGGAAAGAATAATGAGACAGTAACTCAAGAGCTCTTCATATATCTATACTAACTTCCTCTATGAAATTCATTGTGGAAATAATATTTCATTTCACTCAAAGAGAAGGACAACAGCGATGGAACCCATTCACCACTTCCTTTATGGTGTACCGTTTCATGTCATTACTTCACTTTTTATCAGGGTTTTATAAAGCTGACAGAACACAAAAATGCTGTGAAGTTTATTTCTCTGAGTAAACCTGACACAGCTGGTGTCTGAATCACATCAGCCCATAGCCAGAAAATTTACATTTAAACTCATCATTCCGAAGTTATTTAATTAATCAATACTAATCAGCAACTCATTCCATTTTTTAACTGTACCTTATGATAGGGTTATTTCTCATTATGTCATGAAAATTTGCACGATTTTTCATATGCACTAACTATTGGAACATGTGGATACGTGGATCCACAACAAGGGCAGGACATGCCAACGAACTAAGCAAGCTCTGAATTACATTGAAAGCATACCATTTTCTGATTGAAATTGTTCTCGTTTGCTGCTTTCTGTTCTAAAAACTTGTGAAATGTTGATGAAAGATGAAAGTGCTGAATGTGTAATGATTAAATAGATTTTACTGCCTTGAACTGCCAGTCAACATTTTAATATTCTAAAGAAATGTGAAAAAAGAGAAGGGGAATCACTTGCTAAAGGGTGGCAAAACAATTTGAAAATAAATACAGAGAAAAAGAACAATAAAGTTTAAAGATAAGATTTTTGCCTCCTCTCATTCCAATTCACAAGCCATCCTTGGGCAGACATACCATTGTCAGAAAGATCCCGAACTCTGGGTTCATGTCCACGTTGTCTCCGTCGGTGAAGATGAAGTTCTTACGGCGCTCCTTCTTACAGGTCAGCACGATGGCAATCTGCTGCGCAGCAACCGAGAGCACGGGGAGGTCGATGCGGTTAAACTCATCAAAGCATCCCCAGGAGCCTGACTGTGCAAGACCTACGACCGTAGGAGAGAAATGAACAATAAAACAAGACCACAACTGAGAAATTACGGTGTGTCTCTGTTTCTCTCTTCTTGTCTGTGTTATGGTCACTACAGTCACTACAGTCATGCAGTAGCATGGCCTTCAGTATTGTCATGTAGTGTGGCCACCTTATGAGACACAAATGACCACAACCGACACAAAAAAAAACACAACAGATACACACATGGCTATAACAGACAGGGAGCCTAACACATGACTACAACAAAGAAATGAACAATTGCAGTCTGACATTACAGTCTGATGTTCCCACAAGGGTGCAGTGGATGAGACGCACCTTTAAATATCCTCCCCAGTCCTCTGAAGTCCATCTGGTCTGAGCAGTTGAAGACGACCACATATTTGCCCAGGCAACGGCCCATGTCCTTGGTGGTCTCGGTCTTGCCTGTTCCTGCAGGACCAGCTGGTGCTCCTCCCATACTCATTCCCAAAGCCTGAGCCAGGGTGATGTAGCACCTGGGAGTGAGGGCCACATGTTATAACAGCACAATACACTGCAGCATAATATTTAGGGCCACAGTCCAGCACAACATATAGGGCCGCAGTACAGCAAAACACGATACTATGCTGCATGACACTAAGGCCAGCAACACAGCACACTACTGGTAGCCACACTATGGCATGACAATGAGGGACACACTACAGCAGCAACAGAGTGGCAGTTACAAAGGGCCTGTAAAGATTACTCCTCTTCAAGTTTTTACTTAATAAATAAAAAGTATTTATTTTAACCATACATGCCTAATCTCCTCTGGACATGGCCGTAATCTTTGACCACACGCAGAAATTTGACATCAGTTCATTTCAAGAACGAAACACAAGTATATTAGAAAAACACAATAATCACTTGAATCTTCCAGGTACTTTTTCCATTTCAAATTGTCTGAGCAGTAATGCAAGGGGAAGTGTCTTATTCTGACTGTTCAGTTCTGACTATACAAAGGTCTGCAGTCTGTGTGGCAGGAGACACTGTACTTCCTGTTGGGACAGTGATTACCTGTCTGTCAGTGGGGTGATGACCAGTCTGTCTGTGCAGCCCAGGAACTCATTCTGGTAGACAAAACCCACGTCTGTGATGTTGATGAGCATTTTGTCAGAGTCCTCATTAAAGTAGAATCGGCACTGCTTCAGCCACTCGAAGTCTGTTGGGCTTTTGATGTGGAGTCGGCACTGAGGAACGGGAGAGAGAGAGAGCTTAACATGGAACTGAGGAGGAGTTGAAAGACGACTGAGATCCTTCAGGATATCTGCTGAACAGTGGAAATGACAGATTAAGCTGTATGTAACTGCAGATGTGCTACATCCATGCTGACTTTCATTCAGATGATCACTGTATTGCAAACCAAAATAATCAGCATTTATACTGTGGGCCCGTCTGTGTACAGGTAAGCTCTGTTAACAAGTAGAGTACAAGCCCACCAGACTACAGAGTGAATTCAGACAACACAGAGGGCTCCTCCTGTATGCTGAACAGGTCTGCATTTAGAGAACTCTGCACAGCCAAGCTGAACTTACTCAGCCCTCAGAGGGGCCGCTTGGGTTTGCAGGAACTGCCTTAAGCTACACAGAATATTTTTAAACAAAGGATTGCTTTCCTGAGGGCATATCAGTTCTGGAAACCAAAATAACTAGCAAAAGCATCATCCATTCACAAAGAAACATGACATAAGAATTTTAAGCAACCCAATCCATGCTTTCTTCTATACTTCAAGACTCATACAGAAACAGTCCAAAGTTTTTACTGACAAAACTATTATACTGAACTGCTTTACAGCCCTAGTCCATTAAACACAGGTTCTCTTGCATTAAAGATGTCACTGTGTCCTTCTAACCCTTCTGCTGTGCTAAGGAGCTCCTGACCCCATTTGTTTGCCCCTGCCCTTACCAGGTCGTCAAAGATGTCCCTCTGATGGACATGTATGGTGATGAGCGTCTCGTACTTGGTCCGCTCCACAGGACCCAGGTCCTTCGTGGTCATGTCGATCAGCGTGTTCAGGAGCTCAAGAAAGCTCTGGTTGGTCTTGGACATTATTTTACGGTCATACCGCGCATTGGTAAGAGCTTCCTCAGAATCTCTGGTCCAGATCATCTGTATTCCCAGCAGACCAACCTGAATAAAGAAGCAAGGAACACCTTACAGTTAACTGCCATATTGCAGCACACATTTTATTAGACCTGTCCCCAATAAATACTGTCAAAGGTTCTTTCCAAAAGAGATTTTTACAGTGACTCATAACATGCACTGCACAGATGCAGCTTTCAGTACAATCTAGTATAATCTATGATGCTGGATAATATCAGTTTCTAGTATAATCAATGCTACTGGATAGACTTGGCCGATTAAAAATATAGTATTACAGTAATGCATAATTTCAGAATTTTGTTGAAAAAGGTCCTGTGTCTGTTATTGAGTACCTGGGCAGGGAAGGAGTCCAGGAAGTCTATAAGCTGAAAGGCTGAGTCTTGGATGGCGAGGGCAGCTTGGCGGATGACCAGGTGCAAGGAGCGGCGGGACTCCTTCAGCAGGGCATTCAGCCAGACCTCCACGTTCCCCTCTGCTGTGACCGGCCGCTCCAGCTCTATTGTCTCCCCCTCCCGGGACGAGATGGCCAGAATCCGGTCGTACATCTTCCAGTGAGAGAGAACCAGGGAGCTTGTCACAAACAGATTTATTCATCCCAACAAAGTAACACTAATCTGCATCCGACAAGAAGGTTCAACATGAAATAAAGGCATCAAGAGATTCATGTGTAACTTAGAGGAGAAAGCAGAACGATTTCACGTGTACCTTATCATGGAAGCGGACCGACTTTATGTTGTCGAAGATGTTGAGCAGATGAGCTTGGATGGTGTGGGAGTCTGATGCCTGGCCCAGGATCTCCAGCAGGGCCGGGTCCGACACAAAGAAGAAGCGAGGGAAGAGAAGCCGTTTCTTCTCCAGATACCTTCACAGAACAGGCGGGGGAGCAGGTGTCAATACAAATGGGACACATAAGCTCTTTGAGGATAATAAAACATATAGCATGATGCTACACTAAATAATCTGATAGTTGGTGAGTAGTAGGAAAGGCCTATCTGGTGGAGGGTATTGGAAAAGGCGCTAATGGTTTTGGGCATTGGGAGATACAGTACCTAGCAGATGTGGGCTAATATGAAAGACCCTGCTGGCATGAGACACAGGCAATGGTCCCAATGTTTTGGGGTGCTGGGAGAGACCCTCCTTTTTGAGACTTACCCAGTGAGAGATTTCTGGCAGATCTCCAGCTGTTCCAGCAGGTGAGGTAGGAGCTGGCCCATCGTCTCATCCCCCACGCAGCACTGCACCACGTTGGGCATCTCATGGGCGCGAGTCATTATCTTCACCCATGACTTGTCGATATTGGAGAACCGCTTCGCCTCCTGCATGTGCAAGAATGACAAAGCAGATCTGGGGTTAACCCTTTTCTATACAGGTCACGCACAAATTGTGACATCATGAATCGGTTTTTGCACAGTACCTTTGGCAGCTGTTTGGCTATGTCTCCACCCACAAAGACTGCCTCCAAGTAAATCCAGAGGTTCTGAACAGTCATCCAGTTTTCAATGATATCTGTGGTGTTAGAGAGGTTCTGAACCCATTTCTGGATCTGTGCCTTAAATGGAGTGTTGTATCTGTAGCAGATCAAAGGACAATTTTTATTTCAGCTACACTTCGAAATCAGTGTATTAAGATTGTGCTGAAATCATTAAAACAGCAGAGGTTTGTTTGTCCTTTTGTTACCTGTTACTCATAAGAGAGCCCAGGACCATCAGGCTGTCCTCCATGCTGGCGATGACCTCAGAGGTGCTGTCCCCACGCAGCAGCAGCTCTCCACGTGTCTTGAAGTTCGCAAAGGTGAAGGTCTTATTGTCCCACTCTGCAATCACCTGCTTCAGCTTCTGCTCAATGTCCCGCTCTTTCACTGCACTTATGCAGATGTCCTGTGCAGTCAGATTTAAAGCAAGAAAGCCGTGTCAGTCAGGCAAAAGGAGCTGCTTGTATTGTACACTGGTAAACGGGTCAAATTTCACCAGGCCTTTGTGTGGGAAGTTATTAGAAAAACAGGTTTACCTCAATTTCTTCTTTGCATTTCAGAAGCGGTGCTTCCATGATGTTTCGGAGCTTGAAAGTATCCATCTCCACTTCAAAACTGTGTCCCGTCACCTCTGTGATCCTTTTCCAGTGACGCGTCATCATGGCTTTGTTCGTCATCAGCTCCAGCAGGGGGCAGCACTCACTGAACTCGTCAATCGTTTTCTTCAGGTCCAGGAAGGCCTGCCACTCTTTGAGGGCACGAGGGAGCTTTCGGCACCTGAGACAAATGCAGTTTCCCATTTCAGCCTCTTACACAAACAACTCAGACAGCTCAGCCGATGCTTCACATGACTCCAACAGTTAAAAGAAAAGGCAAGACAGCAGCTACAGGCCAGATCACTCTGAAAAAAGTCACAGGTAAGGTTAGAGAGAATGATTCATTCAGAACATGTGTTGTGTGAAAGCCCAGAGTAATTCTGTAAAACCCTTAGGAGAATGACCTATCAGAGCCCTTCTTCTGAGCTTTGTCACCCACCGGGTCTGGAAGTCCAGCAGCTCGTTATTAATCCTCTCGATGTGGATGTCGGCCCACAGAATGTCATAGTAACCATTGACGGTGTCAATGACATTGTTGTAGAGGCCATAGAGCTTCTGCAGGAGGGCCAGCTGCTTCCTGATCTCCAGCAGCTGAGGATGTTGGGTAACGGGCAGGCCAAACAGCTCTTCGCCTCCGGTGTAGGTGATGTATTTGCGGTAAAGGTTGTCAAAGCGATTCTATCATGAGGCAATCGGAAATGAAAGAACATTCAGTGATAACACAGGATAATCTACAGATAAGATTTCATAGCTTCCTCAAGCAACTAATAGAGTGTTTTTTTTTTACATCATGAGATTAAGGAGTGGACTACCACTCTGTTCACTGGAGGTTCAGGAGATAAAGTGTTTCATCTGAAAGCCCACCTGGAACATAATGAGCCTATCGCTGGCATCCTGAGGGGCCAAACCAACAACCATAGGACCATCCTGGAATAGAAGCAGCCATCGACCAGACATGATATTCATCACTCCATATGAAGTTCATAAAATGAAATAAAATTGTGTATGAGGAAATAAAATTTGATGATTACCCTTCAGTTCAAATGGGTTATAGTTTATTTAAAGAAATGATATCTAAAAAGATGGTGGAGTCGCACCTTCTCATAGTCCTGGTAGAAGTGGCTGCAGTCCTCCACAAAGGTCTGCACATTGCTGATGAGCTCGCCCCTGAAGTTAGGCTGCAGGGAGACCAGCTCGTTCTGTACCTCCGTGCTCCGGGCCAGCAGCTTCTCCCAGGTATAGCGCAGTGTGTCCACCCTCTCTGCTTCCTCCTTGGCCACAGAAAGCTCATATTTGTGCAGCATGGCATAGGACTCCTGGGGATACAGGTCAGAATGGTGACCATGATAACCCAAACATTCGTATAAACTTGCCACCACAGACCACAAGTTCATCAGTACTTATAAGTGAGAAATTTGAGTGAGCATTTTCTACACAGAGGTTTGAAGAATACAGCTTTTACACTGTTTGCATAACTACTTACCTGAAATTGCTTTCTCATGATGTTTTTAGTAGTATGGAAAGAATGATATCACAAAGCTAGGCACCACTGATTACCTTTGCACAGTTTCTGCAACAGACCATATCAGGTCTGTACAGAATCAACTCTGGGGCCACATCACAAAAAAGCAGACAAAAAAACATTGTGCGATTAGAAGGAAAGCATTTTGATGTTTAAATTTTAGTTAACTAATGAAAAAATAAGAATCCTGCAAGGAAACTAATGTAGGCCCTCCTCATGGCCTCAAGGCAACATCTAAATGAATTACTCAAGGACAGCGGAATTGAGAAACTACTTGTAATTATTCTGAAACTACCCATGGTCCCATTCTCTCTTGCCTCCTTGCACTACACGCTGTAACTGCTCCACAGGTCTCACCTCTATTGGGCCCACTTGGAAGTCAATGGTGATCTGCTGCTCTCTGATTTCTTTCAGTGCTGCCATAGCAATACGGATGTCATCCAGGTCCTTAATCTGACGGTTCAGTTTCTTGCCAGCCTCCTCCACAAAGTTGAAAATGTGCTCCATCTCAGTCCTGTACTTCCTGTTGCAGTGGTGACCGTAGTCCACCATCCAGCCCTTGGTCTCAGTGGTGAGAGCCATTTTCAGGTCAGCTGACCATAGAGGAAACCACAGTCATTCACTCAGGGTTCTCTCTGCATATTAGCAGTCAATAACCTCTTTCACACCCCAGAACTCAAAGATACACACAGTATTGAAATAAGAAGGGTCAACAGAGTCAATATTGATCACTAAAGTTTAGACTTTTTGAGCCACCAGTCCCTTAAGAGTTTTCAGCAGGGACTGGCCTCATCAGCCATTCACATTTTACATACAAACAACTGTGCCCCAAATAACAATAACTTCAGGATCAACTCTGCTCATGACATCTGTGGCTGTGATACCCGTCTGTGAATAAGATATTTCTGTCCATGTATGTGCTATCTCTGTCAGTGAGTGTGATATCTCTATCTGTGAGTGTGACATCCTGTATGTGTGACATCTTGGTCTGTGAGTGTGAAATTTCCATTTTTGAGTCTAACACTACCTGTATAGAGGGCCAGGGCTCCCACAGTGATGAACTCAGGTTCAGCGTTGATCTCGAGCTCTAGGTCTCTGTAGTACAAAATCTGAGACTCGAACTCAGAGAGCAGCGGGTTGCCCTGACTGAACTCCTGAATGGTGGCGTCTCTGTCCCTCCTCCAGATGTGGTGATAGCGACTGAATCGATCCAGAGTGTTCATTACATCCTGATCACAAAGAAGAGGGGTATCAGTATGAAAGTTTGCTATGTCTTGTTCTTTAAAATGAGTTTTACAGTGAAAAATTATATTTCTTGAATGCAGGCAATTAAAAACAAAATATGGTGTATATTATGGCAAACAAATAGGTATCAGGGCTCAGTAAAGCCTTTTTAATCATTTTTAAGCAGCCTTTTTGGATCACCTTTACTGTAAACCTGTTAAATGATGCATTTGGCAGTATAAGTCTGCGCCCCCATACATGGTACCTTCTTAGTGGAATTGATTGAGGTACTCAGCACTGACACCAACTTGACTATCTCCTTATTCTCTGAGACACTCTTGTAGTAGTTCTTGGCCTGGAAGGGGATGGCCTGGTTCACAGAGGCTGAGATGTCTGAAGTGCTGCCATCTAAAAGAGAGACCGGGTTAGCCAGGCGCTGGATGAAAAGTGCATGTGATCTATAGTCAGACTTGTGTTCTCCCTCATAATCATAGCCCATGTGCCCTGCCAAAACACTATGGATTGACAAGGGAGAAAAATGTTAACTTTTGGAGCAAGAACAAAGCATGCGTGGAGAAAAAAGGTAAAAAAATAATAATAATAATACAGAAATAACAATTACAACAGTACATGGTTTCTTTTTTGTCTGTTCATTTGTAAGGGAGCTTGCCAGTTTAATCTTGTTGAAAGGAGGAGAGAGGACAGGATAAATCCCCTGGGCTGAGCTCTGATTGCATGGGGCTGCTGTGCTGATATCTGACTGCACTCACTGCTTTCCACAGAAATCAGCTCTGAATTTGCAGAGAAACCCTGAGTCATTGAGGCCTTTGGTGGAATTATCTTTCCGCTGAGGTGGGCTGATAGTGGACAGACTCTCCCCAGGGTGGGGCTGGAGAAAATGAACAAGTGGGTTTGTTCTTCATACCAGCCAAACTCCTGTAGGTCTCCCCTTCATCAGAGTCACTGTCTCTGCTGTCCTGCCTCAAGGCAGCCACTCGCCTTTCACTCATCTTCCCCTGTTAAGAGACCCAACATGGCACAGTGTCAATGTTTGTCTATAACAAAACCATACACTGCCTATATTTTAATGCAGACTAGGTTTAACGGGCATGTGAAGGCTGAGTAGTTTAGTAATTTAGTAACATCACTAAATATGATAGCCCCAGTCTCTCTTTCTCAGAACAAGCTCATATCCTTGCTTCTCTTACAGCATAAGCTCATATCCCATGCCCCTGTCTATATCGCAAAACATGCTGCTATCTCTAGCACACATTGTGCATACACATCCTGCTTTTTGTTACAAAACATGAGCTCATATCCCTGAATATTTCCCATTGTACATGCTAATTTCCCTATTTCTCCCACATAATTCATGCTTATATCCCTCTCTCCCTCTGAAATGGTATACATGCTCACACAATGTTTGTTTCCCCCACACCGTACATACTCATAACCCACCTTGGAGATCCTCTCCTTACTCCACTGGCCGACGCCCTTGCTGACGCTGACCACACACTCCACGGCACGGTTCAGAGCCTGCTGGACTTCGTCTAGCGCAGGCACCATCACGATGTTGGGGATGGACAGGCAGACGTCAGCTCTGAAGATGGGCTGCTGACCGCTGCCTTTCTGTCGGCTGGGAGAGTCGCTCTCAGCTGTAGTGTCAGGGGTTAGAGAGTAAATGATTAATCAGTAGACATTCTGGACTATCCTGAAGGGGTAGAAGGACACATGGAGTCATAAAGCTCAGTTTGTACGCCTGTCTCATTTGAGCAGTAGACACTGGAGCTGGCTGTATCTGTCCAGCTGAACTGGGGTCAGTTTCCAACCATCTCACAGACAATGTGTAACTCAACCCACATCAGTTTGAACATGCACACTACATCTGCTTACAAACATAGACATTGTTGGATCCTAACAGACCAATATTTAGCTCTTGCCCAACAGCACAGAGAGCAGCATTGCCACAAAGATGGGCGTCTCACCCAGGAAGTGCATCAGAGAGGAGGCGTGGATGCGCTTGCGCAGGGCCTCCAGGGTGTTACGCGTGAGGCGCAGCAGGGCGTCCACATTACGATGGTTGAAGTGTGAGAGCAGCTCTTGGGCCTCTTCCTCCATCACCTCCATCATGTCTCTCTTTCTCCTCCTTTTTATCAGGGGTGAGGAGGGTCCCGTGCTGGCCACCGTGGTGTTTCTGGACAGAAGTCTCCCCTCTGACCTGCCCTCCTCTTCACCTGTAATTGAATCAATCAATCGATCAATCAATCAATCAATCAATCAGTCAACTTTAATTGACATCAAGCCTTAATCTAATAACAGCCAACAAAATGCTTCACAGATCGCATTACAAAAAAATGTGATGTCCTACAGTAACACCTTACATAGAGTAAAGTTAGACATTCTCACATGCACCCTTCAGTAATACACAATAATGAATCTCCTTTGTGCAAAATCCATAGGGGGCCTGGTGTAGTTACCCTCACTCTCCTCCTGGGTTACTCCACTCTCAGCTCTACTGTGCTCAGCAACCTTCTCCTCCCCACCCCTCTGCTGTTCAAACTCCAGCAGCATGTTGATCAGCTCATTGGCTGCTTCCTCCACCAATGAGCTTTTTGTGTGTAAACTCTGAGCTGCCTTAATGCAGAGGTCCTGGGAAAAAAGAAAGGCATCAGGGTGATTTAGGAGAGCGTAAGCACTGATGACCCATGTGGATGTGAACTATTAATGCTGTGAACAACGGGCAGATTTTTCACAACTGTTTTTTTTGTGCTCAGAGCTCCCGAGTTAACTAACTGAGGAACTTTCCCTGGTTGGTAAGGTACAGCACGAATTATAATATTTTTATACCCTGGTAGTCTGGACAAACTCCTCACAGGTGACCGGTTCCTCCTCAGGAAGCAGGCAGAGAGTGGCACTGCTCATCTCCTGCAAGACGGCATCGATGCGGAACTCGGCCAGGTCATTCACTCTGTCCATGAGCAGCTCAAGGTCCGCTGTGGGCAGGGGCCATCGTCAGCCATAACGCATTCCCTTTCAAACTCTGAGCACTCTGATAAGTGGTTAGTGAACAGCCTCTGAGTGTTTGAACTGAATATTACTGCTCTCTGAGCAGAGTGACTGTGATCTGTGCTTGTTGGACTATCAAGAGTGGTGGTTATGTGGCTGAGGCCTGTGTTTACCGGCTTACCAAGAGCGGTCATTATGCGGCTGAGGTACTTTTCGATGTTCATGGATGTCCAGTTGATGGAAGTCAGACCAGGCAGGATGGCCTCATCCACTTTGGCAAGGTGGGGTGTGGCCAGCTGCAGGAAGGCAGGCTGAATCTTTGCCCGCACTCTGGAGTTCTCTGTGAGGACAAGCTGAGAGACAGCTGGGCTTGTAATCCAGAGGCTGCAAGTTCAGTTCTCTGGTGGTGCACTGCCCTTATACTCTTAGGAACGGTAATCTGAATTGCTTCAATAAATATCCAGCTTTATAAATGGATAATGTAAAATGAGTCATCCTAGATAAAAGAATTTATCAAGTACATAATAATTATAGTAAGAAATTGTTGTGATGCTCGATTAACTTTGAATTAAATTGAATAAGTGGATATTGGTTGGTTAGACTGTCTCTGCATTGCTGCTTGTTTTATCTCACTCTAACAGGGTTCACTACACTGTAGGGACCCATTTTAGATCACAGACTGGCACCAGATCAGGTGATTATGAGGTGATTCATACACACATTCATTGCATCATCAGTGCTTTGGCTGAAAGTAGCAGATTGCCCCCTGGAGGGGAACTCTGATCCAGAAACCTCTGTGAGCTGTAATGTAATCAAGGCTGATAGGATATTTCATTTGGAAGAAAAAATAGGTAATAATAGAATTATACTGAAATTTACCCCCTGGCTTTTGTATTTTCTTTTACTAAATTAAAAAACACTATTACTCCTAAATTCTCCTTGATTGCTATAATGAAAGACACCTGCAGTTTGTTGTAGTTCTTCTTTAGGGCGTCCTGTTTTTGCTGTAGGATGGAGGCAAAGGGAGGTGTCTCCAGTCCCATCCTGGTCATGCAGTCTGTTTCCCTGATCTGGGTCAGGATCTGGGGGTCGAAGTTCACGAACAGCTCCCCGGTCTCTGGGGACTTGACTAGCAGAGAAGCCTGCAGGCCCGCCTTTGCTATCTCGATCTGGGAACAGAAATTCGGGCGAGCACTCTCTTGTCAGCAATTTACTTTAGTGGGCAGTCCCTGATGGAATACCCAGACGCAGGTGTGAGTGCCTCACCTGTTTGAGCCAGCCGCGGTGGTACAGCACCTCATACTCCAGCAGAACTGCGGCCACCCTGTTGTAGTTGCGAATGATGCGCTTGGCCTCGGGTGTGGACAGAACCCCAGGCTGCTGCTGGAAGAGGTCCATGGGCTGCTGGAGCCGGCGAAACAGCTGCCGGGCCCACATGATACGGCCGGCCACAGGTGGAAGGTCCCGGGCGATGGGTGGCTCTGCCTTCTGCTTGGTGTATATCCTGGACACCATCTCGATGTCCCGGCCAAAGTTCTGCAAAATTCTCTGGTACTTCTCATCAATACCCAACTCCGGAATGCCAAGTCTGAAGGGTTAGAGGTGGTTTTAAAATTTATTAAGTTAGTATAAAGAGTAAAAAGAAAAAAAGTCATTGTAAACATTCTGGTAACATGCAGGTATATCTTCTATATCATACTTTGAGAAGAAAACTTAAAATTTTAACTAAAAATTCTTGCTTCTCCTTGCACTATGGATGTTGGATATTAGCTTGGACTTCATAGTTTCCCTGAAATACCTTTCAAATTTCTTCAGAACACTCAAGGCTCTTTCTGTATTCTGAATTTTATCAAATGTGTTTTCCATGAAGGTCTTCAACTGATTCTGGAATGAAAAACAAAAGGCATGTAAGCAGACTTTACACTTTATAAATAATTTCAATAAATACATCTCATGTCAATTATTTCAACTCCAGAATCAGTGAGGGACTTACATGAAGCTCCTTAGTGTTTCTACAGAACTCCTCATAGTCCTGATCGAAGTCCATTCTCCTTTGGTCCAGGAAACTGTACTGTTTCCTCTTCATAGTTAACACAATACCCTGGAATCCAAACAGAAGCATGCTGATTCTTCATACAATCACATCTGGGCGTATTTTAGAATAAAATAAAGAAGTAAAGATAGCTTTATTCATATTAACCTCAAAGAAGAATTCATAACCAAAATCTAATATGTAAAAGTGTATGGACAGTTGAATAACACTATTGCACAGGATAAAGAGGACATGCACACGGTTGCTTGTGAGCATTAGCATTTGACAGGTTCACAACTGTTTACAACAGCATGGGGGATAGAGTCTAAAACAGCAGTAACTGCTCCCCTGAACAGCTAACCATGAAATATTCATAGCTTCACAACCGCCCAGAATTAGTAACTGATCTTTATCAGCTTTTGTTGAATTATTAACAGAAAGAACAGAGATCACAGAGAACCATGTCCCAAAATGCTGAATAATCTCAAGGTACCCCAAATAAGTCATCCCAGCAACCATAAAAATAAAAACCAGTGAACGAGTACATGCTCACAAATGCCGTCTAGTAGTGAATTAGTTTAAATGTAAACATTATCCTGAACACTTCCAATAACAATCGTGCTTTTATGGTAATAACTGGTCATTCCTGCATCAACCAACAGATAATTAGTCATGCATTGTACAAAAGACCAAAGGAACAGTACAAAGGCAGACCAAAACAGACAATGGAACAAATTTACCTCCCATTTCTCCTGCATGTCTGCAGTCTGTCCAGCAGGGGCAGCAAGGCAAACAAACAGCTGAAATTACTCTCAGGGCAAGTAAGCATCTTAGTGGTGATAACCTCTCACAAACCTGACACTATGAATGGCTTTATCAGACAAAATAGGGCCTCAGAAAGGTGTATTTATCTCAACCAAAGGCATCAATCCATTTAATCCCTAAAACACTGCACTCATGGAAATGTCAGTCCAAACATCCTTTTACCTAAAACACCATAGAGACATAACTGTAAAATGCTGTTTGAAGAAAATTGTCAAAAATACTGTCAGGGGATATTATTATGTTGTAGATTATTTAATAGCACCCCACACACTGGTGAGTGGTACATCCACCTAAATTATTTCCTTTGGATTCATTATCAAATTCTTATTCACCACGGAAGAAATTAATTCCTTGCGCAAATGTGGTACGATCACATCTCCAAAAAATCAATATGTAGCTCTTCAATCTTGCTCAGACACATTTAAAAAAAACAGTTCTCTTCATGAAAAATACATTTCTCAGGGTGCAAAAAATAACCCTAAAACTACTTTTTTAAGTATCTATGTTAAGCAAAAAATAAAGAGGGGTCAGATGCACTAAAAATAAGGAAGAAGCTCTCATCCAAAACAACAAAGGCATTGCAGACACACTCAGTGATTACAATGACAGCTCCACCAGTGAAGAGATGCCAACAATCAGAAACTGATATTTAGGAAGAATTATATAACACTGAAACAGGGGATGCGGGAGAATAAGTCAGAAGTTGGAAGAAGTACAAAAACAAGTCAGTAAGCCCAAATACAACACTGTATATCCAAGGTTTCTTGAGGAATTTAGTGAGATCATTTATAAATCATCACCAGAAATCTTGGTCAGTTCTTATAAAACAACCCTGAAGACTATACAATCATAATGCGTAAGAAAGGGGATCACCCCAACCCAGGGAACTACAGGCTAGTTAGTCTAATATGCACGACATGCAAAGTGTTTGGAGCCTATCACAAGGGATAAGCCATTCTTGGAGCATTACGGCAGAAAGTAGACATCTATGAGGAATATCATGTTTTTTTGAAGTCTTGACACAAATAGGAAGTATGGTAATATATCACTGACTCTGACAAAGTGCCACATAAGGGACTCATGCATAAACTGACAGATGCAGGGATTACAAGGATTATCTCCCAATGGATGTCATGTTCTGTGAATCAGTCAAGAGAGCACATACAGAATTAGCTCTGTTAAAGCAACTTGTTATTTTTCTCCCATAATGACTTAAAATGCCAGCCAAAGCTGTTAATATCTGGAGTTCATTGAGCAAAGTACTGCAACGTTATATGGGTTTCTGTAAGATGAACGGCACAAATCACCCCCAAATTCTTCCAAAGATTTCCAAATTTCGCAAAGCTACTCTTCTCAATTTATCTCACTTACATTTAATGAAGGCTATTCCTTCAGTACATACAGTTAGTGGCCTTTAGGACCTATTTCCAGTTGCAAACCAATGGGAAATATGGAAAAACTGCACTCAAACAGTCAGACATGGCTTCTTTGTGTTTTCTTAGGTATGGAAAAAGGGGTGGCAGTGTCAGGCATCCATTTGAAATGTTAACCTCATCTCCTATTAGGCACAAAGCCTCTCAGTTTCTCAGAACGTCCTTATTACCATACAAAGGGGAGTAATCAGCTTCAACAAGATTTTTGTCTGTATCAAAGAAGCTGAGTATCTATGTTTAAACACCCACTTCTGACAAAGCAATATTCAGAAATGGACATTTTTGGCCTCATTTTCAAGGTATGAACCCAAGGTTTAATTGTTATATGAAAACACTGGCTGTTGATTGGAATTCACAACTGAAGACCTGTGTGGATTTGTTTTTTGTTTTCTGTTACCATTTACCTGAAGTACCTCCTACCACCATAGAGGTTTGGGTATGTTGATATGGTAATAGGTGATCAAGTTGAAGATCAGCTGTAAGTACCTGAAACCTGGTTGCCAAGGTCTCAAGGCCCTCGATCTGGGAGTCCTGCAAGGCTGAGTAAGTGTTGATGGTGCTGAACATGCTGAGGATCTTGTTGAGCCGACGTTCAAAGGTATCAAACTTCCCAAATATGTACATTTCACTGAAGTCAAACTGTCTCTCAGAAGGATTTTGCTCCAGCTTCTGTTTGGTTTTGTGGAAGCAGTTTTGGTATTCCTGTCAAGTAAACAAAGAATTATAACATTTACTAACAAAGAATAATTGACAGTTTTACAGAGATAAATACTGAAATGCTATTGAATACTACTTAACTACTGAAAAAAATTTCTAATTTAAGTAACTTATGTTTCTCCACTAGAGAGATCTTCACAAAGGTCACACTCTACATCTCCAACCAATACAGCAACTCTAACACATTAAGAAATAGTTAACTCTAAGACTTTAACCAATACCATGACTCCAATACTGAAACACATATTGTAACTCCAATATTCACACACATACCATTACTTTAAAACTCTGGCCAACATCATAGCTCTGATACTGAAGTTCATGGAGTGATCCTAGTATTCTAACATATATTGTAACTGTAATACAATTCAACCCTGGATGATAAAACAGAAATATTCAAAATAAAACATCAAATTTAGTCACTGAATTTACAAACACTGCTAAACAGCCAGCTGCACAAGGACTACTCAAAATGTGTGTGATAGAGGAGTAAAAAAAATCTAGGGACATATATCCACTATAACCATTTTTATCAACAGAGAAATTATATTTTATCCCTATCATAATGTTTGTAGTTCCAGCATTGAAAGTGAATTCATCAAACTCAAACAGACTGAAACCTGTTTTGCTCTGTAATTTAGGAGAAGAGTCTATTACTTTATTTAAGTGAATAGACTTTTCTATACCTTGTTTAAGTTGATAGCAGCCTTAAGTTTTTCTGCAACAACATCCTGTGGCTGATCCCATATCGTAGCAGTGCCGTTGTTTGTGATATAGGCCTTGCACGCTGTAATCATCTGGTTTGTAACCTGTGATAAAGAAAAATGGCAACAACAGGAGAATGAGGGGGGATGCGAGTCCTCTGTCCACTTTATGTGGGGAAAGTAGAGCCGCACTTACTTTCACAAACAGGGATGTGATCTTCTCTGAGGTGTTGTAGTACCGGGAGATGCTGTGAATCATTCGGATGGCATTGATGAGTCCAGGGATGGCCTCCACCATGGAGACCTGGAATCAGTCACCATATAAAATAGTCACTCTTGGTATGTATGTTATGCAGTCATATATAGGGGAATTAAGAAGGCCCTCATTTTCAAAAACAACAAAGACTACACACCTGAAATCGAAATAGTATTAAATAAACACTTCTTGATATTCAAGAATATGGATTATGGATTTCCACCATATTTTCATGAACTAAACACCCTGCTACATAAAGCAATGAGACAACCCAGATGAACGTTAGATTTCTCTTACAGGGTCACTATTGTATAGTGGGTCACAGAACTTCTCCAGAGTGTAGAGGTACTTCACGTTGTCCTTAGCTTCGTTAGCTGAATCTGTAATCCTGATGTCCAGCTCTCGCCAGGACTAAAGGGTGAAGATATAATCAGAGGAAACACAGATACACAATGCTGACCCATCCAGGTAAGGCTTAACAACAGAAGCATGACTGACTGTTCTAATGTGTGCTCTTATTTCCTAAGAAACATAACAACCTTAAAAGACTACTGTACATTCTATGTAGTAAACATACTTAATAAGGTTGTGACAGAGAGTTATATGAGTGGCTGTTAGTTTTATACAGGAGTGGGAGGGCACCTTAATGAGTTTGGACTTGGCCACCATGAGGACTCCCAGTACAGCCTTCACATCTGGGCTCTTCAGCTGGTCCAGGAGATAGTTAAAGCGGGACATCCGTTTCTTCCAGTGGTCAAGCTCAGCCCGCGGGCCCAGGTCATCTGCCTCCTTTCTCAGCTGGTCACTTTCCGCTAGCACCTAAACCCCACAATCCACAGGATGTCCCAGTTAGCAGGAGGAACCTGTCACCAGTCAACCACCATCACACATTTCCAAGCATTCCGTACCTGCTCAATCTGCTTGATCCACACTTTCATGCAGGCTTCTATCTTCTCCAGCGCCTCTGTGCTATTGGCTACTGCCACGTAATCAGATGGTCCTTTGAGGGTTTTCAAGTCATACATGTCACATTCTTTTAGGGTCACCTGGAGAGTGTTCACAGTATCTACTGTTAGAACCTGAAATGTATTTCTATTTACCACAAAATGAAAACTAGCTGTGTAGCAAAAATTTTGGATCATAAAATTAAAGTTGTATTCCAGCATTTTAGTGACATGAAATCTATTGCTGATTCAAAAATAAATGCTCTTGTTGTAAAATGTAAAATCTGGTTGCAAAAAACCCAGTAATTTTTAAAACAATCAAACAATAATAACAATATTTTTTTCAACAGACCCTCTCCTCCCTGTATACATACAGTACAGCTCATCACATCTCATCTGATCTTCCTCTGTGTTTTTGTGAAGACAAACCTTACTCGACTGCTGTACTGCCTGACAAGTTTCCTCTCCTTCAATATTAATTTGCCTGCAGGTTTATCCTTTAATTTTTCACCAAGCTTCACCTCACATCAATCCATGGACAGAGAAAGTTTTGGCACACCAGCCAGGAAACACTACCCTTGGTACAGACGAACCCTATGCATTACACACAGGAGTGTCATCTGGACATTTCTGCATCACCTTCTCCATGAGGCTCTCTTGAGCACCCCCGAGCACAGCCACAAAGCCTTCCAGAGAACTGAGGAAATCCTGCCGGACTGCAAGGGCCTGGGGACTGGCCAGTTCCCCCCAGCCATGGTGCATGTTCTTCAGGGTGGGGATGAATATCTCAGACAGCAGCTGCTCCACACTCTTCAGCAGGCCCACCTCCGTCGTGTCCAGCATGTTAAAGTTAACATCCTGCACAGTGTGACATGACAGCTCAACAAACTCAGAGACAGGAAAGACAGCTTTTTTTTTCCCAAAAGAACAAGTTGTGTTCACCGGTTTCATGTTCCAGCTGGATTGCAGCTACATGCAGGTGAAAGGGTCTGCTAAAAGGTTGTACTGAAACGTAGAGATCTCCTCCACCTCCTACACACTTTCGGTTACAACCAAATAATTCCCATATGCTAATGAATAATTAAAACTATCGCTTGGTAATATTTGTCCTAACTATAGGGCCATACAAAAAAAGAGTAAACTAAATTAAAGCTAAACTAAATTAAAAATTCTCTGCTTCATAATAAACTGGAATGCAAAAACCTTTCCAAAATAAATAAATAGGAATGTGAAAAACACTTTCAAAAACAACAAAGTAAATTAAAGTATGTTTGAGGTTAAGTTCTTTATTCACTGAAGAATGGTCTATAGAAAGGAAGGCTGGCATAAGACTCACCCTGTGTATGTTCTCTGAGGTAACAGCTTTGGAGACATTGGCTCTTGTGAAAAATACACACACTCCGTTCAGAGCAACGTCCCGGCCCTCTGTCACAAACACTTTGGGTTTTTTGCTCCGGCTAAGGGAGGCAGCCGCTGTTGGGGTCAAGACACATTGCACTAGTTATTATCTCTAATGTTCAGTCAAACCAATGACTAAGCTAAAAGACTTCTCTGTATCAACATCCCAGAACCTGTTTCCACTCAACACCCTCCATTAAATTTCATTAATTGATTTCACCCCACCAACAGAGTGGGCATGTGTCTCACCTGCTTCTGCTGGCTCAGCCTCCTGGTAGTAGAACATGATATGTGGAAGTCCTCCAGCAGCAAAGAAGTGTTCCATTCTATCAATCTGAGAGATGATGCCAAGAAATAACTACCATAGCTGTTCTGTAATAATTGCACTTATCATTGTATTATTCTCCTTCAAATCTACGACCCAGAAATGGACCTCAAATTATCAAGTGCCTCTCCAGAAATCACATGCTACACCAAAAGCTGATGCTGAAGTGATGTTACCAAATGCTCACTGTCTACACACAGAATAGTATGTACAATACTTTCGTATGATATATGATAAGTAAAAAGGTATTGCTGAAAGGTAAACAGGGAGTGGAACTGTCTGACCACACCTGAGTGCCTTCCAGAATGGAATCCTCTATGTCAGCTTTCTCCAGGCCCAGACAGGACGCCACTATGCTGAGAACATAGTCATGCCTGCCATCCAGCTGGGCACGTTTGGCCTCCCGCTCCTCCTTCAGTTTTTGCTGTTAGAGCAAGGAGACAGGACACCTCAGTCACAAGTTATTCCACTGACACCTGTTTCTGTAGCACATAGGACACACCAGTGTTCTGCCCAATTCTGGATCTGAGTTTGAGTCACAGCAACACACAGTCCAAGTAAGGAGCATGTCGGAGGCAGGAGTCACATCAGCAAAGAGACTAGAGTTTCTAATGGTAGGATACTGACCTAGGTCCACCCTATCAACAGGTAGATGGAGGTAGATGCAGACTGACTGTATCCATAAGTGAAAAATACTCACATTTTGAAATATCCAATCAAGGATGATGATAATGTGAAAAGATTCCTTGCCAGCTAATTTGTGTCTTTATAAGATAAGCTTTAGCTTGTTCAAAAGAAAAATACAAGATTACAAATAGTGTAAAAAGTTTATAAAGAGACATGACAAATAACGGAACACAGGCATACTCAACAGCACTTCACATAAGAATAATTATTTTGTAGCAAAAAGTGCAGAAGACACAGGATCTGTATCACAATTTGTACTGAAATGGAAATGGAGTTTTTCACAAAAAGGATTCTGCCCAGAGCACAGAATTTTGGCAGGAAACCCAGGGGTTTATACAACTACTAGGAATAAAGGGATTAATATAAGTTGCTCAAGTTAATGCTGTATTAATACTGTTTATTAAATTTTAGATAGAGTGACAGTTCTTGTGAGTGTGTGTGTGTGTGTGTGTGTGTGTGTGTGTGTGTGTGTGTGTGTGTGTGTGTGTGTGTGTGTGTGTGTGTGTGAGTGTAGTGAACCTGAGCCTGTACATCTACTTCCATGATCAAAATGAAAAAAAAAACTCTTAGTAGCAAAACAACAATAAATAAAATAAATGCATTCTTCCCCAGAATTAAATATTAAAACCTACATGACAGCTGAATCCATTAATATTTTCAGTATCAAGGAAACATCATTTGACTGTCATTACCAACCCAAGGCTGTTTTAAGTGCAGGGTTCAGAGAGGCTAATACATACTTTAAAGGCAGTGATCTGGCTGTTGGATATAACAGATGAGTATGGCTCCCCTTTACTTTTTGCAGACTTTGAGTCAGCCATTTTCCATAAAAGACAAGTAATCACTTCCAGAGTCTGGTCTCCACAACAAGCCACAAGATACTCCTAGGCTCCTCAGTAAAAAAATCTAAATTAAAAAGTTCATACAGATGTAATAAATCCACAAGGTATGGTTCCTGTCTGCTTTTCAGCTGCAGATAAAGCAATCTAAACAATTCAAAGGCAAAGTGAAAAAGACATCCAAACTGTCCTTGTTCCTGAAAAGGTCTTAAATCCTGATTCTTATTGACACATCATCCAGACATGTCCCTGTGCGTTGTTCTTGTTATCCGCCACTGTATTCCAGATCAGAGCAGTTCAGAAACTGACTGCAGGTTACATTAGGAGAAAGACATACCAGGACTAACAAGTTAACAGTTAAACAATAAGCGCTTCCCTTGCGAAAACAGACAGGGCCCCCTATTAAACACCAGCCAGACAGTAAAAGTTCCAGCAGTGAGTTGTTCAGTGCTGCTGCTTGGTAACACAATCAAAAGACAAATAACTGCCACCCGCTCTGTGTAGAGAGCTTCCTGTGGCACAACCAAATGCCTCACTCCCCATTTCTGTGTGCAAGTCTTACAATGGGAACATGGTGCTTAACAACTGATTTATGGTTAAGCTGCCTTTTGCTGGGAATAATTAAGATTCAAGCGTGCACTCATTGTCCCAGTGCTTAATTTTCACAAACACATACAAACATGCACACACACACACACACACACACACACACACACACACACACACACACACACACACACACACACACACACACACACACACACACACACACACACACACACACACACACAATAGTTAATGCTGAAAACGCTAATATTTAAAGACACTGCAATGTCTTCTGCCAAGCGGAAGTATTGTGACAATCTTATGAGGACTGCCGACAGGCAAAATACAAGGATGTTGGTGCAACGCTTGTTTGTAAAAAAAGGCATTTTTAATTTATTATATATCATACAGAGAATATTTAAATCATTTAGATTATTGCTGCTTCAGTCCTGCTGGCGTTCCTCAGAACACACAAACAGACATCATGGGGCATCCTGTTGCTTTGTATTTTGCCATTTTGAATTATTAGTGGCACTTTGACATGAGGAGCACATGGCTTTTTCCTCACTGTTAGGACTGCCAATAGCCAAAAAAAACAAATTCACTGTATAATGTCCCAGTATCCAGTAGCTGCAAGACATTTCCTGAGGAGCTGCAACAGCAAGAAGCAGGAAAGAGCCAAAGAAGAAGAACAACACAATAGCACCAAGGTGTGAACACCAAGTCAAAGCCTCACACTAGAAAGAGGCACAAGATGAGGATTTGACTAAGCAAGAGTGCGCATTTGATCCATCCATTGTAAGCAGAAGGTAAGACCTGGGAAACAGGGTAGATGCAGGTAGCTTTTTTCCACTGAGGTTTTTAAAAAATTTTGGCCACATCCTAATGTGGTAACACTTCAGTTGACTTATTGTGTTGAAGGAAGCCATCTGGCTTTTTGTGCCAACTTGTCTTTTTTTTTTTGGACTTTCTGAACACTGTTGTCTTCACCCTCTCACTCCCTCTAAACAAATCAACATACGAATAAACAGTGTTTTCTTGAACATTGAAAGAGCAGAAACTGACTAGCTTGTTTAAAGATCTGCAAATGCCGCTGGTCTTTTCTTTTGTTTTGTTTTTTGTCTTTTCTATATAATCCACATTATATAGATACAGTACATGTAGATCAGCTACCTGACTGGTGACACTAGTCTCAGCATAGCAACATGACAAAAAATGAAAATTATGATGTTTGAAAAGTATATTGAGTTGAAATTATTAACTAATTCAGCGATCATTTTTTTAAAGATAGCAAGTATACAATTGGTTGCAAGCAAAGTGAAATGTTGTTTGGTTACAAAGATAATGCTTAACATTATACAAACAAAAGAATTCAGAAATTGTTAATTTAATTGTTAATTTGTTTATTTTAATTGAAAGTGATATATTTTGTGATGGGTATGCACACATCCTACTGACATATCAGCAGTATATGCATTCAGTGGTAACTAACATATAAATTAGTGACTGGCAGCAAAGTCCTGCACTGAATTTATGATCTCTTCACTAATAAGCAAACTGACAACTGAAGCACCTGAACATTAAATCTGATTGACTTCGGCAGGGGGAGTTATGAGTTATCACTTGCTTGATATCTCGTATCAGAGTAACAGGAAGAAACAAGCCTGGACGTGGAAGAGCAAACAGAGCTACTGACCCCTGAGACACACACAATCACGGCGTTGGTGTGGGAAACCATCCACAGTGCATGTCAACCACAACCGCCAAACTATAGGATTAAATAATAAAACCAAACCCCACAGGTTGCTGGGTGACTATTTAGCATCAACAAACAAACGTCAACAGTATGGCTTCAGCTTAAGAAAAGAGAGGTTCCAACATCAATATTTTTAAGCCTCAGTTTTTTTTACATTAAAAACAATCATTTAAATGTTTATTTTAAAAATGGCAAAAAGGAGAAGAATGCTTTTTTTTCCATTTGATTCCCTTTACTGTCACACTGTTAAGTCTTATCTGAAACCTAAACATAGATTATGCTAATCATCATAAGTAGCATAAGCCTCCATATAATTTGACCTAGGCTTATGAGCTTAGCTACTTTTCAGAAATATGTGATAATAGAAATGCAGAAGAAAAAATTGCTGCACTTTGTACCTTAAATTACCGCAAATCCTTCATCATAGGTCTGGAGAATTACTTGAGTAATACTAGATTAGGCATTTCTGTCAAAACAAAATGAAGGCTTCTCATGGTTTCTGAAAAGGTCTGTATAGGGAACACTTCAAAATGTCTTAAGACATTGGCTTATCACCTCCAGCAACTCTGTCTGTCCAGACTTTAGTTGGTTAAGCTAGCTGGCCGGCTTCAAAATGTCCAGAACACCTGAAATGTCGACGGAATCTCCAAAGATCCTGACGTACCTCTTTTTCCGCTGCGTCTTTACAAGCTGTCTTGTATGTACATAGGCTTGGGAAAGCTCTCTCTGCTTCCCATGAGACAGGTGCAGCACAGACTGTGGCATTATCGCTCAAAGCAGGGAAAGCTCCAGTATTCCTGTGGTACAAGGGTATCTGAGGAGCTGTCTGAGGAGGGTGTCTTCATGTCAGAGTAGAATTCCCTGTTCAGCATATTCACTGAGAGATTTTCATTTTCTCTCAGTTTTGTGGACATATACACTTTGATTGCAGATGATTTTGTCGTTTACTTTGGTGGCTGACCAAAATTTATTTTTATACAGGGCACACACACGTACATCATCTCTTCCCACATCTGCTATTCAGCCACTCCTTCCACTTAAATCTGCCTTGTGCCAGAAACAATGGGGTACAAATATTACACCAATACCCCTCCAGTAATGAGGTCAGCTCTTCCTTTGAAGGTATAAAATGACCCTACAGTTTTGCCTTTCCTAACCAAATATTGTATCACTAAAATATGTTGTCTATCACTTCGTCTTTACATTGGCTCTGGCAATTTCTATTCACATATGTTATACTCGGAGTAAATTGGAAATATTTACACAGCTCTGCTATTTCGCATTAAATGGAAATGACAAAACCCAACACCCACGAATATTCAGACCATGTACATTACAGACCGCCAGGCATCCAGGAGACAGAGCTAGGCTTGTGTTTCACTGCCTGCCCGTGTGTTTTGAAGAACAGCATCTCTTACCTGGAGCACCCTGGAGACGCTCTGTTTCCAGAGCCGGTTTTTAAAAGGCCGGGACATCCTCTTAAAACTCCAATCCGAAATCAAGAGACCTCAGCCACCCCCAAACCTACGTGTGAATGTTCACCCTCAGACGGACAAAAGAACAGCCTCTCATAACCTCCTCTTTGTGAACACTGTAGACTCTACCAGCTCAGTCTTTAATGGGCTCTCTCTACCTATAAACTACTCAAACAACTTAAAGATGTGAGCAAACAGGCCAGCCCAACAGAATCACAAAAGGTGGCTGTCACAGCGCCACAGCCCGCGTCCTGCATCACCAGTTCCCTCTGTGCCCCTCCATTTGATGCCTTTGTCAGGGAAGACAGCACAGTGTAAAAGAAGACTTTTAATCCCTGATCTGTCTCACAGCCTGTGTGTCCCGACTCTCTCATACCCCTGCCAGCATCAGATCAGTCCAGCTCGTCTATCAGGCAAGAGGATTCAGATAGCTTCCATTGATCACTTGGGGTCCTTAACACTTGGGCAGATACTGCAAGTTGAGAAATCTAATGTTGCGTGAAATGTGACATCTCAGGGACCTCTGGAATTAACCTTCAGCTGTGTTGTTATAATAGTCTTCACACATAAAATGTGAATTGATGAAACATCTGGTAATGTTCCTGACAGCTTGAGGAGAAAGGCAGCCACCTTAAACTCCTGAAGGTCTGGAGTTAAGTGTAGAGACAAGGTCAAGTCTCTACTTATATCAGCACCACACCTCCACATGATACAGAATCTCCCACAGATAACCCTCTCCATCAGAAGTAGCCTTACTATAATCTGTTAAATTATTTAATGAACATTAAGCATATTTAACATGACCTTATTTGAACCTTTTATTACCATATGAATTCACATGCAGCGCAGGCACACAGTCTCACACAAAGACTTTTAACTACAAAGGTATTTAATTAAATGATTACTTTTCTATAAACTATATTTAAACTAAAGATAGAGGGACACTCAAACCAATCTAAATATTATTACATCTATACTGCAAGGTGCAAAAGCCCAAAAACCATCTGCACTTGAGATAATTACCATGGGGTGAAAGTGCAGGCATGCAATCACCCAAAAAAAACTAGCAAAGTACAGAATTGAAGGTTTGTTTTCACAAGACATTTTTGCCATTTAAGTAGAGGAATAAGTATCTGAATTGTCTGGATACAATGTATTTAAATCCTGCCCTAATTTCCAACCTAGTCATCAACAATAAAAATAAATAAATAAATAAATAAATAAATAAATAAACAAACAGAAAAAGGTTTTCCTAAATTGAATCAAAATCATAGATTCATTCAGATTGAATGAATCTATGGTTTTGACTGCAGCTGTTACTGCAGCTACAAAAGGGTAGGAATGAACTGAGATAAACTTACATCAGCAACCTTCCTATATAATCTGTATTTGATTCAAAGTCAAGCATGTTTAAAAAGGGCAGTTATAGGGCAGGAAAAAGAATCAACATAACATAATCTATATTAAATGCATTATAATTTCAACTTTCACAGAATTGTAGATGCTGGCATTTTTTAAAAACCCAAGCTAGAAACGTTGTTTACATGTTTTTTACAAGATATAATAAGCGATTAATAATAATTTGATTCCCTTCACACAATATGGAGCAGAGGAAAGCAAAATACTGAGCAGAGAAAAACAGAAGAAATAGGTATTGGTGGCTGATACTAGCTGCGTACTGTATGTGGATATGTGACTCCATGGTAGGAGGCAGTTCACAGCTCAGCTTGGCTCAGCTTACCTTGTTGTGATAGTCGGGGTTAAAGTGCAGCATCCTCACTTGTGAGTTGGCCCTTCCTGTTCCTCCCTCTTAGTTATTATTATCATTCATGTGATCACACCTTCACAAATGAGATAAACCACCTGGAGCATTCAGCATCTAATTTTCCCATCCAAAGGTCCAAAGACCATGTAATCCTGCATCTGAGATGCAAACATTGTCCCCCCCCCAGCATTCTCCCTAACCGCCTTGTCAGGTATCAGGTGTCCACTTTCTGGCCAGGTAATTATCAGCACTGGTCCTATCACCTTGCGGACATGGCCCCTGGGAAAGGGTGCCCAGAGGTTCATTGTTATAGAGACTACAGGGCTACAAGTCTCTGTGCATTTTAAAGTGTAAAGTGATGCTGTGGAGCATATCTGCATTGCAGACACTGCAGGTAGGGACAAGATTATTACAGTATTGCTAATAAACACTACTGGTCAAAAAGTTATCTATGTTACCATAACATAGTAATGCATGCTATGCAATGATTTAAAACAGGACTTCAGGGAGGAAGCAAGCAGTTAAGTTAAGTATTAAATTAGTATTTACCCTTCACATTACAGTGGGGTGTGTGGGAATCACCCATGAACACTTATGGATTGCATACCACGGGGCTAAATCTTTCAATTTCACCTTTCAATTTCACCAGAACATTGGCTCTGGAATAGCTCAGTGGTTAAGGTGTTTGCCCTGGGGGAAAGCTCAGCTCTACAGCCCAGGTTTGACCCCAGCCATGTCATCAGCCCATGATGAGAAGCACCCCACAAACTGGCTTCATTCCAGGAGTGGGTAGGTCGGCCAGAGTCCCCTCTTGTCACTGCTCTTAGGCACCCTGTGACTTGTCAGCCACCTGCAATTTGTATGGATGACATCAGTGGAGTTGTGCCTATGCCTCCAACACGCACCAACTGTGCTGTAGTGTGTTGTGTGACTTGCAGTGCAGAAAATAGCAGTGAGCTGAGCATGAGTGTATCGGGGGATTGCATTCATCTCACAACAGTGCTCCTGTGCAAGTGCAGAGGCTGTTCCCGAAAGACAAACCAAGTACACAATGGGCATTCTAAATTAGGGTTGCATAAAGGGGATAGGGTATAAAAAACTATGTTCTTCTCATTGCAGGACTACTGCTTACTATTTTTGCGACATCCTCATTGAAAATATTTGAATTCACATTATTGTATACATGTTCACATGACAAACACACACACACACACACACACACACACACACACACACTCTACATACAGCATATGCCTCAAAACCCCCTAAATGGCACAAAACCTAAACCTCAGAACTTACAAGTACCAGCACAATATTTCACAGGGAGCAAAAACTTTAACATGAAACACTTCAACCAATTAAATTCCACCAAACAGTTCTGTACATGCATCTAGTGACCACAGAAGATCACAGCTGGGGGTGCTCTTCACAGGAGATTTACCTGGAAAAGGACTGCCATCTCTGCATTTAAAAACAACTTGGTCATCAATATTAGATAAAGACATGAATGATTCCTGTAGTAAGCCAATGTAACTGGAGTCTATGTTGAATAATGCATTAGGGCTGAGAGGAAGGCAAAATGCCTCAAACAGGAGAGAAAAGGAACACATAAAAGCAAATAAGGATGATGTGGACTTACAGGAATGTCTCTTGTCATATTCAGTTACCTTTTATTCAAGTAATTATGACATAGTTACCTTTTATGGCCACCAAATATTGTATTTTATTTTTCTTGTACTTACTTCTGTGTGGCATACAACAGTATTGAGTGCTAAATTAAACATTATATAAAATAAAATACATTAAACATTATATAGCATGCTTAATTGTTTGAGTATTTAATTTATTGACTGATTGATTGATTTATCTACATCAGCTTTAAATACTGCATTCATTTAACATAGAATAAAACTGCACATGCATTTAAATATTTTTATAGAGTTGGTAAGAATATTCCCCAGGTTAAGATGTTTATCCAGCATGTATGCATTTATACCCACACCACAAAATATTTTAATATATGATCACTGGAATGTCAGCTACAATATCTTTACATTTATTATGAATAACTTAGCATGCACCGTATTATCATATCTGAAATGTGCTTTTACTTTAATCAATTTATCAATTTACAATTGTTGTGAACAAAATGTGCAGAAACATATTTTTGACACGAACCAGTTCTGTGGGACAATGTTGCCACCTACTGGTGTAAAGTTAAACACCTGGTCACACGTTCACTATACCAAACTAAACACAGTAGGCTGCCAGAGTGCAAGGTTCTGAATTAGACTCTCCAGCACAGCGCTGTGCTCTAATCATATACCTATGGCCCTACTTTATCATGTGACTCACGAGGAAGTTTGCAATCATCACCACAGAAACAACTACGAATACCAACATAACATGCCATTAGCCATACACAAAGCCTTTGAACATTAGCACTGTCTGAGATAACTACAACGTTTACGTTGTCCATTATGTTATTTGCATTAGTAATGTACTTGGCAGACGCCCCTATCCACAGTAACTTAGATAACATTTGAAATGTACACATTTATTCAAACACCTTCACAGTTGTCCCAAGCTTATTACAGACAATGAGATCCTGATGATTGTCCTCTTGGTATTCCAATTGGATAAAATGCACTAAAGATCACCAGGATTTATACTGATTATAGGAAAATCCACTGTATGGCTCAGAAGGAGTTTGCTCATTTTTATAATGTGAACTATTGATGAAATTCAAAAATATAATGTTACTTACTGTTACTTACTGTCTTACCTAGGTAAGAGCAAAAACTATTTAGCCTACGACATTCTGACCATGTGTGTACTGACCAGGTGTTTATTCAGGTCAATAAGCTCAGCTTCTTCCACTCGACACACCTGAGCTTCGAGCAAACCTACTCTTGTATAAACACATAAACATAATACATATTAATGACAAATAATTTTAAAGAAAACAGATTTTTCACTTTCCCCGCTATATTTGCTGCTAACTTTTCGTCTTAAAAAAAATAATAATAACAATAATAATAACAAAAAACTTCTATTTCTGTTTTTTAATAAAATAAGGGTTTCTCAGGTAAAGACATTCCAGTCTGGCCAACGGAATATGTTTTCCCATTCCCGGCAAACTTGCTCCGAAACAAAACTTAATGTATTCTGTAAAGCCCCAGAGAGACGGAGCACAATGTACAGTATATGGGAGATCTCACGCTAGTTATGTATCCACATATTACCAATGACGTGCTAGCTAAAACTCATAGTCAAGTTAAAGCAGTGGCATTTCAATGAATGGGTTCTATCATAATCAGACTTTCCTCCATTTTTGAGAGACATCTATACTTTTTCTTCCGATTGTCTGAACTGAGCTGCAGAGAGTGAGGACGCATTGGAGGTTTACATTTTTCGACTTCTGCGCCCGACTGCAGGGCGTTTTTTCTATGCCATCTTTTGGGAAGCGGAAAGGAAAGCAAACAGAGGAACCGGATCAGAGGAGGCTGTTTGTGAATGACCATTATATTCTGGGAAAATAAGTGGCTCCTACAGAACGTGATCATTTGCGGTGAATTGGTTATATGTACTTCAAAATCAAAATCAATCATCAGATGATGTTTTTATTTAATATAATGAGGGCTAGTTGCAACCAATTAACGAGACCATCCTTGGGCACAGGAAAGACATCCGATAAAAGCGTAAATGCACTTTTAAATAACGTTAAGGTACTTAAGTTAACAAAACAATACTAAAGAAAAAAAGAAAAAGGATGACAAAAACTGAATGCACAAACCTGAATTTCTTTTACATTCTCAACTGGAGCTGTTTGTTGGATCGGTCTGGTCCTGAGAGTAGACTTTGTTGAATGTGAGCTATAATCCACGTTTTCACTTTGCAGACTTTTTGTTAAATGCGTAAACGCGGAATTCGCGGATTTTGACAACTGGTTATTATCTCCGAAGTGCTTTTCCATCGTGATATTCTACGTCAATTCTATGATTCTTCAGCATGTGCACAGCTAGTTTTGGACGTGCCAGTGTTTATGCCTTGAGGCGCAGTTCCCAGATTTCACTTTCTGGCCAATAAATTGTTGTTCCCGGTTACCATGGAGACACCGCGGAGGTCTTTTCGAAGCTATTTGAGGTCCTCTGCAAATACCGACCAAAGCAAAAAGATTGCTTTCGGTGGAAAGAGATCCTGTCCCTAAACACTGATCCTGGATCAGCTTCCACTTCTTATACGAAATGGTGGACATAATGGATAGAGACGGAAAAATCAGTCCTGGATCGGTTGCAGGCGGACGGAATGCATGATAAACGTAAATTTCGTTTGTCATTTGACAGACACAGCAGTTGCAACGATTCTGTCTTTGCGAATATTTTTCATAAAGCAGTGTAAGTCTCTATGACAGGAAGTATGTTATTTTCCAATCTTGTTAACTTGAAAATTTCCCAGAAGCGTTATGTCATTGCAGGAGGGCTATATTTAACTTTATTAGGTCACCTAGGCTTAATGCATTCAGATTTCGGTTGCAGCCAGTAGCTGGCCCCCATAAATTGCAATTGATTTCTACGATCAACATAAATGCATTATATTGAAAGAGGGGCAGATCATATTTGCAAATATTCCTACAAGCGTGAAAACTAATTTAACATAAACATACCTGCACCACTCCCCTGTTTATGTTGCACAAAAGTAGCTGTATTCTCATAGAAACAGTTGGCCGCTAAACGGGAAATACTGAGAAAAAACAAATGGCACGATAACAACAACCATTATTATTATTATTATTATCGTAGTGGTCTCCGTAATAAAAGTAGTTAAAATGCGCGACGTCAGACGGCACACTTGCCTTACGATTGATTATGACCACAAGAAACAGATCGCATGGTCAATGTTGGTACGCAATGGTTGCCACACAAATCGGCAGTGTGTATTGCCTGACTATATGGCTGCCCGCTGTCATATTATATTGTATGTCTACAATGTAAATTGTGTAAATCAAAGCAAAAAAACAGAATCGCAGTTAGGCTACAAGTCAGAACACAGTGCGACCTATTGAGTGAAATTTTTGAAAAGCTTTCGGACACAGTTAAACAGAAGGAAGACTTTACAATTCTAACATGGAATATTGGGAGTTTTTTTGTATCACTGTAACTTATTTCTTAAAAACCAAGACGTTATAACTTTGTATGCTACTGATTTTGTCAGTAGGGGGGCGGGATCTGCCCAACCCCGGCTCTGCACTGACGTTCTTGAATAAACGTGACATCATACACAACCAACCACTACATCCGCGTTGTTCGTCAGCTGACAGAAAGCAGAAGTCATGAGACTAAACATGGCTTTCAGCAGTGTGGGGACTGCTTTGCTCTGTGCTCTTGCCTTAACTACTCATTTGACAGTAAGTGCACCGTTTAACTTATTGTTAAGGTTTTATTCTTAACGATGACGTTGATGTCGTTATTTTATTTTATTAGTTTGTCGTAAATACACAGTAAATTGTCGGTCATTTGAGGATATCCAGCAATCCAGCTAGCTAACGTTAGCCATGTACATAAACAGCTGTCTTAAAGTTTGTAAATCTGACAGATTGATGACATGTTCCCAAGTTCATAGTTTGTGTCAGCATTTGCACCTGAGAAAGTACACGTTAAAACATATTAGAAAGAGGAATGTTAGTGGAGAGAGTATACCTAGCAATGTTCGAGCTGCAGTCTGTAAGTTAGGGACAAGAAAGCGGATGGCACCATGTCACATTCTAATCATATTTTCTAAAGTTCTGACCGCTCAGCTTTAATCGACAACATCCAGCTAGTACTACTGAAATGTAAGTGCTTTTAATATGTAACGGCTTCATCTGAAATTGACTATAATGTTCCTCCAGGGTTTCATGAATGGTCACTGGTTGTCAGTACAGGTGTCGTTGTGCATGCGGTCAGACGAAATGGATGACGTTACTGAAGTTACATAGCTATACAGCAGCTTACATTCTTGCACGCATATTTTTGAAAATATGTTTCTTTCCTTTACAGTCTAATTGTAAGGTACGTGAATTGCTGATGTAATGTACGAATTGCATCATGGTGCTGTTAGTCTGACCGTCTGTAATTTGAACTATATTTTATTGCCTGTTTCATTGCCATTATTTCCTCATCTAACTTCAGTCATCAAGGAATCAAGGACTGTCTGTCAGCGTTTTCGTCTATGTAAACGAGCTGTCCAGCTAGCGTTGTAACTCAAGGAATGAGCGGTATTGTTGTTTGAAAGCAACAATTTTAACAATAGATAAAAAATGTTTGTCAGTATAGCAATACTTTACCATTCAGGAAAGCACTGAAAACGCAAGCTTCACCAGGGGCATGCAAAGTTAGTTTTATCATTCAGAAGTGTCTTTATTTCCATATTTTAACTATGCAGTTAAAGAAAGCATACAGTTACTATGTATGAAAACCAAGAAGATGTGGGGCACTTGTGGGCTGAGCACTACAATATGCTATACTGATATGAGGTCATCACCCTGTGTTGAGCTGTTGTCCAGTCCAGATGACATACATCTGCACCCATATTGTCTCTGTCAGCTCTGACCTTCTTCTGTGACCCCTGCCCCCATCACTGAAAGCTTGTACGTATCAGGACTGTTCAGAGCATCTCTGATGTCTGTGTTCCTCTAGTGGGCTTCACCTCGCACTTTCAGCATAGACTACCAAAATGACTGCTTCCGTAAGGATGGAGAGCCATTCCGCTACATCTCCGGCAGCATCCACTACAGCCGCATCCCCCGGGTCTACTGGAAGGACAGGCTGCTCAAGATGTACATGGCCGGCCTCAACGCCATTCAGATGTACGCACTGAAACATAACCACCAATCTTCACAAAGTGTGCTCTTTTCTAACATACAGTACCAGTCAGAAGTTTGGATGTAACTTTTATACTTTATTTTTACTGTTTTCCACATTTTAGAATAATAGTGAAGACATTAAAACTATGAAATAACACAAATGGAATTATGCAGTGACCAAAAAAGTGTTAAACAAATTCTTCAATCTGTTAAACAGGTTCTTCAAAGTAACCAAAACATTTTTTTTTAATAAAGGCTTTTTTGGAAAGACATTCATACATAGGCATCAACTTCACTGTTTATATTCATCCAAGAAACAAATTTCAAGTATTTAAGCATAAGTCTTTAGATCAAAATGTCTGTGAATGCATGTTTCCCATTATCTTAATCCAAACTTTTGACTGGTACTGTAATTCTGGTTACGGCTCGCATTTCTGTCCCTTGCATTGCTTCAAGGGAGGCGTAATAAAAGGAACTATATGCCACAGTCATGCATCTTGTCACATGAGGAGCTGTGTCCAGAGTCCGTCTTATTTCCTTATGCTGTCTCGTGGTTGCTTGTATTCAGGTACGTTCCATGGAACTACCATGAGCCTGCTCCTAGTCATTACAACTTCAGTGGAGACCGGGACCTGCAGCACTTCCTCCAGCTGGCACAAGACATTGGCCTCCTGGTCATTATTCGGCCAGGGCCATACATATGTGCAGAGTGGGACATGGTGAGTGCAGAGTGCATTAGCTCAGCTGACTTCAGTGAATCATTCCCAAGTCACACTCACCCTCATACAGAACAACTGTCAGACTGCAGAAGTCTGTGCTCAAATGTAACACCCAAAGATGGCCACAAGGGGGCAGTGTTCACCTCTTATATGTGGAGCTTATTGTATTGAGACTCCCCTGACAGACAGCATTCTTGACTGGTGTGCTCATCTGTTGACTTCTTCGAAAATGTCATTTGAATGCATTGCAGTGGCAATATTATAAATGTATTGAAATAAATTATAACTATCTGCTCTGATGTGTTAGGGGGGCCTACCAGCCTGGCTGCTCAACAAGAAAGACATAGTGCTTCGCTCCTCTGATGCAGGTCAGTGATTTACAGATTGGAGTGAAGGTCACTATTTTGAATTGCACTGCTTATAGAATAGCTTTGGTCCTGTGGAAGTTTTCTTAGAGACACACTTACCCACATTACGTCTGTGCTGGACAGAGCTGTCTTTGTTGTGAGACGTCATCTCTGTGTTCCAGATTACCTGGATGCAGTTGATAAATGGATGGGGAAGCTGCTCCCAATGCTCAAACCTTTCCTCTATCAGAACGGAGGGCCCATCATCACAGTGCAGGTGAGAACAGATGTACCATTGTTACAGAACAGGTGGGGCTGTTTCTCTGCTGCCTCCTTAGCACTGTCGCCATGAAAAATAGCAACACTCGCTGATGGTGAAGCAGACCAAAGGCTTTCATTACTCAGTCCTTTACAAGCAAACTATAGTGCAGTCCACTTATAAGAATGTTATCAATACAGGATGACTTTATTTGTATAAACAGTTGATTCATAAAAGCATTTGATTCTTAGAAGTGGAATAACAAAGGAATGAATAAAATTGATATTTCATTTAAGCATTTTTATGTGATCTAACTTTAACTGTCTTTAGCTAAATGCTTCAAACATGGAACAAATCATATTTTAATGTATACTATTTTGTAAAAAAAATAAAATATACAATGTACAATTACACAATAAATAAAATAGTATGAATCACATTAATTATCTGAATAAAATTAACTATGCAAATTGCTGGTACTCTCTAAGCTACAATTCTGTGGTGCAGACACAGTCACGACAGACATCATACGTTTCCTGCCAAGGGCAGAAAGTGACTTGCCATTGGAAAGTCAGGACATTTACATTTACACTTCAGGACTGTGTCCATACAGTATTACATAATGAGTCTATAGGGTCATAATTTATCTGGCAAAAATACCTTATTCTCATTGTTCTTTGTGTGTTGGTGTGGGGCGTCCATGTTCATGCATGTTTGCTTTTGTCTGTGTGTTCAAATATGGGTTTGTGAGTTTGAGTGCATATGTGGATGTGTTCACACGAAGAAAGCGACTTGCCATTGGCTACAATGGATAGATGTAGCAAATGTCTAAATATACAGAGAGGCAAATGGTGACAGATGTTAATTGGGGCCAATTTACATTGCATATTATGTAATATGGCAGGGAAAATTAGGAAAAAAGGAGAAGAAGATAAGAAACAATGTGAAAAGCTTGCAAGTGTGTGCATTGTGGTCATGTGAGATTATGCGCAAATTCTGTATGTTCAAGTGAAGTTAGATGGCACAGAAGTTAATGTTTGTAATGACTCAGACCTCAGTTTCATTGCAGTAATTTATGTAGGGTATTTCTTGTCACATTACATTACTTGCATTTAACAGATGCTCTTATCATGAGCCACTTACATAGCTTACAATATTTTACATGTTACCCATTTATACAGCGGGATATTTACTGAGGCAATTCTGGGTTAAGTACCTTGCCCAAGGGTACAACAGCTTTACCCCCACCGGGAATCGAACCAGTAACCGTTCATTTACAAGCCCTGCTCCTTGCCACTATGCTACACTGCTATTTCTGTAGAAAACTATTAAATAATATCTGTTGTATATCTGTACTCCATCACTACCACAGAAGAATAAATACACTTTTTGGAGTACTTCCGTTGGCTTGCTGTAGATGGCACCAAAGAATATGAAGTACCACACATATGTGTTGACATAAAAGGAAAACACGTTATCTGCTTGAAATCTTTCAAACCCAGGTGTTGTTTCCCCTCAGGGGAAAATCACACATAGAGGTGTGAATATGTTCTTCGCAAGATTTAAGTCCACAAATGTCGTTCCCCATGTCTGCTTGAGATTGCAGTTACTGATAAGACAACGGACAGCAGTCACACATCTCTGCTCTTTTCTCTGATGTGCAATGACTGAGAACTCGACTAAGAGGTGGAGTAAAAAGTTATCTGTGCTATCTTTTTCTCTCTCAAGCCCCTCCAGATTGTATCTATAACATGGGTATGACCAACGCCTAAATTTAAAGCAATGTAGGCCAATGAGGACTACTGGTGTAACTTTGACAGGCAAGGTTTGTCGATTCTCCTGACACTGTGAACAAAAAGATCAATGCATTCAAGTCCCTTTGGGCTTATTTTTGCCGTTGAAATGTGCGGTGCTTGTTGTTTTAATGTAGTGTGAGGAGACATGGCATTCTGCCCGCTGTGGTTGTGAAAACCATGCCTGCATCACTCTGCATTATCAGGTGTGAAGAGTGCAGTGCGTTCTGGGAAATCCAAAGTGTGTGGCTTTCTCATGCTCTCACAGGTGGAGAACGAATACGGCAGCTACTTTGCGTGCGACTTCAACTACCTACGCCACCTCAGCCAGCTGTTCCGCTCCCACCTAGGGCAAGAGGTGGTGCTCTTCACCACCGATGGCGCGGGCCTGGGGTATCTGCGCTGTGGTGCGCTGCAGGGTCTCTACGCCACTGTGGACTTTGGGCCAGGTCTGTTCACCAGATTGCACAGAAATCACTGCAGAGGGCGCCTTCACCTCTGTTGAGAGGGACTTTGGAGAATGAGAGTCGGGTGATTGAAAGTTAAAGCGGAAAAAAAGAGATATTTAGTGTGAGAGTGAGGTTTGACATGTCTTTGATCTATAAGGCTTTTTTTAGCGCAATACTGACAGACAACTCCCCCAGTTTTCATTTCTTCATTAGCTTGTGCTCATATTGTGCTCGTGGAATCATTTTAATTTATAGTTTCTGTATTGCTGTGTTAGATGGGTAGCTGACCATTTGTGTTACATTTGCAGTGGGGTCTGTTTGGGAAGTGCACATCATGTATTCAACTTCTTTTAAAAATAGATGTACAACAAAATTTTTAAGTAGTTGTATTAAATTAATTCTTTTAGGGTCATGTAGCCTTATTTGATATCATTAGAAAGTTTACATTTCAGGACTGTGTCCATACAGTATTACACAGTGAGTATGAAGGGTCATAGTTTATCTGCGAAAAAATACCTTATTATCATTGTTCTTTGTGTGTGGGTGCAGTTGCTCCCATGTGCATGCCTGTTTGTTTTTGTTGTGTGTTCTCACAGTGCATGCGTGCATGTGCGTGTGCGCGCATGTGTGTGCGTGCATGTGCGAGTGTGTGTGTGTGTGTGTGTGTATGTGAGAGAGAGAGAGAGAGAGATACTGAATGCATACCTGCACTTATGCCTGTTTGTTTTGTCTGTGTGTGTGTTTACACTCAGGTGTGAGTTTTGAGTGCATACGTTTGTGTGTGTTTTCTGTTGTCTGTGTGTTCAAAGATGAGTTCATGAGTTGGAGTGCACACGTGCATGTGTTCACCTACATGTGTGTTTGCTGTTTTCAGAGTGTGTTATTTTTTTTACAGTCACACTCACTCTTCTCACTCATTCACCTCATTTGTCCCGCACGCGCACCTCACTCACTCCTTTGCCTCATACACACCGTTTGTCCATACACACCCACACATTCACACCGACTATCACCCTCACTTGCAGACAGACAGATTCAGGTGGGTCTGTCTTGATTCTCACCAGATAATTGAGAAACATTGTTTCATATAACATTCAACATTGATAGCATACATATTTCAGGTTTCCAAAAAAGACATAAATTGCACTGCAATATTACAGTGTAGGTAATTGGATGGTGAGGGTTAGGCACCAATGAGAGAACAGCAAGGCAAGCAGATGTCCACAAAGGGAACCAAATCTGCCAAAATGGAAATTCTATATCTGCTTTTCTAGAATTAAAATGGAGGATACCTGTGTCAGACAAAAATTCCTATAGGGTAAATTCCTATAGAGGAATAAACCTTCACAATAATTTTAAACATTAACATAAGATAAGATAAAACATTGCTAAACAAGTAAGTCCATAAAACAGTCACTGTTCAGAAGATACAGATTTAGTGATAATTTGTTTTATGAAAGAGTGTGTGTTACAGAATACCTTTATATTGTTACATTCCCAGAATACATGGATGGTGATGTGTCTATGTGCACGTCTGCTTATTTTTGTCTGTGCGCACATGCGGTTATGAGTTTTAGTGTGTATGTGTGTGTGTATGTTTCCAACTATGTGTGGTCATGCATGTTTTTGTGAGTATGAGTGTATGTATGTGTGTGTGTGCGTGCGTGTGTGAGTGTGTGCGTTTGTGTGTTTGTGTATTTGCATGCTCTTGCTCTTGCACACATATGTTTTCAAGTGTGAGTGCACATGTAAGTGTGTGTGTGTGTGTGTGTGTGTGTGTGTGTGTGTGTGTGTGTGTGTGTGTGTGTGATTCTGAATAGTGTCTGTTTTACAGGTGCTAATGTTTCTTCTGCCTTTGCTGCTCAGAGACATGCTGAGCCTCATGGACCCCTGGTAAGTGCAGAGGATTTTTTAGTGCTTTTTTTAATTAGTGCTCCTCCTTCTCTCTCTTAGATACTCAAGATAAAACACCCGTGTAGGTACTAAAACCTATCTCCTTTCACTCAAGGATATGTGTAGAGTAGCCACTAGAATGTCTCAGCTACTACACAGTATGGAATAATAAGTGTGCATTAACTAAACCTGTTTTACTATGCTACCACCTGTGACTTTGTCTTAGGTTAAATTAGATTAGATTATTATCCTCCAATGAGAGTATTCTCTCCACAGCTCATACAGGAAATAGTTTTGGTAATAATGTACTGGTGCAGTAGAATGTCATGTAAAAATCGTGTCCAACCCAAATGCACATTAGCAAACAACCACATACCTGTTGGAAAACAAAGCTTATTCATTTTGTATTCAGAATGATTATGGGCACTTTAAAAACATGAAGAAAACTCTTCCTCAAATCTACTTTTTGCAGCATAAGCTGAGGCATTTGTAGGCAGTTCAGAAGATGATTTGAAGGGGGTTTTTGTGTTAATTTTTTTCTAACATTGAAAATTAACAGGCATTGTGAGTTTTTTAGGTAGGTTTAGATATTAAGCAGGTGTTCACCAGCTGTCTCTAGACTACCTCTCCCCTCCAAGAAAGGCGTTTCTATTCCTTTAGTCATTGGGTTTTCTAGCTTTCTAAAATCATTTGAAAGTAACCTGTAGGATAATTTAGTTTAGAAATTAGAATAAAAATGTACATATAGTGGTTTGGGGTTGTTCTGATTTGAGTTAAAATAGCAGGGAGCTGAGTGAAGGTCCCACCATTGCCACAAAAGTCCCTCAGATATTTTTCCCCCATTTAATGTCAACACTCTTTCTATGAATCCTTTTTTTCCTCTCGACTGTAGGTGTGATTGTGGTATGACTCATAGTCTCATTTCAAACAGTCAGTAAGGTCTCAGACAGTCATGAGGGGGTGTTTCATTTCTATTTCAATTTTTTTTCCCAGAAAAATATCTGCTCTGGTGTTATACCCTCACACAGTGAATCTGCGAGTGTGGAGACCTTATATAGTGTATCTTTGAGTCACACTGGGAGCTTATTCAGTCTTACAGGACTAGTGCAGTCATGAATAACTGCTTATAACAGTCACTTACACAAGAATGAAGTCGCTTATAATGCTAAGAGTTGTCAGTCTTTGTCAGGATTCCTCGTCATTTAGGCACAGCCAGAAGTAGGTTGTGGTTTGGCCCTGTCTGTGTGTCTCTCTGGTCTGGCTCTGCTGTGTAGACTGGAGGAGGGCACGTCTGGATCCCTTGCTTTCTGTTCCTCTTTAAACAGAGGAGTTAGAGAGTTATACCCCAGTGTGTGAGCGTATGTGCACATGCGTATCTGTGTCTGTGTGTGCGCAGCTCTGTGTGTGTTTGTGTGCGCATGTCTTTATGAAGGAGAGCGTGCTTTTGTGCACAAGAGTATGTGTGCGTGCGCATGCGTTTGTGTGTGCGATTGTGTGAATGTACAGACTCCCTCCTCCACCCATTGCAGGTGAACTCTGAGTTCTACACCGGCTGGCTCGACCACTGGGGGGAACGTCATGCTGTGGTCTCTTCAGCCATCGTGGCCAAGTCTCTCAACGAGATTCTAGCACTGGGAGCCAATGTCAATCTGTGAGTGTAGAGTCCTCGTATAGTGAATCTGTGAGTGTAGAGGCATACAGTGTATCTTTGAGTCTTACTGGGGTCTTATTCAGTCAAACAGGACTAGAGCAGTTGTAAACAACTGCTTATAAGAGTCACTTACAAAAGAATGAAATCACTTCTAATGCTAACAGCACTGAAGGCCAGACTTGGGACATCGCAAAAAATTCTCTACCATTGGCAAAATTGCAGTTATGGATGGGCTGAATGACCCGTTCTCATCATTACATTTCTTATGTTCTTATTATGATCAAACCTGTGAGGATACATTAAGACATAAAATGCTGTATACCTTTTAAAGAATCAAAATAAATTCCACAATTTTGCTTCACATAAAGGGAGTGCATTTTGTTGATCAGGTTATGTGTGAGCTCAGTATTGCCAGAGAGATCACAGATGTCCACCAGGTGTCCCCTTGTGCAATGTGACCTGCCTGGCAGAGTTTATATTAAGGCAAATATTCATTACAATATACACTTTTCACAAAGCGGATCAAAACATGCAAAATCAAGACAGTCAATGAGTCACTGGACACCAGTGTAAATGCGTTTGCATGCTTACAATTTTTTGTTTGTTTTTTTTTTTTTTTTTTGTAGGTATATGTTCATTGGAGGAACAAATTTTGGATACTGGAATGGTGAGTGAGATTGGAAGGCAAAGAGCAGTATCATTTTTGCTTTCTACTTTTTCAGTGACGCTCAGTCATAGGCTGCATAGTGAATATGGCTATCCGTGTATACGGAACCCCATTTCATGTAATAAAGTACAGTATGTACAGTCAATTTTAAATGACCAGTGTACTAGCTTAGGTGTTCCACCAAAACATTTACAGAATTTATGCAAATGAGGAATTCTTTATAACTGAAGGTAGCATATGTGGAATCTGACAACACAATTCATAAACACAAATGGCGTTTATGATTAAAAAATTGTTCACGAAATATAATGGACGTGGAAATGTGGCAAATATTTGTTGGTAAAGAAAAGAAATGCAAAAATACAAACTAGTATGGTATGTAATATTAAGAGAGAGTGGGAGTTAACAATATGAAGGATATTTCAAACTGATAGTTATATACTCAGTCATTGTCAGGATTTCTTATCATTTAGGCACAGCAGGAAGTTGGTTGTGGTTTGGCCCTGTCTGTGTGTGGGTGAGGCTGGTTCTCTGGTCTGGTTCTGCCGTTTAAGCTGGAGCAGGGCACGTCTGGATCCCTTACTTTCTGTTCCTCTTTAAGCAGGAGGCCTGGTTATTTTTCCTGTAGTTGTTGATAATTCTTGGTTGGACTTGGCGGTGCTGTGGGGCTAGTTTAGCTCTAAAAGTCCCTAAAAGTCTTTCAAACGTGGTTGCTCACTGAAGCTAGAATGCTAAACAGGGATTGACACAGTCTCACTTGTGGTCTTCCATCAGGTCCTGAGTATGTCCAAATCTCTCTATGGTGGAGAGAGTCAATCTCTAATATTTCTAATCTCTAATATAGGTGTTCACCAGAGGTCACACCTCACAATGTGATGTGTAACAGGGAGATCCTAGTTTTATAACCATCTGCACACAGAAAGAGAAGAGAGAATTCCTCTATCTCTGATTTTGTGCAAAGAGGGAATTGGTTAAAATCCTGAAATCCTTTCCAGACATCAGCCTCATTACAGCTGTCATCTTCAGATGACTGCCGTTAGGCTGTGTGAGCTCAAACCTGTTTCATGAAAAGCAAAAATTCAGCACACCAGCAGGGGGCGATGACTCTTTTAAAATGCTTAACAAAGGTCAGAAACTGGGGTTTTCTGTATTTGAAAGTTCAGCCCTTTGTAGAGCAGTGGTGTATAAAGGGACTTTCTCTTTCAATCCTAATTGAAGGTTGCTGTGTGTTAAAAGGTTCTGTTTCTGCTAGTATACCATTAGTCGTATACAGCATAAAACTCCTGTAAGATGTATGTCACGAAATACAGATCATACTGTTTCAAGACTTTAAGTTCAAGCTAAATTCTGTAAACGAAACCAGAGCCCACAGGGAAAATTAAGTATTTTAAATGAGCTCAAAGTACATTTCACACTAACAGTTGAGTTTTTCCTCACAGAGTTATTACATGAAGGACCTTGCCAGGATTTGTAGTAGAGTCAGAGACTCTTTGTATCCTACAAGACCAAGCACAACATAGTGATAGTTTCACTTTATTATTTATTTTGTTAATGATAGTCTTAAATAGCATTCAACAAGTTTCGTGGTAATCATTTTAGATATTGGCAGAATAATAAGCCAAGATGGACTGAATGGCATGCAGTGTTCTTACATTATTTACCTGCTCTGATTTTTCATTTTAATCTGAGGACCTAGTTAGGGATCTGACACCACTGGTTGGTCGTACCCTGCTAAGAACTTTAGTTTTTAGAGATTTGCTTTCAGTTGTGTTAGAAAATCACTCTTTCTATGTCTCGTTTCTCATTATCTTTGTTCCTGTCTTTCTGTATCCCCTCCCTTCTCTCTGTCTTTCTGTCTGTCTGTTCCCACCCTTATCTGTCTCCCTCTGTCTTTTTCTGCCCCCCATCCTTTTCTGTCTCTCCCTATCTTTCTCTGTCTCCCTCCATCTCAGTCCATCCTGACCCATTTCTGTCCATTTCTCGGCCCCACAGGAGCCAACTCTCCCTACGCACCCCAGCCGACAAGCTACGACTACGATGCTCCCCTGAGCGAGGCTGGAGACCTCACTGACAAGTACTTCGCCATCCGGGATGTGATCAGCCTGGTAGGGATCATTTTCCCCCCATGTCATGTGTGCTGCATGTGGAGACACGCACTTTATACTTTTTTGTGATCAAATGTTATCATTTTTTTCCACATTCACACACGTAAGGACATCGGAATACAATCAAAGAAGAATATAAACAACTCTCACCCACCTGCCACCCTACGTCACCCCTCCCAATTAAATAAAATTACAAATGAGAAAATTGCAGTGTATGAATTTAACTCCACGCTGTCACGGTTTCTGCTTTGGTGTTGTGGATCTGAGCCCTACGAAGCTCCATATGAATTATAATTAAATTAAAGTTACATTAAAGAGTCCAATGGCACCAGGACAGGGAATGCAGGGGCTGCCATTGAAGTGCTGCCTATTTCTTAGCAGCTTTCATTCCGTGAGAGCTGAAGACCTGAATCATCACTGGGCAAGAGTAGCCGCAATGTAGATGGGACATTAGTGTTGAGAATTTTGAATAGTGTGGAAGACACCAGAGTCCAAAAGAGAAGCACATCCTGCCATTCCCAAAACATGTGGACAGATATTTGCATTGGGGCTCAGTCACATCTCATGCCATTTGAGAGGGGTCAGATATATTTGATGAACAAAACTAAAATGGATTAATTGATGGTTAGGGTTTTCACAAGCAGAGATAATATCCCATGTTGTATTCCAACAGTACCCCCCCCACACACACACACACACACACACACACACACACGGATACACACCCCAATATCCAGATCTCTCTGCCAAATTGTTATAAGTGCTAAATGCTTTTAGGAGGCCTCTAGAAGAGGATGTGAGCCATCTTGTTTCACGCTTAACCTCTAAAAGTTTTTGCAATAGATGAATAGGAAGGTTTGAAGCCCAGAGTACTCCATAGGCCCACATTGCAGACCACAGGCGTAGGTAAACAAATAAAGAAAAACCGGACAAATGTGAGAGTTTATACCATTTGCAAGCCCATGTGTAATTTTTTCAACTAACCATTATGTTAAAACCAAATTTGGAATGATAGGACCATGTCAAAGTCTCCAAAGTTTCAGAGGAACTGTAGCCCTAGTAAATAAAATCCTGTAACCTATTTTGAAAGACAAAGCTTTCTTCAGAGGAGTGCCAGGAGACCTTAGTGAATGGGTCAAACCAGGCAGACAGAGGGTGAAGGGCAAATTGTAAAAAACTGGAAAAATTTGAACTCTTCTCTATTTCCCAAATGTTCTTTTTCACGGTTTCTCAATATATATTAACTGTGAGTTATATCCTTAATATATACTTAACTGTGATGGTTAACTGCAAACTCAATTAAATGTTATTCCAATTTAAAGAGGCTGAATCAGAAGTCTTACTCTCCAAGAAGTGTTTTATTTTGAGGCCAACAGATGTTTAAACATCATGCCAAGAATCATGCCAATCTCCCGCAGTACAGCAAGATACCGGAGGGACCAGTTCCCCCATCAACACCTAAATATGCGTATGGAGCTGTGAAAATGAAGAGGGTGAGTATCATTCCTTCACTCTTTTCCAACAAATGCTCTCTTTTTTGTTAAAAATCTGCTGTGACATGTTGCCATGGTATAGAAAATTTACTGAGAATGTCACCTGCAAATGGTCCTCCTGGAAGGCTAACTACGGTTTTTCTGCGTCACTGTTAACCTCTGGTGGGTCAACAGTTCTGCTACTCTTCATGCGTGTGAACACATGGTTAAAAAAACATTCCCGGCATTTTTATTCACTCTCTGCGGCTGTTTTGTGAGTACTAAGAACCCAGTTGATTAGACAAAGAGTTAGTTTGATCTGACTGGAGGAAAGACAGTTTACTGTAGAAGAACTGACCTTTTTCAGGAGCTGTGGCATAGGAACAAAAGTAAAGCTCTGAGTCCTGGCGCTTGCTCTCCATGGTGGACAGCTGTCTGTCATATGCATCTTTCAGTAGCTGCCCTTCAGTCTGCTATATCACTGACTACAGTTTTTTGAAGCGCCTCCATTAAAACAGTTTAACTTCCATGAAAAGCTACACTTCCCTGGCTCCATCAGATCTCATGTCTGAACACAGTGGTTGCATTGTTTTTCAATAAGGTCTCTTACCCTCCATAGTGATTTGCATATATCTAGTTATATGCCCTCATATTACTTTAGGCCATGTTTATTGAATGTTTGAATTTATGTAACAAATGTATGCAAATGTATTGCATGTAATCATTTTAGTGCATATGTATTTACTTGCACCATCTGATAAAGAACCATTATCGGATGCACTTTTTACTCTTATGTTGTAAGTCACTCTGGATAAGAGTATCTTCTAGATGACTAAGTGCAAATGTAGATATAATAGTATTACATTGGTTGGTGGCATGATTTCTCCCCACAGTCCTAAATCATACTGCCAAGGGTAATCGTAGTGTAAGTGGGCCCCATTTGTCGGTACAGGCATGTGTATGCCCATGTGGGCAATCGATTGTACATGCTTGTGTACAGATGTGCCTGGGTGTGTGTGGGCACACTTACTCATATATATGGGCATGCCATTGACTGTTTTCACCACCACCGTGTACAGCATAACTTGGGTACTTATAAGGATGGATTGATACTAACTTATTTGTATATATATTCATAGTATTCCATGTCATACACCTCTCAGAATCTGTGCTGTAGTCAGATCTGTAATGTTGTACTGACAAATTGACAAGTAATAAAGAAAATAGAATGAAATATATGCTTGTTTATGCATGTCTGTGTATAAAGTGTGTCATTTCCTTGTGGTATCAGGTGTGTTACTAGTGGTAATTAGTGTAAAAAGCTGGCCAAGCAGAGTGTCATTAATAGATAGTGGGTTGTTTGCAAATATGAGGAACACCCAGGAAAGTGATGGTGGGGGGGGGAATTTCGCAACTGTGATTCTCAGTATGGGGCGGGTGCGGTTATATGTCTCCCTGCTGAGAACTGTGCTATCAGTATCTATCTTGTGTTTTTGTACCCAGCAGCCCTCTCTGAGGTGAGATAAATGCTAGCGCAGTGAGTGCAGGCTTTGTGTCTGATCTGGCAGAACAGACTTCCTGTCCAAATAGTAACTCCAATTATGCAACTAATATCTGAAGCAGTACAGAAGCCATGATACCCTGTATCCCCTGGATTCCTGGACCCATGGTCTGGAGTCAAATGTAACGGGATGCATATCCCATACTTCTTTACGAAGTAACCAGTGTCAGAGCTCCTTTCCTATGCCAGACCCTCTTCTGCCTGACATCTTTGGTAGGAGGAGGTCAGGTGTTTGTACCGTTCTTTTTACAACCTTAAAGCATGCAGGAGAATGAGAGACAAAAGGGGATGGGAGTTCTTGACAATATTGAGATTTTTACATAAAGACATGCACACTGCATAAGCACATGCTTAAATGCACGCTGGGGAAGGCAGCATTACAGTGTGCAGCAACATCTTCACATTTCACACATCAGCATGTTTATCTGGATTTTGTATTCAGCCCTGACCAAAACTTCCCCTTTTTATTGTTTTTCTACTCCACCAACTTGGCCTTTAACAGACCTTGTTCCTTGGCTCTGTTCTGTTATATTGTCATGCTGATATCCTCCTGTGGACACCATTTTTGTTCAACTGAAATTACTTTACTTCATATTTTAGAATATAAATAGAAAAATCAGTTATTGATAGAATTAAATTGTTTCTATTTATGTTGAATAATTCATTTTTTACAAAATGTTCATAAATGACCCTGGCAGTGTTTATATGGTGATGATATGATAAAAGTATAATATAATAGTATTATTATGAATATCCATCATAATTAAATATGCATTCTCTACCTTGCTGAGCACATCTTGTCAAGTATGTAAATATATCATTAATGCTGTAGTGAGTTCACTGTTGTGAATTGGGTAACATCATACTGTATTTAGCATCTGATAATATAGTTATATTGTTTTGTTAGCTAATGAATCTTGCATCAGAATTATTCACAGTATGTTTGATGTTTTAACTTGGCAAAAAGTAGGCAAGTGGTAAATAAGGAAGTGTAGCATGAACAACAGGTCTAGAAAGAGATAATTATAGCAGATCTTCAGGATGTGGTTTTTTCCCTTTGCAATCGAAACTGATGTCCCTGATGAAGAAGCAATTCTTATGTGCAGGTGATGAAGGGCTTAAAAATCCACTTGTAGAAGACACTGGTATCTGTGTGAAAAAATTCTACTCACACTGTACTCATATTTTGGACTAACCTTTCAGGTCATGAACAATACGTGGCTTACCTAGCAAGAGTTTCTGTTATGACTTTGCTGTAAGTTACTCTTAAGTCAGTTTTGACTAAACTCCTAAGTGCAACTTTAATTTAGATCTTCAAACCACTTAAAGTGGCTAATGTTCAGTCTTATAGAATATACTGTGAACTCTTTAAGGAATGCAGACCGAAATCTTTATTTTATTGTGTTTTATTGAAAAGATCCTTGTGAACCTTCCTGTTATCCTATTTAAACTCCTTGGATCCATCCATGCAGTTTTTTCTGTGTTTGGCACAGTAGGAGAGATGAGATATGAATCTTTGTATGTCTGTGTACCCTATCAGCTCCAGACTGTATCTGAGGCAGCTGACTTGTTGTCCTTCTCTGGGCCTGTAAAAAGCGCATTCCCCCTGAGCTTCTCTGAGATGAACCAGGTATGGTTCTGAGTGACACAGGTCACCCGGTGCCTCTTCAGTTCATATATGATCAGACACTCTAAAAATCTGTATCTACCATAATGGATTTAAGTGATTATTATTTTGCTCTGGGAATAACAGTATTTTTTTCTGTTCTTGAAGTATTTTGGATTCCTCCTGTATCGGACTAAGCTACCTGTGGACTGTACCACACCTTCGCCCCTGTCCTCCCCCCTGAATGGGGTGCATGACCGTGCCTACGTTTCTGTCAATGGAGTAAGCATTTTTCTGTGGGCTTCACCTCGTCCTGTATTTGGTATGATTTTTTTCCTTGTTCATGAGGGACACAGGTAGTTAGGGAGTATTACTGTACATTTTTATTGCAGCCATGATATGTATGTGTAGCAGACAAATCACACATGGCTCCCCTTATAGGTTGCAAGTGGTATCCTTGAAAGAGACAAATCTATAACCATTAACATCACTGGGAAAGCAGGGAGCCTTGTGGACATACTGGTGGAGAACATGGGGCGAGTCAACTATGGGAAGAACATCAATGACTTCAAGGTGAAATGTTTTTAACTGAAATTTGGTATAATGAAATTTAGTCTGTCTGTAACAGTACAGGGGTGTACTCTTTATTGTGTTCCCCGTCAACCACCATCTGGTCTCAGACTGATAATATAATATAATATAAACAAGATACAACATACTGGTGTCAAAGCGTCCACTATCTGTTCCCCAATAGGGCCTGGTCTCCAATCTTACCCTGGGCTCTGAGGTTCTCAGAGACTGGGTGGTGTATAGCCTGGCTATTGACGAGGCTGTCAGCAAAGGCCTGCTCCATGAGGATGCATCCCTGGAGGCTGCTCCACCCTCACACCTCTCAACTCCAACCTTCTACGCCGGCAGCTTCAGCATCCCTGATGGAATTCCAGACCTGCCTCAGGATACTTATATCCAGTTTCCTGGCTGGGGGAAGGTAGGCACAAAGGGACGGGGCCTTCATCTTTGTGGTTAAATTCTGACTGGCCTGAGGAGAAAGGGGTGTGGTTTTCAGTTCTCTTTGGTCTGGAGGGGGATGTGGCCTGAATCAATGATTTTCCTTTCTGATTGCACAAGGGGAAAGAGGCGAGGGTTCTCAGCTGGTTGATCTACAGAAGCTTTACACAATGCTTCACCATTTACCACTTTCACAATACTTTACACAAGTTAAATCATATCTGATCACAGCAATAGTGGCTGACTTAAGGAAAGTTCTTCTATAATTTTTTAAAATACACATTTATCGATAGGGCTGCCCTCGACCAAAGATTTTCCTAGTCGACTAGTAGTCGTTAGTTCAAGCCATTAGTCGACTAATCGTCGCACGTTTATGTCATTAATTTAATTATTTGAATATATATTTTTGGGGGCATCAGAAAATGGTTTGAGTTCCAGGGCTGAGGAAGAATGTTATAAGTAACACTGTCAACACTGTACTACGTTACAGAGAAATACAAAACCGTAATAATGAGCCTTTAAAATATAAATTTTACAACAGCGCACATGAAGTGAGCCGCCTGTTAATGACAATGCTTAACGGAAAAAGCGGTAATGATTCTGAATGTGTCGGAACAACCAGCAAGGAGACTGAACATTTTGTTAATTAATTTCAACACAGTATAACATAATACAACTTATGAACTTGTAACACCAACACAATAACTTATAAAACAAATGATAAATAAACATGAAACAGAACATGAAGTTAAACATGCAGTAAGCAAGGTAATTTAACTTCCCCAGTCCCCACGACCACTTCGATAAACCTACTAGAGCATATGACAATATATTTTTTTAGCTGCATATAGCCTTAACTTTGCAATTCGTTAATGTTAATTAGACCATTAATTATTTAGCATAATGGAGTAACCATTTCGCGCGTACGCTCACACCGGTGTGATTAGTTTAGCGCGTAGCCTATGTTAAAACCGGTGTGATTAGAACACTAGATTGGAAAAATTCTAGTCTGGTCTGAGATAAATTTTAGCTTTGCGGAAACAGTGATTTAACGTTAAAAAATGTAGCAAATGCTAACTGAAAACCATGAGGAGCTTAATAACGCTAATGAAAACATAACGCAGCGCGCTACATTGCATAAAAATAAGTTACGTGTGAAAGAGATAATAACGTTAGGCTACTTAGGGGAGAGCCGGGATGCAAGTAACGCTTTTCAGTTAAACGTCATTTTAAAAGATAACGTTACAGACAGAAACTAATTTTTGTTGTGATTAACAACTCACGTGTGTGTTCTACCAGTTGCTATGTTGTACAAATGTGGAACGACTCTGAATAATAACATAATAAGTATAGTTGTTATTGTAGAGGGACGAAAGAAACAACTGTTACAATCGTCCCGACAATGGTTCCTGACTTGGTTCTAAACTGAGAAACTCTGACATGGCAAACTTCAGGATTTGTTAAAGTACTAATTATTCTGTCAAATGATCATGACTATGACACATGAAACAATAGACACATCATTAAAAAAAAAAAAGAAAATTTACCGCTTGAGTGAATTTACTTTCCATGATCGAAAACTGTGATGATGTATGTATGATGTATCCACGCGATTTTTCAGGGTTCTGGTAAGTGTTGCATGCTCTACATGCTGACGCAGTCAGGCATATCAGACTTGTATGGGCTCGGAGAAAATCACCGTGTTACTTTCATCCCGTGTTACTTTCATACCGGCTCTCCCCTACATGTTTCGGATGATAAGTCATGTTTGAGGTTGACGAATGATAGGCGAGTCTTTGCATGCAGAGTTTGCATGTCACCTTCTTGGGGTCGTCCTTTACACGCTCGAAATGATCCCACACTTTGGATGATATCTTGTCCGACATAGGACAAGGCGACTAACCGACCAATGAAAACTTGGTCGACTAAGACTCTTCTCATCGACTAACGTTTGGTCGACTATTAGGGGGCAGCCCTATTTATTGAAGAGTACTGTGAATAAGGATCAAGTTATACACATTTAATTTTGTGTTAATTTTGTACACATTTAAGACTGTGTTCCTTCCCTGCATGAAATAGAATTATAAGAACATTTAGTGATGGTTATCTCTCATTTATAATAAATGGGGAAAAAATCGAAGCCATCAGTCATTTAGATGGACTTGTGGATCATTTGGTAATTTTTCTTTTTTATCTCAAAGAATGTTGAGCAGTGAGGGCAGTGTAACTACTTTTCTGTTTTCTGTATCTAGTAAGACCTCAGAGAGGTGTACTTTAAACAACATTTATTTTCTGAGTGGGAGGGCACAGGTGCCCTCAGAATGAGTCAGAGATGCCAGTAGTGTTATCTTAGATGTGTGCTTCTACCTTTACTGATAAGTTTCTTATCTGCAGCACTGTATACCCGCTGCAAATGTTGCAGATGTGCCGGTGCAGGCATCCTGCCTGAATGAACACAGAGCATCGCATTTACACTCTGACTGAATGAATACAGTCCTACATATTTACACTCTGACTGAATGAACACTATATACAAAACTTTCATAAATATCCAAAATGGCCTCCAACATGCTGTCACACTGACAACCAATCACACCTTATGCTATAGATCTGAGGCTAGAATTGTTCAATTCTTATTCAAGACATGCATTAACCACTTTAATAAGTGACTGTTTTGTATCACATTTTTCTAATGCAAGGGGTAGCATTTATTGTGAATTAGCTCTGGGCCTCAGGTATGTTTTTTTTTCTTCTTTAACTACTTAAACTATATGCTTTTGCCCACATAGTTCAGTTTTACCTCATAACAAAGGATCAGCAGATGCTCTTTCTAATAATGGACTGTTGTTAAAAGATAATGTGGTTTTCAGCTCTTGGAAACAATCCAAGCAGGTGGTTAGCATCCGTTTATCTTTTGGTAACACAAAAGTGTTGTTGGAGAATTCCTATCTATGGAGATGCAGCATAATGAGAAACAGTATAAAGATGATACCCGTTTAGTAAATGGCAGGGTGTAGTGTAACTTTTTTGCAACAATAGTCAGTTCAAATTGAGTTGTAATAGTTTAAATTGGCTATAATGTGAGGTTCTCGAGGGTCCCCAAATTGGGCCTGTTGTAAAATCTAGTGATCACTGCAGAAGTGAAAGCACGGAACAAGATGCAAGATGGATGGTCTGAGATAAGCTAACAGGATACCACTTTTATATGGTCTGTGGCCACTGTTTTGTTCCTTTATACCAATTGATACATTTCCTGAAGTCTGAAAGCAAAAATATTTTGAACTGATACCAGTGTCAGAGAGCCAGCTCTTTTTTTGTCGTGAGTTTGTCACGTCTTGTGCTTTCTCAGGTTAGCTGAACCTTTGGCAATCTAATGTCCTCATCACCAAAGTAGTGAAATATGACACCTATGGGTATGTTCATTAGCTGAGAATTCAGTGTTAAAGGCTTACTGAAAGCACTGAGCATAGTCTAATTTTATTTAAGGTAATATATAGCTCAGAGTGAGCAACTTGCTAAGCTGTTGGCTCATCTTTGTTTGCACTGACCTGCTGTTCCATTTGCGTATATGATGCTAGAAAGGTCTCAGCATCCAGGAAATAAACTAATCTGATAGTGCTCAAGAATCAAGATGACAAGCAGCTACACTTGTTTTTCCAGTCTGAACCCGAAGAGGAGAACACATTCTGTTCAGTGTTTACTCTGAGCTGCACTTTACAGTAAATTATGAGCACTTATCTATTTAACAGGCGTGATGCAGGTATAAGTACTGTGCAGACAAGGACCATGAAAATGGAGTGGCACACTATGGTCAATTTTTCTTAACATAAGATCTGGGGCGTAAAGGCGAGTAGGAAAAAGTGAAAATAACTGAGAAGGCATAAAGGATTTCATTTTTAGTTTGCTATCATCATTTCTTGGGGGTGGGAACTGAAGATTTATTTATTTTTATCCTTTGAGAGCATCTCACTCATCCTGTGTCTACTGTAAATACACACTTATCTCAAGCCTTATATATCAGGCCTATAAAAATGTCATTCCTGAACAGTGGCAGTGTGTGTCACTGTACTGAATATGTATACTGCATTTCATGTGTCAGCATTTTCAGATATGAAAATATTTATGCAGTATTAATATCTTAATATTTGACATAATCACGTTTATCCAGCCTTTTTGAGAAAAATCCTTTCCAAGTCAATTTTCAGAAACATTAATCCCACGTATAACATTGTATCGACAGAGAAATAAGTTTCAGTTCTGTATTATATGGTTTACCACAGAATTTCCACTGCATTGACATGAAAGCTGGGACTGTTGGTGTACTCTGAGGTGAGACTGTCAGTACACGGAAGACTTCACCTAGCTGAAAGTTCAAGTAAAAGCAAAACTTCAACTAATATGATATAAAATAACAAAATAAAACAAGTCCTCTATTACAGGCTTAAGGGTGGCCCCTGCTCAAGTTCCTAATCATTTCTGATTTATCAGACCTCGTTTTTTCGCAAGAATTAGGACTAGAATGTTTTGTGTCTCTTATCAGTTGTGTTCAGTTATCATTAACTGATAACTAAATTGGGTTGCTCAACTTTGCCAGGTTATCACCAGTGGCAATAGACTTATCTGCTGGATTGTTCAATCGCATTGTCCCCCAAGCTTCTTGTCTTTCAGAAGAGTCGCTGGCACTCCTTTCCCCTTGTTGCGGATCTTAATGTGGGACATACACACTGCATATTTGCTCATGTTTAAGAAGATAACATCTTGGTGATGTCTGTGGCTGACACTACCTGCAGTCTCTTCAGTCCATGGGACCTTCTAGAAGATAGAGACCAGAAACAGCAGCTCTATATTGAGGAATATTGAAATGACCCAGATGCACCAGGCTGAGATCTTAGAGCCAAGATGACTGACTCCTTTTTCTACCTTTTTCTCTAAGCACAGAAAACATTTCAGCCATTTCAAACCAGTTATGTCATCATGGTATTTGACAACACTGTGTTGACTTCTTGACTTTTTCACCTTTAATCACTTTGTTCTGTTCTTTATTTCTTTCCTTTCCAGGGACAAGTGTGGATCAATGGCTTTAACTTGGGTCGATACTGGCCCAGCAAGGGACCTCAGGTGACCCTGTATGTGCCAGCTCATATTCTCACCACGGCCGCACCCAACAACATGACGGTGCTGGAGTTCGAGAGCGCCCCCTGCACAGAAGGGGCATGTACAGTGGAGTTCACGGACACCCCCATCCTGAACGCCACAATCACGCACACAGCTGCGAACAGGAGGAGGCTCTTCAGCAAAGAGGACCTGTCCTGAGAAATGATGCAACACTCCTTAACAACAGCAAACAGCGGCACACAAGATCACGGAAACAATTTGCATTGTATTTCCCCTGTGGGGGAATTCAATGTGCATTTGCCTGTTTGTTATTTGGGCTCATTTTGCATGGTGCCTTTTCTGTATTAGTTTGTGACATGTCTTTGTTTCCAACATTTGCATGGATCATGGACAGTGCTACCTCTTTGTTTGCTCTCTTACATACCTATTTCATCGGAAGGTTTTAATCACTCAGGGCACTGCAAACAAGGATATGGCTTTTCAGTATCACTTATCTGGTTATGTCAATTCAAAGGGAACTTTATTGTTTTGCACTCCAAACAATCAGAACTCTGTGTTCCTGCATTGTGTGCTGTTTACTCTCCAAGTTGTTCATGAAAATTTCATGGAAATTGTTTACTATATATCATATGAGCCCACAGGTAGTACTGTACGCACAAAGGCTGTACAAGGTAACAACACTTGAGAGCTGAAAGGGAGGGTTGTCTGACAAAATGAGGCATTAGGCAAATATACTGTGGTTTCAGGTCTGTCAGTTTCACCTTGAAGTTTCACATCTTCATTTCATACATGCTATAGTTGCATCCTTTTTATTCACTTGTGCTGCAGCCTTCACATGCTAAGTGATGGCTTTGTTTGGAGTTGCATTTTTCACCACACCTCCTCAGATGTACAGGGCCCTGTTTTTATATCTGTGATTTAGTTTGATCTTCTGTGATACATTTTGTCGCACCTTAATTCAGTTGTTGCACATACTGAGGATTGTCTTATATCTTTGTCAAGAACTTTTAATATGTATTTTAAGTGGATTTATTGTTTGTCTTTCAGTTTTATAGCAGACACTATTCTGGTCAGACTGCAAAAGCGCTGTGAGGTACAGCATGCGGTGCAGGTTTGTGTTAGCTGTAAGCGTGATTGGCTTTCTCGCTCTGTTGATAATCGGATTTTAGATATAGAATGTCATGTTTGTAAATCAGAACTTTCTGGATTTTTTAATGATGCTTGATGTTGAGCAAAATAAATCAGGTTGATCTGTTGTCATGTACCTTCAGTCATTTCTCCAAGAAAATGGTGGTCTTTTGGGTTGAGGCTGCCACGGTGTATACGTCCATCAATAAACAATGCATGACAAATGCATTTTGAGTTATGGCGGATTTGGTATATTTAGGTACATTTTGTCAATTAGCAAACTTTCCTTTCTAAAATGTCTTAAAAAGTTGCACAGAAGACAGTACATACAGAATGCAACTGACAATGATCAAACAAACCTGTACATAGTGCTGTGATAATAATGATGAAAATGATTCTTTATGACTACAGGCATTTTGGTGGCTGTATCATGTAATTGCTTTAGTGATCAAGAAGACACTAACTGATGAAAGTACACCACAGACCAAGCACTGGATGTGAGAAAATGTATAATCCCTTTAATATGTGAACAAATGTTAATAGTTATGGCACCATCTGTGTTGCCAAGGCTACCAAGTATACCAGTAAATACATAAACTACATTTGTATGTAAAGTATATTTATTATAAACAGTTTTACAACAGTACCATTTAAGACAACAATACAATTTAGGTATTGGAACATTGAGAACATCTTAGGCCATGCTGGTATTAGCAGTGACAGACAGCTTAGAAACTATGTAAATGTGTTTGGTCTGAGTTACACACATCAGAAGTTAGTCTGCTAATTCAACTCTCAAACATGCGTAATCACATGAACATTCTTGTGACAGTAGAGTTCCATAGAATCTCTTGGTTACAGTTTGTTCCTGTTGTATTTGAGTAATTATTTGCCACATTTTACTTCCTGTTACTACAATGTCTACATTGAAAATGCTTCTTTTTTGCTGACAAAAAATAAACTTTTTTTTCTTTAATGCTACATAAATTAGCTTGCTTACTATCCAGATTTATTAGAAAACCATTTAGATTCTTCTTATTAAAAATACAGTTGCTGGTCATATTATTGTTACACCATGGCCAGGCAGAATCTGTCTGGGCTTTCCTTATGATACTCATCTGCTCTGTTGTGACTGATGGCTTTCCAAAGTGGTGGCTTGCATCTCCTATCAATTTAAACTGATATACCTATCACTTCACCACCCATATGTCAGCAATTAGTACAGCAGGATTGAGAAGTTGAATCCAGACAACTGTAAAAAGGATGTGCGTGACAGGGCTATACGTGTGTTATTTACAGTGGCTGACATGGTTTTCTGTGTGCCGTTTAGGTGTTGTGGAAGGGTGTTGGTCAGGGAGGAGATGTACGCATAGAGAGTTAAGACTAAGGAAGGACATAAACATGTAAGTGCTTCTAAGTCAAACATTTCTGTACAGCAAGACATAAATAAATTCTACAAGCAGACAGCCAGATGATTGTAAAAAGGCTGAAGGAGGGCTGGTGGATGGTGAGAAAACAAGTGGGAATACAGTGATAAAAGGCACAGTGATAAAAATTCTGCTATCCACCATAGTCCTGACAAAGCAGGCAAAATTATATTCTTCAGGGAGTTCCTGTGGGGGGGACCGGGATATGTCTGGATATCCTGGAGAAGTTGAATAGGTACACACTGCGTGGGAGCTCACATGCCTGTTTGCCCGTCCTCCACAGTAGTGCTCTGAGAGACTGTAGACCCTACGATTGGACTGAGGCGTTTTTTCAGGGCCTGGCACCCCGCACAGGGCAGTCGGCCCAACAGCCTGGAGAGGTGTCTGCGGAACTTCCGCCCCACAAATACGTAAATAATGGGGTTGAGGCAGGTGTGGGTGTAGGCCACAGCCTCAGTTATCTGCAGACTCACATGGATGGCCTTGCTGGATTTGCAGCTGCTGTAGATTCGCAGTATTTCCAGTGCCTTGAAGAAGGACACAATGTTGTAGGGAGTCCAACAACAGAAGAACACCACGACCACCAGGACAACAAGCCTTATGGTCTTACTCTGGGCCTGTCTGCAGCTGGCCAGTTTTTTCATGATCATCAAGTAGCAGAATCCCATGACGATCAGCGGTAGCAGCAGACCCAGGATGTTAACCTTGAATATGTTGAATAATGTCATGTTCTGTTGTTCGTTCATACTGGTGCACAATATCTGAGTTTCGTTTTTCACCTCAGCATACAGGATCTCAGGAAATGCAGCTAAAATGCTGACCATCCAGACAACAAAGCTGGCGAGAGCCCCGTAGGTTCGCGTCCTGACCTTCAAGGCATACACGGCGTGGACTATGGCCAGGTACCTGTCGATGCTCATCAGCGTGATGAAGAAGATGCCGCTGAAGAAGCCGATGTGGTACCCGCTGAGCACCATTCTGCACATTGCTCTCCCGAACACCCACTGGTCCCTGGAGTAGTGGGCCAGGAAGGGCAGGGAGAAGAGCAGGAGCAGGTCGGCGCCGGCCAGGTTCAGCAGACACACGTCAGTCATGCTCTGTATCTTCACACACATCAGCACCACCCAGAACACCAGGCTATTTCCCACCAGACCGAACACGAACAGCAGTGAGTACGCTGCCGGTAGGAAGTAGGCACCGTGGCGGCTATATTCGCAGGGCCCCCCACCGCCATAGTCATAGTCATAGTCATAGCTCTTGGTAGAATTAGGTGTCATCTCATCATCCCTATAAAAATGTAAGAAGGCAGGCATTAGGCTTATAAAGGAACTTTTAAAAGAGCAAGGAATGTTGGCTGAACCCTATGGCTAGGGTGCAAGCCTAGTCATGCCATTAAATAACAAGAACCTGGAACCACAACAGAAAAATAAACTGAATTCAGTCTGCCAGATGGGTATGTGGGCAGGGTCCCTTTGGTTCTCTGTTCTCACACACCCTGCAACTTTTCAGTCACCTATGAGTCACTCAGCTGGGAGATACACTTCTCTTAGGCATCTGCTCTGTTAGTGCACTGTGGGGCTTGTAGTGGGAAAATATTTGTTGGCTTCATGTGAGTTTATTGAATTGCACACATTGTGCTTCAGCACTCATAAAAAGGGGAATACAAAAAAAGATTGCGCAGGATATAATGCAGTAACCAAAGAAAACTATTAGTCAATTAGTCAAGTTATGTTGTCTGCGCTTCAATATCACTGCTTTGTAGTAGCACCCAAATGGATAATAGTGCACATACTATAATGATACAAAAGCTGTAACATCACACAAATTGTTGTGACACATGGATGATACAGAAGCTGAAAATTCTTATCATACCATTAATTACAAATGCATAATTGAGACAGTGCAGAAATCACAACACAAAATGAAAATAGTAGACTTTTGTAATCATGAGTCACACCACCATTGAAATTTCATTAACATGTCACACTCTGAAATCAAGAAACGTTGCTGTACAAACTTACCAAGGCAATGACAGGACTTTAAACACCCAAAACATTGTTAATTCAACAAACTGAAACAAAATTTGTTCTTCTAACATAGAATGGACAAGCTCATTTCTAATGTGAGAATAGTGCAGCCCAGTTCTGTTTCTTGCTTATTTGTTTGCTCCAGCAGGTTTAGCAAGTCAAGCGGGTGACCTCCTGGATTGTTGCATATGGTTACATGGTGTGCTGCAAGTATTTCTGTTCTATTTATACTACTATTTATACTATTCTTATGCCATTATGTTTCTTACTATTATCTGTTTTGTAAATTGGAATAAATGTCTAATATAAATCTTTGGGCTAGGATGCCAAAGATGTGATGCCTATGGTTTTTTTTAGACTTATGTACATTTTAGCTCTATAAATGGATAATTTTATGCTGATTAAGTTGCCTTGGACAAGAGTGACTTGTGAGCAAAATCATGTTTTTACTCATGTTTTACATGTATTTACTTGCTCAGCAAACACGCTTATCCAGGACCCCAAAGACACTGTGCTAGCTTCACTGCTGTGCTTTACTGTGTGCTGTCCCTTCACAGTGCTTCAGTATCACAGTCATACTCTTTACATTATAGCCCTCAGGTCCACAGTCCAGTGCTCTGATCACTGAAACACTTAGCTGCAAAATTACTATACAGCTAAAGACATGTTATCACAATAATATGTGTCAAAATAATGCAAATTTGTACTTTTTAGCAAAATAAGTTTCACAGAGCAGTTTACATCAGATGAAGGTACTCACCACATCTTGGTGACAGAGTAGAAGTGGATCTGGAATCCTAGAGAACAAAAAGCAATGTGTGTCATTCAGTGATACTTTGAGGAAGTGATACAGCAGTGTTGAGCATATTTCTCCTGCAGTAAATTTCTTTTGCAAACTCACTTTAGAGCCTGTTACCTGGGGTTGGTGTTGGCAAGGTCTTTGGTTTTGCTGCTTCCTGGTGCAGATGTGAGGTTTTTAGTCTGAAAGAGGTGGGCAGGACACGGTGGGCAGTTATGTCTGCTAATTTCCGCCATTGTGAACATCCTGCTGGCCAGGAGGGAGGGGGAGGGGTAAATTTAGCAAATCATATAAAGTCTTTAATACAACAGTCGCTTACCTCGAAATCAAACCCACAGACCTTTGCTGCTACCAGTAGGCCATACTGCATATGCCATTGAAATACATTGTAATATATTAAGATATATGTTGCTTAGCCCAAATATTTTGGAAATACATTTAAAATATATTAATACAAAGCCAAAATATACTGCCATATGCCTAAATAGCAATGATTTACACATTTTCAATTTATTAACTGAGCTAAAAAAAAAAAAACAAAACAGATGTTGTCCAAAATGCATTTTTTCAGTGTCTGTGCAGACTGTTATCACCTCCTGATCAGTAATGGCAGTGGCATACCAGTAGAAGGGGCTTATTGCAACTGACTTACTTTAACAGCCGTAAGTTACTGACAAATCATCCATGAGGCACTGGTCCAAATGGTGGCCTTAACTCACAGAGCCAGTAAGTTCGCCTGATGTCTGAGAAGTGTGGTGAACCTTGCAGACTTCTCTGTGAATAAGATTTTATGGATCTGTCAAACGAGTCCAATGTGTGGTCAGAATAAAGCAACAGCATTGTACCCACATGTGACTGCAATTCATTTAATGGCCAAGATGCAACCAAGCTCTGCAATTCTTGAACGATGATCCTTGGGTTCTGTATTGCCTCTCTCACCATCTTCCTCACTGTCCATGGGGACAACGTGCACTTGTGTCCTCTTCCTGGCAAGTTTGCAACCATTCCATATATTTTAATTTTTTTTTTTTTTGATTATTTCCCTAAGTGGTATAATTAACCATTCATGTGTTTTTGACAGTTCTTTGGCTTTTCCCATGGTGATGGATGACAAAGAGATTTTGCATGCCTGTTACCTTATTTTTATACCCTATATATAACAGGAAGTGATGGAATGACACAATAAACTTCCTTTAGACTGAGATTAACTTAAGCAAATTTAAGTAAAGTTTTCATTGCCAGTTTAACTTTATTTGATTTTATTTACAATAATTGTTAGGGGTGCCAATAATTTTGACACGAAGCAATGAACCATTAGAATAAATGTATTGAAATAAAACTATATAATTTTCACATATGTCTGAGCATATTGTTTATGACATGTAGCCTGTTTTTTTTCCATTTTTATCAAGGGTGCCAATCATTTTGGACCTGACTGTACATTATTCATTATTGTTTAAGGATTTCACTCACCTGTAACATTGGGCTGAATGTGAATAATAGTGGATTTCAGGCTGTAGATTGGTGGTCAAATATTAGCTGACCCCTGGCCTGGAATATATTTATGTGGCTCAATGTCTCAATGGATATTCATATTCAGTTTCTCTTTGCATATGCCTGTAACTCATGCAGATTGTCATGGTTGTCCACAGTAGAGAAAAAAAATGTCTCCCACATAAGGTTTCCTTTGTTTTTTTGCTTTGCTCGGAAATAGTTCTGCTTAAAGGTCAGGTTTTTTTCTGTGTAATTTTTTACCTTCACCAAAAGATTCTGCTGACCTGGTCCATGCCTCGTTGTCCTTACGAGGGCGTGTAATGGAACTACCTGTCCATGACTGAACTTTAACATTAACCATGAGCTCTAAAACAATGGAAACATTGTGTTTAAATTGCACATGGTCAAATTTGATGATCTGCACCTGTTTCATCATGGGATTTGGTGATTTTGCAGGCTGATGCGCCGTAGGATAATCTGCAAGCAAAGATGAACAAATAAATCAATCGCTGTTAGGATGGCCAGCTAATGGTGCAGGGTAGCATTATATTTGTACATTGAGCCATGCAAATGTTTTAATTTTATTTTGCAGTTTGAACTGACATTTATATTAACAAAGAAAACTTATTGTGTGTCATTGTGTCAAGAGCTGTGAGGTTACCTGCAAGTGAGGAAGGTGACAGGACCACGGATACCTGGACTGTTAGCAAGGCGCACATTGCTTAGTTGAGTGTGGGAGCAGGAGAGGTGCACCTGTGCCTTATTTAGATGCATGGGAAAGCAGCAGCAAGAGAACCTATTCAAGCACTGTCTGGGAAGAGAGAGAACTGTGTTTGGTTAGTAGGGCAGCTGACTGCTAGCTTGCTAGCTACCAGCAAGCATTGGCAGGGGAACTGACCCCTTTCTTGTGTCTTGTTGGGACTCTTGTGCTTTTTGTTTGTGTGGTAATTGCAATGCGTCATTGTAACGTCTGTCGGAACACTATCCTCTTCCTTTGTTTTTCTGAATGTACACATGTGTGCACTCCCAGGATAGGCTGGGGGTTTTCCGTATGGGTCATGAGTGGAGCTTCTGGTAAGCCCTGTGGTGAGGAAGTGTGTAGGGTGCTGTTCTGTGGTGTATCACAGAAAGCTATGCATATAGTGTGTAACCTTTGCTGGAAGAAAGTGCATAGAATAATTATCCCTACATGAATGTGTTGTAGAAACTAAGAATGCACTTACAGGTAAAGGGCACCTCTCTCCAAGACACCTGAGACTTTGCGGTGGCATATCTTGATGTGGTGATCTTCAGTGAGACCTGGGAAGACCATCTCCATCACAAATGGTACTTTAACAGACCAAGTCTGCAGGGCTGGCAATCAACTCTCAGAAGTGTTTCCTTGGCGGGAAGGAGATCCAGCACCTGGGGTTTGTCATGAGGGAAGGAGTCATCCATCCATAGCAGGGATCCTGCAGTCCTCCAGCCACTAAAAATGAGCATTTCAGAGTAGGGTGGGACAGGATGTTCATTCCTAACCTTTCCTCCAGAGCTGCTATCTTAACAGACCTCACCAAGAATACCATCATTAGTAGAATGGTCTGGATGATGAACTGTGAACTATGTGTCTTTAGTGACCTGAAGGAGGTGCTGACAGAGCTGTGGGGCCCAGTCTTCCAGAAGCCCTTTAACCTGTGGCCAGATTCCTCAGGTGTGGGCTTGGTAGCAGCACTGCTGCAGCAGGAGGATGGTGCACTCAAATTTGTTGCCATCTGGGGTCATAAGATCCCCTTCAATCAAGGATCAAGGACTCAACAATCAAGGCTTTTTTTTTCCCCAGGTATCATCTTCCTGGAAGAGAATTTGTGCTGGAAACAATCAGACATTGTAATGGCTCCAGAAGACATGGGAATACTCAAATTACAAGATGGTAGCCGTCCTTCCAGTCATTTATGTTTACTATACACGACAGAGCAAGGTCTGCTAATCAAGTAGTGGGTTTCCTCTCACCCATGATTGAGGCTGTTTGCTCTGGTATGTCTGTCATTGCCTTCACTACCAGGGCAGGCCTGGTGGCTTACATAGCAGGCTGCTTTCTATGTTCACGAAACAAGGAAGAAATGTACCAGTATGTGGACACCGCTTCATGTGTTTCAGCCACACCGATTGTTAACAGGTGCATAAAATCAAGCACATAGCCATGCAATCTCCATACACAAACCTTGGAAGTAGAATGGGTCGTACTGGAGAGCTCAGTGAATGTGGCACTGTCATAGGATGCCATCTTTGCCAGCTAGATCTGCCCCGGTCAACTGTAAGTGCTATTATTGTCAAGTGGAAGCAGCAATAGCTCAGCCACGAAGCGGTAGACCACACAAATTTACAGAGCGGGGCCGCCAAGTGCTAAAGCACGTAGCTGTCACGGATGTGGGGTGAGGACTCACATGCAGACCCGGAGGTGAATGCCGGAGTGACTTTATTAAAGACCACCACAGGAGCAGACAAAGACAGGGTCAAAAACAGGCAGGATCCAATACCGGGAAGTCAGTCCAAAAAAGCAAACAGAGAGCAAGGCACGTGGTCTGGACAGGCGAGGGTCAGCAATGGGCGGGCAGGCAGCGGGGCAACCAGAACGGAGCGGCAGGCAGAGACGAGATCCGAAGGCCAGGCAGGGGTCACAAACTGGGCAGGCAGGTCCGGAGCAGAGCAGACGGGAAGCGTGGAGTGAAGTCTGGGAAGGGGCAGAACCGGGGAGACCGGCAACAGGGAGCTGGGGCAGAACCGCGGGCAGCCCAGGCAGCCGGAGCAGAACGGCAGGCTGGTCCGGGGCTGAGCAGGTGGGAAGCAGGGTCCGGACAGGGGCAGAACCGGGAAGTCCGGCAACAGGGAGCGGAGGCAGGACAGCGGGCGGCCCAGGCCGCCGGAGCAGAACGGCAGGCAAGTGCCAAGGAGACAGGACCAGAACCCCACAGACAGGGAACCACGAAGGCACAGCGGGACAGAAGACAGACCGACCGAACACACCAAACAGAACAGCGGGCAAACACAGAGACCCAGGGCGGGAGACAAGAAGACGCTGGAAAAACAGAGTAATACCTGGCAAGAACGAAACAGAATGCTGCAACGAACTGGCAAACAAGACAGACACAAGCAGGGTAAATATAGGGTTGGGCTGATGAGGTGATGGGAAGCAGGTGTGCAGGCAGGCAGGTGGAGATGATCAGGTGGGCGGAGACGGGGCGGAGAGTGGGGCAGGGCTGGAACACAAGGAAAAACAAAAGCACATGGACACAATGACAGATGGGGAGAACAAAAACACAACAGCAAGGGGGCTGGAGTACTGACAGTAGCACATAAAAACCGCCTATCCTCTGTTGAATCACTCACTACAGAGTTCCAGACTGTCTCTTGCTGCAACATCAGCACAAGAACTGTGCGTCGGGAGCTTCATGAAATGGCTTTCCATGGCTGAGCTGCTGCACGCAAGCCCAACATCACTATGCGCAACGCCAAGCAACGGCTGGAGTGGTGGAATGCACGCCGCCACTGGACTCTGGAGCAGTGGAAACGCGTCCTTTGGAGTGATGATTCACGCTTCACTATCTGGCAGCCTGATGGACGAATCTGGGTTTGGCAGATGCCAGGAGAGCGCTACCTACCGGAATGCACAGTGCCTACTGTAAGGTTTGGTGGAGGAGGGATAATGGTCTGGGGCTGTTTTTCAGGGTTTGGGCTAGGCCCCTTAGTTCCAGTGAAGGGTAACATTAATGCTACAGCATACAAAGACATTTTAGACAATTGTATGCTTCCAACTTTGTGGCAACAGTTTGGGGAAGGCCCTTTCCTGTTCCAGCATGACTGTGCCCCTGTGCACAAAGCAGCATCCATAAAGACATGGTTTGATGAGTTTGGTGTGGAGGAACTCCAGTGGCCTGCACAGAGCCCTGACCTCAACCCCATTGAACACCTTTGGGATGAATTAGAATGCCGATTGCGAGCCAGGCCTTCTCGTCCAACATCAGTGCCTGACCTCACAAATGCTCTTTTGGCTGAATGGGCACAAATTCCCACAGACACACTCCAAAATCTTGTGGAAAGCCTTCCCAGAAGAGTGGAGGCTGTTATAGCTGCAAAGGAGGGGGGGCAACCCCATATTAATGCCCATGGTTTTGCAATGGGATGTCCAATAAGCTCATATAGGTGTGATGGTCAGGTGTCCACATACTTTTGGCCATATAGTGTATCTGTCCCTTAGTGAGTGTTCACTATATACTCAAGTAACACAATTACAAGGGCAATTGGGAATTTAGCTGGCAGCAAATTGCAGTGGAATTTCAGTGTTTGCAAGCGGAGTTAAACTGTGTCTCAATTACGTTTCAAAGCCAAAGGTATAATGTTTGTTTACTGTCTTCATCTTAAATGGTGATATCTGGTGTTTGACCTAGGCTCATTTCAGTGGATGGAAAAGTTTAGAAAAATTTGGTTCCTCATGGCTTCAGCACACAACCGCATGGATTTTATTTTACTAATGGCAATATACTGTAGTGCTTTATGGTATACCTCCCCCTGTGTATGTCAATAGGACTTTTTGTGCTCTTAAAAGCTGTATTTAACAGTGGATTGCTGTCTTATTTCATAAGTGGAAAAACTGGCACAACATTATTACAAAATTATTTTACTTTCAACATTCATAAAAGATAAACAAGTTTCTAAAAAAGGCTGAAACAGTGTTTCACCATACATCTCTTTTCAAGTAAACAGTGTTACTATGCTGCCAACTTTTATGTCCATAGCTCTAAAACATTGTCACAGATGTACAAATTCTGGCACTTCTGTTTTCAGTTAGACTCTGAACAAGGTTGTAACTTTTGGCAGAAAATCCTGGAAGGACTTAAAATGTCATTTCGTCATTTTAAAATGGCATTAATTTGAATGTTTATATTTTAGAAGATTCTTGTTAACATGTATTTTACATTTGACAAACTGAGTTACACTGATGTACCTACATGCAGGATTTCCTGTCTTAGCCACACACAAAGTTGCCTTTGCAGCATACCTTAGAGTCATATCACTCTGTGGTTTTTTACAAAAGAGCAGTTCAATGCAGTCTAATTATTTGTGCTCACATTGAATCTCCTTAATAAAGCAACCATGCTGTGCCATGCAGTATATAATGTTACATACTGTTTGAGCACGCTCTATTACAAAATAATAATAACAATACCAGAGGGACACATGTATGACGAATGAATATGAATCCTCATTCTGTTCCATGAGACATGAGATTATGCATCAGCCTCATACCTACTGTAAGCTCTGCTAACTCTATAAGCAACAATGCTACAGTATGTAAAAACACACCATGGATTATTTCTGAAGTTTAATAGAGATCATGCCATAATATTCACACATTTCAGATGGTGTATGAAATTCATTGTATGACTTCTTCATCCTGGTAAATAATATCTTCAGTAGCCACCTTTTACACAAAACAGTTGAGGTATTGTGATGGACATACCAATTCTAGATCTGCTATTGCTGCAGAGAATGCCTGGAGTAATCGGACCTCTCTCAGGCCAATGAATGACTCACTCAGACAGAGCCCCCCTGTGGGGGGAGATAGTATTGCACCTTCTTGAGAGGCAAATTAGCACTCTACCTTATTTGGTTTAAACCATCTATTTATATAGTAAATGCAAAATGGTATTCTGCACTGATGTGAATATTTTGTTTGATGAAACCAGACAGTGTACAAATGTATGCAGATCCAGTCTACAAGTTACATAGATTTCTTGTGCTAATATAAGTATACTGAATGGTTTCACCTCTGCAAGGTTTGACACTTTTGGTGTGAAAGAGATACTGGCAGCTTATAATAAAATCATGAAGGCACTGGCACATAGTCACATGCATCATCCAAGTCATTTTTATGTACCTGTATATGTAACCATTACAGTATATTTTCAGAAAATCAAAAACAATATGATGTATAGGAAAATAATATTACAGAGAAAGGGTGTACCATTACTTAGACTGAATGAGAGCTGGTTTATCTCAAGAGCAGTCTTCATCCTGGATTTGGATTGGTATCTGTTACATCTAGACACAGTCTGATGAAATAAAGCTGCAACACACCACAGTGACTATTCAAGTCAAAACATGCTAAGGGTGGAGAAAATGTAAGACATTCTATGCTGCAAACAAGGCCAGCTCTGCCTTTTTTGAGGCCCTCTGTGGGGTTACACATAGCTTTTTCCATATGTATATATACACTTGATAAATACACAGTTCAATATTCGTTATTGTTGAGAAGAATTTCAGAAATTGAACACGAAGTAAAACAGAACATGAGATAGTGCTGGGAGAGGTAAGCCTATATATATATATTTTTTTCTAACTCTAAACAAATGCCCCTTGATAACCAGATAACCACTCTGAAGTCATTTGTCACAGTTGCTGTTGTCTTGTAAGTAAAGTGCAAGGAAATCTCCTGGCCCAATGTAACCACTGTTGTGTGTGAAGAACATTCAATCATACAGTATAATTCAATACCATCTTTGGTAGATTTGGTTAAAAATAGGGGGTTTTTCAGTGCTCGCAGAACAGTTCCTAAAATTTGCAGAGAGAGGTCTTGTGCAAACTTTGATATTAGAAGCATGTACACTTGATTAGAAGGAGCAAAGCCGTCATTTTTAAGGGAGACGTTTAGGACAAGTGAGGAAAAATGCCATTTGGGATGCAGCCAAAGAAGGTCATTGTTGCTAGATGCTGAGTATGGATGGAGGGTGTCTGAAAACAAATATTTTAAAACTCCAACCTCCCTGTCTCTCATGACCCCCAACCCTCCCGCCCGTACTACTTGCCAACTCACACCTCCTCTTTATCTCAAAAAATGATCACGCTTAGGGGAACTCTGGTGGTGGAGACAGGGAGAGGAAGCAGATTGGGACAAAGCCATTGAGAAGGTGACTCTGTGTCTGATTTCTCTGTCTGGCAGGAAGGATATTTAGTCATTAGTCATTCACTCCTACCTGTTCATTCTTGCAAATTGTGCACTGACAGGTATGTATGGGACAGCAGACAAGCATACATGTGACAGGAAAGGTAATTAAGCTGTGGCTCTTGCAGGACTTTCAGGGTGGATGGAATAATTTGTCTCAACCTCAACTCATCTTAACTAGCTAGTTAACTGGTTTTAAAAAACAAAACACGTCTACATAAATCAACAGGAAATATCTGCTATACAGCTAAAGATCTTGTTTTGTAAGGCAAAACAAATAGCTGTGATGTGAAACTTTGCCAGTGGAACTCTGTTGTCACACAGAATGATCTACAGCATGATACTCAGCAGAAAACAAAAATTAAATGTAGATTTGTGATGACAGGCTTAAATGAAGGCTGAAAATCTAGTCTAAACAGCTGGACTGTCCAGAAAAAAATACTGTTTCTATGAATAATCAAGGATTATTACTTAACTTTTATAGTATTGTTACATATGTTGTGCAAACTTAGACAGATGGAGTCATGCATGAGTTACTTTTTAAACAGAAAATGACTTTGTTAACCCCTAAAGGGAAGTTACTATGGAGAAACAACATTCAAAATGATATAGATCATACATAGAAAAAGAGAAGACAAAATAAGGATCTTGTTAAAGTAACAGGAAGTAACATGCAAAAAATATTCTGAATATTTCTGAAGGAGCGTTATCACAGTGTAACCTTTAAATTTTATTTTAAAAACTGAATTTTAATGTGGATGGGAGTCTCACATTAAAGTAATGTTTTGCTCCTTCAAAAATATTCAGAATATTTTTTTGCATTGTTACCTCCTGCACTGATTTCAAACCATACTTGTCAATAATGGGAATTATCAGGGTGCAATTTTTACAGAATTTTAAATAATATATCTTTGAACTTTCAAAATATGCCAGCTAAGCTATTTATAACAGGCATTGTGTTTTGGGTCTCATGAGGATCCTGAATGGCTTTTCCACACTGTGTATGGGTTTGCTGTAGGCTGCCCACATGGACCCTGTTACTGTGGGACCAATGCCACCCACATAAGCAAATCAGCTTGGGCCCCATATGGGCGCTACATGTGGCCAGCACAGACACATTTACTGGGCATCCATTGCTAGCGGGCAAAGTTTTGATTGCTAGCTATGTCAACCACAGAAGTAATGAGCAGGCAAATTTTTAGCAAGTTCTTATATGCAGGTTCTTATTGTAAGTTAGCTAGCTGGTTATTATCACCAGCTAACAAATTATTATATTGCTTAGCAGTTCTGTAAGTAGCCAGTTTGCTAGCTGTGGATTATAGCCAGCTAGCAGGTTATTTTAACCAGATAGCTTGCGTTGCGTTGCTAGGTCATTGTGTCAATTGCTGTTTTAACTAGGTAGCTAATAAGTAGCAAGGCAGCTAGCTAAATAAATTAGTGTTTTGTTTTGCTTTTTTGTTTGTTTTGTTTTTTTACCCTTAACCACCGCCCAACCCTCCCCCTAGGTCACTGCTGACTCTGCATATGCCAGGAGGTGACCCTGGCTGCAAAGTATTTTGAAACATGTTTGAAAGAAAATATATTCTTCACTAAAAACAAGATCCTTATTTTGTCTTCTCTTTTTGTATGTATGATCTGTATCATTTTGAATGTTGTTTATCCATTGTAGCTTCCCTTAGGGGTTAACAAAGTCATTTTCTGTTTGAGAAGTAACTCATGCATGACTCCATCTAAGTTTGCACAACATATGTAACAATACTATAAAAGTTAAGTAATAATCCTTGATTATTCATAGAAACAGTATTTTTATTGAGATTTTTTCTTGCACATAATATTACTTCTTGCTCTCGTTTCAAACAGTACTTACCAATAATGGGAAATATTAAGACACAATTTCGAAAAAATGTGTAGTGTTAAACCTATTTTCATAAACATGTCATCGAAGCCATCTATAATGGGCATTATGTTTTGGGTCCGATGAGGGTCCAGAGTGGATTGGGTTGGGCAAACACTATTGATGGACAGTAGTGTGGCGTAGCAGTAAGGAGCAAGGCTCATAACCGAATGGTAGCTTGTTCAAATCCCCACTTGGGCACTGCTGTTATACCCTTGGACAAGGTACTTAACCTACAATTGCCTCAGTAAATATCCAGCTGTTTAAATGGCTGAAACATATGTAAGTTGCTCTGGATAAAAGCATCTGCTAAATAATAATAATGTAATGCAATGTTTCCCACGCTGTGTGAGTCTTCCATAGGCTGCCCACATGGACCTTATCGCTGTGGACCTCATCCCACCCCTTTGAGCAAATCCCCATAGGCCCTATATCGGCAGCCCACATTCTTCTTACCAGGTTGTTTTAACCAGGTAGCTAATCAGTAGTAAGGCAGATAGTTAAATAAACCATCAGCTAGCTCACTATAAAGGCTATTGCTTATGTTCTTCTCTAGCTAACAAGCTATTCCAGTAGCTACTTCATTTCCATAAGAAGTTCAATTTATGCAAAATGTAATGCCTGGGTAATGAATGCGCGTGTATCATACATTAAGCATTTCACTGAAAACAGTGCTAGAAATTATATAACAACCTGTATACTTCTGTTCACATTATGTGAGCAAGTATCTGCCATGTTTACATTGCTCCACAGGTTTAGGCTGCTCACCACAGTTCAGCAGGTTGAGCTGTGTTAGCCTCTAATGCAATAAAAGATATGGGTCATCAGTTTCACCCTCTCACTGGGAAGCTGGTGCTGCTGGCGACTCACTTCTATGGAACGGGGACAGACTGAGTAACATAGCTCGTGCACTCCTGAGTGAGAGGAGTTAGAAAACAAGGCTGAGGGAGACTATTTAGGATGTCGCCAATCATGAGGATGAGTCCAACTGTTCAAACAAAGGCAGAGGCGCCCATTGAACACCCCACCTGTCAGATAGTAACATCTGGGGACATCAGGCTAGCTGGAGAATGTTTTCTCATGGGCCCAGCTGTGTCAAACTGTCTGTTTCATCTGCCAACAATGACCATGAGCAAGGACACAGCAGTGGAACAAACTGTCTTCTTTCAGAGATAGAGGTGGATAGGTTTGCGAGGCAAGGTCTCACTTCCTCATCTCACGGCTCTTGGGTGTATTGCAATTCATCACCTGTTGCTTGGATTATATCAAGAAAGCGATGTCTATCCTCTGATGAGCACTCACCTGATTGTGGTAAACTTTGTGGGTTATAGCATGCAAAGAAATCATTGGCTAAGCATGAGTGTACTGGAGGGTTGCATTCAAGTGCAGAGGATGTCATAGCGAGACAAGCTTAATGTATTGTTCCAAAACAGAGGAAGAGGGAAAAAATATAAAAAAGAAAATATCTGATCATTGTATCTATGGTGCCAAGCTGAGAAATTTAAATGAAAATAAGAATGTTCTCCTGTACAATATCACATTATTTTTTCATGTAAATGAAGAAAAAAAATTACAGTGATATTTTATAATTTCTTTATTGCAGTCCTGCCCTAAATATAGGGTAAAATATTTGACACTTTAAAAGTAAAATGTGTAATATTCTGAATATTTCTGAAGGAGCGTTATCACAGTGTAACCTTTAAATTTTATTTTAAAAACTGAATTTTAATGTGGATGGGAGTCTCACATTAAAGTAATGTTTTGCTCCTTCAAAAATATTCAGAATATTTTTTTGCATTGTTACCTCCTGCACTGATTTCAAACCATACTTGTCAATAATGGGAATTATCAGGGTGCAATTTTTACAGAATTTTAAATAATATATCTTTGAACTTTCAAAATATGCCAGCTAAGCTATTTATAACAGGCATTGTGTTTTGGGTCTCATGAGGATCCTGAATGGCTTTTCCACACTGTGTATGGGTTTGCTGTAGGCTGCCCACATGGACCCTGTTACTGTGGGACCAATGCCACCCACATAAGCAAATCAGCTTGGGCCCCATATGGGCGCTACATGTGGCCAGCACAGACACATTTACTGGGCATCCATTGCTAGCGGGCAAAGTTTTGATTGCTAGCTATGTCAACCACAGAAGTAATGAGCAGGCAAATTTTTTAGCAAGTTCTTATATGCAGGTTCTTATTGTAAGTTAGCTAGCTGGTTATTATCACCAGCTAACAAATTATTATATTGCTTAGCAGTTCTGTAAGTAGCCAGTTTGCTAGCTGTGGATTATAGCCAGCTAGCAGGTTATTTTAACCAGATAGCTTGCACGTTGCTAGGTCATTGTGTCAATTGCTGTTTTAACTAGGTAGCTAATAAGTAGCAAGGCAGCTAGCTAAATAAATTAGTGTTTTGTTTTGCTTTTTTGTTTGTTTTGTTTTTTTTACCCTTAACCACCGCCCAACCCCCTCCCCCTAGGTCACTGCTGACTCTGCATATGCCAGGAGGTGACCCTGGCTGCAAAGTATTTTGAAACATGTTTGAAAGAAAATATATTCTTCACTAAAAACAAGATCCTTATTTTGTCTTCTCTTTTTGTATGTATGATCTGTATCATTTTGAATGTTGTTTATCCATTGTAGCTTCCCTTTAGGGGTTAACAAAGTCATTTTCTGTTTGAGAAGTAACTCATGCATGACTCCATCTAAGTTTGCACAACATATGTAACAATACTATAAAAGTTAAGTAATAATCCTTGATTATTCATAGAAACAGTATTTTTTTTGAGATTTTTTCTTGCACATAATATTACTTCTTGCTCTCGTTTCAAACAGTACTTACCAATAATGGGAAATATTAAGACACAATTTCGAAAAAATGTGTAGTGTTAAACCTATTTTCATAAACATGTCATCGAAGCCATCTATAATGGGCATTATGTTTTGGGTCCGATGAGGGTCCAGAGTGGATTGGGTTGGGCAAACACTATTGATGGACAGTAGTGTGGCGTAGCAGTAAGGAGCAAGGCTCATAACCGAATGGTAGCTTGTTCAAATCCCCACTTGGGCACTGCTGTTATACCCTTGGACAAGGTACTTAACCTACAATTGCCTCAGTAAATATCCAGCTGTTTAAATGGCTGAAACATATGTAAGTTGCTCTGGATAAAAGCATCTGCTAAATAATAATAATGTAATGCAATGTTTCCCACGCTGTGTGAGTCTTCCATAGGCTGCCCACATGGACCTTATCGCTGTGGACCTCATCCCACCCCTTTGAGCAAATCCCCATAGGCCCTATATCGGCAGCCCACATTCTTCTTACCAGGTTGTTTTAACCAGGTAGCTAATCAGTAGTAAGGCAGATAGTTAAATAAACCATCAGCTAGCTCACTATAAAGGCTATTGCTTATGTTCTTCTCTAGCTAACAAGCTATTCCAGTAGCTACTTCATTTCCATAAGAAGTTCAATTTATGCAAAATGTAATGCCTGGGTAATGAATGCGCGTGTATCATACATTAAGCATTTCACTGAAAACAGTGCTAGAAATTATATAACAACCTGTATACTTCTGTTCACATTATGTGAGCAAGTATCTGCCATGTTTACATTGCTCCACAGGTTTAGGCTGCTCACCACAGTTCAGCAGGTTGAGCTGTGTTAGCCTCTAATGCAATAAAAGATATGGGTCATCAGTTTCACCCTCTCACTGGGAAGCTGGTGCTGCTGGCGACTCACTTCTATGGAACGGGGACAGACTGAGTAACATAGCTCGTGCACTCCTGAGTGAGAGGAGTTAGAAAACAAGGCTGAGGGAGACTATTTAGGATGTCGCCAATCATGAGGATGAGTCCAACTGTTCAAACAAAGGCAGAGGCGCCCATTGAACACCCCACCTGTCAGATAGTAACATCTGGGGACATCAGGCTAGCTGGAGAATGTTTTCTCATGGGCCCAGCTGTGTCAAACTGTCTGTTTCATCTGCCAACAATGACCATGAGCAAGGACACAGCAGTGGAACAAACTGTCTTCTTTCAGAGATAGAGGTGGATAGGTTTGCGAGGCAAGGTCTCACTTCCTCATCTCACGGCTCTTGGGTGTATTGCAATTCATCACCTGTTGCTTGGATTATATCAAGAAAGCGATGTCTATCCTCTGATGAGCACTCACCTGATTGTGGTAAACTTTGTGGGTTATAGCATGCAAAGAAATCATTGGCTAAGCATGAGTGTACTGGAGGGTTGCATTCAAGTGCAGAGGATGTCATAGCGAGACAAGCTTAATGTATTGTTCCAAAACAGAGGAAGAGGGGAAAAAATATAAAAAAGAAAATATCTGATCATTGTATCTATGGTGCCAAGCTGGAGAAATTTAAATGAAAATAAGAATGTTCTCCTGTACAATATCACATTATTTTTTCATGTAAATGAAGAAAAAAAATTACAGTGATATTTTATAATTTCTTTATTGCAGTCCTGCCCTAAATATAGGGTAAAATATTTGACACTTTAAAAGTAAAATGTGTTACATAATTATTATGTAGTATAACTATTTTTCCTGAATGAACAGTCTGATCACAATAGATTAAATTCCGTACTGAAATACGAATGTACTTATGTTCAGGACCATGTTGGTGCGTAATGGTACTTTGTTAATGGGAGGTTTGATGCTATCAGCTTTAATCTTTTTATGATCAGCTTTCATGGGGTTTCCTAATGTAACCTCGATGTAAATACCACAGGAATGAGGTAAAAGATTGAACACCATCCTGAATACGAAATTGGTTTTCCCCCTAATGTTAATGCAAGACTATATTCATCCAGTGGCTGTTACCTCAGAAGAGCTGGTCAGAGTTCTAAAACTGTGAGATTTAAGACAGAAAAGCTTCTTTCAGGCAGATGTTACTGCTGTTTATAGTAATATTCCCTCTTAATAGTGTTTTGCAATTTGTGTTCATAGAATTTGCTTGACCAACCATGGATTAGTTCATTATCGAAACAAAGCACATCCAAGAACATGCAAAATGACAAAATTACAAATCAACCACATTTACATTTCTTAATTTGATGGGGAAAACCAATTCCGTGTGCATTTTCAGGATTGCGTTTTAGCTCATATGACATCTGACATTTATGATATTTAACCTGAGAGCATTCTACACTCAGTGTAAATGTCTTACTACTAAGCATATAAAATATATAATATAAATGAGGTGATGAGGAATATTTCCTTTAGCTAAGGTTTAATTCTCAGTCTACATTTAACAATTATCTCAAGTTTAATCCAGCAGTGTTAGGACTGTAAGGATGGTTATTACTTGTGGACAAGGAAACTATTGAAAAATTGAGAAGAACTATATTCCATTTATTTTAAAAATGGAAATGCAACATACACTCATAAAATATAGAGAATATATCTCATTGCATATAAGAATATAAACCCCTAAAGAGTCCACAAACAATGGAAATGTTTCTAATAAATTTTTTGTTTCTTGAATTTACTAATATTTACTACTACACTTCTAAGACATGCATGTCCATGCTGTATGTTTCTTCAGTCATTTTCAGCAGATGTTGCATCATTTATTTACACAGCAGTGTAACAGCTGCATTTTTACTGACTTCAAATGACATGACTCATCATGTGAAAAATGCACTGAGGCCACAAGATTTGAGTGAAAACCTAAAATTTCACAAATAAGGGAAAAAAGAGAGAGTGAGAGCTTCTGCTCTGAGGTTCTTCTATAATGGCCCCCGTTTAGAGACTGAGTTCTGTGGGTTAAGGATTTCACTGGACCGGTCCAACATTGTCTCATGGGTAGGACTGGCTGAATAAGGAAAGGCATCAGACAGTCGTGTTGTATCGTTCTCGGACACCTTACTGTGAATCAGCCGCTGCTGGCAGTGTGCTGCGCAGAGCGGGATTCGAGATAACATGCTGCTCATGTGCTTCCTGAACTTTTCTCCCACAAAAGCGTAAATGATGGGGTTCAAACAGCAGTGCGCCAAGGCAATGGTCTCCGTCACGCTCAGGGCCAGTTCCATCCGCGCCAGCGTCTCGCACGTGTTCCAAATGTCCAGCTCCTGTAGCGTCATCAGGAACACCACGACGCTGTACGGAACCCAGGAGAACGTGAACACGCTGACAATGGCGAAGATCAGCCTCATGGCGCGGTGCCTGTTGGAGTTCCTGGACCTCAGTAAGACGGCCAGGATTCTGCTGTAGCAGAAGAACATGACGGGCAGGGAGATGAAGAGCACGACTGCATTCTCCCCAAAATTGCGGAGCAGTTTGTACGTCTTCTCTGATTCAGGGGGATAGCTCTGCTGGCAGTTGTCTAAACCGTCGTCTTCTAGAACGATGGTAAAGATGACCTCTGGAAGGGAGGCGCAGATGGATATGGTCCAGACTGCCACGCTCGCAATCACGCCGTACCGCAGGGTTCTGGCCCGCATAGCGGCAACAGCATGAACGATGGCCAGGTAACGATCCACGCTCATGAGTGACACAAACAGGATCCCGCTGTAAAGGCCCATCCGATATATGCCCGCCGTGGCTTTGCACAGGCCATTGCCCACAAACCCCTGCCCTGTGGCACGATAGACCCACAGGGGCAGTGAGAGTGCCACTAGCAGGTCAGAGATGGCCAGGTTCAGGAGACAGACATCCGTAAGGCTCTTGAGCTTGATGAACCGGACCAGGACCCACAGAACCACACTGTTACCAGTCAAACCTAGGAGGAAGACAAGCGAAAGCAGTGTGGGCTGAAACCCAGAGCCCAGAGTGAGGGTGGCATCGGTGCTGCAGGGGCTGGAGTCGGAGTAGTTGTAGGAGTAGTTGTAATCAGTATAGTCATATGAGGTGGTGTTCTCTGTTTCAGTCATTCTGATAGAGCGGGAGGGAAAGGGAGAGGGAGAGAATGGGGTTAGTTATTAAACTTTTTCGTTATACAAATAAATACATCTTCATGTAAAAACTAGTCTTGAGCTCAAATATTATGTAGTCTTCACAAATATTTTTTTTCTTCCTAACACTTCCCCTAAACTATAAAAGACCAGAATTTCTTCAGTATGATTTTTTTTTTATTTTCAGTTCTATTGACTGCATCTTCCTGTGGGGGAAGGTGATATAGAAAGCATCGGAACAAAAAGTGAGGGACCTCACCTAATTTGCATAGAAACATTAGAGAATAGTTACCATTTTTTGGAAAACATAATTTTTTTTTGTGTCATAATTCTTTGCTATGATGAAACATTTAAGTGTAAGTAAAGTAAAAATGTTTGTCCTTTTACATATGCAGAAATGAGCGAAAATGAACAAATCTTATAGAAAAACCCATTGAAGCCATTCTACTATGTTCAGTAGATCAGTAATACATTCCTGAACATCACAGATTTAAGCACATCAGTATTATTCCTGATATCTTCCACTTTCTATAACTGTTTATATGAGGTACTTCCCTGAGAATATGCCCTCCACTCCCTAACACTTTCATAAAAAGTGCCATGTTTTGAAATCACACCCATCACTTTATGAAACATAAAGAAAAGCAGTACAATGCACACTGCCCAATCCTCTAAAAATCTACTTTAAGTCCAGCAGTCTCCATTAGCCAGACACACCCCCACGTGCCACCGTGAGAGACCCTTGCCTGTCCCCTGACACTGCTGTCAGCTGACACAGTTCTGTTGGCTTCCCTCACAACTGCTGAGTCTCTCTCAACTAGACCACAGGTATACACATGAATACACATACATACTACACACAGATAAAGAAACACAATAGTGTTGCTTACCTTTTTCAGTGTGAGCCTGCTTTCTTTGACCTGCTCCTGAAATAAATGTTGACATCTGTCCTTCCTTGGCTATATGTGATGTGAAAATTAAACAAGCTTTGTTTTTTGTGTGATCGTTTTTTTTTTTCTTTCTTTCTTTCTTTTGTGTCATGACACCTCTAACAGATTTCCTGTTAGGTGTGCTCAACACTGTCTTCAACGCAATTTTTCACAGAAGAGGAAAATGTGTGAACGCATTTTCCTGTAATTGTTCATCTCCGCATTGTTAAAGCATCACATCAGCATTGTTTAAGCGTATGCGTTATCTGTCCCTGCAGGAGTGTGGTGGCAAACATCAAAAAGATTTTTTCATGACTCACTGTTGCTATGAAACAAGGGTTTCTTTCACGTCATTTTTCTTGCTGCTCAGTTTCATACAAAGGAAACAACACACCTTGGATAGAGGTGCCAGCAGTGTCTCTGATCAACACAGTTTTGAAGAGCTGAAATCTGAAACTTTTTTTCTCGTGTTTGTTTAAAATCAGTTCAACAAAACAAGAAAACAACATAACAACATAAAACATAACAATGCAGTCATTATGCACAGAAAATCAAAATTCATGTTGAAAATTTATCATTGAAACAGGCTGGTGTCATGGTGTTAGGAGATGCTATCTTTTTGTGAAACCATTTTTTAAAGACACTGCAGATTTTATCTGGGATATTTGACGCACAATTCCTATTTATTTTTGAAACTTCACCCTCTCTCGGTTGCATTTGCTAAACTACTGTCTATTTAGAATCCCCAGAAAGCGATGGCCATCTGCCATTTTCAACAGATGGCCATTTCAATACACAGTTTTTCACTACAGCACTGTAATTTCTAGTACTGTGCAGATGCCTCTTTCTACACCTACAACAAAAAAGCTTACAATTTTACAATATTTACAGTGACTGAAAGAATGTTTGATTCTTCTGCCATACCTTCTCCTGATCTCCTGAGTGGAGAGCACAATATATCTGAAGAGCAACCAGATGTATGTACAGAACGGCACACTACCATTTTATTAAGTCAATATAAGCTCTCTTTATATTTGAGAAAAAGACACTTGTAACACATAAACAGCATATGAATCTGCTTTAGTACTGCCAAGTACTGCCTTGAGGTGATTATCAATACCAGACATCTTAACACAATTAAATATTTTCAGTGTAAATCGGAGATGCTCTTGCAACCATAGTGTTGGTCTCAACACCACATAATGGGCTTGACACCCAGTGTGCACTGCCATTTAGTATGAGAAGAGGGCAGCAAGTGGAGAATTACAGGCTGCCTACTAGGTGGAGCGGCATGCAGTGCTCGACCTCTTGAAATCACCACGCTCATGCACAACACACACACACTCAACTTTGTGGTGCATTTCGCCAGCGTAGAAAACCTTTCAACTTTTGAGCAGTAGTTGCACATGATTGGCCAATCCGTGGAGATTATCATGATTGCCCAATAAAGTCACTGTTTACTGAGTTGTCAACAACAATTGCCGTCATAGAAGATCATTTGAATATTTTATATTGATTATTTTATATTAATTATACAGTTTTCTTGTCCCTACATATAGGGATTAGAGAGTCTCACAGACTTTTTGAATGGAATTCACCCACCGTTTGCAAGGACATTGTGGATCTGTGGACAGAATTCACTTACTGTGTGTAAGGTGAGGCCAACAAATGGGGTCTGGATCTGGATCTTGGGGGTTGTAGTCTGCATCTTGAGGGGTCGATAAGATGAAGTCTGGAGGGGTAAATAAGATAAGTCTTTTTGTCTTTTCATTGTCTTTTTTTGAACACAAGCTGAGCACTTTTGGGCTCACAGTGTTTGCTTTGGGTTTTAGTTTTGTATTTTTCTTGGGTTCTGTACAATTAAGTGAATTGGTGTTCCTTTTGCTTCTCTGAAATTAGCGATCAGTACATTAGAATGTAAGTAAGGAATAATGCTAAGCTAAAGCACCTTGTCAGTGAACATTTTCTGTGGTATTATTTTCTTACAATGGCAAATACTCAAATAATGGAATGGCAATATGGTGGAACAGGCAGTCTCTGAGTTACACATGACTCTGCATATGTAAATTTGACCTTACGTAAGCCCCCTTAAAATATTTTTGAAAACATTTTAAAAATCTGTGATGTGTAGCACTATTTCTTGTATTTAAGACATGCAGTATCCCCTGTAAAAACTGTGTATAAATGCACCACATACCAGTGTATGGGTATTAGGGCATACATACATAAACATACGGGCCAAGAGTAACATCTGACTCAGGTAAAATCCAAGTTACAAAGTGACTTTCAGATAGAAGATAAGAATAGCTTACCAACAGATGATAAATACCTGTTAAAAACAGGGAAAATAACAACAGAGGGGATGAGCTTGTGGGTTTAGCTCAGGCATGTTCTTATTCCTTCCTTTATTGTCAGCAATAAAAATAGTCTTAATGATAGCTTTGTGTTGTTGTTCAACTTTTTTTTAATTCGAATGTATAATGTGTGTTATATTACATTCATGTATGTTCTACACATTCAATTCACTACTGTATCAACAAATATAAAATACAAACACTCTTCCACCCCCAATTCCCTGGCAGAAAGCATCAGGGGTTCCTTTAATGATGGGGATGTAAATCAACCACACCCACCATTGACGTGTTTACTTCTCTTTTCACAAAGGTGTCATCAAAAGAAAGCAAGTCTTATGAAAATACACAAGCTGTATCAATGTAAACTAAGAAAATGGCTGCTACATAGCCACCAGCCCTACAGGCTACACTACGGGCTAACTCTAATATAACAGCTAGCTATCATAGCAACCACTGTCTTAGCTTGGGTAACATTCAGCATAACTACTTTCTGAAAAAAAAAAAAAAAACCTTTTAAGGAGCAAAAGGCTGTGATTGAGGGTTCTATTTATACATTCACTTGCATGTGGACTGACTTTGCACATAGCGTTGTCACTGACTTGTTCTGTCACTATATCAATTTTCTTCTCCCAGTATGACCTCAGTTTCCCAGGGCCTCCAAGTTAACTTTGGTTACTTACCAAGACACTACCTCTGGGTGGAAGGACTACATCTCCAGTCTGGTTGTCATAGTAGGCCTTGTGCCTGTTTACCGTTCTCAGATGCAATCTTGCGATAACCAACCCAAACAGCAAGTCTACTGGAAGGCACGGATGGTGACCATACAGGAAATAGAATGGAAAGACACCATTAGATTCATGTCTGGTGCAGTTGTAGGCATGCATGGCCTTTGGGAGATGGTTCTTCCATTTTCTCTTCTTTTTGAGTTTGAGTGTCCTTTGAATGTGCATTTAATATTCCCATAGACTGTACAGACACAGGTTCTGCACAGATAGAATCACTCGGGGCATTCTAAGCAGTCATACAACATTTCTTTGGTGTCTAGATCATATGAACTGGGTCATATGTGAACACATTATTTCAATACCTGTCACATACCAGTTACAGACTTTTTACAATCTTCTTAATATCAGGTACAGACCTTTTGTAGACCTGTTTCATACCTACACATTAAATTCAGCTGAATTTAGTGTTCTGACAGTCTTCTGAATTTTAATCAATATATATATCAATAAAATTTCAACAGCAATTTATGTCTTAAACTTTTTATCAGTTTTCTGAATGATAACATCACTCCTGTCTATTGGTAAAGAGACAGATCTCTTGTCTATCGCACAGGAGATAGACCACTGCTTACATTTACCTCAACACCTGTGTCCTCTGGCAACAGTTTAGTTTGGGACCTGTGTTTGTAAACAGGCTGTAAGTTCATTTCTCATTTAGGATACTTTTCTTGTGCACCCAAGTGTGGTACACTTGGTTCAGAAATTAAGAATTAATAACCCTTCGTAGAGGGAATTTAGAATGTTGAATATGACTTTTACAGACTGACGGCTTTGTGCTACAGAATTATTGCTATTAGTCATGTTCTTTGAGAATGGTCACATCACAGTTGTTACATGCGGCACACTGTGCATTTGTGGGGTCTGGGCCGCCAGCGTCTTGGTTTTCTTCCCTCTCTCCTCTCTCGCTACTCTCCTGATGCAGGTATCCCACTGTGCTGCATCCCACCTCCTCGTTCCGGCCCGGCCAACCAGAGACAGAGCGCCCCGATTTAAAGATGCTGGTTTCTTGGAGTGGAGCTCTCACTATTTTGATCATTCATGTTTTGTAATTTACTATTTACAAAATTGCCTGTACCGTGTTTGACTTTGCATCATTTACTGACCTCGATTCTGGATTGTGTATCAGTTTGGTTTGCATTCGGTTGCCATGGGAGAAGGGCAGGTAAGGTGGGGGATCCCCGTATTAGTTTTTCCTTTTGTATAGGGTTAGGTTAGAGGCGGGTGCCACCTTTGTACATTTTGTTTTCAGGTAGTGTAGCAAGGTTTTTGTTTGGCTCTTCCACCCTTATAGTCAGTTGTATGTTTTGGGTGAAGGTATTTAGGGTTGTTTTTGTTTTGTTCAGTCCTTTTTGTTAGCACCGTCTGTTGTCCTCTCCCCTTTCCCTGTGTATATTTGTCATTGTAAATAACTTTGTAAATATTGTAAATATATTGCACACCCTTACACATTGCTCCCGTGTCTGTTTTTCATCTCTGCACCCTCCAAGCCAGCAGTGGTTGGTTGTTTTCTTTTGTGTTGCGTCCCTCACCCATACCCCTGGACGCCATTACACATCTGGGACGTAAGAAGTGTTATGTCAATCAGAATCTTTCAGCGCTTTTAGGACCTATTTCCTGCTTTGCTAAGCTTGATAAGTACAGGCCCAACTTACAGCATGTAATTCAGCCACAGCTACAAATAGACATCTAATGGTTTTGACTGAAATGTGATAATTATAATAATCATAAAGCTGACCTGTCTGCTGACTGATGAGGGAAGGGCCAAGCTCAATGTTGATTCCATAAAGACAAACCCCCTGCAACACAAAACTGCTATACAAATGCCATGCAGATTCACTGATCCTTGCCTCATCCATAAGCCACTTCACATTCACTAAGACCCAGTCAATGTGCATAGCATCAACAAAGCTTTAGAGAAAAAGTGTAAGTCCTCTGTTTTACTGACAGGGAGGACAGAGCATGAAAAATCTGCAGATGTAAAAGAGGGAGCTCTGTGGGTGTCAGGAAAGCGTTGAGTGATTTCCTTTCCTTGAAACTTGTGCTGTTGACACCACCACAGTCTCTCACTTCCCCATCTGAGGAGTTTGTTTATCTTGTGTTTCAACTCCCTGTTTAGTCCAATGCTACTGAGGCAGAGTCTGCCTCTGAGAATGCCTGTATAAAATTGCATCTGAAGGGTGTGGTCAGAGCAATAAATCCAAAGGCAGCTGTAGGAGTATACAAGGATTTCTTTAAAAATATTTCCTTTATTTAAAGAGTGTTTTGCGCAAAAGTGAGTGCAAATTACAAAGCAAAATTTTTACATCAGCTAATGACAATGCCAATGCTGTGTAAATGATAATGTTAATATAAATTTATGTCAATTTACACTTTAATCCTCCTATGTCATTCTGTTCTTTACAATGTGCACATAGTTTCCAAATCCCCCAAAATGTGAATATGTTACACAACGTATATTTGCCATGCTTGACACTTCAAATACAAAATCACATGAAATTGAACTAAGAAATGAGCCAAGCAAAAAAAAAACAAATAAAAAAAAAGATTCTTTGAAATCTGTTTAGGATTGTGATTGCAATGATAAAAGCATTCACTGAATCTGATGATCTGGTCTGCTGTCCTCTGTATCTGAAAGTTTGTTAGGATAATGATGTGCCCACATCACTGAGACAGAGCAGCTTTCAATTTCATTTCAAAACTGTCCTGAAGGGCTGCACATTTCCTGACACTCTGATATCCACGCACGTATATGCCATAAAATTTAAACATTCACAGCAAGACAATCTCACATCAACAATTACCATCCAGTATCCCTCCTGTCATTTGTATCCAAATCCCTTGAACGCACTGTACTTAACCAACTTTCTCCCTTTCTCCACAAGTACAACCTCCTGGATCCCCACCAGTCCGGGTTCAGAGCTGGGCACTCAACTGAAACTGCACTCCTGGCGGTGACAGAGGCCCTCCACACAGCTAGAGTCTGCAACCTGTCCTTAGTCCTAATCCTCCTCAACCTCTCCACTGCATTTGACACCGTCAATCACCAGCTGCTCATCGCCAATCTCTCAGAGATTGGCACCTCTGGGACCGCCCTTTCTTGGTTCAGGTCCTACCTGACCGGTAGATCTTCCCAGGTCTACTGGAAAGGCTCCACCTCCACACCCACTCCCCTCACTACAGGCGTCCCCCAGGGCTCTGTATTGGGACCCGTACATTTCTCAATCTACATCAACTCACTTGGTTCAGTTATTAACTCACATGGTTTCTCCTATCACTGCTATGCCGATGACACACAACTAATGTTCTCTTTTCTTCCCTCCATCCCCCAGGTCAACGAAAAGATCTCTGCATGCCTGGCCGACATCTCCAGATGGATGGCCTCCACAAACCTAAAGCTGAACCTGGATAAGACCGATCTACTGTTTATCCCGGCCAAGCTCTCTCCTCTTCAAGAGCTCTCAGTTACTGTTGACGGCACCACAGTAACTTCCTCTACATCTGTGAAGAGCCTGGGTGTCACCCTCGACAACAGGCTGGACTTCAATGACTACATCTCACAGACAACACGCTCCTGTCAATTCCTTCTCTTCAACATCAGGAGGATTTGCCCTTTCCTGACCACCTACTCCACCCAGCTGCTTGTCCAAGCCACCATGCTCTCCTGGACTACTGCAATGCCCTCCTTGCAGGCCTCCCAGCCTGCACCATTCAGCTGCTACAGCTCATCCAAAATGCAGCTGCTAGGCTGATCTACAACCTCCCAAAGTTCTCCCACATCACCCCTTTACTGAGATCCCTCCACTGGCTCCTGGTTGCAGGCAGGATCCGCTTCAAAACCCTGACCCTCACCTTTTCTGCTGCAAAAAAGTCCGCCCCGACCTACCTCCGGGACCTCATCCTACCCTACACACCTGCTCGACAACTTTGCTCTGCTACATCTGGACGCCTCCCTCCTCCCACCAACAGAACGAAAGGCCCACGGTCCTCTCACCGTCGTTTTTCCATCATCGCCCCCCAGTGGTGGAATGAACTCCCCACCCCCCTGAGAACAACTCCTTCACTCCAACCTTTCAGACATGGGCTGAAGGCACACCTCTTCACACTATACCTGTACTGACACCAGTGCCATTTGACCTTGTACATCTAAGATTCTTGGCTCGTACTTGTAGCACTATCTCTAATGTTGTATTTGTAGCACGTTTTTGACTAGGTAGTATAGCAGCACTTTATTGTCCCAGTGACTGTATTTGATATATGTAACCTCAGATCAGATTAATTCTGTCTCGCTACACTGACCTTGTGCTCAGCTTTAGCACTATCTGCATTGTATGACCTGTACACATCTTGTCCTTGTGCCTGTTGTTTGCCCACTATTTGCACTTTTGTATGTTGCTTTGGATAAAAGCGTCTGCTAAATGAATAAATGTAAATGTAAATCTGTGTGTGTGTGTGTGTGTGTGTGTGTGTGTGTGTGTGTGTGTGCACGCGTGGGTGCCTGCGTGCGTGCATGTGTGTGTGTTTATAATGCATTGATTCAAATGTGTAAAAGATGGTATGAGTGAGAAGTATTACCACAGTTTGGAAAACAATATCACACTTAATGCACACAGTAAAGTCAGTGCTCCTAATGAAACCCGGCAGAGATCACTTCAGAAGATCTGGAGGAGGAGGAATTTCTCTTAGTCGGTTCAGCAGGGAAAGATTTGCAGCAGCTATAGGAAAGATCAAATGGCAGCCATTTCTGAAACAACCAAAGGACCTGCCTCTGAAACTTGCGGCCAACAAAAGCATAGATGACTGGATTTAAACAGCAGTGAGTGAATGCAATAGTCTCTGTCCATTGCAGAGCAAAATCTAAATTGTTGTTGAAATCACAGTCACTGTTTAAATACTCCAACACCTGCAGAGCCTTCAGGAAGATAGCAATATTGTATGGAGCCCAGAAGAGGAAAAATACAATAATGATAGTGAGAGTGAGCTTGATGGCCTTGTGCTTTTGGACAGATCTGAGGTGGACTAAAGTGGGGATGACTCTGGAATAACAGAAGACCAAAACACAAAGCGGAAGCAGTAGCCCTAAAAGATTCATTTCAAAATATGTGGTCTGCCGCCATGCACTGTTCATGGGAAAATCCACAATACATACAAACCAGACTCATTTTTCACCTTTGTGAAGACAATAGTGGGGAGAGAGGCACAGAGGCTGATGGCCCAGATTACCGCAGCCACGGCCGTGCCCAGCTGCATGGATTTGTGTCGGACCATGGTAACGGCATGGACGATAATCAGATAGCGATCCACACTCATCAGCACCATGAAGAAGATGCTACCATAAAAACCCAGCATGTAGAGGCTGGTCACAGCTCTGCACAGGAAGTCCCCAAAGGGCCAGTTTGCTGCTGCTGCGTAGTGGGACCAGAAGGGCAGAGAGGTGACGAAGAGCAGGTCCGCCACAGCCAGGTGGAAGAGGCACACATCCGTCATGGTCATTTTCCTCCAGTGGTAAACCACCAGCACACACACCACCAGGCCATTTCCCAGAAGGCCGACGATGAAGACCAGGCTGTAGAGTATGGGGAGGAAGATATGGCCAAACTCCCGCACATTTCCATTGTTACATGGCTGAAAGTCCTCAAGACCAGATCCATAGTCATATGTATATTCTGTCTGATTTTCTGTCATTATTCACTTATTTCCTGTTGAAAGAAAGAAAGAAGCTAAGTTAAAATGTACCTTTATTAATAAATTGATGGAAATCATTGAGGTCTTCTACAGTTATTTCCCATTGTCAGGGTATAGCTCCCTGTTTGATTTTGTTCATAAGTTATGTAGATGGTTTTCTTTCTAATTTTCAGCCACTAAATTGGCGTAAATAAGAGCTAGTGTAGTGCCTTCACCGTACCTCTTGTCTAAGTACAAAACTGAATTTTAGATCTAAAATAATATTAAGTGTCAGATTGATCTGTGATTTTCCTAATGCTTGTTTATGGCTACCAGGCCATTAGTATTGGGGATACAGGTATGAAGCAGGTCTACATCTGATGTGGGAAGAATCTGGGGACTTGTTTTAACATCATCAATACAGTTAAGCTTTGTCTCCTTTTCTTTTTGTGATAACAAGATCTGCCCTGTAGATCAAAAGTCTAAATCTCTAAAATGATGGCTGGGTATACACACATGGCAGAATCTATTTCAATCAACCACACGTGAAACACTATTTAAGATATCTGTGTGCCAAAGAGATAACATTCAAATAGAGAACTTTTTCTTTTCTGCTGTATTACCCAAGGTCACAGATTAGATTTGTAACTTTGTTTCATGAGAACAATTGTATTAAACAATTTCATAGTTTTAAACTTAAGATTATTCACAAGAGCATATTTTTAGCAAAAAGAGAAGTTTTGTATTTGTTTGTTTTTGTTATTGTATTCAAGCAGACAAGCAAACAAGCTGAGGAAAAAGCAGAGATGACACTCACCCAGCAGAGCCGCAGTGTTTATCTTAGTGTCCGTCTGGCAAAAAGCTAGGGAAACATCTGTGAGGACCAGGAGAATGTGCAAGTACAAGAGTGCTTACTGCACAGTAAAGAAGAACTGAGAAATGTGTGAACTGAGAAATGACAGAACCCAAGCAGCATTCAGCATCCTCAAATGATTACAAAATATGATGAAGCTAGCATCTTTAATGGGATGGTGATTAATGGGTTTTAATGACATTCAAAACAAATGGTAGAATGACGTTTTACCTGAGGATATCCAAAAGTAAACAATGTGTTAAAACACATTGAAGTACACATAAGCAATGAAGTATGCATCTTTTAAGGATCTTAGGACTGTTGTGGTACAGTTTTTGTCCTGCATTGCTACATAGCCACCAGTGCTACAGCTACTGTACAGGCTAACTCTAATATGGCAGCTAGTTATCTTAGCAAACTCTGCCTTAGCTTGGGTAACATTTAGCATAACCAATTTCTGTCAGAAATATATTTTAAAACCTTATAAAACTTAGGTGGCCATATTTACATGATAAAACAATAATGGGTAAAATAAATGTTTGGAAAAATAAAACTCTGAAGGGCCAATTTTTAGTCTGATAAAAACTAATTCTGGCAGCCATTTTGTCTTAGACAGTAAATGGCGCTAGCAAAATTAGCATAATGTTAACTTCTACTACTTGTATTACTTGCTGCTTATTTGCTTGTATTATTGCCACAAGTTATGGATATGATGATTTAGTGACATTGATATATAAGGTAGCGTATGTACTTAATGACTACCCAGAGATTTCCATGCTGCCTAGTTTCTGATTCACAAAAGTTAGCTTGTGGTGGTGCTTGAATGTAGTTGTGCATGCACTTGGTCTGGGAGTGTTGTTAACCTTGTCTGTTAGTGTTGCTCATATAACTTAGATGGATACATTTCTGTTCTCTGTTGTGCTTGAAGTCTGGATAAGAGTGTCTGCTAAATGCTTTATACAAATGAGCTAAACAATTTCAACAATTTCATTGGCATTCAGTGCTTATGAAGATTACAAACCTGTTAAAACAGGGAAAGTAAGGACAGACAAGATGGGCATGTGGATTAGTTTATGTGTGCAATTTTTCTCTCTGTCAAGAAGTAAGGACACAATACTCCCCTCCTATATCTCCCCCTAGTGACACCAACCAGAACAAATAACAATGTATGCAAAAAACATTGGAGAACTTTAAGAATAGCTTTTGTCCAAGAATAAACCTCCCAAGTCCCTTAATACGCACATATGGGATAATGGAATGGTGTGAACGTAGGAGAAGGCACCTAGGAAGGGGGTGGAATGCAGCAGAGTGAGTCATGTAGGCCCCTACTGCACATAGTGAGCCATGTGGCTGGAGTGTTGGCTGACATAGTGACCATTAAGTGAACATTTGTTTGGGTCTTCTGTGTCTATTAGACCTTCTGATTGCCTCACTGTTAGAGTCATTTACTGAGGGGGTCATTGACTGTCTTTCTTGACACACCAGCTCTTCATCTTCATTTTCACTTCAGGTACTGTAAGTGCTCATTCTCAGATTGTCTTCCACTTTGCATCTCACTTTGTATTGTTTTTTCTTTCACAGGTACAGAATTACAGGTCAGTACTTGCTCTTGGAGGAGATTGCCACTGGGAAGTATTTCACCCCAGCACAGGGGTAGGTCTCAGGTTAGGTGGGTAAGTTTCTGTTCTCTGCTCCCTTTCCACAGGTATTTTTGACCAGTTTTGGGGTGTACTTTCTTCTTTATCAGAATCTGTTGTGTCAATGGTATGTGTTGTGTCATTAATTTTTGTTCGGCTTTTTCTTCCATTAGGCTGTTTGGCAGGGACAGTAATGACTGGACATGGAGGTGGTCTACAGGTAAGTCCCTCACCAGGAGCAAAAGGTTGTGATGGAGGGTTCTACATTGACTTGCATCTGGACTGACTTTGTACACAGGGTTGGCACTGACTTGTTCTGTCACTATATAGATTGTCTTCTCCCATTATGACCTCAGTTTCCCTGGGCCTCCTAGTTCAGTGTTTCTCAATCCTGCTCCTGGAGGCCCACTGTCCTGCATATCTTCCATCTGTCCTTGCTCCAAATACACCTGATTAGTGTGATTAACATGCTCTTGATTAAATCATTAAATCAAATTCAATAGTGCCACTGATGAGTTCAGTCAGGTAGGTAGAGCAGGGAAAGATGGAAAACGTGCAGGACAGTGGACCTCCAGGAGTAGGATTGAGAAACAACGTCCTAGTTAACTTCAGTTACTTACCAAGTCTGTACCTCTGGGTGGAAGGACTACATCTCCAGTCTGGTTGTTATAGTAGGCCTTGTGCCTGTTTACCGTTCTCAGATGCAATCTTGCGATAACCAACCCAAACAGCAAGTCTACTGGAAGGCACGGATGGTGACCATACATCATTAGATTCATGTCTGGTGCAGTTGTAGGCATGCATGGCCTTTGGGAGATGGTTCTTCCATTTTCTCTTCTTTTTGAGTTTGAGTGTCCTTTGAATGTGCATTTAATATTCCCATAGACTGTACAGACACAGATTCTGCACAGATAGAATCACTGGGTAGCATTCTAATCAGTCATACAACATTTCTTTGGTCTCTGGATAATATGAACTGGGTCATTTGTGTACACATTATTTCAATACCTGTCACATACCAGCTACAGTCTTTTTACAATCTTCTTAATACCAGTTACAGACCTTTTGTAGACCTGTTTCATACCTACGCATTAAATTCAGCTGAACTTGGTGTTCTGACAATCTTCTGAATTTTAATAATCCTTTCTCCAACATAGCAAATAATTTTAATAGCAATGTCCAATTTATGTCAGAAACTTTTTATCAGTTTTCTGAATGATAATGTCAGGAGTGGACAAAATGCCCAACCCCGCCCCGTCCAGTTCGTTCCCTCCTAGGGATCCGCCCACCACAAGGACACCAGGACAAGGTGAGTAGGGAAAACACTATTTTTCTAATAAAAAATGTACACACCAAATTTCATAACAGAGACGCTGTTACGTTTCCCACCCGCAGCTGTTCTCCTTCCCCTGCCCTGCTACCCACTCCCATCGTCCCCTCCCCAGACCCAGATGAGCAGGTACGCAGCCCCACACACGACAAACCCACACGCCACACAATATCCTGCTGCACACATGCCCCACTGCAGTACCCTCCATGATCTGGCGCCCCTGCCACCCGGGCACGGGGAAAAAGGACCGCTCTTTTCTGCGCCAGGGGAAGTCCTTCCGCCGCGGGGGAGGCTCAAAACACGCACACCACGCAAGACACACAGAACAAAACGGAAATATAAGGGGGACGTAGCTCGGCCCGTGCCACCGTGCCAGGCCTTGCCTACGTCCCAAAATTAAAAAAAATAAAGTAACTCAAGACAAAGGCCTCCACGTCAATCATGTGGACGGGCTGGCGGCTCCAGGGGCAACCCACGTCTTCTCCTCACTAGCAGCTCGTGCCAGCTCCACGGGATCATGCTGAGGGGAAACACAGTTCGGCAGCCGGTTTGCCCTCTTTCCTCTCCACCTTGTGCCCGGGACTCACGCGCACAGTTGCCAGTTTGCGGTGTCATCTCCCTCACAACCGGGGGATCCACCTCCCTGGCACGTACATTCATGGGTGGGGGCTCTCCTCGGCCCTGGCTGCGTCCTGGAACTGTTTGTTGCTTCCCTTCTCCCTCAGGGAATCGCCGCGTACACTCTTCTGGTTGCCGCTCTTTCTGGAGCCGCCTAAAACACACTCACAAAGACAACCTTGCATCCACGCACACCAAAAGAGGAAAAAGAAATTAACTAAATGAAATAACTCCAAAATCCTCCCCGGGTGGCGACTCCCTGGGCCCAAACCAAAAGCAAACAAACAAAAAATAAGCAACTCAAAAAGTGCTGTGCCGGCACGTTTAACAAAAAATAAACCAAATGATAATTCCCACTCTAAAACCCCATGTACTCAGCCTCCGTCAGCATCTGTCCTGTGCTGTTCCCAGAAACACACACCAGGCAGCGAACCCCGTCAAAAACCCAATAATTCAATCATTGAATTAGCCCTGCCGCACGCCCGAGCCCCCTCGCTCTCCCAGGGAGTACAGTGCGACCAATTACCGCTGTCAGGAGAAACTTGTGACAATAACATCACTCCTGTCTGTTGGTAAAGAGACAGATCTCATGTCTATTGGACAAGAGATAGACTACTGCTTACATTTAGCTCAACACCTGTGTCTTCTAACAACAGTTTAGTTTGGGATCTGTGTTTGTAAACAGGCGGTGAGTTCATTTCTCATTTAGGATACTTTTCATGTGTGGTATACTTGGTTCAGAAATTAAAAATTAATAACACTTCGTAGAGGGAATTTAGAATGTTGAATATGACTATCTTTTACAGACTGAGGGCTTTGTGCTACAGAATTATTTCTATTAGTCATGTTCTTTGAGAACAGTCACATCACAGTGTTAAGTCACTTAGAATTTTAAGCACTTTTAGGACCTATATCCTGCTCTGCTAAGCTTGATAAGTACAGGCCCAGTTTACAACATGTAATTCAGCCACAGCTACAAATACAGACATCTAAGGGCTTTGACTGAAATATGATAATTATGATAATCAAAAGGCTGACCTTTCTGCTGACTGATGGGGATGAGGGCAGGGCCATGGCCAATGTTGATTCCATAAAGACAAACACCTGCAACACAAAACTGCTATACAAATGCCATGCAGATTCACTGATCCTTGCCTCATCCATAAGCCAGTTCATATTCACTAAGACCCTTCAATATGCATAGCATCAACAAAGCTTTAGTGAAAAAGTGTAAGTCCTCTGTTTTACTGACAGGGAGGACAGAGCATGAAAAATCTGCAGATGTAAAAGAGGGAGCTCTGTGGGTGTCAGGAAAGCGTTGAGTGATTTCCTTTCCTTGAAACTTGTGCTGTTGACGCCACCACAATCTCTCACTTCCCCATCTGAGGAGCTTGTTTCTCTTGTGTTTCACCTCCCTGTTTAGTCCAATGCTACTGAGGCAGAGTCTGCCTCTGAGAATGCCTGTATAAAACTGCATCTGAAGGGTGTGGTCGGAGCCACAAATCCAAAGGCAGCTGCAGGAGTATAAGACATAAGGCCATATCCTCACATGGCTTTCTTGAAAAATATTTCCTTTATTTAAAGAATGTTTTCAGCAAAGGTGGGAGCAATTTACAAAGCAAAATTTTTACATCAGCTAATGACAATGCCAATGCTGTTAACATTAATTATATAAACTTTTGTCAATTTCAAATTTAGTCCTTCTATGTAACCCTGTTCTTCACAATGTGCATATATTTTCCGAATTGCCTAAAATATGAATATGTTACACAATATATATTTGCCATGCTTGACACTTCAAATACAAAATCATATGCAGTTTAACTGATTCTGAAAGAAATGAGTAAAATAAAAACATATGAAAAAAAGATTTTTCAAAATCTTCAGTGTGTTCAGGATTATGATTACAATGACAAAAGCATTTACTGAATCTGATCATCTGATCTGCTGTCCTCTGTATTCAAAAATATGTTAAGATAAGGATGTGCCCACATCACTGAGATAGAGCTGATATCCACACCATAGAATTTAAACATTCACAGCGAGACACACTCACATCTGTGTGTGTGTGTGTGTGTGTGTGTGTGTGTGTGTGTGTGTGTGTGTGTGTGTGTGTGTGTGTGTGTGTGTGTGTTTAAAATGCATTGATTCAAATGTGTAAAAGCTGGTATGAGTGAGAAGTATTACCACAGTTTGGAAAACAACATCACACTCAATCCACACAGTGAAGTCAATGCTCCTAAAGAAACCTGGCAGAGGTAACTTCAGAAGATCTGGAGAAGGTGGAACTTCTTCTCTCAGATAGTTCAGCAGGGAAAGATTTGCAGAACCTGTAGGACAGACCAAATGGCAGCCATTTCTGAAACAACCTGAGGACCTGCCTCTGAAACTTGCGGCCAACAAAAGCATAGATGACTGGATTTAAACAGCAGTGAGTGAATGCAATAGTCTCTGTCCATTGCAGAGCAAAATCTAAATTGTTGTTGAAATCACAATCACTGTTTAAATACCCCAAATACTGCAGAGCCTTCAGGAAGATAGCAATATTGTATGGGGTCCAAAAAAGGAAAAAAACAATGACGATAGTGAGAGTGAGCCTGATAGCCTTGTGCTTTTGGACGGATCTGAGGTGGACTAAAGTGGGGATGATTCTGGAATAACAGAAGACCAAAACACAAAGCGGAAGCAGTAGCCCTAAAAGATTCATTTCAAAATATGTGGTCTGCCGCCATACGCTGTTCTCGGGAAAATCTGCTGTACATATGAAACCAGACTCATTTTTCACCTTTGTGAAGACAATAGTGGGGAGAGAGGCACAGAGGCTGATGGCCCAGATTACCGCAGCCACGGCCGTGCCCAGCTGCATGGATTTGTGTCGGACCATGGTAACAGCATGGACGATAATCAGATAGCGATCCACACTCATCAGCACCATGAAGAAGATGCTACCATAAAAACCCAGCATGTAGAGGCTGGTCACAGCTCTGCACAGGAAGTCCCCAAAGGGCCAGTTTGCTGCTGCTGCGTAGTGGGACCAGAAGGGCAGAGAGGTGACGAAGAGCAGGTCCGCCACAGCCAGGTGGAAGAGGCACACATCCGTCATGGTCATTTTCCTCCAGTGGTAAACCACCAGCACACACACCACCAGGCCATTTCCCAGAAGGCCGACGATGAAGACCAGGCTGTAGAGTGTGGGGAGGAAGATATGGCCAAACTCCCGCACATTTCCATTGTTACATGGTGCAGAGTCCTCAGTGGTGTTACCATAATATTCACTGTAATCATATGATTCTGTCATCTTCTTTTTTCTGTTCTCCTGTTGAAAGGCCACAAGTAAAATGTTATTGAATTTATTTCACTGCTTCACTAATAAACCAAACTGGACACTGTGAGAATTTCATGCTAGATGTGTTGTCCCCTTAATTTTTAATCATTGTTTTTTATGGGTGTTTTTCCAGTCAAAGGCTTTTTGAAATGCATTTTTATTCCTGTTACTGTTATTGATTTTGATAAAAGAGAAGCACAACTTGTCAGTTTCTTCTCAGATATACGCAAAGTTATGAACCAAGATTGGCTGTGGTTGGAGTGTCCTGTTCATGTTATTATAATTCTCTTGCCTTCTTCCATTCTTATACAGGGACCAAAGTCTTTAATTTTGCTATTAGAGGTGAATAAAAAATAATTTGAAATGAATTACAGTTTTTTTTTTTCCCCCCAAAGGTATGACTCTAATAAATCTATCCAAACCACATTCAACATTTGTAGATGCAGATTACAATAGCATAGTTCTTCAAATGTATTACATTACATGTATTAAGAGTGGTGGATATAGGTTAGATGACACTGCCATCTACAGGTTGCTTTAGGAAACACTTCTGAGGAAATACGGCAGGTTTTTTTTTTATTTTAAAAAAACAGATATGTCTATCAATAAATGTTTAATATATACATAATATCACCACCTAGAATCCAGGCATTTAAGTCTTAAATTCTAGTTCTTTAATTCTAGTCTGATTATATGATTACACAAAATCAGAAACACCTTTATTTCTTTTTTGTTTGTTTTTCATTTTACTATTTACACTGACACTTACAATCATATATGTTGATGCAATTTGGTAAGCTTTCTGTGATAACCTTTCTCAGCAAGAGACACTATACACTAATTACAGCTATTTTATTTCAAGGTTATAATCAAAATTCACTTACATTACATATTTACATTGTATTTTATTTTATCTGATGCAAAAGTAAAATGCACTTGCCTGAATTAGCCCTTCGTTCTGTGCTGTTGGAGGTCTGGTCCTCTGCAGCTGAAGATCTAGTTGTGGTATACATATGTGAGATTTGCCCTATGTGAGAGAGTCAAAGAGAGTGTTGCAATTTCCTGCATGGCCAAAAAAGGAGCAGATGTTAGAAAAGGTATTAACATGTTTGTACTTACAGTATTTACATACTTTCTGTTCTCTCTTTCTCAAAACAACCTCAAATAAGCTGTAAAGCATTTAAATGAATTAAATTAAAATTAACAAATTAATTTTATAATGTCTTAAAACCTACTGTGACAAGTGCAAATTAATAATATCACGCAATAAAGTGGAAGTATTCACACCTCCTCAGGCCACTGTGACAGATCGGTATATGTTGATCAAAATGTTTGCTTTCACTGTGGCACAAATGTATACATCAGTAATGATTTATTTTTGGACAAAAATATCCTTATCAAAGAGGAAGTAAGTGTGTATTCATGGGTTGGTCTGTGTTTATGTTTTGGAAGTTGTGGTTACGAGGAATCATTATATTCTGGGGTGGAGAGAGATTTGTTATCTCCCCTTGAAGTGGCTTCTGTCTGCGTTCAATATTTACTTTCTGCTAATTTGTGAGGCAGCTCACCAAAGTCCAACGAGTTTAACATGTGTCCTTCGTTTGTGTTTGCACATGATCAGCTACTACATAACCTCCAGCTACACTATTTACAAATATACCACCTTCTATATTACCTAAAACTCTACTACTGCTGAATGTACTACCTTAAACTATACTAATACATTTACTAATACATTGCTTCCTGCTCTGCTTCCTCCAGCTATGCAACCTTCAACTAAAATAACCATATCTGTGGTAGCTTTAACTACATTCATTCTGCCTCCAGACATGTTTCTTTCAATTACAATGCCTCAGTTTTCCACCATCAAAACCAACTCTGGCTACACTGCTTCTGACTACATTCCCACAAAACTGTATATCCCACAAAACTGCCTCAAGCTATATTACCTTTAACTGGAGGATTCCAACCACGCTGCTTCCAACTGCGTTCCTACAATTGCGCTGCCTCGAGCTGCACTGCCTGTAGCTGCACCTCTACCACAGATCTGCATGTGACTCATACGCTCCCATTAATAGGAACTGCTTTTTGCAGATTTTACTCTGGGTTAAGTTATTCACATCTTGTTTATGTGTGTTCTGTTAATGTTTTGGTCGGTAAGCTGACCTTAAGCAGGCTTAAAAAGAGCTTAGTGTGGGGAAACCATGGTAAGTATAATACATAGCAAGGAGTGAATAAAACAATTCTGTTTGTACATAAATGTTTTGTTTATAAAAATGTTTTGATGAAAACAAATATTTGGTAATTGGCTATGGGTACACATAAACAAATGAGCACCATACTGTATTGTTCAAGGTCATCTTAATTTTTTGTCCTGAGACTAGCAGAGACAATACCAAATTCTTCTTTGATGCTGTTGCATGGCTCAAAAATAATCAAATCCTACCATGTTTATACCCTCTGCCACCTACTAAGAATGATTATACATTCATTTCTTTGATAAAAAAAATTGAAGACATTGTAACACAACACCAAGTACACCAAGCAAAGACAATCTTCAGAATTTTTCATTTTACTACAAGATTCTGAATTAGCAAAATTAATTATGACTTCAAAATGCTCTGCATGTCTGATGGATCCTGTTCCCATGAAGTACTGAATCATGTACAGGAATTTCTATCAGCTGTGGGCCAACCTGTTCTGCTATACACCTCTCTTTCAAAGGAATATGTACCTGACTGTCTTCAATGTATCAGTCACAAACTCCCTTCTGAAAAATCCTAATCTGGATCAAAACAAGCCTTTGAATCAAAATGTTTTTTTTCCTGATCTCCCCTTCCTTTGAAAATATTCGATAATACTATGATGCACATTTAATCTCTTATTTAAGTTGTCATGACATCTCTTTAAAAATCCAGTTCAGCCCTCTTCCAGACAGCAGCACAGAAGCCGCTCTTTGTTAGATATATTTTTATCCTCTGTCTGAAGCTATTTCTGTATTGGTTCTTCTGAAGCATTTCACACCACTGATTGTCAAAATTGTATAAATTGACTAAAAATTTATTTTTATTTTTATTATTATTATTATTTAGCAGGACAGATTTGCAGTTCAGATCATACCTGTCAGACAGATTTCAGTTAGTTCAGATGAAAATGGCGTCTCATAAACTGGAGTGGAGTATCGAAATCTTCAAGGTTCTGTTCCTGGGCGTCTGCATTCTGTTCTCTAAATAGTAGCTCTCAGAGAGGTTATTCAGAAACATGCCAATTTTCACTGTAACACAGACGATATGCAACTTTATGTTTCAATGAAACCAGGCAAGTGACTCATAACAAACCACCTGAGTTATTGCAAAAGTTTTATTTCTAAATTCTGGAAAAAGAAACGAAAGTAGGCTTCATTGTCCTGGGCTGGCCTGTGATGGTGCACTTCGTCCTTAATGTGTATGACTTTTTTTAGCTCCAAAACCAGATGTTAGAGATCTTTGATTAATATCAGACCCTGATCTCTCCATTTTTGCCTCCAAATGTACGAGGCTTTTAGAGTGAATCTCACATGTGATATGTTACTGCATATATCTGTAAGGTGTTCCTCAGTAACTCTGTGAAACATCCTTCATGCCATCATTAGGGCTGATGACTCTACAACGGGTTTTCAGTGTTTTCTGTACAATGTTGTGTTTTATTGGGTTTTTATGCTTTGTGAAACATTGACCATTGTGCTCATATATCATGTATTCTTTACCTCTGGCTTACATTTTCCATGAATTTGCTGGGTATGTCACTGTACCCAGCTGGTTTAATGTGTGACTCATTAGCTTTTAATGGATGATTTAATAGCTTTTCATTTCCACAGAAATATACAGTTAGACACATAGAGCTGATGATAATATGTGAAACTTATTTTATTATTATTTTTAAAAATATTGTAGTATTCTGGTTGTTTGTTCCCAAGTGGCTCAGACAGTAAAGACTCTTGTTTCAATTACAGACTGAGCCCTTCGGCCCAGGTTTGAAACGTGCCGCATCGTTTGCCAGCAATGACAGGGAGTCCACATTGGTGGAACAGATTGCCTTTCTTCTGATGACGATAGGGGAGTGTACCTTTCAGTCAGTACACCAGGACCCTGATATCTTTAAGTCAGTCAGTGTCAGCAAGATGCATCTGTCCCCGGCAGTATTTGCCTCCTGGTGCACTGTGAGTCTTGTAAGGTGAAAAATAGTCACGGTAGGCTTGTGTGTGCATTGCATTTACCTTGCCCTGTGCTGTTATATAGGTTCAGTGGTTGTCACCATGGTGGTGATGAGCATAGATGCATAATTGGTATCTACAAAAAACTGAGTAAAAAAACATTGTATTCTGTCTGCTTTATGATGGGTATTTTCATTTCCCAAAAATAACTCAGTATTTGTATGATCAGCAGAGATTAGACTTAATTTAGGGACAATACAAATTTCAGCACAACACACTTTTATTGTGTAAATAAATGGTGGAAACAAAAACAAGGAAACTGTACATACACACAGAATAATTCCCAAGAAATATTACCAAGATCATGAATAACTGAGCAACCCACTGGTCGCAAAAATTAAGTTTACTTTCTGATTGTTAATTGTCAAGAAGAAAGCTATTCAGTTTGAAAAGGTCTATGAGTGAAACTAAAAGGCATGGTCAGTTTTATTTTAGCTGATATTCATTGTACCAAAAACCGACAGAAATGTCTTGTCCATATCAGACAAAAAGCTCTGTATAACTGTTCAGCCCACACCTGGCCTGGATTTCCTGTTGGAAAAGGTTTAGCTTAGAACATCAAGCAATTGTTACACAGCCCAAAAGACCAAACTACACAAGCACAGTAGTATTCACTTCAGAATTTTTGGAGAATGTAGAACTTCTTCTCTCAGACAGTTCAGCAGGGAAAAATTTGCAGCACCAGTAGGACAGCCCAAATGGCAGCCATTTCTGAAACAACCGGAGGACCTGCCTCTGAAACTTCTGAGCAACAAAAGCATAGATGACTGGATTTAAACAGCAGTGAGTGAATGCAATGCTCTCTGTCCATTGCAGAGCAAAATCTAAATTTTTGTTGAAGTCACAGTCATTGTTTAAATACTCCGAAACCTGCAAAGCCTTCAGGAAGATAGCAATATTGTATGGGGTCCAAAAAAGGAAAAAAACAATGATGATAGTGAGGGTGAGCTTGATAGCCTTGTGCTTTTGGACAGATCTGAGGTGGACTAAAGTGGGGATGATTCTGGAATAACAGAAGACCAAAACACAAAGAGGAAGCAGTAGCCCTAAAAGATTCATTTCAAAATATGTGGTCTGCCGCCATGCACTGTTCATGGGAAAATCTGCTGTACATATGAAACCAGACTCATTTTTCACCTTTGTGAAGACAATAGTGGGGAGAGAGGCACAGAGGCTGATGGCCCAGATTACCGCAGCCACGGCCGTGCCCAGCTGCATGGATTTGTGTCGGACCATGGTAACGGCATGGACGATAATCAGATAGCGATCCACACTCATCAGCACCATGAAGAAGATGCTACCATAAAAACCCAGCATGTAGAGGCTGGTCACAGCTCTGCACAGGAAGTCCCCAAAAGGCCAGCTTGCTGCTGCTGCGTAGTGGGACCAGAAGGGCAGAGAGGTGATGAAGAGCAGGTCCGCCACAGCCAAGTGGAAGAGGCACACGTCTGTCATGGTCATTTTCCTCCAGTGGTAAACCACCAGCACACACACCACCAGGCCATTTCCCAGAAGGCCGACGATGAAGACCAGGCTGTAGAGTGTGGGGAGGAAGATATGGCCAAACTCCCGCACATTTCCATTGTTACATGGCTGAAAGTCCTCAAGACCAGATCCATAGTCATATGTATATTCTGTCTGATTTTCTGTCATTATTCACTTATTTCCTGTTGAAAGACAATTTAATTAAACCATGCCACTACCCAATATATATGAATAAATATAGTGTGAACATTTTCAAAACCTATGTTTTGTACATGATAAATATTGACATTGTTCCAATGGATGAGAATATTATTTTAAAACTGGAGTCAGATTGACTTGCATTGTCCTTTCAGATTATCTTGACAGTTGATATGTGCATTTGTACTGTTGAGGTAACCACTGAAGCACATTTCACATTTTTATCATGGGTCATATTTCAGATATGGTTCATTGATGCAGTGGCATTTCATCATTTTGTGTTTACCCAGGCCACAGCAATACAAAATATGCATATCCATACTCAACTTTATTTCCATAAGAATAATCTGATCTATGCTATCCCTGACAATATACACTATATGGCCAAAAGTATGTGGACACCCCTCCTAATTATTGAGTTCAGGTGTTTCAGCCACACCGATTGTTAACAGGTGCATAAAATCAAGCACATAGCCATGCAATCTCCATAGACAAACCTTGGAAGTAGAATGGGTCGTACTGGAGAGCTCAGTGACTTTAAATGAGGCACTGTCATAGGATGCCATCTTTGCCACAAGTCAGTTTGTGAAATTTCTGCCCTGCTAGATCTGCCCCGGTCAACTGTAAGTGCTACTATTGTCAAGTAAAGTGTCTAGGAGCAGCAACAGCTCAGTCACGAAGCGGTAGACCACGCAAACTTACAGAGCGGGGCCGCCGAGTGCTGAAGCACGTAGCATGTAAAAACCACCTATCCTCTGTTGAATCACTCACTACAGAGTACCTTCCAACTTTGTGACAACAGTTTGGGGAAGGCCCTTTCCTATTCCAGCATGACTGTGCCCCTGTGCACAAAGCAACGTCCATAAAGACATGGTTTGACAAGTTTGGTGTGGAGGAACTCCAGTGGCCTGCACAGAGCCCTGACCTCAACCCCATTGAACACCTTTGGGATGAATTAGAATGCCAATTGCGAGCCAGGCCTCCTCGTCCAACATCAGTGCCTGACCTCACAAATGCTCTTTTGGATGAAAGGGCACAAATTCCCAAAGACATACTCCAAAATCTTGTGGAAAGCTTTCCCAGAAGAGTGGAGGCTGTTATAGCTGCAAAGCTCCATATTAATGCCCATGGTTTTGCAATGGGATGTCCAATAAGCTCCTATAGGTGTGATGGTCAGGTGTCCACATACTTTCGGCCATATAGTGTATGCTTTGTTTAGTTTTAAACTGAGAAATTGGACCATGTGTCACTACCTTGGAACTCTTCAATGATGAGACATGCAGCACTGCCCACTGGTTACTGATGTTGCCCTATAAAGCTATAAAGCAGTTACTATAACTCTAGGACACAAAAAGTTATCAACTGTTCCTATCAATCTGCTGCTCTGTCCACTTATGGTGCTTCAGTTGCTTGTATTCATATTTATACACGGATGGATAAATAAACACCCATGCTCTCGCCACATCTGAGGTCATATCTTTTGTCATGTATTTTCTCCTTGATAGTGGTACGATCAGTGCTGGAGCAGTGGCTTTTTATTGATGTATCCAATGAGGGAATCCCCCTCAAAGAATTTTTCTCACACCTGCTTATTTTGTCTTGAATGCTTCCAGCATGGAGCAGTTGTGTGTAACACGGAGAAACTCATCTTCTGGAAAGCTTTGCTTAAGATTGTGGGGATGAAACCTCAGTAAAGGGTACTGTACAGGAATCATCAAAAATTGCTACAGCCTAAGGAACTGTAATAATGCATGTATTTAAGTGAAACTAAAAAAAAAATGTACTTGTATTACTAAATTGATGGAAACCATTGAGGTCTTTTAAAGTTGATTTCCATTGTCAGGGTATGGTTTCCAGTTTGATTTTGTTCATAATTTATTTTATTTAAAAAGAGATCATTGTCACAGTTATGTATGGAGTTTTCTTTCTCATTTTTAACCACTAAATTGGCACAATTAAGGGCCAATGTGGGTGCCTTCACTGTACCACTAGTCTTTAAGCATAAAATCAAATTTCAGATCTAAAATAATATAAAGTGTCAGATTGATCTGTAATTTTCCTAATGCTTGTGCATGGCTACCAGGCCATTAGTACTGGGGATACAAGTATAAAACAGGTCTAGATCAGATGTGGGAAGAGTTTGGAGACTTGTTTAAACATCATCAATACAGTTAACCTTTGTCTCCTGTTCTTTTTGTGATAACAAGATCTGCTCTGTAGATCAACATCTCTAAAATGATACCTGGGTATACACAAATGGCCAGATGTACTTCAATCAATCACATGTGAAAATCTATTTGAGATACTGATGTGCCAAAGAGAACATTTAAACAGGGACCCCTTCTCTTCTGCTGTATTACCCCTAAGATTAATATCATTCATAAAAGCATGTTTTCAGTAAGAAGAGAAGTTATTTATTTGTTTTCTGTTTTCAAGCAAAAATCAGAGAAGACACTCACCCAGCAGAGCTGCAGTCTTTATCTCGGTGTCCGTCTGGCGAAAAGCTAGGGAAACATCTGTAAGGACCATGAAAATGTCAACGTGTGCAGGCACAAGAGACTGCATTTCCTGCAAGCACAAGAGTGCTTACCGCACTGTACAGAAAGAAGAACTGAGAAATTAGATAAAAGAGCCCTAGCAGCTCTTAGCGGAAAATGTGTTAAAATAACTACAAAGGCTCTAGCTAGCAGCTTTAAAGTGTTGGTGTTTAATATTATATAATAACATATCAAATAAATACTAGAATGATGGTTTAGTTGAGGATATTTGAAAGTAAACCCCATGTTTGTCCTGCATCAAGTACACAAAATATTGCTTAGGGAAACCTTGATCACTGTATATTAATTATGGAATTTGTGAAAAATCAAGTATGTATCTGCAACTTACAGAGCAGTTTTGATCCAGCACTATTATACCACGAAGGAATAATATGAACATCATTGCTCAATGAAATAAACAATCAGTTTACAACATAGCCCATGAACATATCATATGATATGAGGGTAATATTTTCTGTTTCTTTCCTTTTTACAGGAGAGATATTTTATACTATGTGTTGTTAATAAGCAATCTGGACTGTTGGAATAATGACATTTTGCCATGCTCTGAATATGATTCACATACACAACAAGCACAAAACAAATGGAATCGTGACTTCTAAGTAAGTCATGCTAAAATAAATAAATGAATATCACAGGAGAAGTAAGAACACATACAGAATAGCAGATAAACACACCAATCAAGTATAACTGGACCCCAAACCCATTCCTACCCTGACCGCTAGCTACGATACATCATGAGGAGCGTTGCACATAATACAACTGCACATTGTGAAAGGAGACAGGATGTAGTGCATAATAAGGGTCTCAGTAAAAATGCACTGCAAGCTCTATACTGTAAGTTTCATAACAAAAATCTAGCCTTATTTATGTGAGAATAAAACCATACAGAGATAGAAATTACTTAAATATAACATGAAAAATAACATGCATAGAAGTTTTTTAGAAAGGAAAAATCATATGCAAAAATAATTACAGTCAGTTGAGTGTGAATCTTTCATTAGAGTTAATTCACTTATGGAAAGTTTAAAACATGCTGCATACATGCTGTGTAGCTAATTCAACAAATGTGTCAATAATAATATATGTGTTTAAAAAAAATAAGAAGAGAGCTCACTTTTCTAAAACTCACCCAGTTTTATACTACACTGCCTGTAGTGTTTCCTACCAAAATATAAGAATTCCACTATCAGAATTTGAGTTATGACTTCAGTTAAAGACAAGTAGCTAGATGCCTCTGTACTTGCTCTGGGTCACATCAGCCATTGAAGGACATACAGAGACCTCTGGTGGTAATAATTAAACACTGCAAGGTGAGGTTTTAGAACTGTGTCCCCGAGATTAGGGATCCTCATATGACGGGTCCATCCTTCCTTGGGAGGGGATTTCTACGTGCCACAGACACTCTCAGCTGTGCAGCTACGGCAAGGATTTGATACTGGAGAAAACAGATGTGCCTGTATATACGGTAGTGAATTCAACATGAAACACACTCTCCATAAATACTTGGCAAAGTAAGCGGATGGGTTTGTATCTAAAAATACACCTCTGTTAGTACTGAAGTCAAACAAGCATTTTTATCAATTTCACTTTTCCACTGAAAAAGGGTGTATACTGTCCTTTTTGGTTGTATATTTGAGGTGGTGTATAAGATTTTTGGAAAATTATAGTCCAACAAGATATGTATCTATAAAAGTTATAATTACTTAACAGCATGCAAGAGGGAAGAATCAGAAATGAGAGTGAAGAGAGAGGAAAAGAGTGGCAGAGAGCTTCTGTCAATTCTTTCCAGTGGAAAGCTTCCTAACTGAGGAACTGATGCTCATGTACAGTAAATCAGGTATCATAGAAATAAAGCAACTATTTCAGTCGTGCAGTGAACCCTGGGCAGCTGCTGAAGCATTGGTGCAGGCAATGGCTTTACTTGTCATTGTGTTTAAATCAAAATTAGGTTAATGGTGGAAACAAAGTGCCCGCTTGAGCCTTGCATACTCAAGTTGAGGGAGAGTAAGGCCTTGTCACAAGGCATAGATACTGAAGCAATGTTGCCCTCCCTCACCTTTGTGGCAAGTCCAGCGCTGACCGTTTCAACTAACTGAGAGAGAATTCCTGATTCCATAATGTTGCTTCCCTTAACAACTGTGACAGGTTCTTGGTGGGATGCATAGTACCCTAATTGTGACGTAATCTCAGCGTGCAGGACAATCTATAAGCCACATTAACCCTTGTGTTGTCTTATGGGTGAAAAATGACCCGTTTCTGAGTTGAACAGCAGAGAAAACCCCCTAAATTAAATTTTTTCAGCATGAAGTTCAATGACTTTTCCTGGAGTGACCCTACCATTAGAAAAAGTGAAACATTGCCCTTTTTATATTTTTATAAAAGCTGTACACCATCAGGGTATAAAGATTGTCTTCAGGTCTTTTTTCAGTACACAAGGAATAATAATAATAATAATAATAATAATAATAATAATAATACAATATTGTTATGTGTTTTTATAGTAAAAATGAGTGGTGTACACTAAATAAATGCAGTCTCTCTGCACTGTGAAGTAGGACAACACAGTTATTCACCAGGTTGTTGATGAGTGACAGGTTGTTTCTTCACGCAAAATAGATTTGGGATTTACAATTCAGGACGCTTTGTCACAGGGCTGTGGCAAGGGTGGGTCATTCATCTTGTTGGTCAATCCCCACATCAGTTTTGTAGAGACAAGGAATGCAGGCCATATGATTTGCTCAGTCTCCTCAAATGTTCTCATAAGTTAAAAAATGGTTTATATACAGCGGAAGCTGGTGTCTCAGGATGGCTCATTTATTTGTAGTTTATTGAAGATAGTAAATGATGATCGGGATGTACAAGTACACCAGGTACTGCAAGGCAGGGCAAATGTAAGTGTGTGTCTTTGTACTTCCCAGGACCCACCATGATGGTCCACCCACAGTTCAAGAACAAAGAGGCAGTGGTGACTGTTATGTTGATGCATGGACCAAATGTTTTCCTGTGGACAGAATCTCTTAAACCAGTTTAACTTTATGATTTATGGAGGCTGAGCAAATCATATGACCTATATTCCTTACAGGAGAAATATATTGAAACATTGGCTCTTTTGTGGAAGTTTTTGAATGGATACTTTAACCCTTAAGTATTGCCTTTTGCAAAAGGTAATCTGTTGTCAATATGAAATAAACACATGAAAAAAATGTGATTTTTGTGTTGTTATAGACTTGTTGAAGTATTTTGTTGAAGCAAAGACATGAGTAAAATTTCTGAATTTATCCATGTTAAAACTGGAGTTTAGATATTACAAGATGAAATAGTTTTGAAGAAAGATTTTTTAGAAAGAGAGTATGTTCTGTTTTGAAGATGAAAGTTTTGGTGGCCTTTTCAATGGCCAGGCTGTGCTTTTTACCTTTTTAAGGTGATTCTCAGTTTTTTCTCTGCCGCTATGGTTATATCTTTTTGGGCCAAATAGTGCCGCTACTTTGTACTTAAGTTTGTGTGTCCAGATGAGTGATGTAATTTTGTTTTTGTTGTGTTATAATTTGGTTGACTCAAATTGATTTCATAGTTATTTGGTCCTGAGGCAGTAAAAGATTAGTATGGGTTAGTCAACTGAGCCTCATGAGGAGGTGGGTGAGGGGGCTCAGTTCTTTGCTCAGCTTATAAATGGTATGAGTGGATGGTGCTATATTTTACATGTTGCCAAAATTTGATTGCCCTGTGTGACAGGAGGCTCAGTCTTTCAGCCTTGGGGGGAACTTGTATGCGATGTAACTGCACTCTCACTAGACACACTTACAATATGAAGCATTTTCCTGGATAGCAGTAGCTAGCTAGCTTGCCTCTATGGGTGCAAACTTGGAGCCTGGATCACAGTTACTTTACATACTTCTGGCAACATAATGCACTTACCAGCCTGTTAATAAAGCAAACACACTGATAGGTATTTTGAAACTACAGAAGCATTTATTTTACTTAGCCAAGTCCTGGCTTTGAAAAATGCTGTCAGTCACATGCTTTGTTTGTCACAGCATGTTTGTGACACAGTTCTGACTTTAAGGTAAGGCAAAGGACCTGAAAGGAGCCTTCTTCTTCGTCTTCTTCTTTTCACAGTGAATGGCAGGTTAAAACACTGTGAAGCATTTTGTTGCCACCCACGGGCCTAGAGTTGTCCAGTCTCAAGATTCACAGTCAGGTGTACACCCTGGAATGCAAAGAGGTATAGGCATAGAGTAAACTCTAGAATAAACCAGGGACAGAATACTACAATTATGTCCACACAATCTTTGTAGCGTCTTCCAGAGAACATGAGAAAACCCCAATGGCTGTGCTGCTCATTGTGCTGGGCTGGATTGTGGGGCTGCAGAGGTGGCCTGGGACTGTGATGTCCAGGCTGGGGGTTCCAGTGGCCTGCTGGCTCAGTTCTGTGTCTGGGGTGGCGGTGCTGGTGATGGAGCTGTGGCTGATGTGCAGTGTGGTGGTGACAAGATGAAAAGGCGACTTTGGGAAAGTCTGTGCGGCCCACCGTGCTACCCTTTTCACAGGTTCTGCTACTCGCTCTGGTGCTCTCAGATCATTGGTCCAGGTTTGTATGACAACGTGGGCTCACCCAGGTTCATCAAGGTTTGGGTCTGTGAGCAGTGGGAGGGCATTTGCAATTTTAGGACACTGCATTTTTGGAACTTTATGACCAGGAAAGAGTTGCTCCTCATTTACAAATTTTCCATGTGAATCAACGAGGATAACTATCTCAGCATCCATGCATGTTACTTTTCTTCGCTGACTTTGTTAGGGGTGTGCTGGTGAAATCCTCTGCAGGAACTGATTTTTGTATTTTCTTTGTGTGTGTTCATGGCTGTGTGTGCTTTGATTGCAGACAGGTTTGGAGCATTGTCTTTCTCTGCACTAAACTGTGAGGTGAGCATGTCTGAGACTACTTGGTTATCCTGTGTTGATGCTGTCTCATTCTGGAGATGGAGGTAGAGGGCCCCGGATCTCTAAGGTGTCTGCTGGTTGCTTCGAGGTTTTGTATCTGCTCCTTCAGGCTGTGGACAACTCCTCTCTCTCGGTGAGCTCCTTCCTCAGAGTTTCCCGGTCCTGCTGCACCTCTTGCGCCTTTCCTGTTTACTCCTGTGGCAAAGCTCTGCATCTGTGTTTTTCATTACGCTGGTCTGGTCTTTCAGATGTTGTGAGTGTCTCACAGAGGCTCATTGAGCTCCACCAACTCCACCTCCTGCAGTGAAAGACTCTACCTTATTAGGGAAGTGGTGCCTGAAGCTGGCAATCATAGCCTTCACAGTCCCCTGACCAGTGCTCCTCTTGGTGTCTGGTGAGTATCTTGCACACTGAGGAGTGATATTAAAACTGCACAAAGTGCACAATGTAATTTCAGTCACTGGTTCAGTATGTATCTTGCACATTAGAAGAAAAAAAAACATTACAAGAAAAACACTGTGGCCAACAGCCTGAATGACCATTAATATTTCAGCACAATAGGACACATTTTTTTTTAATCTCTGTCAATACCTCCAACAGGGGGTGGCCAAAGAGGACAACAGGTGTTCTGTCTTCCCCAGGCATTGCTGCCGAATCCTGTGTTTTTCAGCTGAGTAACATTAATATCCATCATTGACAGATTTGTGGGGATACACCTTTTTATGATTTGGGCAAAATCTGCTTTTAGACTCTCATGGTTTTTGCTCAATACTTTGTATTTACATTCCTTCTTAGCTTTAGTGCCTCTGATCTCCTTTGCATAGGAGGGGAAGCAAGGGGAGGGAGCTTTCCAACAGAAGCCTCAGAAAATGTTTCTATTTTTAATTGTCACTCTGCTATCGCTAGCCTCCTAGCCCTGTTAGCGAAGTTAGCGAGAGAAATATTTAACTCATCTTGATTAAGAAATTATCATTACTGACTAAAAGTTAAAAGACTTACTTCTAAATTCTGACATAGGTTATTAGGGGAGGTTCTCCTTAAAACACTGTCTCATCTACTAGTCTTCTTAACCTTAGCCTTAGCATCTCTCACTGTCCTGCTTTGATTGTCCTTTTTGAATAGTTTTATTTGTTTATTTTGACTCTCATTATGTTTTGAAAGACATGCACATAAATGTCCCTGTTTTAGTCCTTCCCTTATTGGATGTAGCCAGGTAAATCTTCTTGGTTTATATCATTTTAAGAGTAGGAAATCTGAATATTTTAGGAATTCAACTGCAGTTGCAGTGTGCAAACTAAGATTCAGTGAAGGCAAGTGTCTTGTTTCCTCTTAGAATTAATTGAGGACTGATAGTAAAATATACAAACTGATTTCTTTCACCAGTTTCGTGAGTATCTTGCAATTTTAGGACTTATGTTAAAGTACACGTGTAGTAATTTCTGCCACCACTCTGGTGAATATCTTGCACATTGAGGACTGATACTAAAATTGCACAAAGTAATTTCAGTCACTAGTTCAGCGAGTATCTTGCACATTAGAAGAAAAAAAAATATTACAAGAAAGGCACTGTGACCAACAGCCTGAATGACCATTAATATTTCAGCACAATAGGACACACTTTTTTTCTCTCTGTCAATACCTCCCACAGGGTGTGGCCAAAGAAGACAGCAGGTGTACTGACAGGTGCTGTGGTACCATGGTCTGGCTGTGATGTGGGGGTTGGGGTGCAGAGCTCCACTGCACATGAAGATCAGGCAGGAATGCCAGTGAGCGTCAGGGATCTCTTTACAACCATGTGGCGCTCAAGGGGGAGAGTGGGTGTGGTTATGAGAAGTTATTGGGGGAGGGGTCATCTTGAATTTCATTTCAAGTGTGTGGCAGTCGTGTCATGTGTAATAAGTAAGGGGGAAAAGGAAGCTATGTGTTAAAACAAGACAAATAAATACAAACATAAAAATACATACCGCACGTAAATACACATACTATATATACATGCAGATGTGTATTTACGTACAATATGTATTTACTATTATACAGAGCACCAGTTAAAAGTTTGGACACACTTTTCTTTTTTTATTTTTACCATTTTCCACATTTTACAATAATAGTAAAGATATCAAAAATATGAAACGGCACAAATGCAGTGACCAAAAAAGTATTACAAAGAAATTCATGCATAGGCTTTCAACTTGATTTATGTTTATGTTTCCCATTATGTTAATCAGGTGTGTCCAAACTTTTGACTGGTACTCTCTCTCTCTCTCTCTCTCTGTGTGTTTGTGTGTTTCTAAATATATTTGAATATCAAATAATTTGTAACAAACTGTTAATAAACAAGACGTCACCCCAGCTCTGAATCTGGACCAAAGGTTGAAGACCACTGATTAAGGGGGCATCCCCGCAGCAAGCGCATCCCCTGAGAAGCTGTGGAATGACACAGTAAGAAGTAACCTACACTGTAATAAATAAGGATAACGCTGTGATACGATATAGCATAAATAATGTCAACCAAGAAGACAGAAACAAGCACAGTCCGTGTCCCAGCTGATTTCCTTTACCAGGCCCGTGCGTCGCGCAGTGATGTAATGTACCTCAGTTGCCCGGCTGGCGCTCCAAATGAACTCCCTCCGAGTCTGATTGACACTGAGGAGGGCGGGCTAGGAATATAACTGGATCAACAGCACAAAGACGGAAGACTGTGTGGAACTGTCCTGTAAATTAGCGCGTCACTGTACTTGTTCAAACAATGCTCGAATACATTTAGTTAGATTGTTGTGCGATCGACGCTGAGACAGGTAAGTTATTATACCATTTTATACTTTTAAAATGTGTGCGGTTGCTTTCTTTTGGCGCGGATACTCGGTTGTCTGCGTACCGCGGTAACTAGCTATCGGCTGCAAGTGACAAGTGTCCAGTGTAGAAGTGTCACTTTCGTGTGGAGTGGTTTTGCAACCGACTGTTATTGCGCTTGCACTGTAAAATAACTTTCAGGAGACATAAGTAGTGTACGTAGCGCTTTGGATTACTGGATACTATATACTGCATGAAGTAATTATATACTATATAGCACAGAAATTCTTTACAGCAACAGGTTTTTTTAAATCAAGGACACAGTTTTATTTAAATGGCCGAATTAAACTGGCGGTTCATTTATATTTGAAAATTGATGTGAATTAAAACGGTCGTGTTTTGAGCAGTACCTTCCCTCAGCGAGGGAAATTCAAACTGAAATTCAAATTTAAATTTTGTATGGTCAATTTCCAGGAATTCGGGTCCTAATGGGGATTGAAACGCAAGCCAGTGTCCCTATAGACTGGACTCGTAAGGAAAATAACAAGGGCGACATTTGAAAGTGGATATTACAGCAGACACTACAACATACAAGACAATATGGACTTTCAAGGCATCAGTGCACAGGCAAAACCACCGACAGGGTAAGACCACAATTGTTTTTTTTTTTCGTATTATGCGTAAACTTTGAGGCTCATGCGTGAGGTATTTCTAAAACATAGCAACATCATATTACGTACAAGTAACGGAATAAGATATCCAGTGCGATCAGTGTAATCTATTTCTGCCACGGATTTTACTTTGATCCTCAAGAGGAGCATAATTTATGGACCAGGCGCTACGTTTGGATGCAGTTCAAATCTCACTGCAGTCTGGAACACTGAACCACAGGGATCTACACACATCTGCTGTTGTAAGGGTTCATTTTAACGCCTGGGCAAAATGGTGTAATCTGTCTTTAAGAGAGAGAAGGCACACAGGGCACCGCTAAATCAAATCAGGTTTTGTTTATCTACTGTGTTACAACTGTTGCGTTTCTGTAACGTTAGTGAGTCGCCCATAGAGAATCGCTTAGAACTTTACCGGGTCGCTTTTAACTGAGGCCAATGGATTTTTGACGCATGCGCAATATCATTTGCTTTTGTTAGTCCACTGACAGGGTGGCGAATGGTGATTAATTTCAAATGTGGTTAAGAACAGCAGGTAAACGGGATTGACCATCTGGCAAACGGCAAAGCACGTTAGAGCTGACCAAGAATAGATTACTACATTCTGCCAAAAGGATCTTTTAATGAATAAGGAGCATATGAGAGATGCGTTCTGAATTTGTGTATTCAGTGTTTGAGTTTTCTTCAGCGGTCTAGTCTTTGAGTTGGCTACCTTGTAACACTTTTGATTAACTATGCTCCACAGGAATTATCTACAATTACTTAAACTGATTTATTACACTTCTAAAAGGAGTTCCATGACCCTTCATGGAGAACCAAGCAATGCCACTTCTCCATAAATGACAGCTCCTACACTGTTGTGATAACTATATATACTATGTCTGCAGTGTTTGTCTGCTGATCCTTATTTTGGTATTATGTTTTACTGCTGCCAAAATTTAAGTTGTGCTTGAGGAGTGGTGCTGATGTTGTAGTGGTACTGGTGTTGTACACATACAAATCTCTTCTCCAGAATGCAGTCACAGATGTTTAGTGGAAATGCACTTCTGGTGTGCAGGTGTCTGTGAGTTTTCCTTAGCTAACCAGAGAAGAACATGCAGAGGTTTGAAAGCAGACTCTTTTTCATCCTGTTCACATCCTCCTTGCTCCGAACACACAGAGACTGTTCATTCAGGCTGTTGGCACCGTTCAGGATGTTGCACCCTAGTGAACATAATTAGGCCCTTTTTTTTCAAGCCCAGATCTAATGCTCCAATGATTCAGTTTGGAGGAGTTTACATAATGACACCCTAAGGCCAGGCAGAAGCACATGACTATCTGTGGTTATTTAAAGGCAGCAGTTGCTGGACATTCCTCCTGCTGTGTGCTTGCACTCCTCCAGCCGAGCATGGCCATCCCTGTATATAATCAGCGGTTAGGTGAGAGGCACCAGCCTGACTCTGTCAGCATAGAAGTGTCTACACTGTGTGGTGAGACCAGAACTGCAGCCATAACCAAATACAGTGCTGTTCTGTGTTTTCCTGTCCCTCTCTGTTTCCCAGGCCATAACCAGGAAAATGTTATGTCTGTTCCTGTCAAAAAAAAAAAACATATTGCTGCTTGTTGATTAGGCTTGAAGTGGCAGTTAGGTTAAGTGTATGGACAGAAATGTATTGGGTTGATTGTTTTCTAATTTTATAACAAATGTTGAATGCAACTTATTTGTCTTTGTTCCATATGTTAATCAAGTGTTGAAAACATGTAACACCACCAAATAATGAAAATGGAAAAAAAGTCTTGTAATCAACACAAGAAACTGATGTGCCCAAGATTTTAGCCAAATGCGTGCATTTTTATTTTATTGCCAAAGAACTGTATAAATCTGTGTTGCATTTACACCCAGGATGTGCATAACCAAGGAGTGAGAGATCTGAGTTCCTTTCTGCTTTAAGAAGGGCAAATCTCTGAAAAGCTGTACTCCTCCCTGTGCTCTCCTCAGCAGAATGACAGGTTTGAGCATAGTCAAATACAGTGAAATTACAGTGAGTGCGGTGCAGGATTTCTCCATAGCGGATGCAGAGGAGAAGTCATTGGGTGTTCCCACACTTTGCTCAGTGGCACCAAGGCTTTTTTTCCAAGATGGTTTTTTGTGCACCAGAAGACTTTGGCAGCTGTGATTATGTCTCATCACCACTCCTGACTGAATGGTAGCATCACTGCAAAGGCTGTGACTCTGTTTCAGGGGTTAATAGTGGATTGGAACTTGTGAAACACTGCTGGGATGGGATTACTTTACCTCAGAGGAGATGAAATGCCTACATCTGTAACCTGGTGACTGAGCAGGCAGTTTCAACTGAGCCTCTAATACAGCTTTTGGTCTGAGGATAATAGAAGTTTTCAGGAAATTAAAATGTTAAGTCTAGGCTCAGTACAGGGCTGTAAGTAATGTTAGAGATGCAGCAAACCTGTACTTTTCTCTCTATTTTTTATTTTTATTTGAAAGGATGGAGCTTATTTTGTTTTATTGTATTGTAAAGAGATTTCACTATATGTGTAAAGTTTGAGAGATAAAAGCTCAGTGCATGTAATTGATTATCAGCCTGCCTTTTTGCAAAATAATAAATGGGCAAATAATGTGTTATTAAAACATATTTCAGCAAAATGTTTTGGACAGTCTTATAAAAGGGTGATCAAACTGACTGCAGTAAAGGATAATGTAAAAATCTGTTGCACTTTCTTAGAAAGACAAGAACAGGGAATAATGAACTGGGAACTCAGCATGCCATTTTTAATTAATGTATCCTATGCCATCTCTTGAGAATTTTGAAGTACATCTGAGATATGGTATAGTCATTGCAAAACACAATATCGATAATTAACACCTTTGTGTGTGTGTGTGTGTGTGTTGTGTGTGTGTGTGTGTGTGTGTGTGTGTGTGGCTGTGTCTGTGTGCCTTTATTTCTCCAATGTTGCAGCCTATAGAGGCCTGTCCCAGACAGGGTGGTGCAGTTTTCATTTTGTTCTTTACAGGTGTAATCTGTTACATTGTAATGGTTACAGATTTTCATATTATTGTCACAACTGCCACTAACCTTTAACTGCCAGAGACCATTTAAGAAATTGTTATATTTAAACTACACATTGATATCTCATGGTTAATAAGACAAACAGACAGCAGTCATGCAAATGCTAAATGCTAACAATTAAAACACAATATATAGGTGTGGTTAATGCACTTCAACCATACACTTAGTGTATGTAGTCAACATCTTTAAAAGTTAAAAATAGAAAATAGGGAATTTATAGATGAGCTAATGTGTATGTCACAGTGTCAAAGATCCTTTGTTGGGTAGCTATGTAGGCTGCATAATCTAAAGGTCAAAATGAAAGAAAGCACAGATAAATGTGACCTTACCCAAAGTGTCCAATGCATCACAAATTATAAACCCTCTGTAGTTTCACCGTAAATTTGTGACAAGTCTTGAGCATGCTGTGTACACATCCAGGGTTCTGTTTTTGCTACACCTTGATATGTGACTGTGTTTACTCTTGAATTACTGTCAGACTCACTCTGTGATGTTGCTGGCTACATCTTACAAGCACCGGTTATGTCAGCATTTTATAACTGACGGATCTATGTAAAGATCTATGTAAAGTAAGCCGTGAAATGCCAGTGATTACGTGCCATTCCAAGCGAAATCCTTGACTGTCATCAGGTCTTGCATGATTGAGAATGCAGAAATTGCCCATTAGGAGTAAAAATTGGGCAGAGACAGTGAATACAATTGTATTAACTCTTATGAACAGACAGACTCTTTTCAGACTTCAGAACAAAGCAGCCTAATAGAATGACGCCGAGGCTGTGCCCTGTAAAACAGGACAATTGACCGAGAACATGGAATATTTTTTCCATAAAATAGATGTATATAATCCATGAGGCTTGATTGACAACTGCTGAGTTAAATGGACATCGTTTTAACTACACTAGTTACTTGCAGCAAGGTTTTTAAGTGAAAGTTGTTAAAATGATATAAGCAAAGTCAGGAACAGGCAACAATATGTTTAAAGAATGGCATAATTATTTACAATATGAAAAATAAATGCTATTGAAGTGATGGCCTTTAAAGCACTAGAAGCTGTAGTGTTAAGTAGGGCACATTTGATCACTAACTAACTACAGCTTTGAGGGCTTGTTTCCATAAGCAGAACCAAGAATTTCTACAGTGGGAAGAATGCAGGGGAGTCTGAGTTTTGTCAGAATTATACAGAAGCTCCGTGTAACTTTACAGTTAGTTGTGAGTCAACATCATTTACTCTGGAGTTTGTATTTCACTGGTGAGCTCAACATCTCATTCCTATTTCATTTCATGAGTCACCAGTCAACTGACCTAACAACCATAAGCTCTACACTCCATCTCCACTGCCCCCACCTGTTTTTTTTTTAATATAAATACAGTGTCCTCATCAGTTACCCTTACTTCTCTCTCCCTCTCTCACTCACACATGTACAAACACACACACACACACACACACACACACACACACATACACTCACTCATTCATTGGACATTAGATTTGTGGAAAGACTAAGGTGTATGAAACTGAATAGATATTATAATTTTTCAGAGAGGGAGGATAAATATGGATAAACACAAGGCCTGCAGAAAGCTGAGAGGCCAAGAAAATGCAGCAGGCCAGAGAGCTTGGCTTAAAATAACCCCCTGCCGTTTTATCAGCAGCTTCATTTAAAAATACCTCAATACCTAGCAATTCAAACAGACGTTTCAGCTGCCGTGTGTATGCTGTGTGAAAACAGTAGCTTTAGAATGTAGCCATTGCTTGAATAGTGAAAACCCAACGTTGTGACTGCTGGGAGCCTCTGAGGCTGCTTTAAATCTGGGTGTGCTCTTGGTGGGGGCGGGAAGCTGGGTTACCATGTTATTTTGAGACTCAGCTGACAGAAGCTGTAGTTTGAGGACTGCATGGCATTAAGGGGAATCAGGGGGCCTGTGGTATGGCATTGAGTGCATAGGGCTGAGGGCTAGAGGGAGACTGTATGGTATGGAGTCGGGGTATGGGGGGGGTGAGGAATAAAGAGTGAGCAGTATGGTGGAGGAGGTACAGCTCAGACCTGCAAAGTGGCTACTTTATAGACACCAACAATCAATAGAACGCTTCAGGTTTGAAAGGCTCACAAGCATACAACAAAAACATTTGAACACTTTTAATAACAGCTTTGGAGCGCCTTGACTTTCTACGGCCATGCTGCATTGGTCTTTAAAATACAATCTCATTAGATTTGTGTAAAGTATGAACTTCTAGAACTTTCTACTTCTAGTTTCTTGCTTTCCTTAAAGTTGTACAATGTTGTCCCATGAAAACATTGACTATTACCAAGCCTTACATAGCTATGGCAACAAGGACAGTCATTTTGGTGGTGGCAGTGTCCTTTCCATGAGCGTGACATATTTGTGCAGTATCCGCTCCCTGTTCTTCCAGTACTCACACTGTTTGTGGCGGTGCTTTCTACAGCCTCCCTCACCTGTTTATGACTCTGTCCTAAGAGTACCCGATGAGGGAATATGCTCTGCGTTAATTGTTATTTCCTGCTGTACCCCACTCCCCCATGGGACTGTCTCCCCCAGGCGGGATCACCTTCTTAGCTGCCTGTTGTTTACTCTCTACCGTTGGCTCAGACACCTGAGGCTCTAGGCAGGATGGTACCAAGAGAGCAATCAGTAGAACTTAACCCCAAAAGGCACAGATGCTGCAGGGAATGACATTGAGGTGAGATTAAATCCTGCATTTTCAGTACTTCCCTGAAGCTTTTTAAACTGCTGTACATTCTTTTTTTGTTGGCAGGTGGTGGACTGAAAAGGTGACTTAGAACTTAATCTTGTATTGCCTTCCTGGACCTGGCTGTGGTGTTAGATAATTAAAATATGTTACACTGAAACACAAACTGCTCCCTGTTGGCAACTGTGAGAATAATAAATAAACTGTAGTCAATTACATGTGACAATGATATGAACTATTTTAAGAATGTGAGCATAGCCAAAAGAGGAAGCATGGCTCTTCTGCCATAATCATTTTAACAGTTTTAATCATTCTTTTACGACAAAAACAATGGGGAATGTGAGGGCGATCCCCAAAATAAATTGCCTCTCATATTTATTCACATTGATAAAGACAACTACATGAAATGAACAGAAAAAAAGCCAACAGTAGAAGTATTTGTTGCTCAAATAAATTAAAATGTGCTTATTTTAAAACAAACAACACTGGTGTACAAATGCAACTGTTCTATTGGATTGAGGTCTGGAGATAATTTGAGTAACATTCACTTAATCTCTGTAGATTTGGTGGGATGCTGTATTATTATTCTGCTTGAATAACCATTTTTGATCAAGCTTCAGCTTCCTATCCTAAATTTCACAAGGTCACTATTATCAGAAAATGCAAAGCAACCCCAACCACAAAATAGATAGCATGGGCATCATTATTACATTATAATAATTAAAATTTCACGAAAGTATTGTGTATGGATAGCACAATACATTATCTTTTTCTTCATAAATCCAACCCACCATGTCCTACCTATCTCCCCACACACACATGCACACACATGCTTTAAGGGGACCACTATTCAGTATGTACAGAGCATACAGTATACAGCAGTGTACTCTGCACATTAGTCCATATGCCCCTCCCTTCCCACTAATGTCAGTGTAGTTGGAGACACTGATTATACGACTGGAGCACGGCTAAGCACTGCAGGTGGAAACCGCTGATGACACAGCTCTTAATTGTAATCTTCTCCAGAGCTTGCAGGACCTTGTGTGACGCACTGCACAGTAGCGGCACTGGTGATCAGACCGGCTCATTGCTGGATTAGTGTGCACTGACTCTCACTGTGTCAGTACAGAGATATACAGGTAGCAGAGTCATCACAGCAAGCACATCGGCAGAAAGTTTCAAACCTTAATATCATGCATGGTCTCCCCTGAGTGCTGACTGTGTTCATCTGAGACCGCACAGGCCAGACACTGTAGGTATGGATTGTATTTGTGACGGAGGGGGTTAAACACTGTACTGTAGGTTAGTGGTCGCTGAGCTATTTGCGGGTGGTCAATCACTGATGTCAGAACAGGTGCATGATTGTCTGCTGTCACCAGCCCAGCCAGTTGCGGTGGTTCTGGAACATTCAGACTGTGAGTATTCTAAGCATGGCGTGTGGGTGTGTAATGGTAGAGGGAGGTATTCTGGGAAGGGAGGGGGCGGTAAAGATGGAGGTGTTCATTGGGCAGGAGGTTCATGTTCATATGACACTGGAAAAATCTTTAACGTTCTTTTTAAAATCAAAATAACCATAGATATTTAATATAGATCTCTGTGTGTTTTATTTTTTTAAATAGAGGTTTTGCAGTTCAGATTGTGGGTATTACAGCGACTTTGTAGGTGTGGTTATAGCTCTGCAGTGCCTCCCCCTCTTCTTTTTGTGACAAGTTGTTAAAGAGGCAGGAAAATATTGTTTAATTGTTGTCCAGACAATGTGAACATACAGCAGACCACCAAACCATCAGTCCATCAAACTACAATTCTGATTCTCCAGACCACTGACTGTGCTCAGACCACACAGGCTGAAGCATGTGGCTGGGGGGTACAACACTTACTATAAGTTAATGGTCACTGGGATTCCTCTAGGGTATGAACACTATTAAGTGTGGGTGTTTGAAAGGGGTAGGGCGCTCTCCATCGCTCACAACACTCTGCTGTCTCAGATCCATACACTTCATACCCTATCTAGCTTTGAGGGAGGAGCTCATGCTTGCACCACATGCCCCGGAGGCCCACCCACATGAACACCACGTGGCCCACACTCACAGTGAAGGGGAAACTGAGAAAGAGTAAACAGTATCAGTGAGTGGATGGGGGTGGGCTGGGATGCGGCTTGGTTTGTACCGCCTGCAGGTATTACGATGTCTCTGTCTCTAATTTGTCTTGTGTATTAGCTCTGAAGGTTCTGGTCACCTGTCTCGCCTGTTTCTGTGCACGTGATGAATCACTGCTCTGAGGATTGGTGCAGTGCCACTGGTCCTGCCATTTTTGTGCTCCTGGAACATTCAGAGCGCAAGCATTCTGAGCATGGCACGTGGGTGTGTAATGCTAGAGGGAGGCATTTTGGTGAGGGAGGGACAGCAAAGCCACGGCCCTCAGGGCAGAGATCAGAGATCAAAGCTTTCATGTGGGCAGGAGCCCCGTCGCCATATGATATTTGAAAGGCTTTAAACAGTTTCAAGATTTACCTGGGAGAGCTGTGAGCATCAATTTTTTCAGGCTTTTCAGTTCAAATTGTTGGAATTAAAATGTCCTTACCCCTGCAGTTTCATTTCTTATGTGGCTCCATTTTTCTTTCTTTCTTCATTCATCTGTTTTGCCAGTTGACCGTGCCCCTTCTAGTTCACTGCTACACCTCACACACCCACACAGGAAGGGGTAAGGCAAAGTGCGAACACTCCTCAGATACCAAAGTGTAGATTTCACACTATAAACCACACAATGCACCACAGCAGATTCATTGCTGTTTTGAGAAAAACTGATGACATCCTGGTAACATAGCAGCCTGGTGAGTTGCTAGGAAGTGCTGATATAACGCTGACCTGAGGAACCCCCACCGTGTCAGAACGCCCTACCCAACTGGACAAAACCTTATGTTTTGTCATTGGGACTCCTAGTCATAGTCAGTTAATGACATAGACTACACACTGGGCTACATGTCTGGCTTGTCTGCTGACAGAGTCACTCAGAGCCACTCATAGAGTGGCTGACAGTACCACTTTTTTTTTACTAAACACAATCTGAGTGTTCAGATCAAAGGGCTGTGCTGTAATGTTATGGTCTTCCCCAGGAGACGCAGCTCCAGCGAGGGGTGTTACAGACCCAGAGGATCTGCTGCCCTGTCAGCTGTGAAAGAGGGTGCGGTCTGTAACCCGAGAGCAGGGGGCAGATGCAGAATTAGGAAGCCACATGCCTAGCAACAGCACCTAAGCAACAGCAAACAAATGCCTGCCCGGAGTCCAGTGTCCCAGGAAACGCCTAGGCCATTCACTTCTCGCGTGCGGCTTCAATCATAAATTTGCAGCTGCTTCAAAATAGAAAGAGACCCACCCTGCTGTGTAAATTTAGGTTGCTATGAGAACACCATGGCTCCTGAATGGCATGTTCCTGTCCCCCCTCCACCCCAGTCTCGCGGTGTGGTGTGGGCATTCACTGTGCATCCTCCTCACAAAAGGGTGAAAAACACAAATAGCCCCAGACAGGAACCACTGCAGCACTTCAGAAAGGAGAGGTTACAGAAAGACCATCCGTTGTCCTGACTGAACAGTTTTTTAGAACTGGATTGCAGTTGAGATAAAAAGAAAATTCATCTTGTTCTGGGCTAGCCCTGTTACGTGTGTCGTGTGGTCTCAGCCTACTGTGTGCAGAAGGAGCCATTGGACAGGAAGTGAATGTTATGTAACAGAACTGCAGGTGAAGGTGGTTTTCACGTCATCCATCACACACCTGTACCATCGTGGCAGTGCCTCACCTTCTGAAACCCTCCTTTGGAGAAATGACGTCCTCTGCTGTGACCTCAGCCGATGTTTGGAGAAGATAATGATCATTTCCTGCATTCCTTTGAATGTTAAGTATGAAAGGTGTTAATAGTCGAGATGTGTTATTGATTATAATCAGGTAATGCAAGGTTCAAAGTATTTGTGGAAATATAGGTCATACAATCACAATTTTTGCTCATGTACTACTTAATTTGTACTGTTGCCAAATCAGCTTGTTTAGTCGTCGTGCAGATCTATTAGGGATACTTTGTCACCATTTTAGAACTAAGTAAATCTGTTTGCAGCACAGCACACCTTTGAGACAGCTGTTTTCAAACTTTAACGACTGGTTTTGATATTTCAAAACACAAAAGTATGTTACCTGGAGCATGTTAAAGTGTAGTGGTAGTAGGGCTGTGTTTATTTTCACAGTGAGGTTTAGAGTGATGGATTGAATGACAAACCTGTAGTTTGAATAGAGCCCATTTTACATGACAAAGAACAGAAGGGACAGAAATAAAAGCTCGATTATATCTGCCTAAAAGAAAGGGGGGATTGTTTTTTGTGTGTGTGTGTGGGGGTGCGTACTCTGGGCAGGCAGCAGCCACATCTCGCTCTCCCTTCTGGTTCTGGGACACGTTCCAGGAGTCAGGCAGACTTCAGCGTTTCAGCTGTAGGCACCACCTTCACTTATTTATGCCTTTTGTGAAAGTTGCTCTCGCTGCCTTCAGAAGAATTCTCAAGTTTTTATAATGATTGCTTCACTTATAATATCTGAGGACACAATGATACATTTACCTGAAGGAATGTTTGCATGAATAAAGCCACAACTTTCTTAGTCTTGGCTGTTTGAGTTTCTGCCTTTCCGTGTTTGCTCTCTGTGTTATTGTATAATTATGATATCGCATTGTCTTGTAAACACAGTGTGCACTATAAAGGTATAAAGGTAGAACAAGCACAGGCAGAGTAGGCATAACAAAGGGTCAGAAAAGTTCAAAGCAGAGAAAGTAGTGTTCCAAATAGCTGAGAGGGTACTTAAGATGTGTACGCATACAAAGAGTACAAGATGTCTTCATTTCAGATATTTACCAACACACACTCTCTCTCTCTCTCTCTCTCTCTCTCTCTCTCTCTCTCTCTCTCTCTCTCTCTCTCTCTCTCTCTCTCTCTCTGTAATTCCTTCCGAAACCTGTTCTGTTTTGAAATGCAAGCTCATAACTGCAGTAGAAAGAGTTTGTCTTTGGACATTTGCAAAACACCTTTCATTTGTGTTGACAGAGCCTAATTTGTCTCAGTGTGGAGGAGAGTTGTCGGTGAAATGCAGTAAATAGCAGGCATTTTACTCTCAGGGCTACATCCGCTATCTTCATCTGCTCTGAAAAACCCTGAATGAGCGTCTGAAAACTGAGAGGTCTGCTGTGAACTTTAAGTAAATGAAAGGGAGCTTTGTTCGTGGGAAGGGAGGATTTTAGTGCTGTTATCAAGTCTCCCTTTTTACAAATGCCAGTTAATTCATCATGGCAAGTCAAGCTATGAAACCTTCATTTTCAGGCTGGTTATTATTGATTAAATGAAATAAGGTTAATTTTATGATTAATGGCAGATGCTAGTGTTACTGGCGTGATGTTGTGATTCCACTCATTCAATGTATTCTTTATTGCTGTAGTTGGCTGTTGGTTCAGAATTTAATTGCAGAATCAAAGGGTTTGTTTCTGTATTTTAGATTGTTCGTAGTGAATGTATTTGCAAATTTTTCAGTGTTGGAAATATTTGTTGTGAGTTTTAGGCATTAATTGAATTTGATGTCTTAACATCATGCACTGACTGTGTTGAACAATGTCTTTCACTTGGTGTGGTTTAAATGGGCTTTTCAGTTACCATAACCTCTATTTCACACAATTCAGTTTGACTCTGGCTTGCAAACCCCACTTCGAAGGTCTTTGATAGTGGTTTTAATGTGTTTGAATGAATAGATAGTGATTCTTTGCATACTATGACCTGATGGCAGGATTCATAATTTAGAATTTATGAGTGTATTTTTCTTTTTTATCCCTTGCTGCTTCACAACAAGGAAGGATCCACTTACAGCTTGTGCTGATATTCTTCACTAATACTGCATTAGTCATCTCATAATCATAATGCTCAAGAAAGTTATAATCAGAGTAGTGGTAATAATATAAATTGTAATAAGATAAATTCACATACAAGTTGCTGCAAAAATACAGCAGTAGCAGTAACAGCAACAATTTATACCATAATTTACACTATAATAACCCACAAGTGGCCTTAATCATAGGATGCAAATAGATGCCACAATGATCAAACCCAAGACACAAGTACAGTGTTTCCAAATGGTAGAAAAGTGAGTGTAGCTACAAAGAGGGTGTTTTCCCTCTTGTTTGTCTTAACATGTGTACTGAGCATGTGTGCACTAGTATTTGAATGGTCCTGAATGTCCACTCGGTATAGCCACTTTCATACAATTTAAATAAAAATGTAGTGAATATCCGGGGGAGATATCTACACACAGAGCTACAAAATTAAGTCTGTTCAAGTAAAATAAATTTGTTTTATGGTTTTTGCTTTGTGCAATGTTTGAATGTTTTAGGTGCAGCTATTGAAACATACATCACTAACCATATGGTTTCAGATAGAGCATACGGTCAATGGAAAGATTCAAATGTCTGTTGAGCTCTACAGGTTCTATCTATTTGCTAACAATGGCTGGGAACCTACTGAGGCAAAACTAATTGGCTTGATTTCTCCGGGGTAAGGGTGTGTAGGTCAGGCAGCGTGTGCTCCTCTCACTGCTCTCAGGAACATTGCGATTCGTCAGGTACTTGTGAGTTGCTCTGCTAACATCAGTGGAATAGTGCCTATCCTTCAATGAGTGTTGTCTCTGCTGTAGTGCACTGTATGGTTTGCAGTGCAAAAACTAGCCACTGAATGTGTGCAAGTGTATCAGAGGGTTACATTTGTCTCACCTAAGTGCCATTCCACAAGTGCAGAAGGTTGTCGCAGTGAGGCAAGGCAGTGTACAATTGGTGATTCCAACATAGGATTGCAAAAAAACAGGAGAGAGTGGAAAAACGTTCTGAGTGCAGGGGCAAGCTGTGTCTCCCTCAGTAAGTGTTTTTGGAGATCACGTCACATGCTTGCACAAGATGTAGAAACCTATTCAATGGGTGTGTACCTAACATTTCGTATACCTGAGCACTCCAGCTCATGTTCCAGATCACTATGCAAGTTAGATGGTTAGTGGTTCAGCTCAGTAGCTTAGTGGTTTGAGACACTTCACTTTTGTTCTGGGGCCAGTGCATCAGCTCTCCCACTGCAAGAATAATAAACAACCATGAAAGCACAGACTCTTTTTTCTGACTCACAGGCAGTTTTTTTCTCTTTTTGACTTTATTTCATTTACACAGAAAAAGGCAGGGGCATTTAAATCTTGCCCTGGATGTGCAGTTATTTAAAAGAAAGAGAATGAACTTAACGCATACATTCAGAGTCCTTTATTATTGTCGCATGTATCCCTGTTTAGCGTGGATGCATCTCAGATTGGGCCAGTTATTTTCAGCTCTCTGGCTGTGCCATGCCCTGTCTAGCAATGTTGCATTTTTCATTTGCGGTAGCTTTTATTATGCTTACGTGGTCCCATCCCAAAATTTCAGAACAGGACAGCCTGTAGCTGAAAATTAGTATTCTATATTAATGCCAGTACAACAGGAAAAGAGAGCCTCGGAACAGCTGACTCAAGGGACTCAGTGGAAAGTGGTTTAAACCAGTGTGCTGACTAGCTTGCAAATTGCAGGCAACTGTACAGAAAATAAACAACTCTGTACCAAACCTTTGTGAACCAAGGAAAATATTGTGTTGTGGGCAATAAAATATCTTAGTTTGGTTATGAAATAATGCCATTGTGCACTGCCAGCCATGATACAGGTGCATTTGAATGAGACTGTAGACAGATTGAAATGAATGAGGAAAAGTTAAGTTAAACTTAAAGGTTTAAGATGCTGCAGTTACTAGTTACTGCAGTTATAGCGATGGTCAGTTTGATTTTTGCTCTTTTCTTTTACTGAGTATACATGGGCAGTTTTTTGCAGTGCCTAATTTCCATCCTTTTGATTTTTAACTGGTATTTTTAAATATCTTATACAATTCATTTAAATCTGTAATTATTTTACATATTCCAGGTATAACACATAGCAAGGTATACCTGTATTCTAGTTCTGCATGGTCTCCTATTACATATGTAAGTAACAGTGTGTCATGGTGCAGCACACTCATTTAAAGGTTATGTGGCATCCTGATTGGCCTGTCACTCTCATACCTTTGTCACGCCTTCAGCTCATTAAAGATCTATTACCAAACCACTTGTGGCTTGCATCAGATATTCCCAGCCCACTTACCACTTGCTCCAGCACTGTTAAACTACCAAAATTGATACTATCCTCACCAACTCTTGCGTCTCAGAGCTGTTCTTGTGCCACCTACTGTGAATACGGCTGTTCTTTGCTTAACACAGCATTTTAAGGAGTAATAGAAACTTTTAGGTGGTGCAAAGGGGTTATCTGTATTTGTGTCTGTGTTTATACCTGTGTGTGAGTGTGTGTGTTTGAACATATTTATGTCAGCATGACTGGATCGCTTTAGAGACCCCCAGAACTGTTACAATGACAGTTGCATTGAATGGGATGTACTTGCATTGGGTTAATTAATTTTCCAACCAGCTAAAGCCTTCAACAGCATTGTCAATCTTCAGTTTTCTGTAATGGTGTGCTCAGGTCCTGTGACAGTGTGTTGCAGTGCTTTAGGAGCTAGGCTTGTAACTCAGAGTTTGCAGGTTCAATGTCAAGGTGGGGCACTGCAGTTGTACCCTGTGTGAGCGAGGCCCAGTTTTCACAAAATCGGATGAGGTGGCTGACCTTTGTGACCCGTTGACATGGCTTTGTCTGTGGATGCCTGGTAGGATATCGTTCTGCAGAAGCCCACAGGAAAATCAATAGCTGTCAAGGGTTTGGGCTTGTCTGGCATTCAGAGTTGATTACTTTAGAGAAAGTTAGGGTCACTTGTTAATTTGAAATTCACTGATCTGATACTTCCCATAGTCCTGTAGAATAATGTGAGGTTCGAATTAGGACAAATTGTTGAAAATTTATAGCCTTTCAGGTCTGAAGTGTACAGGCTACAGCTTGATTGGTTCAGGGTGGCTGATTTGTTTTTCTGAAAAATTCGTAATGAACAAATTTGATAAAGCTGTACAATGATTGTGCATGCCAAATTTTACATTAATTAGTCTCATGGTTAATGACAAGATTGTTTATTATTAGGAACAGTATTCAGTTATGGCCAAAAATGTTAATTGGTTTTTTGTAGTTAATGACATGATTATTTTTTATTACTTGGATTGGTATTCAGTTATGGCCAAAAATGTTAATTGGTGTTACGGTTCATGACAAGATTTTTCAAAATTATTTGGAATGATATTGAGCTATGGCCAAAAATGTTGGCAGACCACGTTTGACACTGATACACCCAACGGTGAATAGAATTAAACAATGGTAACAATAAACAGATTTGATTTCAACAGTGTTTACTGTATTTACAGTTTTCAACATTTGACTCAATTTTGGCCTTTAAAAGAGAGGCTGTGGCTCCAGGTTTATTAAAAATGGTCACAAACAACACCTTCCATGGTGTTCCATTTCACAGCTGTTTGGAAGAGCTGAAGACTGAGCAGAAATGGAATTTTTATGTAGTAGCGTGAACTGGCCTCCTGTAGGATATTGAAACATAAGAACAGTCACTTGATTCAAATGGCTAGAAAGATCGCAGCACAAGTTTTTTAGGGCTATTATTGTTGGCGTTGTTTTTATGTATGATTAGCACCATATTTGAGTATAGTTATTGCTTGAAAGGGCCATATTTTTATGAATTATTGAGAATTACCATAGATACAGGGGATATTATGAGCACAGTAGGTCTGATTGGCCTGTTGTAATTATAATACTCTTATATTCTAATGAGTTATGTAATCCCAGGATTGTCCAGACTGTCACATGACAGGTGTTCTTCCGCCTGTTCCATGAAATTCTCCGCAAAAGAGCTGCATTCATTTCGAAGGAATATTAAAAATATTAATTAATGATTAATTAATTAAGTATTGTTTTTTGCAGGGGTTGTGTGCTCTTCTTGAAAACAAAAACCACTTGAACTTGAATTCAAGTAAAAGAATAGTAATCTCATGGTTTTATCCTAAGCATGTACCTGTTGGTTCAGTTTTGACACTTACTATGTTGCAGGGATGGCATTGCTGTATAAGCTGTTGGAAATAGGAGGTTCTTTATCTCAAGGAGGTGATTAGTCATGAAGACCCACCAAACAGGAAGAGATGTGTTTATCAGCTCTGTCCTCCTCATTGAAGTAAAACTGTAGAAAGAAGCAAACCTTTTTGGTTTCCATGGCCACCGTATCCCAGGGCATCACTGGCAGAGCAACTATGGACCTGTGATTTCAGAAGCCTTTCTCAGTAGGTGAAAATCCACGTCTCTCATTTATAAAGAGCACATGCAGTATTACCATGCAAAAAGTAATATACTGACAATGTATTTTAGAAAAAATATATCAATTCGCAGTTTTGCAGTTTGCTTATTTTTGGGGTGAATAATATATTACATGTTACATTACATTACATTTAAATTTTGTATGGGTTTGTATACTAGTTAAAAGATTGTGTTGACTTTTAAAAGTGTTCTTTTTATAGTCTTCAAAAGTCTCCCATTCCTAAAGTAGCAGCTTGTGGGACAGCAGAGAAGTGAGACTTATTGTTTCTTTAGGAACAGAGAGAGGGTTATTTGGGTCACAGAATGTAAACAGACTAATTTTAGAACTAAGCTTTTAATCTGGTTCACTTACATACTACCATCAGACCTTAACAACCCCCCGAGACTGGGAATAACCCACACTGCTTAACAAACCAACAGATTGACTCTAATTTACCTCACCCAGCACTGGGCTGAGAGAGAAGGTGATGTGCTGAATCTGTTAAGTGCTGAGAGAGAGATTTTCATGTGTTGGGTTTGGTTAGGGGCTAAGGGAGAGAGAGTGGGTGTGTTGGGACTGATTTGGCTGAGAGAGAGGGTAGGTATGTTGGGTCTGTTTACAACTGGGAGAGATTTTATGAGAGAAGACTACAACTGGGTCTGTCTACAAATGAGAGACGGTTCTCTCTCTCTGTGTTTCTCTCTCACACTGTTGACTCATTGGTCTTTTTTGTTTGCTTTCTGAGGTTGTTTATATTCTATGCTGGTCTGAAGAAATTTGACAAATAGATGCTCTTTTACTCACACTTTTACTACAGTGACATAATGATGAATAACCACTCAAGTGGAAAAGGATTTGTCCGATAGAGGGAGTGTCTGTCTGTAGGACAGATATACTCTGAGTAGTACTGAAAGCGAAAGTCTCTTGTCCTCCTCTGTGGGCCCTTTGTCTGGATTGAGCAGTCTGAGAACATCACAGAAGCTTCCCTCTTCAGTGGCATTTTCAGTTTGTCCACAGTGTCCACCGTACCCAACTTTTCCTTTCATTGTACATCATTTCTCCTTCAGGTCCCTGCCTGCCCCATATCTGAGGTTACCTGCAAAATAATGGAGTCAGATTTCCTTTTGGAGTTGTTCCGTTTTGTTTTCCTTGCACTTTGTCATAGGTGACTCTGTTTTCAAGGACTCATTACAAAGCATTTGAGATGTGTTTCACAAGGTGCCTTTGGACACGTGTCACAGGGAACACAATCATTAACTTAGCAAGGCTGGGTTCAAAGATCCCAGCACATTCCGGCACGCCGCCGAGCAGAGGAGGAGCCGCAGACACTCCTCCCGCGCACCGAGTGCGTCTAACCTGTCTAGGAAATCTGTGCATTCCTAACACAGCGAATCTGGACCCAGGCACTGCTCTGATGTGAGTCTGACCTGTTTATCCGTGTCTAGCATTTTTGCAGAGAGGGGAAAACGGGATGAGGTGAAAGATTGAATATGTGCAGGAGGGTGTTTACTGTGAAAAATATCACTGACAGGATGAGTGTTCACCGAGCAGGCTGAGATACTGTCAGTCAGATCAGTAGTCACGTGTCAAACACATCCTTCGCCCCTATCCGGCAAAAGCAGAGACATGCACTTCTACCCTGGTGTTAAATGTTGACACTTCAGTCATAAAGTCATCATCAAGTTTATGTTTGGTATTTAAATTGCCAAATTGCCTTGAAATTCTTTTGCCAAACAAGGCAAAAGAATTGTTTAAAAATGTAAGCAGTTGGAAAGGATGCATTTTTGTTGAAAGTGAATGTTGGATGTGATTTATGTTTTGTGAACTGAAAATAGTATATTTATAGAACGTACACTGTTGTGCATAGTTGAATTGGTATTATGGTTGGGATAACTGGATTGTAATTTAGAGTTTAAGCTTTAAGCCATGCCATGCAAAAACAGTCATTTTGAGCTGTAACAGGGCCTGTGTTTGTTTCAGCATGTTTTCTTTATACGGATGGATGTGGCGTATTGTAATCAGAAGCACATGCAGAGTCTGCAGGTGCTGTGCCTATGGTTATGTGTAAGCAGGCGTGGGTCGCTGTCAGTGACCTTTCAGAAGGAGAGGTCTAAAAAAAGCCAAACGTCACCGTGACAACCGCTAAACAGTCTCCGTGTGGCGGCGGGCTTTATCACCCTGCCTGCGATCACATTATGAGAGCGGGGAGAGTGCAGGCGGAGGGCTGTGCCTGCCAGGGGCTCCGCCACTGCTGCAGTGAGTCTGTTACCGCAGTCCCATTAGTGTCCAGTCTCTGGTGAGCGCACAGCAGACAGCGAGAGTACCATACCGTGCAAGCCTGAAGGATCATGGGATCACCATGTTGCCACTTGGGCTTTGCCCACTTACCGTCTAGTTGCCTCTTTAAAGTCTTTGCCTCCTCACTTCTCAAGAGTGTTTTTTTCTAAATAAAGCCTGTGGAAATGTTACCTTAGGGTCAAAGCTGAATTTGTTTTTATTATTTATCTTTATGGGAATATAACAGGTAAATTGGTAGTACTCGATATGGAAATAGTTCTTGCATTAACAAAAAACATCAACTTTGCTATGATTTTTCCATTGTTTGCACAGACATAGGGGCTTGAGGACAGTATATTACAGCTCCAGGGGACCAGCGTGTACTATAATGCCCACTCATTCTCTCTCTCTCTCTCTCTCTCTCTCTCCTAAAGTAGGAGGATGAAGGCCCGTGCTCCCCCTCCACCCCCTGCCCCACAGCCTGCCCCGCGTAGGATCTTCCCCACCCGAAATGTGGTGCCTGATGGTGGGCAGAGTGGCAGCGATGCCAAGGAGAACATCATCCGCCCCTCTGTGGACCTGCTCGTCACTCTCCCTGAGGGCTTCCAGACCTCCTGCACTGTGGATGGCAGGTCAGTGCCTGAGACAGGCTACTTCACACAGTATGACCTTTGCTTTATGACATCACTGATTACAACACAAAGATTAGTGATCTGCAGGTGTTTTCACAGATATTCTGTTTACTGAACAGATGTGCTCAGTGGGATATGGTAGAAACCAGAGAATCCACAGATAGCACACCATTGGTACCTATAATTAACAAGTGGAACCTCCTACATGTGAAAGTACAGAGAAGGAAGGAAGAGATGAACATCTGAGAAGTAAATAGAATATCTCTGGTTTTCTCCTGGATAAGGCATGTGCAGCTGTGAGTTCTGAATGGCAGTTCACTGAATGGCACAGTTCTGCCAACTTGTCTGTCTTTCTCCAAGGATACCAACACTGTCAGAGCCAGCAAGGGTGGCTAAGTTTGTGCAGTGAAGCATAATAGTTTGAAGCACGTTAGTTAAATTCTCACGTGGAACAGAACCCTCATGGACTCTGGCCTTGCAGGATGGGTGATCTGGCCCTGTCTGTAAATGATTTAAGAGCAGGGCTGTGGCTGCTGCAGTATCATGCTGCATGAGTCTGAAATGCCTTTGGACGTGACTAATACAATGGTATGAATGTTTGGAGAGTGATAAAGGACTATTAATATCTTTGTAATGAACTGAGGCAGATGTGAATGTCCTCTGAAAAGGACCCAGAGACTGCAATGAAACAATGGGAGGAGCTGTGGTGGTGTGTGCGTATGTGGCGGGGGGGCTTAAAGCAGTGGTAATTACAGCACTAGCTCCACATGAAATGTTAGTGTCAATGCATCTTATTTAATAATATGAATAAATGTGTACTTCACAGTTACACGCCCATTTGGCATTGTTACTTAAGTATTTTAATTTTCCTAATTACCTCCTTATTTTGGAAGTCCTGGAATGCATGTGTATATATGCATTGTTATCTGTCTCTGGTAACGAAATTTCAGATATCGGAATGCCTCAACTTCGTCAAACCACTCTCACAGGGCTGCATTTTAGTTTGGGTAGTAATTAGTAGACCTACCTCATACAGATGGTAATTACACTACATGCGGTACGTCTGCATTGTGTCACTGTGTTAGACTTGCACCAAAAACTAGTGGCGTATTTTGGGTGTATCCCCTTGGGGTAAACAGCGTTTGTGGGGGTGATTGTTAGCAGCTGATTTGCTGGCATTTAGGTCACAGCAAGCCTCACTCTCTGGTGAAGCGGCGAATTGAGGACGCCCCCCCATGCATAAACAAGTGTCTCTGTTAATCAGCGTCGCTCACAAAACTTGCCCCTGTCCTGTACCCCCTCTGCACAGCCACACAGTGTCACACAGTTCTGTTTGACTGCATACCAAAGATATTTTCTGTGCTGAGGTTTCAAAATATGTAAGTTAAGCAGCCCACAACTGACATAATTAAATATCCAAAACTAACAATTTAGTCTTCATAAAAAGTCCCCTGTCTGTGTAGTGACCCCACACTGATATACATGTATTGCAGTAGATACAAGTTTCCAGACAGTGCTTGTTTATGTCTTGGTGAGTTTTGAGGTTGACTCTTTGACATGGGCGTAAGGATATTAATGACTGGGTAATGACTGGGTACTCGTATTCATTAGTATGTTATTAGTATTCCTGTATTCAGGATTGATGTGGCAAAGCTGTCTCAGAGATCACATGACTGATGCATTTGCTGCAGGGTCTGTCCTTATCGGAAACTGTGTTCCAGAATCACAGTAGTAAAAACACACATCACCAGTAAGTAATCGCTCTTTTAAATCTTGCTATATTTTTTGATTAGTTTCAGAGTTATACAACTTATACTGCTTGATAGATATGGATAGGCATACTATGTGTCCGCAGATTTTTGTCTGCTCACGGATTCATGTCTGTTCATGGATAATTAGGGCTATTTTCTACAATCACAACTGTGACTGTCAAAGGAGTGATGAACAGTCTGAATTAATTTTGTGTGTGTGTGTGAGAGAGAGAGAGAGAGTGGGTGAGTGCAGGCTGAAATATCTAGAAGGTTGTCTGCATAGAGTGAAAATCATAAAACAATAACATAAGACATAAACATAAAACAATAATGCAATAATCAGATGATCAACGTCCACATTTATGTAATTGTGCAATAAACACGTGTAATGCGTCAAATAAACGTGAGAGCATGGGTGTTGGTGCTGGGCTCTGCAGGCCAGGACAGATAGTGAAAATTGAAACAGGGAGTGCTACGTGGCAGGAGTATTCCAAACTGAATGGCAAATCCTCAAAAAGTGAGATTTTCCTGCATTGTTTATGAATGTAAAACAGCACACTCCTGGATAAATCTAAATACAACTGTCTTTGTGAAACATCCAAGCAACACTAACATATCAGAAATTATGTTCTACCCCCTCCCCCCATAGCAGCCTCAGTTACGTTTAAGGGGTTTTTCAGTTGTGTGGCATTCAACTGGTTCCAGTGTGTATCTCTGCATTTGCTCTGGTGCTGAAGCAGGTGATTGGCTGATTTCAGCTGTGCTAATGACAGCCCTGTAGGATGCACACGTGAGCTTCACACTGTAGCATTGTTTCCCTCCCTTATAAATCTTTATTGTCCTGTTTCTCATACTGACTTCTCAAACAGCACATAGGACACCTTGTTCTTAAAATAGTCAGGTTCAGTGGGATTCCTGCACCCTTAATGTAGTAATCACTGCAGCTGTCTTTATGAGGAAAACGGCTCTGTTTGTGATAAGCAGCGGTAAATCATGGATAAGTAACAGCTGAATATGGCCAGAAATATTTTACTCTGTCTACACTGTGAAGTAAATATGAATAAAAATCATATCATGGGGAACTTTCCTATATTTCACAGATATTTCTGTTGTGTTTAGTTATCAACCAGCACAGTGTCTTGAGATGATTGCATGGTTTATTGTGTTAATGGTTTATTCTGTTGCAGTCCCATCTTTAGGTGTCAGGGGTGAAAAGTCAGCTATGAGCTGATTTCTCAGGGTTTCAAGGAGCAGACTTGTGCTGCTCTTTCTTGTTTGGCATCATCTTTATGTTCCTGCTTCCTGTGACATTCTTTTTTTAAATTTATGTTTTTTATTTTTGTTCAACCTTTATTGTGCCATGTCAGATCCATTGACTTCTCTTCTGCAATGACAGCCTTTGGAGCTATTTATTTTAGGGGAGGGCATTATTTAGTTAATTAACCCAGGAGATTATTAGATGGCCAGATTGAAAGAGCCTGATTGGGAATTGAGCCAGGACACTAGGGAATCCCCCTACCCATTGTAAGCAATAAGTGCCGGGGAATCTTTAATGCTTGCAGAGCGTCAGGTTTCAAGTCACATCTAAAAGATGGTATCACCTACAGTACAGTGTCCTCACTACATGGTGTACTCGTGTCCTGTAACGTCTAGAGGGAAGACTGCCCCCTTACTGGCCCATCACCACTCTATTCCAAAATTTCTCTTGTGTGTTATCTCCCAGCAAGAAATCTCACATGACAACCGTGATGTTTATGCTGTCAGTACATGGGGCATGCACTTTGATGCACTTCCGGAGCATGGTGCGTGTGCTTTCAGTGCATGTTGCGTGTGCTTTATTACAGAGTCATTGCATGCTGCATGCACTTTTTTACGGACTCAGTATATGGTGGATGTGCTTTGTTACGGAGTCAATGCATGGTGCATGCGCTTTGTTATAGAGTCAGTGCATGGTGCATCTGTTGTGTTGCACAGTCTGCATTTTGTTATGCTAGTGTCACAAAGAGAGTCCAAATGTTCAGCTCCTTGGAGCTTGAACTTCTGTGAGGGTTTGAAAAGCTCTGATATTTTGGTTATAGAAATGAAATAACAGCTCATTTCTTCAGAAAGTTAAAAAAACACCAAATAGTTCTGCAGCCTGTTTAAATGTAAAATTATAAAATTATTTCTAGTTCCAGAACGTAAAGAGTAGTTTTTTGGCTTATTTATTTATTTAGTTTGTGGACCACTATTTTTATACTTTAAGTTTAAGAAAGAGATACCGGCCACAATTGTGCCCGTTTTTGAAGATAGATGTTTTTGTTCAAATATTTTTTCATTATGTAACAAGTCATTGACGACAATTGCAAAGATATAGAAATGCACCGTGTAGCTAATTCATTTACATTATATTTGATATTTACTTTCTGAGGTTGGGTATCAACTACTGAAATATTTGAGCAGCTTTGGCTGTTCAAATATTGATATCGAGATTGTAGGATAACTTGAAAGGCTGTTTATGTAATCAATGAGACATTTATGATAATTATTTTCCTATAGCAGACATGCATTTTTACTGCAAGGAAAGTGTCTAAAATCTTAATCTAAAATCTTAATAATTTCCTGCTTTTGTGGTATAACTTTACAAACTCATTTCAATGCAAAGTCTCTGTAAGATTGAAAATAAATGAATGTATGGTTCTGTTGTATTAGAGAGCAGTTTAGATGTCTTTGCCATTTAGGAGTCCCATACAGCTGAGAAAATGACTGCTGAAATAATTCATGCTTTTTTGGATTACTATTTATATTCCATTATCTAATCATGTGCTTGCGTCTGCCCTGACTTGGCCACACCAGTATGTCTGTCCCCACTTTATCTTTAACCATACAGGAGGCATTGTGCACAGATGCTGTAAGGCTCATGGTCAGCTCCACAGGTCTAAAAAGAGGCAAACATTGCACTGTTTCCTACTTTTGATGTGCTTCCTCAGTGAGAATAACATTGGAAATTGCAGCTCATTAGTGCTATAAATAAGACTTTATAGATGCTGTTTGTAAGGATGGAGCTTGCTGGCTGTTGGTTGCAGTGCAGTGCAGTTTCCTGTAGTCTCTCAGGCTGCTGTATTGGTTTCACATAGCTCTGTCTTTGCTCTGTTATGTGAGCTGGCTTTTTCAGTGCGAAGAACAGAGAGCATTCTTAGGTTTCTCCCCGGAATGACATTTACCCTTTTCACTTCAGTAGTTCCCTGGCTATCGAGCCTGGGAACGCATCTCCTGAACACTGTAACCCTGACATGACAATCATGGCTTTCTTTTGAAATCACTCACTTAGTGTTCCACAGAAAAACACCTGTGTTTTTGTTTGCAGTTCTACACCGCACTGTAGTAGCAGCGTTCCAGAATATTTAGCTTGACAGAATGAGTTTGTTCTTTCCAGCCGTACAATGATGGACTGTCATTCAGGCCCCGTCTCTCCCGAGAATCTGGCACATCTCAATTCACCTGCAAAATCACTGAGGTCTGGTCTTCGAATCCAGTCCTCAAGTACTGGTTTCCTGGGTGGGTTATATAATTCTGTAAGATGAGTGGGCCTCTGTGTGTGTGTGTGTGTGTGTGTGTGTGTGTGTGTGTGTGTGTGTGTGTGTGTGTGTGTGTGTGCGTGTGTATGTGTGCACGCGTGCATCACCCCTCTGTAATTACAGGTCCCCCTTTCGGAGCTAACGAGGTAACCCTATCATCCCTGTGTGTGTGTGTGCGTGGAGCTCAGGAGCGTCTCTTGCTTTCTCCCCAGTAAAGCGCTCATGGACCTGCTGGTGGACCTGTGCAGCCAGCACCACCTGAACCCGGCGCACCACACCCTCGAGCTGCTGTCGCCCGCCGCCCAGCCGCTGGCCTTCAAGCCCAACACGCTGCTGGGGGCGCTGGACGTGCACCGCGTCCACATCAGGGAGAAGGTGGCGGAAGAGAAGGTGGTCCGTAAGCCCCTGCCTAAAGTGCCGGAGGTGAGTGGGGCTGCTCTCGCGCTCTGCCAGCGCGTTGGGTTTCTCTCAGGCAGATGATATTGTGGCATTGCGTTTGGAAGCAGACAAGGGCTAGTGTCAGCTGAATCTGCACAATAACAAGGAACCATTGTGTGCACCTCATTTAAGGGCAATACCAATGAATGCTGCATGTTCATATTTAATTATGTTGGATCAATGTCTGTAGAAAGAGCACTAAAACAGAAAGATGCCTCAGGTTTCCAAACAGTCTACTGCAGCAAGGTCACCCTGGCTTTGCTGTTGTGGTTTTAGAAGTGATGCTGTCAGGTTAATTTCCTTCAATTACTAGTGTATGTGCAGGTGAAATTGCAATCATTATAAACATAGTGCAATGAATATATGAACAGCCTTATGATAGGCCTTGTACCAGCCCTGTGAACAAAGTTGTGATTATTCCTGTAACACTCTTGCAGACAGTGTTGTAATCATTCCTGTAAAGTTCCTGTGAGCAGCATTGTGATTATTCCTATAAAGGTCCTATGAGAGGCATTTTGATTATTCCTGTAAAGGCCCTGTGAACAGTGTTGTAATTGTCCCTGTAACAGCCATGTTCTGCTCTCTGACATTATGCAATAGCAGCAGGACAGGCCTAAAATTCAGGAGAGAGTCCGGGAGAAGGTAGGTTTGTGTTCCACAGCTCCAGGGCTGGGGAGAGGAGTGCAGTGTGAGTGTTCTCTCTCTCCTCTTCCTCCCTCCTTTCTCTCCTTGTCTCTCTGGCCCTCCCTCTTATTTTGGGTTGTTGTTTCTATGAATCAAACTGTTACCTGAAAGAATGAATACATTAGTGGGCAGTCTGAGATTTTCAAGAGGAAGGAAGTCATGTGTTGCTATTATTAAGGTCTCAATACCAGGAATGTAATAGAATATGCAATGGTTTTGACCTGGCAATGCAGGCTTGTTTGGCTTTTAATTTTGTAGTTCTTTTTTTTTATTGATTTTTTTGCAACTGTAAAAGAATTATAAATAAAAACTATACAAATACACCACTTTTAAGAGGTCTGTTGCTTCCTCTTTATCTTAATTACATTTATATCGTTTAGTAGATGCTCTTATCCAGAGCGATTTACATAAGTTACAATGTTATCCATTTATACAGCTGGATACAGCTGGTGGCCATGGCTGCCTGTGACAGCCTGTCTCTAGGGCAAGTCTCTGCTCTGTCTGCGTTTTTGTTTTTGTTGTCCTGTCCTGATTTGTGTTAACAGGTGTTTAAGTTTACTCTATCAAGCTATCTTTCTCTCTTTTCTCTCTCTCTCTCTCTCTCTCTCTCTCTGTTTCACTATATTTCTATCTCTCCCTCTCTCTTTCTCCAGTGTCCCCTGCTGTTCACACTGGTTGAATTTTTCATGAATCTCTTACCTTTAGTTACCATGCATTATTTCTGCACGTCTCTGTGCTTGCTACCTGGTCTCTCTCTCACTCTCCCTCTCCTGGCTGCCTTCCAGAGTCTCACAAAGAACCATATGATCACATCTCTTTCCATTGTTTCTGTTTGATACGTTGTGCTAAAGTCTAAGAACCAGAGAGGAAAAATATCCTAGCTATGATTTTACTACTTTTAAATAATATATAGTCTAATACTAATTGTCCTTTGGCTAGAATGAGTAAAACCTGATCTTGGGGCCATTAGCAGTAATCTAAGAGCAGTGAAATGCAGGGAACTGCAGTAAATGGCTGGTCTGGCTCTTGGTGACTCTTGTTTAAGTGCAGTGAGTTTGAACACATCCTGTCTGCCGTCCTTTTAGATGTTTCACAAGTGACGAACACATATTCGCTCCCTAAACAGAGATCAGGTGGACTGCTCTCCATAAATTCCGAGAACTTTCTCTTTGCCATTCTAAACAGTCTTGGACTGTTGTGGCTTTCTGCGAGCTGGTTGTTTGAATGCCCCGTTGTTTTTATGTTGTGTATGGAGGAGGAACGGAGGGCTTCTGTTTTGAGAAACAAAGGCCAGTGTGGTGTGCATAGCCCTTGAGTGCTGAAGTGGTCAAGATGAACTTTTTAAAGGACCATCTGCAGTCACACTGCACACAGTGCTGTTGTGAGTGTATTGGCCTGTGGCAAAGCCAGAGGTTTTAAACACAGCAGTGCAGATAGTGTGCTCACAGCACAATGTTCATCATAACCAAATTGCCTAATCAGGGACTTATCCTCATTCACTTCTTCCTCTGGGATTCTATCCTACTTCATACTTCCTATCCTACTTCATACTTCATTCTATCCTACTTCATACTTCTATTCTACTTCATACTGGCTCCTCAAGTACTTGATCCCTCTCCATTCTGTCTCCTGTGGATCAATCACATTCCTTTGCATTCACATTCCATCTCTTCTGTGGCACACACTCCATTCCCCATCACACTCCATTGTGACTCGTGTGGGACTCCTTTCCATTTCCCCTCCTCTGGGGCTGACGTTAGTCCTGGTGGTGGCTGAGGGACACTAGTTCTGTGTGACCAGTTTTCTACAGTGTATACTCAATTCTGAAATATGGAAACACAGTTAGAACTGTAAAGTCCTTCAGACAAGGTTGAAACTTTGGCTCACCTTTATTTTACACAGCTGTTTTTCACAGCTTTCAAGATTCAAGCCAGGATCCTCTGCCTTTATCGGATACACTGTGCACTTCACTGCCAACATCTATATCATTGCTTGTGTTATCTCCCACTCTGTCTATCCGTCCATATGTCTCTCTCCCTCTCTCTCTCTCTCCCTCTATATATATATATATATATATATATATATATATATACACACACACACAAACACGTGTGTGTGTGTTTGTGCGTGTCACAGGAGCACCGACACCTCCAAACCTCTGTGTTTTTGTAACATTTACATACATGACATATGTGACATGCATATATTTGTGTTTGACAGAAAACAGTGCGTCTGGTGGTGAACTACCACAGGACCCAGAAGGCTGTGGTGAGGGTGAACCCGCTGATTCCGCTGGGCAGCCTAGTGCCGGTGATCTGTGAGAAGTGCGAGTTCGACCCGGCCCATGTCCTGCTGCTGCAAGACAACATCAGCAACCATGAGCTGGACCTGGAGCGGTCCCTGAGCGAGCTGGGCATCCGAGAGCTCTACGCACTAGACCAGAGTCTGGGTACGGGCCTGTCTGATCTACTGCTGTCTCACTTGCGGATGTAGCACAGGATGTTCTCTTTTTTCCATGTGCTATTCTAGTCCTCCACAGATCATCATATGTCTGTTTTTTGTTTAAGTGCTTTTGGTTGTAAAGATTTTGATGCATTTGAGGAAAAAAAAGAAATATTTGAATATTTTGAAGGAAAAGTTGTTTTTTAATATTTGATCAGGTGATTGGTTTGTGTTCTGGGTACAGTTGCCAGTAGTTAGTCTCTCTTCAGGTCAGTCAGTGCAGATTTTGGAATGCAGTATTTTCCTCCATTTAAATGTGTATAAGCGGGGTGGTGTTACAGAGAGAGCACCCCTGCCGTCACCTCTGCTGTGGTAGAAGTGTTTGATGTCTGCTGTTGCCATCAGGAATACTGAGAGGACCCTTTGAGAAACAGTCACTTTGTCTTATTGTAGGGCCTCTATGAGTCTCTGTGAACTGAAAATTTTGACTTATGTAAAACTAACATTGGTGTCTTGTCAGTGTGCCAGATAGGTTGTTACTCTCCTTGATAGTCCTTTTCATTGTGCTGTGCCCTAAACATTATCAAAATCATGTCATTGTTTCCAGTTCTTCAACCTAAAATGGCTTCTGCCCCTGCTCTTAACTACTCAGGTATAGTCCTGTATGAGTCCCTGTAGCTGTGCCCCATGGAGGTGCGAGTGAGCCTTGCTCTGAGAATAACCCTGCTTGCTGCTGTGCATGCTCTCACCTTTGCACGAGAGATATACTTCTGCCTCTCATACACATGCTTCAGTAAACACGACCAGTTCTGTACAGAGTTTATGCAGATATATGTATAATTATAAAAGTATTTTATAATCTTTTATAATTTTATAATGTGTGTGTATGTGTGTGTGTGTGTGTATAGCGAAGATGGTTACCCTATTTTACAGCTTGTTACAACAAAAAGCATTCTGGTAGAGCATTCTCAGTTCTGAGTTGGTAGAGAAACATCCTTAAAGGTTTGTGTAGTATGCAACCATTAGAGCTGTGGACCTGCTGGCCTTTCCCCTGCTCTGTAGCAAGTAGTTTCCTGTTAAGTGTCTCTACGGTGAATGTAGACTTTAGACCTGTGCCATGTGGAAATGCTGTGGCCTGTAAAAATGATATAGCTGCAGCCCCATCTACTGTCATGAAGTTGTACTGCCAGTCTGCTGTGAACAGGTGGCTGGGGAACATTTGGTCAGGCAGCATTAGCTCCAACAGAACAGGACAGACAATCAGTTTAATTGCATGGACTGAAGTGTCAGTATCCTACATGATACTGGTTTGGCCTTTGTATGTCCCAGCTGTATGAAGGAGTCCAGTTGGAATCATCTGGCCACTGACTGGAGGAATGCAGACTGCATGGCAGCTAGTATGGAGCCGAATGAAGAGTGGCAGATAATTCAGATGATTCAGAGACAAACGCATTCAGATCACTGTCCCAGTTTGTGTGGTTCTGACTCTTACTGCTGGTCATCCCACAGAATCCATCCGCTCCAACACCTTGAGCTTCAGTGGCGCCCAAAAGAGAGGACTCCTGGGATTCTTCAAGTTCAACAGACGGAAAGCAAAGGTACAGATCCCCAACCTGACTGCTAACCCCAGATTCTCTCGCAGTGGATAGAGCACCATTATGTCATTATCACAGTTCTGACCGGTCAGTTTATATTTACAGCTTAGTAACACAGATCTTGTAATGCCTTGCATGAGCTTGCATCACTCAGCTTCTGTATATGGAGTGCAGGCATTGTGAAAAACTAGAATAGAGTCTCATTTCTAAGAATGGGAAAACTTTGGTTATAACTCAGTGTGTTTACTAGAATGTTTGTGTGATGAGAGTGTTACGGGGTGACTTTTTAATTGCTCATTCATTTTAGATAGCATTGTCTGTGTTTGCATGCATACCCCATTTGGTAATGGTCCACATGTCAGCAAAGCCCATTAAATCAGAGGAGGACATCTTCTGTCTCGTGCTGCAGCTGTGCGAACCCTGCGGAGTGCAGAGACCCCTTTGTAATGCTTGTCATTATGAGCAACAGCGGTAATTCCACATGTCGCATCAGTAGCACGTGATAGTTCCCCAGATATCTGGGAGAAGGGAAACGGGTATATGTGCAGCTGGACAGGATGGGCTCCTCTCCGACGGGGTCAGCGTGGGTCTGACGGAGCCAGCAGCGCACGCGCTTTAACACGTAACACGCATGGGCCGCTCTGCATGTCCTGCATGTCAGCTGTGTGTTCCTCTTTCAGAGCGAGGAGCACACGGACATGGAGGCTCCTGACGAAATAAGTGTTTCAAATGCAGACAGCTGCTGCAATGTGAGTACTAACCCCCAGCGCCTGCCTCCTTCTGTCATTAATGAAGGTGACATTGCTGCTTGACCCAGGAGAGGCTAACCTTTTCAAGACTCTCTTTCTCTAACCAATGTGCTGTTTCACTCCATATATATTTTCTTAATCCTGCTAAAGAAAAAAGCTATAAAGTGTGTTTCTGACTGCAGATTGTGACTGCTGCAATGTGAAATATGATATTAAAACTCTCATATCATCATATCATCTCATATCATCAGCTTGTCTGCCTAAACCAAATCTTTATAAGAGGGAAATCAGGGGCAGAAGTCTTGCTGACATAGTGACATTCACATCTATTAATCACAAGCCAACATATATAATAAAGTCTGTGTCTTACTCATATTAATTTTGTAATAGGCACTCTGGAAATCAGAGGCCTTATTGCAAGCCTAGTTGTAAGTATTTATGTCTTTAATGTACATTGAGTAAAAATAATATTGCCAGTATTTCAAATATGCTGTGTGTACTTCTAAATGTGTTTGTGTGGTGTATCTAAACAGGACATTTGCAAAACCTACACAGGCTGAAATACATGCTGTTTTCTGTGCAGTGGCAAATCCCCTCCTAGATATTTCCCCTAGATCCTGTAGGTGGCAGTATTCCCTAGCTGATCCAAGGTTTTCTCTCTTTGCACACCCTCCTCAAGTGATAGAAATTTCAGATGAGGAGACACATAACAGCAGCTGAATAGGGGTTCTTTCTATGCTGTTGATCAACATTTTTTGCTCCATTCTGTTCTCACTGATTGTGAGGTGATTGTTTACACAGAGTTCATGTACATAATTTGTAGACTTTACTTATTGTACACCACTGGCAATGAAGGGGAATTAGAATTCCATCCACCACAAATTAGGAGTGGAAACTCACTATTCCTTAGATGTAGTACATATTAATAGAATAAATACCAGTGGATTTCCTTTTGTAAGATAACTTACTGGACATTTAAGGGTGCCCCCTAGTATTTCCAGAACCTCTGGCCTGGTTTCCTCAGCCAGTCAATTCCTGTCAATTCCTCCATCAGATGTCTTCTTTCGTCTGTGTGTCAGCCCTCTCTGCTTCTCCCTGGGTCACTAGGAAGATCGACACCCTGTTGTGCATACTTTGAGAAAGAGTTTGTAAGCTTCCACACTTGCTGAGATAGTCTGGTGGTGTCTATATTTACTGCACCAGCTTTTGGAGGTCTCCACATCTGCTGAGATAGTCCGGAAGTGTCTGTATCTCTCTGAGATAAGTCTGGAAGTGTCTGTATCTCTCCGTGATAGTATTGTAGTGTGTATCTCTGACAGTTTGGGACAATCCATGCTCACTATGACCGAGTTTGGAGGGGTTGGTGCTCTCTGAGGCAGGGTTTTCAAGTTGTCTTTTGTGAGGCTGAGGAAGGTTGTATTGAAAATGTTTGTGCTGAACAGAGTTTTTGGGATTTTGAGCAGCATCCCTCCCTGGTTGGACAAACACTCTTTTCCAGTCAGGTCTCCCGTGAGTGTATCTTGTTCTGATTTCAGCAGACCTTCGGACCTGTTCCTTATGTGGTTCTGAAGACCCATCTTCAGATGGCTTATGTGGCTTATGTTGAGAAGGAGTTATTTTGTATATACCACAGTCATGTCTTTCCATAGATCTTTCAGATCTGAGATCATTCAATCTATCAATCAGATTTTATTTGTTGTAGCACATTTTTACAATTGAATTGTCACAAGGTGCTGAACATAGTATGTTTTCCAGAGGTAATCAAAAAATTGAAAAAAACACTCCCTGACCCCAGAAAAGGCAGTCCAGAAACTTCAGGAAAATAGTAAGGTGTTCATAGATAATGGAGTGATATTAAGCAGCATGGCAAGGCGGGTGCAAGGTGAGTGAGTGACTGCTGGCCTGCTATGAGGGGGGCTGTCCAGCCGACAGAGAAATCCATGGATTCTGATCCATTAAATTATATTTTTTCTGCTTTTCCTATTTATGCAATGTCGTTTTGGAATCAGCAATTGTATACTAGGGTCATCTCACCATGACAACCTTTGACACCACAGCAACACAGGAGCACTGAGGCAAGAGGAATGTAATCCCATGATAGACTGACATACAGGCAATGTCTGTTTTTTGGCCTACAAGTCACAGCACACTACACTGTGGGTGGGTGCTCATTGGAGGATAGGTGCTACTCCACTGATGTCAGCTGAGCAACACATAGGCACCTGGGAAATCGCAGGGTACCTCAGAGTGGTGAGACCAGTAACCTCTGCTGAAAAACCCACCCTGTTCTTCTGCTGGGGTCATCGTCAGGTAATGACATGGCTAGGAACAAACCCAGGCTGAAGACCTCACCTTTCACGCAAGGCGAGCACCTTAACCACTGAGCCGATTAGGAGCCACTGGAAGGAGCTTTTTTTTATAGTGAAAGATGTGAAGATCTATTCATTCACATGGAAAGGGCTGTCCTTTTACAAAGAGAGATAAAAAGAGCTGTCCATTTACACAAAGAGACAGAAAGAGCTGCCACACAGTGGTGCACAGGACCTGTCTGAGGAATGACGCCGGTATCACCTGCTGGTGTTTCCACTGCGTGTAGAGTTTGAGCCTCACTGAGGCTGTGTTCTGAATTGCAAATGTCCATTTGAACCTCACTCACTTCACAAAGAGCCAGAGCCTTTTTCTTTCATCTGTTTTTTTTTCTATGCAAAATCTGATGTAGGATTATACAACGTGGTCGTGGCTGTTCCTTCTTTGAACATTCCGTTCCAACAGCTAAAACACGAACACACTCTGATTAATGCCGCTGATTAAAAAGCTCTTAGCTTTTGACTGTACTTTAGCTTCCTGAAGCAAAGTGTGGAGTCATAGGATGAGAAGCATGTTCTGGGACTCTGAGGATATTAACCGTTTGCCTTCATTAATTGCCGTGCGTACCCAGCAGAGAGGGAGGAAAGACCATGGTGTGAAAAGTTCATGGAGAAATCCTGGCGCATCTCCAGGCATTACCCAGCTGAGGGCCTAAGAATGAGACCAAATGAGATTTAAGTAGTGCATTAACCACACCAGTGGGCTGTGAACACAAGACTAGCAGAGAAATGATGTGTGTGTGCTTGCGGACATGCAATTCTGTAGAACCTCTCTGTGGCTTTTCACATTTTACGCTGGGTGTGACTTACCTCAACTGCCAATGTGTAGCCCCCAAACACAAGGTGGTGCACAGCAGGCATTATGTACAGATAGGGAGCGAGAGACGATTGCGTACCATAAGTATTTGGCTCAGAGCCTTTGCAATAAATGCCATTCTGTCTTTACTGACAACAGGGACCAAGGACATTGTGTCAGAGGACAGGGTGTTCCGCTGCGCAGTGTTCCCATCATATGGTCGACTAGGAGGGCCGCCTACCGCAGACCCAGCCTTGTTTTCTCAGGAGATTTCCCACTGAAGTGCCAAGCAAGCCCAGCCACACTTAGCTTTAGCCACCGGGCAGGAAATGGCTAGAGGGCTACAGCTCTGACAGAGTACTGTTATCGCAGAGTGGGGACACAAGGGTATGGACTTTGAACATATGTTTTTCGACCAGACGTAAGGGTAGAGGCTCGGGATATAGTGAAGGGAACCTTGTTTGGTTTGGGACACAGTTGTAAATACGGTGGTTTTGGATGTAGTATTCAGAGTTCTGGTATGGTTTGGGACACAGTTGTAAATGTAGTGGTTTGGAGTATTACATTACATTCCCTTATTGTCATTTTGCAGACACTCTTACCCAGAGCGACTTACATTTTTATCCATTTACACAGCTAGTTATTTACTGAGGCCATTCTGGGTTAAGTACATCGCCCATGGACACAGCAGCAGTGCCCCAGCGGGAATTGAACCAGCAACCTTTTGGATACAAGCCCTGCTCCTTACCACTGTTCAACACTGCCACCCATAAGTAACTAGCACTTCACACAGCACAATTAATACTTACCTTTTGGCAGCAGTGGGATTTGAACCCACGCCGCCAGAGAGTATAGTATGGTGTAAAGGGTATAGTATTGTCTACAGGGGTTTTGTACTGATTGGGACAGTTATAAGCAGAGGAGACTGGGGTATCATATATTCAGGTTTGATGTACTTTGGCACTCAGTGTAGCACAGGTGGTGCAGGCTTACACTATAGCTGAGTTGAACATATTCCAGATGTGCTGGTGTATGCAGCCAGTCTCCCTTCCTGCTGCAGTGACTCTGTGCTTAAGCAAGGTTACATAAGCCTTTGGCAGATAGGGCCTGCTCCGAAGCCTGGCTCTGTCGGCAGACAGTGCTTCTCTCTGCTTTCTCTCAGTGTGCGAATGCGATTCCTTCTCTTTTTCCATCGGCCCAGCAGGCAAATTGTATTGGCTTATTGTGTGAATGTCCTCTCTACATGAGGCTTAGCTGAGTCTTCTCATGCCTTAGGTGTTTAGTTTTGATCTATTGAAGAGTGTCTAAGCCTTCTCTTTATGAGGACAGTCATCTCTGTGCAGAAGGAACCGAAGCCTTTGTCACCTCGGTCATGGGGTCCATGGTTATGGCCCTGCTGTGAGAAGTGGGCCGCTTTCATGGTTGTGTCTGCTCAGTCTCACAGAGGTGATGTGGATGGTGGGATAATTACCCTTTGTAGTAGAAATGGGCAGACTTGGCTCTGTAGGGGGTCATGGAGGGTCCCGAAGGGTTGCTGAGTAGTTTCAGGGCACACTGAGCACTTGCATGACTTTCAGCATCCCTGGTGCCTATTAGTATGGGTTTGCCATCAGAAAGACAGGTGAACAGCCCAGGTGTTGCAGTTTTAAGAGCCTAATTCTTGGAGGATGTTTAGGTTTTTAAAAATTTTGCTGCCCTCAGTTGCCCTTTGTTGGGGGGGGCTCTGTCAATAATGGGAGGAAGTACACTCTCTATGACGTCACTTCCTGTCCATGAGAAGCAGTGGAAAAACACTCCTCAGGAAGTGTTCCACTGCTGATAGTTGGGGCTTGTTGTTGGTTATTGTTGCTACTTAAGTATAAACTTTCCATCTCCCTCCTTCCTCATCTCCCATATCTACCGTCTAGCTTCCATTAAAATCACAGTGTTAAAAGATTATCAGATGAAAGTTATATTCTGTTATATTCTCTTCCTCACTCTCCTCATCTTCTCTCTTCATCTTCCACCTACTCTGCCTTTGGAACATTTTGATCCAAATGTTTGTGGCCCACAGACATTAAAGCAGCATTGACCTCGCAGCCACAGCTTTTTCTGAAAACATTCTGCTGTTGCTAGTTCCATTGTTTGCTGATTTCAAGGCTTGATTGGGTTTCCTTAATTAAAGTGGGTTTGGAGGAAACTGGCCAGTGCGGCTGTGGGCTGGCAGACAGTCAAGGAGAGGAATATGGCCAGGCCGCCTGACGAGACCGGCTCCTGACATTTACATTCAGACCTTTACTGACCACCAGGAGAAAGCTGGAAATCACAGTCCTGTCTGAGACCAGGCCAGCACCTTTAAATCACCTGACCTTTAAATGTCACAGAGCGTAGACCTGGCCAACAGTGTGTAAATAACAGGAAGTTCTCTGACCTACCTGCCCCCCATCCACACCCCCAAAAATTTCTAAACCTCTTGTCCTGTGTGTTTGTGAGTGTGTGTTTTGGGCATGTTTGTGCATGTGTGTGAGTTTGGGTGTATGTTTGTGCATTTTTGGGTGGGCGCTCCTCGGATGACAGTCCTCTCTCATCTCCTGTTTGTCTCCAGGGTGTATCTGCTGCCCCCTACAGGCCATATGTGGAGGCGCGCCCCAGCACTCTGGGACAGTCCCAGTCTGTCATGAACATCTCCAGGATCTCCCCCAAAGTGGAACCGAAGAAGAGACGGGCCCCTCCGCCTCCCCAGGCCCCGGTCATCTTGTCCCAAACTCCAGGCCCAGTGGAGAGTATCCAGGTGAGGCTTCTGTACCCTGTCCCCACTGCATGAAGTGTGTAACCCAGCAGGTGGCTTTGAGAGGCTTCCTCACACCTTGCTGTTAATCCAAAGGAGAGAAAAGGATCTATGCTGTACTGGGAGCTAGATGCTCTCTCCCTAGTTTTCTTTCTCTTGCTTTCTGTCACTCAAGCCCATGTGATTATTTCATTGTTACACATTTTCAGGGCCAATATGATGGCTTATTTAAATACTGACAGCAGTATATCAGCCAGGTTCTCTTACATGCAAGTAATGAGGAAATTTCAGGTCCTGGATATCTGTTCATACTTTCATCTGAGCAACACAGTCATCTGAGCTAGTGTAATAATTAGAAACAATTCAAGAAAGATGTTATGAAGCATTAATATCTTTAACGAGGCTGCAATTGAAATGTCTATATTCTGTATTCTCAGGTCTTCAGATATTTCATTTTCCCATTACAGAGATAGGAAAATGGCATATGTCTGAAATGACTCCAGATATATGTGAGCCATATAAACCCAGGGCATGTGGAGTAACTGCCTATTGCTATATTATTAGGCCATTGTCACTATCCTGTCCCATGCCAAAAGCAAAATATTGAAATGGACTGAAAGGAAATGATTTGTACAGATTTGCATTTGTTTATTTGTTAAACCTCAACAATTCTTTGTTACATCAAAGAAAACATCAATACAAGAATGCATATGCATTGTAAATGTGGTGGGTGAGCACCCCCCCACCCCACCCAACCCTTCCTGATACAGGCTGAATTCAGAATTCATTTTCCCTATTAAATGTAAATGGATTGTTCCCCATTTCACCATTTTTCAACTGAAAATGTTACAATATAAATAAGTTGAAGGAAGTGGCTATGGATACAAGATGAGAGGGGGGCACATTTGCATTGTAAGTCTGGTGAATGAATCCCCCAAAGAAAATAGAAATACTTGGCCTGGGCAAGCAGGTGTATGTACTCGGCTACACACTTTCACCATGTTCCATGGTCCTGAACTTATGTTGTAGCTAATTTTGTGTTTCACTTTACACATGAAAAGATTTGTTTGTAATGTTTGAAATTCATCAGCCATTAACATTTTAACCATTTGTCAGGGTTTATCCAAGCCCAATTTAAGTCAATTTAATGTTGTATTCCCATAAAATCTCTACAGACCTGAGACATTAACCACCCAAATGATGATCTCACTGGAGTTGTGAGCTCTGTTATGTCCTTAATGGCAGCAGAGAATCGGTTCGCAAGTTGATATTTCAGACGACAGGGCGAGCGACGGTCGGTCAGGCTATGCAGCAATGTCACACACAGTAAGGGACAAAGGAATCTGATTTCCTGTCCCCAACAGCAAAAAGGCCTCAGTGTTTCTGCCCTTCTCAAATGTCCAGGCCAGAAAGAGCTGACGCCGCCAGAATGTGCAGCTGTAAGAAACTCAAGTAGGTTGTCAAATCTCTCTCGTTCTGTCACTTTCACCTCCTCCTCAAGACTATTTGTCCCTTCACCTCTTTCTTGCCTCTACAACAACAGCCCATTGGCTCTTTAATCTCCTCCCTGCCTCTAAAGTAACAGTCCATTGGTCCTCTCACTTCCTCATTGTTGCTGAAGTGACAGTCCATTGGCCCACAGTGTCTCAGGAATCAATTCTGTTGTAGAGATCAGTTTAGCTGATTAGCTTTAGGGTAAGCGTTGGATGTGCCTGTATAGTCATGTAAGCCATCATAGGATACGTAGCCTTTGTATGCCCTACCTGTAATGGATTTGGTGCCTCAGAAAAGCACCCTGGAATAGGTAGCAGAACCAAATTCTACTATGATCCCAGCTTTCTCAGGATGAGCAATGATCAGGAGCAGTACACCTGCCAGGAAGCAGCGCATTGACTGGACCTGAATTTATTTCCTTTAAATTACCACATATTGACTCTGCGGATTTGCAAATGCAAATCAATTTATTCAACTTTGTTATTGCTTTGATTGATTATGATATGGGCCATTTCATCAATATCTGGTTGCCAGAGCACCTTGGGGATAGAATGCATAGAACTCTTGTGTGTCTGTATTTAAATTTTGATGATTAAATGCATTTTTATCACAGAGTAACCAGGTGAATGTTATTATATAGCACAAAACAGTACATATTATGTTTCAACAGGTTAATCATTTATATTTCAGAACTACATAAAAAGTACGTGTGTGCAACACTGTACCAAAGGGAGAGAGCAGTCACCCCGCTTGGCCTCGAACCCAGGTCTACGGGGTACCAAACTGCAACTTTGACCGCAACGCCAAAGAGCCAGGCTTGTTGGTATGGCAGTCAGAGCGCATGCTCAACCACAGTGACGGCACTCCGTCACACTGCCCTCCCCTTTGGGAAGCACACCCATGCACTTCACGCACAGAGGCGTCCCTCGCACAATCCCCCACCGTACTCTGGGGTCCCTCACACTGTGCTTCACCCATCTCTGGGGTCCCTCACACCGGGATCAACCTAAGCGGGGGGTTCCTCATACAGCTCACACTTTGGGCACGCCTCTGATGGCCTTGCAGCAAGCCATCCCACTTCTCACACCATATGTAGCAAAGGGAGAGAGCAGTCACCCTACCTGGCCTCGAACCCAAGTCTACGGGGGTACCAAACTGCAGCTTTGACCGCAACGCCAAAGAGCCAGGCTTGTTGGTATGGCAGTCAGTGCATACTCAACAGTAGTGAGGGTACTCTGTCACAAACACATTAATATTCATATGTGTTTACATATGTATGCATGTGTTGCCCATGGTGAAGTAGGTAGGTTTTCTTAGCAAATTGGACACTGGCAAACCATTTCATTTCATCTGTTGTTTGAAAGTAATGATTTTAGATAAAAAGAATTTCCTCCTACCGGGCCAGAACTCCCTGACAAGTCAAAATATATCTTTGCTGAAAAGACAGGCTTTTTTTATCTGAATACTGCCGATAAAATAGAACTCCCTCTCAGCATCTTAATAAATGCCTCCAGGAGGATCATGGCAGAAAACACGCTGGTCTATACACAGCAGTCTGGAGACCTGCCGAGAAATCGGCTGCCAAACATTTACATCAGGGATCTTTTACCTGATGTCGCTTCTGCGTGTTGAAAGGAATGACTTTTACATGAAGGATATTTCAACAAGGTGCAGCATACACATGTGGGACATTTTGCCCTGGTGAGCCCTCTTGGATCGTTGCATTGGGTTTGTGGTTAATCATTGCCAGAGCCGTGCCAGAATAAATACAGCCCCGCTGTTGCTCTGTGTGTCACATCCCAAACTGTTAAACTGACGTGCTGTGCCGAAGCGCTGCCTTGTGCACACTCATAAAACCTTTATCACCAGGTTTACTTTGTGATAACAGCCCCTGCTGCACAAAAGGTACTGGAATCAGTCAGCTACATAACATTCAGTGTTCGGGCAGAGCACTTCTGCTCAGTTTCAGGCCCTGGATTGGCATGACACAATGAGGACGTGGTCAGATCAGGACAAGGGGTGGAGTGGGGGGGTCGGGGGGCTGGGCACATTTTGACAGTCGCATTCACATCGAGGGTGGATACAAGCTGTGCCCCTGGGCATGACAGCAAAGCACTTCCAGCTGTGGCGGCTGTGACAAGCAGTAAAACCGCAGAACGTATTACGCTGGCCATTGAAAAAACAGGGCCTGGCTTGTTAATCAATTTCAGTGACACGGGTCAGAAGGAGGCTTTGACTATCGCTCAATGTCATGTCATCCTCCCTTTTATGTCCTACGTCCTCCAGTGGAAACTCCCGTCCCACCAAACAGTACATCCAGTTCCAAAGGCCCTCTGCCCCGCATGGAAACCACATCAGCTCACCGCTGGGTTGGGACTTGTGTCTTACTCGGTAGCTCCGCGCTGTGCAGTGTATCAGTAAACCAAAGTGTGTCTCAGAAGAATTAAAAAAAAACTTTAAGGTGTCACAGAAGAGTTATGAGATCTGTGACTGTGGAGCATTGAGGCTATGCCCTGCTACATGACCCTAATTGACATTTTGAGAATGTATTTTCATAGTGGTTATGAAGGTGTGATGGGAGTGATGAAAAGCCATATTTGAGACTTAACTATGTGGGATATGTTTGAATATGTGGCATAAATGTACAAATCATGTGTTATTAATACTTTGATTGCAGTAGTTATGGAAATCTTGTCGAATATATTTTACTTTGTAATATTATATCAAGGACATGAGTGTGTATATATGATGTAATATATAGGCTGTTTTAAAAAATCCTTGGCTTTTTATTCTATATTTTTACACATAACACATTAAATCAGCAATAGGCTGCTCCATTTACAAGTCTATATCAGGAATATGCCAGGTGTGTTGGTCCCAGAATAATGAGGTCAAGAGTCAGTAGAGCAAAGTACCACAACACTGCAACAAATAAAGATAACATTTGTCTGTCTGTAACCCAACAAAGAAAGAATGAATTAATGTTTAGCTTTCAAGTCCCATGCATCACTATCCTGTCACATAGTTTTATAATTTAGCATATATTTTACCAGTGGCGGTGGGTGAGCTGGAAACAGGGGAAGCCTGAACATTACCTTTAAATCTATCATTACTTTCAACTTGTTACCCTTTATCCTCCTTGATTAACAATAAAACAAACAATTTGATTTAAATTATGTTAAATGCTCATGACACATCACAGCTTTTGTGAGGTCTGTGTTCTAAACGTTATTGTTCATTGCACTCAACCTAACCTAAAAGTTTATTCTCAGTAATTTAAATCGATTTGACTAAATTTAGCTCCGTTTTGTAATTTGAATTTTGTAACACAAGAAAGCTACAATGTGAAACATTTAAGAGAAAGCTTTGGGATTACTCGCCGCTTAATTATTCACATTGCCATCCTTGTTAATTAAACAATCTCATGCTGTAGCTTTCGCAATAGCACACAAACTACAGACAATCTGCGCTGTTTCGCGAGCATAATCATTTATTCTAATTACGTGATTGGTGTCGATTATTCTGTGAATTATTTGTTTTATTGTTAATCAAGGAGGATAAAGGGGAACAGATTGAAAGTAATGATAGATTTAAAGGTAATGTTCGGGGTTCCCCTGTTTCCAGCTCACCCGCCACCACTGTATTTTACGATATTTTCAGCAGTATTGAGGCATTAACAATGTCGCTACCTCCTGTGGATGTCTGTGGACGTTATGTGAGCTGAAGGGTCTAGAAAGTTGCTCTCTCACTGTGGAGATAAATCTGCAGATATTCTTACGCAATGTTTGGCACCATGCCTGAAGTTGGCTTGTTGCCAGACACAAAACAAGTATTGGATTTCCAGACATAGATAGATATGAACTAAGATAATAACCTTCACCTGCCGAAACTCAGCTCCATTCGTCCCATATGACTGCAGGGGTGAGGGTGCACCAGAGGACAGTGAACGGAATGACACCTTCCTGAAGGTATTGATTTTAAAGGTGAAATGGTAGATTTATAAAATGCATTCCTTGCGCGTTTACATTGGTTTTTCCAACTGGTTTATATTGGACAGCTGAGGCCTGCAGGGTTGCTTTTTAAACCAGAGGGCCATCATTTAATATGTATGCCTGCCGGAGCAGAGGGGAGAGGGGCCAGATGAAACGCTCAGGGTTGAGTCGGGGACAGGTGAATACGGTTTCTTCATTTCTCGACCTGAGATGTCCTCGGTATTATGTACACAAAGCGGATCAGCTTGTTTTGAGTGGAGGATGAATAATGCCTCTTTATTTTATTCAGGAAATGGGGGATCTTTAACACAGCGGATTGCTCTGTGAGAGTTCTTATCTTCTGTCAGGTGTAAACCCACACAGATTGTGTAATATCTCCTCTCAGCGCAATGACTGGCTCCTCTGGCCTGATGTGCTGTGATATATCGACTCTTGGCCTTAGATCAGGGAGAGGCTGCCAAACCCCTCCTAAATGGTGCACTCCCCATCCCCCCCGTCCCTTTGCAAGGAACAGCGGTGCTGCTGCACGTCTGTCAGCATGTCGTCATCGGAGCCGGTGTCGGCCACGTGATCAATCGAAATGGCAAGCAGCACTTGAACTAATGCCCCCTCGGGGGCTGTATTAATCAGCACGGGCAAAAAAATCAATCCTGCCTCGTCTTCCAAAACCATCCGTCAGTCTTACTTTTGTACACTGCTGAGAGTGTTTGTATTACAGTACAATCAAAGTGCTTATCAAGCTGTTTCTTTTCCTTGGAAGAAGATATGAATTTTAAAACACTGAAAATGCCTGACTTCTCCTTTTGCAGTGGTTGTATCCTCCACTTTTAGTTTTGAAAGGAGCAGTGTTTCTGTGCTGGTGTTCATGGTTTCTGTTTGTTCTGCGGTTTTTGTGGTGGTGCTCATGTTTAGCAAAGATTGTGGGCACAGATATTATATTGTGACCAGATATTTAGCTCCAACATTCCTTCTGGCCTCCATTGAGGAAGTTCTGGTTAGTAACACATGGCTCCATTATTGTCTATGTTCCTATGCTGATTGTGGGTTTTACACCACGCCTCAGCAAGAATGTTCATAACAAGCCAGCGAATCAGAACATTTGTAGTTTCAACAATGGCAGAGAGAATTTTCAATGTGACATGCACCAAGCTGACTTGCTGGGTTGTGGGTTCTGGGTTTGTGGAAGGCTCTGAGGAACGATGGATGTTTTGTCAGTCTCACATTCTCTCCAAAGTGTCACTGTTGCTCACAGTGCAATTCCTCTGATGTCAGCATGTTGATTTGTAAAACGGCACCCTCCTCTTTTGCAGTGGCAAGGTTCATCCCTGTCAAAGCACTTGCCACACTGTTGCTTTATGATAATACTATTAATTGACATGTTTCATTATTTAGTTTTGTTAAAAACCCATGGGGAGGGGCCTCATGATAACCTCACTGCGAGCTTAAGTGTGTGTCCTCCTTGTCTGGTCTGTGTTGAGTGTTTGGTGATGCGGTCAAAAGTCAGCCAGCAGTTCATCTGTCTGCTGCAAGTGGGAAGGAGAGACAGGACATGTGCAGGAGAGCAGACCTCACACAGCAGAGTGTCTTTAGGAATAAAACAGGGTGTTCTCTGGAACAAAGGAAATGTCCCGGCTGCCAATGTACACACTGCATGGAACGGTGTAGACTGCTGTGTGTGGGTGTGTGTGTGTGTGTGTGTGTGCGTGCGCACGTGCACATATCCCACTTGCGGGCAGTCATTTGAATATGGTGAAAGTGCACATATCGGCCACTTTCCCCTCAGTGCTGCATTCCCTGTCTGTCAAACACAAGCACAAACAAGAGTCCCTGTCACTACACACTATATTCAAAATGGCCTTATGCCACAAGCACTTGTGTAATTTTGCTTTGAAACTCCTCTATAAATGCTTGCATGCATGCGTGTGAATGTGCACATGTGTGTGGTCCAACTCTGGTCCAGAGTAGGGTGCAGTCTTTGGTAATTAAATAACCTGGACTTTGGCAGGAGTCTGATTAAAATCCATCTGAAAGCCAAGATTCCTAACGGATTAAGAAAATTTAAAAAAGCCCTGATTTTTAATTACTGATAGCACCCCAGCCAACTCCCCCTTCTGATTGGGCAGGAAATTTGTGGGTGTGGAGAGCGAAGGGGAGGGGTGGAGTTTGGGCACAGCCTGTGGAAAATCACTCAAGCCTCCATTCTCAATAAAAGAGGCAACAAGCCATAACAAATGATTCTCAAATCCTGTTGTTTTTGAACATAAAGAGCCACAGTGTCCTCTGTGTGCTGCTGTGGCAAGCACTGTTTCCTTTTTGAAAAGGTTGAGGGTTTTCTTTGTTTTTTGCTTAATTAGATAAGGTAATGGCTAACTTGGGTTCAACAATTTAGTTTTTTTCTTTTCAATTCACAAATTTCTTGTCTGGGAAACAAGGATGTTAAAAACCAAACAATACCAGCTGTTGGGTGTCAGCCTGTTGAATCTGCTTTTGAGTGGAGGGGAGACTTAAGGACAAATGGCAACTCTGCCCACTTTTCCTGTGAGAAGCTTGGTGGTTTTAGTGACTCTCTCTAGGCTGTGCCCCTGTCATTTCTAGTTTTCTGCTCCCTGGGCTGCATGGAGCAGAAGCTGTAGCAGGTGGTTTGACATTGTGTCTCCCTGATTCCACAGCACAATGAAGGGCTCTGTCTAGAGTGATCGATAGTTCTGTGTAAGAGCAGTCATGATTCCGATAGATAGTAGTCATGGTTCTGATAGAGGTGGACCTGTGTGGCTCTGTTGGGTAGGGACTTGTAAGGTTCGGTTGGATAGAGACCTGTTTGGTAGGGGCCTGGGTGATTCTTTTGGGATGAACACTGTTGTACTCTTAGTGGTGGGCCTGAGTGTTGATTGAAGATCAGTGACAGCGTGAGCATTCCAGACTACCAAGAAAACTGGCCTTCTCCAGCTGGTTATGTTTTCTCCTATTCTTACACTGTAAGCCGTTATAACTTAAGAACACACACACCTGGTCACACACAAGCACACACTCTCTCTCTCTCACACACACACACACACACACACACCGCTGCACACTCTCACTCACTGTGAGCATGGCCGCTGTGAAGTTCTGTTTGAGATATTTCAGAATATCCGGACATGCCCAGGCAGGCTCATGCTTGCACGCTGTGGAGAAAGCTAGAGAGGCACGGAGTGAAAGAACATGTTCCCTTTGAGCAGTGGTTGCTTGGCTGACTTCTGAGAGAGGGGTAGAGTAGCACGGGGATGGCACTGGGGCAGCTGTGTACAGGAGGCACTGTTTGGTATAGTAGTTGCTCACTAAAAATAACAAGTGATTACACTAACCAGCAAACAATAGCAAGCAATCTCCAGATTCAGAGTGGCTTGTACAGTAGGGGAAAATACTTCCAGCAAAGATGTTGCTGAATATATTGCTGTTCATCAAATACTTTCTGATCAGAATCGCATCAAATAATGGTCACAGAAGGCATGAGACCAGCCGCATTTACACACCATGATTTCATCCCTCTGTGACACAGCTAGGGGTGTCTGCAGTATACACGTGTACAGCAGAAACTGGCAAGGGTATCCCTAAAGGGGAGAGTCATTCAGCTAGTCTTTATTCAAAGAAATCAAAGAGACAAATCCACATGTTCTGATGGAGGGACTTCTCTGATTGAAGGCATATGAATTAACAACAGTCATGTTCACAGACTGGAAGAATCGTTGAAGGGACAGTTTATTAAAACACAAGACTGGAGTGCTGCACATTGTTACTGACACATTTAATACAAGGAGTAGAGCTGTCTGAAATACTGCAAATGGGAGAGGAACTGATCAATTAAAAACATGTTGATCTCCACAGATAAGGACATATTGCAATAAGATAATAATAGAGCCAAAAACAGAGAGCCAACACTCTTGATTAGTACATTATTTCTGAAAATCCACCATCTAAATCTTCAAACTCTACCTGTGACAGCAATTCTCTACATAAAGCAGATTTTGTCATGAAGTGTGATCCACAACATATTCCTTCACCCTGACCATCCACTCTTGACCCTCCTGTCTCTGTCCTTGCTAGATGAGTTCCAGCTCTCCTAACTCCACCCAGCAGAAAAAGAGGAGGGCACCGGCCCCGCCGCCAACCCCGGTCCCCAGCAACCCAGCGGAGGACTCTGTGTCCGAGCTGAGTCACAGCACGGAGGATTCGGAGCCCGTGGGCTCCGTTGCCAGCAGCAGCAGCATGGAGGCGGCAGACCCCGCCCCCAGCACCACACCTGAGGAGGTCGAGCCCGCCCCCAGCACCACACCTGAGGAGGTCGAGCCCGCCCCCAGCACCACGTCTGAGGAGACCGAGTCTGCCCTCAACCTCAAACTGGAGGAGATGGAGAACAACAGGCACAGCACCATGGGTAAGCCACTCTGCTGGCTCTCTCTCCTGTACTGTAATGTCTGCTGGAAATTACATTACATTACATTATTGGCATTTAGCAGACGCTCTTATTCAGAGCGACTGACATAGGTTACAGTTCGTACATGCTGTCTATTTACACAGCTGGATATTTACTGAGGCAATTCCGGGTTAACTGCCTTGCTCAAGGGTACAACAATGGTGCCCCAATGGAGAATCGAACCAGCAAACTTTCCGTTACGCGTCCTGCTCCTTACCACTATACTACACTGCGGCCCTTGCAACCATGTATGGCCTGTAAGCCATAACAAATTATCTCACTTGTCAATGGTCTTATTCAATGCTTGAGATAAGGAAGATGACTTTGGCTAGATGTTTGAGTTTTGGCTAGATGGGATTTTTATGTAATTTCACCTCATATTCACTTCATAACCACTTTATTATCATCTCATATTCACCTTTTTCAGTGCATATATCCACCCCAACTGGCCCTCATATTCACATAATTTGCACCTTCACATTTTTGGCGTATGTATATTGCTTTATAATTTGCTAGTCGTAGACCCTGTTTTGCTACCAAGATGTAGTCCTGTGCATTGCACTGCATACAGCTGGAAACCATTAGCTACATCATTTTTTGGCAGCTTATCTTCAATTAGAAGAGGAGATCACATTATTCAGCTGCATGAGTTCATTAGAGCCAAATTCATCTTGCTGTCTGATGTGATATTAAAAAGCACTCGATTAAATTCGTTACCCAAAATTGAAATTAATGACGCATTTGCAAGCCATTATACCGTGGCAGAGGGAATGAAAAGTAAACAAACACAGCGTTACGCAAAGTTCATGACAGATAATTCATGTAAGAATCATTTTATGCAATGGAATCATGTAGTGTGGTAATACTCTTAAGGGGATATAGAGCTGTGAGATTTTTCCTCTGAAATCATAGAGACCTGTTTTCACTCTATATGTACCTGTTGTCTAACTCATATTCGCCTCATATCCGCTTCAAATCCATCTCATGTTCACTTGTATTGACCTTAAATTAACCTCTTATGCTGCAAATGCACTTCATATCCACGTCATTTTCGTATCCAATTCACCTAGCATTCACCTCACATTCACCTCAAATTCACCTCATGTTCACCTCTCATCCCCCCTGGTTTGCATACCTCTCCCTGTGCATTTCCATTTGTTCAGTTAATCAGCATGACACTTTGGCCCTAGATCACTGGAGGATCCTGTTTTCCTTTTACCTCCGAAGGCGGTTTGTGTTCGATCAGTGTGTAGTGATTCCTGAAGTCTTGTGGCAGGTTCTGATGGAACACGCTCCATTGTGCCCTCGGGAACTGGGTCACCGACAGGTGTCTGGATCCATCCTTCAGTTGGCCGAAACTAAGCACATAGAGGCTGAATGAACTCCCTCTGCCGGCCACGACCTGTTAGCCCCTATCCGCACAAGAGCCATGACGCATGGGTTCTAATCGCACACCTGGCACTGGACCTGGCCCTAGTAGGGCAGAGGGAACAGCAGGTCCCCCCCTCAGAGTGGATCTAGTGTCTGAAACATCTATGTACATAAACCGTGCTTTAATACATATCCCATCAGGCCCTGCTACAGCACCACTGTACTCCGCAGGACTGTCAGTAGGACGCGAAGGGGACTCCTCCGTACTGATTTTCTGGGGATGAGGGTTTGATCACACCCTCCCAGCTTTCCTCCCTAGTTTCTTGAGCATCAGAATCAAACTGGAGGGTTACCAGGCTTACACATGGTAAGGAGTTCCATATACTGGGGCCTGGAAACACTCATCAGTGAGGAAAGGGCTGCTGTGGAGAGCCCAAATGTTCCTTGTCATGGTGAAATACTGGAATGAAATATTTTTATGAGCATCACCATCTGTTTCCAGCAGAGCCGCTTCCTCTGAAATGGCTGTGTGAGCTCTGCGGAGCTGATCTGAGTGCAGACGACTCGTCTGGTTTGTCACATCACACAGCCCTGAAGATGACATAGCAAACTTGCTCCTGCCGCTCCTGGAACCACTCCCAACACAGGCTCCATGTTTGACTTTGGGACCCGTGTCTGTGTTCCCTGCATCCTGTCCTCTGAACTGCGTGGCTGTGCAAGGTGTGGGATATCATAAGTGCCCCTGCCTTTTCAGCAGGCTTCCAGCGCCAGGGAATTTATCATTTCGGTCTGCCCAGGGGTTAAGTCTCATATCTCTCTCTGTGGGGCTGTCAGTGCCGCGTACTTCATCATCATCATAACGCTCATCGTTATTGTTGGGGCCCGGTTGAATCGCCTCTCGCTCGTCTCCGCGCTGAATAATTTGAGCTGCGCTCTCTCTCTTGTTCGCTGAGTAAGCAGAGAGCGGTCTGCCTCATTACTCATGTGTCCATTCTTTGACACTGTCATTACATCACCCTCCACCCCCATCGCCGATCCTCTGACTTTGTGATTACATCATCCTCAACCCCCAACCACCACCACCCCCCTGTATTCACCCCCCACTCAGAGATGGGAGTTCGGGTCAGAGTTTGAATCCAAAAATCAGTTCCAGCTTGCTTAATACTTGCTTATTCATTTTTATTCAGTTTTCGTTTTGTCTTGTGTCAGATAATATTTCACAAATGACAATACGGGAATACTATTGCAAACATTACAAACGTCAGTGAAAGAAACGGTCTGCAGCTTTCTTTGTCCTCTGTGCCATAAATAGAGGGAAAAAACTAAGAAGAGCAGGAAGACAGAGAGATGCAAAGGCAGAGAGGAACAGTAAGAGAGAGTGATGTGAGCACAGCAGGTGTTTTTGGGTTTCCATGGGGATGAGAATTTGGTCAGGGGGTAGGGTCCTACAGTGCCATTTTTATTTTATTAACACCCTGATACAGCCATCAACCCCTCTGGGGGTCACTCACTAACTCAGTCACTCACCGGAAAGTTACAGTCCTTCAACTCTAAACACCCTGTGGACGCTGTTTTTACCTGTATTTGCCCTCGTCTGGTTTGGCCGCAGTTCTGTCTTTTTGCTGATTATATCACTCTGTTATTCAGTGTTTATGAATAAATGATTTGTGTTTTTTAGCTTGTTGCTACCTTCTCTTTAGAAGCAAAAAAGCGATTTAAAAGTCTGCAAATATGGCACTGAGTGCTGGGATGCAACAGAGGGTTTACTGCCTTGTGTGAGACAGCGGCATGTCTGTAATAATGACACAGCGCAGCTATATTTAGCACACTCTCTGGATGAAACAAATACAAGGACTCTGTTCATCTCCCTGAGGGGTCTGGAAGCTAATGCTGACGGAATTGCCTGCTTTCTCCCCTCTAATGCTCAGTGGCTGCTGGGTCCTTCTCTATAGGTGCTGGGCGTCAAGTGCCACTCAAACCTCGACGAGCCCCGCCTCGGGACCCGCCCCAATTAGAGATCCCCCCTTCCCCTCCCTACCCCCCCCCCTCCCACAGACCAAGACTCCCATGATGCCCAGCTGGAAATGGTGGCCCAATGTAGGTCCCAGATAACCTTTGACCCTGGATCTTCCATGACTTCCCTTAACTTCCATACTGTTTCTCCTAACTTTTTTTCTCTTTCCTCTTGTACTTTTATTTCACTTTCTGAGTATTAGTGTGTGTTTGGGTACATGTTTGTGTGTGTGGGCGAGCGTGCATGCATGTGTGTGTGCGTGCAAGCTTGTGTGTTCTGTATAGGTTCATCATGGACTCACTCCCAGAAAGTTCTTCAGCAGGCAGGTCACAAAAGAATTACATTTTCTGGGCAGGGGTAACACGGGGGTGATGTTTTTCACTCTCCAGAGTCATGCCAGAAGTCAAGCCAGTGGATTTATTCTGGTTTTTCTCTTTGATAATGGTGGTTTTATTCAAGTCATGCTCAGTGAATACAGTTATCATTGTCCAGTTGTACTCAGTGATAATGGTGGTTTTAGTTTGGTTTTACTGAATGATAATGGTGGTTGTACTCAGGTTGCAATGAGTGATAATGGTGGTTTTACTTAGGTCTTACTTAGTGACGATTGTTGTTTTACTGAGGTCTTACTTTGTGATGATTGTTGTTTTAATCAGGTCTTACTCTGTGTTAATGCTGGTTTTAATTCAGGCCTTATTGATGATGTGCTTTTACTTGGCTGCAGTTGGTTTTAAGAGGTGTAATTAGGTCATTAACTTCACTTTTCTAGTCCAAACATGACTAAACAGGAAAACCACAAGAATCCATATTACACACTGACAGATATTTATTCCAGAAACCAGTGTGGTGTCACTTGGATATGTGGTGCAATAAGTCTGTCTTTGGTTGTACTGGTTGTGATGTAACCATAATCAACTTTAGTTACAGTAAGACTTTCTACCGATCAAATCAGAACACAACCTTTTTTGTATTTATTTAGATTTCTAAATTCAAAGAGCAAAGAGCATCTGATAGACATATCATGTATCTGATAGACATGTATCAGAATGCAGTAAGCCCGTCCTGTAGGCTGTGTGTAGCTGTGTCCTCGTTCAGACTGCCTGGAGCTCTGCTCTAGTGTTCTGTTGTTCTTGCTATTCTAAAATCTGTGAACCTCTGGTTTGTGCTGCAGTACGATGACTGGGACATGAATTCGTCAGAGCCCCAGCCAGAGTGCTGACTCCGTCCCTCACAGCATACATGAACCTGTTTTCTGTCTCTCTCCTAAACTCTTCTCCTGTCTGCCTCTCCCTGACAGTGTACTGTTGTGCGCCTGTATCCCTCCGGTCCAACCGTCGGTGAGCGACTGCGCACCTGGCTCGCCCTGCCGCCATCTCTGCCACCTTCCCCCTCCCATCTCCTCCCTCGAACCCTCTGCCTCCATCTCTGCAATGGACCTTCTCTTTCCTCTGCCAAACCTCTCCTCCCTTCCTCTCTCCAGAGCTGCTCTCTGACGTCCGCTTCACTCTGCGCCAGCTAATCCCTTTTACGGACGAATGTTTTGTTCTCTCACTTTTCATGAGCCCTTTTTAAACTGTCTGTAAATAAAGCCTTTTGTATTTTGGTCTGGGTGCCGTCGCTGCCCTCAGTGAGAGAAGTGGTAGTGTGTCTGGACTGTGCTTGACATGGTAATTGTACCACAAGCGCAGGAGGTGGGCAGGGAGGAGGGAAGATTGTGAATGTCTGGAAATGGAAAGACATGAACATGCAAATCTGGTCTCCACCTAATCGGCGTGTGATGCTGTGGGAACCCTGCGTTGGGGTTCCCAACGCGAGCCCAGAGTCTGTCATCGACAGTGAACAGTGCTACGGGTTTAATCACTACCTGTAGACCTTCACCAGGTGCCCTGTGGGCTCCAGACGGCACAGGAATCAGGCTTAGGGATTAGGGTTGAGTTAAGGATTATGGAATACTGTGCACATCAGTGCTGGGGAGCTCGCAGGAGGAAAAAAAACTGTTTCAAACATTTATGGCAAGAATTTTGTATGTTGTCTTTTGTATTGATTGAAGTGCGGGTGACATGAGCCTCATTAGCTATGTTAGCCTCAGCATTTTTTTCACAGTGCCTTTATACACATGAAACCATAAGTGCGCCTCTTATTGATAATTCACACTTTTAAAGGTTTAAAGGTTTTTTAAAGGTGTATTTGACAAGGGCATGCATTTTGGCTTCCAAGGAAGGGCAAAGATACACTTTGACAAGCTACGCTTTAAAAGATACACCTTAAATTGACAAGCTGTGTCAAATGTGTTATATTTTTAATTAATTAAAAAGAAAACAAGAAAGAACCATTGGATGCCTTTTTAAATCTTACTTTATTTGTACTGCTATTACTTTTCTCCCAATATGTTTTCATCATTTTTTTGTTTCCTAAAAAGTCACATTTTGTGTGCCTTCATCTTATTGAGTGTTTTTGTGTGTTTATTTCAGTAACTTTGTAAGGAAACTAAATTTTTTGGCCAATAAAGATTATGTCTTAATATGTTTCTTGCAAATCAAAACATAAAAATTCGCTCTTTGCTTTTTTCTCTGCCCCCCCAAAAAACATTAATTTGTCATTTAATTTTAGTCTTAAGGCATGAAAGAAAATATGAAAGAACTCCCTCAACTTCCTGCAATAACACTGTTTTACTCCAACCACTATTATAAATAAAATGCTGTAATTTTCATATCACTTCATTTCTGAAGAATAAAGTTATAAAATGCCACAAGGTTCATTCCTGTGATTGGAAATGTTTGTGCAGTAGTTCATGTTACAGGTTATGTATAGTTACATTTTCTGCAGTAAGTTTGAATAAAGTAACTCGTAAAAAAGTGCTTGTGAAAGCATTCCTGATGCAGATTTCATACGCCAATCTAAACATAATTAATATTCATAACTAATCTTCTTCAGTATCTGTAGAAGTGATGAAAGGGCAGTCTGTGTGCTTCCTTTCTATCTATGTAAGTTCTGCAGTCCTCAGAGGCACACAAGGTAACCACCATAGAGCTCCATTAGTTTCCTTAGTTGGCTAGAAGCACACAGAAGAAGGGGGCAGGGTTTTTTGGGTGGGGGGGGGGGGTGAGTTAATGCCCCCCTTTCCTCCATGTGACCCTGGAGTGGTAGTGCGCTCGTGGAATAACCACAGCTGGCTCAACTTTCAGTGTGCTGGGAAAGAGCTGGGAAACACAGTGTGAGTCACTGTCTCTCCAGGAACACCCCCACTCCTACCCCTACCCCCACCCCCACCCCTCCAGCTCCACACCATCCAAATGTGAGAGCAACAAGTCTGCCTGGCACATTACAAGCATAATAGGTTTCCTCAGGCCTTCTCTGCCAGCCAAGATCAGGCAGGGTTTATAGACATGGTCTAGTGGAGTTAAAAGTCAGGCAGTTTCATAAAATATTAATGCTGAAAAACAGTCATCACAATGGTTTCTTTAACTCCGGACCATTAAAGCTGCGTGCATTCAGACCGATGCATTTTTTTAAATTGAACGGCGTCTTTGCCTTCTCCTTTTCGTTCGTGACCCTCAACGATTACGGCGCAGCAGTTCCAGAGAAGCCGTTATCCCAGAAAAACGATTTATTTTATCCGCGCATGCATCGCAGGCAAAGTTTAGCTGTGAGGTCACAAGCGCGCCGGATCCCTGGATGCGTGCTCTCAGAGGCGTGTGCTGGGAAAAGCGGAGAAGCGAATGTGAGTGAAAGGTCAGCCGGAGCAACTGCAGCACAAACAGGTCCTGGGCGCGCCTCCCTTTTCCCACAGCTCCGCACGGAGCTCATTCACACGAGGCTCCATAAAAACACATTAAAATGATCCATGCACTGTCATTACGTCCACCGAACGCCATGCGCCCGGCTCATCGGCTCCAAGGAAAAAAAAAAAAATCTGCTCTTTTGTCGCCGACTTTAATGCCAGCTGGATTTTTTCGGACAATATTTTATTCATAGTTCTTAGCATCGTTCGCCATTTCTCGTCCCGCCTGGTTTTGCATAAGATCAATAGCTTGAGACATCAGTGTTTGCAGGGGCTCAGTTATGCAGCTGCCTTATGTCATTGGATCTGCATAATAAACTCCCGCCATGATTGCATCGTATCAGTCTTTCAGAAAGAGAAGGAGACAGGGTTATAAATGGGGAAAAATATTGTCCATTAACATGACTATAGTATTGGTGGAATGTCAGACGAATATATTTCCATAATGGTGAGAGTTTATAGCAGACGATCCCCCCCAAACATCAGGGGAGCATCGCTGGTACAAAGGCTGCAGCCCCTGAACTGGGAGTCATAAAGAGGCTTAAATGGTGTTGGCTTCCCTGTGCTGGTAGGGTGGCTGTCCCTTTGGTGCTTCGCGCTTACAGCCCCTGTTTAACGCTGCAGGTCGTTTAGATGCTGGACCTTACTGTGCTAATGTCTTGCCCATTAAAGTGACAATTAGAAACTTTTCCTCCTGGCGGCAAACACCAGTTTCAGTGTGACTTTCGGGTGCTTTGATCTTTGAAAAGATGCTCATTGTGGTATTATCATGTAAATATCTGAAGAGCAAACCCCTTTAAGCCCCCATGGAGTTGGGATATTAAGTCTACAGTGGTACCATGATGCTGAGTTACAGACAGATAAACACCAATGATAATATCCTGCTTCATATCTTGCTGCCGCATTTCAACATACACAATATATAATGATGCTGTAATTTGCATTTTGTTTGTAAGCCAGTACTAATGAAATCCTTTTTTTGTCAGTTACCAGCTAGCTAATTGAAATAGCATATTTTTGTATATGGACAGCCTGACTTGCTAGTTAGCTAAATTTTTGTGGAGAACTTAGATAAATGTCTGTTTTTTTCTAAATCAGAGTCAAATGAATGTGACTGAAATGCTGCCATCTACTGCTGCAGAGAGTGAACTGTGACAGTACAGTGTAGATGAGGGAGTGAAGTAGACTGTAGAGCTGTTTGCGTAGACTCCATTGTCTATATGTCATACAAGAAAAATTGCATAGCACAGTGTATATTTATGAAATTAATGCATGCATTGAAAATGAGTGTTTCATCCTAAATATAAAACTCCAAACGTGAAAGTACGTGATGTTATTTTGTGTTGGCATGACATGCATGAACTGTAGTCATTTTCAGAGATTGTGTTAAAGCAAGTATTCACATTCTGTGTGTGAGTTATGTGTGAGTGTTAAGAAACCAACATACCTCTCACTCTTTTCTGTCCCTCTCATTCTCTTTTCGCTTTCTAAATTTCATCTAGTCTGTAACTCTTTCAGTCCATTTCCATCCTTATCAGTTTTTTTTGTTGTGAAGAGAATTTAAAAGCATGCAGATGTGAACAGTGTGTATGTAGTCGGCATGTAGATGTGAACAGTGTGAATGTGGTCGGCACATAGATGTGAACAGTGTTTGTATGTGGTCAGCATGCAGATGTGAACAGACTATGTATGTTGTCGCTATGAACATTTGAAAAGTGTGTGGATGTGGTCAGCATGCAGATGTGAACAGAGTGTGGATTTGTGGGTAACTTGACTCTCCCCTCCCCGGGCCCGCTAGCCTGGCTACGTTCACTGCAGGAAGGTGCGTCGGACCAGGCCCCGGAGGCGGAGCCAGAAGTGAAGGCGGGAGTGGGGGTGGAGCCGGAGGCAGAGACCGTGTCGATGGACAGCAACAGTAGCTGCCCTGATCAGGGCTACGCTGCCTCGGAGGGCATGGCAGAAGACTCGGGTGTCATGAGCTCGCCCTCTGACATCGCCCACCCGGCCTCACCCGATGGCAGCATCTTTCTGGATCAGGGCCCAGCCCACACCCACACTCTGCCCAAGGACTGCTCCAGTGACAGTGACGAGGGATGCGCCACATGGGGCTCCCGACACAGGTACAGCAACACTCGCAGTGGTAGCTCAGGGCTAAGCATTGACCTGCAGCAGGGTCCCACGCACCCACAGCAGAGCATGCCACACAGGCTGCCATGTTAAAAATATTCCAGCTGCTCCTGTCTCCCAGCCTTATCAGATCAAGTGAAAAGAAGTTAATTTTTCCCTCAAGGGAGCTTTATATTGTATTGTTTGTATAGATCTCATAGAAGTATTACACATTCATCATTTATACATACAAAAATATACAATACGTTACATAGAGACAACACAATTCAGTTAAAACATTCCTGTTTTCTTAAGCACAGATTACATTGACTTAGTAAAGATGAATTATTTTAGTCTGTATATAGACAGTTAATTGAATGTTCTATGTTTCTTGGTAGACCACAGAACTGTGTATAGGTGAAAATATCAACATTAAAGTCAAAACATCAAAGATTACCATTTTACATTTTTGACTCTCTTCGCTCAGATGGCTGTTTCTTGGCTGTCATTGATAAAGTTCTGCATGGCCTTGAGCACTAGGCATACCCTGTCCACTGATTGGTAACCTCACCACCTTTGTATCTGACACTAAGAGTGTCCCTGGTGGAACAAAGCATCAGAAATCTGTCAGAGTACAACATGGTATTAATGTTTGATTTATTGTACTGGGAGCTCTGACCCAGCTTTGTACACCTTTGAATGTAGATATATTTGTGGTGAGGGGTTTCCAAGGTCTGCAGCCATGCTGTGGACTGTGTTTTCAGAGAGGGCCTTGCAGCAGCTCTGTAGTCTGGCTTTCAGTGTGGGCCTTGGGACAGGATTTTTTTTGATGTTCTGAGTTTTCCTGGAAAGGGTCATTAAACTTTTTTCTAGAACTCTCCAGCAACGACTCTCCCAAGTTCCCAAAATGCTAGTTTTCATTCAAGTTGGCTTGAGAATTTAGAATATTTATGTGTTCAAAGTGGCTATTATTTTTTCTTTTGCTCTTCAACAGGTTTTTCTATTTCTAATAATACAAAGAATTGCTAACAAGGGCATATTTTATAATCTGGGCTGGATTCAAAATCACCCTTCTTATAACAGAGAGAAAACTACTTATCATTTTGTTGTTTGAATGCTCTTTGCTATTCCAACTCTGCTCTCAGGGAGTCTGTAAATGTTAAGTATGAGGAGGGTTTAATTGTATTTTTGTGTCACTTGTTGAATAGGCATCTCGACTGAGGTCATTTTTACATTTCATAGACACAGCACTGATATTTACCACAAGAGTCAATCAGGCAGAAGAGAGGACAGCTATGAAGAGGACCCAGTACTCACGGCCCAACTTCACCAGACTCTGGCTGACCTTGAGGCCAACCTGGCAGGTGGGGGGAGAGAGTGTCTTAATCAGGGAGGGATCTGAAAGTGTGAAAGAGTCATTGTGACTTAAGTTTGCACAAAGGATTCATTTCTGACCTTGAATTATAAGTCTCAGAGCATATTTTTAATACCTGAGTGTAGTATCTCTAAAGAAATTCTCATCCTTAAAGCTCATGTGATTTCACCCTGTCTTTGGGGCCAATTTATAATGAAGTGAAGAAAGTTCCCTGACTTATTTTTGTTTGATATGCAGTTCCAGAGTTTTCCCAGATTTGATTAATTTTCCGAAGACACTCATGCTGTTGCACTAATGGCCAAGCATCTGTATATCATAAAGACCCTGGGCCGTGTCTGACACTCTTACCTGTTATGGTGCAATGTTTTACAAATCAATTTATAATACACTCGTTAAGAATTTATGTCTATGTTCAAGTTGGCAACTGTACATGTAACTTATTCCATGCTTGCATTTTCCTCCTCTTTGGAACACAGATGTTGATCACACAGAGAGAGCATCAGTCAGTGAGTCTTTGATGGGCAGGTTCCATCACAGTGAAATCCCTGTGTCAATTGTGGATTCTGAGATTCCTGTGACAACAATAGATGAAGTGTTTGAGGACTACAGCCAGGGCATGACCGAGTACGAAGCAGCGCTGCTGTTTAGCACGCAGAACTCGAGCGTCGCAAATCACAGCTGCATTCATCAGCCAAGTGGCCATACAGAAAACAAGAACAACAATGCCCGGACGTCTGATGGGCACAGCGAAGCGGACGCAGCCCCTTCTCCAGCAACTCACCACCCTGCTTTGGCTGATAAAGGCCTCAGCCACAGCAGGGACCAGGAGGATGGCAGCCCCATGACCCGAGAGAGCGTCACCCTGGCCAGCTCCACAGCAGAGGTCAGTAGCCCAAAAGACGCTGTACCTGAGGGAACACAAACCCAACGAGCACTCTCTCCACAAAGGAACCCTCCCAGTAGCTCAGTACAAGCCCAGACTGAGGCCAAGGAGGCTCCTGAGGAGGGTGACCCTGCAGCTTCCACTCGGTGGCAGACAGCCCAGAGTAAAATTACCCAGAGTCCCACCTCTCGATTTGGTATGAAGACCTTCACTGTGGTTCCGCCCAAACCTGCCCAGACTCAGACTGTGAAGCCGGCTGGCTCTCTTGTAATAGGTGCCATAAAGATTGATGCACAGGGTAATATGGTGAAACAGGAGAGTTCCCAAAGCCAATATGGCAGCTCCCCAGGTTCTGGGAGTGACTCTGAGGTGCCACTCTTGGGCAAAGCCAAGGCCTTCTGGAACTCCACAGAGCAGCAGGACACAGTCACTGCTTCAAGGGGCCACCCTCCCAACACCAGAGATCATGAAGCCTCAAGACCACCTCCAGCAGAACCTCCTGCAGCTCCACCCGCTGAGAGGGGAAAAACTGAAATAACCCAGAGGGAACCTATGGAAGTTTCAAAAGACCAGCGACCTGAGAGCAAGCCCTCTGCTCCAGAACCCACACAGCAGCCTGTGAAATCCACCCACGAGCTCGAGCAGAAGAGAGACCTCTCCTTCCTGAGGCCCTCAAGGAGAACCTCCAGTCAGTATGTAGCCTCTGCCATTGCTAAGTACACTGGGAAGCCCTCTGGCAGAGCCGAGAAAATTCAGGAAGCACATACAATGGCTGAGTACTCTGTACCCAAGCAAAAGCCTTTTGGCAATCAAGGCTTTTCACATGGAACAGAAACAAGCAACGCCAAGTTTACTCGCATGTCTTCAGAGACGCTCCAAACAGCACAGAGCAGGCCGATCACATTTGGGGCAAATCCAAAACGATCCCTTAGTTTCCCAGATTACACCGCCGAGAAATCTGACAGCTCTACTGAGCTAAAACAGGAGAGGGGTGATCAGTCAAAATCTCTGAGTGGTGGAGGCAGCACCAGCTCTCTAAACACAAATCCAGCTAGCATATCCAGCAGCACTTTACCCCCATGGGAGCCAATAACATCTGTTCAGAAGCCAACATCCCCCACCGGACCCCTGAATAACTCGGTGCCTGGAAGTGCCAGGAATGGTGCGCGTCCTGAGCTGGCTAAGAAGCCAGACCCTCCACCAGCCGCCAGCGGGCCCTCGGAAGACGGACAGGTGGGCCCATTTGGGCCGGTGAAGAAGTTCAAGCCTGTGATTCTGAAGTCAGTACAGAAGGAGACGTCTCTGCACAGCTGCCTGATGGAGGCAATCCAGACAGGCGAGGGGAAGGAGCGTCTCCGCAAGGTAAGAACGAAACCTCAGAGACAGTGTGAGAGAACACAGAGACAGAGCACATACAGAACAAGGAGACAGACATACAAATGTTGGTTTCATCATGCCAGTGAAGCAAACCAAACTGAAATGTAGAGTGAATGTAGAGACAGCTACCATAGTGAGAGAACATACAGACAGCTGGCGCAGTGAGTACAATGAAAGAATACACAGTGAGCACAGGTAAATAATAGAGCACAGAGAGAACACGGTGAACACAGAGAACTGAGACAGACAACAGAGTCAGAAAACACTGCTTATATTAGAAATGCTGTGTACCTTTTAGAGGATTCCATATTTACTGAATTGTTCAAAGGCCAAACTTTCAGTAAACTGACTTCAAAGAAAGATATAATCATTGTTATTTAGGCGGCATTGTTGTGTTTCAGGGATTGCAGTCATGGCTTTTTACTAGCCAGTGTTAATGCATTTGGCTCTTCTACATTCATTCAGAGGTGTTTATCAGTAGTCTGTTTTTTGATGAAGATTTATGCAAATGAGATGGAATTAAAGGTTTGCTCCTAATGGATCTCTTATTCCTGAGCACAGATATCTGATACTGCAAGAGAGAGCACGTTGAAAAAACCGTCCTTTGTGGAAGTAGAAAATGAACGCTCTGCACTTTTGTCAGCAATCAGAGCTCAAAACAACGCCTCAAGACTGAGGAAGGTAAGGAGTTAAAGATAATGCCACTGTCCATAAAGAGTCCAGGACAGAACAATCAGCAGTGATCACATGAAGGCTTATATGCCGTGTGTTCATCGCTAAATCCGACAGAGCCTGCATTTGGTGCAATTGTGAAACTGTTCAGTTGGAGTGAATAGGTATCACAAAGCACTGATTTATCTGCAGAGAGGAGAAAAAGTTTCTTGTTACTTTGGTGCACTGTAAAATGTGCGGCATATGTAAAATTAATTCCTTCATTTAATATTCCCACAATGAGTATCAGAAATGGTCTCAAACGTCCACTGACATTACCTTATACAGGTTTATGTCGGGACACAAAATCACAGAAAAGGATTGTAAAATAAGCCTTCCATTTTAATACCGTTCTCTATTGTGAATGTATGCATGCACTGATAAAGCTCCTTCCAAAAGTGCTTTAGGGTTGATCCAGCAACTGTTTAACCTTCAGGATGGACCTGACAAATACATTTCCAAAATGTATCCTTTCCTATATCCATCTAAACAACGATTAATATTAATTATTTTTTAGTTTAGATGTTGAAAAAGGGCCCTTTTCAAAGGTTATGTCTTTGATTCATTATTCTTTGTTTTAGTAAATGCTGCTCCAGACATTCACTGCATAAAAGCATATAGCTCATGAAGCAGAATTTTACATGGAATGGAATCTTTAGAATCAGTTCTATAATAAAATGACACCTGGGTCTAATTTGGTCTTTAACCTTTCACAGAGAGAGGCTTCCCAGGTTCATCCACCAAATACATTTCTGAGAAATTTTAAAATGTTTTTTTTTCCTTCAAAACGCTAATAAACATTTGATTTCCCCTTTAAAACATACTTTAGGTGCACATGGATTTCTGAGAATTTGCTGCTGTTTGATTTCTCATTTGGCATGCATTTCAGAATTTTGGAAAGAAACACCATAAATGTAAAATAAGAGATGGTTATGCAAGAAAGAACGGTTACTAGGCATGTGTCCAAAAAAATATCATTTGATTACACCTCTCACATTTGTACTCTTTGTTCTTCTTTTTTTGGAAACACTGGGAACAGGCTGTGTTTCCTGTGGATCAGAAATGAGAATGATCCCTGAAATGTCTTCCAGTATTCCAGAGTAGACCAGAACAGCATCATGTTTTAAGATCTGAGTCCTCTGCCCAGGAGACCCTGCAGAGAAACAATAAATAAATGATGTTCTCTGCAGTTACTAGATGTCAGATTTTTATATTGCAATTGTCTTGTGGAAACTTTATACCATTTTAGGTTCTGAAATTTTAAATTGTGACCAATGGAAGGAAAGACTGTAGAATTTTCATGTAGAAAGGTGAATGCATACAAACTAGTTCTAGGGTCTGATTTTTGTTTTTGTAATCTGGAAGACTAATTTATTTATAATCTCAAATCCTGAAATGAATGTTCTAATCTGTGACTCACATTCCTGGAGCAAAGTGAGGCTTTTTATTTGTTGTGCTTGCCCCTGGGCTGCACTCGAAAGTTCCCTCCCAGTTTAACTATTTGCTCTCTTGGTTTTCTGATGTCTTTCATAGAGGCATTTTTCAGTTCAGCCAAAGATAGGACTAAACAGCCCAGTTACTGGCTTGTCCTTAGGTCCGATTTAGCCCTTAGTTTTATAGTCAGGGTGAGGGCCCTGCACTACCTGAAGGAGGGGGAAGATAAAGTGTATAATTTTTCACTCAGTAAATCTCTCCATTAAAAATGTAAATAAAATAATCTGTGGTAAAGATAGTCATACCTAAAGCCAGCGGTGTCTCTCTGTGCGCCTGACGTGTCGTGGGACCCATATCCCTGCCCTGCAGGTCCAGTGCGAGGCATCCACAGAGCTGGAGGAGCTCAGGAAGACTGAGCAGAAGACCAGCGCTCACAGCAAGGACACGCCTCCTCCACCTCCACCTCTCTCTGCTCCTCCTCCTCCTATGTCTGCCCCTCCCCCTCCTCCGCTCTCGGCCCCTCCCCCTCCTCTCTCCACCCGGCCTAAGCCCGCCCTCACCCTGAAAGTTGCTGGAAACCCAGAGCAGGCCCGCGAGGCTCTGCTTGAGGCCATCCGGTCCGGTTCAGGGGCTGAGCGTCTGAAGAAGGTACCATCCTCACAGCTGAGTCCAGAACTTTATGTGCTCTCACCCACAACAGCTGACAGAGCGGAATGTGCTCTCCACCCATTACAGCTGGACTCAGTACAATTTTCATTCTCACCCCCTTAATGCTTAGCCCAGGACAGTGTTCACTCCGAGTCCCCACAGCTGAACTCAGTTCAGTGTTTATTCTCACTCCCCGCAGCTGAATCCATTATGGCGTTTGCTCTAACCCCCCAATGGCTTAACCCAGTACAGAACGTGCTCTCATTACAGAGTCTGCTCTCACTCCCCAAAATGGTACCTTCCAGCATTAACAGTGATGGAGTTTGAACGGTTGTCTTAGATTCACTTGGAATTTTGCGATGTTTTTTTTTTTTTTTTTTTTTTTGCATATGGAATTTTTTTGCAACGCATATAACACCCAGGAATAAGTATTATTCAATTATTAGGGGGTCTGTGAGCACACAGTTACAATTACAATTTTTAAGGAACAACTCCACAGCTGGACAAATGTCTTTATGACCTTTAGTGTAGATGTGAATGCAGTCCTCATTACGAAATCACACTCGTAACAAGAACAGCTTTAAACATGCGTTGTCACCTGTGCTCGGTTAACGTTAAATATTTCTGTTGAGTCATAGACAATGCGTGAGAGTGTCTGTCTGTTCTGATCTGATCCAACCACAGTCCCTGCAGTACAGGGCTGTGCCCCAACATAAGGCAGTTCGTTAAGAGCAGCAGAGGTACAGACAAGCTAGCTGCTGATGTCAGAATGGGGAAGCTTTCTCATAGACCCAGCCTTGAATTTAATTGTAGTTCCAGTGTCAGGAGAAATGAAAGCACCATTGTAAAATTGAACGTATGGCATTCTGTGGTAAATGGAAAGGTTAAAAATTATTAGCATTTATTTATTTGGCAAATGCCCAGAGTTGAGGTGACTTGTGCAGCTTCCATTTGACATATTGGCCAGCTCCAGTGTTGATCATGAACTACAGACTATAGCAAGGACATTAAGAAAGGCAGTCTTATATTACAGCAGATTTTGAGGGGTTCATGGCAGCACTTTTTTGATGCCGTTAATCCAGGGCAATAGTAAAGAACTGGAGACACAGAAGTTGAGCTTTGGCTGTTTTTATGTCTTGATAAAAGTTGTCTTACCCTAACGTGGTCCGCCCCACATAAAAGTTTCATCGTGCTGCGGCATTTAGCTGTGAGGAACAGACAGAGTCCAACGTAAATAATTAAATAATTCCTTCTCCTCCGCACTGCCAGGAGACACTGACTGACCAAGGAACGCCTCTGTGTACTTCCTGCACCTCACGTGTACTCCGGCACGCTGTCACAACATGTCCGCTCCAAAACAAGTCCACACCCCCAACCCGCTGAGGGTGTTACAGGCTATCTCTGTGGAAAGATTCATTAAGTCTGAGCTGGTGTTAGTTCACTGGAAGTTGATCGCGTCACTACAGTATTCTCCAGCTCTGTTGCAGAGACTGTACCTCAGCTCCCTGATAAATAAGACATTATGTGTGACAGGAGACCTTTTTGGATTGTGACATTTGAAATCCTTGTCTTTTCTTCAGGATGTTCTGTGTTGGTCATAGGGGTTATTTTGTCATGATTAGTGAAAGGGATAGCACACACCCTAGATAGCCTGGCTCCGAGCACAGAGTGAAAAAACTGTGGGAGAAATTAGTGATTACACACTCTTATATGTAATTACCAACACCTTGTTCAAGTGGTGGCTTTTTCATTCCCTGAGGGGGTATGTTGGGCATAGAAACATTGGTTTGATCTTGAAAAAATGGATATGTAATCTTTTAGAAAATCATTCAGAATGTAGAGCAGTTCCTTTTTAGTTAGTCTGAAACTCACATTCCCCACATCTTAAGTGTGTGTGTGTGTGTGTATGTGTGTGTGACTGAGAGAAAGTGTAAGACAGCATGTATGTTTCAGAGAGAGAGATTAAAAAAAAGATTGTGTATGGGTTAAAGAGAATGAGAGTGTGTGAGTGTAAAGTGTTAAAATGCCTGAACCTTAATTCACACTTTTATGATGTGTTCCCAGTGATCAGATGGCTGCCACACCAACAGTGTGGCTTCTGATGATCGTATGATCATTAAATCATTAAAAAGCAGTTCCCTACATTTCTTCATGTTAGTTAAAGGTCTGTGTAAACTCAAGAGTACTGGAGATGCTGGAGAAGCCTGATAACATAAATGACCCTATGGAGTGAAGTCAATCCTCAGCTCATTAAAAAAGCAAGAGAGAGATTATCCTTTTTTGCCTTTTACACTTTAATATCAAGTTATTTTGTGAATGATCTTGAAGGTTTCTCAGAACGGTTTCAGGTAACTAATTGTTTTGTTTTGTGGTTCCTTTAGGTCCCTGTTCCCACTAAGACTGTGCTGGTCAATGGAAGGCTGGGTATAATACAGACAGCAGCGGCAACTGCCCCACAGGAACACTGAGAAATGTTCCAGAGTCTCGTCTGCAGCCACCACCCCAGCCTGATAGAAGCTCTGCAAGCCAAACCATGCGATTAATAATCCCTGTTCTTGTGGTGTTCTTGTTTTTGTATATACTTGAGTATTTCTTCTTTGCTGGTCATAGAAATGCTGTTCGGAGCATGTGCCAATGACTGAGCATATATGCAAAGATTTTTTTTTTCTGTTTTAGAGTTGATATATAATGGATTCAGCATATTTCCGCATTAGACTGTAAGCTTCATCGCTCTTGCTCAGTGGATTTGGTTGTATGGTTTTATCTAGTTTTATCTAGAAGGATGAATTGTATCCACCTGCCAATTACAGTTTATGATTCTGAAGTAGTGAATCCAGAACTTGAGCTTAGACATACAGTGCTGTCTTTGACTTTGGACTCTGGCTTTTGAGAAGCAGATGAGTGAATCTTCCTTTGAATTAAACTGGCCTTCAATGAGAGAGGAAACTTAATTTTTTTCTTTAAAAAGAAACAGGAGGGGCAGAGCTGTATCAAATTTCATTTAAGGATGTGTCAGAAAGTCACATCTTTTGTAAAGGTCAGGTTTCGGTTGGACATAAAAACCTTAGTGGACCTGTCCTGACAAAGCATAAGTGCAAAATACTTCTGAAGTGCCGCAGTTTTAGACATGTTATTGAATAAAAGCTGATGTTATTACTTTTACCTATATGGAAATGGTAATGGAATAGGACATAGCCTGCTGTATAAAGAATATGAATTGGTATTGACGTATGACAAAGCAATTCTGGCTTGAAAGAATTGTAGATGTGCTTATTCAACTCATTCTTGGTAAATGTATATTTTCCTGGGGAATAGAACAAACCTTCTATTTCCATTTTGCATCTCAGATTTTACATTCAATGTCGTGAGATTTATGTAAAATACTGGTTCTAATTTAGAGAATTTTTTACTTTTGATTTTACTGTTTAATCATTGTGATCTCTTAAAGTAAGCTCTTCAACGTTGCCTGATTGTGGTTTAGTCTGCCTATTGCAGTATTACAGGTAGGTAAGTTTTTACTAATGCATTTACTTATGCCATTACTTTAAGGGGGTGTAAAAACAGTGAGTCTGTAATTGAAAATGAAAATGGATCTGAGGAAGCACACAATCTACAGACATATAGTTATATTTCAAGAATTGATTCAGGTAGTATCAGTTCATTATTTAAAAAAGATATTTAGAGCCTATATGACAGGCCTGCTTGGCCTTGGATGGGTCTTTCATGAGAGTGAATGTATAGTGGGGATCTTCAAAGCTAGGTTTCAGTGTCATTAGGATTTTGGACCAGAATGGCTGTAAGCCCACTGTTTTGGGCCTGTTTCCTCTCTCTTTCCTTGTTTGTCTTCCATGCACACCTCTTGACAGGGTTGCCCAGATATAGCACATTTGTTGGTTATTGTCCTCAAATGTGTTTTAAATACCTTTCATTGCCCTGAGTCTTAGGCCATGCCCACTATGGCCACCAAATGCATTTTTCATGTCATTAAATTTTCACCACACTCACTCATTCATCTTGCATTTGGCCTCTTTATCATGCATGGACTGTACATGTACATGTATGCCATGCCCAGTCACACCCAATATTGTTGCAAAACATTGATTTTAAATAAATCCTAACAGCAGTGCTTGATCAGGCATACACTCAGCAAATTTATTGTTCATAGTGTCTGTATACGAAGTATGTCTTGTCACCCTGGGCATGAAGCTACCTCTATTATGGGTAGGAAAACACACTTCGCACACATCAATAACTTTTAACCACACTCAGTCATTTGTCTGACATTTTGCACATTCACTGGGCATGAACTATAGACGGTGTGCATTCACTTATTCAGCTAATATTTGCCACATTTCTAGAAGAGTATCTCTGGTTGTCTCTTGATCATAGCTCAGTCCCCAGCCATTCAGCTTAAACGCCTTGTGGTTGCCTGCAGCTACTAGCACATATTTGTTATTTTGTTGATTACATTTCGTGATTATCATTGTTGAAATGTATATTTTGTAAAAGAATAATATATTCCCTTCAATTATATCACTGTACATGTAGGTCTTTGAGAGGTAAGAAGTTAGCAATAAATCAGTAAAAGAGCTGGAATGTGTGCGTTTTATAAAGTAAGCATTGCTTTTTATGTTAGCTACTGAATGGTTATGGAAGAATGGTACTGTATATGATATCTTTTTTGCCTGCCTAATTGTTAAATCAATAAATCTTTTTTTTAATCATGGGAGCACATTTGAGTGAAGACTCCTTTCTGACTTCTGCTCTTTTCTTTGTGATTCATCCCTGTATTGACTTTGTTTTTGGCTGCATCCGTGCTCCAGACATTATGGTGTAATGTGGAGGCTCTAATCTGTCCCCCAGCTAACAGTAACTGTATGTACAAGGTCCATAGAATCAGTATATTTCTGTCATTCAAATGGAGCCCTGCAGGTCTTGTGCCCCAAAAGATAAGGCTTGCCATTGGTGTAGGTTTATACATCCATCTCATCTGTTCCTGCCACATCTTAACCTTGCTTTACCATCACCTTCACAATGTCTCTCCTGCCAAAGCATAACCCTCCTACTCTTCCATCATCACCTTGCTACACCATCACCCTTGAAGCTTTTCCAAAACAATACTCAGCACAGCCAGAGCACAGGGCAGTAAGGCTTTCTCATTGGAAGAAACTCTTCCACGGTGGCTCATCACTGTTGCCTCACAGCAAGAAGGTCCTGGGTTCGAATCCTGGCTGTCCCAGGTCCTTTCTGTGGAGTTTGCATGTTCACCCGTGTTTGCGTGGGTTTCCTCCGGGCGCGGTTTCCTCCCACCATCAAAAAGACATGCAAAAGGGTCAATACTCCTGTCAGTGCCCCTGACCAAGGCACTGGCAAAAGAACAGAGCACTGTGGCTGCCCACTGCTCCTGGCTCCTGGTGTGTGTGTGCTCACTGCTGGTGTGTGTGTGTGTGCTCACAGCTCACTGTGTGTGTAGGATGAGTCAAATGCAGAGGATGAATTTCCCCATGAGGGATCAATAAAGTATATGATTATTATTATTATTATTTTGTGTTACTGGACATGTTTAATAGTGCAGACTACAATTAATGTCCAAAGGTTCAAATTAATGTTGAAAAATGTAACAGAGCTTAAATAAACCATTGACAGCATTCTCTCTGACTCTGAGTCTGAAATCTTTGTTTTCAACAGCCCCTGTAGGCGATTCCTGTGAGGAAGTTGCAGGGGTTTTAAAGACATTGTGTAGGGCTGCTTAATGTTGCTTTGATCTCTGCAGAGTGTGGGAAGTCGGGGGTCTGGCAACCTTGCTGCTTCCAGTACAGTACAGTCTGTTTTTACACCCAACAGCAGTTCCTAGTTTTCACACCCAGCCACTATGTGTTGCTTAGATATGCCAGCATGTGGATCAAGATAAGACCAGACAGGATCATCAGAAAGGGCTCAAATATTTACCACAGAATGGTACAATGCGTGAAAGTGATGAACCTGCATTGATATGAAAGCCCATATAAAGGGCCAGTTGTGTACATTAACCAGCTGCAAGCAAGTGTAGCTTTAGTTTCCATTCAAACCTTCTCCCATATGTCCAGAGCTTCCTTGAGGTGAACTATGTTATTCATTTCCTTTTTTGTACTTGTGCAGAGAAATAGAGCTTACTTCTGCAGAGGTAGACAGCTTAATGTGCAGAATACAAATGACAAATAAATATAGTGTAATATGTAGCATACTGTGTGATGACAGGCAACACAAAGCCATCTTATCCAATTGCTGAATGCTATAAATTCCACAGTTAATATAAATCATGACCATACAGTAGTGGCAATGCTTTGGCACAAATTCATCTGCTCAATGATTTAAAATGTTTGTGTAGCACATCTGATTAGGACAGAATCTTTTCAGTATTGATCTGTTTACAGCCTTGTTCCCGTTAGGGAGCCTGGTTCTATATCCTAGGACATTCTCACACTGAGGGTCACCAAGGCTGTCTGCTGGATTCCCGGGCAATTACAGCATTGCTGATCTGTTACAAGTGATGTCTTGGGTAAGTCCCTCGCACCACACATCAAAAGTATAGGTAAGCCTTTTCTGTTTGTTCTTGAATCAGGCCTGCCCATTGCTATGCAGTGACATACCACCCCACTGCAGGCGGAGCGCAGCATTAGAACACTTCATTCAGCCACAGGCTCATCTCCAGTCATGATCCTTGGCATGGTAGAAACAGAACACAGGACAACTGAATAAAAAAAAAAAAAACATAAGCAAAACAGGTCCATAAACTCCTGTAACTTTGGTTTACTATGGATGAATAAACTTTATGATTAAACCTTATGGTTACTGTTTGTCTCTGCGGTCTTGATGTGTTAATATTGAGTACCAGCTGTTCACAGTAGCAAACACTGGAGGCACTAATCATGCCAGCTCTGTTCAGCCACCTTGTCTTCAGTTCTGTAATATTAGGCGGTGCAACACAGCTAAGTTTGGCACAAGAGGGAAGCAAAGATTGCTTGGAAGATCATCTTTCAAAGTGACAAGTTCCATTCTACCCTGTGACACTTAATTATATAGGACATGCAGTGTGATAATCATCCTCTGTAGTCTCTCGTGTCTCAGTTCCTGCAGAAAAAAAATTAGTTTGCTTTTTTTATGCCTTCTTCCCATTTATGCAACCTTATTTTGGAATTGCCAATGGTATATTAGGCTCATCTCACCACAACAACACACCTCTGCACTGACACAAGAGCGCTGAGGTAAGACAAGTGCAGTCCTCTGATACACTCATAAGCAGCTAGTTCTTGCACTGCAAATCGCATATCAACTTACAGTGGAGTGGGTACTCATTGGAGGATATATGCTACTCCAGTGACATCATCTGAGCAACTCACAGGCACCTGATGATTTGCAGGGTGCCTAAGAATGGTGAAATAAGGAGACTGTGGTCGACGTGGCCACCACTATCCCCAGCGAAACACAGCCAATTTGTGCTGCTATTGTGGGCTCCCGGTCATTGCTGGCTGATGACATGGCTGGGAGCCAACCTAGACTGAAGAACTCACATTGCACTCAAAATGAGCACCTTGACCACTGAGCCACTCAGGAGGCCTCAATACTTATTTTCTCAGAATTTGTCCTGGTCTATACAGTGTGTGGTTGTAGAATCTACATTTCTCTCCAGAGGGTTGGACTGTAGGCTCCACTGCAGGAAGGTATTCCTTTCCATTGGTGAGAGTGAGCCCCAAGCCCCCAGCCCTTAGCTCTCAGTATCCTCCTGTGGAGAAATTCTCATTTCTCATACAAAGACTAGGTTATGAATCTCTTCATTTCCAGACTGAGTATAACATTTTTGAAGGGAAGAGACAAATATTTATTGCAAGACAGATCGTTTTTCGATCTCTTCAAACATGAACACATTTCAAAAAATGTACTACACACAAATATTATTAATTATTTAAATACAGTTACACTTAAAAAATCTTTTAAACAGATATTTTCAAAAAATCTGATTGTTGTGGATGTGACAGATCCAAAATCAAACAAGGAAATCCTGCACATGCCTAAATGCCACGTATCACATTCTTGTAACATTATTGTTATTTTATGACAATATCAGTGAGGTCAGTTTTGACAAAAGCGTGGTCTGAAGTTTTTGTACTTTACCAGACTTCTCTCAGGTTTTTTATACACACCAAGATATGGAGAAGGAGTAGTTCATAATTTGGAAGGAAACCTAAGGTTTGGTTTACATCTGAAAAAGCAAGGGGAATGGGGATGACGACACCTATCATTCTTGTAAGGCAGAATGTCCTGCTGAGATAAGCGGGAGAGAGTGGCAAAGCAAGGGTGCAAAGTCCTGTCACAGATGATGTTCACGATAGTGAGAGTGTGGAAACTTCCATTCTTCACCAGATGTGGTTCTACCTCATTCTGGAATTCCTCTCACATCTGGACCACCAGGAATGCCTAGTCTGATACCTCTTAAGTACAAAGGATTCACTGAAATATGGAATGTCCATTCCTTCTATGTCTCCTCAAGTGTCAAGTGATTGTAAATTCCATTGGTTCAGAGTTGAGAAGTAAGTGTCAGTGTGTTTTCAAATGCCACTTATTGCAGTAGACTACACAAAAACACAGTAGTATGATGTTTGCATTAAGTCTGCATATAAAATATACAACAAGATGGTGAGATGAGCAAGGATCAATATCATACCTGAAAAGGAAACAAAATACTTATCCATGTCCTGTCTACAGTTTGGTTGATGTTGTTTCAATTTGCAGATCATAGATAGTATGTTTGCAGAGGGATGTTAGAAGTTGGATGTGTGCTTTGTTAAATGTCAAGTAATGCATATAAAATGGTTAGTTTTTAAAATATAATAACTCTCCTTGAAATGTATACACAACTCTCCCCCACCGCCCCACCTTCCCATCCCTCCCCTACCTCTAAATCTCTAATCACAGCTGCTTAGTTTTTCAATCTCTGGATCTACCTTATGAAATAGGAACAGTTAGGTCCACATAAAACAGCCACAGCAACATTTCTGAAGTTTTCCCGAGATGTGTCAGGCTTGGCTGGTGCCCATGTTGGCCAAATTATTTTGGATGCTAAAGTGTCTTTCCACGGTATGGCACCTGTGATTTGTGCATGTGGGCAGCCTTCATCTTTCCTGCGGTGCTGGAGCTCTCACACACAGAGACAGAGGGAGAAGGAGGCCACGCCTGTCTGGTTTCAAACGTGGCTTTAAATGCAGCGGCTTGGGAAAGCTGATCTGGGCACATACCATGTTTGCTCTGTAATCCTGGGGTGAGAAGGTGAGATGGGCGGGGTGCAGGATTTTAGCAGCATGTTGTCTCCCAAATCCGTGCCAGTAAAGAACAGGTTGTGAGCGAGCCGAGGTGCCGAGGAAGTCGCTGCGGGCGGCCAGGTCCTCTGTCTCCCAGGAATATGGAGCACAGCCGCGTCTGTCATCAATGATTCAGCCCTGAAAGCACTCGACCGCGACCGCAACCGTTAATACTGCTCTGAGCTCTGACAGGCTGCTGAGGTGAGTGATTATTTTTGGCCAGGAAGAGACACCGTTTTCAGGAAAAGCACGTTTGTTCCCTCTCAGGCCTTGGATGGAACATGCTGTGCGTGCGCTGGACATGAGGATTCAACAGTCAATGAAGAGTTTGACTGTTACTCCTCTACGCAGATACAACTGTTCCCATGCACCTGAGTAGAGTGTCATGCCTCTGCCAATCAGGTTGAAGATGTACCATTGAAGTTGCTGTATGATTCAGAAAAGGGGCAGCCCGGTCAAAGTGAAAACGTAACTGGTGAGGCTCTGCTACTGCAGATCACTAAAGTTAAACACGTGGACTTGCACTCGAGGTCAATAAATTTTGCTTCCTGTCTTTTCAGTCTCTGAAAAGAGAGTGCATGGGGTGACAGCTGTATGGGGAGTCTGTGTGCCTAAGCCCATGTGACCTCATAAGACGGTAAACTGTGAATCTCTCTGTGTCAGTAGCACAGGCTTCCATTTCTCTCCACGGTGATCACACGCTGCTCATAAGATACATGTCATGCACAGAAGAAGCTACAGCTTCAGGCAGAACCAGTGCAATTGACAAACTTAAATGGCATACATATAGAATAAATTGTATCACATAAATGTATAGATTTCTGGATGTCTCCAACCCGTAGGATGTACATTTAACATGTCATCCTTAATATCAAACACTCCCTCATGGTGTGAGGTGGGAAAGCATCATGTGTGTGCAATCAGTGCGGACCACGTGCAGGTCTATAACAAACATGTGTTCATATGGAATTAATGCAGAAATGATGTTAAGTAGGGAGGGAAGGAGGTTTGGCGCAGTGTATGTGCACAAAGACCCTTTATGCCTGGTGGTTTGGTGGATGATCACACTGTGGGGCTGCTGTTGTTCTCCTTGTCCAGTCGCTGGAGCGTCACCCGTCACTGTCGGACAGCAGGTTCAGCCTAAACTCAGCTGCGGAAAGTTCCAGACCATTAACCTTTTGCACTGCGGAGTCCTGGAGGCTTTTCCCATGGTTAAAAAAAAGATTTTAGGTACGCTGAAACCATTCAGAAGTGATGTGTTGAAACGTTCAGGTGACTGCTTACACACACTCGCTAATGATCTCTCTCCTCCATCTATCTATCTATCTATCCATCTATCTATCTATCTATCTATCTATCTATCTATCTATCTATCTATCTATCTATCTATCTACCTCTCTCTCACACACATACACACAATGCATTTAAACTTTAACTTCATCAGATTAATACACAATAAAATGTATTAAACACACAATAAAACATGGATTTTGATTCACTTAATCTATGTAGACTGCAGTAATTTTCAGATAAAATGTCTGAATGGCTTTATATAAATAAACTGTAATTTTTCTATAATGACCATAAGATGGGTAGTTGTAGTTATGGATCATTTTTAACAAGTTTTCAGTACATTTTCACTGTAAACACACAAGTAAAGATTTGCTAATGGAGAATCACCAGCAAATGTGCGGTATACCAAAAGAGGAACTACTGGGAAATGCTCCATGGTTTGGAATAGTGTTATTCACCTTTGGCTTTGTGACATGCGTATTGTTTATAGCAGAGAGCTCAGAGAAATTTATGTGGCATTGACATTTTCCTGAAAGGTGGATCATTATTTTAATGTATGAGTTGGACCAACACTATGGAAGAGAACATAACAGGAAGCATACAAATGGGCCCACAAGTCCATCCTATTTCCATTCTGTATACACTGAAATCGAGCTACAGCCTGAGCAAAGTACAGAGACACAAATGAAAGAGAGTTAGTTGTTTTGTGGCATAGAGTGAGAGAGCTGTCTCTTTCTGAATAGTTTCATAAGGATGATCAGAGAGAGCCGACAGGCCATGGCAGCTGAAAAGTAGTAAACACCAGGATTGCAACATCACCACTGACCAGGAAAAAGGACAACAAACAATGTGGCAGGGCACAGAGAGGTAATGAGAGTGCACTACTCCCTACACATGTGCTTTGCCATATTATTTGGGTGAAGCAACAATGAAAACAACACAGAATCATGTCCACTACCTCCAGCACACAGCAAGTTTGTTTAATTTTTATATGTATCCACTTTTCAAACCCAAATTAGAGGAAACTAACACTAGGCAGATTTAATATAATCATTTTCTGGAATCTTTGTGCAACAGTTTAAAGCTGGTCAAGCATTTAGTCATGTTGATACTCAAAATGAGATTGCTGATAAAACACTGAAGCACTTATTAAATAGCCTAATGACATTTCAGATTATTTAGGGTCTTCTTTTTAAATGTTTTTCATGATCCAAAGACAAGTATGCACTTGATTTGAATTGTGTTAATTTTAAACCCGTGACTGCGAAGAGTTTTTAAACCTTATGTTTCAAATAATCTCAGAACCCTGTTGTGTCCCACCGGAGTACTAAATGCTAACATCCCGCGCAGCCTTTACAGCGAACGCGTCGACGGATCTTTGCTGTGTGTATAAAATGGTTTACAACAGAGAAGTATTATCAGTCAGGTGGCTTAAAGTCTTTTGCGGACGCGCGAGTACTTTACGAAAAATGACGTCAGCGCTACCCCGCCGCCGTTTTGTAATGCGGTGCACAGCGCTTACCCAAGACTGTCACGCGCTCTGTACTTTTAAAGCGCAGTTCTACAATTACACATGTCCCGTACCTCCGGGGACAGGGAGATGCCGGGACCTCAGTGGTTATAACTAGGGGTGTGTGCCCGCGGTAGGCGGAGTGTGTGTATTTTGTCATCTACGGAGGGGCTGCTCTTTATGTCCGGACGCTTTGATTAGGGGAAACAGACCTTAACGCATATTTTTAAGCGGCCTCGTTATTTGGGAAAAAGCCACGATTGGAAGCCGCCTTGTTAAACTCGCGTTTAGATTCGTTCCTCCGTTTGAATGGGTGGGGTTCGCAGTGCAAGCGCTGTAGTGGAGTGGAGTTTTCCAAGCGGGTGCTCAGCTGACCGGTGAAGAAGTCTAGATTCCCAACCCGGGAGGTGCCTGCGAGACCGCCGCCGGGTGAGTGTGAAGCGGGGCGGAGGGGGGGAGGTGCCTGTGGAGTAGGTGGAGTTCTCTCGCGTGTGTCGGGAGAGTCAGCTGGACGAGGACTCTGTGGACGCTGTGTGTCTTCAACGGGAATGTTGACCGCAGGAGACTGAGCAACAAGAGTTCAGCTGCAACGTTACATTTAGTAGCGCGCTAACTCGCGAGTAAAACAGGACTGTCTGCTTTCGTTTTGCTCCGCACACGGACGGACCTCAAGGTGAGTCTTCCCCCTCGATTAAGAGGCTTGTTCTGTTCTTGAAATGGGAAGGAACTGTAGCTATACCCTTTACGACGCGCAGCAAAGTTTTTGATTGCTGTGAATTTGTGTGTGGAGATGAGACGTAATTTGGTTGTTCACATTGCGGCTGGTCGGAAGTTAAACGGAGAGCAAAAGATAGGGTGGATGATATGAGATGTCTGGCCAGCTACCTGTTAGCGGTGTTTGATCGACTTTATTTGTAAATGGATGTAGACGGGTAATTATTTAGTTGACTTTATTTTACACTCATGTGCTTAAATAAAATTGTGGCATATTCAACAACCATAGAATTGATTGCTAGCTATCTATGTTGAAATGTTTGAGAAGGTGGCTGTTGGACACTGAGCTAGTTTGATATCTAAGCTATCTATCAATATTTGGTGGTTCTTGTACACTTTTACGCGTTTGGCAAATTTACTGCGTCGATATTTTAGGTCAATTGTATTTTGAACCCCCATGTAAGCTGTTGCGGTGGAATTTGGGGTCACTACTAGCCCACAACACAAGTAGCCAGCTAATTTTGCTGCAACACACGTGTACAGTGATCGGTTTGAAAGTTGGGTATTTTAAGTGCCAATTTTATCTGTGGGTGCGTTTAGACGTTTGTCAGGGTTGGATGTGTCTGAACCATGGAGGGTGATTCACATGGACGTCCCATCAGAACACTGTCTCCATGAATACTGGTAACATTACAATTAGCCAATCACATAACCGGTATATCTTTTGTTACAGAATTTACTCCCGTATTACCATTTTTACTGTATGCATATCTGATGTTATTCTCTGCGTTGGAGACTTATTCTAAATTGGCAAACGTTGATGTTTACTTTGGAGCTGCTGAATCAGCAGATTTCTCCAGGGCTCTGTCGCACTAATTACTGGTGGAAACATCGATCCGGTTTGTAACAAGGTGTCATCATTTGATGTAACAATTTATCCAACTTGAGTACGTTAATAAATGGCCATAATGTTCCAAGAGTAAATGCAACCTTTTTTTCATTGCAAGTTTACTTGAGGTTGTTGAGTATAATATAGCCTAGTACAAAATGCGCGTTGAGCGCAATGTTAGCTTGCCGGTAAGGTGTTTCAGTATTTCGCGAAAGGAACACACTGTACCTTAGGGTTCCAATCTCAACCCCCCACCCCCCCTTCAAAATCATTCGGTTTAATCACGTGGGTCAACTTATTGTGGGCTAAGGCGGTTAATGAATGTAATCGCTGTAAGAATTATTCACAATGAATGTTGAATGAAAGTAGAAGAAATTCTCGTCATTCATATTTGGCAGGACAGTATCAGAGACTGATGGTTTCAATTTAAGTACGGTAATAAAGTTTTTTCTATACTTAGAGTATCACGGAGTTCATTCAGAGTGCTACGATGTATTCTGAAATTATACCTGTGCTGTAACATTGCTTTTTGGTGTTGTACCCAGTTTTAAGTGTGGTGTTTATTGTAGTTTTTTCCACGTTTTTTTAACCCAGTAATGCAGAAAGTTCCATTAATCATAAGTCACCTAGTCATGTTTCAGTGATCAGGTCCACAGAAATGATGGAAATTTCACACGAGCACAGAGGGTCTAACTCATAGCAGTGTCCTGAAATGCTGAGCCTGGAGTAAGTGGGCACACAGCTTTGAGATAAGATACCATTGTTGTTTCCCATTTACACTGAGAGCAGTACAACCAATGGAAAATAAATGGTTTGGAATTTGTTCCCCTCAGTGCCCATTGTTAGTAAAGGATTACATTATACATGTGAACTTGGTCAATGAAATTGATCACCTGATAATGGTAGTGAAATATGCTGAATGTTCTTAATTTTACTAATGAAAAGACTAGTAGGAGACAGACTGAAATTGTATACACACTACGGTATATGAAGTCCCACAGTGTCAAAAATAAAAGGACAGGGCTGGGTAATAATGATTCTAATGGTGGTGTGAGAAGCCTCATTATTTCAATGCAAATTCTAGATTTGTATAAATAATGATGCACTGCATGGAGGTCCATACACCTGCATTTTCAGGTGTGGAGTTTATTATCATAATCCATTATTATCATATCCCTTATTTTATACTGGGTTCTTAGACCAGTCTTTACAACCATGGGTTATGAATGGATTTTTTCTCTTTTTTTGGGGGGGGGGACACTAACAAGTGTTTGAATATTGACCCATGCCATCAATTAATGACCTCATGGTTCAGGAAACTGAAAAAGTAAATATTTACTCTCATGGGTAGGATAGTTATGTGGAATACATATGAGTAGGAGGTTTTGCTCAGAACTGATGCAAGTGCTGTGTGTCTGTTTGATTCCCAGTTTATGATAAAATAATGACTAGGTTGTCACATGGTCCAGAAGGTAATTGTTTAATGGCATGTTCACACATTGTCTGAAATAGTTTATGAGCCCCTATGGATTCCATCTGGGGACAAATGGCCAGTTAATTGTATCTCAGATACTGGAATTCTACTAGAGGACTGTTATGTACAAAACCAATGTCCAAACTGGATGTTAGTTTTTTACTGTGAAATGGACTGCTTAACCGTTGGATTTATTTTTCTTTTTTTGCATTTGAACTCAGTGAGGGATGGTGTGGTGGAGTGACTAGCGCACAGCTCACCCGTCATGAGTTTGAATCTGACACTCCATATGTCCATGTGGGGTTTCTCCAGGTGCCCAGGTTGCTTCCTGCTGTTCAAAGACAAGCTGACAATGTTGATTGATGTCTCTATATTCACTCTGTGTGTGTGTGTGTGTGTGTGTGTGTGTGTGTGTGTGTGTGTGTGTGTGTGTGTGTGTGTGTGTGTGTGTGTGTGTGTGTGTGTGAGAGAGACTGTGTGCATGTGTATTTGTTCATGTGCAAGCATGCTTGAGCATATGTGTTCATGTGTTGGCATGAATGTGTATCCTATGATGAACTGCCCATCCTAGGTGTGGTCACACCTTGTGCCCTGTGCCTGTTGGGATTAGCACCACCGCCCTCTACAGGATTGTGTGGTTACTGAAGATGGGTGGGTAGATGAATGGATCTCAGTGAGCTTAAAGCATGAGCATTTTAAATTTCATTGGTACACTTTTCTTGGACATGTCTTACCCACCAACACAAAATTTCAAGCCGAGTCTATAGTGAAAACGCATCCGTGATACGCTACAGTGAAACATAAGTCTAGTGATTCGCTGTTTTAGGATAAAAGACAGAAGGGGATGCACAAAAATTGATTCAAGCTCCACAAGTATGGGGTGTAGGTATCAGGCTACAGTCTGCGATACAAGTGAAAGCAAAACCTTTCAATCAGTCTGATTTGGCTATGAGGACAAAGGTTACACCCCAAAATTACTCATTATTGATGCCAACCTGCCTTTGTCAGTAAACATATGTTCAAACTGTGGTACTTTTTTCCAGGTTGTCAGGTTATGGTCAAGGTGTGGTGAAGAATATGGGAATCCTTTTTAACATTTTTGATTGAGGTTCTGTTAGATAAACTAAAAACAGGCATGACTTGTGAAGATAAAAGTGTATAAACCTGTGCTGATTTTAACAACATATATAGTACTAAAAAACAGCCCAAGTAAGTATGCTTAAATAGACCTCCCAAGTTTGTGTTGTTATGGGTTCAGGTGTGAATGGCTGTAGCCTCCCTGTGTAAACACCATATTGCTAACTTTGTAGTACTGCTGCTTACAAAATGATAAATATTTTATGTGTTTAACCTCTATTTAAACAGGAATGTTAAGTTTGGTATGGAGGGATACAGCTTTGTGAACAGATAATTATTGTGGCACAGATTGGCATCAGGTTGCTGATTTTCCCAAATTTCATTGCCTCCAAAATGACCCATAAATCCTTATGTTTAAGGGTGCCTCAGGAGCAGTCAAGAAGTCTCTGGCATCTGTGGTGTGTGTCTGTTGGAAGAAAAAGAATGATACAATGCTCATTCTCGACTCTGTCATGAAGTTTGAAAGTGAACCTCTACGTTGACGTGCGCAGTTATGATCTGTTTTGTTTGGGTGTACTTACTTTATGCTACAGGAGAGCTCAAATAACACAACTGACTAGGCCAGACTCCAATTTCTTCTACATTCCAGTTTTCTGCCTGAAACCTTTTTTTCTGTGGCCTAATGCTGCTCTCCTGCTCCCTTGTCTCCACGCATTTGGAAAAACCAGTTCATGGAAACTTTTATTGTGTCTCAGAACTAACATAGTAATTAAGGCCATTAATTAATAATTTATCTCCTTAAATGAATCCATTCAGTTTTAAATGGAGAGTGCTCTCTCTCTCTCTCTCTCTCTCTCTCTCTCTCTCTCTCTCTCTCTCTCTCTCTCTCTCTCTCTCTCTGTCTCTGTGTGTCTCTCTCTCTCTCTCTCTGTCTTGCTTTCCCTCTCTCCCTTCCTCTTTCTCTCTCTGCTGTCCTCTGTTTCAGAGGCATTCCATTCTGCATTGCGTCAGTTTACAGTCATTCCGCCCTGACTATCCAGGCCCTAATACCCGTCTCAGTGGTCAGGGCCGTGACGCCATGCGCCAGGGCTCACAGGCCACTCCTCAGTCATTTGGAATCAGAGTGCGCACAGCACACCTCTGCAGCACCCCGCTGAACATCTGGCACACTGCCCGTGCTGAACACTCATTCAACACAGCACCACTGTTGGCATAACCTACCTAGCCCTTTCACTTTTTTTTGCTGCCTGAATTGATGGCCTACATGGACATCAGAACCGGCCTTTGGTAAGCTGCTCTTGATGCCTGAAATGAACTAATTAACATTGCGATGGAGAACCCACACGCTCTTTAATCAAGTACTTTGTCTTGAGCTCTTTTGCAATGTCACAGTTGAAGTGAGGTCATTTTACTATCATTCTGAGTGGAAGGAAAAAATGGAAATATGGATATATGGGTATAACATTCACCTCTTGTGCTCTGTGTGCTTTCTAATATCTATTTGCTGCTGGTTTCCATGAGAATAGCCAAGAAATGGGAAATGTTGAAAGTTTATTTCTTTCATGTCTTGTCAGCTGTGTGTGTTTAAATTTTGTTTAATTGACACTGTACACTTTTGCTGTGAGTTACAAGTGTAGACAGACTAAAATACTGAACAGCCTGTCAAATGAACAGGCTTCAGCTAGCAGGCTTTCTTGTCCTGAGAACTGCTTCATTTTTGAAAATTGAGTAAAAGGCCCACCTCTTAAAGGTTTAGTTTGAGTATTCTTTAGTCACTTTTAAAGAAAATTTGCTATGACAGATACCCTTGAATGCTTTGGCCTGACTCTCAGATTTTTTTTCAGAGACTGTGCATACATACATACATAAGTGGTGAGAACTGGGCACAAAGGCAAAGAAATCGCAGGCTGGAAGCTTTCGTCTTTCAGCGTGCTCCTTCTCGACATCACTGAAGCATAAGTAGTAACTCTGGCTCTACATAAATGTTGTAACTACTGTAGGTGACTTTGGTGCCATACTGACAACACAGAAAAGGTGTGTTGAACCCGGGATCAGCACTCCCTGCTACTCGCATACACAGAGTGAGATATTTAGAAGAGTTATGAGCAGGATTAATTTTTTTTGGTGAGTGAGGTCCTGCTTCTGTGTGCTGTAACCCTTATCTGCACAACGTCCAGGTCTGGTCTTCCAGCTGACCCAGAGCGGAGGCTGATGCAATAACGCTGTGCGTTATTATGTCCGTCGGAGTCTGGAGCCGGTCCAAATTTGGCTGAAACCTAAAGCTGCGAAGCAGGAATGCTGTCTTTATACTGCAGGTAACCCAACACCCAGCTGGAATGTCAGTCCTGCACAAAAAGTGCGTTGCAGGAGTGTGGCGGGCACTTGGAATGTGTCCAGCAATTTGAGCTGCGAGCTGCGGGTGTAAGAATCTGAGCTAAATCACGGTTAGTGGGCTTTAAAGTTTTTCAAAGCCCATATTTCTCTCAGCCATAAGATGAATGTCTTGAAAGACTAAGCCATTTTCATTTGTGATGCTGTGCCTCTGCTGTAATTTAGGAAATATTCACTCTTTTCAGCTCAGGTTTATTTTACCCCATTATTTCTATGGTGTTTAAAGCAACACAACACAAGGGAAGTCAAAATACCGATAATACCTAGTTTTACAAACTTCTATATAGTGTACTTTGTGTAAGAAAGATGGATTAACCATAATACCATAATTATGTGTGTCTCTCCTGTTACATGTTATTTAAATTGTTACTGAGGCTGGTCTGGATGAAGTGGATAATTCCATCAGTCAGTAACAGGAACTCATTCCTGCTGGGAGTGTGCAGACCTCAAGGTCCAGAGGAGTAGATGGAGCCTGTCCTGATTATGGCCATGTGGGCAAGCAGAACTGCTCTCTGCCTGCTAACTTTGCAGATTGCAGAAGGGCCATTCCTAATTGTCCAGGGCCGTCCCTGTTTAATTAGGCCAGAAGGCCCTGAAGGTGACAGTCAATTCCAGCCCATCACCTGCTGTTTACCACCTGACTTAAATGATGCAGTGCTGTTGTGTGACTTCCATCAGCATCTTTCCTCTTTTTTCATGTTACTTTAATTTTGCTGCCAAAATGTTGACACATTGCTGCTTATCAAGTAAACAATGACGGAAAGCTTTCTTCTCAGAGAGCAAGAGGCTTTAGAATTATTTGTCTGTTTGTCTAATTTGTCCGTAAGAATGCAAGTAAGGAGATACACTGTTGAAGAGTTTAAATAGTTAAAGCCCATATTTACATATAGTAGTCAACTTTTAGTACCTCCTTAACCTGAAGTGTCATTTGCCATTTATTACCTAACAGATGTAATAAACTGTCAAGAAGTATGGAGTGCTGCACTGTGTGTATTCAGAAATGTGCAGGGGTATCAACTGTACTAACAAGCAGCATCTTTTCAATGTGAAAATAAGAATACTACACTGTACATTATCTGTGTTGCGTAATACATGTTTTAGTTTTTGTGTTTTTTATGCTTCTTTTCATACAGATGACAGACATGAAAAATGACGAGTGAAAGCCAGATGTTACAGGAATTCATTAGAGTGTTATGTCAGAAATACTGGTGTCATTGGTCCTGAAAACAGATTTTTGTGGATATAACAGCATTGTGTTCATCATCAGGAAAGACAGTCACACCAATAAATGCTCTTAACACTGTGGAAAATGTAACAACAGAACTCGATAAGCTGGGGTTGGCCCCAAAAACACCTGTTGGTAAGCTTTTTAAATGTCAGCAGAGATGAGACACTAGAGCTCTCAAATGTTTGTGCCTGCCTCTCTGCTGTTTGTATTTACTATTCTCACAGCTGATCCTCTGTTGTTCTGTGGAAATCTTCACCCTGCACTCCTAAAACCTGAATGTCTCAATGGGCAGTGCTCATGTCATACTCATTTCCGCTGACAGAACTAAGACAGGCCAGGTATAATGTGGGTATAATGTAGAGCCCTGGCTGACAAGGCTCACTTGGTTCGCTGGTACAGAACCTGGTGAGCACATGAGTTACATTAGAAACTTTTAAACATCAGAATCTTTCTAAAGCTTTTAACCAGGCAAGCACCAGCAACTCCTTCTGTGTTTAATCTTATAGGTGCCCCTCAGTTTGAGGTATGGTTACCTGTTGAGGAATTTATCAAGTGGTAAAACAGGGTTACTGTCTCCTTAAGACCTTTTTTCTCTTCCCCACTTGAGTATCTGACTTGTTGCAGTTCTCTTACTAACAGTGTTTTCTGGCCAGAGTCCAATAATGATAGGGTGTGTTCTGTTAATTAACCAAGGATTTAATCAGCAGTGTAAAAGTCTGCAAGATCCTGTTTGACTACAAGCTTTCAAGCATATGATAGTTTAAATTACCCATATGGGCTAGTTTCAAATGTTTGGGGGTACATTAGTAGCTATTCTCATTCTCTTAATTTCATTTTCAGTTTTCATTCATTTGTAGAGTCATAGTAATTCTATGTTTTGCCAGGGGAAGAAGGACATGTCGAGCCAAAAGATATTGCAGAGTAGTTTGTGTTTTTGAGTACAGTCAGTGTATGTCACATGAATAATCTAGTAATCATGAATATGATCACTGATCCTCTGCTCCCCTGAAGAGTTTTTACCCTTTGCCTCCCTCCCCCTAGTTATAAGATCCTGGCCAAGCTACTACTGGTACTACAGTGCGAGCAGAAGAAACTGAGAGCAGCAGAAAATGAGCCCACGTTTTGTGAATTAATGACGAAGGCATAGGGCCTAGTGCCTCTACTTGTGCCCTGCAAGCAGCCCTAGAAGTTTCTAACTAAATCTTCCCCCTCTTGAGTGACTTGCTCAAGTGTCTTCCGGTCTGGATACCAGGGGTTGTGGACCCTTCTGTGACAGGGGCTTTGTCTTCAGAGAGCAGGGGTCTGGCGTGCAGATTTGAAGAGCTTTCTAGAAGAGTCCCAGCCCAACCCTCCTCCCAGCTCAGGAGTGACTGCTGGAACACAGCCCCAGTCATGAGCACCAGTGCACTGCTGGGGAGCGTTACAAAACAGCCGGTCGAACAGTAACATTTCCGCTGCTGTGTGGAATGGTGCGTCTGAAATTCGGCTTGTAGAGAGCAGTGGGGGTTTTTATGTGTTGTGTGGTCTCCATCTATTGATACAGACCTGATCATTACAAGTTGTGAAAACTTCACAATTGTGATCACAGTTTGCTCTGAGATGTGTATAGCCAGAAAAGACGCAATCTTCTTTGAGATACGAGAGTGAAGTGGGTGGAGCTCCTCCCTTGAGTTCCAGGCAGCACACTTCTCTGGGTGTCTGTGTGAATGTCGGCGAGGTGTGACATGTGGCGTGCAGGTGTCAGAATAGGCAAGATGCTCTCCTTTTCAGCTGTCATCCCCATAATAAGTATAAGAGGATATGTGACACTTCAGCTGTGGGGCTGCGCTGGAAGTGAGTCAGTTGGACTCGGATGCACTTTGGTAGCAGATGTAATGGGCATACTTTAGAAGTGGATGTAACGGTGGATGTAATGGACGTACTGTAGTATAGGTTTGCTTGCGAGTTTTCTTTGCTGAAATACTGGTGGCCTGAATGGATCCTTTCCACCTTTGGGAAAACCAAGGTGTTCTGAAAAGTGTTTGGCGGAAAATGAAACCCCATGCAGGTGACAGGTTTTCTGTGTGCCACTGAGACTGCTGTTTGTTTGAGAACTAACGACATATAACGTGCTCTACAGCAGCGTTCCCAGTACTGGTCTTGGGGCACGGGTTCAGTGTATACTAATTTTTCCTCTGAGCTATTAATTACTTAGGTGTGATAGAGGTTTTTTGAAAACTCATCATGGTTTGAAATCACAATACAGTTAACTTCCCATTAAATCCTGTGTTATGAGAGGTGTCTTCATGCACATATAAAGGGTTTAGGAAAGGGGATCTGCCCCTCTGTGTTGTATTCTTTTGAAGTTATGTAAAATCATTTTTCGGCCACATGGATGTACTTCTGCATGAAACCAAAATGTTGGTGAAACAGCACTAATTGACACATATGGCTCCATCTATTGCTAATATAGAGTAGCACACATTAGTGTGAGTAATTGCGTAACTGCAACATAGCAATCTGTGAATAACTGCCAGTAGGCCTGCCCAAAGGTGACCACCAGGCCTTCGTATAGTAACTTGCATTAGTCAATGTGTGGGGGTTACAACAAGGATGTAGGACCCTACGTTTTGCCTCAGGCTCCCTCAGCACTTTACTCCAGAACACCCTCTAATTCCCAGGAGCTGAGTCTGTTTACCATGCTGAGATGGCCAAAATGAATCCTCCAACTGCCAGAATGTAAAGGCATTAACACCACTTGAGTGTTCACCTAGCCCAGTCCCTTCTGATGATCACAAAGTCTGTATCGCAAGAAGAGGGTCTGGGTGAAGTCATCAGTGCAAAATCTGCATTTGGGCTGCGTGCGTGTGCCTTTGTGTGTGCCTCTGTGTTTCCGTGTGTGCTTTCATGTGCCTGTGTGTGCGCTTGTTTTCATGCCTGTGAATAATCATAACAAGACATACTTTTCCACAGCTCATTGACGTGACTGTTATGACTATTTTCCAAACATATATTCCAAGAAAAATGGGATCAGAAAATGTTTTTTTCATAACATGCTCTCAGGAAATGTGGAAAATGTTATTACAGTTTCAGGACACAAGCTTTGATAAGCAGTTGTGAAAGCCCTGTGGATGTGAACAGATGTCTGCATCAGGCCTGAAGTGCAGGCTGTGGGCCACCCCCCAGTCAAACCACAGGTCAGACCACAGCGACACTGACAGCAGTCGACTGCCTAACGGCCAGAAGGTGGAAAGGCATCCTCAGGCTTATGACACCAGCCTGCCATGTCCTCAGCTATATTCATTTGCCTGTTTTTGTAGTTTGTGTTACAATAACAACTGTATTCTGAGTGAGGTAACAATCAAACATTGCGGTCATTCGGATTTGTGGTTGCTAGGTACTAAGTGCGCTATGCATCTGATCCTGCATCAGGAGCAGAATCTTCCAGTAATGTGTTGGGGTGAGGGTTAGGGGTGGGCAAGCTGATCTTTGATCTGTTGTCATGGGCTTAATGTGCCTGGAGGCTATCATTTTACAAAATACCCAGAGGCTGAATGACCAGTGGCATTCAGAAGGTTGGGTGTAAATTACACAATGTGTAAAATGGTGAAAATACATGGTTAAATCTGAAGCAGTGGTTTTGTGAAGCAAACCTAATGTGCATGTGGTGTAATTAATGTACCAGTATTCCATATTTGAGTGGTATTTTCAATATCTAAGCAATGGATAGTCTTACGGGTGACTGGGTAATGGATTGTCCCTGCCCGTCCCAGGCTAGTTGCTCCCAGGGGGTCAGGACCGGATTTCTCAGGGCCACTTTGTGCTCTGGGTCAACCTGTCAGAGGTCTGCGATCTGTCTGAACCGGCCAACATCACCTCATAAGGGCAGTGCTAAGCCCTGCTCCCAATACAAGCAAAGTCATGTAGGGTAATGCATGCATGCAAGTCCACAGAGCTGTCAGGGCTTCCAGCCACTGTTTCAGATATCTTAAAAGAAAAAAAAGTAACTGTAGCCCTCATTTCTTTAAATATTAAAAGTGAGAAAAATAACTTTAATGCAAATGGTGTATGTCTCACATCTTTGTCCAGAGTGATATGCTTCATTGACCTTTGATGACACTCCTTTTCATGAATAGGTTTTCATTTTTTTTTTCCAAAAGAATTATGTTGAAATATTCAGCTGGGAAAAACCAGGAGCTTTACATGCTGTCTGTACACTTGTGCAGACTTGTTTTGCTTCAAGGGATCGGCATGCAGCGGAGAAGCAGCGCAACTGTTGATCATGGCCGCCAAGTCCTGTTTCACTCAACACATCCCACTCACTCTTTATCTGAATCAGCATTTATCTGTGTGTAATGCAGGCCTAGTAGTGATAAGTCTGTGCATAAATATGTTAAATGTGCTGTGCAGATTTTAGATATGAGTGCCTTATTGAAGTCATCCTGATTTAATTTGATGGGAGTCGCACCACTACTAATTTTTGATTTAATGTAGTAATGTGATAACATTCTGTACACTCAACACCATGTCACAGAGCTCCAGCCAAGTTCACATATGCTGTGTTCTTGTTGTGTGGCAGTGACATTGCTTTAACATGTAAAAGTAGGAGGATCTGAGAATCAGAAAAAAATGCTCTGTGGATGAAGAAGTCTCTTGGCACGGGCTGTCCCTTTAAATGACCCCACAGAGCTGAAGAACAGCCTCATTATTGCCCTGCCTGGATGGACATTTTGTCATTCCTATTACTCGCTTAACATTTCTTTTGAATTTTGGCCCACATTGCTGTCTAATCTCTGTAGCAATGTGTCCACAAACCGTCCAAATGTACAGTATGCACATGCTCCTGAGGCATCACCTTACCCATCTGCCCAGCTGATTAGGATCCTGCAGCAGCTCCAGAGCTGCACAATTAAAAAATATGGCTGAATCATATATTGCTCTCTGACACTCAAAATACCTAGCACATCATTGCTTTATATATTTATAAGGGAATTCTGAATATTCCTAGTGTGCAGAAAAGTGAAGGTGACCCTTTCTCAGGACGATGCCAGGATTGGTTATCTCTTGCTCCCAAGAGCTCCTGATCTTCTTATCACTAAGTGGTTGGGGGGGATCAGAAATGAACCCCTGACCCCAGACCTGTCCGTTTTACCATTTGAACCGTCAGCCTGCTGCACCAGGCAGATTAAATGTAATTGAAGATCTATTCCTAATTAACTGTCTGCATTGTCTTCACTTGACAGCGAGGTAAAAGGCTGATTTGTTAAGGCAGAGGTAGCCAAGTTAAACATAACGGGGCCCCTTGGGGTGAATCCATGAACCCATCACTGAGTATCTCCAGCGCAAGCCAGGAAACTTCCAGCATTCAAGCAAAAAACAGCATTTAGTGTGAGAGACATATCTTAACCAGTTATGCCATGGAAAATAAGGAAGACTGACTTGTCAAGGATGCAGGACATTGACAGCTCCCTGTTCATAACTCATAACTTTGTTCTAGAGACGGTGCAGGTATTGATCATTGTTCACGTATGAACAGGAGATGTGAAAGATGTCAGCAGTTCTGCAGATAGAAAGTGCGGGGTTGTTTCTGAACTGGTTGAAACTCACAGCTGCGCAGGCAGGATGTAGAGGTGGAACCAACGGAATCAAACCTGGGGTAAAATCACTGCTATGGAGGAGTCACCACTTTCAGCCACATAGTTTACTGAACACCACCGCTGCCTAGAAGAGTTTGAGATATTTATCTACCAAAGAATATTTCTCCTTAAGATATCGCATTTCATGTGCTTTGTGACTTTAAACTTGTAGATTTGGTTGATGTTGTGCATTTAAATACCATGATGCATGTACAATCACAGGACATCATATCTTATCATGGTAGGACCTGGTATGTTCTCTTGTCTTTCACTTTTGAAATGTATGAAGATGCATTGAAATATTCCAATGAAAAACTTCTGCCAGTTTTGACAGTAAAAAAAAAAAACTTTAAATTGTGGATAAACTAATCTGTTTGCAGACTGCTAGAAAGCTCAGCACAGCAGAATATATCCATATGAGAACACACTGCTTTGGAGGGAAAGTATTTTCATTAACATAAGAATATTTACGTCTACGTGTTTGTAATTTGTCTTTTTGTGCTCTTGAGCAGAGAGCCTGCTGCCTTTCTCGTGTAGCAATTTGCATTGTTTAGGAACACGCCTTCACATCCTGGGGGAGGAGTCCACGGGGTTGGCTTGCTGGAGTGTTTGTTGGGTTGGTGACGTGCGCAGGATTGCACAGGCTGCTGTTTTGAGGCCTGACGTTTGGGGACTATTAATAGCTGGTGCTATTTTCAAGTGTGGCCCAATTAGGAGGAGAGGAGGGTTTATAACCCGGCGGAGGCCGTGTGGACGTGTCCCCTGAGGGGTCCGTGGGTGGGGCCGACCCTAGGGAGATGATCGTACAGTGGGCATACTGGACGCCTCACTCCACACTCCAGTTAGGGTGTGCCTTTCTCCTTTTTGCCACAGAAGGAGTGTATATTGTACTGTCAAAGCGTAAGTGTTAATTATATGTGATGTATACCCTAAATTTATGAGATTCATATATATAGTACCACATAATTCATTTTGGTTCAGGCAAACATACAAACACACACAAAAGCATACATCATGTGAGTCAAAGGTTGTTGTCCATGTAATGTAGATTAAACATTCTGTGCTTGGTCTTTTTCAAATACTAAACTTCCTGCTTGGCAGTTTTTGTTTCTGCAGACCACAGAGACATTATGTTAAGCCCTTTTCTGTCAGTAAATATTTAGGTCTTTTGGAAACAGATGGAAAAAGAATTCATGCCTAAATTCACAGAACAGAAGGATTGCTGTGCTGTGCTGCGTGAGTGTGTTTCCCTCTGTGTCCCTCAAATGGTTAAAGGGACATTAGTGTGTACTTCAGGATGGACTTTGAAAGGATCTGGGAATTCTCCTCTGATGCTTTTACATTCAGTAACAGCACTGAAATCAGAGGCTCATATACGTTCAGCGTTTTGTCACTTCCCTGTGCTGGTTTTCACAACTAAAGGGATGTGTGGGTGATTTGCCCTAAACCAATAATTGAGTTGAATGATTTAATGCTGAAAATAGGTTTTCTCTTAATAATGCTTTTGTCTTTCAATTTTAAGCGATTTCAGAAAACATCCAAGAATATGTCCTATTGTAGCAGGCTAAAAAGTCATAAACTTCATGGATCAAGGTCACATTTTTTTAAGTACTCGCTAGCTAGGTGGCTCGATGCAGTCCATTGGCTAGCTAGCTAACTGTTGCTGTAATTTCACAGAGGAACTTGGTATGGTTTGATAAAATTACAGTTACATAAAATGTAATTGCAAGTTATATTTCAGTTGTAACATTTGAAAGTGAAATGTCAATATCATGAATTGATATTTTAACTTAAGAGCTGCAAATTTACTAAATAAGTTTATCAATAACTAAAATGAGTTATTGATCAGTTTAAAAAGATCTATAATTCAGTCTTAACATGTTGCTATTGATTTGCAGGGTTAAAATGTGGTATCAGTTACCTTCTCAGCATCATTTTGTCCTAGCTCAAAGCATGCTGATGGAAAACGAAAGGGAGGCTTCCTCAACAGGCAGTACCACTCTTCTGGCACGTACGCAAATAACTTTCACCTCACCGCACTCAAGTTTCTCAACTCAACTTTCTGGAAGTATGGAGAACAACAAAATGAAAAGCCCTTACTACCTTGGATTTTAATAGACTGTTTTCATCAGTATTAATTGGATGACTATTAGAAATGGTCACACCTATTGCAGTTTTACACAATGCTAGTGTAAGCTACTTAAATAATAAAAAATCTTAAGTTAATAAAAATAACATGGAAATATAAATTGCATGATTTTTTGAGAGACACTGTATCATACACAGTTGTATTATGTTTAAATAAGTCACTGTGTTGCACTCTTACTCTACTAATCTTTATCACACACATTTTATGTGACTAATAAATGCATGATTACAACAAATCAGTGCTCATTCAAGTTCAGGAACATAAGAGGGTTTCTTGAGCACATGCTGTAATTTGTTTTGGAGAGATCTTATTAGCTGCAGAGACATCACCATTAAGCTTTATGAAAAACAGAGGCCTGGGCTGTATGTTATTTATTAAGAACTCCGCTGCACTACCTCATTTGTAATTCTCACCTCAATATTTCAGAAGTGCTGGAAGCCTCAGTGAGAGGCATTCTTTGTCTTCAGCATCTGACAGTGCTATTTGCTTTTAGTTTAGTTTAGTGAGTTGGGCATGCTTGGTTCTCAATTTTAAAGAGTTTTGCTGAAAGGAAGCTGATAAACGGATTCCGATTCTGGACCCCCGCCAGGCTGGAGTCTAGCTGATCTTCCAGTCCAGATCATCAGATTATCAGTTATGATCATTACCTTGCCTTCTCTGCTAATTAACAGTAATGGGGAATTACTGTTAATTAGCAGAGAAGGCAAGTTTTCCATAACTAAAAACGGTTCTTCAGCATCAAGGTACTGCCTCTAATCTATCTTACTATGGCTTTTATGTGTATCCTTGAAGACCCCTTGTCCTTAAACTGTTTCCTTATCCTTAAATAGCCGTAACCGTTTCAATGTGTATGTTTGTCTGGCCTAATTTTGATTCTCCATTTGCAGAGGCTAATATGGTGAATTTCTGACACTTTTGATTTCCTGTCCAGTCAATATGTCCATACATTCCACATGGCTGCTTAATGCATCGGCCAGGTGAGATACAGTTGACGTTTACTGCTCAGGTCACCCCTAGTCAGTGGAAGGTGACCACAGATCACATGATGTCATAGACTCAGATTGGTGATAGTAATCAGGTGCAAAATGCATGCTGCCTGTCTTCTACTATGTGGTTGGTTTGAGATGCCCTGCGATATCACCTGCTTTCGAAGAGTCTTGGACTATGCTCTCGCTTTACTGAAAGCATGCTTCGCAACAGCTGCTACTGGTCTCAGCTTTGAGTGGTGCGGTCTCAGATGGCCCGTCCAAGGCGCTGCACCATGTGGTGATTGCAGCATTCCTGGCACAGAGTGACCTCACACCCTGGGGGAATGTGTCTCCCGGGGGGGGGGGAGAGAGAAATGTGTGGGAGAGGAGCACAGCTGACATGTGGGATCTATTCCGCAGATTTGGATAGCACAGAAGAAGGGTGTATAATATATATCTTATCAGGAGTACCTTCTGTAAGGTTCCATTCATCTCTGACCTCATCTGTGATTCTTTTCGTTTATCCATTTCACCTCTGCTCTGGTTCCATGGCCTATCCAGTCTCAAACTGTATTTTCATTCTTTTGTACTTTCCCATTTCTTGTAAAGTAGCCTTAGTCTACCCGATTTAATTCTGTGAAATGGCCTTAGTCTACCCCAATTAATTTTGTGAAATAGCCTTAGTGTACCCCATTTCATTTTCCCTTTGTCTACACCATTTTAATTTGTGAAATAGTCTTGGGCTGTGTCCCAAATCACATACTAACATACTGCATAGGGTGTGTAGTACATTGTGTATCTCTTGGTATACATCAATAAGTACGCAAGTATAAGTATGCATCAGTTGTGAACATACTTCTGTCAGAATTCTAAATGAACAAACTCTGACATTAGCTACAGGAGAGGCTAGGCAGCTTGGTGACTCAGCTGTCACAGGGTGGTATTTGAATAGTTACCTGAATAACATCTCCACGCCATCTCCCCAAAGCTGACCTGTTCTTCTAAGTTCACACATGACACTTTTGTCTGCTGTGGGCTTCAGAATCAGGTGTTTCAAGTCAAGTCGAGTTGTTCTTATGCAGGATGTTTAGTGTGTGTTTTCAAGCACCTGTGTGTGTAGGTGCACATGCGGGAGTCCTTTTTTAAACTATTGAAAAGCTGAAGGTCTCCTTACTCTCAAATGATGGATTTGGTGTTCCATTCCCTGGCTCAGGCTGTGGATTTATGACATAATACTAAACCTCTGCAGCTGGAAGAAGAGCTTCCTGTCATTGGCAGAGCTGGGGAATGTTTTTTTAACAGAGGATCTAGTTACGGTGAAGCCACTGCTCAGCTCTCTCCAACTGTTTATTGTACAGTCTTACCTTACACAATGGATAAGCATTAGGCAAAAGTTCTCTGCAAGAACATTTAGCATATACAGATTGTTGACATTAATGATTTGATAAATGCATTGGCACGGAAAAAAATATTTTAACTGAAGAAGTCTATCCTGACATACATGCTTTGATTAATAATCTTGATTATAACTCATATAATGTAAAATTAGACCCTGGCCACCTCTTTGACAAAATAAATTTAAAAATCCCCTTTTGACCATTATAAATCTCCTTGAAGAATGCTTCTGTAATTATAATCCCACCTAAAATGTATGCATATGCAAGCTATTTGTCTGTAAACAGGCAAATAAACCTTTGCCATTGCTTTAAAATCATGGTTAATTTGAGTTTTATGAAGTGAAAGAAAGTGAAACGGTGTGATTTACGAGCACTTTAATGTGCAGGGGATAACACCTACCATGTTGTGACCCTTCAGTCACATGAAGTGCACGTTGAAATGGCATCACAAATTTCAAGCACGTCTCAGAGGGCTGTGGCTGTCAGTCAGGTTGATTTCATTTGGGATGATTCCCTTCTGCCCGGGCCTGTTTTCGTTTTAGTTGTATTGGCTAAACCTAATAAAATGATTCAAAAAACAGGTGTCAGAAAGACCAGCTGCCATTTATACATTTCTGAAAATAAGAAAATAAGGGTTAAATGACACTTGGATGCATGAAGAAAATTCTCATAATCAGAGCTCTACATTACAAACGTACAAAAGGTAATAAGTCAAACAGAACTTGAATTGTCTGTGTGCATTACAATAAAAAGTTTAAAGTTGCTTTAAATAAATAACCTACGCGAACGTGCAGCTTTGCACAAATGGTTCCTGTTTCAGGCCGTCTGAGCAGAGCTGGCCAGAGAGGTCTGTGTATGGCCCATCTTCAGACGCGGACTTTAACCGTGCCATGCTAAAGAAAAGATCTCTTCGGAGAAATGTCGGTACAGTTTCAATTAGGATTTACTTTAAATAGCCCTCGCTCGTGGTGATCCTGGCCGTGGCCTTTGCCCTTCTTCTGCTGGTAATCACCATAATCGCCCTCAAACATTAAAGCTCACCCCTGTGAGAGAAAGCACTGCTAAACAAATGGATCCAACAGAGCAGCTGTTCACAATAGTATTGACCAATGAAGATGAATACATACAAGTATACAGTGGTGTCCGTCCTGCAGAAAAAGTGTGTATAAGTCCTGCATTTGTTGTTCTGGATTATATTGTAGGTAAGAATAGTAAAATTTGTAGCCTATACTATACACTGTTTCTGCATTTTAGTAAATGGTGTGCCGTAGGGAAGGCAGAGTTCTAACATAGTGTACTTTAGTAAGTATGCCTCTCAGTCAGTGGGCTTTTTTTTAAAACAATGGCATCTATATCCCCACAGTCTTAACGCCTAGAAAGGATGGCGTCTAATGGTATTCACTCTAGTTCAGCCCTTAGAATTTTAATCTGCGCAAATATTTTGTTAAAGTCTCCTCAACTGGTGTTCCAGGTCTAAAGCCATTGCTACTGTAATTGAAAGGTACCTAAAACAGGCAAATTTTTCTTTGAAATTCATGTACACCCTCATAACGTGGCATCTGACTTACTGACACTGGCTGGAGCATCCATACTGGGAGAGTCCGACAGGCTGTTTGCACATGCGGGTTTTAAATGGGAGGGTGGACAGTCTGAATCAGGCAGGACTTGTTTCAGCATGGACACAGAATTTTCTTTCAATTCGAGGTGTTAGATTTCTTTACCCCTTGTGTTTGGATATTCTGTTTGTGCTTTTTTCAGCATTCAGGGTTCAGAAATGCATGGTAACTGAAACTAAACTTATGCTTTGTTGTATGAATACAGTCAAGCTGTGTGGTTCCCCACAGCTTGCAGTTTAGTAATGAGGATAAAGGGATTAGAGGGACTTTGTAGTCTTCAGATAAAAAATTGGTACAAACACAGGCAAATTTCTAACTCTACTGTATGTTCGTCCAGTGCTGCTGAAATTTCTCTTGCCCTTAATGATGAAAGTGTCTGCTGGGTCAGTGTCGCTATGTCCCGTGTGGCTTGGGTCCTGGTGCAGTCTTATACCGGTGCTAGTGTCAGTGACATTCTCCATAATTGAGCTCCAAATCATCATTAATACCATTAAGCGTATCAATATGCTCCCTTTCCTGACAGGGTTTAGGCTGCGATTAAGAGCTCTGATGTTCTTTATTGTTTGAACACCGTTTGAAGTTGCATACTTGTTCGTGCAAGCTTAAGCATAAATGGTTCTAATGAGGGCAGTGGTGATGGTGGCGGTACACTCTGTACTTTAGGTTGGTTTATAGCTGATCAGCACATGGTTAATTGCGCTTTAAAGGTCAGAGCAAAACACAGATATTTATTGGGGGGTCAAATTAAAGCCTTAATAATCCTCCTCTTGGTATTTTGTGGATCCCATGTATGGGTGATTACATTTTACATATTTTAAAACTCGTGTAAATATGTCATTCATAATGGATGAAATGGAAGATGATGTGACTGTAATATGGGGGGTTTAAGAAAGCTGGAGTTAAGACCTGCATCAAAGAAAGAACTTGTCTGCACTGAATGCTGAGATCTACAACTGGAATCATATCTAGGGGCAAAGCAAGAGGTGTGTTTCACCATCACCTTTTGGGGCTGTTCACAAGAATCCAAGTATAGTGGTTAACCATCTGTATATGTCTAACCTGTGACTGAGCAGTGAAACAAATAACCTAAAATGCACATGAATTTTTTCATTCCATGTTTCCCAAGTTAAAATCTGAATCAGTCCCAAAATTAAAATACAGTTAAAAGCAATGTTTACCAGGGACATAATAGGAGCAGGGCTCCATTAATCTTCACATTGCAGTACATCCCAAAGGCCCTACTTGCTTTTTGAAGTTTGATATCAACGTGAGCTACACTGCATGATTATATGTAAATACAGGCAAGGTTCCAACAGGTGAGTGTTGTGGCCGACTTACCATTTGGTCAAACATCAGCGACAGCAACGTGTCATGACATGTGAAGGGACATGTGTTTGCCGTAAAAAAATATTTTTTTATCTACAGCAAGTTTGCAACCAATGCCTCTTGCCAAAGAGCAAATATTTATTAATAATATTTCCATGTGGCTAGTATCTGTAACGGAGGGTGGGGTTATGAATGAGTGAGACACACTGGGAGATGTGAGAAAATTCCTTTAGCTGTTCTCACTGTAGTGACAATCAACAATCATATGTTGAAAGGTGAAAAAGATAAAGATACATATTTTGTTTATTTATTAAAACAAATAGGCATTCATTTTCTGTTTTTGAAAATATGCTATACTTTAATGATCTGACATACTGTTTTTACAGTGAGCTAACTAGTGTTGCCTAGCTAGCTAATGTTACATATGCATGTTTATAAACTGTAACAATATTACAGTTTAAGGCATTTTAAATGCCTTGAATCATCATATGAGGTGTAAGGTTGTGAATTGCTATATATTTTACTTAGCTAGTTGGATTCGTTTCAGTTGCTATGAATGAGCTATGGGCTTAAAATGTCATGTCACTTTTATTACTTGTACCTGATCCAAAATTTTGCTTGCACATAAATAAAAGAAACACAGTTGTTCTATGAATCTTGGTGTTTGAGACCTGTGGAATCTGGGTTCCATGGCTGACTGAACCACAGGCATCACGGTTTGAGGAGGGCTATTCAATGTCGCACAGCAATGCCCGCCTCAATCTGAGAGTTTAAGCTGGCCGGAGCTGAATGAAAACGCTGTGCTACTGTATTCTCTTTTTCCCCTCCTCCTGATAAATTACCAGTCGATACTTTCTAACAAAAGGAGTGCTGTCCTCTGGTGTGGCATGGAGGAGGGTCACATGACCCGGGGCGATGACATCATCTCCACGGGAACTGAGGTCGTGTTTGGCGGCGAACGCTAAAGATTGTTGCTGCGAGACTTTGTGGACCCCACGTCGTTATGTAATCCGAGGTTTGAAAGTGAACACACAGTGATTAACGCCGGCTAAAAATGCCAGCAGTCATGGAGCAGCCTCCTGCTTCTCTGGGGGGCAGTTATTTGCTGAAGGAGTGGGATTTATATGAACAGAAGCAAAGGGGTTTTCTGTGGTGTAGAAAAAGCGTGTGTAAATTATCCCCAAGTGGGTCTTTCTAAAACTTCCCTACCGGCGAAGTTTTAAACCGGCACAGTTCTTCAGCTGCATGACCGACGAGCTCACAGTATTCGCAGAAGTGTGTCATGTGGGTATTTCACAGCAAGGTCAATGTGTCTAGTCTTATACCACCCTCTGTTTTATGTGACTGCTTGTGGTGTTGTGTGAGCTGCGAGTTTCAATAAAATTCAGTCTGACATGGAGGAGATCCTCTGTGCTGAAGTTTTCTCCTGCTTTTTGGGTGGTGGGGCTGAAGGCTGAAGTCAAAATAGTCAAACTGTTGAGACCTAATCACAAGCACTGTGCTGACGGGCTGTCTCATCGTGAGATAAGCTAGTGTTCCTGCAAAGCCTAGAATAGCAGTCTGCTATTTAAAGATGGACTCGGCTAAAAAATACAACTGGACGTGAAGGTTCCCCTGCATATAAATACTCTCTCCAGACAGACACTTTTCCAGACTGCTGATTCCATGCCATTAAAGTGCTGGATCCTGGTGCCTGTTTTTAAAATACAGCTACACTGTGCTTCTTCAACCCCCCCAGTGTGTCTGATAGCCTCCTGTCCTATATCAGTATACAAGTGTATAAAGACAAGCTTGTACAGGAATTGTACAGGAGCTGTGTCGCCATTGAAACATAGCGTTTGCAAGGTAAGAGTCTGCCTATGAACTTAAGAGCTGCAAAGAAATGTCATGCCAGCAGACTGTGGTATTCAGTGTGGTGCGGTGTGGTATGTCATGTGGTCTGACCAAGGCTATCGCACAATATAGACTGGTCTTAATGGATTTTCAGCCAAGACTTATTATATATAGCAGGACAGGGAACACTTACTGTTGGACAATCATTTATTTTGTCTCAATGAGATTATTTTCAGACTTTTTGCTGTGGTTCAGGAAGGGAAGAGCACGCAGGAGGAGAAACTGAAGCACTAAATGAATGTGACGTAATGTATCTGAGTTTCTGAAGTGACATGGAGATTTCTTGATTAGATCAATCAACAGAGAGGATTGCAATGACACACACAGTCAACCTACGCATTCCTGAGGTTTGGGTGCTGAACCTACACTTTGCTGCTGTGTAGGATATGAACCCACACTTTCTCACACTGTGGAGTGCCCTGGGACTGACGTCTTTGCCCGAAGCATAGGTCTATAAGGGTAGTTTTGTGATGTGGTTAAGAGAGTATATTAATCTTCGCAGGTGTGAGGGTATGTTTCTCTGTTCTCTGATAAGTTGTGTTTCTCTTGGTAGGATTCATACTCCTTCACATGTGTGTCTGATCCCCTCTAGGAGAGAATGTCTGACCCTAGGGCTTACTGCCCTCTGAACTATGTGGGTTAATACACACTGTGCACCATATTAGTCTACTTTCCTATTAACACATCTGGGGGATTGAAATGTGAATATGTTTTATTGGGCCAGATCTTTTTTTTTCTATTAATACTTGTTCTTTTTTGCAGGATCTTGTTGCAACTGTCAAAAGTGAATGTGATATCAGCAAGAGAGAGAATATAAACACTTCTAACATGGCTGTGGCCGGATGTCCGGATTATTTTCTACACCATCCAAATTATCAGGTAATACTGTTCTGCCTGCTCCAAATGATTGCATCACAATTATTGCATCTGCATCACTACCAGTCAGACCTTAATCATCTGTTTTCATTGTAGGGTATATCCAAAAGTAAACAAACAAAATATTTTTGTATAAATGAAGTTTTACATATAGACATTTGCAGTATATAATATTTGACTGTGATTGTTTCTTGTTATCATGTAATTTTGCAGATCAGAGTTTAAGAAGATTTACACAGGGCAAAGTCAGGTATACTAGTTTAGCTCTGATTCAGGTTTATCCAGTTAACAGAGCACTCCTGACAGAATCGCTGGGAAAGCCTGCCCAAACTGGGGTAGAGGATTCTACAGAGGCATTCATATCTTCAGAAACTCTGGAAAGGCGGAGGTTGGTGGTGTGAATGCCACTTTTGAAAGTTCACCTCCAGAATAAAGGTCCTAAAAGGCTACTGCTGAAATGATTATCTCCTGTGTGCAATCAGATCTAGTGGAACTCTTTTAGGTGGATAAAAAGATATGCAATAATGTCAGATTCTCTCACATGATGCAGCTTGCTGCTGTGCTCCATACTCAAGATGGGCATGTTCTGCGCATTGAATGCACTGCGTAAGAGCCAGGAATGGTGCATTGTTTGACCAACTCTGTGGACCCCACAAACTCCAATGACATCATTTCTGTCAAGTGCCTGTCAAAACTGAAGACAATGTCTTAAGCCTGTATGGTGATGTAGATCTAAAAGAAGGCCAACATGGAGCTGACTGTGTAAAGTTGATTGTGTGTCAACTTGTTCGCATTATCTGTTGTCTGATTAGCAGTGTTTTAAATCCCTTTTGTCCCTTTTGATGTTCAAAAGCCTGATTTAAAAATGAAGGTTCCTTTACTAGTACCAATAGTCTTGTATCAATACCAGTATTGGTTTTATCAGTACCAGTGTTTCGTCAATAACAGTATTATCTTACTTACTCTGAAGATCACAATTCTCTGTGTTCACTATTTACCCAATATTCCTCTTTATCTGAGTTCAGAGAAGAAGGGACAATGTGCTCATTTGTCAGAATGAAAATACTCCATATTTCACCTGCAGTTTTCTTAAAAGGAAGGCCTGCTTCACGGGAAGCGTTTGAACCCCTTAAACCCTCTCTCTCCACCTCTGCTGGAGAACCTGGTGGTGAGGAACAGGGGGATGGGGGGTGGAACGTGGGTACTTTCGATGGACTCAGAAGAGAAGCAATTTTGTGTGTGAATGTACCTGTCAGGACCAATGGATTTAGGAGGAGAGCATGAATGAAAACCAAGACAGAATGAATGGCAGCAACACAGACGCACATTCCTTTCAGCTGAACGCATCAGGCCTCATGAGGTGGAACTTGACGCAACTAAAACCGTGGCCTCAATCAAAGGATTAACTGGCTTGTTTTGAAGAGCTTTTTTGTCACTGTTTGTTTCCACGTGCAGCAGGAGGAAACGTCCATCTGGGGTAGTGATTGCAGCATTACTCGCTTTGCTGCAGGGTTCCCTGTGGGAGCCAGGTGGCCTCGCACCCCGTCCCCGCAGGGCTGCGGTTCAGGGTACGAGAGGACACTGCCGCTGTTATGTAAAACAGGTCCGTCAGTGCAAACAGCTATATATTTCTAGTCAAACTGGGACATTTTTACAGTCTGAAATGATGTGCATTTATTTTCTCTGATGGGCTCATTTAAAGTGTCAGATCCTTTTAACATAAATAAGATGCAGAAATGGCCTCTTTGTGCTGAGTTATATAACTCTAGTAAATGTTATGGGATCCTGGGCCTGAGTCCAGAGTCAGAGCTGGGCCGCAGAATTGAGGAGAGCCCTCTACTGTTCTCACTAGCCTCTAGAACCGGATCTCCCAGCTCTCAGCTTGGCACCTTCTCTTGAATCCTCAGCAAAGCACTGACCTGTCCATTGGAGAATGCAGTCTGTCTGAAGTCAAACCCACGTACAGACCTTAGCAAAGCGGTGTGTCCTGGAAAGACTTCTCAGTACAGAAGTCAAGTCAGAGTGCTATGGTGCTTTATGGTCTTTTTTTCTGACTCTGGGTTTCTCCTATTTCCACTTAAAGCACAGTTCCTGGTTATAATTAAAGTTCTGAATGCACAGCTTTGTGTAGTGTTTCCCAGTAAGGGGGCACTGTTGAGTTGGGAGGGGGAAGTGTGACAGTGTGGTGGCCTGGCTCCACAGCCCTAAGGACATGACTGGAGGGTATGGTGAAGAAATGTGGTGTCTGGGTCTACAAACGTGAAATACTGAAGTGGACATTGCTAAGTAAAAGTCTGTCCTAGTACAGACATGTGATGTTTCAGACAATCCATGGTCACAGGTTTGTTACATGGGTATCCCAGGTTTTCATGAATCTAAATATGGTCTGATCTTCAGTCACTGCTATCAGGTTTTCCAATGCTTTTCCAGGATAACTCTTCATCCTGTTATTACAGTGTTAAGTTGAAATAGTTGAAATGCCTGTGTGTGTGTGTGAACAGAAGGGCCATGCGGTGTCATTAAATTCCAGCAGCCAGACTTTTCCCTGCTGTGTGTATCTCTGTTGGTGGCAAACCCATTTATTGGACATAATGTCGAATGTTTTATAATCTCCTTTAACATCAGGGCGATCAGGGCGAAACAAGACTTTCCTTGACCTCCTGCAGAGCTCATTTTGAGTGCAGAACAATACCAATTCAATTATGACATAATAGCTGACAGTAACTGTGAGTTTTCAAATAATTAATGAATAACTTCTGCGGTCTTGCTTAGTTATTGTAATGGTTTAATTTGATTTATTTATAGCAAATCCCAGAAGCAAAGCAAGCCTGTGTGTGTGTGGCTTTCCAGGAAGTGGAACCCACGTGGATATGTGGAGAGTGGATAAGAGCATGTCATGATCTCTTCTACATGTCTCGGCGGACACATCATTTTCCGAGATGAATATAGATACGTTTTTCCGCCATCATTTCAGGGACTTAGAAAATCGTAGGAGCTTGGCTGTGTGGACAAGCCGTGTAAGTATGGGGTTGTCGCTCCTGCTACAAAAATGGTCTTCGTGATACCAGACAGGATTCTGATGAAGAGAAAGCAGAAAGTGATTTTGCAGAGAGGGGCTGCACATGTACTCTTGGTTTATTCACCGCAGCTGAAAAGATTCTGAATCGCCAGCAGAGCGGCTGTGTTGACTTTGCCTTCTGCGCTGCTATAGCCATTAAACGTGCTATTCCCTGAACCTCGGCCGTATTCTCAGAGTTGTAAATTTTTCACCCCGAGTTTTATAGATGTTTACAGTGGGATTCAAGCGGGACTTTTGGCTGCCTGCAGTTCCTGTTCTTGGAAGTCAGGCTCTGTGTTCTAGGATTTCTTGGAAGTGGAAGATTGAAAATGTGGTTTTATTATTTTTTTCAGTCTTATGAAAAGCTTGGTTGATCTGTTTTAAATCAGAAACATTTTTAAATCTGGGGGAATGACAAATGTGCTGTTCTATATAACAGACAGTTCTGGCTCAATGTCTCAGCTTCAACCAGCAGAAAAAAAAAATTGTGAGCGCTCCAAAAGATTATGGAATAATCCTGTTAAAACAATATTTGTGTTCATTAAATACATAATTTGAATTAATTTGTTTATTGGTCTTGTTTTATGAGTTTGAAGTTTTGGTGCCAATGGTTTCATGTTTTTTTGTGTTAAATCTAGTCCCAGGAGGGGGCGCTATATTTCTTCAGTACTTGATTTCAGTGCTGTGTTTCCACTCCCAGAGAACGTCAAAAAAATTTTTGTCGCACATACAGATTGAGGAAAGGGTTTCTGGTATGCCCTATGCTCCAATATTTGTTTGATGTTTGTGTTGGCTGGTGTTGGGCTGGGACACTTTGTTGGGGTGCAGAAGATCACCTCTCCTTCCTGTCATCCACTGTAGCTGAGCTTTAAATTAGGTAAAGAAAAAATCAGTATTTTTTGTTGAGTATTCTAAAAACAGTTGGTTGGAGTGTTTTGGTTGTTGTTTACAAATTTCCTATATTTTGCATAAAGTTTAATTTGGATTTAAGGAGGATTCATCTTTACTTTTCAACCGGTTCCAATGCAGCAGTTCTGCAGATTTGCAAAGGAGTGTTGTGTATTTGCTTCAGGATCCTGGGCTCTGAATCACCCTTGAGTCAGTCCTCCCATCTTAGTGTGATTTTGAGTCATTACTGAGTCAGAGGACTCCCCACTGAGTCATGTGGATCCTTGAGTCACTCATTCCTGAGTCTGTGAATTTATTTATAAAGTGCTTTGATAAAGGTGCTGAAAGTATTTTCCACATTATACAGAATACAAAGAAATTTCATTTGACATGTTTGAAACAACAACGACTAACAAATAAACAAAACTGATAAACCAGAGCAGAACCAGCTCAGGCTAAAAATCTGCTGTAGTTTCCCATCCAGGATTCAAACTCTCAGCTCTCCAGAGATCATCTCAAGGTTTTTTTCTTCAATTGTTGGAGCAAGATTATAGCTAAGGCTAAATAAGTTTATGTGCCTGTTTGGGGGCAGAAACAACTCTGCCCATATTGTTTATTGTTTATAGGATCCCCATTAGACGAGCCGTACAGCCCCACTATTCTTCCTGGGGTCCAAAAAGTAAAGATACTCGATAAACATGCTCGATTTTACAGTAGAGTCCAGTTCCAGCACCTGCTCCCCTGCTGATTCTGGTTAGTGTGTCTTCATATTAACACTCACTCTCACAGTAAGCATGTAGGACTGGTGACTAGGGGGTTTTCGGGGTCAATGCCAGGTGTTGTCACACTGCTTTGAGAGTATGACTTCTGCTGGGCTGGTCCAAGTGTGGCCATATAGGGCTCTTGAGTTCAGGAGTAAAGGACGCTCTTGACAAAAAAAACATGACCATATGAGAGCAGCCTATGCTGAACAAATCCCTTTGTTATCTCACATTTAAATTAAAGTTATGGTAACACACTTTCTTGGTACATCATAGTAAGGTACTTTCAAGTCTTGGTCTCATGTGGGAGTGTTGTGGTGTTTTTTTTTTAATACAGAGCACGTAAACAGAAGTTTTTTATTCAGAAATTTTAGTATTATTGTGCCCTCAAATGAGGTACTTAACCCGAAGTGAGTACCAAGATAAATAAATAACAAAAATGTAAAAAGGTTGCACTGGAAAAGTGCACCTTCTAAGCAAGCGTACACTGAAGAGACTGCACAGGCTAAGCATTTTCTACAAATAAATTGTAGCTGACAAAGAAATAGTTTGATTTCAAATGGTCACGTGCTTTGCTTCCATATTATTTACTACATCTTAGCCATATATAGTTAATTTAGTTCTTATCTGTTCAGTTATAGCCTTGTTGGTAACTAGTGTACAGATCAATGATTTTGTCCACCTTAAGTAGGTGTGGTTTCAATTCAAGCATGTTGTATAACCCTTTGGACCACTGCTTCAGACTTTGTTTTCATGCCAAAACTGTACATTGTATTTAAACTTACAACTGCATTCATCTAATTAAAATGAGAAACTGGAAATAATATTGTGAATGCATTTTGAGCGGAACATAAAATGAGTTCATGAATAGAGAAGGTTACAGCCACACTCTGGCAGTTCTCAGAGGAATACATGGCACAGAGACGGATATTAATTCTCAACAGATACTTTGGGCTTTTTCCTAGAAATAATTATTAGCTTGCTTATTTATCATTTAGCATTGCTGAACTTGATTAAACTATTTATTTTGAAAATGATGCTAAATATCTGAAAAATGAAACATGGAGAAAATGTTTTGTTGGATGGTGCCAGTGCCAAATATTTGTTTTAAGGTAGGCAGCCAACATTTTCCTGGCTTTGATATGAAAATAAATCTGACAGTTTATGGAAATTAAAGATGGTTTGGTAAATGCTCTTTTTTCAGACCAACCCCAACTATGCTGCTCTGGCCTGGGATGAGGGACTTTTCCCAGAGAGTGCACAGAGATACAGAAAGAATTAACTTTATTTGAAAACTTTGCACATCAGTTTATTCAGTATCACAGACAGACACATGCACACACACACAAAATCTTAAAATTTAGATGTTAGATCTGGCGATCATCCAAGTCAGAAAGCAAAGGCATGGTTAATCTTGGCCCATACACTGCAATTCTTTGACAGCACAGAACTTTTGAAATGTATCAAGACTGTTTGTCATTTTTATTGAATTAGAGAGAGACAGAGAGGAGGGAGCATCAGTCTTGTATGTTCATGCCCCAAAGTATTTTGGCAACAGTGGATAACTCCTGTCATGCTAATAAAGCCAGTTTCAATCCCAAAGCCTTACGTCTTTGTGAGAGACTGACGGAGGGGGAGAGAGAAAGAGAGAGTGCTGTGCTCTGCAGACATGAGCTCACAGATGTTTTAAAGCCACATTAAAGGGTAAACCGGTCGCTCTGCGGGGCACCTTACTGGAGCTGACCTTTCAGCCGGTCAGGGCAAGGTCACTCTGTGGTGTTTGGGTGGAAATCACAAGAGATCAGTCTCATTCGTGTAATTGTCCGTCAGCCCTGTGCAGAGTGGACTGCATCCAGACTTCTGTCGGCAAGGACTGCTGCCTGTTCCTCTTTTTTATATTGTCAGATTGAGGGCAACCATCAGCATACAGGGACAGGACCGAGGGAGAGTATGACAAGTCCGATAACAGATAAAGATGACTATAATCTTATGAAAGCATGATTTGCACATGTGTGGTCTTGATCTCATTTTCTAGCAAAAAAAATTACTTGCCTAGTAGAATGTTCTTGTCCAAATTTTTTTTTCGATCATGTGTGTTTTATCAGCTGTTGGAGATGGATATTCCATGTAGTAATTTCAAGACATCTAAAGGTAGGAATTTATATGTTCAAGTACCATTGCATTTTGTACAGAGAAACACTCATGCGATACAAGGTCTGTATCTCTCCTCCACATCTCACTGCAGTAGTAACATGTTGACAGCCGAGAGATTTATTGCCATTCTAAGGACATCCCATGGCTTGCGGTGCGTTTTCGTAACTCCATTTGCAGACACAGAAGACCGCAATGTCACATTCTGTTCCTGAGTTCTTCTGTGAGGATCTCCACACATGTTCCACACTCATTTGTTTGGTGATGACTAAATGAAGTGTTTGTTTTTGTCCCGAGTACCAGAAGAGTTTTTAAGACCTTGTGTTCCTCTGCTGAGTGCTTTAATTAAGTTGGGTTTCATACCGCTTTGCTGTTTACGGTTGAGTTTTGAATGGGGCACAGTTTATGGTTGGGTTCTCTATCGGAAGCTGTTTATGGTTGGGTTGTATATCAGAAACTGTGTACACTTGTGTTTTGTATCAGACACTGTTTACAGTTGGGTTTTGTACCAGAACCTGTTTACGGTTGGGTTCTGCATTGGACATTGTATACAGTTGGGTTCTGCATTGAACATTGTTTATGGCCTATTTTTGTACCAGTCACTGTTTACTGTTGATTTTCGTATCGAACATTGTGTACAGTTGAGTTTTGTTCTGGGCACTGGTTTCAGTAGGGTTTTGTACTAGCTGTTTACTCCACAAAGCTTGACCCTGTTTAGCCTCCTCTGAAAACCTGACGTACTGGAGGGGGGGGTTGTGGGGAACGAGGTCAAGGCTGTTCCGGTCACCCGTCTGGCCGTCATCTCTGACGTCTCCTTTGAGTCGTGTCTGAAAGCCTCACTCATGAGAGGGAATTTGCTGATTCAGACCACAGTGGGAAATCCCACATTAATGTGAATTTCTGTTTGTAAATGTACACGCTCACATGCATGCACGTAGACACATATGCATGCGTACACAGACACACACGCGCGCACACACACACACACACGCATACACAAAAACTTTGCTTTGTCCCAGTCCTATGTCCTTTCTTACAGTGAAACACTGTGATTCATGTTTCAAGGATTAAGCACTCCTTTGGAAGAAATAGCAAGAAAGGTTGTATGCCTGCATAAAATAAAGACTTTTGCAGCAGCAGTTCACACTCAATTCATATGTTTCAAAAGGTTGTTGTGCTATACTGTAAGAATGAGGCAATGTGCGTTTATAGTTAGGATCAGTCCCCTCTCTAATGGTCAGGACAGGAGATCAGGGAAAGAATGTGGTGCCCCTGAATTTCTCATTTAATGGTCTTGGCGTGACGGTTCTGTCGGCTTTTGTCCCAGCAGGACAATGTAGACCGGGCCTCCAGTCACAGACCAGCGGATCTAATTGGGCCAAGTTTCCAGCAGCCGTCCAATCGGAACTCTCCCAATCATCAAGGTAGGTGTCCTCACAACGTCCACATTCCATTGTTTTTTTTTTTTTGTTATTCAGTTTTTATCAGCTTTATTATTTTTCAGATTTTGATGTTTTGTATTAATGTTTTGCGTGCTGTTGTGCGTACGTGACTGGCATTGTGCTGAATGTGTCCTGTAGTTAATGCATATGTCAGTTCTCTTAAGGTCATATTTAGATTGTAAGTAACCTTTCATTGTAGAAATGAAAGATGACTGCCAGTAATATAAAAACTGATTTGTATTTATGCATGTGACTGTAGGAAGTATAACCTCTTTGCCACATAATGGATATTTTCAACCAAGCTGTGTCTGTGTGCAATAGTAATAACATATTTCCTACACATGTATGTAACTATGGTAACTTGACAGTATTTTTGTGAATGGCACAATATTCTCACCCTGTTAGATGGTGAAATCCCCAGGGGTTTGAGATTACTACTACTGGCAACAGGAGAGAGAGAGAGAGAGAGAGAGAGAGAGAGAGAGAGAGAGAGAGAGAGAGAGAGAGAGAGAGAGAGAGAGAATGTGTGGGGGAGATGGCGGGGATGGATTTGGGGGTGGAGGAGACGCGATTTAAAGCCATTCTCACTCATTATATTCAAACCGGGATGTATATTATGCACTCTTCTGCTGTAAACATTTCTGCAGTTCAAAGGGTTGATTTTGAAAGACACGGGGTGCCAGTATAATTAAGCTTTCAATCTAATTATTCCATACAGAATTCATCCAGGATAATCGAAGCATGAGATTTAAGCACAATATTGACCCAGCATGGGAGGGAGAGTCTGAAGGATATTCAGATGTCTGCTTGTGGATGTGAAAGCTTGGTGCTGTCATGGAAATAAATGGAGCAGAAATTACATATAAATTTTTTTCCTATTTACACGGTGGCCTGTGGTATGAAAATGTGTCCGGGATGAAAACTCACTTTAGATTTGTTCATCATTTAAAAACAATAAGCATTCTGTTCCCTGAGTTCTGAAATCCTTTTGTATTTCTGTGCTGCTGCTGAATCCTGACAAACTTTTCCCTTTGGCTGTAACAAACTGACTGGGAATTTAGTGCTCTGTTGATTTAAAATTATGTGAAAACACCTGCCTGTTGCCGCACTACAGAGTTCATTAGATCAGCCACTACTTTCGGTCTCAGTCAAAGAATTACTGCGGGTCTATGTAGCATGTCTCAGATAAATATTGAGAATGTTGTTTCACAGGGTTCTTGTATTTGATTAGTACAGAGGAAAAATATCAAAAGTGTCAATATTTTGCAGTGTCAAAAATCTGTAGAAAGAAAGTAAAGAATGGTGATACAGTACACATCTCCATCACTACATTTACTGTAACACAGTGAGAAAGGCTAGTGGCAAGTGCCCCTTATGCGTAGATTTCTCCTTTGACACTTGCAGACTTTGTTGGGGATCCATTACTGGATATTTTCAGTGCAAAGTTTGTTATTTGAATCCAGTGGGAACTCACCGTTGGATTAAATTGCAAATCACAATAAATCACGTCCCTTGAGGAGAGCCTTTTAAACATGTAAATGCTGAATAAAATATCAAAATGTTCAGTTCATCTTGCAGTTGCTGTATAATGGTGCAGCTACCAGATGTGGCCTGAATCTGAATACTGCCTGTGGGATTGTTACATTTTGAAGGGGTTTTCAGTGAAACTGTGGCCTGTGTGGATCAAACAGACACCACCTCTGGACCCCTTCCCTTCCTTTTCAGCTGGATACCATATCACTTCATAGGTTTCATACACTCTGCTCTTTCCGGTCATTATTCAAGATGGCAAGTCTAGGAAATATGGTGATGGAAGGGTTAGCCGTGGAACTCCCTTTTCCTCTCTGTCTCTCTCTCTATGCCTCTCGCTCTCTCCATCTTTTGTTGTCTCTCTGTCCTTTTCTCTTTCCCTCCTTTTCTACCTCTCCCTTCCCCTTCCCCGCTTACCCTCTGTAAATATTATGATTTGGGTCTGACACTACAGTGTACCAGGAGCCTTCTGTGAGCGCCCCTGCTGTCTTATAATTTTCCTCAAATTTTATATCCCAATAGAAGATAAGTCACTGCCCCCTTCCCCCTTCCTCAGCAGGCGGTCTAATGGGGCCTCTAACTCCAACCCCTTTTATAAAAAGCTTATCAATGTAATATTGCTTGCATCATGTCACTGCTGAACCTTGATAATGACTGTTTAGATTTGAATACCTCTTTCTTAATTAATTAGACTGATTTAATTAATTAAAGCCAGGGAAAAGGACCCTGGTCACGGAGTATCGCTGTGGCCATCTTTACTCCGATACTGTGTACTAGTCTGAAGTTAATACAGCACTCATTGCAATCTTCACAGTGTTGAGTTTCAGCAGGGAGCCAACTCCAGCAACTATTAAAGAGCAATGTGTGTATAAATGCTGCCATATTGGGTTTAACAATCCTTATGTTAGTCTGCTTTTGGCATTATCTCATTAAGTCTTTTTCTGCTCTCTGTATAGGGCGGTATGCTGTAGAGCATGAAAAAAACCACCTGCATGCCTGCATAGTTTTTATACTTGAGAGATAATCTGCATTGCTGATACTGTCAGCCCAGCAAAGCATTGCAGCTGACAGCTTGATATCATAGCAAGTTGTGTTCGTATACATGTTACATTGTGGTTTTTGGAACAATATTTTCCCATTTTAACTGGAACAGAGCAATGGGCTCCAATTAATTTGTTTGGTACACCAGCTGTGTAGTTTACCGTTATTCATTTTGAAGATCACTCTTTAAGAGTAAGTTGTACCACTTGTACCACATTTTATTTAATTAAACACAGACAGCTGGATGTTTACTAGAACAACTGTATGCCATTTCATGGCTGAAGGACCTAGCAGCAGCCTTTGCTGAATTCAGTCCTCAGACTTTCTGCTATCAGGCTGCTCTCCATGATACTGATGCCCCACTGCAGCTTCAGTTACCCCTCAGTTACAGGTGTGAGCACCAGCCTCTTGCTCGGACCTCTATGATCTTTGATTCCATGAGGTCATCAAGAAGTCCCAGTTTAAGACAAACTTCAGGGTCTCAGTCCCTAAGCACAGGTGGGCCTAGGCTGAACCGTGCCTTTTAATGCTTCGGCCCGGCTCGGTTTGGCTCAGCTCGGCTCAGCTCAGGTCTGCACTGACCCTGTAATGAGAGGACAGGAGAGGAAGCCCTGCTGGAAGGCCCTGTGGAGTTCTGCTGCTCAACCTGTGCATCCAGCTCTGGGCCTTCAGCTGTGGCAGGGCTTCCGTGTGGAGCTACAGGATGCCCATCTCTGAATGCCTCACATCAAAGGAGGGGTTCCACCGGGGGGTATGGGCTAGGGGAGATTAAGAGTAAGTGATGTAAATGAAATGCAGTTCTTGAACCGATTAAGGGGTTTGTCAGGAACACTCTTCCATTAACTTTGATTGTTCTTTGATTTCTGCTTATTTCTCTCTCTCTCTCCTGGCGTGTTGCATTCTTTCTGGTCTCCCAGCTCTCTCCTGGATTTTCGGTTCTCACTGTAATCTGTCTACATCACTGTGCAAGGCAACTTTATGTCACATCAGTGCTTTAGGTATAATAGCTGGATTTATAACATTGCTATCATGTTTACAATGAGCTTATACGTTGGCCCTTAAAGCTATTTTTTGAGGCCAAGGTGTCAAAACCTCACTACTACAATGTCTGCATTACAGTAGTACTGCTCCTGTGACTATATATGCAGCACTAATAGTCTGGTAACATCTGTGGTATTGACGTTACTGTGGTACTGTCATACCTGACGACTGCAGAATGTGCACAACCACCTTAGAGTAACAGAGTAAACGCTGGGGTAGTTATGTAGTGCCACATGTTCCACTGCGCTCCTCTCCCCCTCCGTTGTTCTCTCATCCTCTCTGTCTCTATTTCTCCCACTCTCCCTCTCTCCCTCCCTCTCTCTCTCCCTCCCTCCTCCCTCTCCTCTCTCTCTCTCTCTCTCTCTCTCTCCCTTTCCCATGCTAAAACATGTCTCTGGGAATTTGTTCTGTGCAGACTGAATGGTTCCAAAGATCTTCTGTGGCCTGAACTCAAATGGAAGTGACTACACAGGATGACACAGCCTCAAGTGACTGCTTTCCTTCAGCGATTGGTGTGGTGCACCTAAAATGCTAAACACAGATTGTCCTGTGCAACCACATCAGTCTCATGCAGTACTCTGTCACCATCTATCTTAGAGGTGTGAGTGACACTAACACTTATTTTGTGGACTTCGATTGTCCTTAATAATATAGGATTCATATTACACATTGCATGTTCAAAAAAGCATTACATGAAACTAGAAAGGAAAGTTTGAGGACAAATTTTAAGCTGGCTTGAAAAAGAATAGAATAGTAGTAGCTAGTAGGTACAAGCTTTGTTCGTGAGACGGTCTGTATCCTTCGCTGCTGCAGTGGGCTCGTTGCAATGTCAACTGCACGTGTTAGAATGTTCAGGTTCTGAACATCCTATCCATGTTAACGGAAAATTTGTGATGTAAAGTTCTAAATATTTCAAAAACATATTTTAGGTACTTTACACACAAAGCACTGCAATCCCATACAAGCTGAAGGTATTGGCCAAGTTTTGTAAGTGTAGCTGAAAAGGCGGAAGGAAAAAGAAGAAGAAATAGGAAGAACAGTAAGTGGCTTTTTCAAGATAGCTTAATTAGAGAACGTATTCCCAAGGGGCTCAGCAAGTTAAGCTGCTTGTTCCACCCAGGCTGAGTCTTACAGCTCAGACCCAGGTTCAGGTGGGTCTCTCATTTACAGTGGGTTTTATTGGCCAAAGTCTGCAAAGACTTTCACTGCTGTGGTGCACTCTAGTGGCTTATGGGTCACCTGCGAATCACTTGGTTGATGTCAGTGGAGATGCATCTATTCTCCAATCACTGTTTGGGCTGCATTCAAGTGTGTTAGAGGATTGCATTCAAACCCCTTCAGCATCCCTTTGCAAGTGTGCAAGATGTTGCAGAGAGGTGAGCTTCCTAATTGAGAAAAGGAGAGGAAAAAGTATGAAGAAAATACTAAGAAAAGAAATTGGAGAATGTATTTTGTGTTTTACAAGTGAAAAAATTAATTTTGCATGTGAATCACATGTGTCACAGCAGATGTAAATATTATATCAGTTTACCCTTGTTTAGTGTGTGCGGAAGGGAACTACAGCACAACAGGAAGACCACGAAGACCTAAGACATTCAGACTGAAGGTTTTTTTGAACCTATCAGGTGGTGTTTATGGTTATGGTTATGGTTGTTACCTACATTCCATGATCTCTGAATGATGTGTTCTCTGTCAGTCTGTCTGGCTCTTGCTCTGTCTCTCTCTCTCCTCTCTATCATTCTCTTCCTCACCCCCTCCCTCTGGGCATATTAGGACACGAACCAGGGGTACAGTCCCCCGCTAATGCGGTGTCCCCTGGTGAACTGCGCTCTTCGATGTGGGAGGTGTCTGGGTGACAGAATGGGTCCAGTGATTCCTTTCACTGCGAAGCTTCCCTCGTCCCTGTGCATTCCTCACGTCCGGCCCGCCACTCCAGCGGGACGCTGCCATACGAGGGGGGGGTCTCACATCCCCGCAGCACCCCTTTGTCTTTACATCATTTGCATGTTAATTGCTGGCAGCTGGAGGGTGTGTGTGTGTGTGTGTGCTGGTTGCTGCGGTACAGCCTGTTTTTGGCCTGGCTCAAATATGAACAACACTTTGAATCTGAACATTCACCGCAGCTTTTTGGTGGCCTGTTTTTGTTATTGTTTTCAGTTAAAGATAAGAACCATAAATAAGAGCCGCCTGAGTGCAGTGGAGATAATGAAATAGATTTTCTTTCTTAAAATATTACTCTTAAAATCATATTTTGCTACTGGTCAGACCAAACATGCACTTGAGGTCATTGTGATATTATTTAGGTTGTCTTAATCCTGATCGACATTTAAAGAAATCCACAAGCCCTGGGGGAAATCAGAAAGAGGGGACACTTTGTTGCTTGCGATGTGAACAACATCAAGGTTTTTAATGTATGCAGCCATTCTTGTGCTGAAAAAGACCATATGGCCCTGCGTGAATGTAAATGGGTTGTTTTGGCATTGTCTCATTGACCAATAATGTGAAACATCCACAACCGCTTTTATGCAGATTACTGACAGTCTTGCCTTTCTTTACAGTAGACAAGTATGTAGCCGTGTGTTAACAAAGGAGCAGCGTCGAGTTTGGGATGAAATGCAGGGGGTGTGTGTGGGGGGGCGGGGGATTTGGGGGCACACAGTGTCCTTACTCCAGAGTCACAGCTCACTACTGCCTGGATCTTGCTGGCCTCATTTCGCTGCACCTCACCCAAGGCATATCAGGGCACTGTTCCTGCGAACAATGGTTTTGGCTTTCATTGTCTTTTATGCCTAAATTGTAGCTGACCCCTACATTGTCCCGGGCCACTAGAAGTTAACTGTCCCTTGCCCTGGCCCTCAGAGTCGCCCACCATAAATGAGCATCATGTTTTGGGCATGCAGAGGAGTGTTTTTTTTGTGTCAGTCACTGACAAGCGTGTGTCCAGATGGCTGTGTTTTTCTCACATGCTGCGTGTTCTACACCTGTATCTCTGCCTGCTGCTGCTAGCACACTGTGGAAGTGAAGCACGGTAAATATATTTTCAGAAATCTGCCGCAACTGGACATGGTTCATATGCTAATGCTATGACTGGGAACATAATATGAAATAACAATGAAGTGCATGTATAATAGGTTTAATGGGTTATAGATCACAAAATAAACGATTGGCTCTTAACCATTTCTTACTGAATATATTGTAGAGTGTATACTTGCATGTCATTTTGGAATTTGTGGCTTTTCAACATGTTTTCCACTTGATTTATGTGTTTGCATTTACAGTTGAAACAGCAGGTCCATTTAATGAAGGCACCGGATACATTACCCATTAAACCTGTAAAGATGTATAAACATAATGATATGAATCAAAATTAAAATCCTTAGAAAAACTGATTAAATTACATTAAAAGTTAAAACTAGTTAAAACTAACTAAAATATTCATCATTTACTTTCAGCCTGCAACAACTGATTCAGAATCAGCTTACTCAACCCTAACACTAAACCCAACCATATTGTGAAAAGGCTGAAACAGATCCCTTGTGAGTGGGTGTGGAAGAGTCTGTTCACCAAATATATTTGAGCCTTACTATTTAAAAGACTGTGCTTGCAAAAATGCACAGTAGTTTAGCCTAAGGAGGCTTGGCTGATCATAAAGCAGCTGTCTGTAGTCACAGTATTTGTAGGGCTACTCAACCCTGATCCTGGACTGGTTTGTCTGCAGGACCATAAGCAAACATGTGCTCAGTTAGGTCATTGTTGTCTGAACTGGACTAATTGAGCCATGCCCAGGGTTTATACAATGTACAGAGAACTGGAAAACCATCTGTATTGTGGACCCCAGGCCCCAAAGCTGCCTCTCTTCTTTCCTTATGCCAAAGATTCCTGTGGCACTTTTAATTTCTCTCATTTGATTTTTTCACACTTCAGACTGTGATCGAGACAGCCAGGTTCATAACTCAAAAGATTGTTGGTTTGATGTCCACACTGGCTACTACTGTCGTACCCTTGGTCAAGGTGCTTAACTCACATTGCCTCAGCAAAGTGGTGGTATAGTGGAATAAATGGTTAATGTGTAAAAATTGTAAGCTATGTAAATCTCTCTGGATACAGCATCTGCTGAGCAAAAAAAGCTAAAGTAAATGGAAAAATTCAGTATTCTTATACCTGCCTATGAGCCAAGACCTAATACACAATGTTCCTTAGAACAAATTGAAGTTTTGCTGGTGCATGTAATAAGGGAATTGCATATCTTTTCTTTTAATTAAAGAACTTGAATGTGTGCTGTCAACGCCCATGGATGTAAATGGGTTTTTAAGGATAAGATTTCTGTTCCTTTGGTCTCTTGCAGAGGAGGATTTCATCAGTGTGTTGCCCAGTTAGTATCTGCAGGGCCATGTCAGGTCCGTGCTGTCTGCAGTCCTCTGTGTGCCTCTCCTGTGCACTGCATCTGCCACGTATGAAAACCTCCCAAAATTCACATGGGATTTTTACACTGCTGCCAGGAAATGTGGTCCATTGTTTAGCCAATCGTTTAGCCGGAACGACAAGGGGTGTGTCTTTGCGTTTCACCGGGGGGAGGAACTTTGTTGTCTTTCATTGGTGAGCAGACACTCAGAGTATCTCTGCATTGTGAGTCACTTTCCCGAAACCCAGTTTGGTAGCTGTGAAATACAGTGTCTCCGTGAGGCTGCACATGATGAATGACAGGTGTGAGAGACGTGTGATTGGTCAGCGCTTGGCTGTTTCCCCTCGTTCCCGATGTGAGAGATGTGGGGTAAAGAAGTGGTGCTGTCTGCTTTTTGTGTCTGTGTAGTTTTGAAGAGAAGGGAATTTATGGTTGTAATATCGGGCGACCTGTCAGAGAGAGACTGGGATCTGTCCTCCAGGTAGGAATAAAGGTGTTTATGTCCCAAAGCTCCTGCCCTTTAGCACTGTGTGTGCTTTCAGATACTGCTGCAGAGGTGCGCCAGCCCTTATCTGTTCACTCAGACAGCCAGGTGGGTAAATTCAAACGACACGGAGCCAAAACAATGGAGCCATGCTTTCATCATCCGCCTCACCCTGCTAGTGCAGGACGTGTACGTTGATCGTGCACTTTCCAACAGTGGTGTCCAAACAGTGGCAAATTGAGAAGAAAAGCGTGCATTGTTCTCAGTTTTCCAGCTTAGACCTTCAGTTAACATTGTATTGATCATTATCATTGTAATGAGAGTGGGGATTGAGGAAGTGAGAAACATACTTGCTGGAGTCGTGAACTGGACAGGATCAGCACTACATCACTAAAAGTTATGCTGGGCTTGTTCACCCTACCTGAATAGTTCTGTCAAATATAGGTAGTTAGCTGTTCTAATCCAGTTATATCTTCTTAGCTATAGCTAGTTGTCTGTGCAAGTAGATAATCTTAAATATTAATTTATATTACAATTATTCAACAGTAGAAGGTAAGAAGGTGACAATATAAAGTGAAACAGGAAAATAAAACAAGCACTCCATCATAGTCTGTAGGTGTCAGAAACTGTAGTTATGATGGTCTGTAGCTGTCAGAAATATTTGTTATGGTCAGTGGTCTTAGCTCTAGCTCTTAGCTCTTAGCTCTCAGTGTCTTAGCTCTTGTCATGCAAGGGCTGCTTTGATTAAATCTATTCAGTTCCGCATACGAGTCTCATTCTTTATCTGGACTCTAATGACAGAAATAGAACATGCACTGTCAAATGTTAGAATCGGGACCATTCTACATAAATGAAACATTCCCCAAGTCCTTAGCTGCTGTATAATGCATCCTACAACAAAACAAGTCTCATGCATAGGCCTAGAATGACCAAGCTGTTGTTTTTTGCTTGTTTGTTTTAGGCTTATTATGTCACAGAACTCCTTTTATTCTCCCTGGAATGTACTGGTGCATTGTCTCAATTCTTTTACCCACACCAACTGTGTGCTGTGATTTATGATCTCCGAGAATGGCTTTTTCTTGTGTCGGAATAGTCTTTTAATGGCTTTTAATATGTATATAACTTGTTTAAGCACTTAGAATTCATTAGTTATGGGCATTTTATTTATGACATGTGTCTTGTTATGCATAAAAAAGGAGATATGGCTATGAGGAGATTGCGTGTGCGTGTGTGTGCATACCACTCCTTTCCAAGCCATTGATGAATAAATCTGTATCCTCTGTGATGCAACAGAACTGGCAAAGGGCTGGTGTCTTTTCATCTAACCTTTCCCTGAATTTTCTTTGGGGATCTTTACAACACCTGTCCTTCACACAGGTGTGTAGGGGTTTGCAGCAGTAAGTTATAGTAGGCTGAGGTCTCCAGAAGGTTGTGGGTTTGAGTCACATGGGTGGGGGGATGAGGGGAAATATGGGACAGTGGTAAGGGCACTAGCCTTGTTCCCTAAAGGGTTGAAAGGATTCACATCCCAAATGGAGCTCTGCTAAAGTTATTTAAAGCAAGCTATTTAACCCAAATGCTTTAATAAACCATCAGCAGTATGAATGGGTGGTGTGTAAAAGTGAATCTAAATCAAGCTTGGTTTAGAGTTAGAGCTTTGATTTGGAGCTATAGGCATCTGCTACCAAAATAAATGATTTGCATATAATACAGAATATAGTTCAATGTAATTGTGATTCATTTGTATGATATATCGGTATCTTCTTTTGTTGACTTGCCCATTGTGGTTTGGTTAACATATTTTTTAATAACATCACAGATTAGTAAGAAAAACGTTGACCTCTGTGGCATTATGTATTCTGCACACAGATGAAATGAATAAAGTGATTAAAGCCTTTTTATCAAGAGGATCAGCCTGATTAGCAATGGTTTTATAAAAATTAATGTGTCATCAGTCCTTTGGATGCTGGAAATAAGATGAGGATGAGGCTAGAATAAGGAAGGAAGAAAAATTATAAATCTTGATTTTTTGGCTTATTACTTCTGTGTGTATCTCAGAATAACCCAGTGAAGGTGTTTGGATGGGTCATGACCCTAAAGCCACACTGGAGCTTTGGAAACTCTCCCTGTTTGGGTGAACAGGAAAACTTCGTCCACTCATTTGCACATGCTGTGGGAGACTGTGTAACCTGTTAGGAGTAGCAGCTCTTTCTTCAGCCTGTGTTGGCTGGAGGTGAACTTTTAGGGTGCTGTTCTCTTCCTTCACCCCACTTCACCCTGGCCTGTGCCTCACACCTGCTGTTTGGTTGAGACATTTGATTTAGCATCAGCTCATCTCTTAGTCTAAACTTCTTGTAAGACCTCTGGATCACTGGAAGTCACTTTGGATCGAAGTGTCTGCTAAGTGACTAAATATAACTGTAATGTAATCTTACAGGTGTGTTTATGCTTGCGAGTGTGGAGAACAACTCCCGGTTTTACTGGTTTTACTGTGGAAAGTGCACTGCACAGACACAGCTATCTTATGGCCCATAGAGAATGATGTGTTTTAGAAGGTTAGCATGATAGCATGCTGTAGGTATCTGTGCCTTTAACTCTCCAGGATCTATAAGTAGAGTGGGGCTTACCTGTCTCTATTAATACTGACAGATTAGCCACTTGTTATAGGGCCAGTTACTTATCACGCTTTCAGGAAATGTCACAGGTCACAGTCCTGTGAATCTCTGAAACAGCAGGGGTGCTTGAAAATCGATAAGAAAACCAGAGCAGTATTGCACAGTTAATAAAATCTTGCAAGGTACAAGAGTGCAAGATTGTATTGTGTTATATACAGTACATGCATCTTATTATGTAAATTGTTATGGTGCAACATGATTGTGAGCAAAATTGTGCTTGGTAATGTGCCTAGAAAGATAAACACACAGGTACCAGCAGAATATGCTGAATGGTGAGAATCTCAATGGGGGGTAGGGGGTGGGTGGTTAAGGGTGGCAGGGGTGGGACAGGGGATACAAATCATCAGTAAACAGGAGTATTTGTGGTTTGCTGTTTACTTCCCTTGTAATGGACATCTAAACCCATACTGGCCCAGGGTTATAAGAGCAGGCATACCTCCACTGTATACATTTCCTGGGATCTCCACTCTAAAACCTGAAGGGATGGATTCAGAAATGTGTTGCCTTGCATGCTGGTGCAAGGGTAGAGACAATATTTTAATATGAATATTTTTAATGTAAAACACAGTTTGGCAGTTGCAGCAGAAATCATTCATGGCTTATTTTAATCAAAGATAGTTTTCATCATTAAAAGAACCTTTATATTATTTGTAATGATAAAAATACTGTTTGTTTTATTAAAATAAGTCATGAATGATTTCTGGGTGAACCTTAATTTATAGGTTTATTATAATATTATCTTAATTATATCATTGATTTGTATTTCAGAATGTAAAGCATGAACTTATTTTCAAACATTTATATATTTATATTTCAAAATGGATTACTTTTCAGGTAAATACGGAATAGACTTAGTGTGGAATGGAACTCTAGATATTAAAAGGATATTGTGACTCCTAGTGGTGTGATTTTGAACTGCAGTACGCAAATTCTGTGAAAGAAGGAAGCCAACTTGACAGGGCATGGAGGTGAATATTTATAGAATATTTATAGAATGTTATCCCTTGCTGTTTGTTTCACACATTGGTAAAATAATTCAAGTGGAAAAAGTGAAATGATGTCTGAGGTGGGGGGGACATTACTGTGAAGGAATTCCCACTGTCGTCTAATTCATTTGGGAATGCCTTCATTTTTTCATCTCTGGGATTCAGAGTTTTTTGTATGTATGATTTGAGTGTCCAGCATGGAAGTGGGTCATTGGTTCAAATCTAGTGTATGGCATGAGACACCTACTGTCCTTGTATGTTAGTCAATGACAGGACTTCCCTGTAGCCATGGTAACTGTATCACAATGCTGTGAGAAGAGCCGGGGATGTCCGTGCTGCGGTGTCTGCTCTGCCCTCCAGAAGTAGATGGCAGGGTCAGTAACACTTTTCAGCACTGTCAATGTATCAACCAGCAGCACCAACGCAGTACAATGTACATGGGCACCTCACAACGTTAACAGAACAAGAATGTCAATATTTACTGCATACATTGCATTGCTTCTCTGATTCTAAGTTATTAAAGCCAAATATATGGGAATCAGATGTAAAATGACAACATTTTCAACTTACTGTTATGGGAAATGAAAGCTTCCCCCACTGAGTTTTATGCACAGTGTTCACAGTAACAGCAGTTTTACAGGAAACATCTTGTACAGATCTACAGTAATAGTGTTCAGAGAATGGAGATATGAGCTGTTCTTATGCCATATTTTTTTATTTGCTTCCCATTTATAAGGATTAAAATATCCAAATGGCATCATTATGTTCAATACACAGTATTATGCTCTTTGTTGAATAGCCAAAGTACTTTGCTTTGTAGTTTATGTGTTTCCATTTGTAGGTTTGTTGCTGTCCCTGCCCATAGAATACCATTTAATATAAATCAACATTAATATTTAGAGCCTTTTTTTCCAGTTGATTCAGCAATTTAGTGGTGTTTCCTAGTGCTGTAGTAGGACTGTTATTTAAACATTTTAGGAGTTTCTTTTAATTGCCTTGGACACGGTTTTCTTTCCAGTCCTCTCAGGCTTGATTTGCTGTACAGATGGAGAAAGGTCACTGCTGCAGGGTTGGGGTCAGTTCATTTCATCAGTTCTTCTGAGTTCACTCCCAGTAGAGGAACTTTTCAGGAACAGGCACTGTTTCTAATTTCACTCTCATTCCTTGCTTGTTCCAGCAGTGGGAATTGGTTTAGACCTCCTGCGGCCACCTGCCCCCTCCTCCCAAGACAGAGATGCATTTGATTGGTCATATTGACCAATCTCTCACTCCCTCTCTAACCAGTCAGTCATGATCCACAGGCATGACGATCTTAGATAGCATGTCTAATCAGAGTTTGCAATCAGGGTACAGTAAAATCCAGTAAAATCCAGTTTTGGATTGTTTTCTGAAATGGTCATGTAAGACACAACGTCCTGCACAGTGCCCCTTCGCAGCATCTCTTGTTACAGTGGTGACATCACTCATCAGATTGAAAAGTCTAGATTAACGACCTCTGTTTGGTTTGTCCCTGACTTCCTCGTTGTTTCCTCTTTGTGCTCGGTAACTCTGTGAAGCCTCTAACCACTCCTGCCACAGTTCACAGCTTTTAGCTCTGGTGTGAGAAGTTTTGTACAAATTAAAAGGAATGACTCACTTGTGGTCCACTGAGTGTTTCCACATGGTGCATGACTATTGCCACATTTTCAGCTGTTCTCACAATATGTCTGACAAGCAAAAAACATTCATTTGCACTGTGTGCGTGCGTGCGTGCGTGTGTGTGTGTGTGTGTGCCCTCTGTTCTTGCAGAAGATGATGTAGACCTTGAGGCCTTGGTGAACGACATGAACTCCTCCTTCGAGAGTTTGTATTCAGCGTGCAGCGTGCAGTCGGAATCCGCGCCCCTCCTGCAGAACGGTCAGCCGCAGCGCCCGGCCCCACCCTGCCCGGGCCCCGCCCTGCTGCAGCCCACGTCTCCCGGCAGAAGGTTCGACGATCGCAGCCCATGCACATCCTTGCGGTGAGGTAGGGCCCTGCTGCCAGATCCGCCGTTCACTCCTGCGTTTCTCTTGTCACTTAATCAGAGCAACAGTGATGAAAAATTCTATTATAGTCATTCTTGTGTGACTCACATTCGTGGGGAAGCTAACATTCACCTCACCATTTGCTTTTTAACAGAAGAAAGCTAAATGCAGGATACAGGTGGCTGCATTCAGTGGGTGGAGTTCATTCTGTGATTAAAGCCTCAGTTTGTATGTCAGTCGTGTCTCTGAGAGATTGCTCTGTCGTTCTATGCAGGCATGCGCTGGTACAATGTGAATACCACAGTGTAGTTTGCATACAAATAAGTGTTCACTCTGTTGACTCAAGTCATTCGGAGGTCCTTATTCAGTGTGGTCACACTCCACTTCAGTTTACAAGTAGCTGTCTCTGAAGTTTTTGCTTTTAGCTTTTATATTCAAAAAAAAGGACCTGTAAGTGAGATGCAAATAAGAAACCTGTCTGCAGAAACATACTATCCTCCTCTGAATGACAAAACATCTCTGCTCCTACAAGCTATTACAAGAGACACTGGAAGTTTTTGGCCTCCACTCTAAAACGATGAAAACTGGTTTAAATTTTTTGATGGATATTGCTTGTAATTAGAAGCTCAGTGCTGCTGATACTTTTATAGTGTGGCATTGATTCTAATGAGAGTTTGGCTTTAACAAAGAGTCAGTTCTGCCCTTGAGAAGTGGTCAGAGTCTAGGCTCATCAAGGGCTTGTTAAAGAAGCTTCATTTGTGGGTTATTCTGTTTTAGTGAAAAAAACATCAGAGCCTTTGTAGGGCCTCTAGTGACCTTCCGGTCTTTGTCCCCTGCCTGGTGAAGTCTGGCCCCAGGATGAGTCTGATCTAATGTTAGCCTCTCTCTGACCCGTACTCTGGCATCCAGGGACAAGATGTTACTTCTGCCGTCTTTCGGTTGGCTGCTGACAGACTTGTACTCTGCTGCCCCCTACAGGAGACTCCAGGAGGAGCAGCAGCAGCAGCTGCGGACCTCATCTCTGCCTGCGATCCCAAACCCCTTTCCAGAGCTGTGCAGCCCGGCCAGTTCCCCTGTGCTCGGCCCAGGCTCCCTGCCTCAGTGTCAGCCCTCCGGCACGCACGTAAGAGCTCTTCCTCCCCTTCCCCCCCGTCACGCTTGAGCTGTGTCTTCCAGTATGGAGGTCAGTGGGGAACTGTGGGTAATCCAACTCAAAGCTCTCATCAGAGTTCATGGTCAGTGTTCAAAGTGAGCAGGGCTGGAGGATGACATTATGAGTCCTGTAGCATAATGACCTCCTCAAGATCATTGTGGTTTGGCGGTGCTAATTTACTGAAAGAAAGGTCACTATTCAGCTGTCAGTGATTTAAGGCCCTTTGCATGGAGAAATGTTTGAAGGCTTTGTGCATTTTGCTGGTTGGAAACTGAGTCCTTGGAGACACAGTTATGTGCTTACATAGGTCATACAATCACTCAGACACAATTGGCCAGTGTAATTTCTGTGTCCCAGTCGCAGCAAAGGCTGGTGTCCATCAGTAAACCCCTGAAGAGAGACTGTGAGAGCAAATGTCTCTCCCCTGAGGAAGTGGTTTCCTCCCTCCCTCTCTCCCTCTCTCCCTTTGTCCTCCGCTGGCCTCATCCTGTGATTGGCTGCTGACTCCTCCATCCCAGCGTTTCATTCTTCTGTCTGCCTGGGCCCAGCTTTCCCACAGACAGCCTGAACTTTCCCCAGGTTTCTGCAGGATCAGAGCGGCATGCCCCACCCTTCCTGTCAGAGCTGTCCCACAGAGCTCATGTCAGTGTCACTCAGTTTACAGACACACAGAGATTTGTATTTGAAAGTTATTACTGCAGGGCTGTTATTGTTGTTAGGTTGTAATTTTAAGGGCTTTTTAGGGTTTGTGGTTGTGTTATCACTCATCCAGTCTAAATTTGTGTGTCTGGTCTTTTGTTACAATATTGGGGTTATGTAATACATAACATATATACATTGTATTACACATTGCCACTTAGCAGATGTTCTTATCCAGAGCGACATCCAAGATGAACACATTTAACAATGCATTCTCATTGTTGACATCAAGTAGCTGCTCTTATCCAGAGCGATGTACTCGATGAGTACATTTAACATTAGAATGTTAACGTCCATTAGACACTCTTATCCATAGTGACTCCAGAAGTCAAGCACGGAGGGCTTCCTGCACAATAACACAAAACATTACACTTTGATATACCACCGTTTCTCTGACTACAGCATGTTTGAAGTAGTTTTGTTTGTGGTATATACTCTGTTGTGTGCCAAGCGATTACCTTATGTAGCTGGTAGCAATATCATACACATACCATTACCCATTATTTATTATCATGCTACAATACAATGATCATAACCTGGAGTTTCCCAAAACCACAGCATTCCTGGCATTCTTTCAACTGTGCTCTCATCTAACAGATCAGAACCAGAATTAGAATGGGTCAGAACTGTCTGGGTTCTGTCTGTAAAGGGTCTCTAATGAACATGTGGGGACACAGCATTCTGTATTCCTGGAAAAGAAAAGTCATCTTTAATCACATCTGCATGGGCATGTTCCAGGCTCAGCTTTTACTGTAACAGACAGAGGATTTCTGGGTAATGGGATCAAGATTTTAATAAATTACCTTCTTAATCTTCCTTTGACATTTATTCCAGCACTGTGACTGACCTGAATTGAATTTGTCTCAGAAGGGCTTTATTTTGGCTGTTCATGGAGGAAAGGTAATAACGTTATGGGAGATGGCAACTCCCTCTCATGTTTTCTGATGAGACCTGTTGCATACGCATCACAGGCTGGTTAAAGCTGGGCTCCGTGAATGGCTCAGTCAGCACAGCACATCTCACGCATGATGGCCCGGGTTCAAAACCAGCCATGTCATCTGCTTGCAGTGACCAGGACCCCACATCAGTGCAACAGATTATATTTATTATGGCAGGGATATGAGTGTATAGCTCAGCCATGGTCTCCTCATCTTGCCGCGCTAAGGTACCATGCAAGTCGGCAGGTGCATGCAGGTTGTTCAGATGGCTTCAGTGGAGTAGCACCTATTCCCCAGTGATCGCCCTCTTCACTGTGATGCACCGTGTGGCTTCAGTGAGCCTTTACACTTCCAGCAAGGGTTGTTTAAAGCAGCATACAGATGTTTTAAAAAGAATGGTAAAAGATCCGTCGATGTCCAGGAATTGTCATCTTACCACTCAACCGGTAATCAGCAGAACAGCAAACATGCACAAACATGCAGTCTGCAAGCATCCTCATTCAAAATGCCAATTTAAGTTTCCAGTTTCACACCTGGTTGAGTTGAAAATTAAACTACACGTACACTACAAGCATATGTCAAAATACAAATTTATGCATAAAACAGTATAGAATAAAAATCAGAAAGTAGCATTACTAGGTGGATTTGTGGATTAGTGAACTGCCTACTGAAGTAATCAACTAAGCAAAGGAGCAAATGAGCTGAGCAAAGGAGCAAATGGAATCATATGAACCATGATGGTTTAATTGGTTTAAAAAGGTCCATGTGCTATAGATTTAATACTTTGTGAATCTTAAGGTTTTGGAAGGAGGAGTGGATGGGCAGACAGCCCTGCAGTGTATAGCATAACAGCACCTCCACAGAGCCTCTGGTTGACCAGTGTTGGACACCCCCTGCAGGAGCAATCAGACTCGAGTTAGGGCCTGTAGACAGAGAATGCATTACATTACATTACATGCATTTAGCAGGCGCTCTTACCCAGAGCGACTTCCAGCACAATAGAACATAAGTGTAGCCCTTCCCAGTTAAAACAGTGTCAGACCAGGCTAACAACACTCCCAGACCAGTGAGTGTGAGCATAACACCATGCAAGTCCTACCACAAGTTGCCTAGTCAGATTGCACAAGTTAATGGAGGAGGACAGCATAAACTAAGTGGGAGAAGGTCTGACGGCCTTAGTGTGACTGGCGGCAGGCAGCATTATTCACATCTCCATAGCTGGTCACCGAAAGCAGCAAAGCTCTGACTCTGAGGCAGACAACTCCCCTCTTTCCACCATGTAGCCTTCACGCCTTCGCATTGGCTGTGTTTTGGGTGCTTATTCACACAACGCAGCATGTTTGGCGAGAGGCACAAAGTCATGAGGCATGCCTCTGAACAAAAGCCATCTTTTTCAAGTCCTGGGCGGATCCCGCATCCCCTTTCCCATCTTACCCTGCCCAGACGGCAGTCCGTTGGTGTGCAGCGTCACCCCCGCTGGAGACGCGGGCCCCCGGGCTCCCCAAACGGGCCGTAGACACGGAGACCGCAGGCCCGCGGAGCTGGCTCCGCACGCGCGTCTCCCTGACGCCGCTCCTGACAACGCTCTCCCCTCAGCTGCCCTTCGGCGAGTCTGCTGGCCTCATGTACACCATGACTCCCGTGAACTTTAATAAACTTCATTCGGGTATCGCTTTTCATGCAGTCTCTGCTGCCCAAAGCACTTCAGAGGACAGAGTGAAATCAAAAGCAGAGCTAGATGAAAGAATGATGATGATTTTAAGAAATTCAGATAAAATTAAAATTGTGTGTGTGCAAAAGTGTATGCAAGCACGCACACTCAAACAGGCAGAGACGCACACATATAATACGTATGTAACAACGCAGAGTAGGTAAAGAACAGACTGTTGGGAGCTATGAAGTCCAACTGTCGCTGACCTCTCTCAGATGGAATATTTGCTAAGAGTACGAGTGGAACGCGGCGAGCGTCTCTGTGGTGCTGTGTTTACTCTGGCTGCGTTGTGATGCAGACGGGACAGGATTAGAGCCTGCTTCCTCCCGGCTGATACTCAGGAATTTCTGGATCTTTAGTTTAGTCTCTGACCCAAATCTCACTGGGTATCATCCGCCAAGTGTACTTTTTCCTCAGGTTTTTTTATGTTTTATGTTTTATACAAATGGCCTTTGTAAGACGCAGTGACAACGCAGCTGAGGTTTTATGTGCTGGCAGTGGAGGCTGTGCTGTCCACAGGGACAGCCTGCAGGGTGGAGATTCCCACTGCCTACAGCGCATGCTGTAGCTGAATAATTCATTCCTGTTGGCTGATTGATATCTCAGCTGGTGTTTGGAGTCCAAGAAGCCTTCTACAGCCTTCTTCATTGTTCTTGTATGCTTCTCTGTGTCAGTGTCAGCTGCTGATGTATCCTTAGAGGTCATTTGACCGCAGAGCATAATGTTTTCTGACTCGATACGTCAGTACAGGTCACCATGGGCCCTTCTGTGAAAGAGAACCTTGTTACTGATGGTGTTGTTATTTCCTTAACACATGGGTCCGTCGCAGTCCCGTTTGGTTCCTGTCTCACAGCTGGTGTATCTTACAGCAGTTTCTCTGTAATGATATCATCAGTGCCCATGCCTCATGCCATCCTCTGCTAGTGCAGGGTAGACTTACACACTCGTATCCTCAATATTTTTTTCTGTGTTCAGTAAAATGAGCAATATATTGCTCGAGGGGAAGTAGAAATATTACGTTATTGGAGGGGTATGTAAGGTTCTAGTTGTAAGGGTGTGTGTGAGGCTATAGGGTTGAATTAGCAGTGCTTCCTTCAGAGGTGTAAAGGCAAAGACATCAAGCTCACCTACTAAACTAATCTCCTGAACCACAGCGCATCATTTCCACCTACTGAAAATCCTCTTCACCCTGTGAACCTGACTCCGCATTTACAGAAAGTGTAATAGTACATTACAGTAGTATGAAACCAGAAAGTGAGGAACATTGTATTGTGCCTCTCCAGGTATGTACAGCCCAGAGTGTCTGATAAAGGACTGAAGTTGGATTGAGGGCCTGACAGAACTGTGTGCCTACAGTGCTGTAAACCCAGTACAGCTGCAGTATCTGAGTGGACCTGAGAAACTATGTTTAAGACATGAAGACAAAACCGAATGAATAAAATATTTTGTTGTTATGAAAACTGCCTTTGGTAAAAAAGAATCTGGGAAAAACACCAGAGATTTAAATTTTTTAAAAGACTTCTTTTTGTTTAATTCAGAAAATAAAAGACAAATGCTTTCACCAAAAACAGTACTTGTAGAACTGATCGTATATCCAGTCTGTATTGAAACTCCTCTGAAGGTTAATTAATCACCTAAAGTTTGTTTATTCTCAGTCACACCTCAAAACGTGCTTTACAGCATGCAGACAAATTTGTTTCAGAAAGTAGGGTAATTACTACTGCATCAGAGGTGGTACAGAACCTGAGCTGAAGCTCTTTGTGGCTCCATTGTGGACCACTGCTGACAGGCTGTCCATCTAATCAGGTAATTTTAGTCCCTGATGCAGCTTCATGTAGGTCACTGAAACTGTGAGATACTCTGGCCAGTTGAATACAGACGAGCCTGGCTTTCAGGAGGAAAAGTGGGACAGCTGATTTTCTCATATGAGAGAGAGGGAGATGCAGCACTTCTTCCTGGCAGAAACATTCATATATTCTCTCCAGTATTCTCCTCTTTTTACAAGTCCTACTTTTGGAACAGGGAAATGAATACAGACAGGCAGCTTGATTCAGAGGGCAGTAATTGTGTATGGGGGCGGGGACATTGGGGGAGGTTAGTGTTGGCTTTACCCCAGGTCTCTCACAGCATTGTGGGAACTGTAAGCCCCAGTATACTCTGTCTCTTAAATATGAAATAAATTCCTTTGCTTTTCATTGTGCTGCTTCCTCTTTAGAAATGATAGCTGTATGACAGATTGAATCCTCATTTCCGACTTCACTGCTTTTATTTTGTGTTTAGTTTCTATTCCTTTAACCAATCCATTTTCTTATCTTGTCTTAGAACATTTACCTAACACACTGAAATGAGGGTACAGTACACAGTCTGCTCTGTGTGTGTGTGTGTGTGTGTGTGTGTGTGTGTGTGTGTGTGTGTGTGTGTGTGTGTGTGTGTGTGTGTGTGTGTGTGTGTGTGTTCTGCCCGTCACATTGCCTCTATCAGCTGAGACATGAGCAGGATCACCGTGTGACCCACTCCATTTTCCATGTGATGCTCGCGTCCTGGCCAATGTGAAAACGGCAGAGAGACGTTGCAGTGCGGTGCTACTTGTGGGCGGTTTCATTGTTTAGCCAAAATGTAGTGATGTCACCTTTTGTGCGTGCTCAGTGGAGCTGAGGGGTTCTGTTCTCCCTCCGTCAGGCCACTCAGAACCTCCTATTGGGGAAATACTGGGCTGCTCTTCCCTTTGATCCCAGTCGGAGGGAACTTGGCAATGGAGTGTTTTGTCCTGTGCTGCGTACTGTGTGGCATTCGGACCTTAGCTCAGGAATAGATGTATGGGGACCCTGGCCTGCTGATCAGTGTGTGGACTTTCATGCAGCTTTGGGTGTATTCTGATTTATGGTAAGATGTATGATGGTGATTGCCAATACAAACACACAAACAGGTAGATGGGCAGTGCTTGATGCAGAGACTAAATCTGATAAAGCTGAGGAGGAGGAGTCCTTTAATGGCTCACATTTTGGACTGTAATAATGGTCTTATAATGATGTAGTCAACAAATTTGACTTTTTGAACCACAATGTGGAGAGTTCAAAACCCAAAAGCTGATATCATGCCCTTGAGCAAGACACTCTACTTGAATCATTTAAATATTGAGCTATCTAAATGGTACATGACCCTGGATACATAAAGCAAATAAATAATAAAATAATTCACAGAACTGAATGTCAGAAATGTGATGTGATGTGTGGTGGTTTTGTTTTGCTTTAAGTCTCCATATTTTAGCATCTGCTGCTTGTCTCAAAAAGCCAAAATATTTGTCAAACCATCTCTCAACCCTGAAATATATGACACTTGTTGTGAAACAGCATTCCAGCATCCTTTTAGTAACAAACATTTCATTCGTATCTGTTCCCTAAATTTAAAATTTAAAAATACTAAGAAGGTATGAGGGATTTTCCCCTCACACCGTTGTGCCAAACCCACAGCGTCCCATCATCTGAACTTAATCAAGTGTGCTGACGGGAGGGAGGTGACCTAAAGACTGTCTGTCTCTTCTGCACCATGGCTTAACGTCCTATCCCTGTTGCCTCAGTACATCTTGTACTGGTTCATCGCAGCTGAGCTGGAAACTGTGAATTACAAAGCCTGAAGTATTAAAAAAAGATGCGTGCTGAAAGTCATTATATCCCACATTATACACAGTCAGTCCTTCATCTGATTTATGGGCAATAAATATTGAATGAAAAAAAAAATGTTTTTGCCCTTTGGTGTACTCATGACTGCAGCGAATTTGGTGCTGGTTGTCAAAGGGAAGCTGTTTTATACAGTAACAAGTCTTGGGTGTACATATTGTTTTTTTGCAGGACTCATAAATTGTGTTTCCATATCAGTGCTGACCTAAAAGCAAATATCTGGCTCCTGCCTCTAAATCTATCCTTGCAGGCTCCATAGCTCTGGTGGCAGAGGGTACAGTGGAGTTTAGTTATATTGGTACTAAATCAAACTTTATTGCTATGAATTTATATGCTTGTATTCATCAGTTTTCATAGTAATACTTTTATAGTTAGTGTCAAACAGTTTAACTCCCTCTTTGAGTTTGTAACAGAACACACTTGGACTGTCACATTAGTCCTGCGGCCAGTGAGTCACTGGGAGTCGGGCTGACGCAGTGAGAGGAACCTGGGGGTAGAGCCCATGGGACAGAACATTGGGAAGGACTTATGGGAGGAGCCTGAGGAAGCCTAATTTTGACATGATAATTAGACACCAGCAGCAGCTGAGACACACAACTTCTGAGTCAGCAGATGCACGGTGTCCTGCCAGCACAGAGCTCCACCTGGACCCTGTCCCCCTGAAAGGCTCAGGGCCTGTTTCCCTAGGCCGCTCCAGAGCCTCAGGACAGAGGTGTGAACAGGAGCGCAGGCAGGAAGCCAGCCCTGCAGATCAATGGCACTTTTATATAGGGAACAGTAGCACATGGGTCTAATGTTCAGAGAGAACGTCTGTGATAATGGGCCAGTCAGATGGGTAGTGATGGGGTATGGGATGTCGTGTAGGTCTGGGGTTGTAATAAGGGGAGATGTGTGGAGTTGTTACGGGGGTGGTAGTAGTAGTAATGGAGGATATTGGGTTGTAACTGGGGTCCAGTAGAAGTGTGTGTTTGGAGTAGTAATGGAGGGCGCCATGTTGTCATAGAGGTAGTGGGCAGGGTTTATATGGGATACTGGTTAGTAAGGGGAGTGATGTAAGAACAGTGTGAAATCTAAAACAACTACAAAATACATGTTTGTAGTGAACTGGCCACTGTAATCATCATTTAAGTGTGTCCATTATGAACTGAAGGTCAGATTGTGCTGTGTTCTCAGACAGTTTTTGTAGTGTGTACAGATTGCAGGTACCTTACAGAAGGGATTACTTTTTGTATTTGCGGCAGGAATGTCATCTACATATATGCCATGACTATCTCTTTTTCTCAGTTTCTCTCTTGCTTCTCTGTTGAGCATTTATTTGTTACCAAAGAAAAGCTATCTTGAAATATACTTTGACACCATAATTAATAAAGAGTATTTATCTTCATGGTACTATTAATGAGATCCATCTGTCATGCTGAATGTTTTAAACGCCTGTTTGTGGATTCTGTTTGAAACAATATGCAATTTCAGTCTGCGGATACATGTTGATTCAGGACACTGCTTGCTACATCAAAATATATCTTTCCTAGGGAAATTACATTTCACATTTTAAGCACAAAAAAGAATAACTCTTCACGAAATGTGCAGATGTATAACGTATGATAACAAAGATATTTCAAAGTGATGGTTTTGTTTTTCAGATAAATCATAGGGAGTGTGCAGTTTGCAAATAAATATTATTTAATCTTTGAAATATGAGACCAGGATGGCAGCTGACAGGACCACCCCCTGGTCACTCATCTGAAAGGTCAGAGGTCACCTTTGGGCTTAAATTGGCACCACATGTTGTGTTTGATAGCCAATGACTCGTAAACAGGTTTACATGATCAACATGGAAAGATCAATGGGCTCAAAAAAGGTTGCCATAAAGATAAATTAACTACATCCTACATCTATTTTTTGCAAGCAGTTGGACGTGCATCCTCTACCAATATACCAACCAGGCCTATGATTCCATCTTTTTACAATAACCCCATTTTTGAGTTTAGAAATTATATTATAATGCATGCATACATACATACAGAGACACACATATACACAGGCACAGATATTTACACACACAGAGATGCATGCACACAGAGTAGGGGTAACTGTGTTGGAACAGTTACCTGTGATAGCTCAGAGCTGGGGATGGTTGCCTGTGTTTCTTCAGTTTTTACATTTTTCATACTAGTGATAGCTACAAAGTAGTTGTGGGATGGCTACAGTATACAACTAGCTTGCTAATTAGCCTGCTGGCTTGTGTGTTTTCATTCTTATGTACTTATGTATTTTACTTATTTATACATACTTATGTATTTTATTTAGTCAGATCCATATAAATATTAACATCTTTTAAACAACTGAATTGATAGCTAACAGCATGCATATTAAACAAAAAAAAACTTAATCTGGTAGAACTGGTATTTTTAGGTTCATGCAGGAACTGCAATTATTTTTCAACTAGATCTGAACTGATACATTCCAATAAATAAAATACAGTCATGATATTTTTTTACTGTGCTTATTTGTGGAACATGTATAGAGGTTGCGGAAAAAAACTGCAGATTTACACTATATATGTGCCTTCAATTGTGATGAAATGAATGATCATTCCTTTAACTGTTTTCCTTTAAAATCAGTTTCAGAAAGTGTCTGAAAGTGTTCCAAATGTTTTCGGTAAAGAGTAAGTTTTGAAATATGTTGGCTAAGAGGACCTTTGCAAAACCTTGCTTATTTTCAGCTGGCCGTGCAAGCTCAGTTTCGGGCCTGGTTAGTTAGCATTAATCGGGGGAGTGTCAGTGCTGATTGCTGCATGTTTCGCAGCTCTGGACGCCTCAAGGTTGAGTCATAAGGAAGTGTGAGGGAGGAGAGGGCATGTGGACAGGAAATGGGGTACGGTCAGGGAGCATTGTCGAAGGGTGGAGGGTTACTGTTAACCCCGTTACAGCCCCCCACCCCCACCCCCCATGTCTCTTCTACTTTGGGGTATTTTCAGTGGACTCATTAACATACGCTGTGCATGGCTATAGCGCAGTCTGTGGTCATGTTTAGGATCCCAGAAAAACAATTTTGTAGACAACCCTCAAACTAGTATTAGTCTTAGAATCTCTGCCTTTGTATCGAGTGTAACAGAACTTTCACTGATTCTCTGATTGTTTTATTATTTTATTTTTATGATTATTGAGTTACTGCTTTCTTACTGACGGTTTTTGTCCTTGACAGACATTAAACTCAGTGGCCTAAAAGTTGGACTTTCTCCCATTTCCAAGCACCACCTCCTTGGGCAGGAGATGGGAGCCGTGGCAGGCTACTTGCCACAAGTTCAGTCTGTGGGATAAGATTTAATTATTAATTCTGGAATATTTCCTCTCCAGTGTTAACTGGGCAGCTGCCTCAGTCTCTCTACACAGGATGTACTGGTATGACTCGCCTTGCTAAAATGCTGAAACTGCACAGTCTGTATTTGTCACAGGCTCTATAGTTTGGCTGAGTCTCTGAAGGCTTTGTCTGCACAATCTGTTGGTGTGTCCTCTGAGGATGTCTAATTGAGCTCAGACAGTGGCAGGTACTTTTAACGGGTTAAATTATTAGACACACCTGGTACAGATTGTCAGGGAGGGTAATTGGTGTAATAATGATCTGAACAATAGCAATATGTGTGTTCAGCGCTCTCTACAAACTTGACCCTTGACCCCGCTGAGACTGGTTTTCCTCATAAGAGCAGCGATGGTTATAATGCTCGTAAACAAAGAGCTACGTAACCTGCATTTCCTGATTGGGTTATAAAGAGCAATAGTCAGACACAAATGCATACACACACATGCTCACTCTCTCTTTCTCTCTCTCTCTCTCTCTCTCTCTCTCTCTCTCTCTCTCAACATGATTGCACAGAGGTTAAGCTTCCACTGCCCCCAGTTCACGTGCACATGCGCTTGTGTGGATTTGCTTGCCCATACGAATGCATGTGCCTGTTTGCGTCTGTATGCACGCGGCTGGTTGCATGCATTCACTATGCGAAGCAGAGACAAATCCATAATGTAGCTGGAAACACAGCTGTAAGAAGGGAGGTCAGACAGCAAATGGTGTATTTCCATTCCAGAAAAATATGGAAAAAAGCGGGCGGGGCTGGTGATTTGGAGAGGGGTTCAAGGGGGGTTTCTCAGTTTTATTCTTTTCAGGGGAAGAATGTTTGCTCAGAGCGAAGTGTGCCCCCCAGGTCTGTTTCCCCTCTGCTGTAATGAGTGCTGGCCGGTCGTCAGAGAGCTTTCTGGCAGCCAAGTTCAAAGCTGAACTCAGAGAGAGAAAAAAATTCGAAAAAAGGAACAAGCCCTCACTTGAAACTAGTCCGAGACATCAGCAAATTTGAGGGGGTTCAAGCAGGCTACAGATTTTTTTTCTCCCCTTTATTTAATATGATCTGCTGAAATGATTAAAACCCATGGAGGAAATAAATGAAGTTATGTTTCCACCAGGAGAAGTTAGATATGAGTGTGTACGTGTGCTTGCATGTGTATGTTTGTGTGTGCGTGTATGTGTGTGTGTGAGTGTGTCTGTGAGAGGGGTGTGTGTGTGTGTCTGTCTCTCTCTGTGCCTATGTGGGAAATGATTACATCAGCATGAGCAGGCCATGTGATTGGTCAAGGAGGTGTGGTTTGATTCGGCACCTAAAAGCCTGTGCTGCCAGTCCTTTGTGAGGGGCTGTGGGGAAAGTTATTGGCTGGGCTGAAGTGGTGGCCTGTGTTGGGTTGCGCAGTAAAGCGAGACAGAGGGCAGATTATGTGACAGGTACGGCACACCGACACCGTGGACCTGCGCTGGAATCAGTGATTCTGCAGTCAGCGGTGTAGAGCAGCGGCAAAACCGTCTCTCTTTCTCTCTCTCTCTCTCTCTCTCTCCGGAGAAAGTCTCACTGTGAAAATGCCATCCTGTTCTCCCAACTGCTGTCTGTTGCGGGCCATAGAGGTAAGCTTTCTCCACTTTTAAAACATCTTTGCCTTTTATCTTTTGAAACTGCCTGTAGCGAGGGAGAAAACGCTCCTGGGAGGGAGGAAGAGGGAGAGAGCTGCAGATGAGTGCGAGACTCAGGAGGCAGAGGAAATGAGTGCACCGCTCAGAGGGGGGTGGAACAGGACTTTCTGCAAGGCAGCGCTTATTTCTGTTTATTTTTCATTAAGGGAGCCGTTTGCAGTACCTGGTCTTATCAGGGGTGGGTTTGTTTAGAAGGAGGCCAGGAACAGGTGGTCTTCAATCCCGCTTTCAGACCCTGCCTATGCTGTCTGAACAGGAAACGGGACTCTGATGAGAGCTCTGTGTCCATAAATTAAGGGCTGTATTTGGGGAATTGCAGTGATTTTATTTGGACTGAGAGGTACATGTGTGTGTGTGTGTGTGTGTGTGTGTGTGTGTGTGTGTGTGTGTGTGTGTGTGTGTGTGTGTGTGTGTGTGTGTGTGTCTATGCGTGCGTTTCTGTGTGTGCGTTTGTATGAGTGCGCGCGCAGGGGGTGGGGCTGGGGCGTCTGAGAGAGAGACTTGAGGGAGTGTGGACAAGTTTGGTTGTGCTGATGCCGTGCTTCATTTTTAAAGGATGAATAAGTATGCTTTCCGTATGCATCACATGCAATGCACGTGTTCTCTGTATGTGTCTAATGCCTCTTACAGGAGGGGACCTGACTGTGTTCAGTTTACGTCTGTTTCAGATTATTAAAATTTTCAGTGAGGATGGTACACGGAAAGTTGTGGAAATCCCAGCTGACATGACAGCGCGGGACCTGTGTCAGCTGCTGGTGTATAAGAGCCACTGCCTGAACGACAACAGCTGGGCACTGGTGGAGCACCATCCTGTCCTGGGGCTAGGTAAGGGCCAACGGGTCTTCTGGCAGGTTGGGGCGAGGAGGTGGGGTTGGGGGGGTCATGTGAACAGAGGGGAGAGAGGTGGGAGGTGACTGTTTGCTGGAGGGGTGGGGACCGTGCCTGCCGGGGTTGGGGTGGGGGTGGGGGTGACTGTGTGGGCAGTAGGAAGGTAACCATACGTTTTGGGGGGAAGGGGAGTATGTAGGTATGCGTTGAGACGAAACCTCTTTCAGGAACAAAAAAACTGCTGTCTGTCTCATGTGATGTCAGTGGGAACTGACATAATGCCTCCATATTGCAAGCATTCTGTGACAGGCTCAGTCCAAATGGTGCTATACAAGATGATTTGATACAGCATGTGATTTAGGTATCTTTATTTTTTGGGCTTGGTCGGAGCATTTAATGGACAGATATTTGTGGTTCATGAGAAGCTGTGTGGTTAGAATAAGCTTTGTGTCCTTGCATCACCATGCACTCCTAATGTGTGTATTACCACATGCATATGTGCATGTGTGTTACCACAGACCTGCACCTGAGTGTACCTGAGTGTACAAAGAGAAGTCAAATGGAGCAAAAAGCCATGAGGTGCTAGTGCATCTGGGTGTGGAGATGATGTCCCGCTTTGGTTTGGTTTGTGTCCAGCTATTACGTTTAAGCTTGATGGAACAGGTCCAGTTCTCCACCTCTCCATGTGGATCTAGACCTGCTACTGTGTGTCTAAAAACTGGAGCCTCTCCCAGCTCCAGGTATCACCTTCATGGGAGAGAGATGGGAACTGTGAAAGGCTTCTTATAGGCTCACAGCCTTGTACAGATGTAGTGCAAGCATATGCAGAGTGCTTAGCTTCTTTTGGTCCATCACTATAGTAACAGTTCAGCTTTATGCAGTTCAAGCAGTGTCTTTTTCAGCAAACTGTTATCTCGTGACCATTTTGATTCATGAGGCAGACAGTGAAAGATTAATTAATCTTGCTTTTTTATTGTGATCATTGTCAAATGGTTGGTTATTCATAAGGCCCACCCGGTCTGTCATAACAAGCATGATTCTCTGTGTGAGGTCTTTCACATGTACAGTATTGAGAGGATAGGGTGTCAGTAGACTGAGGTAATGCACAATTTTAATGGTGCTCATTTTGAAAGAGGGATGCTCAGACCAAGATTTTATACCATTTATGGTTCATTGATTGTTCTGATAGTTCATTTGCTCACAAGATGCACTGTTCCATGGCAACTCACACAGTTTACTTTTGACAAATTGATTTACATGACTGGATATTAACTGAAGCAATTCAGGGTAAATTACATCCTCAAAGGTACAATGGCAGTACTCCATCTGGAAATCGAACCTGTTCCTGGTTCCAGTTCCAGTCTGCCGAGCCAGCCACCATAACCAAGGGCCTAGATATTCTGTTAGATGCAGCTGCAACAAAAGCAGGTCATATTAAATTAAACATGGGAAACATATTAAACATATGTTGTGTGTCCAAGATTTGCAGAGTAATTTTACCATCACTGCCCTTGCCACCATGTATTTGTGGTGTATTTCTCATCTTTAAGCCTTTAGTGTTCCTCTCAGAAGTGTTGCCGTCTGAATAAAGCGTGTGGACCTGAAAGTGTGAAAGTCTACCTGGTACAGCAGAGTGAGGCTATCGTGATTCAGGCACTGTCATGCCTGAAAATTGCAGAGCTCCTGCCCAGAAAGCTCACAGGGGACACATTTTTACCTGGCTGCTCGGGTGGAGTGACCTGGGTGAATTTGCCTTTTGCAGGTTCACAAGTGCCCTCACAGCACACGTTTGGGCACATCCGAGTCACTGTCTCATAAGAGTGCAGGGGGGCCATGTCCTCGTTCACTGTCACTGTACCCTTTCTCTCCATTCTCCTTTCTCTCCCCTTTGCTGCTCTTTTTCACTTCCCCCCTTCATCCTCATCCCTCTTTCTCTCTATGTCTTTTCCTGCCCCCCTCCCCCTCTCTCTTTTTTCTCCTGCTCTCACTCCCCTCTAGTCAGAATCAGGATCAGTTTACAGGTGTTCCGTGCTGCGATGTGGATCATGTGATCCTGCAGGGGGAAAGAATCACTCACTCAACTCATTCCTTTGTTTAGATAAGGGAGGGATGTGGAGAATGTGTGGTCAAACACTGAAGGGGTGTGGCAGAATCTGCAAATCTGATTGGTCAGTATTGTTGTGAGTAGGAGGGGAACTTCGGTTTCTGAGGACAAACTCCTCTCTTATTGGTTGGGCTGTTCTTACTTTGTGTATCTTGGTTGTCAGCGTTCGGAGGATCTTTGTTATGCTGATACTGAAAATGGTTTCTTTTAAAAGTTGATGAGTGGTTGAAAACTGAAATGTATTGAATGTGACCTGTTAGACCGAAGTATGATTTAGCTCACATTTCTGTGTGTGTGTGTGAGTGTGCATGTGCGTGTGTGTGTGTGTGCGTGCATGCGCTGTGTGCATGTGTATATGTGTGTGTGCATGCGTGCGTGTGTACTTTTCATTAATGTGGACGTGGCAGTTGGCCTGGATGTACAGTAGGTATGTGCTTTGGCTGTGGGTGTAAGAATGTGTGGGTGTGTGTGCAGGAGAGTGAATGTACAGTATATTCAGGTGTTGATGAAAATGTGTGTGTGGGTGAAGATTAGCTGATTGCTGTCTCTCTCACAGAGAGATGTCTTGAAGACCACGAGATAGTGGCTCACGTTCAAGCATCAATGACGAGCGAGAGCAGGTTTCTCTTCAGGAAGAACTACGCCAAATATGAATTCTTTACAAATCCCCTGGTGAGTTTTCGCCACATGTGTTTCCTAAAATGTCCGCGCCTGTCCACAGAAATGAGTGATTACTTAATTCATGTGCGCACACACACGTGTAAGTAATTCTCCTAAGAATGTCATGCATTTTTGTCGCTTTGGGTGCTGCCCATCAGTTTCCGAACTCTGGAATCTGCGTCTGGGCTGGAAAAATGTTGTGCATCCCTTTGAGTATTCAAATTGGAAACACCACCACTCAAAGTGTGAAGTGTCAGACTCCTCTGTCTAGAATGGAGAGGTGCAAGTTTAAATCGCTGAGCAACATGAAACAAAATATGACTTGAGCCTATTCCTGACTGCACAAGCAGATGTCTGACATGAGCTACGCACGTGTGTGCGTGTGCCCTGGGAGAAAGCATTTTTCAAATGTTAGGAATAAATGAAAAGGTTAATGTAGTGTCCAGATTAGTTTGTCAGCACTGGATCAAGTCCTTCTTACCAGCTGGTTTGTTGAATTAGCCCGTTTCTCTCTTTGTTCAATGTTGGATATTGCTTGAACAGGAGGCAGGATTCAGTAAAAAAAAAAAAAAAACACCGGGGATGTCTGACAAAAGTCGAAGTGCAGGCTGTGGTAAATCTGTCTCAGGCAAACAGAGCACAAAGTGATTTATCAGCATTAAGCTGAGAGGAATGTATCACTGGATCAAGAGGAACTGTTACACATTTTACAGTTCATTGGAATAAATCAGTGTGAGATAAACTTAATGCCAGGATGGTTTAAAACTGTAAATATAATGTCTTGATTTATTGGCTGACTGTAAAAATACACTCATACACATATGCATTTGGCATTTTGAAGGATATTACACTTCACACATCGATTGTGATCTTTTGACTCCAAGGGACATATAGAGCCTGACAGAAGGCAACCATGCATATGGAAACTTACACTGTTTATCACTTTTATGTTCACCACTTGCTGCTGTATAGGTCCTCTGTGCTTTGCTCTCCTTGGATCAGTTCCTGTACACTGTACACTGGATCTGGATCAGAGCAGAATGCAGCCTGTCACCTGCTGTGTGGACTGGTGGCAGAGCCATGCAAAACCTCAGTGCTTAATGACCCCTCACACTGGAAATGTCTTTATTTAGTCAGTTGTGGGGGCTGTTGTATCAGCAAGAGGAGCAAGGCATTCATGGTCATAGTGGCAGTATTATCAGATGGTGCTGCACCTGCATCTGACATCCACAGTCACAGTAACCGCGCGATTCCTCATCTCACTTCTCTGTGACCTGACATTTGTGACAGTCTCAATACCCTCTCTAAAATCTCCAGACTTCTAAAAACCCACCAGATAAGTGTCACCTGGAGTGGTGTAAGTGTTATATCTGAAAGGGGCCAGTGTTGTCCAGATCTCCGGCTAAAGGTCCTCCTGCCTTTGTGTTTTTCACAGAACTTCTTCCCAGAGCAGATGATCGCGTGGTGCCAGGAAACCAACAGCACAATCCCCCCTTCACAGCTCTTACAGGTTTGATCTGACGTGGCCCCTAGCCCTCCTCTCTTATGGAAAAATACCCCCTTCATTCCCCTTTCCCAGTAAAGGGCTGGAACCAGGATGGCTTGTTATGCCCCTTCCCACTCCAGAGCTGCCATGGGGCTGACTCATTAGTCTGTTGCTCTTCCTAATTTTAGGGCATTGCTGTGTGGGGTATCACCTGCAGGAAAAACTGATACTCAGTCCCTGTAGTTTCTTATTACTCTCCTGTCTTCAGCCACCAGAGCCTTTAACATTTCTCCCATAGAGCAAAAGAAAAAGTTCCCCAGTAATCCAGGAATTTGAGAAGGACTCTTAGTAAACAGTAGATCTTAGCACTCAATTTGTATCTTTTCTAAAAGCTAAAGTCACATGTGAATGTGGCTGAGCCCTGCATTAAGCTGTCATTGTGAGAATGCTTGCAGGGACACGTTTGCCTTCACTGGCAAAATTACAGTACACACCATCAGAAACCAGTTGAAAGTCTTAAAATATATGGAACAATTTAATACTGTAGTCTCAGGCTTAACGGCTCAGTTCAAATACAAATATATGAGCAAAAACACCAATAAATTTCCAGCAAAGTTATATCTGCAAGAATAATAATGCCCCATGATATTTGATCTTGAGTTCGGGAGACTAGTAGGCTTTTGGGGGGTGTGTATGCAGTGAGTAATATTTCTGACTTCTAAGTCTTGGTTGTTTCTGAAGAGGAGCTTTGAATGATATATTTTGAGCTCACATCATCACCAGTCCTTTGCCAGTTTGTCACTAAGGTCTCACCAGCGTCTTTGCTTTCTCCTCTTGTCAGAACTTTCTGAACTCCAACAGTTGTCCTGAAATTCAGGGATTTCTGTATGTGAAGGAGATGGGCAGAAAGTCCTGGAAGAAGTTGTACGTGTTTTTAAGACGTTCAGGATTGTACTTCTCAACAAAAGGAACATCTAAGGTACAAAAAAAAACACTTTTTTGTACTGTATATCTTTTGTCTGTCTTATTTTTTATTTGAAATGGTTTAGTGTTGTGCACAAGGGATTTTGTATGTTGCTGGGATACAGGGTGTGACTACGAGTGTAAATTCTGTCCACTAGGTACCGTAGCCTGGTTTCCTTTTCTCCTGTAGGACATAAAATGTACCAAAGGCCTCCACTTAGCACCGGATCTCCACGTCTGCCTCTTAGTTGCTGCTGGTAGCTGTGGTATTTCATCTATTTGCTGTAAAATGACAATGCTGAATTCCCAACAGGAGCCCAGGCATCTGCAGTTACTCTCAGACCTGGAGGACAGCAACATCTTCACTGTGATAACGGGCAAGAAGCTGCACAGTGCACCCACAGACTACGAGTTCTGTATTAAGGTAAGCTTGAGGTGTCGCTCACTTTAGATATCAGTGTTGTAGGTCATTCAGCTGTCTCTGTTCTTACAGGAGGGCTTCACCCAGTGGACTAAGTGATGAGCTCTACGGCCAGCCACTGTTTGTTGTTGCAGTGAATCTTCCAGTCTCTTCACAGCCTAAACTGCCATGATGACATGTTTCTGAAATGGAATTTTACCTCCAGTAATCTGCGTACTCCTTTGCAGAACCTGCTAACTAATGACAGTGACTGAGGAGCCCCTTTGTTTCCAGCTGTGCCAGATTAATCCCACATGCCCGTATGGGGCTTCTGTGGCTTGTCACTCTGCGTCGACCCACTTTCAAATGCCAGATAAATTAAACCTGAGTCGTCCCCTAAAATGGGAGCCCCTCTCCTCCTCAAACCCTCGCTCTGCCTGGGCTGTTATCCCGTAGGAGAGGGATCAGCTTCACTGGGGTCAGATACTTTGACCTTCCTACATCACCCCCCGCCCAAACCAAATCCTGCAATCTCGCAATCCTCCAGCTGGGCCTCAGTGGGTGATTCAGCTATGTTCACTGGGGGGCTGTAGGGAGGAGCCGGCGGTGCGTGAGAGGCGAAGTCCCACTATTGACCAGCAGTGAAATCTCCCCCTCCCAAATAAAGTGATGCATGGAGATGGGCATCTCTCTTCTGATTGGTAGTATTTTTTATATTTACCAATCTTGAAATGAACCAGTTAATTCCCCTTAGAATGCAAGTTCTTACTTACAGGTCTAGTGGCAACAACACAGTTGGTGGAAAAAAGCCGTCAGCAGCAGTAAAAGTAGCAGTGAGAGATCAGAGAACAGGGGGAAAGGGTCAGAGAGGGAATGGTCAGTATGGACCAGTGATGAGGAAATCTGTAACTGATCGATCGGCTCATTGAGCGGTGGTGTGATTGACAGCCCAACAAGGTGCGGAACGAGGGGAAGGAGCTGAGGATGCTGTGTGCGGAGGATGAACAGAGCCGGACCTGCTGGATGACCGCATTCCGACTCTTCAAGGTACCGACTGGGACCGGGCACATTTCTTGAGCGGAGACAGGCGATTACATCAACGTCCTAGTCCTTCATATCAGTTTATACCTCTGTAGAAGGGGAATCTAGGGATGGTTGGAATCTGTAGACTGTGTTTGTGGAGTGTGGCTCCCCCTAGAGGCAAATGTCATATTATCACTCCAGCTACATGTACAGGATTCCAGTTTGTAATATTCAGTTCTGGAAATGCTGTTTTACAGTGGCCCTGACCTTTAAGGGGTGTTTTTGGAGAATCCTCTAGAGGTGTTTCTTGTGGGAGAAGAGCTGTTTTAGGAGTAGTAGCATTCGTTTTAGAGAAATAACTTATTTCAGAAACACAGATTACGCCTTAGAGCCACCACACTGTTTCACTTGTAATCCATTCCTAATGTACTGTGGCATTTGTCATGAATGAAATGTCAGAGTGCTTGACAAACACAGCATCAGTAATCAGTTAGTGTCTTTTTGGGTCACTCTTCTTCAGCCTCACCTGTTTGGTTTGGCTTCATTTCAAATTATGTTTGGATGTCTTTAACAGTGCTGATGTATAGCATATTCATCCTGGATTGATCTCTGTCCCTCAGTTGTAAACAGATCAAATATAGAATTTCCTGCTGTCTGTTGAGGTTGTACTAGCAGTCCTGTGATGACAGCACAAAACCTTTAGGAGAGTTTGCGCTCTTGCCTGTACCCCGTCAATTTACATGACTTTTCTCTCTTTTTGCTTTGCTTCTCTTTTGCTTGTATAGCTATACTCATATCATATTTTCTGAAGGAACTCCTGGGTTGTTTTGCACAGGGGGCATTATGGCTGAACTTAATACGACAGACTCTGTTAAGCAAGCACCCATGTATTTTCAGATGTTGTCTTCAGCGTTCTATGTTATATGTAAATGGCGCTGTTATTGTGGGCAGGGTTTCCTTGGATACCTGGATAAAAATGTAATATAAGTTTAATAACTAAAGCAAATAATGACTTTATACTGAACCTCTGTCAATTATTTCCCTCTAGTATGGAATTTTGCTCTATCAGAACTACAAGATTCCCCAGCAGAGAAAGACACTACTGTCCCATTTCTCAACACCAGTGGTAAGATCCTGCTTTTATCCTGTTAAGTGATGCACATATTATAGGATACACAATGCCTTGCAGGACTGTAGAGCACAGGGAATAATTGTAGTTATTTTTGCTCATTGCATTAAGAATATGAGATAAATATCATCACATCTGTAAACTTGCAGGAATCTCTTATGCACAGCACAATGGTAGATGTGAATATACTCTTATACAAAGATGGCATAGTGGTGAGAAAGCCAGACTAGGATTTTGCAAATATATATATCATGCAAGTGAGTGTCTGCCAATATAATGTAAAAATGTAATGATTGTGTAAGCAAGTACTACTAGCTCACAGATAGGTGGGGTTTTATCTATCTATATTAGGTTCTACAGAGGCAATGCATATCTTGCCTTTCCTCAAAGGTTTAAAGTAAAGTGCATTCTTACTGTAATGTTACTATGATACTCAAATTTAAACATATTGGTAATCAAATATCCTGCCTATGATGCTATTACAGTATTCTGACTGCACCATTACTTTGGCATTCTCATTGTGCTGTTTTGATATTCAAACTGTGCTGTTACTATGGTGCTCTAACTGCACCGTTATTCCAGTTTTCTGATTGAATGCCTAAGTAATGGCACAAAGTATCTTGTTACTATGGTGTTCTAATTGTGCTGTTACTCCAGTATTCTCATTACACTGTTACTGCAATATTTTCCCAGCGGAGTGTCTCAGAGAACTCTCTGGTTGCCATGGATTTCTCAGGGAGAATAGGGCGGGTGATTGCCAACCCTGTGGAAGCTCAGAGTGCGGCCATGGAGGAGGGACACGCCTGGAGAGTGAGTATTACAACAGAGAGTGAGTAAACACAAAGCTAGACCCCTAGTGGAGATCTTTGGTACTTTTTTCAGCCATGTTTTTGCTGTGGCTCTGTTGCCCTTATTCTCACTCCCCTTTGTAATAGTAAATCTGGATTGTGTGTCATGAAACAATTAACGATGGCATTTGTGTAAATGCCAGAAATACCAGTCCTAATAAAAAGGAACATCACTAAATAGGGACTGCCTGTAGTGCTTGCTTCTGCCGTGATGATGTTATTTAGTGCTATAAACTGAAGATTTTCAGATTTGTTTTCTGTTTTCAGAAGCGAAGTCAGAGAATGAACATCCTTGGTAGCCCCAGTCCACTCCACACATCCTCTCTCAGCACAGGTAATCTTTACCTAAGACACGCTCCACACTGTTGCCCAGTATGTAGTTTTTGACACGATGCTCCATTTTAGTCATCTGTGAGAGAACTCTGTGTTATAACTGAAAGTATTGTAAACTTTGTCTTGAGTTTCTGAGGTGTGCCTTTTTTTTCTGCAGTGATACACAGAACACAGCTGTGGTTTCATGGACGAATCACAAGAGAAGAGTCCCACAGGATGGTCATGCAGCAGGGCCAGGTGGATGGGTAAGACTGCTGAATGACAACTTTCACATCCTGTAAAAAAAGAGGGAGGAAATGAATGCAGACACAGACGTATGTGTGCGTTGGTGCGTATGCATGTGCACTCGCATGTGTTCATGGAGAGGAGATGTGAACCAGTGTTTCAAACACCACCGTGTCTGTGAGTGTGCATGCCTGTGGGGAAGAGGTGTCAACTGAGGTTCCATGGCTGCATTATATGTTTCTGTGTGGCAGGTTATTCCTCCTGAGGGACAGCCAGAGTAATCCAAAGGCATTTGTACTCACACTATGCCATCACCAGAAAATCAAACATTTCCAGATTTTACCGGTAAGTGTCTCCTCTCATGTGTATGTACTTGTATATATGCATATACTGTATTATGTATTCATGCATATATTATTTACATTTTTGAAACACTGTATATTTTACATTATTTGTAAAATATGTTGAATATTTGTGTAAATATTTTAAACATTACCAAATGTTCAAAACCATAAAATAAATAAGTAGGTAACTTGCATACAGTAGTTATTTTATCTTACATAATTTTGGGACAGCTCATTGAAATGTAATGTTGCTTAAAACCTCAGAAATAGGGCATTTTTTGTTGTCTGAAGGGTACCACCAGAGCTAAATTGCACAGTTTTCATAGCATTATTGTGTCCAACTTTGGACACATGAATCGCATATGAATTGCGCTCCATTTTCTTCTTGACCAGGGCTCTGTTGAGACTACTTTCTGGTTAAATAAAAGGAGATAAATGCCAATAAGTGAAAAATATTTGCTATTTATAATGTATAGGGGAAGCAAAGGAAAGAACAGGGGTTGTAGCTGACAGACAGTACTGACAGCTAGCTAGCTAACAAAGTAATTATAATTATAACATTTTATTTATTTTGTGCATTTGTTTACACTTTAGTGTGAAGAGGATGGGCAGATGTTCTTTAGTCTTGATGATGGAGCCACCAAATTCACCGACTTGATCCAGCTTGTGGAGTTTTATCAGCTCAACAGAGGAGTTCTGCCCTGCAGACTGAAACACCCCTGCACCATAGTGGCCTTATGACCTTCAGCCTGACTTTGCCTAAAAACAAACAGACAGCAAACTGGATATTTTGTTTTGTTTTGTTTTAGTGTTGTTTTTTTCTCCTTTTTTTTTTGGAAAAGCTGACATGTCCTGTCCTCTGGTGATACATGGTGGGGACCTGCCTGGAGACTTGTGGGGGAGGGGCCAGGGGTGGGGGGGTTGGTAGGGGGTCTTCAGTTTTAAAGGATGAGATCAAAGCATAACAACAGATTTGACACTGTCCAAAAGCTTGTAATTGATGTTTTTTGTTTGCCGACGAGCCCTAACTTTTGACAAACTGAACAGAGCACTGTCATTTCTGGGGTAACGTGGGTTTGAACAATAATCAAGACGTTTTTGGCCTCAGCCACTTAAAATACACAGGAATCCAATAGCATTAGAAATTTTGTCTGGTAATTTATCTGTTAACTCCAGATGAAAAGTTGATTGTTGAATTTGTTTGGCCTTTTTTTTCCTTACGGTTTTTAGTTTTTAGCTAGTTTTTTTTTCCCCATGCTAACCTGTGAACAGTCCCCTGGAGCTGAAAATGATATTCTGCAAACGAAGCGACATTCTTCTCCCTCCATGAGAAATCCCTCCTGGTTAATTGGATTGTGAGAAAATCTAGGCTGAGACTAATCCCGGATACCAGAGAAAGTATCAGGCTGACACCCTGGGCTCTGAGCCCATCTGTAGCACCGGGGCAGGGAGGGGAGGGTCTTAAGGAGGTATTTATTCTGCAGTTTGAATACTGCAACATTCATACAGGTTCTGACAGTCTGGTGTCCTCCCTTGGTCAATTATTTTGGTAAAAATCTCTCCTTATTCTGTTTTCTTCACTTATGAAACACAGTATTCTTTTTCCTCCAAGCCAAAATGACCGCTTGGTTTGTTCTGATATGGGAGCACATGTGGGGGGGTGGGGGGGGTGGGCAACAGTCTGACTATCACGTTCCTGTCAACAGAGGATGCAGACTTATAACCACTACATCCCTGCTAACACACTACTGTGACCTCAGTCAATAGGAGAGAGAAAAAGTATTAGTGGGGAATGCAGGTGGTCACACCTCTGTTTGACTGGTAAAGCGGAAGATGTTCTAAAACTGCAGCAATTTCCCAGTTTTGGAGCAAGTCCATTTTTCTTCAGATGTTGCTCTCTTTGTTTTGGTCCTGAATATTTGTTTGTGTGTTGAGCAACAGCAGTAGAGAAGAGCACCCTCTGGTGGCTGGCGGAATGGACAGGAAGCACATGGGAGCAAAACATCCCCCATGACCATGTCAGACAATTTGACCTGTAAGTTAGGCCATGAAGAAAGAGACATCTTTTTCACTGTCAGCAATATGTATGAAGCTATGAAAGAAGAACTACAGAGTAGCCACACTAACAAAGTGCTCCTTAGGATGAACATTATTTAAATGAAATGCAAATGACTCGACAATTTTAAGTATTGTTTCAGCAATTGTATTTATTTGTCTGGATTTACATAATTACTTGAAATGTAGTTTTTTCTCAGCGCTGTCCAGCACTGTTCTTCATTTTCATCAAGTTTTTGGACTTCCTTTTTTTTATATATAGCTACTTTTAAAATTGCATTTTTAGATTGGTAAGCTGTTGATTTACTTTATACTCTAAACAGACACACAGACTCAGAGTTTGTCATAAACACTCACAATAATGAGAGTTTTAAAACCTGTGTCACCTCGATGACATGGCTATTGCTCTGGCTACAGGTATCAATACATCTGTGAAATCCTGTCATGTGAAAAATGTTACATGTCACATGTCAGAGTGATTTGATGAGATCTAATTCAACAGCAGGTTCCCATTGATTAAACTGTTGACTCATGAATCACACAACATCCCATATATGAACCATATTTCTCATATGAATCGTTTCAGTGTTAGATTATAGTTAGTACTGGTGTTCACTTGGTTTCGGAACACTCTGAGACTGTTTACTGGTCGAGCACTTGTTTTTGAATGACCTGCTTGTTCTCTGCTATGTTCTCCTAAGCAGCTCACGCTGTTTCAGCTAAACTCTTGCTAAGCTCAGCATTTCAGTTTAGTTTTCATGATTCTGTGTCAGATAGGAGGGAAGTGTAGTGAAATCTTTCACAGCATGTAATACACACATACACTCACCTGTAGACTAGTCATGGCATAAAGACTTTATGCTGGAAGTTGGTGGTGTATGACATGTAGCAGGAGATTCTGTATTCAATACTCTCTTTGAGGTATGCAAGGTTATTCAGGCCAGAGAAGCTTGGGATTTAGGACAGCTGTAATCAGTTGTGTTTGCTAAAACGTTTAATTATTATTCATGGGTGTTATGCTATTTCTCATCAGACTGTATAACAGTGAGGTCTGTTCATATACAGTGGATACAACAGTTCTCTTCCTGAAAAATGCATCCCACCAGATGGGTCTGATTCTTAAGTGGCATAAAATTTCTCTGTGACACAACCCTGACAGAACTCTGTCCAAATTCTTCAGTGATACAATCTTAATGGTCAGAATTCCCCAGTGACACAACCTCATTGGTCAGAATCCTTTCACATAAAAACAGTGATGGTATTCCAGTTTGGTAGCATCCATAGCTTTATGATGTTAAATGCCACATTCACAAGACTCATTTACTTAATGAATATATAGCATAAGTATATGAAACTATGGAAAACATGTAGACACAACACTGTATTTTAGGTTACAGATCACTATTTACTGCATTTTGTTTTTTATCATAACTGCATATAAAATGAAGAAACTTGATTTATTTTAGCACATTTTTATAATTTGGTTATGTGTACATATTAAGGTTATGATATTTGTTTACCTTTGGCATTTGTCACATTAAATGACCCTTTAAGAATATTTCTGTGATATTTAATTTAAGCTGATTCTCAGAACATAAACTGGACCCCGGCATACATTTTAATATGCTGTATCTTATCTCCTAAAATACAGTTTATAAGCTCGCTGCCACTGCAACGGTCAAAATACTAACAATTTTGACTTCAAAAAAATATAACAATTAGTTATTTGTTTCACTGTCTCCAGTCAGAAGAATATTTTCACTTAAATGTCTTGCTACAGTTAACAATTCATACAACAATTCACTCATTGTTTCTGAAGTGGAAAAACCACACAATGGAAGTGGACGTTTTTGTATGTTAGCGACTTGAATGGAACTGGGCAGCTCAGGGTGTAACATGGGGTCCCTTGAAAACTGGTCATTGTGATCAAAATTATTTTTGAGCAATACAATAAGTAGTGAGTTTGAGTTGAGACACCAAACATATACTTGGTTTTATTTTCTTTTGGTGAATAGTTTCCTTTTCAAACTGTTTAAAAAAATCATTGTAGTGCAGGATGGTTCAGTTTTTTCTGTTCAGCTGAATAGAGCAGAATAGTAGGAGTTAGTATTTGTTTCTCAACCACAGTCCTCACTGCACTAATATCCACCTTACAATTCCACCAATCATTCAACTTTTTTCCAGTCCTGGTCTCTGCATATACTGTCACAATGCAAGATTTAGCCACTGTAAAAAAGAGAATGACAAAAGTTTATATATACACACACCACACACACTCATTATATATTTCAGGGAATGCATAAAGATAAACTTTTATCTCTTTTAAAGAGGAAAAAATCCTGTATTCATAATGTGCTTTGCTTTGTTCTGTAAATAGCTGAATGGCTTATGAATCTTAATTGTAACCTTTTCAGGTATTTTTGTACAAACAAGGGACTGATATATTCTGTTTATTGTAATTAGAATAAAACATTAATATGCTCTATGTTCTATGAAGCTTTCCTTTTGTTATGTTGACAAGGTGGGGTTTGGCACAGCATGGTGTTCAGTGTTAAGAATGCCTGCATGAGTGATTTATATGTGGTATTCAATTTAGAATTATGTGACTCTGTGAATGGTTAATGATGTTCTGTATTTAGAATCCCTGTATGAGTGAATGGTGCATGGTGTTCTGTGTTTGTGATGCCTGTATGAGTGAATGGTGTGTTGTTTGGTTCACATTTTTTCTTTTTTTTTTGTGGACAGGGGGAATAAATAATGTTTTAACAAAATGTAATCACAATTTATGCTGATAAATACATTACTGTTTTAGAAGACTAAAATTAATATTTCCCATTTGTTTTACCATATATTATTATATAACTATGCTATGATATATTAAAATTTATATACTAATTCTATCATGCTATTCCACTGACAAACATCCATGCTTCAGTAGGCATAAAGGCTAGCATGAATTGTCACTGTCAGCTGAGAGAAATGACACTGAATGATCATGGACAGAATTCAATAGCAATTCAGTTGCCTCCCCTCCTCTCCTTTCCCCACTGCACAAGCAAGTCACAAATTTCTCTAGTCAAGGCTAGGCTAAGGGTAGTTAAGATCACAGCAATATGTCGTAGCGATGTAACACAACACTGCCAGCTTGCTGTATATCTGTTTCAGTTCATCGCTAGCTATCTATCTAGAAAGCAAATCCGTTTTGCTTCTTATCCACAGCTGTATTTCCTGTCTCTCCAATGTCCAGGGCTGAAGTATCTGTTTAGGGGAGCTCAAGCATTGCAAGTAATGGGAGTTGTGCTATGTTATCTGCCCCTCTCGTTGCCCATGGGGTGTGGTAGCATTAAGTTTGCCACTTCAGGCCCACTGGACTTCGCCTTGAATGATATGAATTTCCTTTGGCAGCTGCTCAGAAATTTTTACATGTGGAGTGCTGATCAAAAAAAAAAAATCGCCTTTTAAACTAAATCTTACTTCCAAAAGTGATTGAACTAATCTGAAGTTCCGCCAGGATAAATTTATTTCCAGTCACAATAACAGACAAGGTTCAACGTTTTCCAACGTTTTGTTGCAAAATCATCACTTGAATGGTCTTTCTGCTTTTGCTTTTGCTTATTTGACTTGTAAAATACCTGTGTACCATTAGCCTGAAAACACATTTTGCTCTAGCTCTGTCTTGTGGGTATCTAGCATCTACTGTACATTGCGCTTTATTGCTGCCACTTGACTACATTAACAATACCAATGAAACACACAAATTACAATACTACAATACAAATTACAATAGGTGTAATTATAGAAAAATTCACATTCATCAATAAATTTTAAGTTGTGGGGGGCAGTCTGTGAACATTGGCACAAAGACACAGACATGCCCTGTCCCCTGACATACTCCAGAAACACAGGTGGGGGCAGAGGGCCATAATCTGTCAAATGTCCAGAAGCAACAGAATTTATTTCCAGATATGTTAAATGACATCAGTTATGATTTATGAATTATAAAAACAACACACTCTCACACTTACACGTTCTTGCACAAATAAATGCTGTAGGAGCACCAATTGAATTTAAATAGACCTAGTGGAAGTAAAATTATATGAAAGGACATTGTATGAGGGTGACCGAAGAATGAACTGGTGTTTTGAATAACAGAAGTGTAACAGTGTAAGGGTCACATCTGTGTCCCGAAATACAAGGTCAGTATCTCTCGGACCCACCTTTTCTCAGTACTTGCTCCACGCTGGTTTAGATTAAAGAATTGATTAATTCAACAATTATTTTCAGAATGATTCATGCTTGCAGTATATTTTTGTTTAAGATCATAATCCATTACAATCAAAAATCCAAAATATTACAGTAATGTTTTGCAGAACCAAAATTTGCTTTCATTGTCAAACCACTGGCATTTTCTGTTCATGTGAGTGATCAAATGTCCATAACACTAAATAATCGCATGTGCATACTCGTGCGCAGATTCATCTTCTCTTCATGTTTATTTTTTTTTTTTTAATAACAAAATCACACTTGAATGGTCTTTCTGCTTTTGCTTTTGCTTATTTGACTTGTAAAATACCTGTGTACCATTAGCCTGAAAACACATTTTGCTCTAGCTCTGTCTTGTGGGTATCTAGCATCTACTGTACATTGCGCTTTATTGCTGCCACTTGACTACATTAACAATACCAATGAAACACACAAATTACAATACTACAATACAAATTACAATTTGTGTAAAGTTGTGGGGGGCAGTCTGTGAACATTGGCACAAAGACACAGACATGCCCTGTCCCCTAACATACTCCAGAAACACAGGTGGGGGCAGAGGGCCATAATCTGTCAAATGTCCAGAAGCAACAGAATTTATTTCCAGATATGTTAAATGACATCAGTTATGATTTATAAATTATAAAAACAACACACTCTCACACTTACACGTTCTTGCACAAATAAATGCTGTAGGAGCACCAATTGAATTTAAATAGACCTAGTGGAAGTAAAATTATATGAAAGGACATTGTATGAGGGTGACCGAAGAATGAACTGGTGTTTTGAATAACAGAAGTGTAACAGTGTAAGGGTCACATCTGTGTCCCGAAATACAAGGTCAGTATCTCTCGGACCCACCTTTTCTCAGTACTTGCTCCACACTGGTTTAGATCAAAGAATTGGTTAATTCAACAATTATTTTCAGAATGATTCATGCTTGCAGTATATTTTTGTTTAAGATCATAATCCATTACAATCAAAAATCCAAAATATTACAGTAATGTTTTGCAGAACCAAAATTTGCTTTCATTGTCAAACCACTGACATTTTCTGTTCATGTGAGTGATCAAATGTCCATAACACTAAATAATCGCATGTGCATACTCATGCGCAGATTCATCTTCTCTTCATGTTTATTTTTTTCTAAACTGCAGAAATGACACTGTTCAGGGAAAAAGACATTGATGCTTTTGAAGGTTCTCAGCTCCACCAAAGTATAACATAGAAAACTGGAGTTTATTGTCAGTAAAATTATACAGAGATTAACTATTTTTATGCAATTCCAACCAATCTGTCAACCATGATTCGTCAGATTAAATCAGATGAACAAATAGATGCCGATGCCATTCACTCTATGTCCACCAGGTAGAGCAGGAGCTACACAACAATATATCCAGCAAATTCCGCGCCTGAGAAGCTCCCATTTAGTAAATAACATTTTTTTTTCAATCACATATGGACAGAAAATTTGAATTTATATTTATAGTATATGGACAATTAAATAATAAAAATATGAAAATATGTTTATTGAAAATGAACATCAAGCAATTGAGCTGTAGTAACTGCTGTAAAACATTTTAATGCACATGCTTCATTGATATCAACAATGATAGAACAAGAAATCAGCTTCTCTTTAATACACTGAACTTGCTCCATCAAGCCATACAAATCCAACAACATTAGTATTGTTAAAGTTAAACCATTTTGTTGAATTGGGTAATTCTACAAAAAGTCGAGGAAGTAGATATAAAAATCAGAAAAAAATGAAGAAATTGTGACAAAATATATTGATTTTTATTAATATATTTTCTGATTTTCAAATCTACATCATCACATTAATTGGTGAATGGCTTCCCTGGTCCCTTTAAGTGCCCCTAGGCATTAAACAGTCAATAACATAACATCCCCAAGCCGCTCTGTACAGTAGAGAGCAGCCGTGTGTCCGTCTGTATGTCTGTCTCTCTGTCGGGGACTGGAAGATGGGTCCTATGCGTGCCCGGAGCATACTCTCTGAAGTCTCTGGGTGTAGTACTATGCACACAGTGCCTAGGTCCTCATTAACTCCTTATGAGTCAGCACCCTGTCTGCGTTGACTGCTCTGGCTGCTTCAGCTGCAGGCTCCACTCCCATTGGCTGACCGAAGAGGGCTTTCAGCAGATATAAGTGGGTCTGCTTCATCTGCTCTGTACTGCTGTCTGAGGACCGACAAAGAGCAGGACTGTGTCTGCACTGTGGCAACGTGAGTACTACCTCTGTCTTTGTGCTCCTGACATCGCTCCATGGGGGGAGGTTTTTTTGGGGGGGGAGCACCTGGGCTAACCCAAGGTTTGTAATGGCTACAACTCCCTGGCACAGAGTAGATCAGACACTTGTTGAGTGAGAGAATATGCAGAAAGAGCTGGATTTATTACCAAATGAGACTACTACTCCACTACTGTATTACTCCATTGCTACTCCACACTCAAGGTGTTAAGGATGGCATAACAGGAAATATGCTTTTTTGTGCTTCCTTACCTCCCGAGTGTGCTATGAGAGCCACTCTGTGTGCTTGTTGCTTTTACGGTGTTTGATTATGAATGCTCTCCAGTGCGCATCCAACCACCTGACGCCTAAAACTGCGGGGACCTCGTTCTCCTGTGATGTTGCCGTGTTTTGCATTTGTCTGGCACAACGCGACAGCATTTTTATTACAGATGCCAGAGGGTGTTATATAGCGATCTTAATGATTTGTTCATTTAATATTCTCCCACAGGGAGGTAAAGTCTTATCTGCAAATGCCCCCTGGCCTCTTTATTGCATTCTTTTTTTTCTTCAAAGTTTAAAACACCTTTAATCACCGCAGTGTGGTCTGGCTGTCCTTGCGTGACGGGAGGTTATCATCCAATAAAACAGATTAAATTTGTGAGAGAGAAATGGGAGAGCCATGGCACTGTGCAGACATAGATGCAGGTGTAGAAGCAAAGAGGGTCCCACACCTGGATTTGGGTAGTCAGAGATGGCTGGATGTGCCATGGGGGCATTTTGGGGATACTCAGAGGGTGGTGGCAGGGAAATGTGTTGTCTGTTCTGAGGCCTCCTCTAGAATGAGACTTTGTACCTGTGGTTGTGTTTACTGGCAAGCAATCAAACATAGCTCCAGCCGAAGTGGCCAGATTACTGACATCTGCATTAGCAGGTATTACCGCGGATTAGGAGAAGCAACAGTTTACCCTGGAAAATTGAGCACAGTGCACACTAAGCACCCATCTCTAACCCCACTCCAACAAAGAGAGAGAATAGGAAATTTGGAAACGTGAAATCAGAACACTGTCCCAAATTGTGTTGCAAAGGCATGCTCTGTGCATATTTTGTAATGTAGACAGCAGCATACAGCAACTGTTTCAGATTTCATGTGCTGTGTATGTGTACGTGTTCATTCATAAATTCTGTGATAGTCCGGTTTACAGCCTATCTATTAGAAGGTCGTATGTGGAGATTTTTTGAATGGAAGCCAGTGCACAGTTTACACATTGTCTATGAGATTACAGGGGTGGTTGTGGAGTGTGGGCTCTTTTGCAGTCTTTGAAGTAGGTGGACATTGTACTGTGTGCTCGGTTGAGTGATCACCTCCCTGGAAACAGAAGGAACAAAACAGTGTCTCAGTTGCCTATGAGGAATCTCCATGCTGGAGTAATGCAGGGAGAGAGCCAATTAAAGGGTTAATTGGGTGGTGAGAAGGTTAAGTGGGCGTGGCAAAACTGTGTGTGACATTAATCAACATGTGTCAGTAAGCCTCAGCCCTTCTTAAAGCTGAAGCAGTAAACTGAGACAGGTGTTACAATGCGCATGTACTGGACACTCTGCATGCTGATCCGCAGGCATATTCAGTGCAGGCATCTAAAGTAAGAAAAAACCCACTTCACACCCCCCACTGATTAGATGGAGATATTGGAGAGTTAGTGTAAATTCAAATTATAATGAAATTTGCATTAGAAATGTAGCTTTTTTCCAAATAGTGATGTTAAAATTTTGCAATATTTAAGCATTACATTGGTAACAAGGCACATTAACAGATACAGTTTACTAATTTGAATAAGAATTGGAGAAGGTCATCTTAGAGTCTTCAGAGAGATGGTGAGGTCTGGAACAGTCATTACATTATTAGCATTGAGCAGATGCTCTTATGCAGAGCGACTTACAATGTTATCCATTTATACAGCTGGATATTTTACTGAGGCAATCATGGGTTAACTACCTTTCCCAAGGGTACAGCAGCAGTGCCCCTGTGGGGAATCAAGCCAGTAACCTTTCGGTCACAAGTCCTGCTCCTTAACCACTAGGCTACAGCACCACCCCTAATCATGCTAGTCGCTAAGACATACAGCTAGTCAGCCTTGGAGAAGCTGAACTTATGGGGAGATCTAGACAGTCAGGACTACGACAGCAAAGAGACAGTCATAAAAGAGAGAAATTACCTTAAGAGCTGATGTCTCCAGAACAGTGGCACAAGGACCCACGAGAGGCTGTTAGTGGCCCAACGGATCAGCTGTAGAGGGAGGAGAGTAACAGGCATAAGCCTTGGAGAGAATGGTTGGAAGCTAGACAGGTTGGAGATTGTTCTGCTCGAGTAAAGATGAAGAGGTGCATTAACGTAATTCCGCACTAAGGGGCTTTGGGTGGTTCTGGGGTCAAAGGTTAACTAATTCTTCAACACAACAGTATTTCAATGTAGCTGTTTACTAAGATCACAGACATGGTCAGATGGCAAGTCAAACTGGAGTTTTGTAGTAGTGTTCTTTCGAGAGGACAGAGTTTTGTTCCATTTAGGACTTGCTCATGTCTCATTGGTCCAGAAAGCAATAGCAGGAAGCCTAGCATTTTCTGCTGCCCTTATTTCACTCTCTCACCCTGCACGTCTAATGAGGCAGTAACACCTGAAACATATCCTCTATTTCAGCCTCAAAATGGATGTGGCAGAGTTCAGAAGACGAGGGAAGGAGATGGTGGACTACATCGCGGACTACTTAGAGAACATTGAGCAGAGGCAGGTGTTTCCCGACGTGCAGCCTGGATACTTAAGGACCCTCATCCCGGAGGAGGCCCCAGAGGTGCCCGACTCCTACGAGGATGTCGTCAGGGACATCGAGAGGGTGATCATGCCCGGGGTGAGTGATTAACCCCAGCCCCGCAGCCGCGTGCTCCGCAGACCCGCGGCGCGAAGCCGTGACACTGCACGCTTTTCGTGACTGAGCGTCCCAAGCGTTTTTCTGATCAAGACCGTGTGACACACCAGTCTTTCGCATGACTCTTCATGGTTATCTTTGACCTTTCAGCTTTGGGAGCACAGGTAAAAAAAGAAAAAACCTGCATGCATGTTACCATAGTCTATGTGTGTTTTTTTTTTTCCATTTGTTGCAGGATCAACTTTGCAGAGTGGAACACTGAATCAAAATCAGAATCTTGGTTGTTTGATTAGAAAAAAAACATAATTTTGATCATTTTCAAATGATTGAAGTAATTTAAATAAAGGTCACAAAGGTTACAGAAGTTCATTAAGTGACACAATGCCATGTGTTTCTTTAATCTTTTAAAACTGACTCTTATAAATCTGTTTTTTTCTCATAAGTAGTGAGTTCCATGGAGAAACCTCATAATGCTTGACTCCTGTTATTCTTTTGTGTCTGTTCAAAGTCCTTGCTCTGCTTGTATTCTGCAACTCTGATACCTTGCAGATGGAATCCTGAGTTTAATAATTAAACAGCTCCCATAAGATTCCCAGTTTCCTCAGTTCCCCTATATTGCCACAACCTCTGCCTGTCATATTAACATAATAACAGCTCAGTATTAATCATTAATATAGTGTATTTTTCCTTTCTGAAATCTCATACCCCCTACCATGATTTATACAGAACAGTCAGGAATGATCCACGATTATGTATATCACTGATGACTCAGCCAGGAAAACCTGAACACCATTCACCCAAACAAGACAATATCCTGTTCAGTCATCACCCACAACACACAGACACATAATTGCACACAGAAGCATATAAACTGACAGCCAGGACTACTGTGAAAAGAGCTGGTGTTTCCAGGTTAGAGAGTTTGTGTACGCAGTACCCTCCATATTTATTCATACCACTGACTATATAGGGACAGCAAGCTAAAAAAGAAAACATATGCATATAGAATTGATTTTTCTGCTTACATGTAAAGAAATGTTACAGTTTTTAACAGCACTGTACAGAGCAAATTCAAGTAATTCAGAAATGATGTTTTTTTTTTTTCTTCTGAAAACAAGAGGTCACATTTATTCACTCTCCTATTATTAGTACTTTACAACTCTGATTCTGGCATACATTACACAGTCAGAATGATTTCCATAGTGTTTTATGAAGGTTTGGAAACTCTTAGTGGGATTTTTTACCATTTGTCCAGCAAAACTTTTCTAGATCCATCAGATCTTTTCATTTTTATTTGTGCATTGTGTTTGAATCCCAAATGTTTTGTGCTCACTTCTTTGTAGATTTTAATTAATAATTAGGATCTGTGTCATATTGGAATATCCATTTTCAGTGAAGTTTAAACATCTTGGCAAGGGAACCAGGTTTTTGGCCAAAATGACCTAGTGTGTTTTGGAGTTCATAACTCCCTCTATTATAACAAGTGTTCTAGGACCCCTAGATGCCAAAGAATCCCAAAACACAATAACACCTCCCACTACCATATTTCACATTGGGCATAAGTGATTTCTCAACCTAAGTTTTATGCCAAACATAAAGTAGCTGAGCTTTCTTTTTTTATAGTTCCGTTTTCATTCCATCTGACCATGAGGCATTCTGTAGACACCAGCTTCTTTAGGGAGAGCTCCTACTGTTTTGGATTTGAAATGCAATGGCTTTGGATTTACGGTTGCTTCCTTGTTACAAGAACCACAATCCTGCCAGTCTATGCTGGCAAGATGGATTCACATCACCTTCCTGGCAGGGGTGTCACTGTAACTGTAGCCTGTCAGGCAGGCCTGGCGCTATGAGGGTGCTTAGGCGTACATTGCACCCCCAGACGAACATCGGCGGACCCCCAGTTGTCTCCTTATATCCCAATGTCTACATAGTATTTATTATGTTTTTTTAAGATATGATTTTTGTGCTGTGGATTGCAGTTGCACCCCTCTGTATTTTCTCCTGGCGCTGGGCCTGCTTTCAGGATTCTCTCCGGAAAGTATTGCAGTTTAAGAATTGAGAGGCCTGGATGGAAAAGGTCCCTTTACAACAAGTACATTTTGATGTGCACTGGAAAGACACACAGCATGAGAAGACAGTATTCTCTGAAGGAGGAAATTCCCTTGCAGATAAATTTCTACATGTAGTAACAGTTTGTTATCGTTTAGGATGGTTTCTGCCCAGCAATGGAGAAAAAAAGATCAATGCTGTATCTGTCCCTCATGTCTCTGTGCAGTATACCAACACTGACTCCTCTCCCCCAGTCAAGGCCAATGCTACACCAAGGAGAGAGTGCACAGAAAACCACAGAAGTAATAATAAGGACTGCAAAAATGTAGTAATATAATATGACAAATAAAATAATGAAGAATCCCCTCAAAGCCTTAAAATTTCTTAATGGACACTTGAATGAAAAGTATTAGATTCAACCTTTTATAAAGTCCTTATAGCTATCTTCTAACTTGCGGAGGTCAAGAATCAGTTACCTACAGTCTTCAGAGGGCTGTGTGACCTGCACCATGATACTGCATGTTACTGACAAATCTGTTCTGTGTTACTGCTTATATACTGTGCCACAGGGAAACAGCAAGCCTTTGGATGCCTCCATATAGTTCCAGGGACTTTCATTGATCTTCAAATAATCAGAATGTTGGAGTATATTTGTGCCTAAATGTGACCTTTATGTCTTCTGGATTAAAATTCATTACGTACAAACAACATATATTTGCTCTGTACAGTGCTAATAAGCTTAATATGTATTTTTTCAATTTAACAGAAAAAGCAATATTTATTTTTATAGTATATTTTTGTTCCTATTTAGTCCACATTATGAATAAATATGGAGGGTGCCATTGATCCAGTGTTGTGAATGGTGCTGTGGAATACTGAGCGCCTCAGGCATAGAGTGCAGAGCTTGACTGGCCGTAGATCCCAGTGATGACGCTGCTGTATCTTTGCCTTGCAGGTGACCCACTGGCACAGCCCCTACTTCTATGCCTACTTCCCCACAGCCAGCTCCTTCCCCGCCATGCTGGCAGACATGCTATCAGGGGCTATTGGCTGCATTGGATTCTCATGGGTGTGTATCTCTGTTGTCTCCCTCTGTGTTTCCCTCTCTTTCTCTTTTTTACATCCTTTTCTCTGTCTTGCCATGTCTCTCACACTCCATTTGTAACTGTGCTATAGCAAGTAAGTTTGACAGATTGACAGGAGCTGCAAGAAGGGCATTGTCAGATGCGCTTCCTAATGCAGAGACCTGCTAAAAGGAGATCCAGCAACAGCTTAGTTACACACACAAAAGAACACCTTATGTTCTTTCTCACTTATGTTCTTTTTTTCATCTCATACCTCACATATGGATAATACTTTATGTTGCTGATATGCATTTAACTGAAGAGCATAATAGAAGAGCTCTGTTGGCCTAGCCTGCCAAAGTTCACATGCAGATTCAGGTTTTCCATGCACTGTTGGTGTTTGATGCTGGGGCATCTGGCTGGGGCTGTCCTCACCTTGTGTGATTGCGACAGGCTGCAAGCCCAGCCTGCACGGAGCTGGAGACGGTCATGCTGGACTGGTTGGGGAAGATGCTCAGGCTTCCGGATGACTTCCTGGCTGGGACCACGGGGCAGGGCGGAGGCGTCATTCAGGTGAGGCACTTGTGGGAGGGTCTACTTGGACACCCCTGACAGCTCTGATGGCTTTTAGTGTCCTCATACCCCTGGCTGAATAGGAACAAAAACATGCTGCAAAAGGGAAAAAAGTACATTTTGTGAACAGTATGACTTTGCAGTGCTATAAAAATTAAAGTATAACAATTTAAGTTTTAAACCAGGTTTTAAACCATGTGTACATATTTGTTTTATAATATGACTTTGTACCTGTTTAATCAGGGGTTTGAATAAACTGTGGGGGGCACTGCAATGTATGAAAGACAGCTATGGTTGTATTTGTTCTAAGGACATCACAAACGGTTTAGGTAGTACTGTGGCTTAAGAACAAAATTGTCACGTGTGAGAAATTATTTCCAAATGAACTGAGAAGTTTTAAATATATTTTACATTTGTCATGTTAGAATGAATTGCCTTGTTGAAAGACTCTGGTTAACAAAGATGAATATATCCTGTCATGAATTCCCTTACCGAAATTATTACCACGTGCGTCTTAGGTAAGATGCTTTGATGAATATTTGACAACTGAACAGCACGCTCAGCCAGTTTGACAAATCTTGAGTGAACTTAAATATGGACCATTTCAGAGGCTCTGTAGGCTATGTCTCCGCTGACAGTAATTGACTTTAATTTGCCTGGATGTTGCGTTGGTGCTGGAGAAAACAACCAGGAGTTCCATTATTGTCTGTCTGACAGCAATTTGTTGGACATTGATTTCTTGTCGGCTCCGTGCGAAGGCAAAACGGCAGGAAATTGCATTTTACCGCTTCAAGCGCTTGTGACTCGTGAAGGTGGAAGAGAGGTGTGCGGAACACGGGTCTTCGTTCATTTAAATTGTGTACACTTCGGCGGTTGAGGACGCCCTCCATATGGGAGATGTGACGCATGGAGTAGGCAGCCGATGACAGATGATTTTATGCCTGTGCCTTTAGGACACGGCCCCTGTCCTGAATTGTAATCGCTGTGCTTTTTAAGGTGTAATTCACTATGGCAACAAATGGGACTCTCACTTGTTGCATACTGAATGAAAGCATTGACAGTTTTCATCCATCGTAAACGACTGTTTTAAATAATGGGGGAAAAGCACAAGCAAGCACAGCTCGAAAGAATGGTAAAAGCTGTCCCTGCACAGTTTAAACTGTAACTGTTTTACGTTTTATTTACCGCTCGTTCTTTTGTTTTTTAACCCGTGAATTTAGGGGTTACGGTGATGACGATAGTGTGTTGTTACTAATCTTTCGACATCGCTGTTGTACAAGTCAGTGCATAATTGCTTCAGTAAATGTTTAGCTGTACAAATTGATAATACAGATATGTAACCTTTAAATCCTCCTGGATGAGGATGTGTGCTAAGCAAACAGTTCATAGCTTAATTGTAATGTAAATATGTCACACTTCCAGGACAAATTGGTAGGGTAGTAATAATTACAATGCTTCACAACTAGTTCTGTAACAATTAGTTATTAACATTTTATACAGAAAGCCTCAACAGTTCATTTAAATTTCTTTACATAAGGTTACTCCAGTGTCCTCTCATCAGGAACCTGTAATGTGGCCAGTTTTTCAGAAGTCACGCACATAACGATTCTGTCGGCCCATGAATACACACACGCGAGCGCGAGATAGAGCCATTTAAGCGATAGGTTACAGCTTTTGCTTATTGGCACAACGCCCCACCGAACGTTAATATTATGTATTTACGCAGCGTTTCCACGAAGATATTGAACAAACGCTGAAACCACAACACACACACACACACACACACACACATTTTTATTAATTGACATTTTGGTGCGTGATAACTTTCCGTTATCACTTCAGCCGAATTTGTTTTGAAATGCCATATTTTATATTTGAATGATATTTCTCAACTGTTTTCGAACTATGGGCTCCAATTCTATGTATGACCAGTCACCGTGTCTTCACAGGGCACGGCCAGTGAGGCCACACTAGTAGCTCTGCTGGCCGCTCGCTCCAGGATCGTCCGGCAGATCCAGGCCGACGATCCCGATCGCACCGAGGCGGACATCATATCCAAACTGGTAGCATATTCCTCTGATCAGGTGAGACTGCGCCTTCTGACAAATATCAAACATTCCCACAAAATAACTTTAATATGAAATGAAACGTCTGTTCAGTATTACGTGTTTGTTTAAAAATGAGGACTTTATGAATTACTTGTAATTTTCTATTCATGCAACGCAATCGAAACACGCATGTGTTCAAGCAAAAACAAGATGCCTCCACCAAAATCAACGTATTGCCGTCATAGTTGCAAACCGGGAAAGGTCAGGTTCAGAGATGCTAATGAATTCTGAATGCCATGATATTTCGAGTTTTAAGCTTTTACTTAAAGCTTTAAATAGTGTGCTGTTTTAAATTCAACCTTTCCAACATCAGACAGTAGGATCCATGAAAAATTTCAATCAGATCTGTGGATCAAAGTGTTGCCTGTAAGAGAAACCACATTATTACCCTCAGTCTGGTTGTGTGTGTTTCTGTGTGCACATGATTGAATGTGTTTGTGTATGTGTGCGTCTGAGTGAGCATGTGTGTATGGATGTGTCCATCCATTTTTGTGTGTGTGTGTGTGTGTGTGCGTGCGTGTGTGAGCATGTGTTTGTATGTTCGTGTTTGAATGGTTATGTGTGAATACATGGAGTACTTGAGTGTGTGTATCGCTCAGATGTGTGTTTGTGTGCATATGTGTGTGCATATTGTGCACACGTGAATGCATACCTGCATATGTGTATTGCGTGAGTGTGTGTATCAGTGTTTGTGTTTTGCGTATATGTGTGTGTATCAGTGCTTGTGTGTGTGCGTGCGAGTGTGTGTACATGCATGCGTGCAAGTGTGTGTGTGCGTGTGCGTGCTACACAGACACGTGGTTGTTGCTGAGGGGCAGATCAATGGTGGGAAGTGACAGGACTCCGGGAGACCCCTCAGCTGATCTGGGTCTGAGTGGATTCTCCTGCGGGCAAGGATAACCTTTAAGTAGCACACACCGCTAACCTTTCTCAAAACTACAACTTGCCTACCACATCAACAAGCGCTGAACACATTCTCTTTTTACAAGGTACCTAGAGACCTGGATTTGTTTGTTCGTCTGTGGTAGATAAATACTCTTTGCATAACTCCATAGGTTTTTATCCATACAACACAACGATTTGGTTTACTCACCAAATGTCAGAATAATTTCCATATACTAAGCTCTGGAATATTTTTTGGAACATGGTGACTTTTTTCTTCAGTGTTCAAAATGATTCAGTGTGACATGTGCCTGACCTCTGGCGGGTGCTGTTCTGGACATGCAATTGGCTGCTGAATGGTTCTTTCCTGACACATTATTGGATGTTGAATGGACCTCTTTCTGCAGGCTCACTCATCAGTGGAGAGAGCAGGGCTGATTGCCGGAGTGAGAATGAAGAAGGTTCCCACAGATGAGAAGTTTGCGGTCCGAGGAGAGACGTTCAGGGCCATGATGCAGGAGGACAAGGACGCAGGACTCCTCCCATTTTATGTGAGGGGGCTGAGCTTATCATTCTGCGTTACATCCATCATGTTTGTGATTGTGATGTCCAATTACTGTGAAAATATACAAAATGTTTTAGATGGGCACAGTCTCAGACTTTCAGCATTGCTTTTGATCTGTAATTCTGACTACATATGAAACGCACTCTTCAATCATATGCACAATTGCATAACTATTCTAGGCAATTAGCAGGTTATTTGTGAAAGCAGAAAGCACAGATCTTTCTCTCTCACCTCACATGCATCGGCACCGCAGCTCCAAAATTGGTCCGATACTCTTAAAGCCTACAGCTTCCCACGGACAATAGTAGTCCAAAGTTCACATGAATATTCACTCCACTTCTCTGTGGCAACAGCCTTTCATGAGATGCACATGTGAATGATGCTTTCCTCCCTGGGGTCTTTATGGCTGCTAACGCTGTTGTAAAGCCTGCGCCTGTCCCCCTAAATGAATCAGGATCTCATTATGCCCGAGCCAGGCTGGGAGATCCTTGTGTTTTGCTCGATGTCCAGGAAGACTGCCTGCAGGCAGAGAGACAGAGAGGTGTAAATCACCTGGCGCACCTGAACTGATTCTAAAACAGATTGTTTGAAAAATAACAATAGGAACCAAAGCAAATATAACCTTACAGCTGCACCTGCTCCTGTTTCAGGAGCCCAGAGTTTCCACATTATTGCACATAATCAAGTTATCAGCTCTGTTCTGAGCACCTCTTAAACATAGTAATGTCATTAACTGTCTTTGAAAATACAATACAAGTAATACATAATATAAGCTTTTTTATCAGCGTTATTAAGCAGCCAGCATAGTAGCTATGTGTGGGGTTTTCTGGTCACATGTTTTCTGAATATTTATATTGTTTTATTAATTTATAATTAAATGATGTTTTATTATGATTATTGAATACTCCCTTGTGAAGGCTGACATAGTAGGCATGTATTTTTATTTTGATATCCATTTACACAGCGGGATATAACCTGATGGAGCTCTCATGCATGCAGTAAACTAGGACTTGAACCTTTTGGGAAGTCCAGTTTCTTCAGCCTTATGTAATGCTGCTTTGATGAAAATTATTTCCTGAAATACCTCTGTGGGTACCATCTTTGTTAAGGATGAAGTTTTCCTTGGTCTGTAGGGGTTTCCTTTGTCCATACCTTTTAGTGAGTATGGTTTAGGTGTTTTGCAGTGCAGTTTAAATGAGCTGCTATTTCTTTTGGGTCTTCAGTTCTGTGCCACACTGGGCACCACCCCATCCTGCGCCTTCGATTGCATCACTGAACTGGGACCTATTTGTGAGTATGGTCTCTGTGAAATACTGTCACAGGTTGCTGTGTGTGTGTGTGTGTGTGTGTGTGTGTGTGTGTCTGTCTGTCTGTCTGTCTGTATCTGTGTGTGTCTGTGTGTCTCTATGTGTGTCAGTGTGTTTGTCCGTGTGTTTGTGTCTGTACATGTGGATGTTGTGTGTGTCTGTATGTATGGATGTTGTATGTGTCTGTGCTTGTGGATGTTGTGATCAGTAATGGCTCCTTTCTGATCCAGGCAATGCTGAGAAGATCTGGATGCACATTGATGCTGCATATGCTGGAAGTGCCTTCATCTGTCCAGAATTCAGACCTTTTCTAAATGGCGTAGAGGTCAGAGAAAATTACACTCTACACAATGCAATTTCAGTAATGGCGAAACTCAGGTCTTAATGCAATAAATAAAGACTTTGCAGGTTTTGCATTGATCATTTACCACCCATAGTTTTACTGTTAAAAGTACAATACAAAAGGAAGAATATCGGGAACACATAAATGTGATTATTCACATGGCTTGATGTAAATGGCAGAAGTGATTTGTGTAAGCATGAATAATATCCCATCAGAGGGAAATTAAAAAAGCGTCACACTGCCTCTGAGTCGGAGCATCTGTCCTATGTGCGCCATGGAGAGCGCAGATAAGGGAGAACTCATTTCCTGAGGCGCCGACAGACCTTTAGATAAAACCGCTCTCGGTGTCAAAGAAATATCCCAGTTTATTAACGAGGCAAGTTCAAACAACGAAGGAGATGGTGGAGAGGTCGTAAAAAAAGCAGGTCTTTATCACCAGAGAATGGCAGTGGCCTGGGGGTTTTCTGTCAGTTTGCTGGTTGCTAGGAAATAAACGATGGACAGGACCCCACATCTGTCAGCATGGCAACCGTTTGTCCATCCTCAGACGGACTGCGATAGTCTGTTTCCTGCTGCTACCATTATTACGTCTCTGCAGGCAGATGAGAAGGATATTGCAAACCCAATAGCGACTGAAGAGATCAGACCAGCGATAGTTTTGTCATTGCAGGACTGTGATGGCAGTGAATGTGGACCTGTTTTTGTTGTTGTGGCGTCTAGTCACATGTGTCTAAAATGACGGAGATCTAATAGCTTGTGTACCATTCGGGGTATGTGCTGTAATCCTGAAAAATACAAAAGATGAATCTGCACCTTGGCTGAATTAGAGTGTAAAGGGGTGTAAGTGCCAAAATTCTGAGTAAGCATTAAGTATGGCTCTTGGGCCAAAACGTTTGCACTTACACTGTCATATGCGCTTTATGTTTAATTAAGTCCAGCATTTTTCTATCTTGTCATCTTTGAAGATGTTATTTCTTTTTGAGGGCATATACCTTGTTCTGTTTATGTATCAAGTCAAGAAATCATTTTATCATCTCTTACTATTGCAGAGCTGTTTTCAACACGCAGGAGTGAGAGAGTGGATTTTGACATATGAATAAAGATTTGTTTTGACTGTTCCTTTACAACGTAGCCCCATGATCAGGGGTACAGACAGACAAAAGAGACACAGAAATCCTGGCCCTCTCTGTGATTGCCATCTTAGCTCATGATAAAAATGTTTTTTAATTATTCATTGTTGTAAAGAATCCAGTTGTAAAGAAAGAGCATTCCCTATCTGCCTCTCTCATACCAATGATCTGGTTTGTAAATGTTGATGTCAATAAGCAAAATACTTTTTCATTTGTACAATTGCATTTCTTGTTCAGTTTGCAGATTCCTTCAACTTCAACCCTCACAAGTGGCTTTTGGTGAACTTTGACTGCTCTACCATGTGGTGAGTGGATTGTCTGTCTTTCAGTGGGATTCAGTTCATCATTTGAAATGGTGGGGCGAGATTTGCTCTGAAAAAGGCTGACAGATACTGGTCTCCCACCAGCAGACAATCACATATCTTGTGCAAATGCTCATCTGTCTCTTACACCTTTTTTCAGTCCTGCAACCCTGTAATTTCCAATCTGGTTTTCTAACGCTGCTATCCATGTGGGTCATGCTCCAGATTAACTGAGCCTGCCCATTTCATTTAAATATCTTCAATAAACCTCCATCAGATGAATGTGACCAACTTTCAGTGTGCATCATTGTATGGTAGATAATACTCTATCCCTGGTCTCCCCTCTGATCACAGCAAGTGGAAAGGTTTGAGTAGGATGGATTGTCAGCTGGGGTTAAACTGGGAATTGGGAAGTGAGGGAACTTTAAGACATGACAATATGCAGTAAATGGAAAGGAAAAAATGGAAATAAATGAAACGAAACAGTACTAACCATCAAAGAATTTCCAGATTGGCTGAAATGAAGGTCCCTGAGGGACATCACTCCTTTCTCTCATGTGCGGTGACTAGCAATGGCAGTGTAGTGGTTAAAGAGCAGGACTCATAACCAAGAGGTTGCTGGTTTGATTCCCCACTGGGGCACTGCTTCTGTTCCCTTGGATAAGGTACTTAACCCACAAGTAAATATCTAACTGTAAAAAATGAACACCAGTGTTAAAAAAACAAAACTGTAACTGATGTAAATTCCTCTGGATAAGAGTGTCTGCCAAATGCCAATAATTTGGTAGTGATTAGCTAAACTATGTTTCAGCGTGCATTTTCTGATGTATTTTACTGGATCCCTAATCTCCAAATGACCTACCAAGGAAATGAACGTGAGAGCTGACATTCTCAAGTTTCAGTTGTGTACATAATGGTGTGAGCATGTTATTCATCTCGGAAAAACCCCTTTCACCATCCACACTAACTTCCTGCTTTAGCCTGTGCTGCTGGTCTTTGCTGATATAGCCACCTCCACTTCAGAATAAACTGAGCAAAAGTTTAAGTGGGCCGTTCAACCTTGTGCTCCCCATGAGTAAAAATATAGTAATGTGATAATATTATTAAGCAGTATATGTGTACAGTGTAAGATTTATTTAATGTTATCTCTGATGCACCATGTACACATTTGAATTGCTAGATAACTAAAGAAAAGAAAATGACATAAATAATTATCTTAGTGTACTCATTTTACCAGAGAAACTGGAGAAAATGTGCATTATTTCTCTTGCCACTTTTATGAACAAGCATTTCCTCCTTTCCTCCTCCTCTATGTATCTTTTTAGAATGTAGAATTAATACAGTAAAATTTATTTTTAGCCAGGGAGTCATTCAGTTTAATAAGTTTCCAATATAAGTTGTTTGGGTTATTGTTATATATTGCACAATGAATTGCTCTTCATCAACTAAGCTTTACGAGATATGTGCAGTTGCAAGTAAGCTAGCCTGCTTTTAGAAAACTTCCAGGATAATTAGCAGTATTATTAAACATAGCTGAAGGGGACTGTCTCTCCCTGTAACTTAATATTTTCAAATTATACCATTAACTGAGTATAATGCTCTGAATTTCTTTGCCTCCAAAAGGATTTATTTACCTACAGGTTTCTACCGTATAGAGCTGATGACCTATCTGACATGTTGTATGATTCATTTTGTATGGTTATTTTGTTTCCTCAATGCAGCATTACATTACCTTGGTATTGTTTTAAATTCTTTTTTTCCTGATTTGGCTGCAAGGATATACTATATACTAGGTGCCGGCTCACAGTTACAGGTAGTTGTGTGCCAATGCAAACCCTGGGACTTGTCAGGGTGGCAGAGAGACGTGAAGGTGGCATTGTTCTCGGCTGTGTTTATTTGGAGGGTTATGTGCTCGAGTCAATTGGCACAGAGGCACATCTGCCCCTGTGTCATCACTAAGCAAACACAGCCCCCATTGTGGATTATCACAACCAATCAGGTGGCTCCAACTCTGAAAAAAAAAGCACAGAAAGCACCCCGCATTACAGGAGGTGACGTGTGATGGTGTCTGTAACTGTCACTGTTTTCATGAGTGAACAAAAGGGAACAGCGAACAACAGCTGATAAAAAGAGGGGAAAGATCTGAGCAGTTTTCCAACACTCTGCTTTGTTCACTGTTACAGTGCTGTGTGCGGGTCCGTTGCAGATCACATGAACTCAGCACTGGGAAGGTCAGCGGGCTGATGTGGATTGAAATGTTGAAAAATGAAGATTCATGATTCAAAAAATGATTTAGATTTTGGAATACACTGCACACTATGTAATGGAAAAATACACCTGCTTAGTACAGTAAGTAGGTCGCTACACTGTGCATCTCCTCTCTCACTCTAACAGTACAATTTCTAATTTAATGCCCATGCTCAAAACTGACCAATACTGGCCCTTCTTAGGCCACTGTTCATTCACAAGTACAGTATTATTCCCCAATAGTTATTTTCTGTGCCTATATAATTTATTCTAAACAATTTTTTAAAAATTTATGTTAAAATAAGTGTTTTTAAATCCCTTTTTGGTGCGAGTAGGAAGTACTTTTTTCCTCTTTAAAGACATGTGACTCCTGTCGGGTCTCTCCCACCCGTAAAATGAATCAGATTTAATGGCAGCAGATGAACTGCACACTTCATCAGTGCTGAATAAGAAACAGAGGGTGAAGTTCTGAGCCAGGGCAGCCGGTCAGGGCAGCCAACTGAAGCAGCTGGTCAGGGCAGTCGGTCAGTGCTGTTGTTCCTCAGAGGCAGACCATGTCACTTGGAAGTGACTACGACAGTGACGGTCCATTGCCCCAGAACAGACCTGACCTCGTGTGGGTTTAGTGCAGGATTAATGGGATTACTAACTGTGTGGTCCCGTACGTGGGGCCATGTGTTTTACCTGGCAGCTCCCTCTCGCCTGAGGAGGCTCCAGCTCAGCACAGGGTGGTTTTACTCCAACGTCACCAAATCTCGTGCAGCTAATTAGGGAAAGCTTATCCAAATCTGAGGTAGAGATAAACCCACTTCTGATGAAGAAAAAAAAAAATACGCAGATACTTGGACACAGTCAACTTCATTGAGAAAATACAGATAGCCTCTTTGGTATTTTAATAATGCCGAAACAAAAAACTGCTCTGGGGAAAATTGAAAAATGTGAGGTGTATTCTGAGGGTAGACCCTACAAGAGAAAAAAAAAACTCTAAAGGAAGAGAAGAAACTTCTCATTTGGCTGGATGTCACTGTCTGTCCATCTGTCTGCAGGGTGAAGAAGCGAGCTGACATCATCGGGGCTTTCAAGATGGATCCCCTGTATCTGAAGCACGATCACCAGGAATCAGGTGGATCATTTAATCTTGCAGTCATCCTCAAATGTGGGGTTTACAGTGTCCTTTCTAGTTTTTGTTGATGATGTCATAAGCCTGTGTTGCACTGGGCCCCCCCACTGAGCTCCTAGCCGGCATGGGTGAGTAACTGAATGAGTGAGACCTAGGTAAAACCTCCCGTCTGGACACCGAGAGCCCTGAGCTAAGAGCCTACGTCACGATAAGGATCGACCAGCTTTACTCACCTCTCAGAAGTGGCCCATCGCGCTAACCCTGCTGTTTTTAACCCTCAGGCTAGGAGCTGGGATTAATTAACCCCGACCACAAATATCAGCAGCCCCTGGCTCACACCTCCCACAGTCAGACTCAGGAAGTACGGGCTTAAACACAATAGGCTTTGTACCAAACCAGAGCTGAAAAGCACGGGCCAGTATTTCAGCCCCATCCCATGACTTGGCAGCATGGTCTGTGTAGAGGTGTACTGAATAAACCTGGGACAGTCTCATCAGCATGTGCAGGTCTGCCACCAGGATGATATCTCTCTCCTCTTGAACAAAGAGGCTCAGAGCTGCCTCACCCCTGAATACAGAGGCTTACAGCGTTCTGTCCCCCTGATCACAGATGTGTAGATCTGTCTCTCACCCTGGACACAGAACCTTACAGCGTTCTCCCACCTGAACACAGAAGCTCAGAGTGGTGTCTCCCCCCTGAACACAGAGGCTCAGAGTTGCCTCCTCTGTTTTTGTTGAAGGCCTCTCATGGGCAGAAGAGGGTTTTATCCTTTCTCTGTGGGTGGTATGCTTCTGATTCTCTCTGTGCTCACAGTAACTGCATCTGAGAGAGACAATGTGTAATAACAGCCAAACCAAATTACAGGGTATTGCCGCTGCATGAGGCTTTTCTGTGAAATTAGTGAAAGCGCTGTAGGCAGCGGCAGCTGTGAGGAAGGTGTTTGTGATGGTGAAATGCAGATAGTCTTTAGCGTGGGTGATGCTGCTATTGTTGCTCCCTGCTCTGCATTTCAAAGAGGTCATCACTAATCACTTCACCTCTGCACTGTGTATGAGGCAGGCACTTTGTATACAGATATAGCTAAAAATAATTTCAGAGTGTGCTGTACTTAAATTCTGTCATTTCTCATTTCTAATGGACATTTAATGTTTTGTCTGGTTGCAGGGCTGGTCACAGACTACAGAGTAAGTAAGATTATAATTCATGGGTGTTCATGTGCATGTGCACGGGTGCATATATTTATATGTGGCTGTCTTTCTGTTTGTCTGTGCCGGTCAGACTATCTATGTGGTTTAAATGTGATTGTGGAAATTTTTATCTTGTGCCGAAATGAAAAGATCCCTCTCTGTGATGGCTGTGGTGGGTGATGTTTTCGGCTGATCCAGGGTCAGTTGTTTCCCCTGCACTCGCTTTTCTCAGAACTCAGCCTGACGCAGTGTCGCCTGCTGACGGCATCCCCTGCTCTGTCAGATGCATTTTGAGACATCTGATTGGACTCTGTGGTTGCGCCCTCGGGCAGTTGGAGGCCGCGTATGATGTCACGAACACAAACCAGTCCTCCCCTCTCCAAGAAACGGGCAGTGTCTCGGCCTAAAGTGAAAAATAACAAGATTTTCAGTCGGGTCTGAGCGCCTGGCGGAGGTGGGGGGGGGGGTTGGGGTTGGTAAGGAGGGGGCGCTGCCTGTCAGGTCCAATGACATCATTTCCTCTCCACAGCACTGGCAGATCCCGCTGGGCCGCAGGTTCCGCTCTCTGAAGATGTGGTTTGTGTTCCGCTTGTACGGGCTCAAGGGTCTGCAGGCGTACATCCGAAAGGTAACGCCCCCTCCTGTCTGCTGTCAGTCCCTGTCTCTCTCCGCTTATCGTGATGAATAAGACACAACTTCAGGCCTCAGGTCACTCCCTGCACCAGCAGGATAAGGCCTATGCCTCTTACTGTCAACATTTACACCAGTCTTAGAGTATTTAATATTTATCTTCTGTGAATCATAAATCTCTGCAATGTGTAAAAATGATTAGTTCATACGTATTCAAATAAACGTCTGTCAGAAGCAGCTGTGCCGAATATTCATTGTTAATACACAGATTTGTAATAATAAAATAGGTAGTATCCAATGACTGTCCTCTTTCCCATTGCATCAAGTTACTTGATGGTAAAAACCTTCAGATGTGCTTTATCATTTGCACAAATGTTAGAAGTAGCAAATGGAGACAATGATCAAACTAGGAAGAAGAAATTAAGAGCAAAGGCAGGAGCAAAAGGTACCAAAAACTTTGGTCCTCTAGGACTAGTTTAACTACCCCTGTCAGTCTTGCAGGTTGACAGAACTGACAGGCCGGTTGTACAGTAGCTCCACACTGCCTCCCTCAGGCAATCCTGTGTAGTCATCTTCCTCTCCCTCCTAAGATTCCACTGATATCCTCCTACTGAACTAAATGCCTCAAACAGAGTCTGTGTCACTGTCACCTGTATGGATTGTAAACCCACATAACAGCTTTTGTTGGCCATGCTGCCACCTAGTGGCTGCAGCTGGGGCTGTCTGGGGCATACTAAAAACGAATTGTGATACAGAGGAGCTGAAATCTTCACCTACCTGTAACGTTGCACACTGTTTTTTGTCTGTCTTCACAGCATGTAGGGCTTGCCAAGGAGTTTGAGAGGCGGGTTCGAGAGGACCAGCGCTTCGAGATATGTGCAGACGTTGTTTTGGGCCTGGTCTGCTTCAGACTAAAGGTAAAAGATCTGACTGAGGTCAAATTGGGTAACACTGGTTAGCCTGGAGTATGACAGCTGTGAAGATGGGTTAGTCTTATACTTTTGACTGTTTTTTTTTTTTTCAATGATTTTGTAGGGGTCGAACGAGCTGAACGAGACGCTCCTAAAACGCATAAACGCTGCCCGCACAATCCATCTGGTGCCCTGCCAGCTGGCTGGCAGGTTTGTGCTTCGCTTTGCCGTCTGCGCCCGTACCACGGAGTCCCACCACGTCCAGGAGGCCTGGGCCCACATTGCCGAAATCGCTTCTGAGCTGCTGCAGGATATTCCGCACTGACCACAGGCCAAATGGGGGGTGCTGTCCTTTCTGCACCATGTTCACATCTTGAACATCTGTACTGCCTCCAGCTTTGTGTGCTTTTGTAAGGGTCTGTGTGCCTCTGTGTATAATTTCATATGTTTATGTGTGTGTGTGTGTGTGTTTTCTTTTGTGTGCATGTTTTTGCATTTTTGTGTATGTTTTTGCGTGTCTGTGTATGTGTGTGTGTGTGTGTGTGTGTGTGTTTGTGTATCTGTCTCTGGCGATGAGGATGTGACACCTCTCTGTCTCTGCCCACTAACACTCCTACAGCGCCAAGGGAGACATTGGGTGTCTTTATATCTGCACATTGACACTTCCGCAACTCCCTGCTCACCAAACTGGCTTAGTGTAACCACTTCTTTTGGGTTCCCCCAAAGCAGTAGGGTATAACTTAAGTCAGTGAATGTTGTCTGATTGGAGGGCCATGTCATGACTGGTCAGCAGGCACGTTTGGCAGTCCTTATCAGACTGAATATCCGTCTCTGAATCTCTATCCTGCTCCTGACCGATGAGTTTATAATGAGTACTGACAGCTCATAATCACTACTTCCCCTGGGCGTTTGTGTGTACACTGCACATTTCTATCTCTGTCTTTGTTTTTGTCCCTCTACTTTACATTAACACTTTTACTCCTTCCTGCCTCCCGGGGGTGAGGCCCTGTCAGTTGTCAGTGTGAGGAGTGGGATGTGACCTTGTCTGTGTGTTTAGGGCCCAGAGGAGAGAGGGTCAGCTGTAGCACCCCCATATGAAAATCCTTTTATCGCTCTGGAGGAACAAGTCAAATCTCATCAGACCTTTTCCCTGTTGCCCACATGGTATCAGCCATTTTTGTGTGCTTGTGCATGGATCCAGTAGCCAAAAAGAAGGAAAACACAGCTGGGTGAGAATATGCCAAAGTGATAAATGCTCATGATTCTACTACTGAGATTCAGACAGTGAATATAGATGCTCATCAGTCCCCTCACAGGCTCATAAATACTCATGATTGTAATACTATGATTCAGAGACTGAGTATAGACACTCATTGTTCCCTTCCCAAGGCTTATAAATACTCATGATTCTCCTACTGAGACTCAGACAGTGAGAGGAAACACTCCTTGTTTTAATAAGATTAATTAAGTGTTCTGTTCATCCTCTCACTGATCATTTCTTTAGAAGTTGCTTTGCAGACACCCTTTTCAGGACTAACTTATATTCCTTATTTGTATATATCAGGACACTTACTGAAGGAATTCAAGTTAGGGATCTGCTGTAGCTGATAACAGCAGTTTTTGAGCTGAGGTTCAAACATGCAACATGGGTTTTAGGCACAGTTCCCTTAGCACTATGGCACACTACCTGTCACATGAATCAAGTTCCACTTAGTGCCAGTTTTATCTGAGTGTTTCTCAGAGCTACCCATGCCTACTTGAAATGTTCTTATTAAAAACAATGACAAAACTTTGTTTTACTGTCTGCCTAGTATAATGGCATATATGTATTGATTATACAAAATATTTTGTACATGTCTGAGGGGGAAATTAGTAGGCCTGCATTAATGAAATTATTTTTTAAATTAAATTTATATTATTACAGAAAATTACACAGTAATAGCCCTTCTAATAAACTTGTTGATACTTGAAAATTCTTGGTATTTAAAATATTTAAATATTATTTTCATTCCAAAGCCCCAAGCCTTAAGGAAAAAAGTTTTTATTGTCATTAATGTGTGTCTTGGTATTGCTCATACAGCATAAATTCTGTCACAACCCTTTATTTATAAATTCAGGTAAATTTTATAATTTAGTTTCACTTATGACTTTTTAGACATAGACAAACATGGCGGGCTAGGAGAAGTTGGAACCTTGTGCATTTTTGTAAAATGGTGTGATTTAGCTTGTTGATTTAGCTTGTTGAGTTTAGGTAAGACATAGAATTTAAAGCTGATGTATGACTGAGCCTGTCTCACTACCTGAAACAGGACGTGTGTGTGTGTGTGTGTGTGTGTGTGTGTGTGTGTGCGTGCGTGCGTGCGTGCGTGCGTGCGTGCGTGCGTGCGTGCGTGGTGCGTGCGTGCGCACATGTGTGGCTCATGTGCAATCTGCACTCTGTCTTCTTTATTCCTCCAAAGAACAACACTCTGGTGATTGGCAGGTGTCCACTGGATGAAAACTGCTGTGTGTTTCTTCAGTTTCTCCAGAGCTCGTAGTGCTTTGGCTGCAGGGACTATGTCCTAAGCATCTTACTGTTTTTTGAAGTTAGATGAACATTAGCTCATTAAATGTATTTATTTTGTCTATTCATGTGTTTTGGGGTTCAATTAAATGTGTTATTTTTCAGTGCAGCAATGCTTTGGTGCTGTTCGCCTGTCTAATCTCTTTGCGGTGAAAGATTTGTTTATATGTGACTAAATAAATGTACTGTCAGCAAGTCCCCTGGTCTACAGATTTTGAATCAAGTGAGTGTGCATGCGTGCGTGAGTGCATGCATGCATGCATAGGGGCATGGGTGCATGGGTTCATGGGTGGATGGGTGCATGCATGTATGTCTGCGTGGGTGCGTGGGAGGGTCATAAGTATGATGAATCAAACATGTATCGCAAGTGTCATGATTATATGTATATAGTTTGTTTTTAATTTTAAAAAACAGAGGGGAAATGCAATATTTCATTTATACAATTCATTTGACCAGTCATCACCATATTTGTATAGTGACACACCCCAGGGACATATACAAATGCACAACCTGATTTAGGTCCAACATGGTGTATTGATATCTTGAAAAGCATGTTGAAAGCAATTTTCTAAATAGACTGGCTGACGGCAGCCAGAATTTGGATGTATAAAATTCTCCTTTGCGTTTCAGATACCCCAAAGGTGTTATACCTCAAAGATCGTATAGTTCTTATTTAATATCAGCTGGATTTACAATTCATGATAAGAATTTTTGAGTGTTTTTTTACACATTTACAGTTTTATTTGTTAACATTTCAAGCTTCACAATTCAGATAAATTTACTCCTTGTCATAAATTCTAAGATTGAACAACTTTCGTTGCAGTCAGTTCAGGAGGAGTAAACATTTAAGTGACAGTTAATTTAAGACTTATCTTTATTGCGGTGATTGTTAAACTCATTAGTTCCCTCAGTTTTCAGATGACTGGGTAGAATTTGTAGACATTTTAAAAAATCATATCTGTTCAAGAGCAGAGACGAAGCAGTTTCCTCTACTTCTGCAAACTGATTGATGTATTTCTCTCTTATAATAAACATTTAAGTTTAGGACTGTGATGTTAGGACTGTGATGTTACCTCAGTTCCACCTCCTTCTGTCCCTCCTATGTAAATCACTAGATGTCAGTATTGTAGCACCATTGTTTCCAGGTCTGTCTAGTGTAGGTTCTGATGGCCCATCACAAATGACAGTCATTTCACACTCAATCTACAATCTAACATACTATCAGCCATATTACCCTAAATAAACCCCATATTCACCTCTGATGAATACACAGATGACAATTGAAGACCTGAGAAATTGAGTGTATTTACTAATAAGCTTTTTGGTTTAAAAATATGGGGTCAGGGATGTATGTGTGCTGTTTCACAGAGACTGAAGCATGTGATACATCATTATGAACCAGTCCTTTCTCGATCCCTGCTACCTCTCCTGCCCACATGAAACAAAGAACGCTTCAGACAGCTGCACTACACAGCAGGGGCTTTTGTGTTTCAGTGGTTTCCTTGACAACAGTAACTAATGGTCACAGTGCATTTTCTCTGCTGGTTTATGTCAATACTTTTCAACATTATCTGTCAAGCTTGCTGAAGATTACAAATATACCCTTTTCTTTATGCATCCACTTATCGAATATTACAGGCTTTATATTTATGCATCTCCTTTGACAAACACAGTAACATGCTGGTCATTTGCACAGATTGTGTGTGTGTGTGTGTGTGTGTGTGTGTGTGTGTGTGTGTGTGTGTGTGTGTGTGTGTGCACGTACGTATGTGTGCATACACATGACTGGAATGACTGGAATTGTGCAGCATTATGTTTAAAGACCACATCTTAATGGCATCTTAATGTGATCTACACATTAAATTTAATTTTGTACATTTTTTATTGCCGTGCATTTTTTTCTCTTGAAAAAAGTAAGATATGATGTCTTTGAAAAAGTATCTTAGTGTTACTGAATTGTAATAAATATACCCCAGTATTTTGAAATATCTGTTTCTGTTCCCCTAATAACACTGAATCTTTTAGTAAGAGTCAAATCAAGGGATGTGTTCTGTTAACTGAATTATTTTCATTTGGAAGTGAAGGATTTAAATCAAATTGTAGAAGTCTGCTTGTTCTGCAATTTCATAGTTAAACAGCATTTAAGCATATTAAATGTTCATTCCAATCACCCACATAAAATCAAAGAGAATAATGAAGTGTTTTATTAGGAAAAAAAAGCATGAGGTAAACCAAGCAATACTATAATAAATTTTTGAACTACAAACCATCTATGCTATGTAAGTCATTGCTTAATTCACACTAATACCAGAAATGACTCAAACACAAGTTGTTGATAACAGCATTTGCATCTGTGTCACTTTGTCCTCAGTGGATGTGCTGATGTTCTCAACGGTTAAGCTGATGATGCTGCTGATGATCAGGTCTTTTCCCACAAGGTTTCAGAGCATTGTGGGTACAAGTAAGGGTGTGTCCCTCGTGCTCAAGTTGTGATGTTCAGATTTTCATGCATGGTCATTGGCCTCTCTCTACTTCAGAATGTACAGCAAATGTTAAAGTTAAAGTAAAGGGGGAATGATAGAGTCAGCTAAATGGGGAATGGAAACAAATGGATTTAGACCCTACGCTCATAGAAAAGCCTAATTGAATTTCAGACCTCCACACAGACATTGTGCTGTTCACACTATTGATTTTCCTATTTATACCCAATGAAACGGTATAAGACTGAGTTCTTCACTTCAGGTGTGAATACAAGGGCAAGTTTAAGTGTTAAGCCTTAGTCATCTCTTTTTGATATTTACATGATCATATATGACATAGCAGACATTTGGAATTAGACTATAACTACTTCAGAAATTTCATGATAAACTTTCTTTTTCTGTCTTTCTGTCTTTTTCTGTCTTTCTGTCTTTGCAGTGTCACTGAAATTCAATGCATTGGAGCCTTCATGTGATGTTCATATAGGATCTGTTGAAGATGTTTGTGGGGTCATGGCCTGTTCCCATCATTAGAATAATTGTTAATAGGATATTTTGTGCAGATTTGCTTAGAAAGATTACTATTACTACTACTATTTTACTATTGCTGTTGCTATTGTTGGTATTTTGACTCAGTGTGTGAAACACTGTTTTCACAGATTCATCTCCCTGCTAACAGGCCATTCCTTCTGTTTTGACAGACAACGGTGCAGTCTATAGTTCCTCTGGAGCGCTGTTTGTTTTTTCGAGCATCCCAGTGCAATAGCATGTGATCTGTCTATGGCAAGCCTAGAGGGCTAAAATACAACAGCAAAAGGCGAAGCGAACCTGGAATGCTTTGTGTTCACAATGCACAGGTTAAGCGAACCGCAACGCAGACTTGAAGCGAACCAAACTGAGACCACCCTCCCGAGGTGGTCTCTGTTCGGTTTGTTTCAGAGGGGTCTGAGTTTGTTTGGAGTGTTCACATGCGCAAAAAATGCTGACTAATTCCTCTGAGTTCGTTTTGAGGGCTGAAAGGGACCAAGTGTGAAAACACCCTGAGTTTGGTTCGTTTAAAAAGGACTATATGTGAAAACACCCTTATACTCACCTTCCTCCACACTGGATTTCCTAAGCTGGCTGATCAGCACATCATTTCCTGTATGGACAAAACTCTGGTCCTTACAGTTACATTACATTTATTCATTTGGCAGATGCTCTTATCTAGACCAGCTTGAGAAAAAGACATTCCACAGGGTTAAGCAAATAGCCACACAAATACTGAATCATTATTACCATCGTTGAAACATGGTCCCATTGTGGCTGATTAACTATTCGCGACTGATGTGCCACAAATGGGCAGGATGCCTGCTGACTCACCACTCCTCAGTTACAATAGCACTGCATTTTATCTCGTTCGTTAATAATCCTCTAAACCCAAATGTCCACTAATTTCAAGAATGGTCTACATTGGACACATGAGTAATGCTGTGCTCTTTGAGGCTCTCTGATGTTACGGTAGGACAACATGTGTTTATAAGGTGGTGGCTTTCTGAAATGCATTGTCTTCTACAGTGTGCCTATAAGTGTTCTGTGTCTGTAGTCTGTTTTAGCTCAGAATACCTGGGCCATATTTTCCCAGAAGCATTCAAGCAATATTTTTATATGAACACTCTAGCCATGGCTGTTCAAGGATTGTTCAGTAACCCAGGCTAAGATCAGCTGTGAAACTGACAGACTAACCCAATTATCAAATTACATTTTAAGTGTGTTACTGTGTGAATATCATTCTGTCTGAGGCAGGATTTGAATTGCAGGCTTCGGATGACAGAGGCCATTTGACATATCCCTCTGGACAGCGTGGAAAGGTTTATGTATCATCCAGCACTTTGTCCTTTAAAGAGGAAATGTTTCCCTTGATGTTTAGTGTTGATGGGTAAAATGTAAAACATGAGCTAAGTGATGTGACCATGTTTAGAGATATTTTCTGTGAAGGCTGTAGTGTTGGGAATTGTTTAAACATTGATTCACACATCCATAGCTATGGACACAGCCATTTACCGTCAAGTTAATAATTCCACTGTTAATTGGATTGTTCCAAATGGATGCTGTTTTCTTGTGTGGCTTTTCAAAGTCCCCAGAAGACTCAAAGTGCACTTAATTCAAATGTCCCTGCCCATGGAATCAGGGTAGGCCACCACTAAGAGATGAAACATTTATTGCAGCCTGAGAGTATCTGGTTTCAAACTACATAAACATCAGTGTGGTTTTTTAATGATTTCCTCTGTGGGATTAAACCATCTGAATGCACTGAATAACATAGTGAAGTTAATGGAATCTTGGTCCTCCATTAGAGAGAGCTCCATGTAGAAGAAACAGAGGGGTGATTAAACAAGAATGAAAGCATTTTGGCCTTAACTCATAATAACACATTTAAGGCAGTGTGCATTTGGAACAATCTCTTTGATATGTCTTAGAGATTCACTCCCCTGTGTTTTCAGGGCTTGGTTTTCTTAGTGCTCAAAACGCTGCTGTCAACATAATCATAGGTGCTATCACTTGGAGTGAGTAATTACCATAGGACTGTGAGGAGATGGCAGTGGTGGATGTGAAAAGGACCCCAGGCAAAGTCAGTCACAGGTGTGTTGTTCTTGTCATGTGCCTATCTTTTTTTATAATAATATAAATAGTCTATACTTTTATAAATATATATATATATATATATATACCATGGTTCTGAGTCTAAACTGTACTGCAGTTAACCCAAGCAGCACAACCAGAGCTGGTTGGATTGGGAGCTAGCTACTAGCTAGCTATTTTTACCACACATTTTTATCAATGGAACTGAGGATGTTTTTAGGTAATAACTTGATCAAATTTGAAATGTTTGTGAAAGGGTGAGAGTGAGCGCTTTGAACATCTGAAATAAGTAATCTGGGGTGGAATGAGCTTCCTGCGGTGAGAACAGCTGAATCACTAGCCACATTCCGTTACAGACTGAAGACCGACCTCTTCAAACTATACCACATTTCCCCTCACCTGATCTTGTTCCCCTTTTATGTACTTTTTATATATCAGTTTTGTTGCTTGTAGTTTTGTACTTTTTCATTCCCATAATAATGGAGATATTGCCTTTCGTTTATTGAATGTGACATTGAATCACGTACCTGTCCATTTTGTACCACATTTCATGCTGGTTTGTTAAATGCACTTTTGCGCATTGGAAGTCACCCTGGATGTTTGCTAAACCATAATGTAAATGTCTGAGTTGGGGCTGTGTGAGTGTTCTGAATGTGTGAGACTTATGAATGGTACGATTCTGAATGTGTGAGTGCTGAACTGTGCAAGGAGCGAGGTTCTCCAGTATCGCAAGGCACTCACGCTTCACTCTCCAAATCAAATAGTGAAGGTCTGCCTTTCCGGCCTGTTCAGACTAATGGGTGTCAGATCACACATCCAGCTGCTAAAAATACACCGATTCGCTGCGCAGCATGATGAGGAAAGGGTGTAATTCAGCGATGGTGCCATGCTCTCCATCAGAGCACACACAAAGACACACTGCATCTGACAGACAGACCAGGCCAAGGGGGTCCCCCTCACCCGGCTTTCCGCAATGCCAACGCCCATCACAGCAGCCGGTTTCAAGACTGATGGAGTTTCCCATTGAATTGTGGTGCAGCTGTGGACACAGGGTGATGGCAGGCAGGTCCTCCTTCCTCTGGTCCATGCGTTTCCTATAAACCACCCCCAGTCCCCCGCCCCCCATAAACCTACAATACTGCATTCTCTCAGGTTTCCAGAAAATGCCTGCAAAATGCACAATTAACCATGCACTCACCCTGCTTATTGCTGACTTGCAAGAGAAATGAAAAAGGGTTGAAGTACATGAAAGCCTCTGCACTTAGAATGTGATGTTAAATTAAAATCTATGGCCAGGTGAAAAATATCAGCAAGACTGTGACAACAGAAGCTCTTTCTGTTGAATGATTGATTGAATTTTTTTTTCAGCCTCATAGTCTTCCCATGATGCGTTGTTAACAGTGCCATCATGTTTTCCGTCGTACAAGATGAAACTGAAACCCTCAATGACAGTAATCACATGTGTCCCTGATGTGTGGCATAGTGCTCATGGGAGGTGTCCCACAGGCTGAGATTATCCATAATCCAGGGACACAGAACATGCCGTGTTTTCGGCAGGGGTGCTTGTGATGCCTGTGCGAGAGAGGTGGTCTGCCTGCCACTGGCAGATGGGTATCGCAGGGTTGCCTGTGGCCCTACACAAGCAATCATCTTTCCCCATACAGCCACAGTTTCTGCCAACGCACTTATTATTTACTTGTTTGGGTGGCACCCATGTCCAGGCTGGTTTATATACGTTTTACATGGTACAGTACACTCTACTTATAAGAAGTACCGATATAAAAACCAACCACATATAGTATTCAGAAACACTGCAACAGAATCAATTCTATACTACTGCTGATTACAAACTCCACTTTCTAGAATCAAGCAGTCTGTTAATAAGAATCGATCTGGGCTTACTCACAAAATGAAATATAGTACTCATCGGAGCATAATGATGGATAATTTACAGAAAAAGGTGATTGAATCTGTATGTCTCTTGTCATTTACATTTACATCTTGTCACCTGTACTTGACAAATATTTTGGCAAGAATAAATATGGTAAGAATAAGGAGAATTAAGAATTTGAAACATTTGTGAATGTGTGAATCTTCTCCAGCTGAAAATGTTGCTTTCTTGACTCTTGCAATGATCCTAAGATCAATGAAGGAAATGCGGCTGAGAAATTGGGCATTCTTCAGCCTACATTTAAGACTCTCCGAGGATGTACGATGGCATCATCAAGATAAAGAATGTGTACAAGCAAGGCACTACAGTGCTAATTAATACAGACACACTCAGAAACATTGGCTCCTGAGTGGCTCAGTCAGGAAGATGCTTGTGTTGAGTGCATGCTGGACCCTAGGGGTTGAATCAGATCTTCCCGAGTCATCTGCCAGGATGCCCACAGCAATGGCACAAATTGCCTTTGTTCTGCCAGGGAGGGGCATGGACAGATTGGCCAGGAATTCCTTCCTTCTCATCTCTCTCAGGCAGCTTGCAATTCTCCAGGTGCCCATCCTCAAAATGGCACCCACTTCACTGTGGTGTACTGTGGGACTTCTAATGCCATAAATAGTCTTTGGTGCATGTAAGCATCTGTCTAGTTTCTCCGCCTGAGTTTTAGACCTTCTAGCTACTAGCTACTTCATTTCCTGAAACACTGTCCCACACTGTCCCTAATAAAAATCAAATCTAGTGCCTTTCTGCCTTCGGAGAGAGGTGTGTGCTGTCTTGATGGTGGTGACCTGAAATGAGTCATCTTAGCATTTTGAGATCCCAGAGTGAGAGGCACTGTACAACATCCACTTTTTTGGGATTGTGATCCATCTCAGCAAACCACCTGTCAATCCAGGTGTATTCAGTATTCAGCAACAAAGCACTTTGGCTACATTCATTCATTTTGGTTAAAACAAGATTTAAACTCCTGACATTTAAAAGAGGGCTGCTTTTTCTTGTGAAATGGCAAATGTCAACCAACACACCATCTGCTTAAGTTACCTTTTTCCCTCAAAGTCTCAGTCACTGACTATCGGAGATGAATGGGGCTGAATGATCTGTGCATGCCTGCTCTGTGTGGGCATGTGTGTGTGCATGTGCCTTCATGCAATAATTGCGCAATTACACATTAACAGTGAATGTTTTCAGTGTTTTGCTGATTACAGTAACATGCTTAACAGTAGCAACAATTTAAGCAGGTGTCACCCATCAGCAGTTGATCTCTTTTTGCTGAAATGTATTTGTGCACCTCCCATCAAATGATTATAATGAAATAATAATGATGTAATGTGATCAGAGACAGGTTTAGACCAGTTGTTTGTTTGCTCATTTGGTATAATCAAAATGATCACATGTGATGGGTAATTAAATGCTAATTGATGGGTAAGTTAATGTTATCATAGATGCAATCACATAAGAAGTAATCAGCTGCTAAATACAGTGGATATAAAAAGTCTACACACCCCTGTTAAAATGGCAGGTTTTTGTGATGTAAAAAAATGAAACCAAGATAAATCATGTCAGAACCTTTTCTACCTTTACTGTGAAATTGCAACCTATAAATGAAAGTGAAAAACAATAAGAATCATTTTAGGGGAAAAAATGAAAAATAAAAAATTTACAATAACCTGGTTGCATAAGTGTGCACACCCCTAAACTAATACTTAGTTGAAGCACCTTTAGATTTTATCACGGCATTCAATCTTTTTAAGTAAGAGTCATTCAGTTTGGCACATCTTGACTTTGCAATATTTTGCCATTCTTCCTTGCAAAAGCATTCTAACTCTGTCAAATTGGCTGGGCATCTCCTGTGCACAGCCCTCTTCCGGTCACCCCACAGATTGTCGATTGGATTTAGATCTGGACTCTGGCTGGGCCATTCCAAAACCTTGATCTTGTTTTGGTGAAGGCATTCCTTTGATGATTTGGAGGTGTGCTTTGTGTCATTGTCATGCTGAAAGGTGAAATTGAAGAGCTCTTTTCCAAAACGCGATAAGCGCTAAATCTGAAAAAATTGAGCTGGCAATGCCATTGTGTCGTGTATAGATCCCATTTAACATTCCATCTTTAGTTCCTGCCAAATCGCGACATATCCATATGTAAAATGTACTCCCAATAGCAGTTCCGTTCCATATCGCGACAAACGCCATGCCTGTTTTATTGCTGACCGCGTTATCTCCTCTCGACCAATCAGCGTTCTTCTAATCGGTGCAGATTTACATAAAGACAGTGCTCTTGACATGGCAAATCAGTTCCTCACTTTCAGTTCATTAAAGCAGTAAATTAGTGGCCCACTCAGAAGAGTGGTCCTACTTTTGAAGTTGGACGCAAGCTGGCATATTTTATTAAGAATGTATTTTCATTATTTTATTTATATTTTATGTGCCTTTTTGTCATTATTTAATTTATATTTTTTGTGCCTTTTTTCTGATCCTTTTTAGGCAGGACTCCCAGTGAGTGGTCCTGATTTAGAGGTTAAACACAAACTGATTTACTTTATTTAATTTATTTTACTGTATTATTTATTTTATTTTGTATTATTCATTACATTATTTATTTTTATTTTTATTATTTATTTCATTATTTATTTTGTTTTATATTCAATATGAACTGTTGATATTGCATATGAATTGAAAAATCGGAAAAAAATGAATATCTTGATTAATAGCGTTTTGGGGAAAAACAGGATTTATGGATATATAGCATTTTGAAAAAAATTTGGTTGTGTAATCAACAAAATTGTTGGTAGATCTGAATTTTGTTTTTAAACATGTTCAGACTGTTCCAATAAACTGTTTAAAACAGGAAAAATAAATGTTGTTGGAATTTGTGGGTCTGGGCAAAAAAAGTGATTTTTCTTAAAACAAATGAAATGGATTTATAGCGTTTTGGAAAAGAACTCTTCAATTCCTCTTCATCTTAAGTGTTTTACCAGAAGCCTTAAGGTTTTGTGCCAAAATTGACTGGTATTTGGAGCTATTCCACCCTGATTAAAGCCCGAGTTCCAGCCAAAGAAAAACAGCCCCAAAGCATGATGCTGCCGCCTCCATGCTTCACCGTGGGGATGGTGTTCTTTTGGTGATGTGCTGTGTTTTTTAGTGTAAAGATGTCAAGAAAATCCCATAGGAACAGCTGTACTTTATTTGGGGTTAATCAGTCACTTTAACTGATGGCCAGTATACACTAATTAGCCTAGTATTTAACATGAGTTTGAATGTGATTGGTTGATTCTGAACACTGCCACATTCCCAATTATAAAAGGGTGTGTACACTTATGCAACCAAGTTATTGTACATTTTGTACATTGTACATTGTATTGTACATTGTACACAACATCAAAAACAGTTTCAGAATTATGATCAGCTAGAGCCATGGAGCTGCTCTCCCCATTTATAGCTCATAAGTCACCGTTGGTATGTGCATGAATGTGTGTGTGTGCTCAATGGTGTGTCTCTATGTTTGCAAAATGTGTGTGTGTGTGTGTGTGTGTGTGTGTGTGTGTGTGTGTGTGTGTGTGTGTGTGTGTGTGTGTGTGTGTATGCGTGTATGCATGAATGTGTGCAACGTAATGGGGGTTGCCAATGAGGGGAGGACTTCTCTGAGCCTCCTCATGGATGGCAGTCAAGCATGAGGAATGGGAGTGGCCAGTGAGAGATGGGAGGGGCCAGACAGAGTCCAGATGTCTGCCCTCCCCTCAGCAGAGATGACTTCTCCAGAATAAGCTGATCAGTGAGGACTGCTCTCTCCAAGGGAGCGGCCAGCAACTCTACCCCTCTAAGCAAGACACAGCACGAGACAGGTAAGCACATGCCTCAGTTGGAGGGGCGCCCTTCAGCACAGCACTGTAATGCTAAAGGTTTGTGCTGGGGCAGATGATGCCTCACTTATCTCCGCTTTCATCTGACTGCACTATAGATCCTTAACTGCTGATGCGTTTAAATGATTCAAGACAGAAGTATGTGTGCCCCAGGGGCACTTGGTCATGTTGAGGGGCTCTTCTCAGATTTTCTCAGATTATACTTTTCAATTACTGCCAAAACTTAAACAAACAGAACTTTAGACAATGGTTTGTGTACTTTTTTTGCTACTCTATGTGAGTACATCCTATGTAAAAAATGACTTATATGTGCAGTTGCAGAGGGTGACAGAAGTGTGAGGGATTGTGCTATTTGGATGTGTCTATTTGATTTGCATATTGGCAGTGGAGGTGCATTCCCTTGCCCAGATGAAAAAGGAAGTATAGCAATAGAAGTGAGGAGACAGAAAAAGAAATTTAATCTCAACAGAAATGGACACACACAAGAGACCTCAGGAAGTGTTTCTGTTCTGAGCTGGAGGCGAAGTGCACCATGGTAGAGAGGTTTTTGACACATGGAGGTCATGAGCCCAGAGTCCTGTCTGTCTGATTATGTGCAGCTTTTGTAATGTTACAGCTGGTTGGGAGAGAGAGAGAGCTGAATAAAAGGAACTGTACTGTCAGGAAATGAATTCACTATTCCCCCACACAGGGGGTGAGGTTGGGACAGTGTGAATTACCCAGTTATTCATGTAACTTGCTTTGATTGCATTCAAAAACACTGTACTTCAAATTGCTTTGTTGTATTATTTGGTTCACCACACACTTTTCTGTCCTGTCCAACATTGTATTCTCACAAAACAAACACAGAACGAAGCAAGATGCATCTATCCGTGCACCACCTTTGAAGATATGATAACGTTTGAACCTGTGTGTGTATTTGCAATTTACATCTCATATCCTTAAATGTTGTATTGAGGTGACCAATGTTACATCATGCCTTGGAGAAATTTTAAAAAGTTGAGAGACCACTAGTTAAAGCGATGGCACATAGAACATATAAGCAATGCAATTCTTTGGTGTTGGAGAGAGACAAAACCCTGTTACTGAATGTTATTTGTGAGAAAATACCTCAGCCCATACATTTATCTCTTGCATTGATCATGTCAGAGCATTTGCGTTAGTGAAGGATAGTAAATTGAAAACCAATTAGAGACTAATTTATATATGGTGCCTACAAGATTGGATATCTTTTTGTAACTATAGATTTTTTATTGTATTTATTTTATTTATCATTTATTTAACCAGGAGAACCCCATCAAGATGCAAATCTCAGAAAATCTTATTGAATCCTGCAAAAGACTTAACAATACAGAATTAATATACAAAATGCTTTAATGCTTGAGTTTTCCAAGGTTTCATGTACCCCTTAAATGTACAGTCCTAATGTATTGTACACATATTCATTGAAAAACAAAGTTGTTCTCACAGTAAAGATTAATCAGTAAAGATTTCAATATTTGTGTAAAAAACAAAAAGTGCAAAAAAAAGTAGCTTACTGTGTGAAACATTTCATTTCTGTGTAAAACATTATGATAAGCAATAGAAGTCACTGGTCGATAAATAGCTAAATTGCAGTCATAGGTTCCAGCTGCACAGATTCTAGCTATTAACTTATCAGGGTGCTCCTGGGCTACCCTGCTGGCCACACCCTTATCACAACATGGACATACCTCTCAATTCTTTTCTCTGCTTTTCAAATGTATTTTAAATAATTATTATATCATGATAATATTCCATGACTACAATTACATTATCTGAATGACTATGCATGTCAGGTGATGAGCCAAATGAGTATTATTTATTTAAGTAAGTAAGAGGCAGGCAATACATTAGCTTTAATTAAAAGAATTAGACAATATTGCATAATATACATTTGCTTCAAAGTGTACACAGTCATACACAGAATACAAGGAAACTGGATGCAATATTGTGTGTACTAATAAAGTCAGGCAGGCACTAATCTGAACTAACTCAGCATCAGCATCTGCAGGGTCTCAGCGTGAGTCAGAATAGTGTCACCTATCTGGCGGTTGCAATGAGCCACACCAAAATGATAGCCTTTATGAGCCAAAATGTGCCCCACCTGTACCTCCTGTGTTATTTTTGGGGATAGGGGAGAGATGACCCTCAGAAAGAAGTCATGAAACAGGTGTGTAATTGCTGTGTGTGCAGGCAGAGGCAAAGCTGCACTTAGATGATGACTCTTAGTGCGCACCATCTTTTTTTCTGCTTCTTGTCTGTGGAGAACTGTGCCCAGGCAGACCAGGTATATGTGACAGAAAGGGTGTAGTCAGCATCCCAGTGATGTCATGGGATGTCAGGTGACAGCAGGGCACAAGGTAATGGAGTGTCTTCTTATGTTCTAATGAAAGGGAGAGCAACACATCAGCATCCACCGTCCCAATGTAGAGCTGCATTTCTTAGAGTGACCGAAGTAAATGACATCAGCCCATGTCTGAATGACAGATCGCACTGTAAATCTACCGGTGACTTAAATTTAGCTTTAGTCACTTAGGGTTTATGCTGATCCATCAGTTGTGGACAAACCAGGGATTGACCATGTCTGTATTCCTTCTTAAAATAACCACCCAGCTTGTTCTCTGCAGCATTTTTCTCTGCAGTTAAACATCCTTCTATTTTTACTGAAGCCCAAATTTTTATTTTTTTAAATTTATTTTACAAATATGATTAATCAGATCAGATCTGCATTCATCGAAAGACAGACGTTTTTTTTCTGTTTTGGTTGCATGAATGATCTTTTCATACCATATTTTGATTGAATTAGTAAAATCTACAAATAACTGTTATTAATCTGCCAAATTGTGTCTTCTCCAGACACAAGATGTTGTCACATAGCTCTTCCTAATAACAAATAGAGGTCAACTTTATGAACAAATCTAACAGGTCTGGTTAGGTAGATAACTGGACTGAGCTAACCTGGGAGAGACTGGTCGAGTTCACAGTACTGCCATTATTATTTAATTGTTATCACTGATTGAGAGGAAACAGACTGGAGTTTATGCTTCCCTCTGCACAGGAATGGCATCGAAGTTCGCAGCCGGCCTGGCTCTGTTCTTCCTGCTGGCGAGTGTGGCGGTTCTCATCGCCGTGGCCATTGTCCAGGTTCACAAGAGGAGCTATGAGTCCCCAGGGCTGAGGGTGAGACACACCGACGAACAGAACACAATCATTAAAGACTCGCTGACGAGCAGAACATGGCCGTTTTAAAGACGTGCTGACAAACAGAGCACACCCATTTTAAAAACACTGACAGAAACGGAAGGAACACAGGTGAACACAACAATTGGCACAGGAAGGACAGCCCCTCTTCCCCGTAAGTACTGTGCAACAGTGAGGAATCACTATGGAATCATAGGACACCTGATACTCTTGGGGGTGACATGACATGGCCCATGCTGGGCCACAGCAGCACTGAGCCAAATCTCCCAGCATCATTGCCTTTAAATGTTTTTCCAAACGCCTGCACTGTGTTTGCCTTGCTGTGTGAGAGCTGTGCAAAAGCAACAATCACGGTGCAGTGGAATTCAGCGCTCTGACTGGATCAGAGCTGCAAACCCCCAGCATCAGCAGCAAATTACAAACCATATCCTCGACGGCACGTTGCCACAGGGTCGAACCTTTGGCACGCAGCATGTTGCCAGGGAGGGCTCTGTTTGTAATTTGCCACTGGGGAACATAAATTCTTCTTAAATTTGAACCAGAGCAGAGAGATAAACATACAACAGTCAGAGTTCAAAAGAACCTTCACTCTGGTCCGATTTCATTCACAGGAAGTATTCATTTCTAAACATTCATAATTGAATGAAAGACTGTAACAATTTATGTTAGGATTTGTGAGATTTTCCTGATATGAGCTGTTTGTATTTCTGTGTAATCCACATAATGGCTCTGGATCTGTCCACCTCATCATTCCCAATATCCTTAAAAGGGTTCAGTAGATTTGCGACAAAACTGATGATGGCAGGCATTTTAAGAGCCTAAGACCCCCTGGAGACGGTCAAGTTTCAGGGGTGTAACACATAAAAAAGCTGATGGTCTATTCTGAGGTGGTTCGTGTTCAGACCAAATGCACGGTGCACATTTTTCAGAGATCCTTATTATAGGTTGGGGCTTTCTTCAAAACTCTTCACAGGGTATGTTCCCAGGATGCACTCAGCCATTACCTATTGGCCATTTCCCAGAATGCCATTTATACAGACAGAACGCCAGATAAGCTAAAGAATATAATGGGCCAAAAGCAGAACAGCTGATGAAATGATTGATGGTGAATGAAAAGAGTGGACCTCTGTGAATAAGTGAGTAAAAATTGCAAGTAAAAATCTTACTCTGAATGTACGACTGAGGCAGGCACTGGGAAGACTGGCACAACGTTCTTTTCTGTTCACGCAGTATGGGATTGTCCTGGATGCCGGCTCCTCTCGCACTACGGTCTACCTGTACCAGTGGCCTGCCGAGAAGGAGAACAACACCGGCGTGGTCAACCAGACGCTCAGATGTTTGGTTGATGGTAAGAGTATGTCAGGCAAGGGGGAGATGAGAGCTCAGTGCCATAGTGAAGTTGATGTGCTGCCATAAGGAAGCACAGGTACCTTTTGCCGATAATAACATTGCATTGCGTATTTGCTCAGCAAACGTCTTCATGAGGGGCAGCTTACATGGATCATATATTTCTATCACTCTTAAGGGGCTATCATCTGCAAACACAGCTGGGTATTTTCTGCAGCAGATCAGTCTCAGCACTTTGCTCGTGGGTACAACAGTTATGCTCCATCTGGGATTTGAATCTTCTACCACACAATACCACACTGTTACTCTAGCATTGATATGTGGATCCCACTGGACAGAGACATGCGGTACATTAGTGATTAAACTGATCAATATCTGCCTCCTGCGGACAAATTCCCCTGATTCCTTTTTGTGACCAACCCTCAGATCAATAATAGAGAACTGAAGTTTCTGCTCTTTCTGGAAGATGTTAAGGGCTTAGATCACCACATCACTGAATGGTGAAGCTGAGTGAAAGCAAAGACTTTACTGCTGTATACTGTGCCACCTGACTGTACATGATATTATCTGACTGCATTTGATGCTCTGAGCAGGTTCTGTGCTTCACCCTTAGGTCCTGGTATCTCCAGTTTTGGCCAGGACGCAATTCAGGACCAAAAGACCTGGAACTCCATGGCAGATTGCATTAATCGGACCAAGCAGGCTGTCCCCCTTGGCCTGCAGAGCTCCACCCCCATTTTTCTGGGGGCGACAGCTGGCATGAGACTGCTCAGGTGACCAATGAGGAAAGACACCTAGCCTTAACGTTCCTCTGAACTTCCCCTCCTGAGAGCATCCAAATATCACTGCAATCATACTGGACTCAAGTAAAGGGTCAGTCATGATCCTGTCAGTAGACTGGCACAAGGAGCAAGCACACTCATGCCCTTACCTGCTGGTGTTTTTGTTTTGACATTTGTGTCCAATGCCGCAGAGAGCTTGTTCAAAGTTTCAGGCTTGTGATACTTTTTGTGTACTGTCTGTGGTACTCTTCATGTTAAAGTGAGGAGAGATCACCTATTCATGAGCACTGGATGCTGTTTGTGAGGCTACACCTGAGTACATGTTTCTTGTTCATATTTTAAATACCTTTTGTCTGGAGGTGTTTAACCAACTCCTCCATGTGAAACAAACCAACTATATAGAAGACAGATCATCTTAACTTACTGGTTCTGCACCCTGGTCCTGGAAACACAGAGGACTTGGGTTTTCCTTCAAAGTGATTTTAATTTAATTTGGTTTAACAGGGCTTTGACCAGGGCTTTGGTAACAGAGATAGGATGTGTTTGTATGGGGTATATTTGTTTTTGTAAGAGAAGGATACAAGTGAAAGTAATTAAGTTATTTAGATTCATTGAGCCCATTAAACAAATTTGTAATAGATTTATTCATCTGAATTATTTAAGAGTAAGTAGTTTTCTAGTGAGGACTAGAACAATTCACTGAGCAATGCATTTAGAATAATTGAGACTGCTGCCCCAGTTTTCTTGAAGGAGCACATATTAAAAACCTATTGAGTAAGTAAAATAAGAGTAGTGTAAGCACAACTCCAACAGAATATTTTTCCCAAAGAAAATATAGAAAAGAATATTTTCTTTTAATTGTTTGGAGAGAATTTTATACATAGACATCAACTTCACTATTGATATTTGTCTAAGAAACAAACTTCAAGCTTTTAAGCATAAGTCTTGAGATCAAAATGATAATATCATTATATGATATATAAAATATATGATATATACGACTGTCTGATGAAGATCAGTAGTCAGTTAACAGCTCAGGTAAATCTAATGAATTATTGTACTTGAAAGTTCAGCTGACGATCAGCATACACGATGTGGGTGCAGGACCAGGGGCTTGGAAACAGAGGTCTCACGCAGGTAAACCCAGGGGAATGGATCCCTTTAGCAGGGAGTGAACTCTGCTTGCCTCTTCTTTATCTGTGTGCTAGAATTCAGAATGAAACAGCCTCAGATGAAATATTATGGTCCATGGAGAAGTACCTGCGGAGTTTACCTTTCAACTTCCAGAATGCCTCTATCATCTCCGGGGAGGAAGAGGGGCTGTATGGGTGGATCACAGCCAACTACCTGATGGGAAATTTCCTGGAGGTCAGGTGACCCACAGATTCTCAGACCTTGACTAATTTAAACAAGAAACAAATTGTTTTCAGCCAAAAGCAAATTTCATTTGACTTGTGCTTTTGGTTTATTAAATATTAGATGGCTTTTTAACATATGAGTGATGTATCACTGAACAAGGCATCTTCTGGGCACCCCATAACATTTTCACAACAATAGTTGAATGTTTTAGCATTGTTGCCACATTATTAAAATGCCAGGAAAATTTTGTGAGAATGTTACATTTTATTTCACCTGTCCTGCTCCAATAGACACCAAGACACACCTGCGCAAACATTTTCCAAAGTGTTTAGAAATGAGGCCACTGCAAACAGCCTACAATTACAATCCAATCCAATGATTTAATATAACAGCACCAGACAGACGCATGTAGCACATCTCAGTGCAACACAACCCTGGGGCAAATCTCAGTGCTGTGTTTGTTCTGGACGGAGTCTTGATTTTGCTTTTGCTTAACTCTGACCGGTCCCTGCTGGTTCTTCATGCTGTGAACGTGATGAGATCACAGAGGGCTGAGTAAGGCCATCCTGTTCCACAGAAGAACCTGTGGAACGCGTGGGTCCGTCCCCACGGTGCCCAGACCGTCGGCTCGCTGGATTTAGGGGGGGCGTCCACCCAGATCGCCTTCACCGCTCCTCCGGACGAGGGCGTCGGGACTGAGGGATTCACACGGGTTCGGCTCTACGGTTACGAGTACAACGTCTACACCCACAGCTTCCTCTGCTACGGCAAGAACGAGGCAGAGAAGCAAGTCCTGGCGGCACTGGTGCAGGTACCCGTGCTCCTTCACGCTTCGATATGCTCTCTCTGGTGAACCGGCTCATATCTAACATGAGGCATAAAGCTGTAATTTTGCATCTTTGCCTGTCCTCCTTGCGTGCTCCTCCATTGGGCTCTCAGAACGATGATTGAGCTCTTATTTTAAGTGCCTGCCCCGGGCTCAGTGTAATTAACGCTTTGCATTGTCTGTGTCTGGGAAGTCCATTAATACCCACAGCACCTGACTCTGTGCAATCTTGCATCTGCTGCATTGAGACAGGGCCAGCTTTGAGAATGCAGACAGAGGATACATTATGGGATGAGTGTATTGATCACACAATTTCAGTGAGTTTTGTGTCTTGCAGATAATACGCCTGAAGTACAGTGTTCTGGTGCCAATTACTAAAACTTTACTGCAGGAAAAACGGCAGTAGAAATATCCTTCACTAGGATTAAAGATCAATTATCCTGGCCATTTGTAGGATCAGTTGTAATGGGTATTGATGCAGGGTCAGATTAAACATACTACAGATCTCTATTTAACCACCAATCGCTTGCCTGATACTTGCTAGCAGAGGTGCATTGGAACAAGAATAATGATGCCATGCATTACAGCAGCTCGAAAACTGGACCAGTCTAGGTAATTATGCATGTTTTGTATTTGATAAAATCTTACCAAACAAGCAACATTATCTTTTCTTGGAGCCACCAAAAAAACTGAGCTCTTCAGAATCTTACCCTGACGAAAAGCCTGCAGTTTCAGGAGCAGTTCCTCTCTTACAGAGCTCCTCCTCTACGACTGTGGAGAATCCCTGCTTCCCTGTGGGCTTCAACACCAGTATGCCCGCTGCCAACATCTTTGGGAGCCCCTGCACACAGCAGCCCTCCGGCTATGACCCCGGGCAACAGCTTCACCTGGTGGGCACGGGGGACCCTGCAGGCTGCAGAGCCGTTGTCCGAAGCATCTTCGACCTGGCATCCTGCCATGGCCGGGCCAACTGCTCCTTCGCCGGCGTGTACCAGCCAGACATATCCGGGGATTTCATGGTATGGACATCACAACATACAGTAAAAAAAGTGCTGATTTTTGATTATGACTACACTTTAAATCAATATAAATTTTGACTGAAATCAGTTTTAAAGGGGGTGCATCAAACAGGGTTGGGCTTACCTTATAGAGAGAGCACCATCAGAGTAAACATTCAGGAAGCTCAGCATTTCCACCTGCTTCATCTGAAACTGTTAAATACAGCAATATGTCTTTCTGTGTACAGGTCACTTTGAATTTTCGTACTGATCTCCCAGTCCTCTCAGTGAAGCCACACATGCAGACACAGAGACCAAACTGATGGGCACGGGTGAATGTGCATGATTTTGAGTGAGCAAATGAGACTCCCAGTAGCCAGGCTGACATTTTGAACATGTGTGCTATCTCAGGCTTATGCTGGATTCTACTACACGGCTGCAGCTCTGAAACTAGGAAGCTCTTCCACTGTGGAGGCATTCAACTCCACTGCCTGGGCCTTCTGCTCCACAAACTGGACATCCGTGAGTGCCTTTTCAATATCACTTCAGTCACACAGTACTGCCCAAACCTTTACAGAGTCCTTTTTCCTTTGCCATAGCCTAATTCCAGCTCTACTGAAACATTATTCAGGGAGGCTTCCATGTCTTACATTTTACTTGTTATCCAGCTGTATGTGTAGGTCATCCACCTGCAATTCAGGTAATGTCCCTTTATCTAACCATGCAATAGCAGTGCCCCACCTGAGAATCAGTCCTACAACTTGTGGCACTGTATGAGCGTAGTGGCTACAGGTGCAGCTGTAACTGCAGGTGTAGCTGTAGATGTAGTGGCACGTGTAGTAGCTGAAGGTGTAGCTGTAGATGTAGTTCCAGTTGTTGCTGTAGCTGTTGCTCCAGATGTAGTTTTAGTTTTAAGTGCAGGTGAAAGCGACCATTTAGCTCCATTCATGTGAGATGATCTACTGTATTTAAATGTCGGGTCAATCACATAAATGTCTGGAAGGTCAAATCAATGAGGGGGGCGCTGATGCCTGCTTGCCAAGAAATCATTTTAAAAGTATTATGCCAGAGACTGAGGACTGTTGCCTCTGTCACTATTCTCTGCATTTTGCATTTAAGAATAGTATTGAGATAGTCATTAAAGGAGGACTTTTGATAGTGATAAAAAGGGGTTAAATAGGAAATGGAATATATGTATTACTTTGATATACTGTAATAGCAGATTTTGTTTAATAAGTAGACAGTTACTCAGGAATTAATCAATCATTAAGTTGAAGAACAAATGGTTTATGGTCTGATATTAGGACCTATAAGAAAACAGGTTTTATAGTAAGTTTTAAAAAAGGAAGAATTTAGTCCAGTTCTTAATATTTAAATGATGACACTTTGCATATGAATAATAGTGTAACTCAATTTCTTTTAGCTTAAAGAAAACTATGCAATAAGGGAGATTTATCTGAAGTCTTACTGCTATTCAGCAAACTACGTCTACACTCTGCTGGTGGAGGGCTACAAGTTCACTGCTGACACATGGAACAACATCCAGTTTAAAAAAGAGGTAAGTCTGTTGCACCCTGCCCACAAATGTCTATTGGACAAAATCCACTGTTTTGAAAGAATCAGATAACGACCTGAGTTCAACAATCTCAGTTATAGGCGCTATCAGTGATTAAAGTATAAGAAACTCTTTTTTCAAACTTGATCCAAGTTTCTTACTTTGTCTGTGACCTACCAGCAGTGCAGAGATTCTACACTGTGCATACCCCCAATTTAATAGGAACATACTGTAAATCTTTCCTGCTTGTAACATTTTTTAAATCTTATACATTAATCATTAATATTGAAGTATAAAGGACAGAAATTCAGATTATTCACCAGTTTTATTCCAGAAAGCATGAGGATCACATTAATTCACATCTTTAGGTAGCCTTTTAAATAATATCCAACAAAAGACATATCTACACCATCATTCTGCATTTTCAAAGTTCACTGGTAGCTTCTGAAACTATATAGGGGCATCCAAAGGCTTTCTGTCTCCCTGGCGAATAAACAGAAGTAACACACAGAAGAGCCTTATCATTTGCGTGCATCATCAAAATAAACACCAGAAACCCTTTAAAAATGCAAAAAAATGGTCACTGGCTTCTTCAAACTAAATACAAACACAGCTATTGAAGAATTCACAACAGGCTGAATGACTCCACTGTAGTGTTTTACAAGTGATTATTAAGCAATATAAGGCTAATAGGGTACAGTGGCCACCCTCCTAGGAAGACAACATAAACGTATCTTGCATTTACAAGCTGTGACACACACGTAGTTTGGGGGGCAACTATAAGGTCGAAAGCAACAGTTGGCATCTCCAGGATACAGAGCCTTTGTTTAGAAATAAAAACCATCCTCACTGCAATATGGCAAAGGGTCTATTATGGTTTGAGGTAGCTTTGCATCTATGGGTCCTGTACCCCTTATTATGATAGAGGGAGTCATGACCTCTAACACGTACCAGGACATTTGAGCCAAAAACTTTGTTCCCTCTACAAAGAAGCTCAAGCTTCATGAAAATGGACAAATGGGCATTGCTCTGAGTAAGTGGGTCATGTCTGGTGTCTGAACATAACAAACACATTTATCTCTTATTGGTTTATAATGACACACCTCTTCCAGGTGAAGAAGAACAGCATAGCCTGGTCCCTGGGCTACATGCTGACCCTCTCCAACATGATCCCGGCGGAGGCCAAGCTGCTGCGGCTGCCCATGGATAACTCCGTCTTTGCCGGCCTGCTGTTCATGTTCTCTGCTTTAGCCATCCTCTGCCTCATGTTCCTCATCATTTCACTGGTGCGTTCCTGTTACTGACATCCACCAGAGGGCAGTGTTGAGATCTCATGGCCTGTGAGATGATGCGACCTCTGGCCACAGCAGTGTACCAAGGCAAGAGGGAAAGAAGAACTGCAGATTGATGCAGGTCCACGAAAGGGTGTGAGGAAGGTTTGTTTTTTGTTTTGTTTCAAAGAGAAAGGAAGGCAAGAGAGGTGTGCCAAAATCGCATTTAAATTCCAACCTTCTTTGGTGCCTTTGTCTTTGATTGGACAAGAGGGAAAAAAAAAAACAAATACCGGATTAAGAGTTTTAATGTGACTTTCAATGGCTGTACTGAACTGGAGCATTTTTATTTATTTATTTTATTTTGTTACAATGTTTCTTGATGGTGCCTGTTAATTCTTGAGAATATGATGCTAAAGACCAAAGACATTTATACTTTATTTAGATTGTGTTCCAAAAAAGCACAAAGGACCTAACATGGATACACTCATGTGCATACTGTGATAAAGAAAAACAGCATGGTGGAATGACCTGTGAAGAAATTGTGTCTGTCTGTATGCCTGTCTGATTTATTGTATTGTATCAAATTTGTATGGATCACTGAGTCATTTGTTTGCCTACCACTGGTCCAGTTAATGTCTGCAAAGCCTCTATATACATTTTGTCCATATGTATATGATGTATTCACATTAAACTGATGAATGATTGCCCAAGCATGAATATGGATTTTCATTTCTGATTGCAGAAAATACTGACAAAATAAGACATGCATTCTGGGGTTTAATGTCCTTCAGGCCTCAGTCTCACAAAGTTAATCTTCATGGATCTGTTAAAGAAAGAGTTATGTGACTGCTCTTAAACTCAGCAAAATCTGCCGTTTAAGACCTCATTTGTGCAAGAAAGAGTAAATGTATTTCAATAAGTGATTGTGTGAGAAAGTCTAAATGTACATATTTTGAAAGGTTATTATATTTTTCTACATAAATGCAAGAATTCTACAGAATGTGCACTAAAAGCCTCCCTGCTCTAGGCCATTGTGGTTCATCCCATGTCCTACAGGTCTCCCCATGAGCACTGACCCTGGGTGAGGGTCGTGTCTTCATCGTTAGTTAATCAATACAGTAAGAACTTACTGCAACCATTATCAAGTATTGTGATTAGCATAGTATATTTTGCGGATTGAGGGCAAATGTTGGCTTTCTCCGAAATAATTTTATTTAAATTTATTTGTTATGCATCCACGAAAACAAGTACATAATCCGTTCTCCTGTGAGGATCATTTTTCTACAATTTAAGAAGAGACACGTTTTGCGACGTAATGACGTATGCAAGGAAACATGTGGAAACGAACTTTTTTTCTGCAACGGAAGCGAGAACGTTTCTTTTTGGCTCAGAGACAGCCAACATGGTGAGCACATGAAGACGTTTCTTGCTAATCTTTTTAAAGACACACCTAAGAACATGCAGAGTGGTCGGTAGGAATATAATGGAATTAAGTATATTATTTAGATAGCTAACCTAACTGTGTTAGGCCAGGTACTCTGCAGTTTAGCTAGCCAACTGACAGAATGGACAGTATAGCTACTGTAAATTGGGTAGTTAGACCCATTGTCCAACATCATCCTGCTACCTAGCTAGTAACATTTATGCCAGGTAATTAATGGCTTGAACTGTTGCCTGGTTAGTAATATTAAAACTTTGGTAGATAGCCTGCTGGCAAGAGTATGGCAGGTTCTTAGGTAGCGATCGTTTGTTGGTTATCTCGGTACTGGCGTCTAGCTAGCATTTCTGAAAACTAGCTGTAGCTAACCGGCTACAGCACACGTTGTATGGCATGCCTCGCATATATCTTATCTTTTCGGTTCTTGGCTATCTAGGCGGATCTATATATTAGCTAGCAGTTCACGAAACGTAATATAAAGAAGCAGTTTTATAAAACCTAGCAAGTAACAACTAGATTCTTGTCGGGCTGGCTTGGTAACTACAGCACCTTGGTGGCGAATACAATTTTTAAAAACTAGCTAGTCTAATTTTGCTAATTTGAGAAGGAAATTTGCGTATTGATCGGTCGTCTTAATTTTTTTAGCTGGATGATCAGATACGTTAGTTGCTAACTAACGTTACCGGCTGCACACCACATCAACAAACTTTTGTCAGCGTGATAAAACTAGGAAAGGAAAAAAGCACGCTCAGATCTGCGGGTGAGATACAGTCCTAATGCTACATGAGTTGTCTACGATTCAAGTTTAAACCAAAACACAGACAAGCTGTGGTTGCGTCGTTGATGTACATTCATTTGTCCCTCAGTGAGGTACTTGGCTAAGGTTGGCTTCTCTGAATAACCAACTGAGTCAGTATCTAAAACAAAAAAATACATATTTATACATAATTAAACAAAGTTTTGGAAGTCACCTTGGATAAGGATCTCTGCCATGCAAATAACTATGAAGGAATAGTCTATTCGGTTATTTCTCATTTAAATGTGATCATTATGGTAGGAATTTTCCGGAAGTTATCCATGAACAGTGTCCTCACAGTGTCTGTCCTATTGCACAGGTGTTCAAACGCTATGTGGAGATTGGACGGGTGGCATATGTCTCCTTCGGGCCTTACGCTGGCAAGCTGGTAGCCATCATAGATGTCATCGACCAAAACAGGGTAGGTGAGCTGCCTGTTTGATACCTGCCTGTGATGTTTGTTTGTGACACCCTGCCTGTATGAATGCCAGCTTGCTGAGCTGACAGTGTCACTGTTTCTCAGGCCTTGGTGGATGGCCCATGCTCTGGGGTGAAGAGACAGGCCATGCCATTTAAGTGCATGCAGCTCACAGACTTTGTCATCAAAGTACCACACAGGTAAGATTCAGGCACACTGCACTCCAGTTCACAGGAAAAACTAAGGTGTACTGTACCTCAGTGTGGATTAGCACTCATTCAAGTAGTGTTTTTCATGCCTTTGTCTTAGTGAGCAGCAATCAGTGGTCAGGTAGACCTCCTGGTTGTATCTGAACTGTGGTTCATCTTGCACTGGCTTCAACTTGACAGCAGTTCAACTTGTGAAATGTCTTGCATGAAGAGACAGACTTTCAGAGTATTGCTGTAATCACATCCTTGGAATATGATCAGAGATACCAGCTCCATTGTTGGAGAGATGCCTTCCTAAATTACAATCAAAACAGCTGCACTTTTTTGCTGAACACAAGGAAGATGTGCTTTGATTGTGTGAAATGTTGATATAAGTAATCTTATAAATAAAACAACATCTAAATGATAACATTTGGCTTCTTAACTGGTGCAGCATCCATTTTGACTCATTTGTGGTCTGAGTTTCAGTAGTGATGTTTTAGCCTCATGTAAAGGTAGGTAACATCAAGTAAATATGATTTCTGAGGTAGTAAACCTGCTTGGTCTGATGTGACTGCAGTTAAAAGGTCTGAACAGGGGGAAAATGGACCGCATGATCCAGTATGTTCCTATGTGCATTGAATATGGGTCCGTAAACCACTTTAAAAATGAGAAATTGATATGACTGAGGGATTGGGGAATTGAGAATGTAGCCTGCTCACTGTTGTGATTGACAGCACTCGACAGAAGTTTGTGCGACGTGCGTGGGAGAAGGCCCAGGTCAGTGAGAAGTGGGCACAGAGCAGCTGGGCCAGGAAGATTGAAGCTCGACAAAAGGTATGAGAAACCTGGGGAGTGGACTGGGGAAATATTGTGGCATTTTTCCACTCCAGTATATTTTTTGGAATACTGTATACAGACAAAGAGGGAACATTGGAAAAGGGCACTCAAATGAGCTATATAAATATGCAATAAGATTGGAGAGCAGTATTTATGTTAGTAACCATTACACTCATTCAGTTTATATGAGCAGTGCAGTACTGTTAAGAGATGAAACCAAACCAAGGAATGGAAATGGTTGTAACTGAAACAGTGGAAGTGCAAATACTGTACTGTTCAGCCACCTTTGTGGTTTTCCATTGATTAGTTCCAGTGTTGCATTGTTTAGAGTATCTAAACAGTGAGGGTGCAGTTACTTCCACTCTGATAACGTTAAAGCCGTATACTCTGTGTAGTGCTAGCTTATGTGCTCAGATCAACTAATGTTGGCTGATTTTTTTTTCCTTCTGTCTTTTTTTTTTCTTCTTCCCCAAAGAGGGCGAAGATGTCAGACTTCGACCGTTACAAAGTTATGAAGGCCAAGAAAATGGTATGTTGGGTTTAATGTTAGTTTTATTAAAATAAGAATCCCTTCTGCCTCCCTGTTAAATCTGTCAAAACAGATCTGAATAAGGAGTTCTGTTTATCACATTTAAGTTGATGCCAAATATCTGGAGGACAGGAGAACCCTCACCCTTTGTGGAATTTGTGATTGACAGTTTGTGCACATGCACTCCCTGTTGCCAGCCTACTATTACTATTAATATTGAAGCCCTTGGTAATCGTATCGTTACAAAGGTATACCGATGATTGTTATTTTGTTATTGTTATAACTGTTATCTTGTTCATTTAATTTTCGATCGTTTGTGTGTTGGATAGAAATATCCTTTGTACATAAGCCTCAGGTATTGGTTCATTGCAGTGTTGTTTGAGTGTCTGATATGCTCCCCCTCAATATCAGCAGATGATCCTGCAAATATATAGCTTTTTAACAGTTATATCTCTGCATATTTCTTCAAACCTCATTGGTTCTCCTCCAGTGTATTGTAATCACAAAGCTTTTACCTGAAGTAGGTTTTTAGTTATACTGTGACATGTTTTGTGTGTATGTGCATAAAGTATGTACTGAAGGTTTCTTTGTGTTTGCCACAGAGGAACAAGATCATCAAGCACGAAGTCAAGAAACTACAAAAAGCTGCAGTGAAAAAGTCATGAACCATCTAATAAACATCTTCATATGTTCTGAAGAGTGTTTTTCTGTTTTTTTTCCCCACCTTTCTATGTATGAGCAGAAATTACAGATGTTCAGAGAACTCAGATGTTATTGGTGTTTTAGTATTCAAATTTAAGGTGGTGTTTAATTTGGGTGTCTTGGTTTTCAGCATCTACCATGCTATGAATAACAAAAGGGAGCACAGTAAGTGGTTATTGATTAGGATTCAGCTCCAGCACAAAACATTCTATTTACAAAGCAATGTCAAGGGACATTTGCAGCTTGTCCAATGTTTTATGTATTTTGAGTCAGTTAAGAGACTACTGAAATACCCCAGTTAGATAGAACACATCAGTGAATAATGTAATTCTTTAAACAAGTGAATGAAATTTGACCTCAAAGAGCTCAGTACTATCCAAGATGTCAGCTACTTTTTGCCAGAAGGGGGCATTGTTGTGCCACTATTTATTTGAGCTGGAAGAAAACTGCACACTGAGGAGGGTTATGTTGTTTTACTATAGGACCTGTTTTGTGGTACTGCAGGAGGCAGTGTTCCCTCAAGTAAAAATATTTTCCTCCTCGGAAGACATTTGAGTGTGAAACACGATTTGGAGCCTTGACTAAGTAATAGTTTGTAGAACAACATTTAAATGCATTGGGTGTGTGCCCTTCTTTAGGCACTTTGAACGCTCTATATAGAAGTGTTGGATTTATGTATTGGCGGCCTGTGTTGGAAATCCAGGAGTTAGATCAAATTATTCATGAGAAAATTGCCAAATCCAGTGACCATTTTTCATTCAAGGTCATAATTTATAGGAAGAAGAACCCACAAGTCCTGTGTGTTTCTTTCCCTCGCAGTGTATTGTGAATATTTTTTGTGAAGCAGTCCCATGCTTCTCTCTCACACCTCTGCTACAAGAGCAAAAGCAATTGTCTTTATTTATGTTTTCATTCTATCATTGCAGCCTGGAATAGGAGCATTGAGGGGATATTCTTAAGAGACTTCATCCACCTTTATATTAGTGTTTGTGTGGATTGATAACTCTGAAAACAGTGCCGCGCTGGATATCACTTACACATGATCAACCAGCGGTACCAACTGCAAGCCTGTTTGAACTGGTCTGATGGCGTTGCTTTTCCTCAATGTCAGCCCTGTGACAACAGGGGGAGACATAAAAATGTCACTTATTTATGTGCTTTATACATTTATATGGTGTATGAATGCTGGGGGGATTGTTTTTTCATACATGCACAAAACCAGAACATTTTTTACCCCCAATTAAGGTAAAATATGTATGCAGTAACCAGAAAATAGGATATAGATGTTGTGGTTTCTGTTTTGAGTCTGTTAATCACTACTATCAGATAGGACCCAATCAGGCCAAAGGAACACAGACATCGCTGTGAAATTCAGGATAACGTCTGGCCATGGCGTGCCTGTAAAAAGACTGAAGTGTTTATGCACAGAACAGTGCCAGCTGCCTTGCAGAATTGCGCTCTCTTTCCCCTGCTACGCTTCCCTGAAATCTCTCCCCATCTGCCGTTTATTTTCTGTTGACTTCTGCCATGAACTCCAGCTCCATTTCACACAATGAATCCTTGTCAGAGAATCAATAATGATGGAGGGCAACAACGAGAGGGAAAACAGAAAAACACCGCAGCCACTGTTCATTCAGCAGTGGTTTATTCTGACTGCTGGCCCCAGCTAAAAAGTTCAACAGCACATACGAGGTAACGGGGATGATGCAGACCAGAAAGTGAGTTTTTATTGTCTGTAGCATGTACCCTGTATTCTGAAGTGGGCCCCAGACCTATAAGTATCTCTGTCCACCCCCACCCCCCCACACCCTCGGCATAGATGTGTAGGACCACACAGAGACACCCGTTTGTGTGTGTGTGCTGCTGCTCTGTATTCACACAGATTCTGAACACTTTCGCCCTTATCTAGGGCGACTTACATAACACGCATTACACTATCCATGGATATTACATATTTCCTGAAGCAGTTTTTGTTAAGTGCCTTGCTCAAAAGAAGAGGCGTTCCATCTGGGATTCAAACCTGCAACTTGGGTTACAAAACTAATTTATGTTTTATTATGTTGTTCCTAGTAGATATTGTGTATTGTCTTCATGAGCTATCTGCCCTCACAGAGCCATTACTTATGTCATCAGAGTCACTTAGTGTGCATATCTAATATTATGTTTGCTTCAATGGCCTTTTGGTCTGAAATGGTAGATGGACTGTATAAAGGTTATTATCAAACAGTTTATTTATTTAGACCTTTTTATATGAATACAGTTGCACTCAATTACAGATATCGCTGTTTATGAATGATATGAAAATGAACAAAATTACAGTCACTCAGAAAATGAATATCCTTATCCTATAAATATCCTTATATAAACTCATTTTGGTTTATCTTATGCAAATTATATCGGCATATCTCACAATACTGTAAGAACTTTTAAGAAATGTGTTGTTTTAAGTCAGATGGGTACTCATAATGATTCAGGTGCATTACAAACGGTCAAAAAAAATTACATCAAAACAATAATAGCCCACTGTATGACGCCTGAGAGTGCAGGGATAAAATGTGCGGTTTTTTCTAACCGCAATATGAATAATAATCTGTCTCCGATATTTGGCAGCTGATCCTCGCATTATTAGGAGGTCGGCGTGAGCGATCTCGGATTTCAGAAAATTCCTTCCCCAGACAAAACTGAGGGCTTTTATTGTGAAAGAACTTTTTCCAAGTGAACAGGCCTCACGGGAGGGACGGCTGGTTGTGATTGACTTCGCGGCTGCTAAAATAAGAGCGTTACTTTTGTCTCGTCCTCGATATGCTTTAATTTTAAAGAGCGTCCATTGCTTCTTTTAATGTTGCTTTATTTTTTCTTACAAAATCCATGCGTATTGCACGTTTCTTCTGTTTTGATACTATTTATCTTCAGTTGCATCCACAGTTTTTGCACTTGATTAGTTGCAAGGTAAGTAGCTAAAGGTAGAGTTAACTGAGGCTGCTGAAAAGTGCAATGGAGATGTGAAGTGGATGAAGAAGTTAATATGCACCTAATGGATGGAGAACACTATTGTGTTGTTAATCTACTAAGTGAACGTGCACGAGGAGAGCTGAATGGCACGCAAGCTCCGCTGGACTGATAGATGCCCATCTGGACAGAGATGACCGCAGTCCGCGGCACCCGTGTGCAAGCGAAACCGTAGAGGTTAACCCTTCCCCGCAGCAAAAGAAATAATGGTAAGTTGCACCTCTAACCATGCAGCAACGTTTCCTAATGGTAGATATTGCACCCTTAAAATACGAAACTGCACAACACGTATGCAGAAACGGTGTGCACGGAATCGAGCAGAACCATGTGGTGCAGTTCTGTTCACGTATCGATCAAAAACAAACAAAAAGAGAACATCCAAAATGCTACCATTCTGCCTTTGGTATTGGTTTGCTAAACTTCATACAGTGCAGCTGCAGCGACACTTCACACCTGGTTTCGCATTTAGTACGTGGCATTGAGGAGAATCAATACAGCTACATGCAGAAAACATCAGCGCTGTATTACAATACGTGTCACATTTCAACCTCCAGTTCCATTTTTTTCAGAACGTGATAAACGTCCTATCATAAGAGCATTTATATACTGCTTTTTATTTGTATCACTTGTTTACAAAGTGCAGCTGTGGAATCGCATTTGCGCCGTCTTGTCACTGGGATGGGAGAAGGGAATAGTAAATTTAAAATGGTCTCAGTGCATCTTATTTTGATGCGCCTGCAAATTGCACCATAATTTCTCTAAAATCACAAGAGCGAATACAAGAGCAGTGTTTCATCGGGACGGTTTTAACAGTGTGCATCGTGTTAACGCACACTAAAGAAGAAGAGAAGAAAAATAAGTTCACCTAAAACCACACCCTAGACACCACAAAATTAAAGGGAGGAGAATGTAAGACAAAAAAATGTAGGGACTATAGCTACCTCACCATTCCTTCTCAGTTATGCTAATCGGTGCTGCTAAAACTCAAAAGCAGATGTTAAAAACCCCTGAGCTCGCGCTTCAATATCAGCCTCAGTTCGCAGTAAAAGTTCTGGCTGTGCGCCTGGTTTCTCTAGCATGGCAGTGCCCGGTTTGTGGTGAGATAGATGAAGTATCTGCTGTAGCTGTTTGAATCAAAGTGTGTATTTTTTTAGACGCTGGACTTATAAACTGTGGACGTCGATGTGTTTATTGTGGGTTAGTTCGTGGCACCAATCATAGAAAAGTAAAATCTGGGCAAACCGTTAAATTTATTTTCAGTAAATTGTGCTTCAGTGGAAAAGAGTGCATGGAAAGTAAACCAGGCAAGTTTTCTCTTCAGCCTGGCGTTACCGCTGAAATTCCAGACGTGCTGAGTTGGTGCGTTACCCCATACAAGCCAAGAATAAGTACAACCCTTTTCTGTTCTGTCGGGCTTTTTGTCTTCCTTTTGCGTTAAGCTGGTCAGAACAAAATGTTCGTGCCACTCTAAGCTGTTGTGGCTGGAGTTTTGGATTCTGCACTTAAAGGTATTGGTTCTAGTGTTGTGAGGGTACTTTAGTTGCGATATTAAGTAACAGGTTACAGTGTAAAGACATCAAGAGCAATTTACAGGTTCAGTAAGGTTCGCTCTGGGTACTGGCTCTTCTGAATCAGTAAATGATTATGATTGAGTTAGGGCAAACAGATATAGTGACTCCATGAAATGTGTACAGTTACAGCCAAGATGGTGGAACCAGTCGAAGACGGGGAAAGGTACCTGACAGGCAGCTCACAGTACAGGTTCCCCCCCACCACCACAGGAAGGAAAGAAGCCCAGATCCACACAAGGCACTTTAAACTGAAGGCCAGGGGTGGAAGATCCTGCTGTGCTTTGGTATCAGGTCTGTCTTTTACTGGCCCCCAACTGAATTCTTTCCGGATGTGAGCTTAAAGACACCATCGCTCACGGAGAGAGATGAAGTGCCGGAGTGGGATGTGTTCACAGCTGGGCTCTCAGCTCCCGAGCCGTGGAAGTGAAAGTGGCGTGGCCTCGAATTCCACAGTGATATGGAGTCGCAAGGCAGAGCAGTCTAAACAAGCCCGGGGTCCAGCAGGAGACTGGGCGGAATGTGAGACTCTCGCTGCGTGTCGTGTGACCTGTGTAACGCCCCAGCTCCAGCCTCACACAGTTGAAGAAACAGCGCAGTCTCTTCAACACATTTAAAAAAAAAAGGGCCAGTTGAAAATTGTTCCAGGTGCCGATGGAAGGCGCAGGTTGAGCGCTGTGTCAGGGGTGTGTGCCAGAAGTCCTTCGCTGGATTTGCACACACACCCAATTTTTTTTTTTTAAAGAAGATTGAGGGTGAGATAACAACTCTGTCAAAATTCCAGACTCATTGCTTTTTGCTGTTGATAAATAGGTTTATATTGGACAGGGGGTGGTTTGGAGTTGCTGCAGGAAATTTGAGGGATGTGTGTGTTTTTTCGCTGTGGGCAGGTCAGAACAGATCTGACCTCCAAAGATCATTATGAGTTCTGTAAACTGGGGGTCTCCATCCATTTCCCAGTCTAGCAGTGCAGCACTGATGATGTCACACTCCTGGTCTGCTTGTAAGAGGTTAGGAATTGGAGTTGGGAATGTATGTTTGGTTTACAGAGTCTGTTTGAAGGAGGAAGCGTGCTGGTGGGTCCAGCCAGTGAGTTATGCCAAAGGGGAAATTATAGCTTCAGTGCCTGTGTGCCTGGGGGGAAATGCATGCCTTCTGAGAGGAAATACTTTTTTATCTTTGAACAACAAGTGAAACGAGTAGGTTAGACCAGGAGTCTTCAGAGCATCTGGGGAACAGTTCAGAATTCATGCATAATCTTATGTCGTTCTGGTGGCCAGGCTAGAGATCCGGCAGTGAAAATCGCACACTAAACTGCCCCTAAGGGTCTGTTTTTAGAGGGAGTTACTTACTCTTCTGTATATTCCTTCTGGGTGAGGAGATGCAGTGCAAACAAATAAATACTATATATATATATAATAAGAAGAGATCATCTGCATGCATGTTCCAGAAGAGAAGGTGCCTCAAGGACACTTAAAGAACAACAGGGGGCTCTGACACCAGCACGTCTCACTGGTGTGAAAGTACCAATCCAAGAACTGAAAGAATGCTTATTCTTTCATTGTTTTCCAACAATAATCAACATAAAGACATTTTCTGTGTGTTTTGTCATGGCTGAAGATATATCTCAGGCTGTTGGTGGAGCATCATGTCTGAACAGATAACTTAAGGAACGTTCCGATATAATGCTTCAGTTTTTGGTTTCACAGGAAGTCTGAATCGCACAGCTCTGAGCTCCATGTTAATATAAGGTGTTAAAGTTAGAACACAGAAAACATTTGATGAATTAGGGCTGTGTTCAGCTGGATAAGCTCAGTAGCACTGTTCCTCCTGGGAGTTAAACACACCACTGACATTAGAACACACATGGGACAGAGATATTAGCCAACACAGTGACAGTTTGTAAATGACACCAAATAAACATGCTAAAAGCTAATTACCAGCTCTCTCTCCTTCTGCCTCTGTTCCTGCAGCCAGCGGTATGTTTCTGCTTGGTAGAAAAGGTTGCTACAGCACTTCCATTCATCAATGCCAGCCTGCTGATACTGCAGAAGGAGAACAACTACATCCCGATCCTCTTAAAGCAGAGAAATGCAATTTGTGGTGAAACACTTTTAAATAGGTGGTGTTTCCTGCGTGAAAATGTACATGAATACCAGTTTGATTTGGTTGCTTGGCTGTGACAGCTGCCACCACATCACAGTTTTTAAATGACACTGATTTCTGAGGGTCACGGGACCCGAGCAGCTGTTTGTGTCAAGTCTTGATTTACCCCCCATGCGAAAGCAGCTACAGCAGGCACGTTCAGAGCCCCACCCTCCCTCACATGGAGGCCCCTCTAATGAGATTACTGGCACAAATATCACACATATCACTTTCTCCTGTCAGGTGTTATGACGCGCCACTCCTCAGGGTGCAGAATGTGTGTTGCGAATGTGCACATTTCAGGTGATGCTTCTCCGTTTCATGCTTCATTGTTAAAGAGGTCACACCTTTTGGTTTTCTCTAAAAACATTCTCTGCCTCCGTTGCCCTTCTCCATGCCCCCCTTCCCCTTCAAATAACACACACACACCGTCCCTCTCTCTCTCTCTCTCTCTCTCTCACTGTCACTGTATATTTCCCCCTCTCTCTCTTCCTCTCTGCTTTTTCCCCCTTTTTGCTGTCTCTTTTTTTCCTCTCCCCTCTCCCTCTTTTCCTTATTTCTTCTTTCGGGACGGTATGAATCATATTTCTGGGGCACACTGGATGCCTCTCTTCTTCAGTGTAAAATCTGCAGTCAGGGCTGGGGTAGGTCATTTTTTTAGGCCACTTTAGTGCATAAATCTGGCCCGGTTTAACATGGATCATGGATCCTGCAGTATCCTGTGAGATTTTGAGTTTTGCTGTTGAATCACATGATCTTACATTGATGCACATCTGTGTCTCTCTTCCCCTGGGCATGTTGCCTGCAGGGCTGCATGTTAGAGGTTCCCCTCTATGACATTCTGAAGGAGGCACAGCGAATTTACTTCCGTAATAAACCTGCATGTTCACTAAGCAGTGTAGAAGTGTATGATGTTATCTGCCTTCCTGGCAAAGTGACTGAATGAATTTAAATCTTCTCACATCGGGAGTCTGATGTCGACAGCAGTCTAGAGATTTCAAAGTGTGTTTCCATCCAATCATATCCAATAATAGTCAGTGTGATGTAGCTGTCTTTTTTTTTTTCACCGCAGTTGTTTGTTTATTCTGATGTGCTGTTCGGTTTGTCACAAATCAGGTTTTGCAGATTGTTGTGTGGTGTGTTATTCATTTCTCTCTTCATTTATTTGCCTGTATTCTTTGAGTTGCTTTGGAGCTGAGGTTGCATGCTGTGTAGCAGGGATGTGTTTGTGCAGATTGTCTTACTTTCCTGGAAATGCAACTCGGCACTGAATGGGATATGTATTTTAAGCCTGTTCAAAATTAATAACAGTTCTTTTTGCTAACCAGCTGATAATTTGCTTTCTTGTAATCTTTGCTTTCGTGGCTGTATGCTTAGAATACCAAAATAAAGCACCCATTTGTGTGTGTGGAGTTTAAAGTGATGACACTGACTTGCAATAGTGTTCTGTGGAGCAAATGTTTTGTACTGATTTGGGCCACACCACATCTCATTACAAAAGCAGTAAAAGAACAGCACTGTTTCCTCAGAGGATAGCTAGGTTTCTTATACTTTATTTGAGCATGTTGTCTTTATAACCTGAGTGCTTGACTCCCCTTCTGCCTTCCAGGAGCATGCTTGCACCGTCTACAAATGATGGTTCTGACTAGCTAGCAACATTACCAATTTCATAGGTCAGATCAGAATTGGTAATCCAATGTAAATAAACTACATAAGCTGCAGGCTTTTGTGGGAGAGAAGGGAGACACACTAAGTGATGCAAGTTCAGGTATGAACTCAAAAAAAGTCTCAGAAATATTGGTGGTTGTTCAGGCATTTTCAGTTCTAGCAGTGAAGTCTCATTTGGTCGCTTCTGTAGAGGCAGTAAAACACTTTCACAACAGACGCAGACCTTTTTTATCCTGCTGTCCTTCCTGAGATTACTTGCTGCTCTTTAAGGTTTTATTATTATATTTTTGCAAACCTCCTGCTCAAGTGTGAAAAGGGAGGATTAAAGATAGAAAAGAAAAGAAAGGAAAAGAACACCTGCAGTCTGAAAATAAGGTGAAGGCATTAGCATTCCCTGCATGCTGTTGTTGTGGCTAGAGGCATGGAAAGGTGGAGCAGAGCCAAATCATTTGCAGGTGAAGAAGTGAATTGAAGGCTGTAGCTGCTACACGTTTGAGGAGCTCCTTGCTGCCTCTGCCTAAAAGTGACAACACAACACAACCCTGGCTCCTCACAACAAAGACACTGCATCTGCATTCACGCTAATCCACACGCACTAGTACAGCAGCACACTGTGTGTCTAGTCCTTTGTTATTGCAGAGCCAGCTGCCCTTCTTTACGCCCCCCCACCCCCCCACCCCTCCACCTCATCTAGCCTTGTCATCACTGCCTTAATCCCCTCCAATCACCCCTATGCGAATCACCTCATTAATCTGTGTGAAAGTGGCTTTGGGCTTTGGTGGCTCCACACTAAAGTGTGGGCTCTGGGCATTTAGAGCTGCAGGCGGGACTGCTGGCCGTGGGCTTTTAGAACTCTAGTCTGGGCTCTTTACAGCGTTTAGTCAGAGTTCCCTAATGAGGAATGTCTGAACTCCTCTCCAGCCAGTAAGACACCATTATGGCTCTCCTCTGGCCAGCTCCATTGAACTGACTGTAGTTTTCCTAGGGCACTTCCCAGCTGACTACTGTGATCTACTTACTGTAAATACTCCAGCTGATTTCTCCCAGCTGGCTTTGGTCGTGTTGCGCAGCATCATTACTGTGTCCCAGTCTTGAAACACACACTCACACATAATAACACGTGGGTACCAACTGCCTGACTGCTAATTAGCGCTGATACCAAACACACACACACAAATGTGATGACATATTCAAAAAATTAACCCTGACCTGAGAGCTCTGTTCCGAATGGGGCGCCTTTATTAAGCTAAGACTGCCCCCTTTCAGAAGGGTCTTTGTCTGTTGTGTGCAGACAAAAATGGGTTGTCATGGTTGATGTATATCTGGCAGTCAGATTGATGAGGACAGTTAGTAAATATTTGGTGGTTAGAGAGAAGAGAGTTGAGAGAGAGAGAGAGACAGACAGAAACAGGCACTTGTGGTGCTGGAACAGGTTTGTTACAGACTGAGCCCCTGCCTGGGGGAATGTCTGGTAGAGCCCCCCTTGGGGTCCCCCTCTATGGGCCCTTCTCTGTCTGCATGTGGGTTTGGAACCACGGAGGATAGGGTTTCAGCAAAAAGCATGTTAGACCTTCAGAACTGCAAGCAAGACATTCTTTGCGTGGAGTATAATGGAGTCCTTTCAGAGGCAGATCTGGGGGAGTCCATAAAGAACATTGAGTGGGGGCATAGTTCTGAAACATTCCTTCTTGGTTTCAAAGTCAAATTCTTACTGTATGTGCTTTAATGACATTCCCATAAAAACATAGTATTGCTAAAGTAATGGATTTAGAAGTAATATAAACACTGCTATAAAATGATTGCTGAAGGATAACAAACAACAAAAAATACAAGACAGACCCAGTTGTTCTTTATCTCCCGCTGTAGTAGAATGAAAACCCACTATTCCTCAGACTGTGGCAGGCAAGCACATACCTGACTGTTAGGCTAGCAGTTTGCTCCTGCTTTCCCAGTAGGGTTTCCTGTAATTCTCCCTCAGACTCCTCCTGACAGAGAGAGGACCCAGTGCTGGGGCAGCAGGTGTGTTTTATACAACCTTAGAATGAGTGAGTGGAGCACAGCCAGAGAAAAGAAAGGCAGACTGAAACTCTGTGTGGATAATGTAGTATTACTCATCTGAACACTGGAATGTTCTTGGAAAACTACCAGCTTTAAAGACTGCCATTAAGCATGAGACGCCAGGAGGAAATGAGGCTTGGTAATGCCACAGATATTCTATATTACGTCCAGACATTATGTTCCAGGGTTCCTTCCATCAAGCATCTCAGAGATTCGGTTGGCAGCAGGAGGTTCTGTTGCTGTCTGTGCCTATGCTAGCAATAGATGTACTGTTTCAGGCCACATCCACATCCCTTCAAGACTATTCGTGATGAGCCAGCAAATCAGGACTTTCTGAACTTTGACAATGGGAGAGAGAGTACTTTCAATGTGAAGCACACCGAGTCGACTCTCCAGTACAGGGGTGGGCAACTCCAGTCCTGGAGGGCCATGGTCCTGCTGTTTTTCTTGTTGACCAACTAAATACAATCTCTGATTGGCTGAAGAGCAAGCACACCTGTTTTCAAGGTGAAAATCAACAGGTAACTAAGAGATGAAAACAAAAACCAGCAGGACACTGGCCCTCCAGGACCGGAATTGCCCACCCCTGCTCTAGTATATGTGTGTGTGTGTGTGTGTGTGTGTGTGTGTGTGTGTGTGTGTGTATATGTGTGTATATATATAGATATATATATATACACACAGGAAAAGGATTAAATATTGGGTAAATTATCTCTGAAAGGGAACTCAACCTTTCAGTGTTGATTTCCAATAAGCAGTCCATTGCCTGATCCATTGTGCATTTGAAATGTATTTTTCAGTTCAATACACTCAATATTTGCAGTTCGATACGTTCAATGTTGTCTGTCCTCTCACTGATTATCGTATTAATAGTTAATCATCCAGACGTTGCCACTGAGACAGCACTGGACTCTGCCTGTGGGTTTTCACCACAGGCATTCAAAGGCCCAGTCCAGCCAGCTGAAACGCTTCACTGAGGGAATGCACGGATTTGACGGCTGGAATCTGAAATGAATCACAGGATGCACTGTGAAAAATGAACGTTGTTTGGGGAAGTGATAATGGAAAAGCCTCACCAGACCCCTCAAAGACCCAAACTGTGTGACCATGAAATACCCATTAGCTGCAGTGATAAAGTAGTTCATGTAGGATGCATTTGTGCCTTGAATGGAACTCTTTGGACAATTAACTATTAATGAGATAATTAGTTTAAGCGCTCTTCTTTGTTTCTATTCTAAAACTGAAAATTCATGTGCACAGTGCTGTGTCCAAAGTCCTTTTAAGCTTCAAGAAGCTTCTTTTGAGTTAGAACAGACATCTGTTAAATACTCACCGAGAGAAATCTTCAATGAACATTTTATTGAAGAACAAAGTATTGTTATAGATCATAATACAACAATAAGTGACAGCTTATTGTATGCTTAAATAGAGATTCAAATACGCAATGACAGGTTTGCAGTGTAGAGCGTAATATTGTTATAGTAATATTGACTTTCTGACTAGGCTGATCTCAGGGCTGATCCAAGCTGTTCACCGTCTGTGTCCCAGGTGCTCAGGTTGTGGCTGAAGATGTGCTGCAGGAGACGTTCGGCAGTGGCCTTCCTCTTCCTCTTCATCCTGTCCTTGGTGATGATCAGCACCCTCCCGCCCCTTCCCGAGGAGAGTCGCAGCCTGTCCCAGCGAGGCTTGCGCTCTGCCGGGCAGGACCAGGGGTGGGGCTGGGCGCCCGCCGCGCCCCTCCACCCTCAGCCACCAGATCTCCCGAGGAGTGTCAGGAAACACTGGAAAGCCAAGGAGAGCCAGCCGGCAGAGAGGCGGGAGCAGCAGACGAGAGGGCGGGCAGTCCAGCAAAAAGCAGGTGTGGCCCATCATAGAGGGGGCGGAGGTAGGGGCGGGACTGAGGTTCAGCACAAACCGGGCGAGCTACATCACAAAGCATACGGGAGTGAGAGTGAAGTCCAGCACAGAAAGGAAGGGGGTGGGGTCAAGCACACGGAAAAGAAGCAGGTTTCTCATCAAGCTCCTCTGAAGAGTCATAAGAGCAATGGCTCTGCTGCTGTGAGTGGGAGGAAAGATGGGGACATGCCCTGGAGCCAGAGAGAGAAAGGGCCACACCATCAGGCAGCCCATACAGGGAGCATCCAGGGTAAGAGCAGTGACACCATCATCTCCATCCAGCTGCCTCCACCCAGACAGCACACAAAAGAAGGGGGTAACACGGGCGTGAGGGTTTCTGCCCAGAGCCGTCCTGCAGAGCTAGGGCCATCCAGTCAAGCCCACTATGCAGACAAGCACAGGGGTGAGGGGCATGCTGGGAAGGCTGTGATCCCTCTGCAGCCTGGGAAAAGAGCAGCTCTGGAAGACCCAGGGAAACGTGAGAGGCCGGCAGAGCACGTAGAGGGGAAGAGGCCTCAATCGCTCTCTCAGCAGGAGAACGGAGCCAGGGCGGCAGCTGAGGCGGACGAGCTCCGCTGGTGTGAGAAGCTGAGCGAGGAGATGTTTACAGACCAGCGGAACCGCAGCATACGCTCTGCAGTGCCTCCCCTGCCCTGGCTGACCGCAGACGACATCAGGAAGATGGAGCTGCTGGCCAGCGGAGCGGTGGTCAGTAAGGCCAGAGTGCCTTCCCACGGCCAGGTCCTGCAGGTGGGGCTTGGCGCGGAGGGCGTTCCCCGGCTCTCGGCCAGCGAGCATGCTGCACGCTGCCAGCAGGGCCTCTGCGGTCTGATCAAGCGCCCGGATGACTGGTTTGAAGTCTTCGCTTTCCACCTGGACCGGGTGCTGGGACTGAACAGGAGCTTGCCTGTGGTGTCCAGAAGGTTCCACAGCGACCTCCTACCCTACAGGTACACGAGCAGCTCGGCCCGGCCCATAGTGTGGTGGGACCCAGACATCCAGCACCTGGCCGATGACAACAACGATCAGAACTCCTTCCCCCTCACCTGGCCGCAGTACCAGGCCCTGCTGAAGGCCCGTTGTGGCAGTAAGGGTGCGTCCACAAATTCCACACCCTGTGTGGGTGTTCACCACTCAGAGTGGGGCAGGCTGGCGCTGTTTGACTTCCTTCTGCAGGTAGGACGATTACAACGAATCCATGTTGTACTTTCTATTGAAAGTGTTTCATCTGTGCTGTGCTTCATTATATGAAGGGTATACATTTGGAAAGTTAGGCAAGCATCATTAAAGGTTGTACGACATGGGGCCAGATTTACCAAAGGATTGTGAGTATATTGAAGAAAAGTAAAGGCCCATAGCATTGGTGGCATCTACTAAGCAGTCATAATGTCATATAAGCCGGCATATTCAAATCTAACACTTGTTTCTCAGGGATCACATCACAGTGCACCTTTTTCCTTGATGTATTTGCAGTTCTTTATATATATTTAACTAGGATGAATATACGGAAAGATATTTGTAAATTTAATTAATTCCTTCAAATGTATTGTAGCCAATATTATGCATTGGAATTGCATTGAAATTTTACAAGCCTTAAAAGCCAGGTGTTAACGGTTGCTTTTTGAGCACAATACATGGTTGTATAACTCAAGTGCCATGAAGAACAACAAACTACTATTTCGTTTGCTTGCACTGCATGTGATATGTGTGCCGCTCACTGCAACAGTAAGGTGTTTCTTCACAGGAACTGTGCATTTACCATACCTGTTTTCCATATCTAGTCTGTTAAGCTACGACTGACTGCAATTGTAACATATCTGCCTATTTTTGTGTCATGTTATCAAGTTAGTTTCTGGCTCAGTTAAAAGAACTGTGATGTAGACTACAGTAAATAGTCTAAGAAGAGCCCCTTTGCTGAAGCAATAAGTCCCATTTTAGAAGAAATTTTACAGTAGTTGTCTCCACCTCTCCACAGATCTCTGTCCTCTCTAGATAAAAGCTCCCTTCTTAAGCAGGTAGTCAGCCAGTGCGAGGAGTCTTCTAAATGAGATTCAGCGTTTGAGTACATGGAGTGGTGGCGGTGTTTAAAGAGCTCGCAGCCGACTCTGTCTGATTAAAGCCACAGCATGAGCACAGGGCATGACTCTTTCACTGGAGCGATAAAACTAATTGATTACTGTGGAATTAATTTTTGCATGAATCACAGGTAGGGGTATTGCAGGTCAGCCTGTGGCTTATTAAGTGCGCAGCTTAATAGTAAGACATTATCCACATCGCTATCAGATCATTTCAATTAAGAACCCAATGAAGCTTTCCTTGAGCTGTGTCTGAAGTTTATCTCCAAGACAGAGGTAATTTCCTGTATGATCTTGCAGAAAGTTTAATTGACCAATAAACAATTGCCTTTTATGAAACAAATGAGTGGCTTCATACTTGGTCTTCCAGGAGGTTATCAGGGTTCACTTGGTCATGTCCCCAGCTCACTCATTAAGAATATTCGTTTAGCAACGACAGGAGGCTGTGGGTGCATTCTGGAGCTCCCATCAGTACGTTTACTGCCTGTTTTGGAAGATATTGACAAGTGAAATGATAGGCAGCTTGGCACCTACAAACAGGCACACAGACAGATGCACTCATGTGCATACACACACAAAATACACACATACACAGAAATGCATGCACAGACAGAAACTCTCTTTCCCATTCTCTCATACACACACAAATGCACTGACTCAGAGGAACACTCTGTCACACACACACTCTGTCATGGACAGAAATGCGCGCGCACGTGCACACACACACACACACACACACACACACACACACACACACACACACACACACACGCAGAGTATGTGACTCTAGTGCCACATGGTTTGGTGTTTGAGAGGTGTTAAATGATCAGGTAGGAACAGGTGTTGCACAGTCTCAGTCAGTAATGTGAGTCTGGATCGATCTCCATTAGCTGCTGGCGATTTTACAGCTATCGATCTGTCCTTCATTTGTCACCTTCACTATCCACAGCCACACATTCCACCCTTTCCCAAAGCCCATAAGGTCTTTCTGCCATTCTTTTACTGTTCCTTTCCTTATAATGTGTAGAACACATTGCAGTTCTACAGGAACACAGATAACAAAACATTTACCAATTGTACACGCATATTTGTTAGAAGCTTGCAGCAAATAATTCACTCAGTAATTACATCACGGCCTAATACTATTATTAGGATTCATATTGGAAAATTATTTTATTCATGACAATCCGTAATACATATTAAGTCTAAATCTAGGATAAATAAGTACATTTGAGTATCACAAGCACATATTACACATGATGAAACAGCATTTACTGCAGTGCAAGAAAACTATATCCAGGAGAATGCTGTTCAGTTGTTAGAAAAATATTGTAGCATGGTGTGAAATTTCAAAAATGGCCTGACAGTAGCGTATTTGGATCTTCCCACAGGAGTTTTATGTATGTTGAAAGTGGATGTCGTCAGTCGCCTGTATCTCGGGTAGTGTGGCAGCAGTGTAGCACTGTGGTAATGAGCAGGGCTTGTGTCCCAAAGGTTGCTGCTTTCATTCCCAGGTTGGACGCTGCCATTTTAACCTTGAGCAAGGTGTCCAGTTGTATGCGTGATTGATGTGAATGCAAATATGTAAGTCAGTCTGGATAGGAGTGCCGGCTAAGCAAATGTGATAGAAATGTTGTTTGAGTGTAATTTCTGTTTTGCATAGTTAGGTCCCAGTTCTGAATGCTGATGAGGCATATCTGAAGGGAGGGCAAGGGCAAGTTCCTTGAAAGCAGCAGAAACAGTTAAATTTGAATATTGTGGCCAAGACAGTAAGATGGAATACTCAGTGGAGGACAGATGAATGCTGTGTTTGTTTTCATCAAGTCATAAACACGTTTCATTATAAAGGGTTGTTCTTTTGCTCCATATGTATGAAAATATGAATTTTCTACTGTTATGTACGGGGGAAATGCCCGAATCAGTCAGGCATTGACTGTTTGTGGTCCACTCTTTCTTGGTAGCCCTTCTTCTTGTTTTTAGCAGGTTGTTGACACCCTGGTGGGTACTCAGTGTAAACACACAGGCTTCGGTGGACATGCTCTTCGGGCTCTCTGAAAGTGGAGCGTTCACGCAGGCAGGTGAAATATAGGAAGGAAGTGTGAAAGTAAGAGGTGCCACTATCTCACCTCAGTCAGGGGATGACCTCTGCTTTAACACGCAGGGAGTGCAACACTCACTCAGTTTACCTACATCCATAACAGGAAAATTCATGAATGTATTGGTTTTGTTAATAAATATTACATGAAAAACAATCCTATTACTGATGAACAACTCATTTTAATAACTGAGCTGTGTGGTTAGTGCTATTGGACAGAAGATATGGAAGTTTATACACTTATGAGAAATGCATTTTCACAGTGGCCTGGACATTGTTGGAGTCCTGAGATGGAGATTCTGGTGTACACCCTATTCTGGTGTAGTCCTCTTATAATGTGTGTCTGGTTTGCTCACAGTGTAATGGCTTGCGGTTTTCAGGAATCACGATATGTATATTAAGTTAATGTACTTTACACACGGTATTGAGGGAATCTACTCTAGACACAGAACAATGAGAGCAATGCATTTTACATACAGAGCATTGGTCTTAATGTATTCTACACAGAGCGCTGACAGTATTGTATTCGACGCACAAAGCAGTGAGAATACTGTGTTCCACTGCAGATTTGTACAGTGAGGGAGCATTCTCCACACGCAGCCTGCTGGTGCGTTAAAGGAGTTATTCCTGTGAACTCACAGACAGTCTCACAAGCCAGCTGCTTATCCATGAGCTCCATGACCCTCCATGACACTGAACTCGCTGACCTGTGCTCTTTTCTGTAAACCCAGCCCACTCTTCTCTGGCTGTGTTATTGCTGTAGCACCTCTGTAGCAACTGTAGCCAAGATCTCACTCCCTGCTGTAGCACCCCCTTATATCCCCCTCCCCCCCAACAAATGACACAAATGAATCAATAAAAAAACCCTCTATTGTCCCTATGGGGGAATTTGTGTCATGGCATTCAACAGTAACAGTGGAGAAAACAATAACGGCTAGAACCCATTAAAAGAACGACACTCATGTGTTAAAATGTTCAGTGTTTAAAATTTTGGAATTATAGCCTGTGATTAAGTAAGTAAAGTGTAAAAAAAAAATAAAAAAACACATCTGTGAATAAATGTGACTCCTGCTGTCATGTATGCAGTCTCCTCACCTTTGTCAGAGGACTTTTTAAACATGCTTCCCTTTCCTTCCAGGTTAGTGACCGGCTAGACCGGTACTGCTGCGGGTTCGAGCCGGACCCCTCCGAGTCCTGCGTGGAGAACCTACTGCATGTGAAGTGCAGAAGCCCAAAGGACCTGGTGCTGGTACATATCCTGGTAAGCCACTCACACGCTGAAACCCCTTTTCTGCAGGACGCAGCAATGTCATTCTGCATATGACTGTACTGGAGGTGGCAGCAGATTGATGATAAATGTGTATCAAAGCCTCGTGCCCTGGACTTACTCTATGAGCTTCATAATATTATATGATATCATTACTGACCAGTGACCGTTGTTGTTTAGTCCTTCTATTGTGACACACAGGACCATTTCCTGATTCCAAAATTCATTTAGTGTGTCATCCCCATCTGCAATGGCTCACTTGTATGTGTATCGTGTTCACTCTCAGCACACTCCCCTGTGATTTTCAAGCAGCAAAATATGTGTTCTTGGCATGTTATGAGCATTTGGGCATTTTATTTGTGTCTTGATTGCGTCAAGAGAATGTGTGGCCCCACCAGCTCTTTAGCGGGCAAGCGTATGGAGCGTCGCAAGGCTAGTCAGTCGTTAATAGTATCCCTAAAGTTTCTGTTTTACCTCCCGGCTTTAAAAGGCTAATAAATCATCAGTGACACCGATGTTCAGCAGTGCCGCAGAACTGCAGAGTACAGTTCAGAACCATGCACACCTGCAGGAAGCTTCAGTGCTCTCATTGCGTGCAGGAGATCTCAGACAGAACTGCACGCCTGCACGCAGCAGCTTTCAGAAGAGCTGCGCTCTGCCTCTACTGTTTTCCTAATACTTTGTTGCAGTGCGGTGCATAAATATCACGTAAATAAAGCGTGCATGTGGTGCAGGGATCAAACACACACAGTTGTGGTGCAGGGATCAAACAGAGGCAGTTGCTCTCAAGGGATCAAACACACAGCTATGGTTAAGGAATGAAACACACACACACACACACACAGGTTCCATATGCTGCACTGATAACTGCTTGTTTAAATTTCAGCCAGGGGGTTGGGGTGTCAGCAGGGAATGGGTGGGAATGGGTCTCTTATTCTGGGAGCCAAGGATTTAGACTGAGGCCTTCGTGTGTGAGTACATTTATGCCTGTATGTATGTGTTTCTGTCTGTCTCTCTCTTTTATGCTTTTTCCCTTTTATTCATTCATGTTTTTTGGAATCGCCAGGTGGTAAATTAGGCTCGTGTCACCCTGACAATCTCCGCACTCACGCAGGAGTGCTGAAATGAGATAAACCCAATACTCTGATACATTTGCACATAGCCCACAGCTTTTTTTACACTACGAGTCACACGGCACACCACAGCAAAGTTGGTGCTCATTGGGGGATAGGCGCTACTACTCCACTGACGTCATCCACACAACTTGTAGGTGCCTGAGGAATCCCAGGGTTCCTGAGAGCAGTCAGTCGAGCATACCCTGACTGAACTACCCACCCCAGTCCCTGGCAGAACAAAGCCAGTGTGTTCCACCACTGTGGAATTACAGTGATTGTTGGCAAATGACACAAACCCAGGCTGTGAAGCTTACTGTGTGCTTAAACTGAATGAATTACCAACTGAACCTCTCAAGACCCCATGTCTGTGTTGTAATGCTCATTTTTTGTGTGTGTCTTTGTGTGCGTGGGTGGGTCATGCACGCTTGTGTGCGTTTGTCTACACATATTCCCATTAGTCATTGTTTAGGCCATCAGTTTATGTCCTAGAATTAGTGTTTTGGGATTTTATCTTATCACATGGGCATCTGATGTAAATAAAGTATGTCTGTCTAAAGTAAGTATGTCTAATATAATGTCTGGCTAAAAGCTAGCCTGTCAAACAGACAGAAAATTTTTTAATTGCGTTATTTCCAGTTAATGTTTGATATAATGCCTTTGGTATACAATGGCTGCCTTGTCCCTTTGACAGTTTTCTGTCCATGGAAAAATAATCCTTGATGGCATAATAAAGACAAATCTGATTCTGAAATCCGAAAATCCCAAACTCATTAAGACCTTTCTGTACCCCCTGTCTAATAGCAAAGACAGATTAATGGCCTGACTCAGAGAGTGAAGGGCAGCCCTGTGAAGCCTAGGCATTTGTGTATTGTGTACAGACTGATGCTGGATCTGGAATAATTACTCTCTGCTTGTGGGCCTGAGGCCTCACTGACTACCCTGTAGACAATAGAGCACAGGCCTCAGTTCAGTTTGAATGGCTCAGTAGGGAAGAGGCTGTCTTTAGTCTCTGAGCCCTGTAGTTACCTTGGCCTCACCTCTCTTGGCATTTTTTGAGGGGGTGTCTCTGTTTGAGGTTAAGTTGGTTGGACACTTTATGGAAATCATGTTGCCTAATAATATGAAAGGTGACCATTAGGCTGAGGTAAACACTGGCTCAGGTTCAGTTCTTTGGAACAACATGGGAGGAAGTAATAACCTTTGAAACTTAATGTAAATGTACTCTCCCACATCAGGCACATTGAAACCCTTATATCGCAATGCATGCTGGGAACACTCGTTATGTACAGACATCAAAGGTTCGCCTTAAAACGCCCAGCTCAACAAATCCCATGTGTCAGTGTTGTGCTCCACATCCTGCTGAAAGACGTGTGGAGAGACAGGACTGTGTGTGAGCGTTCTCACGCAGAGATTTCTGTCTGTCTTCCACAGGTGAGGAAGGCCGATCCCTCCAGGCTGGTTTTCATCGACAACGCGGGCAGACCACAGCACCCGCACCACAACCTCAACTTCCGTCTGGTGGAGGGCATAGATGAGTGAGTGTGGAGAACTCGACCTATGCATGAACTCCTGCTGCACTCAGTGACCAGCTGACAAAGGAGCACATGCCTGCAGCAGGGAATGTGCTCCCTCCCACGTAGAAGTGTCCTAATTGAGTTCATTACATACTTGGACTAATTGTGCCATAAATGGGCAGGTCCCTAAAGGTGTATTTGGTAGGGTGTGGCCTGCAATTAGTAGAATGGCTGTAGTCACAGAATTGACACTTTCCTTGACCTTTTGATTCTGCACTTAAACCAGGTGTGTTATTTTTGCCTGAGGCATCTTGCTTGTACTGTAAATTACTAATAATAGGAGAGCAAAGCTTCATGAACCCCAGAATAGTTGAAGCCATCATGTGTTAGCAATTACTCTCTTATTTGCTCCAATCACAGTCATAGTTTATTTGTATAAAGATTTGTGTCTTTTGAAGGGTGGATATGAGTCACCAATTCACAGCACATGGCAGCCTCACCCATTATGGCATTCTTGAAGCCTCAGTCTGAAAGAGGCTTACATTTACCTCCAGAGAATGAAAAAACAGTATATTTTGTTGTGTTTTAAATGCCTTAATACCTAAGGTCTATGTGTGACATAATTACAAATTACTGCAAAGTCTGCTCTGGGAGGCAGTGCCCACACAGGTGTTTCCATTTATATTACTTTGCTGGGAAACAGTGTCATGTGATTTGAGCAATCCCTACATTTTGTGGTCTGCAATGACTTGAGTTAATTATTTGTATGAGCAAGTGGTGGAGTCTTCATAGCAATCAAGATACAGGGTAGGCTTCTTGTGAATTGCAGCTGTTTCCATTTCCCTTAGTGCATGTTTTGTCCATTTATTTAGCATTAGCGAAGGTTTGCCTTTTTTAAGTTGACTAACTTTCATATTTTTACCCATTTTTACTTGGTATGATACACAAAATTAAATTTATTTTGCATAAATTCACAATAATGGACACATAACTTGTCAGGACAAACTAGCCTTCATTCATTTCAGTAGACACTGGCTCTTGCAAGTATTGCCACCATAGTGTCACTGCACACATTACGTTCTTGCACAGATTTTAATGTTGAGGTTGTCCTTTCCACCCAATATCGGGCAGCCATATTCTCATAATTTTCCCTGTAAATTCTGTAAAATACTTCCTGCATTGTAAAAACAGCAAAAACAAATTTGCATAAAAAATGCACATGCATTGTAACAGTTATTTTAGAATGACACAGCCTTTGACAGTAATCATATATATCAACTGATATATATATGAAGTGTTCAGAAGGCCTGTACACACCGGCTGTTACTTTCACCTCCCAGGCTGTGTCTCTGTCTTTGTCTCTGCTGTCTTGCATGCACCTCCTCCATGATCTATATGCCGCTCCTCCTTTACTTCCTGTGCGGTGTGTCTTTGTGTGTCTCAGGTTTCCAGAGAGGGCGGTGGCCGTGCTGAGGTCAGGCTGTCTGGAGAGCATGCTGCTGCGCTCCCTCTTCTCTGACAAGGAATTCTGGGAGAGCCAGGGGGGCGTGCAGGGCCTGCGTCCCCTTGTGCATGTGGTGCAGAGGAGAGGAGAGGCCCTCCTGCGCCACATTCAGGACAGGGCGCTGAGACTCAGCAGGGACCTGTGATAGATTGTGTCGCCGGTGGGGGGCGGCAAAGACCTCCCGCAGGTGCGAGAGAGCCAGGGGATGGGGTCAGTGCCTGTTTCCCAATTTCTGTCAGGTACCTCTCAGAGTCAGAAATCGATTTCAATTTATCCCTTTTCATCCGCATGCAAACCAACAATCTAATTCTGTGAAGCAGTCTCTCTGCCACTCTGGAGAGTTGATTTAATCAATTGAGCAGCGGATTCTTAAATCTGGTGTGGTTTAAATGACACAAAGGCATTAAATGACATTGTTAAATTAATGATGTGTTTAATGAAATGAGATTAACCCTTGTCCTTACTATTGGGAGGGTGTTGATACAAAGGCACCTATAAACCTGATGAATTGTGGCAATCAAGGTTTCATCTTAGTAAGTACAAACTAGATTGTTATGGAAACAATTGTCTTCCCAGGTAGGCCTCTTTGTCATACAGGGAATTTAGCCTTTTTTAAAGACGGGTTCTTTATGGTGCTGTTTATTCCCACACAAGCTGTATTTTTACATCTGCATCAGTGCAGTTTGCACAGTGATTACTGGGAAGCTGATGAATTTGTTTGCTATTTATAATTGCTGAATTTTGAACTCATTTGAACAGTCTGTATGTGTTTCCTTGGACATTTTGGCAATAAGACACTCAGGAAAAGGTTTCATTTTCTCCCTGTACAAATCTATATATGTAAATCCCTTCATTCCAAATGATAAAGATTGGTTTGAGCACTTACAGAAAACACAGAGAGCTGGAATGGAGAGTTTTTCTGTGGTAATTATTTCACAGGCACTTAAAGCCCTGTAGCAGCATGCATAAATGAACCTTTCAACAAAGCCTTGTGGCTCAGGAGCACAGAAGCTGCTAGGCTGTGAATCTTCAGTTCATAGAAATCTGAACAGCTGTTGGGCATCAAATATTTAAGCATGTTTTATAATGTAACAAATCAAGAGGTGGGTCTTTAGTGGACTTAAAATCATATTTACTGATTTCCAAAAATTGGCAAACACTTCTAGAATGTGTAGGTGCAATTATAGTTGCTCATAAGCACCCAACACACAGTGTGATGTAAGGTGTTAAGCCTTAATGCACAACTGCAACTTAAGCCTTAATGCACAACTGCAGCATGCACATGTAGAATTTTAGCTGAATTGGAGCTGTAATTATAATGTGTGTGAAGAGCTTTTGAGATTGGTCACCCCCATGGGAGACAGCAGCTCTTACCTCCTGACCCCTTCAGGAACGTTATCATCATCATATACAGTACCAGTCAGAAGTTTGGACATGCTTTTCTTTCTTTATTTTTACCATTTTCTACATTTTAGAATAATAGTGAAGACATCAAAACTTTGAAACAACACAAATGGAATTATGCAATGACCACAAAAGTGTTACATACAAATAAAAAATATCTTATATTTTATATCTTCAAAATAGCCAAAAAAACTTTTTTTAATTAAATTTCTTGGAGAGAATTTAATACATAGGCATCAACTTCACAAGTTATGTTTTTCTAAGAAAAAAATTCAAGCATTTAAGTGTAAATCTTAAAGATCAGAATGTCTTTGAATGCATGTTTCCCATATCTTAATCAGATATGTCCAAACTTCTGACTGGTACTGTACCTATCACAGAATGTGCCTTTATTTCTCAGTTTTACTTCATACTCAGTTCTGTTTCATTTATGCATGGAAAACAGTGTCTTGCCATGAAACAGAATGTGCCTTTATTTCTCAGTTTTACTTCATACTCAGTTCTGTTTCATTCATGCATGGAAAACAGTGTCTTGCTATGAAATGAAGGCTTGATTTGTAAATGTCATGGCCTGTTTCTCCTCTTCTGTGTGTTATGTGCTGCAGGGAACTGAAGCTCATGAAGCTCACACATCTCTGTTTACTTACCACTGTTCTTGTGAGCAGAAAGAGAAACGCCTGTGTTCTAAGATTTAGAGGCTAATGTCAGTGTTTGATGATGACTCTACATTAAGCATCACTTTATTCTCACAGATGTTTTTTGTCTGTTTGTTTTGCACTTGGTGAACAGAGAAGGTTCCAGTTGTCAAAATGTAGTCTTGTTCCCATTTTGATTGACAATGGATTGATGTTTCCCATGAGGAGATGTTCTCTTGTCTTGCAGGATTTTTAAAATTTGACATCACTGTACTGGTTGATCCTTCGTAATGCCTTATAAAGAAGAAACATTACTGTACAATTACCGTGTGACAGGAGCACAAGGAAAAGATTTGATCTGTTTATCAAAGCCAATGCTATTACTCTGGACTTTGTATTTTGGCATTTTTAATGAAAATAACATCTTTCAGGATGAAAAGTATCTGATGTAAATGTTTGTATCATATTGGCAAAATAAAAAAATGTCATTGGATGTAAATATCTTAGGTATGATGTATACAGTGTCCTGAAAAGTGACCTGTGTATGGTTTTGTGTGTGTCTGTGAATATTACCAGATGTCACTAAAAAGCACCAGTGTCACTTTTCTCTTACCATTACTTATTCAGTGTGTGTATAGAAAAGCAGCGGACTGGTTCACAGTACAGAAACCTCCCTTTCATCCAGAAGATTGTCACTCTCTCAAATCAGCTTGTGTCATTTCCTTTCTCAATTACATGTGCAGTGACACACAGTTTCTATCTCCCTATCACAAGACAGTGTTCTTATCTCCATAAAAGAAGCTTTTGGATAGCTCATGGATGTGACGCTGAGAGTGGAGTTACTGGATTGTGTGTGGATGCGACACTGAAAGACGAGTTCCTGGATTTGACACTAAAAAGGAGCACGTGTGCACATGTGCCACTGAGTGCTCCTGAGCTGAGTGCAAGGATTTGATGGAGAAGTGTGAGGCTCATCAGCACTAGGAGAAATATAAATGAGCACATCGCATGGATCCCTCTGCAGCAGCAGGAAGTGTCAGTTAGCCAATCACAAGACTGGCACACGAGGAGAGCGTCTGCCAAGCCTGCGGCAGGCGTGCCCAGAACAGATGGATCTGTTCGGTAATCACCACACTGTAGAATACACCAGCATGTACAAGAGCCATCACCCTTCCATTCTATTCTATTCACATACCCTCTTCAGAGTTTCCACCCTATGTTCTGAGCTGTTGGTCACATCTGATTGTACCCTCAGTGCTCATGGTCTGCTTCACAGTAAGAGAAAGAGAAGGAAATGAATTATTGTTGTCTAACTCCAAGTCGGCAGTATATCACTGGGGTAGACAGCGGTGCTAAACTAACTCCAAACCTCACCAGGAGGCTGTGGTATTCTCTACAGCTATTCTTTCTCATCACAGCCGTTCCTATGGAAACGGCTATTTTAGCTGATATTGCACTCTGCTCTAAACTAATTTATCAGATAATGAATTAGACAGTAACATGTACAGAAACATATTCAAAGCTGAAAGAAATGACACTTTTTCTCACTGGTTTGATATGATTTTTGATTATTTGATAATTCTTCCTGGAAGTGAGGCGGAGATAGGAGTCCCTTCTTTGAAGATAATAACGGCTCTATTGATGAATTCGGTAATTATTGCACGCATGCCAAGGGAGCACTTTCGATGAGCTGTGTCTGGATGATGGATGGCAGACTGTTTTCTCTGAGAAAACCTCGCTATGCCTGAGGAACGCTGGATAACGTGGCAGTGCTTATGTGTCAGTGCTGGTGTGTATTTAATTACACGGCAGAAAATGAATGTGGTCTTCTCGCCCTGATGTTTTTCACAGCGTGAACATTAAGCCAGATTCTGGCACAGAGGCAGGGAGGCAGGAACTTGTGGTGAGCAGTGTTGGCCCTGCTTCTTGGTTCCCAGGTAAAAATGGAGAGAAGGTGGAGGATTTACAGATTGTGATCCACTGGAATCTCTGCATCCATATGCTTTATATTGGTCTTGTTTGGGAATTTAGTTGACAGACACCAAAGTTCACCCGACATTCCACTTCATTCCCGTATTTGCATGGAATGTCTAAAAAATCAGCAATCTTTGGCAGCCCTTTAATAAACCTTAACCAAAATACAACAATAGCTTTCAATATGGTGTTAAATTATAAAATATGTAGAATAGATATGTACTCACAAAAGCACAGTGAACTCAGACTATGCCACAATGTAACAATATTTTTCAGGCAGTGTCTGTAGAGTCCATATGAGTCAGAATGGATTTGGTCCTGGTGGATGTGTTTCCTTTTTTCCTCCTTCTGCCCTTGTGTTCTTGGGCCACTTATTTGGAGACCTTGGTGAAACAGTCCTGAACACACTGAATGCATTTATTTACTGATAACTATTTTCTGGCTGATACTCAAGATGCAGTAATTATTAACTGAACCCAAGGGCTACGAGATGAAAAAGACTTAATATTCAGCACTTTAAAAAGGATTTCAGTTCCTTGTCACCAGCGTTTACTCTCAGAGGTTTAGACTACATGAAACACAAAGGCCTGGGGATAAGTAAGTCATGTCATTTCATCCCATCCTGTTTCCATTCATGTTGTTTTGCATCAGCCCATTTGTCTTTTGGCTCTGTAAAATCCTTACTCAGTTGTTTTGAATGCTTTGGGTTTTTAATGCAGGGAAATGGCCTTATTTCTTCTGATACATTAACTGATGTCTAGCTTTGAAAGAAGACTTTGACAATGACTGACACCACGGTGGCACAACTTGTTGCCATGGAGAGGGGACATCATCACATACTTACACAACAGAAGGTTATTTACTTGCATCACCCACATCTCTGTCAGAATATGTAGGTATAATATGTAGGCGGCAGAGTTATAGGCCACCAGAACTTAAAAACAGTATAAGTTAAGTACTTATAAAAAGACAAGAAAATTCGCTACAAGAAAACATGTTACTCCGTCTAAGGCATAGCCTTTAAGGCAAGAATTAACTGCTTTTCTCACAGACTCAGAACAGCAGCCTTAATATTCTGTGAGTTTTCATTCTTTTTAAGAGAGCATTTCAATTAATAATAACTGGGCAAGTGATTGTTGTAAAATTGATTAAAGAGTGAGGGAGGGAGTTGCAGGGAGGTAAATACATCTCAGTGCACTCCCTCTGTCTGAGTAATTGCATCTGTTGACAGGTCTGCCCATTACATGTTCTCACCCCAGTCAAGGTGGCGCCTCACAGAGCTGCAGTCTAAAAGGAGAGCCTAGGAGATCAAAACAAATCCACCAAAAGGAGAGGTGCTTTGTCCTACTGAAATGTATTTATATACATATTTAGCCCTGAAACATTGGTTCCTTTTCCTTCTGTATGCAAGAAAACAAGCATTTATAAACCAACAGGTCCTTACGTTATCTATTCATTTCAGACTGAAAATCTCTACCTGGTTGATGAACCAAGTTTTGGAATTGGTTTCAAAAGCTAGCCATCAGTTTGACTCTGATGTCCTTAAAATGAGAAATAGTTCAGTTAACCACTGGACCACAGATCTGACCCATTTCAGTCATCATCTTCACTGGCATTCATGGGTAGAAAAGATAACACACCCTCATTAATGCTAGTGCAATGCGGCTAAAACTCATCCCGCACACGGCTCACCCCTCTCTCTGGAAGGGGTCCCTCATTCCAATGGATTTGCCAATTTGGAAGGTGTCTGTGTTTGACAGGTTGAAACACTCCACTCCACTGGCAAAGGTTTTTTTTTCTCCTGCTGCTATAACACAATGACTGCATCCAAGACATTTTGGCAGGCATTATCAGTCATAACAGTATCAACACTTCAACTTCTCGATATGCATTTTATTGAGAGATCTTATGCCGAGGCACCAAAAATGTCCATAATGCACACGTATTTTTATGTAAATATGTTCATAGGTTTTGCTTTAAAATGTTTACAGATACTCCTTGATAAAACTCATGGTTTTGTAAATACCATTAAAAGATGTGAATATTTGTTTATATTTTACTCCAATGTTCATGTAGATCTGATTTACAAATTCTCTAATTTTCTGATAATGTGACTCATTCAGGCCTTGCACACATGCCTTTGAAAATGATCTAAACTTCTTCTTTTACACCTTTCTGCTTTTTAAAATTGCTCTACCCACACTCACAAGTGATGAAAATTCAGTTTACTTTACAACCATCGAAAGCATGCATTGAAACCTGGTTCAATGCTGTTGCACTTTATCAGCTGGAAGTCAGTACAGGTATAGAGTGTCTGGAGACCACAGCAACTGCGCAGAATAGAGTGTTGGCATATGTTGAAGGAGAGAGCACACAGTCCAAACTTTTTCAGCTGTACTCGCCTTACCCTTACCTCACAAGCTTGAGGGAAGTTGTCACTCACTACAGGGGACACACAGATCTGAGCATGTCTCTAGAGCTCCCAGAAAATCTTTGTTGTATGAGTGGAAGCAGGGCATTGACTAGAAGGGATGACTAGGGATTGACATTTTCCCATTTGGACAAGTTGAACCTGCACAGGAAAGCACAAACTGATGCTGCTCATAATATGAGAACGTGGCAGGGGATTAATATTTCCTTTAATTGAATTATATAATATTTTAACACCTTGTATCAGTTTGCCCATGCAGACACTGTTGTGTTAGCACATGTGAGATGGCCACACAAGTGGCACTCCAACAGTGTGATATTATCTTTCCGTGGTCTTCCCGCTCCTCGTTGCTCATGATTAATTAGAGTTAATAATTATGCTAACCAGCTCCCACAGCCGCGGTGCTCCACGCGGGAGGGCGGCCCACCCCCCCCCCCGACTGTAAAAAGAGCAAACCGATTAAATCACTGTCCCTACAGTGCTTCACACCTCCACTGTTCAACAACATAATATCAATTAAAAGGTGATGCATCCTTGCGCATCCTCATTAGCCCTGAGTTATGGCCACATTCCACAGCTGGATGCGTTTAGGGTCTGTGAAACAAGCGGCGTGTATTAGTCGAATGGAAACGTGTCATGAAGTTAATGACCAAGTCAAGCCTTTATTATGACTGACAACTGATAATTTTCTCCTGTATCTATTAAAATCCATGTGGGGCGTGACCTTTGGGCCGCCAGAGACATGAGTGGAGCGAGTAATCCGCAGAACATATCTCTTCAAGTAAGAGTAATCAGAAGTGTTGTGGAAAAACACAGTACGCTGCTGGAAGAAGCCTCCATGGGCTCCCTACCTGTCAAGGCTGCTCAAAGAAAAAAGGAGCAGGAATTGTAGAAAACGCATTATTTTGAGTTCAAAGACCAGGGAACATTTTTCCCCCTTCTACAAGTCAATGAAACATGACCCTGACTTCAAACACTGTCAGATTAACCTTGCTTTCCTGCTCTTAGCTCCACTTGCTTTCAGCAAATATAAACTCCAATTAAGAGAGGCTGTGAGTCACCAGTTTGGGTGAAACAGGCTGCACTCCTGCCCCCTGGTAGATGAGTGTAACACATGTGGAAAAAAAAGTCTCACTCTCTCTGCTGTCTGGCACAAATAAGAAAGGATGTGTCATCACTGGAAGTGGCTTCAGGCGTTATTTGGTACCTTGCAGGGGCATGGAGAGGCAATCAAAGAATTTCCTTTACGTACAAGGAGAGGAATTATGTGCAGCCAACAGAGATTAAAGTCTAACTGACAGCGAATGGAGTACATATTTTTGCTTTTGAAAAGTGTGGCTTGGCTGATACTGTGTGTGCGCTTTGGGATGATTTCCAGCAGGTCAAGGCCTGTTTCTGCCATCAGACACACCAAATGGGCACAGGAAAGAGGGCCGATGAAGGGCAGAGAAACACAGTCTGTCCTGCAGGTGGGGACCAGCGCAACACCGCCCCCCTCAGGCTTCTCCCCTTCTTTTCCATCTGCACTCCAATCACCAAGAACGTCAAATGCACCCATTTCCCAACCAGGCGTATGTCAGGTCGGCGTCCTTTGGGGAACCAGAGATGCACAACTGGTAAGTGAGGCTTCATTCTGTCCCACTCTCTCTGAACCTCTACTCTCAAGGTCACTTGTTGCTTTCTCTCTCTGGATTCAATCCCCGCCCCACCCCCCATCCCTTAATTCCGCCTGTCACTGTCTCTCTGTCCCTCTCTCCTTCCATCTCTAAGCCTCAGGCTCTCTCCATCTTTGCTCTGAGAGGTCAGACTCTCTCTCTGTCCTTCAATCTCTGCTCTGAAGGGTCAGGCTGTCTCTCTCCCTGTCCATCCATCTCAGCTCTGAAGCCTCAGGCTCCCTCTATCTCTATCTATCTTCCTGTCTGTAAGGCTCATACATTCTTTCCACCACAGTCTTTCTCAGTTTGTTTTGAATTTCAATTTGCTTTATTGGCATGACAAACACATTTCCCAAAGCAGATAAACTATTAGGAAAGAATTCAATATCACAAGAAAAGAATAACTCAAACTAAGCATTTACAATGATAAGTGATTATGAAACCAATCTAGAATTTTTCAAAAATGAAATAATATTATGGAAATATCCCAAAAAAGTAACATGAAAAGTCAAGGTTATACTGAAGACTGAAGTGTTTAAGTTGAGAGTGGAGTACTGCATTTTTGTGTGTCACTGATTGCCCCTCAGGCAATGTGGGTCCTCTCCAAGGAGCATGGGTAATTTTGTCCATGTTCTATAGGACAGGGAAGCGTGAATTAACCTGTCCTCTTTGGGGTGTCTCTAACTTTGCTGTATTCCTCATATTTTGTGATTAAGCGCAAGAATATCGTAGATCTTAATATCTTTTACTAACCTGCTCCAGCGTAGCATCTTTTTAAAGGCCCAGTGCCGCAAAAGAAAGCATTGCTGCGTCTCTAACATCAACTGAGCAACTTACACGCGCTTGACAAGTCACAAGCGGACATTGATGTAGCAGTGAGACGAGTGATCCTGGCCCACTGAGCTTATTCTCAGGCCTACATGTGCGTGGTGTGTGCAATTTTGTTGCGTTTCATTTCTGAGGGTGAACGTTTCTTTCCATCTCTCTCTCTCTCTCTCTCTCTTTCTCTCTCTCTCTCTCTCTCTTTCTGAGCTGAGGCCTGCTGCCATCTCCTGCAGTGCAGGTCCATCTGGGGCTGTCAGTGCAGATCTCGTCTCCGCAGCTAAACTGGCAGAAAACAGCCCCCGGGGAAGGGACGAGCCGGGACGAGCCAGCGCGGCAGAGAGGGCCAGCTTAAAAGGGGCCCCGAAAAAAAAAGGAAAACGTGTCCAGAACGTTTATACATCTGACCGCGGTGCACAGCACCAGCTTCGATCCATCAATACGATTTTACCTTCCAAGAATATCTGTGTATTTGCTCTCATTGTGCAACAAAAGCCACAGTCAATCAATCAACAAATCAACGCATGAATTGCATATTTTTTCCATATAGCGCTCATAATACCATATGAATTGTCACAGAGCATTTCCATCACAGAAAAGTGCTAATTAAAACAAAAGATAACAGAAGCCATTCTAGTAGAAACGTAACACTTTGTTAATTCAACTGCAAATCTGGTGCGGTTCTAAAATTGTGATTTCATTTGAAATATGTGGATAATTCCTGATTTGAAAGGGGCTGCATTTCAAGCTTCACTACACTGTTCCAGAATGAAAAACAGTATATTTTTAGGAGTGTGAAAAACTCATGAAAATGACAGAACACTCAAGGATAGCTTTGGTATGTTAAGAAATTTGCTTTATTAAATAAATTAACTGCTCAAAACATTTCATAGTATGCTCACTGTTCTGTTACAATGACAAACACAAAGGCATTTGCTTTTTAATTCATATCTAGTTGATTTTCATTTTTAGCAAATATAATTTCCTCACCGTTGGGGGGGAACACTTTAAACTAACAAGGGTTACGGGCAAACACCACAGTACCATTTCACATTAAACACAGTAAACGGCGATGGTTCAAACTAAGTCCTCTGATACTGCATCCATCACATGTCACCGCTACACCAGACACAGAACAACAACCTGTAAAATAATAAAGACATCAGCTAGAGACACATGGGTCTAAGCACAGACAGGGGTATAGCCAGCAAAACCTTCTTAGATGGTCCAACTGTCACCAAAGACTGTACTTTTCTCAGCATTATTTTTCCACTTTGAGATGGAAACAGCAGTTACTTATTTTGAGAGGTATTCTCTGAAAAAAGCACAGTACCACCAGGGTAGGTTTAATCAGGTAAAGGAGGTGTTCAGTTTAAAGTGAATTACAGGACAGCATCCTCCAATGGACGGAATATATGATGGCACTGTTGAACCTCACGCTGTGGCACTAAACAGCACACCATGTTTGTGCTATAAGAACAGATGATTCCCCCCTGCTGAAACCTCAGCACCATTCATCAGCTGATACATACACCCCGAAGCCACTATAATTTTGATACTCACAAGCTTTTGGCAATTTGATATTCAAGCAGTTTGGTTCAGGGAATTAAATTAATTTCATCAATATTCTTAGTTAAATCTGACACCAGAAAGTGATATTTATATACTGGGATTATACAAGCACACAACCTGCATGGAGTTATAGTATTGATCACAAAGATTAAAATCAGGATTGGGGCTCTTCTGCATCTCAACAGGAGGAAAACATTTTTTTTTTTGTTTTAAGAAATCCATCTCTGTTTTAATGTCTCTACAGCAGTCTTGTGTTTTTCTTTTTTTAATTTTCCTCTAACACAAAAGGCCACATTGAATTTTTCATTACAAAAAAAATTAAAAATCACAATACACAACAGATGTATTCCAGTGTTGTAACACAGGTTAATCAGTAGTATTTGTTGATGGTAAATATTGGAACAAGTATTTCCAAGACAGCACTGATGTGTCATTTTTGAATGATTTCATCAATAAGTGCACAGTTAATGTGCATAATTTCAGAGTGTCTGGTCACTCCCTCTCCATATAAATCTCAAACTACCGATGGGTCATTGAGGCGGAATGGCCTACAAAATGGATGGAGCCTTCATGTGTTACTGGTTTCTCCCCAGCTTGAAACAATCATACTGTTTTGCTATTGAGAACATAATTGATTCATTCAAACAGTCAGTGATTGGCAGCACATGGTAGTATTATGGCTCATGAAGCCTAACTCACCCAACACTAAATAAACTGCCTTTCCAGTATTTATACAGTGTGAACTTCAGGCAGGCAGCAGGGATAAACACAGCCACAACTCTATAATGATCAATCTCTTGCTGTCCCCAGGTGGCCCTATAGCACCCAGCTCCTTGGAAATACAGTTTCCACGGTTTTTCTGTTTCAAGAATGAGCTCTTTGAAGAACGCTGCAGTATTAACGAATTTTACATACTCCCACCATCTTGTGAAAGACTAATGACATATATTCCTCAACAGCTTCCTCCCGCAGGCAAATACATAATTTTATACATAGACTCTCCACTTTCTCAGAATAACCTTGAGAATATCTACGTTTGACACGAGGACCGCAGCCAGCGTACAGCTCTGCTTCACCAGCCATGTTATCCAGAATGATACTCACAAAAGTACACACAGCACTCAAGCCCCCAACTTCCACAATTAAAAACACAGGTAGAGGGTCAACAAACGTTTTGAAATGTACTTTGGTTTCTCATTCATGGTTTTGGCTACATTGTGCAAAAATATGGAACATTAAATAACAAATTAAAACTAAATGACAAAATCTCAAACAGCAACCTCTTAACAAAAAGAATATGGCAAACCCTATGTGCAGAAGGTTCAGTACAGCTATGTACAATTCTTGTTTACTTCTAATCAATTTACTCAATTAATTCAACAAATCACTCTTGGCAAAATGAGACCTAAAGAAATATAATCTTACAATATTGTCTGGAACTGATACTAACTTACAAAAATCCTACGATACAATTTAACACAAGTCACTTGCCAAATATAGATTAAAAACTCTTCAGTGTCCTGAACTGACAAATATAAATAAAAACAAAGCACGAAATTCCTTTTCCTTATAAATACCTATTTCGTAAAACAATTCATACCTTTTGAACAAATGTGCAGACTAAATGTATAGCACTTTTTCTAAAGAATCCTATGCGGCTTTCTATAGCAGTGCCTTCAGGTTTACAATTTTACAGACATGTCCTTCGCCTTCTGAATTTTTTCTAATGAGTTTTATATTCCCTCATAACTCCTCATTTAAATTTTGCCCTCATACTCTGCCACCCTGTAGAGAGAAGGTCAAGACCTTTGTCTCTCGGGTACCAAATACCACAGAATGAGTCAGAACCTCGGCAGCAGCAGGCCCGATTTTTCTGATCTAGAATACAGAACCGACTGAAGGAAAACGCGTTCAAGAGTAAACATCTCCAGTGAGTCTGGCTGTCGGGACCGAGCTGGGGAGGAAGCGTCCGCTTTCCGACGCTGCAGACATACCGGCATCAGGTTCTGCACATGAGAACATCTGCGAAGGGGCCCAGCAGCGTTTTGTTAAAGATGCAGCGGACCCACACCAGGTAGGTGGTGAATGGTTTGATGTTTTCGGAGAAGGTGTAGTTCTGGTGCGGGAGGATGTAAGGCATGTAGGTGTTCTCCCCCTGCTCCTGAATCCACACCTCGTACCGCACCTCTCTGACCTTCAGGTACTTGAGGTTCCAGGGGATCTGCCAGGACACAGTCAGCTTGGCCTCGTTGGTGGCCTGGACAGATGTCTGGCACTGGGGCTCCCTCACCCTGCCCGGGTGGACCGTGCTGGCCACCCTGGCCTTCTTGGGGCTGGGCCTGGCGGTCAGCCCCTGGCGCAGGGTGTCCAGCAGGGAGGGGATGTCCACCTTGGTGTCCTGGTAAATGCGGAAGAGCCACTCCGGGTTCCTGCAGCACAGGTGCCGCGGCACCTCCTTGCTCTTCAGGATGCGCTCCTGCTCCTCCTTCTCCAGGTGCACGATGCCGCCCTGGTCCCAGGAGCGCTCGGGGAAGGCCACGGAGTTCTCCTCGATGGTGTTCCTCCAGGCCACGTACTGCAGGTCCATGCCCGGCAGCGAGGCCAGCGTCCTGTAGGGGGCGTAGTGCTCCGGGTTGACGGCGTACGGGAAGAGCTCCACCACGGCGGCGCCGCGCGGGAGGAAGAGGGAGGTGATGAGCTGGGCCCCATGCATGCTGACCAGCATGGACGCCCTGCCCACAGCCCGGACGATGTCTGCCAGCGAGTGCTCCTCCAGCGACACTGTGACCACCCTCATCTGGAACTCCTGCACTAGGGCCAGGATCAGCTCCGCCTCGTTCAGGATCAGCCTGTTGATTGAACGGCTGAAGACCACGATGTAGCCATCATCCTGTGCCTCCGGGCGCTCCTCCGCCGTCACGTTCAGCCTCTCCGCCAGGAACGCCGCAAACTGCCTGAGCTCGTTCCCCGACACCAGGATGTTGGCCTTGGGGCCCTGCGGCTGGACGAAGCCGTACTGGTACCAGGTGGTCATCTTGGACAGGCCCACGTAGGACTTGGTGAAGCACAGGAGCTTGCCGAAGTTCTTCAGCTGCTCCTTGAGGAGCGGCTGCTTGCTGCTTAGCAGCCGGTAGAGCTGGAAGTGCGGGCCCTCACTCCAGCCCTCCATGAACACCAGCCTGGCCTCCTCGTCCAGGTCCGAGTACTGGCCCATGGTGTAGTAGATGGGCAGCAGGTCGTCGTGAAAGACGTGCATCAGGTTGTCTGGGTTAAAGCGGTTGAGGATGAGGGCGGCGTCGGGCACGAACACGGGCTTGGGCATGAATTTGAGGGCGGCGGCTGGCAGCTCCATGAAGTTGAAATACTGGGTGTTGTGGTCCTCCACGGAGGAGAGGTCCAGCAGGGCCGGCTGGAAGCGGCGGGCGCCCAGGTTGGGCAGCATGACCGAGGAGTTGCTGTGGAAGAAGACGAACTCCTCGGCCTCGGTGGAGTAGCACAGGTAGTCGAGGCGGCAGATGCGGTCCGTGTGCATCTTGCCAGTGCAGACCATGCGGGTGCCGTGCTCCTGGAGGGCCAGCAGGGCAGCGTGGTAGTCGATGCGCACCTGGGACAGCTCCTGCGACTGCCGCGTCAGCAGCAGCTCCTCCTCCAGCAGGGCGGCGTGCTCGCTCAGCTTCACGTACTTCCAGAGCAGCGCCGCCACCACCGACACCAGCAGCCCGTTCAGGACCGCAGCCAGGTTCATCCTGCAGCCAGGAGCTTGCATCATAGCACAACCCCCTCCCTCACCCGGGCCGCTGCTCTCATGCTCTGGCGAAGGGGCTTCACCTGCACCAATCACAGAACAGAGAAGGGGAGAGGGATGTCACATGGGTTTTGTTGGGGTAAAGAGCTGGGGTGTTAATCCAAAGATTCAAGAATGCAAGGCAGGCGGCTGTTATTGTACTCTTGGGCAAGGTGCTTAACCCAAATTGCAAAATATCCAGCTGTGTAAGTGGACAACACGTAAAAACAGTCAGCTGAAAGTTACTCTGGATAAGATTGGCTGTTAAACAATAAGTAACGTCATAATGCTGTCCAGATTTGAGGTGGAAGAGTTTTCCCCTGTCCACCTCCTGCTGTACTAGTACTGTACTGTATGAGAGGAGTCAGTTTAGTCTAATCAATCTGACAGTGTTGTCTTTGGAGTATAGCAGGAACATATTTTAAAGGTAGGTCTCACAAATTAAAAAGTTGATCTCATCTCAGGTCGGAATGATGATTGCACACATCTGGATGAAAATTCACACCTTCACAACACATCACACTGCACTACATATGCTTCTCACTTGCTTGTCAGAAGGTGAGAAATGTGAAGCTTCTTTTATATAAATTCCATTAACAAAAGACTGCAAGCACGGCTGTTCTTAGATTTCACACTGTTGCCCAGCTGGATGGCAAGGAGCGCAGAGACATTCCTACTCTAAAAAGAGAGCAATTGCCTTATGCGATTAATTATCACTTAAAACAAAAATAGAGGAGCTTAATCATGTTGTTCACAATGTAACCAACTCTCACCAGCAGAGAGATGAATTAATGTGTGCCTCAAAGTCCCTGTGTTATCAAAGCTTTTATTTACTCAAATGAAGAACCACAAGCAGCATAACACCTGAAACTCAACTAATTGCTGGATGGCAGGACTTGTGAGGGACTTGATAGAAACAACGGAAGTAAGTGCAACTGAATAATTTAAATCATGACTATAGCTGCAAGAAACAATCCTGGGGGCGAGACACAAGAGAAACCAGCTTTCACAAAAATACTGTTACCTATGCAACACCTGAATTTGGAATTCAACACATACTGCTGTGGGATTTGATCCAACGACATTGAGATCATAAGGTCAGCATCATACCCCCAACGCCATGAAACAGACTACAGTGGTCATGCATGCTGAGCTGAAGTGTGGAGTTTTACTGTCTTATGAAGTACATGCGTACCAAGTTTTATACCATTAGGCCCAGTGGATATCATTTTAAACCTTTTTGGACAGTATGCTATTGTACACTGGCCCTTTTATTCCTACAAAAACAAATATGAGAGTAACCTTTAAAGAGAACAATCCAAACAACAAAACCACAAAAACTGCATGTGGATAAGGATAAGTGTATTTGAGGAAACACTGTTTAACTGTTTCCCAAAAAAATGGAACATTTTCTGAGAAGGAGTAAAATCTAATACGGCAGAAGTCAATGTCAGCAGAGTGAATCAAACCTTACACACCATGTAAGGAGCTCATGTTGGTCTGTACATTACAGCCAGCTGTGGCAAGGAATACACTAAACACTGTTAACTGACTCATGTCCAAGCTGTCCTATGTAGTACTTCACATGATAAAAAATTAATGCCTGCTCTACAGATCTGTCACTGCTGTCTGTGTGAAGTATAATAATGCCATCTTTTTATAATGTTATGGAGCTCTGCACTCCTACCTGATGCATAAGGAATTTTCTTAATATCTGACACAAGAAGAGAAATCTCACTGCATTGATGTGCATAATCACAATCATTTCAGGACAGGAGTGAGAAACAGCTGCCTGAGCGCCGAACAAATCTTCCCAGCTGAAATGAAAAATCCAATGCACCACCACACGTACAGAAAACACAAACTGCAAAGGCTTCTGAGGTGAACCCAACTGTAAAGTGAAAAGGGAATATTTTGCGCATTCTGAATGAGATAAAAGGATAAGTCTGTCTTTTGTCTGCAGTATAAACTATGTATTACTATAACTATTTTTATGATACAAACCACAGTAACTTAGGCTGTGGTTCCTCTGGTTCTTCCACATATGCAAGCTGGCAAAGCTCTGTAGGTCAGTGTGTTCAACAAAGAAAAGTCAGAAACGCGGTGAGGAAGATGCTCCCCTCTCCGCTTTCCGGTGGAAATCACCCAAAAGACAGCAAGTATTCCCTTACAACCCCTGGGATGATTTTGCTGTGATGTTCGTCTCCATGACAGAAACATCGTCTGGCACTCTGCACCTTGTGTTTTTCTCCAATGAAAGAATCTGTGATGAGCTACACTCATCTCAGATCACCACAAACACTGTTCACCCACACAATACTTGACACACAAGAAGCTAAAGAACAAGTCAAAGTACTGATGCTCAGTGAAAGCAGAAAAACAAAGCACTGCTGCTTGGGCATATGAGGGTGACATCTCACACCATCCACCCACTCACCTAATGGAGTAGTAAAATGAGAAAATAAAAAAACCTGAGGAGACTATAACAAATATAATTATAACTTAAAAATACATGGGGCACCACTTGTGACACTGTATCAACTCCAAACACCAAACACACTACAGATAGGAGATCAAGAATTTTTGGAGTGCACATAAAAGGAGAGACATCCCAGATATTTCAAGGCACATTCCACATCTGTAGAGCAGAGCCAGAGAGATAGTTACTTCATATCAATACTCTCCAGATCACAGAACGCCTTTGGTCTCCATTGTTACAGAGCAGCTTTGGCCTCTATCTCGCCCAGCTTAAGAAAGGGCAGCAGTAAGGCTTATCCAAGGACTTCAATATCCTCAGCTATATATTCAATGTCACCTCCACAGAGTACTATTACATGCTTATATTACACAAGCATCCAGCTCCAGTGTCTCTGTGCAATAGCAAACACATATTTTTATGTTTCATGTTCATTATGATAGAGAGTAAAATAAATGCAGTGTTGAGTTTCCAGCTAAACTGTACCAGCGTATTAAAGGAAACGGTAGTATGGAATTTCACCATGATCCTACACCTTGAAAATAAGGCTGAAGAGCCAAATGTTTGTGTAAGCACATTTGAAGTGAAATACACTGGCCATTTTAAATAGAGGACTGGTACCTGATCTGATCAGACACTCACACTGAGAACAAAAAAGACTTAATCAGTTAGAAATGTCCTGAATAATTACTGCACTGCTGTGCATCTTTGTCTCACTGACCTGGGAAAGGCAGAGTTATATTTGTCTCCACAAAACCTCACTCCAAATGTTTTCTTAGGACCACAGCAGTTTGCAGACCTTTTACTTTACATATAGAGCTAATTCTTCGCTAAGCACCTACATAACAGTGATGAAATCCACATGAAAACCAATGGTCATAAACACTCCTAAACACATCTGGCACTCGTGAGAGGTAAGAATGAAGTAGGCTGCATTCCAGGGGCCCCATATGCCAAAAGAGCAATGGGGAGATCCAGCTGTAGAGGCGTGATGACTTACCTCTCCCTCCCACAACATTTACTATGATAAGCCTTACTCTGGAGGGGATCCATGTGCAGAAATACTCAGACTTACAGTACCAGTCAAAAGTTTGGACACACATGAGTCACACATGATTAAGATAATGGGAAACATGCATTCACAGACATTTTGTTCTAAAAACTTGTGCCTAAATGTTTAAAATGTGTTCCTTAGACAAATATAAATAGTAAAGTTGATGCCTATGTATGAATTTCTTTCCAAAAAATTTTTTTTGGCTACTCTGAAGAATATAAAATATAAGATTTTTGATTTGTTTAACACTTTTTTGGTCACTGCATAATTCCTTTTGTGTTATTTCATAGTATTGAGGTCTTTGCTATTATTCTGAAATGTGGAAAATAGTAAAAATAAAGAAAAACTCTTCCATGAGTAGGTGTGTCTTTTGACTGGTACTGCACTCTGGAGGTCTCTGGAGGTGATCCTTGCGTGGAAATACTCAGGGCCATTGTAAAGAATGTTTCACTTTCCACATGACCTTGTAAAGCAGGACTAATGGAATGTAGAAACTGATTAATGTCTGAACCTGAAACTCATCGTTCTCTGAGCCCCCTGGGCCTGAGCAGCATGTCAACCCATTTATCCTCCTCGCTTCATTGATCGGCAGCTAATATTGCAGGTGAGCGTTCTATCACAACTACCAGACTCACACCAAGGGAGTGCCTCTGTGACACACACACACACGCACACACACACACACACACACGCACACGCACACACACACACACACACACACACACACACACACACAGAGTTACAACCTTATACCCTCACTCACACCTGTACTAACACACACAAACACACACATTCACAATCACAGTCACATTCACACACAATAATACACCCACACACACCCAACACTCCAATACATAGCCTTTAAGCGATCCCTAACCTCTGCCACAGTCCTACAGTAGATAAAATAGAATAAGCTCACAGACCTACTACAGATAACCTCAGTGCTTGTCACATACAGCTCCGCCCTGTGGAAAACAGTAAGCGTTTCACATTATATTTTAATTGGTATGTACTAAATGGACACTAAAGAATTCTAGTCAATCTCACGCCACTGTCTGCTGTACGTCAGAAACAGAAGCACGAACACGGGGGCGATGACAAGGACAGGGATGGAGGTGAGTTTTAATCCTGCTTCTCGAGCTGGTGGCCCACTGCTATCTCTCTGTGCCAAATAATGAATGAGATGAAAATATCTGCCTGGAACTGAAATAAGCGGGAGACCCGTTGGCACTGTCAAAGCCCACACAGCCGTGTGCGTCTGGAGCCCAGCGCATTTGCTTCGAGTGGCCAATCCTTCTGGGCATCAGCTGGGGAGACGCTCTTCCACCCACTCGTGCCTGCAAGAGCTGTCCCATGATGCACTGTGGCTGACAGATCCTGTTAGAGCTCAAACAGTTGAACGTAACAGGCTGAACACAAACTGCTTGTGAGAAAATAGCACATATTGGGACCCACCTCGGCTGTAAAAGCTAACAGGAACAAAAAAGCACTTCACTCAGGTATGACATTTAGGAAACAACTAGAGGGACACCGGGGGTTGTTGGCTGGTATTTCAGAGATATGGTTTGCTTACAGGCTCAACTGAAAAGTAAAAACAAACCAAATTACCTGAGCGCTGAAGTGTTAAATACAAGCAAATGAATAGCCAAGCTGATGAAGCTACTGCTGCCATAACACTCCCTTGCGTTCGACTACTGCCTCATTTTGTGCACGCTGGCAATTAATTCATCATCTGAGGCAACATAATTCTGAAAGCAGAACCATCCAGAATATCAGAATATAACAGTTAGACAGCCTAGTTCCAGCTCTGCAGTGGAAGAGGGGCGTCCGACGCCGAAGCCCGTCAGAACCAGCGAGTGAGGAGTGGAATAGCCGGCAGTGTCGGGTACTTGCATCAGCAGGTCTGCGTTGAGGAGCTCCACTGTGCCGCGTTCCCTCCAGCCACGGCTTCGGAAGCAGAGGCCCCAGCTCTGTAATGCGCTGTAATTGCCCGAGAGTGAGCGGTAAAAGAGCGGCGCGAGAGCCTCTCGCACGGCAGCGAGGCTGCGGAGTCACACGCTAAGACGAACAGAGACTCCGCGGGGCTGATAACCGCTTACGGCAGCGCATCTTACAATGCGCTGACACGCGCATGCAACATCTCACTTTACAACATGCTTACAAAAACCTTTACAAAAGCTCACCCGCAGTGAATTGATCTATGAGTCAACATATAGAGAGTGAAGTGACATTTCTTTAAAAGTGAAATCACATGATATTACTGTTTTAATACTAATACTAATTTGTTTGTACTAATGCACATTTTAAACAAGTCTACACACCTGCTGAGATTAACTCAAGGCCATATTTAAAAGCGATACCTTAATCAGTCACATTAATTAAAAGAATTTCTAACCAACAGACCTGCCTACCTTGCAACTGTGCTTTTTATGCATAGATTTTCCATTAAAATGTTTGTAATTAGGAGAGGGAGTATGACAATCTGACCTGATTCTTCTTTCATTTGTAACAGTTTAGGGTGTTTTGGCTCATAAGTCTGATGAAAGAAGTGCAGCGTCTCTGTGAGATAATCAAATTAGGAAAAGGTCACAGGGCTTCGTTCACAGCCCTGTGCACACGCAGTCTCGGGCAGCAGCTTTGAGACTGCTACACGTCTGAATTCTATTTCTGTCTGCTGCAATGTAAACACTCCGTTCCATCATCCATCAGCATTCACTTCACCTCCCTGGAGGTCCCACCCACCATGGTTTGAAGTCATCTCGCCCACTGTTCCTTCTGCCCAATATTCCTAAAACCATTCTTATACTGAAAGCTTATATATAATAAATGCCATTAACTGAAGTAAATACCCTTGGAGAATACAAAGAAAATATGTTTTGCAGTGGGGGAGAGGTACGATTCTGCACCCTGACCAGACAGCACAATGGTTTACCTAAAAGTGTATCTGTCTTCATGAATCTTCAATGACTCCTTGTGCTTTTCCATTAATTGGATGCTTTCTTGCTCAGATCAGACCTTCAGCTGTCACGATAACGAAAAATCTCCACACTGCACAATGCAACACAGCTCAGAGTGCTTTCTGAACTTTCAGTGCAGCTGGTACCAAGTGAGACTGAAAGCGTTTTGAGATTCAGACCTGCGAAATGTTCCCGTTTTGCAGCAGCTGTGCTGATTCTCTAGGTTTACCAGTGGACCACTCTCCACAGCTGAGGCATCTGGCTGGCTCCATTTCATGAATTACTACCATGAGCAAGCAAAATCAGCTCACAAATGGGATGGTCCCTCAGTAACTGACATGATTTTCACCGAAAGAGAAATAATCATGCAAACTGAGACAGCCTTTCAGTAAATCACTGTTTGGTTCATTCAATATGCGATCCCTTCTTTTCAGTATTTCGTCAAAGCTGTAGCTGAAAACATTTTTCCTGCTGGTTTAACTGCCAAGGCAAGATTTCACACTGGTATTATCAATTATTTTTGAGATATGACTAAGTGGACTAGTCATCTTTAGCTAGATGTGACGCAGACACGATGTTGATGTCATTCAAGATCCAATTCTGCCTTGTGCTCTGATTTCTGCTCGATTACTGGTCTTTGATGCTTGCTGAGAATTTATGTTTAATCATTTTTCAGTGTTGAAAAGTATGAATATTAATTCAATAATACCTGTTTCACATGATTTTCAGTGTTCTGTTGACATAATTCACTATCACTATTCTTGTTATAAGACGCCTCAAATTTTTAAATACATCTCTTGTGCTTTTTCAACTGAAGATGACAATTTTTAAAGCACTGAAATGTATTGCCATAAAAGGTCCATTGTGTTAGGCAGAGTTCAAACGTATCTCCATTGGTACAACGCCCCATTCTGAGCTTGCATTTCTCTTCTGCTACTCAGACATCAAGTGATATGAAATTTAACTTCAGCTTGCAGAGCATATATGAATTAAAAACAAGCAAAGGAGTATTAAAGTGCACAACACGGCCAAACTGCTGAGGCAGTGTTCATCAAATATGCACAGCAAACTAAATTAATGAAAAAATTACCACCAAAATAAATATTAGAAATGGATTGAATTTCATCACATCATCAACAGCACAGCACAGTACAGTCAAGAGGAGCCAGGATGCATTATGGCATGTTTTCAATCCATGAGAGACAGGAGCTTGGGTGGTAAACAGGTAATCAGGCTGTTCTGCCCGACGATACAAAAGTTAACCCCGAGCACCACGTGAGACACACATCAACATCCCATCTCCTGGCTGATGAAAGGAAGCCAACACTGGCTGCATCAACTGCTGGCTAGCAGTTCCTAATGTGCTAAAACATCAATTAACCCCCAGCTGAAAAAAGCATCCCAGACTGTCTCACTTGGCAGCACTGAATAGAGCTTTTGCATAATATAAACAATTACTCTAAGCATCTACATACATATATTACAAGAGAAATACAAAAGGGTGATTTTTCCAAAGTCATGCAGTAATGCTTCATAGCGACACACCATGAATGAATTTCAACTAACTGAAAATGAAATCTTCTCCAGCAGATCGCACAGGCAAATGGGGGAAAGGTTTTATGGAGAAACTTACATAGACCCTTGGTCTTTTCTGTTTGTTACAAGAGGCTATTTCTCACAAGATGACCTTTCCGCTGACAATTCACACAAAGGCAAACCTCCGAATGCTGAAATGAAAAACTGTATGGTCTGATAAAAATGTAAATACATTTATATTGTTATAACTACCAGGGAGGGCTAGTCATAACAATATAAAGTAATGAATAAGCCAAATTCACAGTGCAGCCATTAACTCCTGTGTGAATCACACATTTGGGTCAGATCAGCTAGTACTCCAGACCTTTTCTCAGAACGGCTCAGAGACCAACTGCCGTGCAGACAATGAACCCTCTTTCTGGACTGGCGTGAAAAGCACTGACCACATCGCCTGAATCCCTGGAGGTCTCCACCACCCCCTTCTTCCAGCCACTCTCCACTAGGCCTCCTGTTCCCTCTCCTGCACACAGCGTCACGGTCAAACGAGGAGTCCTTCACCGCAGCTGCGGTGCTGGGTTTGTTTAAGCAGGGAGGGGGGATGTCGTGTTGAGCCCCCCGTGGTGACCCCCGGCCAGCTCATTTCTCAGAATGAGGTGCCCGCTCTCTCTGCTGTGGCCCTGCCATCGGTGCTCCCAGAAGTCCCTTGCGTCTCACCGCGGGGGCACCTGCGCTGTGCTTAAGAAGCGCCACAGAGCTGGGGGAAGGTAGCGCAGGGCAGCGTCGGATTTCTAATGCATTTTAATGAGGCTCCCAGAACGACGGCCCGCCTGTTAGTCTTTTCTTCGACATCCCGAGCTCCACGGGATCACCTTGGACCTTCCCTGCTCTGAATCCTCCTTCTGCAGGACAATTTATTGGCGATAAAGAGGCATTTAATATGCCTTCCAGAGAGAGGGGCTTTACTGTGCGCCTCATCAGTGTCTCTTGATGTGTCCCCCTCAATCAGCCTTATACTTTCCGTTCTGCTGCAGCGTACTGGGTTGGAGCAGCGCTCTGTCCGTACGGCTGTCAGCAGCGTCACTCACACAAACAGGCCTCTCCTTACATTACATCATTGGCATTTAGCAGACCCTCTTCTACAATTGTTACATAGGTTACAAATTTTCATGTTACCTGTTTATACAGCTGGATATTTACCAAGTCTATTCTGGGTTAAGTACCTTGCTCAAGAGTACAACAGCGAACTGGCAACCTCTGGATTACGAGTCCTGCTCCTTACCACTGCGCTACACTGCCGCCCTCTCCTTCCACACAGCACACAACCTGCCCCACCCTTACTGACTTTGGATGCGTGATGGTTGTACCACACAGAACACTGGGCTGGTCTATGACAGATCCGATTCCAGTTCCAGTTAATAAGTGCTCCCACAGCTTTCCAAGCCTGTTATGAGGAAACCGAATGTGGCGAGGTGAGACACAATACAAAGTCCCAGACAGGCGTTACAGTCATTTTACGCTCACTCTCAAAACAACGGCAACAGATGACAGAAGGGAGGGCATCAGCAGATTTTCCACATACACAACGTGGCCCACAAGCTGTGAGACTCAGCACAGGTCATGTGCAAAAGAATTTTCACTAAGAAAAGCCATGTGCCTGGAGAACTATTGTAACTTTCATACTGTATGGCATAGGAACTTGACCTCCAGAATTCTACTGGCTCTGAAGATAAAGCTCTGGGGAAAAGAAAAAATAGGCTACTTGTAACTTTCTCCATCTACATTTTACACTGCAAACCTCAGGTTGTAATAATGCATTCAATGCAAACAACAGGCCAATCAGCAACACAACAGGAGCAATCTTTATCAGGCACTACTGCGAAATGATGACTGATAATTAAAACCGTATAGCCATCTGTTAAACTGAAAATTAAGACTATCAAAATCGCTTTGTTTATTCATAAATGCATATTCCATACAAAAACTTACACATGTTCATCAGACTGCTACTGCTTCACATGTATATAAGACATTACAATGGGTACACCTGGGTAGGAACGAATAGCCAAACATTTCACAATGCTTTTTAATGACTGTTACAAATGTATTAAGAATTTCACCATAAATGGATATACATATTTTTCACACAATGTTAAAGGTGGAAAACAAAAGCTTTAAAAGAAATGAACATACACAAAAGGTCCAGCATTCTTAGTTCAGCTGAATATTCTCATTCTCTGCTATGATGTCCAGCCCCCCTCGCAACCACAATGAGGGCTGCAGACTTGAACTGTTAGGCAGGTCAGACAATCACGGTCCTCCTTCTCCAAATACCCTGCTTTTTGGGGAGTAGACCGGGTGTGAAACTCTATCACGTGCTTTGTCTCTCAGTGAAAACAGTAATCTAAAGCTTGTACCCAACAGTGGACAAACTCTTGATAAGAAACAGAGTGAGGCTGAAATCACCAGTCACTGAGAGCAGCTTTCATTTATGACGCTTGTGCCCAAGTAAACACATAAGTATGTGTGTATTTCCATGTACATGCATGTTTGCATGCTTGTGTATATGCAATTACAAATTTTATTTAATCTAGGCCTTGGTCTACTGCTAATTTGCCTTGCGATCGATCACACCAGCTCCGACCAGTTAGACCAACACAATTTCTCACCTCACAGGTACTTGCTGAAGTCTTCCCGATGCCGCTGCTTTTTAACCTTATATTTCCCACAATGCAGCGGGTCCTCTCAGTGCTCACTGACAACTGAGTAGAACTGTGGGGATTAATTACTGGGATTGGGTTCCACTCAATTAAATCCCTAAGGTTTTAGTGCAGATGGAAAGTAATCATCACAGATAATGCCGTCCGCCACTACATTGCACATTGCTCTGTCATTCGTCACCAGCCAAATACTCCCGAGCCCAAACACAATACTGCCTAATGCAGAACAAATCCACACAAGCATCGGCCCCTCCGCTTGCCGAGTCGAGCCCTGAAGAAGAAAGCCTTTACTCCGCGTCACCCAGCACTTATACCAGGGCGGCATATAAAACAATACAACATTTACAGTCTTGGCGACATAAAAAATAACAGTGTCTAACCACGTAAAACAGACCCGGTTTAATTTCACAATGAGATATCTATATACACGGTACCACTATCGAAACCCCCATAACCATGGTTAGGGTAAGCACTAATTAAGGTTAGCTACATAGCAACATTTAGACTACTTCAACTGAAGAGTCAAGGCACCCAGATGTTCAATGTGTCCCTTCTTAAATACCGTTAAAAGTTTGATGTCAAATCCAGATGTAACACAAGAGAGTGTGGATGTTTAATTTTACGCAGGCAACAAATGTGTCCAAATCGCCTTCTCCACTGCGTCCGATGACCAGATTGGCTACAGTATCAATTTTCAATGTGAAAGCTACCCTACAAGTAGCAATGAAACTTTCACCTCAAAGTTATTTTATCTAAAGCAGTGGCATGCAAACATAGTACTTAACTAAGTAAATATCACAAACTGCTCTTACCTAGGATTTTGATATAACGGGAGTACTGGGTCTGTGCACTGCAGCTGTAATGTTTCAAGGATTTTCTGCAAGAAACAGCAGCATCGACAGCTACACAGGTTTTCTGCAGCAGAGGCTCTGAGAAGCGAATCTATCAACAGCAACTTTGCCGCAACCCGGCGCAGCTATATTTGTGTAATTCTACAAAAGGCGACTGCATTCATTCATCAAGTTTTTTGTTTGACAGTGAATTTGTTACTACGCGTTCTCTCCTCCACTGCACCCGCTTCCATCGCTTCAATCCAGGAGAATTCAAGCAATCTTGCTACCCTAACTCCGCCCACATAAAGGACTGGTCTCATATCAACCCTCGCGAGATCTTCTCACAACTCATCAGTATTTCGTTTCGGATGACAAGCTGTTTGGTGAAAACAATGTGTCGGGGTCACTGGAAAGTCGCAGCTAATAGGTTTTCTTTTTTCCCCACTCAGTATAAAAATGAACAGGGAAAATATTACATGCAGTTTGTCTTCTCTTAGCTATAATATGGGAACGATGGCGTGGTCGAGGGGAGATTTAATCCAGCTGTTTAAATTCATACACATGCAGTAGGTATAGCCTACCTAAATAGCCGTTAATACTTATGTCTGATATGTCAGGGTCGTTTTAGCACACCCTTCGATTTAAACTATTTCCTAGAAAGAATAGTATATTATGCACAAAAACCTACATACCATACCGGTTACCCGCACTTGATGGGTCGACAAGTTGTTACTGGTGAATATTCCAGTTTAGTGTAAGCGAACCAAATACGCTGCATACATGCTGCAGCGGCTGCGAGTAGCCTTCTGCATTATCAGTCCTTTCCCTCGCCTTTGGAATCTCAGGAAACCGCAATGCTTACAGAAAAACCTGTCATAGGCATATTCAATGTTATGCATGCCTAGGCCTATAATGTAGGCTGCAGCCCTTGTATGCTACATTTAACTATTATTGGATTTTCTGACCAAAGAGTGAAACACGGGACTTCTTTTTGCTTAATCTAGGAAGAGAAAGATGGAAAAGAAGAACACATACTGCAGTCTCAGCTATATTTGTCATCACTGTGCCGTAAACTTACTTCTAAACTGTGTTTCTACCTTGTTTCACCAACGCTAACCTGTTTTGCATGTATTTACACCTACATAAAGTGGCAAATGCGTGCAACAGTGCCCTCGAGAGGTAGCGTGAGGAAGTGTAATTGAACTTGTTAACACTCGCAGATTTATGGGAAGTGTGCTGTTTTGTATTACATTGCGTTCTTTTCTGGACTGTAGTGCTTAATAACAGCACTAACACCCAGCAATGTCCCATAAAACCACTCATGAACCATAATATTGGTGATAATAAGGTCCATTTTGGTCCATCTTTTGTTTTCATTGTTTGTCTTTTTTACATTAGTTTTGTGTGTTTCAGTTATTGGTTATTGCCACTTTGTTTTATTGTCAATCTAAACATTACTTTGTAATAGTGTCCTATCCTTTATGTTATTCTACAATATGAAACATTTCAGCTTACTGAAAAGAAACAACAATTGTGTAATGTGTGTGTGGATGCTTACCATTAGTGCTTAGCGCAAGATGGTATCTAACTGGAAAGCTGCCTCTTTGGTGTTCCTCTAAATAAGCTACCACTCATTTCAGTCCAAAAACTAAGAAAAGCATGTTTCATCACAGTCATGTAGGGCACATTTTCCTCTCACCCCCACTTTCATAGAGGGTTACAAGAATATACTTTCCCCTGAGCATGCAAGGTTCCTGCCTTAGTTCTTTGAAGAAAAGCAGATTCAAGAGCAGCAAAGTCTGTTTACTGCCATAATGATGAATTCTCAGGAGCTTGTAGAGGGCACAGATTATGTTCCGCTCTGGCAGTGGAAAGGACAGATCTTGCATCTGAAACTCCTCAAAATGAGCACATGTACCAGCTCTGGGTTAATGAAATCCTCTGTTTTAGATCAGTTAAAAAAGCTTGTTTGACATACAGTGGAGTGTACAATTAACAAACAGTAAGGAAGTTCTGCCTTCCTGGAAGTTATTGTATAAAAGCCCCCCTTCCCCCTCAACTTCTCAGTCAGTTGCAGTGGAGAATATTTCCTCTACAGTGTTATGCCTGTTTTGAGAAGGTTTAATCCAGATATTGAACTGATTCCACTTTCCTGGGGAATGTCTGAGGTTGTTTCAAATGTTTTAGGCAGTAAATTACTGCATAACCAAATCAAATATTTCTCTATTCCTTGATTCAGTTTTGCTGAAAAGGCTCAGAGGAAATATATTTCTGCATTATACTGTAACTTCATTTTTTTTTTCAAAGCCAGACTGGGTATCTATGTCCATACTACATAACTTCCCAAGTAGGACAAGGAGCCCTTCATGTGGTTTTAATCAACAGGATTCAGACTGCACCATGAGTGGGGGCACAATGTGTAAAGTTATTTAAGAGGCAGCTTTTGTGTTCATATGAATAATGACATAAATGAGTTTGTTGACAATGTGGAAGGCAAGCTTTCTTTGTTCGAGGGTATTGTGTCTGTCTTATGTTGTCAGATCTTTTTCATTTGCATAATATTTTTGACAGTTTTTGAATAAATTGCAATTTAAAATCCTCTGTCCCTCTTTCTATTTCTTTCTTTTTCTTTCTCTGGCTTGTGGCTTGTTGAATAACCAATTTTATTGCTAGCCTGTTGTGGGGTTTTTTGTAATTAAGTCCTTGGTGGTTGCATCCACTCACTCTTTCTCTGAGGAAAGACACACTGCAATACTGGTCATGCAGATGTCATCAATATTCTGCCTTGCATCTGTTCAGAGGAACTGTAGCTGGGTTCCAGTCGGCTCTCTACTTTTGCTGACTGCAGTGTAAAAGAGAAAGCTCATCATTTTTTCCTCAGGGGTTATGAGTAATAATCTCTAGTAATAAACATTCTGATGGCAAAGGTTAACTTTTAAATATGTCTGTGTTTAATGAAATAATGCCTGTGCCCTGTCATACAGTAAATGTACAGTCTTTCGTGTTGCATCATTCTGGCCCAGACTGTAACCACTACCTACTATGTCCATAACCTTGGGTACAAAATTTTGCAATGTTTTTGTTTGTTACACAACATTTTTCATGAATTCAGTGTATATATGTATTGTACATGTGGTCATTCATTATACATTCATTATCTGCAATTAAATACAACCATGTCACAAATGTTCAGATTTACATAGCAACTTAACCTTTTGTCAAATGAATCTGTGGTTTAAAATAAATGGAATAATTAATTTGAATGCCCAGCAAACAATAATCTGACTGCCCAGTAAAAACACCAAACACTGTGGCCAAGGCAGAATGTAGACCCCTACCTCCATAATTTCCATTTTGCTTTTGAAAGTGAATCATGATGGCAGCCTGTTTTTTTTATCAATTTCTCCCTTCCCCTTCCTCTCTGTGGCAAAGGAAGTCAAAGCTGAGAGAGAGAGAGAGAGAGAGAGAGAGAGAGAGAGAGAAAGAAAACAAGGGAGGGAGAGAGGGAGTGGGAACAACAGTGACACTGCCTACCAGGCCTATAAAGGGGATGGATGTGCTGCTCTACAAAATTATTGTCCTTTCATCCCTTTGGCCAGCTAATAAGCACCTTCTGAATAAACAGGCACATGCTTTCAGCCTAACACTCTCTCTCTGTGTCTTTGTGGTCATATTATGCCAGCTAGCTGAATATCTCCAGATAAGTGCCTTTATTTGCATCTGAACATTTCAGTCTTCAAATAAAAAATAAACTTTGATAACTCAACAAAAAATTAAGATAAAGCCACAGGGCCAAACTGTACTGCATAGAGCCACTGCAAAATTGTTAATTTATCAGCTTTGCATACTGTATGTGATCTTGTGTTTTGATACCATTAACTTCATAAACTGAAATTACTGTCTGTCATGTGTTGTTCTTATGAATACATTTTGGTAGTGGTAATAACATGTGTAACCTATTCCATGTTCCCTGTAAATCTTTTCTGGAAATTAGTCTGTTAATGTGATGGGACAGGATTAGAACTATCCCTCAATTACAAAGTTGCAGAGCGTGAAATTCTATCCCGACTCAAGCTGGGGACTGACACTAAACCTCTCACTTCTGGGTGTGTAGTAGTAATTGCCCCTTGTGTATTCTTTTACTTCCAGTGTATCCTTTTTAACCAGAGGAAAAACAGAAAAAAACTTTTGTTGCTGACTCACCACTGGACTTTCCTCCATTTGTGGTCAAGTGTGGGGTGCAGATCTGAATGTGAGGAGTGATGACTGGTGCTGAAATTAAACATGAATTGTGTGCCACGCGGCAGCTGGAAAGAAGGGGTCATGACCCTGAAGCTGCCTGACAGGAAATAGAGCTCGGACATGCAGACCAGTTCGTTTTATTCGTCCAAGGAGACATGACAAGAGAGGTAAGTTCAACGAACTGATATTTTTTAAAAGAGGCTTTAACCACTGTAGCTAGAAGTCAAAGCAAAAGGTTAATTTTCTGCTCCAGCTCATCTATGACACCTGTCAAAGTATTGTGTTTTATTCCATTCTACAGCAAATCTATACATGTACCCATTGGTATGCACAACCACAGTATTTTTTTTTTTCTGATGTGCAAACACACAAACACATATACACGCACATACACAGATACACAAATGCACGCACACACACAACAACAACAACACCACAGGGTGGTGAGAACAAAGTTCTAGTGGAGCTAAGTAGACTCAATTTTGCTAGAATTTCTGCTAATTGTGTGCATTGTTTAAGATTATGAGGGGACCGCCATTTCCTAAGATCTCACCACAAAGTCTATGGGTCTCATTTCACTGCATACCAGTGCTGAATATTATTGCTACTTCTACTAGTGAGCTGTGAAAGAATTCTTGAGGCAGGGGAATCATGCCAAGATCTATTAATCCTAATTAAACACACTTAATTTAACAGACACTGCAGACATTTAGTATTATAAGTTAACCCAGCAATTTTAAGCAATCTGAGCATGCTCCCCCATAAGATGGCAATAATTTAGCAGAGTGATGAGGCTCATATTCTTGTGAAACTCTTGAGGCTTAATTAATTTACATTCCATTTTAAACTGAGAAACCACACAGATGCTAAAGAACCAGTTATACGTTACTGTGAAATATTACTATGGAATGAAAACAATGCAGTGTCACAGCTTGCATGGAACTGGGTTTCAATACAGGATTTGAATAGTGGTAAAAGATGAACATCTTAATACCAGTGTTGGTGCAACATTATGGCAATGGCTATGGCTATTTATTTAACAGGAAGGAGGTTTAGAATTCTGAGGAAGTTTTAGACAATGCAACAAAAGCTCTTGATGAAGCATAATGCTACATCACATCCAACCTCTGAATGCCTTTGGCACTTCAGGTCCCCCTGTTAATATGCCCACTACCAATTGAGTTACCTCAATAGAAGCTTCCTCCCATTGTTGCCCTGGCTCTTGCTCTGCACATTAAACCAACGCAGACAAAGCTGCCTTTCCTTCACCTACACACACAACTGTAGAAGATTACACTGTCAGCATGATTTCACCAAGCATCCCCTTTGAGCATCTGATTAGTGGTTGCCACAAACAATTAAGGTGTCAGAAAGATGAATTGTGTTGTTCTTCTGATACCTGAAGCAGCGGTACAGACGGAATGCAACCTAGCAAGAGTCTCCATATACAACAGCTGGCTGTCCAGTGCCACAGCAAGTTCTCCACAATCCCAACCAGTAGCCTACTTCATCATTGCAACCGATACTCTAGTACTTTGGTCTCTGTCTCGGTTCAGAAAGGAGAACCTGGAAAAGCCATGGGATAAAGATGTTTGTACATCATTTATTTACTGGAAGGCTGATCTACAGGCTGATCCTATCCTAGTCTGCAAACCCAGAGGCCAGAAATATCCTACCTGCACATTATACATATCCACTGTATCCATATGCATACATGCAAAGTTATGTTTTATTTTCAGAATTTGATGTGCATAACTTGAATAAATCAAAAATCTATCCTTCAATATCTGTGGAGCCACAGCTCACAATTTCATCAGTCAGCTTGCATCATTAGTCATAAAGTCTCTCTATAGTATATAAATGTATTAAATAAAACGCAGGACAACATAACAAATACAAAAAACTTTGTGTTTATGCCTTAGAAAATTAGGTCTCCGCACCGTAGTTACATAAACAAAATACATTTTATTGATGTAATGTCATACGCACCCCTAATTTAAACTACACCGGACGTCAGAGCAGAATGCGTCTGGGCTCTATTGCGCAGCCGCTGCAATTCATAAGCGAGGAGGAAGACAATTTCAGTTCCAGGAACGGGCCGCCTGAGTGCGCTATGCCTGCTGTGGCAGTAGCTAACAAGCTGCATTCATACGGAAGAGCCTCGTTTCTGCCACTCTATTGCAACGCGATTTGTACGGGGCAGGGTAGAGCCGGGCATACTCTTTCTCACTTACAAGGATCTGATTTCCGCTGATCTTATTGTGAAGGCAAAGCTACCTGATTGTGGACTGGTGGTAAGTTCAATTAATTTCGCATTAATTTTGGATAAATAGTTAGCACAAACTCGTTTTGTATGTTGAAATCAATTGCACCGTCTGTACCTTTTTGTCGCAGCGGGTCGATGCTTTGCTGCTCCGTGCAGTGAATGTGAGCAGCAAGCCGACCGATCGTGGCAGGGCAGCGGACAGGCCTGTGTTTATCACCCCCTGCGCAATGCTCCTGATCGGAACTCATCTCATTCTGGCGATGCCTATCAGTTGGTTAACTGGCTAACTGTTTCAACCAGTTTGCTACCCTCATGGTTGTTAGCTAGAGTGTAAAGAAATGGATACGTCGACCCGGTCAGGAAAATTGATTTTACATTAGCTAGCTTGTATCTGCAGGAATTGCTTTGTTCGATTAAGCAGTGGGAAACTAGCTTGTCTAGCTCTAACTTGATTGAGGCCAACATAATCAGCACATAGCTAGCATGTTCAGCTCTTTGCAGGATGCTGGCTGACCTAGCTAGTTAGCTAACAGTACAGTGCCGATGATGAGCTAGTTAACGTTAGCTGTTTTGTCTTGTCTTTAAAGCTGTCTAACTTCTTCTAGCTACAACACCATGTTAGTCAACCAAACCATCTGGTTGTTTTTCTCTGTGGATATGTAAGTCAGTCGTCTTGCATGCATCGTTAAGTATTATCTGTGTAGCAAGTACTTGTTTGTTTTCTCGGTTGCTTGTTGACTAATCAAATTTCAAGCCAGCTAGTCTCTTTATACATAGCAAAGAATAATTTAGTTAGCTACCTTCGAGGCAAAAAAATATCTTAACGCATGTTTCTGCCTACATGTGTTGAATATTTTCTCTCAAGAATATGTCAATAGGTTGGATGCAAGTTAAGTTGGCGCTGCTATTCAGAGCAATTTACAAAATGCAACTTTTTAATAAAGTGGCACAAAGGACGGTACATATACTTGGCCACTAAATCAACGAGCCAGCTAATCCGTTAGTTTTGTGCAGTTGGTAGGTGCTGGTATGATTTAGGCAAACTGCGCTACTGAGGAGGTGACCAGCACTGTTATGGAGAGTTTGACGGGGTTGAAAGTTTAAGATACGCTGAAGTCTGAAATCATGTCAGGATGTGGTGCGCAGTATTTCAGAGCGTTTTTGGAAATGCACCCTGTCGTTGTTTTGAAGAAGGGCAAATGTTTGCAGTGATTTCTTTCACGCTGTACCCTAAAACAAGCCGTCACAGGAAACCCTGTGTAGTGGTTAATTTCTCCTCGAAAGCTCATCGTTCTGACTTACAGCCGGGTGATTAGCTAAAAGGCCTGGAAGCTCGGATACAAACGCTTCGGCAGTAATCGTAAATAAGGCCATGTGGCATGATGGTTTACAGATCGTAAATCGAAGGAGCGTGCGGCGAACAATCATAAGAATTCTAGGACCAATCCTAAATGTTCCAGTACACTCAATGCAGACAGTTTTAAAAAAAAAGGACGCTTATTATACTGTCAGAACAAAGGGCGTTACACTCATTAGATAGCTGGCATTGCCAGATAGCTAAGTTAGAGCATCGCGAGAGTCAGAGTGCTGCATTTAATAACTTATCTTTAAATGTGTGTAACGAGTTTCAGAAATTAATTTATTGGAAGCATTGTGAGTCCTTCCCGTGTCAGTCACGGAAGCAAATATGAAAGATTCTGTAAGAATCCTAGAAAATGTCATTAGTAGTCCCGCAGCTAAAACAGTTTACCCATTTACGATTGAAGCTGCGTATTGAGGACTCTCATCCTGTTTTGTCAGTCCTAGGATGAAGCGTATTAAAACCATGAGTGGGGTGTCAACCCGACAGAAGCCAGCTCTGCCAGGTTTTTAGCACACTTGTAAGGGTGAACACGCGAAATGAATACACAGCAGAAATGGTTAACTTTGTTATGGTGTTTTCCATTGTCGGGATCTAATACGGTTTGGGGTCATTGCATGACCTAGTACCTATGATTTAGTTCCAGACTTGTCTTGAATCACATAATTAAGCATGGAGTGTCACTATATGCTGTGTAGATAATTTCGATCATGTGGAATGCAGTTTCAATACAGTATGTTGTCAGTGCAACATATCTTTGGATCCAGATGCATTAAGTAGGGTTGCTCTGGGTTAAGTAATCAACAGGGTGAATTATGCAGCAAAGGATCTGATTGAAAGGAAAGCCAGTGTCCAGGTGCACTCTTTGCTGTTTTTGAATCACTTTCTAATATTCAGTTTCTTTCTGGTATATGTTACATTTTTCCAGTAGCATGACATTATAATCACCATGACTGTAACTAGCTTCTTCATCCCAAACTGGCGATTTACAATGATTTAATTTGATTTCAAAGCTTGTGTATACATAAAACATTAGTTCCCTCAAACTGATTTGTACCACTGAAATAATGTTTCTGCGGGTTAGTACTGTTTTTCTCAAATTGCATTGTCAGATTTTTAATAAAGTATTGATCTTCAGCAGCAGGAAAGAATTAGAGCTGGAGGTGTTTTGCAGCCAGAGCTGAACACGATCAGTTCAGCATTTACAGCGTGTACAAGCAGGGAGAGATTTGTCTTCAGAAAGTGAGATTTTGTCGTACAGTGTTAGGATAGGTGTGCATTGAGCTGGGGATCCCCAGCAAATATTTTGTGATAATGTCTTTACAGACAAGCTTTAAATAGATGCTACCCCACTGAAAAATAGAAGTACACTATATGGCCAAAAGTATGTGGACACCTGACCATCACACCTATATGAGCTTATTGGACATCCCATTCCAAAACCATGGGCATTAATATGGTAATATGGAGTTGCCCCCCCCTTTGCAGTTATAACAGCCTCCACTCTTCTGGGAAGGTTTTCCACAAGATTTTGGAGTGTGTCTGTGGGAATTTGTGCCCATTCATCCAAAAGAGCATTTGTGAGGTCAGGCACTGATGTTGGACGAGAAGGCCTGGCTCGCAATCAGCATTCTAATTCATCCCAAAGGTGTTCAGTGGGGTTGAGGTCAGGGCTCTGTGCAGGCCACTGGAGTTCCTTCACACCAAACTCGTCAAACCATGTCTTTATGGACGTTGCTTTGCACACAGGGGCATGGTCATGCTGGAACAGGAAAGGGCCAAACTGTTGCCACAAAGTTGGAAGCATACAATTGTCTAATATGTCTTTGTGTGCTGTAGCATTAATGTTACCCTTCACTGGAACTAATGGGGCTAGCCCAAACCCTGAAAAACAGCCCCAGACCATTATCTCTCCTCCATCAAACTTTACAGTAGGCACTGTGCATTCTGGTAGGCAGCGCTCTCCTGGCATCCGCCAAACCCAGATTTGTCCATCAGGCTGCCGGATAGTGAAACGTGATTCATCACTCCAGAGAACGCGTTTCCACTGCTCCAGAGTCCAGTGGCGGCGTGCTTTGCACCACTCCAGCTGTCGCTTGGCATTGCGCATAGTGATGTTGGGCTTGTGTGCAGCTGCTCGGCCATGGAAAGCTATTTCATGAAGCTCCCGACACACAGTTCTTCTGCTGATGTTGCAGCCAGAGACAGTTTGGAACTCTGTAGTGAGTGATTCAACAGAGGATAGGCAGTTTTTACGTGCTATGCGCTTCAGCACTCGGCGGATAGGCAGTTTTTACGTGCTATGCGCTTCAGCACTCGGCGGCCCCGCTCTGTAAGTTTGCGTGGTCTACTGCTTCGTGGCTGAGCTGTTGTTGCTCCTAGATGCTTCCACTTGACAATAATAGCACTTACAGTTGACCAGGGCAGAAATTTTGTGAACTGATGTGTGGCAAAGATGGCATCCTATGACAGTGACACGTTTAAAGTCACTGAGCTCTCCAGTACGACCCATTCTACTTCCAAGGTTTGTCTATGGAGATTGCTTGGCTATGTGCTTGATTTTATGCACCTGTTAACAATTGGTGTGGCTGAAACACCTGAACTCAATAATTAGGAGGGGTGTCCAAATACTTTTGGCCATATAGTGTATGTATTATTATAATTATATATATTTTTTTGAAATAAAAAATTTGACCCATCTTTGATCTGTAATGCCAAAAACACATCCACACTCCCAGCACAGGCACACAATTTCATGCAGGTTTAGCGCATTCTGTGGCCAGTGGAAGCTGAAAACTTCATTATGCATGCTATCAGAAACCATTCCACAGTGAAGCAGTATCTGGCCTTCTGTGAGGGTAATATTAGAAATTGAATCAAGCCTCATGATAAATGGGTCTTTTGCCCTTGTACAGCCGTGCGGTCTGTTTATTTCACTAACAGGCGGAAATGGGCAGAGAGACAGGCATATGTTCCACACTGATGGCTGGGCCTAGTTTAACCCTGTGCTGTCTGTGGAGAGCATTTATCCAAATAAGAGTTCATTTTACTTGGTTAGGACCCTCCAAAGAGCAGAAAGTTTTGCTGTCACAGGCAACAGTGGTCCTCTGTAAAGCAATTCTCTGATCTGTCTTGGGACTTTCTGTTCTTGTCTGGTCGTGTTACAGTTTTAACATGTTATTGTTATCCATTTATACTGCTGGATATTAAGCGGGGCAGTCTGGTTCTAGTACCATGTTCAAAGAAACAGCAGCAGTGGCTTGCCTAGGGATCAGGCTAGCAGGGTTACAAGCTGTGCTCCTTACCGTTACTGCTGCCCAGTAAATAGAGGATACCCTACTATTTAGGATGCTTTCAAATACTGTATTAAACTAGTATTAGAACATATATGAACAGCCAGCTGCATTTAGATGTGGATAGAAATGGAGAAGGCAAGTTTGATTCAAAAGGTTGTTTCAAAAGTTAATCCCCCTTAACTGTATGTGTGCTACTACTGGATCAAGGTTTTTTTTTCCACCCCTGTGACCAACAGTATGTCTTTTTTTTGTCAAACTGGATGTAGAGCTAGGACCATACAAATCTGCATGTCAGCGTGTCACATACATCATGTTAATAATTACAATCAAAAATTACATCTGTGTCACACAGTATAGCCTAGTCAAGGTATTGGTGTCCCCATATAAAATTGTCTTTTGGGGTTAAAGAGCAGCTGCGGAAGTGGTCCATTGAGTTTACCACAAGTAGATGAACCACCACATGGACCACATTTGAATCACACATTTGGAGTTTGGTAAATTTTATTCTTAAAACATGAATACAAGACTTGAGAATTCGCTCCTTGTTGTTGAGGTAGGAATCCAAGGACATGTGGGAGCTTTCATTTGTGAACCTGACCTAATACACTGATTAGGATGCATGTTGTTTTGTGAAACCTTGCATGGCAAATGCAGCATTACTTAGGCTGTGTTGTCTTGTCGATTCTGTTATTGCGTAACTCAAGCCTAGGGCAGACCTTGCAAATGAAGCTGCTGATGGAAATCTTGGCAGAGCTGGAGAATGCCTTCATGGCAGCACGCTGTCACTCAGGCAGTTCTTGAGCTGTGGGACATACCAGCCTTGGGGAGATGTGCTGTGGCTAGCTGCTTTCAAGTTAAGGCATGTGTTACAGTCCTCAGGTGGTGACGCACAGAGAAAGAATTCTGAGCGCTTGGATAGGTAGCCTGAGATATTCAAGAATTTCCTTGGAGATCCTCCTCAATGAACTTGAAAGCAATGTTATTTTTGCTGTTTTTCAGTGAGGCTGGTACTAGTGGGTGTGTATTTCACTATGCTCTATGAAACTGGTAGTATTTAATTACACATATGTATGTGTATGAAGTTTAAAAATTATGCCTAAATGGTATATAATTATTCCTGAATTATTACTATATTACTGTGTCTTTACACAGTGTATTTGAGGACTAGTAGTTGCAGTAGTAGATGTGAAATTGAAAGATGAATATTTATGTCCAGAAACAGATAGATGCATCAGTACAGCTCTTCACTAAGAGGGGGCACTGTTGAAGATGTGTTTGACAAAAATGGCTTTCAGGCTTTCCTGTGATTTTAGGAGATTGGCAGTTTCCACGCGTTTTGTGTGTGCTGTGCCAGTGATGCCCAGATTTCTTGTCTTAGCAGAGTTATCTGACTTACTCTCTTTCTCTCTCACTGCAGGGCCGTTAGAGAGCTGGCACCATGGGCCCCAGGTTGGCAGCAGATGTGCTGAAGTAAGCCCCACTCTCCTCACCCATTGATCTCCTCCATCCTGCCAGCCAGCCCCGCCCATCAGGGAAACACCGACCATGGCAGGATTCAAGCGTGGGTACGATGGGAAGATTGCTGGACTGTACGATCTGGACAAGACACTTGGGCGTGGCCATTTTGCCGTGGTCAAGTTAGCCCGGCATGTCTTCACAGGGGAGAAGGTGGCAGTGAAGGTCATCGACAAAACCAAGCTGGACTCGACCGCCACGGGACACCTCTTCCAGGAGGTGCGTTGCATGAAGCTGGTGCAGCACCCCAACATCGTGCGCCTGTACGAGGTCATCGACACGCAGACCAAGCTCTACCTGATCCTGGAGCTGGCCGACGGCGGCGACATGTTCGACTACATCATGAAGCACGAGGAGGGCCTCAGCGAGGAGCAGGCCAAGAAGTACTTCGCCCAGATCGTCCACGCCATCTCCTACTGCCACCGGCTGCACGTGGTCCACCGCGACCTCAAGCCTGAGAATGTGGTCTTCTTTGAGAAGCAGGGCCTGGTCAAGCTCACAGACTTTGGCTTCAGTAACAAGTTCCAGCCAGGGAAGAAGCTGACCACCAGCTGCGGCTCTCTGGCCTACTCTGCCCCGGAGATCCTCTTGGGGGACGAGTATGACGCACCGGCTGTGGGTGAGAGCATGTTTCTGCACTGATCATTGGGGGAATCAGTTGAGTCTTTCCATATAGATGCTTGTTTTCAGTTTCAGCAGAGGAAGGAGTCAGAGGACCCGCTGTCAGAACATCTAGACCCCCTGGGAGGGCTATTTTAAACTGTTTAACCAGAGACTCACCCATGCACCTTGGCAGTGGTCACTCTTAGGGCCTTACACATTGTAGACTGGTCATTCTACAAAGCTCAAGTTCTTACCCACCTTTACCTGCATGGAACTGGCTTGAACCATTTAGGAAAGGGTGGTTACACTGTATATGATGCAGCATGTTATCAATCAGCATATCGATCAAGCACAACTGCATCCACAGGCTTGGTGTCAGTAGGTCAGCGTTTACAGAGATGAAATAGATCTGTTTTGGTAAGGCTTTTAATTAAAGTTCCTCATTGATTTTCCCTGCAGGCTGCAGTCTAGACTATGTGGACTTTGATGTGTTTGTCTCACACAGCAAAGTTGTGACTTCATTAAACTTGGGTGTTTGTGTGCAGTGCAGAGCTGTGAAGTGTGTATGAAGGGAATCTTCTTGGATTGATTGGGGAGTGAGAGAGTGAGTCAGCAGCAGTGGTGTTGGTTTGAGGAAGGGGACCGCGTATGGCAATCACAGCTGCATTTGCTGCATCCGTACTGTATTAAGACTCGGTTCCCACGGGTCTGATGTGACACAGAAACCCACGCCCTCTTGTTCACCCCGGCAGTATCGGAAAGAAGGAGAGAGGGGCTACTGGCTGCAGACTGTGTCTTCAGCACGGCCACATTTACAATGGATGGGGGAACAGTTAATCCTCACTGATCTGTCTGTGCTTGAGCTCTGATTACACATTTTTATTGACATTGTCATTGTGATCAAACACGCCAGTGGAAGGTCCTCACATTTCAAAGGATTTCCATCTGTAAACACGGTGGCTTTAGGGCTCTGAATCAGTTCTGGACCTTGAATTGCATGCTGGGTTTGTGCTGCAGCCAGCTGTTCAGGGTTGAATCTCATTTGGGTTTGATTGATGCTCTCTTTCGCCGATACAGAGCAAACAAATGCCCATGTTCTATGCGACGCTTTGGCGTCAGGCGGGGATGCAGACGTCAGTTAGAACACGTAGGCCCCCTAGCAGAAGGTGTGAGTCTGTGGAGCAGAGAGACCACGGTCATTTTTTGAATAATAAACTCAGATATATTTAATGGCGAATTCCCAAAAGCTCCGATCACCTGTGCCCATGCTGCTGTTTAATTATCCACATGCTACTGGTTGTCAGAAGTGTGGAGAGCCTGGCTGCATGATTTGCTGACACAATCAGTCTGCGTGACATGTGGTTGTCACACGTCAGTGTGGAACCTCAATAAAAAAGGCAGTATTTCACATCTTTGTTAGCAGGGCAGATGCTGGCAAATTGGTTTAAAATTGCCAGAGCTGAAATGCCAGCCAAATGCAGATGTTTAGTTTAGCCTCCGTTCATGTCATAACAAGGCCAGTGCATTGGTATGAAAATGCTGGCACTTGGGCGGAAGCAGGTGCTGTGTGAATGTGCAGTACAGCACACGCACAGTGTGTTGGGAAATGTGACTTTATGGTGTTTTGTATCAATGTGTCTTGATTATTTGAGATACTGTAGTAGGCCATGCAGTGCAGCAGAGCAGTCCAAGTAGGTTTTCCCCAAATCTCAGTAGCTCCGTATGCTCTGTGTTTAAAAAAAAAAAAAAAAAAAAAAAATCGAAAATGAATGCAATTTCAGTTATTTCCGTTATTCGGTTATTTAGTGCACTTCTATCGGGAAAACCCTATCAGTTAAAAAAACATTCATCATCTCAGTAACACTTTTCACCCTTCATTAACAGTTATTAATCAATTGTTCTTCTCAGCCATCAGCTAATCGACAGTCCAAAATGTGTCAAATATCCCTAGTCCTCAGGTTACACTGTGACACATGCACAGCTAATTGAACTGCCTCATTCGAATGAAAGGATTGAGTATAGGTCTGCTGTCTGTGTAGCAGCTGTGTGCTTTGTGTATTCAGCTAAAGCTGCGGAGCGATTGGCATGTGTCGTCAGTCTCGGACCGCTGTGGCTGTGGCTGTTATCGCCTGTAAAGAGGTACTGTTACTCTGCTCCATGGCAGGCTGGCAGATATTGAGCATGCAATCCGCATTTCCCTCTGCCCCTTTGCATTCAGTCTGGTCTTCAGCTGTTTGGGCTGCGTAGTTCATTCTGCTCTGTTAGGCAGTCACAGAGTAATCAAATTATCAGTTGAGGTTGTTATCAGACAGCCTTAATGAGATGAGTTGAGTTTGTGAAGCTCCTAGCCAATATGGTCTTTAGAAGGAATAAGAAAATACATAAAGGGATTTAACTAATGCAAATATAACAATAGTTACATCCTGCCAGTTCACTTGCTAAATAGGATATTAGTCATTTGAATAAAATAAGTATGAAAAGCAATCGATATTTGTCAACTTTAGAACAGGCAATAAGAGGATGTATTTACTTGCAGCTGTTAAGTGGTTACAGTTAAATCAGTATTACCAATATAATTGTAATACTGCTACAGACTGTCTTACAAGAAAGCAGTGTTGTTCTATAAACTCCAAGAGATTCTGACACTATTGAAAGTAAATTGTTTTGAAACTGGAAAGGTTTTGGAAGATTGAGCTGAGAGATTGAAGTCACTGAGGTCAAACAGGTGTTTTAAGGACAACATACCAAAGTTTCTTTCAAACTCAGAGTGAACTCAAAAGAATGTGCAGACAAGAGCAGCGGCGGCTTCTTTCCTCTGGAGCTAAAGTAGACTGTGTGCTGGAATGGAGGAGGAGAAACAGTGGTAATTACTGGTAATACTGCTACATATCTGCATATCTATCTTTTGTACCTATCTTTTTGACAGCCTTTTTATGGTTCCAGCGGGGCGGCAGAATGTCAACATGTCTGAGCTAACGAAAAAGGCGATCAATCACGATAAAATGCCCAACATATTTTCATAATGGAGACAAAATGCGTCACGCTGTCGTTAAGAGCTTAAGAGTGAATGGAGTATCAGTGGGTCTCCCCAAAGACTGCATTCATTCCTCTGCAGCTGTACATGTAATCTCGGTTCAGGAGCAGGTTAAGGTGAGCAGTTTCTACTCCTAAAACAGGCTGTGTGAGAAGATTGTGGTGTTAGATCTAAGCCTTGAGCCTGGAGAGGGTTGGATCTGAGCCCTAAATCTGTATACCTGGTGAGAGTTTAATTTGAGCTGCAAATCTCTACACCTGGAGAGGGTTGCATCTAAGCCCCGAACAAGGTTCCATTGCTCTACACTTAGAGGCAGCTGGATTCTAGCTCTAAATATCTGCACCTGTAGGGGAAACTGTACACCTGGAGGGACTTTGGCCTGAGGATTGCTGAATGAAATGGAAGCCTCACCTGCCTTTAAAATATACTCTGTATTTAAGGATGAACCTTACCTCTGAATGCAGAAGAGCATAGAACAAATTTCTGGATTTCTGTGTGTGCGACTCAGTTCAGCTCAGCTCAGTTCAGTTCAGTTCAGCTTGCTTTTTTGGCCTGACAAAGTTTGCACATGACAAAACATATTAACTTGCTGCCAACGTCATAAGCAACACATAAACAACAAAGCACAATTAACTATTTATGACACTTTGTATCCAAGTCATTTTAGAGAATAGCACTCTCTCTCATTTGATATGTTGTTGGGTTTACAGGATGTATTCAGTGCAAGTATATATGAGGCTGCTGAAAGCCCTCAAAAGAGTGCAGGGACAGAAGTTCTGTGTATTGTCACAGCTTGAACACAGGAGCACTAGCAAATCTGTCTTTTGCTCCAGCATATTCCTCCTGCCTTTGGGTGAAGAAATATGACATTGTTTAATTTAGTTTTTGAGAGCAGTAATGACAATGATTGACCGTGTGAAGAGAATGGCTGTTTCGCAGTCGGAGCTATAAATAATCTGAATTTCATCTCCGGTGCGCTTCTGTGTTTACACCATTGTCTGGACCAGACATGGTGACGCAGATGGGTTACCATGGAGACAGCTTGGTTACATAAGGAGTTTCATGCGCAGTGTTGTGGTACTGAAGTTTTTTGGAGGCCATGGACAAAATGTTTCCTGAGCTGTATGGACCTGGGTCTGTTCAGATCCCATGCTGCCTGTTTCAGTCTTAGGCCCCAAGGTCTGTGAGAGGTTAGTCAAAGTAAAGTGGGAACTCAGAATTTGAGGAACCCGGAATTTATCTGATTCATTTATCATTCTTTCTGTGCTGTGGACTGAATGCCATAGAGGCTTTTGCTTCAACTTGTTGAGGACAGTTTTAACAGACATTCCAGATACTGCTAAGTGTCTTCCTTAAGAAGTCAAATGTTACTGAGCCCTGCACAATGCAGAAGCGTATGGACTTGTGCATTAGTTCGTTTGTTAGCTTGCAAGGTAATAACTTGCAGAAGTCTTTATATGATAACAAGCTTCTAAGATTAACTAGCCCATATCAGTAATCTTTAAAACGCAGTCTTGGTCAAGATCACTTCTTTTTCTAAAACTGCATAAAAGATGAGTTAGATCCTAGTCCATTGCATAGGGGCTCCCTAAATTTTTCACGGCACCTCTCTGTTCAGATATGCATAACCATAACATTGATCTTGTACAACAATAATGCGTGAGGGCAAGTTAAAATAATTGTGGAATTACAGGATCTAGGCAGCACTTTTGGCAATGCTAAAATCAGGCCGTTCTAAAAAGCATTTAGATGCACCACCTGGTATTTCGGCAGGGAAAGCCCTGTGGGTCCATGTGCCGTGCTGGTGTAGAGCATGGTTTTGTCAGGCACCAGCGCAGAGACTCCCAGGGCTGTTTTGGGTACGGCCACTGACCCGGGAATGCAACACGGCGCATGAAGTTGCCAAGCGACAAATCCCCAAATGGCTAATTAATCCACCGCTGTGGCACATATGCCCTGTGTATGCCTGAGTGAGCCCTGGCAGTGCCACCGGAGAGGGGCTGTGCGATTCGCTCTTCCTTTACTCTGCTTCTCTTGGAGAGTGAGAGGGAAAGAACGATGCCTCCCCAGTTGAACTCTGTAAATATCCAGGTTCTAAGCGGGACTGTCATGGGGCGTAGAGATTTGGTATTGGTGACACCTCAGATGAGTGCTCAGCTGTCCTCAGAGTCCGGTATTTGCAGTAGTGGGCATGGTCTGGCACAGGGTACTGCTGACAGACAGAAGAAAATTTCAAGCTTGATTTCCCACACAAAGCCCTGTGCTCCCCACCTCTGCTTCCTCAGGTGTCACTGATGCCCTCTGGTGCATTTACAGAGGCGTGAAGAGCAGGTAACCTGCACTGCGGCGTGTCATGTTTGAAAAGAAGCAGGCTGCAGCGTTCACAGTGGGCCTGCGCTTGCTACGGAATGCCAGCTGCCCACCGGCCGCTGATACCCCACAGACCGTGAAAATCGGGCCAGCCCTCCAGGAAGCAGCTCGGGGTCAGCCACAGGTCGCGGGCCCAGAAAGCTCTCCTCTTCCTGATGCTCTTCCTGACCCCAGACATGAAGTGCCTTAGGTGCATTTACACTCTGTCTCCCTCATCAACACTGCTCTGTTATTGAGAACATCACATCAGTGGAGGAAGAATTAAAAACACAAAATTCCAGACAGGCTTTGGAGTAAAGATCAAGAAGTAGAACTGAGAATTATCGGACCTTTTGTTCCCTCAATGGTACGACACTGCTCTTATGAGCTTCGTTCATTAAACTTGTAACGTTGTCTGCCTGCATATTTTACTTACTCCTATGTCCTTTGAAGTAAACCTCTTCTCATGCAGCCTTGCTCTGACAGTCTTTGTCTAGCCTGAGATCCCAATGACTCTCTTACACAGGATTGATCAGTAATGACATCATACAAATTACTAATGAGTAGTTGCGCCATTACATCATATAAAACAAAAATTACATCAGTTAACTGACTAGTATAATTATGTCCCAGAGATTAAACAGAAATATTATGGCATTGGCATAAAATGATACAATTTGAATGAAATATCCATATTTATTGACAGATTTTGATAAGAATTGTGCATCCCATTGCTCATGTGATGGATATAACTGAAGAATCTGAGAAACATGAATAGAAGTATTTAGCAAAGTGAAGTCATATGGATGAATGAAACCTGTTGCTAATATAATATTACAATTGTATAACATAACTAATTTATAAAAAATTGTCTTTTCATTAAAACAATACAGAATCTAGTTCATTAAAGAGCATATGCCCCCAGATCTAAATACTCAGACAGTTCCTCTCCAACATTTTCCAAGTTTTAGTCGTAAGCCTTTATGATTTAACCAGTGGATTGCTGTGGTGTGAGCACGTTTGAAATCAATCATCCTTTCCTCTAAATTATAGGTTGTCAGGGTGTCTTTATGGCCGGAAGCTCAGTTTTGTGGTTCATCTTTCAGAATAAAACCCGGGCAACAGATGGAGTGGTACATCCATTAAAGAAACAGCCTGTTGGTGCCTTTCCTGCAGCGCTACCAGACTGCTTTTAAAAAGCCATTAAAGGAGCAGCCTGTGAGAGCAGCCCTACAGCTCTGCCGCACTTCGCAGCTCCGCTCTTGGATTTGATGGCTAATGATGTGCAGCTGAATATGCAGGCCCTTGGATGTGATTCTGATGGATAGATGAATATACAAGTTCTTGGATGTGATTGCAATGTAAGTTAGTTTAGAATAAAATGTCTTTGTTCCCAGAAATGAATGTCATGTTGGTCTGTGTTTGGCCATAATAATTGCTTCAACGCATTGTGGAAGACTGTCTACTGATTGCTGATAGAGAGTTGGCGGAATTATGCTCCACTCCTCCTTTAAAGCATTAGTAAGCTACACTGCTGAAAAGGGTCATCTTGGCCTTGCTTGAATTCTGCATTGCAGTTCATCCCGAAGATGTTCTGTCAGGTTGAGATCGGAGCTCTTTGCTGGCTACTGCAGTGTTCTGGTGTTATTCTGTTCACACCATGTGTAGTCACACTTGTGATCACTCCTGTTTTCCTGCAGTCAGTTGGGTTGGCCTATGACTTTGTAGAAAAGTGTGTAGTTGGATGTGAAGCTGGCGGTCTCAACATTTTTGATTTGGTTGGCTGGAGCTTACATATATAGTTTCAGTGAGAGGTGTATAACAGAAGCTTGGAGATATAGTTTTAGTGAGAGGTTTATCAGAAGCTTAATGATGCAGTGTCGGAGGTATCGAGGAACAGAAACTGAGAGATGCAGTGTTAGTGAGAGTATAGTTAGTGAGTATTGAGTATGGTGAATGTTTTGGGTAGCATTCTGAAGAGAACCAAGATCCCCAGTAAGGGGCCCATGATGTTGATTGGTTTGAAGTTTATTTAAATTAAGGGTGCTCAGTGATTCTACCCTTTGAAACTCTGGGCACACCTGCTGTGGACACACTAATAAATACGCACACACACGGACGTGCACAAAGTCTGAGGAAACATAGTGCATGCTGGTTCATTCCAGTGCTTTTTCAGGTCAGTGTTTTTCCCTTCTGCTCTGAAGTCACTACAGCACAGAGCATAAAAGGACAGCCTATGTTGCTTCTTAGAGAGGAGACACTGTTTCGTTAAGGTTGCCCAAATACATTATTTAGCCCTTCTAGATCAATTCGCTGATGTTTTCAGCGACACAGATGAATTGGCTATGTAATTAGAATGGCTAGATTGCTTTTCAGAGGTAAACAGTTTTAGAACCCTAGGTCCAGGAGCATTCTGGTACTTAATGCAGGAATTGGCTGGCAAGACAGTAAATTTTCTTTTCAGTGCTTGTTCAGTTTGAAGGCGGCAGCTTTCATGGTTCTGTCACGGTAATTCTCTCAACGCAGCTCTGGGTCCCCAGTGACAGCCGTGCTGAGTCATACTAATGTTATAGAAGAGTCCCGGAGTCACGAGGTGTCCTTCATCTCGCTTTCATGCCCCCTGCCCTCCTGGAGTCCTGCTCTCACTGAGAGCTTTTCTGTGTAGTGTGACGTGCCCTCCGTGTAAGCTGTGCTTGCGGAGGTGTGCGTTTCTCATGTGCGTAGGGCAGCAGATGTGCGTGACGGTGATGGCTCTGGTGTGTCAGAAAGCAAGGCGGCGGTGCTTCAGCGCTGCCACCACAGGCCACCAAGTGACAGAGCCATTGTCTCACGAGAGGGGACTGTGTCAGAAGGGCTCTCCCGGCTGCCGGCTCTGTCCAGGTGGGTTGAACACCCAAGAGCCTGTTTGTAATTGTGTTTTTGACATTCAGAGATTAGCTGGTGCTCAGAGTGCTGTCACTGCAGTTCTAGCAGGGAGTGCAGATGTTTAACCCTTTCAGTAATTGCTTTAGTAAAGTAGTGAAGATGCCTGTCTCGAGCACACACTGAACCTTGTAACCTGAGTTCAGCCCCGGCTGAGTCGTCAGAGCATGATGCCGGGAGCCCACAGCAGCGGAAAAAATTTGCTTCCTTCCACTGGGGGTAGGGGTGGGCTGGTCACCCACGGTTTCCTCGTCTCGCTGCTCCCAGGCACCCTGTGAGTCATCTGGTCTCTACGGGCTGTTTAGGCGACATCAGCAGAGTATTGGCATCACTTTGGCACCCACTTCACTGCAGTGCATCATGTGTCTTAAAGCGTGAAAAATGGCTGTGGGCTGTACACAGGTACAGTATATGAGAGGATTGCAGTCGTATCTCACCAGTGCTCATGTCTGACTGCAGAGGTTGTTGAGCTGAGACAAGCCTAATGCACAGTTGGCGATTCCAAACACAGTTGCATAAAGAGGAAAAGACATAAAAATAAATAATGAAAAAGGACATTTTTGTCCATTGGCCCGCTGTATGCAGGAGCGCATTGCAGGGAAGAAGGTGGTTCTCCTACCATTGCTGTAGCGTAGCGGTAGGATGCTTTGTGTTTTTCAGGTGGTATGGCAGTGCCTATCATTACCTTGTCAGAATTCTGTCAGAAACAGGGACCATTGAGCTCACCCAGCCTTAGCCGTTGAGATTCTGTTTCATCCAGCAGCAGACCATTGTTACACCTATCTGTCCAGGAGTTTGTGAAGCTCGTGTAAACATTCACATTTTTTCTGCTTACGCAGACAAAACAGAATGACAATAAGAAAAATTACTGCGCCTATGTGGGAGCTGCCCTTCTTATTAGACGCAAAGCAAGCCCTTAGTGGTTTCGCTTTATACAATGTCACCTTTTCAGGAGTTGCTGACACAAAACAAGAAAAAAGCTGAGCTGTTTTAATACATATAGGGGAAGCAAAGGAGAGAGCAGGGACCACAGCAGCTGTGACTGTTTACCTTTGGGCAGTACCATCCTCTGCTCTCAGAGGTGCTGTAGGACTCATGCCCTCTCATCGGGTGTATCCACAGCCCTGAGGCCTGGCAGGGACACATACACACACACATATACCTCAAGTATGAGAATTAGATAGGATACCCTGTAGTGAGCCAGGGCCCCTTTGAGGGGGATGGAAGCTGCTTGGTGCAGAACCTGAAGCCCCCTGTAAATTCAGGAAGAAACGAAGTAAGAGAGGAGAAGAATGACAGAGTTACAGAAAGTCTCTGCAAATGTCTCCATGACAACAGCTGAAAAGGTCAGGAGATTGAATGGATTGTAATTTTTCTCTGGGTTATTTTATCTGTCTTAATGACATCCTTGATAAATAGCAGCACGGAGTGTGTGTGTGTGCGTGTGCGAGTGCGTGTGCACGTGCATGTGCACGTGCATGTGCGTGTGTGTTTCGGGTTCGGGGAGACAGTCCCTTGGATGTAGAAAAATAAATGTCAGATCTCTGATATGTTTGCATAGCCTGAGGTATACAACACACTCACACACTGACTGTGATGGGGTTTTACTGGAGTCGTGCTGAGCCAATCTTTTACTGCTACCTTCTGTCCCTGAGACAGAGTGGAAATGTGCTGGCTTTGTCACCTTGATCACACCGTGACACAGTGTACCTTTGTAGAGCACTCTCAATAACACTCCAGCGTGTATACCCTGTCATTTTATTACAGTAATATTTTTGAAATTGTCATTTTTTTACAGCACATATAAGGCTTCAAGCTTTTAAGTATCAAAACCAGTAGCTTCTGAAAAACCTTTTTTTCCTGCTCAGCATGAAAGCCCATTTGCTTTTTATTTCTAATGCCAGTTAAGCTTGTGGCAGATTTTAAAGTAAAATCTTCAGACAGCACAGGAAACTCAGGACCTTATTGTTGTGTCAACTGCTGCGTGAAGGAACAGAACAAGGATTTCTTTTTTATGTTTGTGTCCTTTGCTGTTCCTTTCCTTTGGGGTCACTGGGGTGAGGCAGAGAGGTGGAGCAGTGTTGTATGTAATGAGACTGGGCATGGAGGCGAGACATGAGGGCAGAGAAGTGCTGTAGGCAATGTGGCTGGGTGTTAGGGCGGGGCAGTATAGGGGTATTTGATATTCAGTACCCCTTCAATGAAAAGCTAAATGGTCCAACATGCACTGTACAAACATAGCAATTGGTAACAACCCTAAATGGGTGATTTAAGGCTTTTGTAATTGTATAAATTTTATCAAGTGGGCTGCTTTTTTTGTGAGACTCATAACTTATGTTGCTGGTTGTGCAGAGGAATGTATATAGCTTGTACTGCTTTGCATGAGGCCACTGGTCCCCCCCTCCTCTAAGAAGGTGGCTCTTGATTCTCCCTCCCCCTGCAGATATCTGGAGTCTGGGTGTGATCCTCTTTATGCTGGTGTGCGGCCAGCCGCCATTCCAGGAGGCCAATGACAGCGAGACCCTGACCATGATCATGGACTGCAAGTACACTGTGCCCCCCCACGTCTCCAGCGCCTGCAAAGAGTGAGTCCCACAGGGTTCCCGGCTGGAGATCACACAATCACATGGGGAAAAGACATTTTGGGGTCAGGGTGGGTAGTAAAGACATATATGAGTTTCTGTGTAAATGGGGTAACAATGTTTGAGCTTTCACTGTAATAGAGTCCAAGAGGCTGCTCCACCTCACCTACCAGTCCTTCCTCCTACCTCTCCTCTCCCACTGACGCCTCCTCTTCCACCCACTCCTCCTCCCTCTCCTCTCACTACACCTCCTCCCCTACCAGTCCCTCCTTCTCTAACAAGGATTGAACCACACTAAAGAAACCTCCATGGAGCAGTTTTTTTTTTTTTTACGTTTTTATCCCATAATAAAAGGCTAAGTGGCGTAGTCACTGGGTCTGTTAGATGTAGATTTGCTCATTATGATATGCAAATCCCCCACCACCATCCACACTGCTTTATCAAAATGGAATTCTTTTGCAATCTTAATAATTGAGGAGGAAGCTAAATTTATTTCCTTACCTCTGAATTATCAGTGGGCTTGTTATTGGTGCCGCTGACTTTAATAAATATGGTAATGTTGTTGTCTGATGAAATGCTGAAACAGGGCCCCCTCAGGGTGTTGTGAAAGTAGTATCTGCTTTTGGAGAGATTTTTTAAATATTTGCCTTAAGACCTCTTAGGCTGGGTTACTCTGAAAATAGACAATTAGACATTGATTATTTAGTGCATCTTTCAGGAACATATCCAGCAGTGTTATTCAAAGTGAATTATAAATTCAGAACACTTTTAGAATGCTTTTTCTTTTTAATGAAAGAAATGCAGTTTTGGCTTCTTTAAAAGGAACTATAGCTGACAGCTCATCCTGTTCACTTGCACACCCACACAGTGCATGGTATACGTCTGTTCTGCTTCATGCTAAGGAGCTAGAATCACTAGGGTCTAAATGACCAAAAAGAAAATAATGCTAGCTAGACAGCTGGCTGTTATACAAGGCCATCTTAATATTTGTTTAGCTAAGTAGTTAGCCATTTTGTACTTCATGCTGAAGGTTAGCCATCTCTGTCTGACTTAATAATATTAGATGGGTAGAAACCATATCAACATGACAAACACTTGTAAAGCAACTGATACTATTAGCTAACTAGACGTGTGCTTATGGAGCTGGGCTAAATACTTGTGGGCAAAGAGATATGAAAACAAATACTGTAAACATATTTGTAAGGTGTAAAGCATATCAACTGGGTGTGGGTGCAAGGCATTGGTATATGATCCTAACACACAGCACAAAAACCCTTTATTAATAGCAAACATTGAGTTGCTTGTACAACTGTTAGTTTTTCTAGTAATCGTATAATTCAATACATGTTACTTTTTAAGACCGTAAATGCAGGCTGGATCTTTTTCATTCAGTTTGAAATTATTCTAAAAAGTATTCAGCTCAAAGTGTCTGTTTACTGAAAAAAAAATTGTAAGTGTGCAGGGTTGAATAATTAAGGCATTTATGTGACAGGAGTAAGTACCGCCATTAAATGTATTCTTTTCTAACCACCCTTGTTAGTGCATAGTTTTATCCAGGGCATTAAGGTAAAGCACCTTGTTTTCTCGCTCTGGATTTAACCCATCTGCCGTCAGGTACTCAGTCCAGTGCTTGTCCCATCCTCACACACTGATTCTGTAATGGGCCTTGTACACTGATGCTGAATTGATCTGCAGCTCCACATTAAACCCAGTGAAGAGTTTCTAATGTGATGAGTTTGTCCTGAAGAGTCTCGGCTCTATCAAGTCTTTTTCTCTCAGTTCTTCTGAAGTGCCTCTGTCCTCAGGAGCGTCGACTTTCTGTTTCCACAGCTTCGTGTGTCCAGGCTGAGTGACAGAAGCTGTTTCCTCTAATAGGGCGCAGTGTATTGAAGCATCAACAGCTGCTTCTGTCAGAGAAAATCTGCATGTTTTTGTGTCCTGCTGTCGCTCTCCCTCACTGATAAGAGCTCTGGATGGAAACGGTGTCATTTCCTGTTTGCAGGCCATCGTGCGACAGCGTCACTGTTGTTCCCTTTTAAGTGACTTCTGTTGCTCCCAGATTAATGTCTTTCACATATGTTCCCAGTGACTCACTGCGTTTCACATCAAAATGAGCAGCCTCTAGAGCAGCCAGTGTGTGGCTGCTATGACCCCCCTGTTCCCCACAGTTCTCACTGATGTGAATTGCGCTGCTGTGAAGGAAGTAAGCATCTCTGTCTGAGTCAGAGGGTGACTGCCACTCCTTCCACATGTATGCACATGTTGACTAGAGCTCTGTGCATAAAGCTTTTCCAGAGGCAGGATGATTCATGCAGAATTATTTGATTTTTTTTTTTTTTTTTTTCTTTCTTTCTCCCCACAAAGCTTTCCTCAGAATTGTGTTAGAGTCTGGGTCTAGACATGGGGAACTCATTTCTTGGGAAACATACCTTTGTCTGCGCATACTTTCTTTGGTCTTTGTTCCCAAATTGTGGTTTGATTCTGGTTCCTGCAAGGCTTGTCATTCCACCAGCTCAGCCACAAGGGTCTATTTTTAGACTAGAATATTGGCGTTGATGTTTATTTCAACGCTGGTGTTAATGTGAGTGACTCCATACAAATGATATTCAGTGAATTTTGGTTAAGTTTTTTTGTTTGGCAAGACAGTGAACTCCATCATTAATCTTTCATGTGTCAGTTTATGAAATGCAAATCCATGGGATGCTGCCATTTTAAACTGAACACAAAGGACTGGTGAAACAAAGAATGTCTGCTGTAGAGGAGACGGGGTCACCAGTCCAGCATAATTGTGTAAAGATGACTTCAGAATGGCCCAGCAGGGGGGATACACTGGAAGGAGAGGGAAGCTCTTCGTCTCTGAAATGTTAATAAATATGTTTGTCATTATACACAGGCCTATGTCCTGCAGGTATAGCTTGATCATTCTGAAAAATGTACAAGAAGTTCCATTCCTTACCCCTGAGAGATGAAGCAGGCCAGCTTAAACACACCCAGGCGCACACATATACACACACAGAGATGCACACAGACTGCATGGCTTAATTTTGGAGTTCATGACACATCCCTGACTACTGGCCGTATAAGTCTGTTCCCATACTGTCATGCAGGAGTAAATGGTAAATATGACTTCAACTGCAAATACACGTGTTCAGTTTTACTCAGGGTGAGGTGCGTGTGGGGAGGAGGAAAGTAAATGTCAGTGTGAATTCGCAGGAAACATCTCACCTGCCTGTCTAAGCAATCGTTGGAGCAACTGAGTGCCGGTATTGATAGAATAACTCTATCACAGTGCAATTTTACAACCCTCCTCTGTAGTGCATGTGTATGTGCGCAAATCCTGAAAAGGGTTTGTGCAGCCCATGAATATTTCATGGTGGAATATGTAAAAATGAGTGTCAGTTCAAAGTATAGTGTTGGCTGTAATCTAAATGGAGACCTGGTTCATTCTGATGACAGAGGTGTGGCCATACAGTCTAAACATGTTTTGTGGGTCATTGGTTGGTTGTCAAGAGGTAGTAGACTCACTGTAGGGAGGGTGGTATCCAGGGATCTATAATATTTAAAGTTTATGTTTTAACTGCATAATATTCTTTTTTTTCCCCCAGAAGTGAAGTATCTGAGGTTGAGTTGAGTTGAGAATGGTTTGTCAGCTGTACATCTGCTACACTAGCATTTTTTTTTTAAGTGTGTTGAAAATAATTGTGGCTGAGACACATATTGAATTTATAATCTAAAGCTGTCCCCAGATATTCATAAGATAGCTGATCAGTGTCCGTTTTATCTCTGAAGTATCCTGTATAATTCAGTTTGTAGACTCAGCCTTGAGGACTGATGGGGTATTATGTCTGTCTGTGTGTTTGTCTGTGCAGTCATGTCAACAGTCATGAAGCCTACATCTTCTGAAGAGCTTGGGTTAGTTTACTTATGAGTGACCTTTATCTAATCGTCAAGCTCAGCAGGGTAAACAGAGAAATTATTTTAAATGCATTATCTCAATGTAAAACTACAGTCTTTAAGCCATGGATGTGTCGTTTAAATTTCTTCAATCTCTATCTTATTTTCTGAAGTAAAGAATTGAAAATTCTTTTCAACATAACTCCTGGAAAAAATTCCACTGCTGCCACGAATCTTACACCATATATCCATCTCATGAAAAGCTTTGGGTTTGTTCGTAGGGAAACCCATCATGTCTATCTGAGGCAGGCTTCTTATGTTTTATCTTGCCATCAAGCACCAGAATTGAAATGTGCTTCATTTTAGAATGTTAGGAGCACAGCTACAGTGGGCAGCAGCTTCTCCTCGGACGGAACTTACACATAAATACAGGTCCATAGTTCAATGCGCTGCTCAGTCTACACTGCACCCCCTAATCGCTACCCATGAGTACTTTCTGGTTTCCAGATGATGGCTTTTGTAGTAAATGCTGTGCAGATGCACTGATCCCTAAATCACCCGGATATTTTGTCATATTCACTGACTCCCTGCACCATCCAGTCCACTTGTAAGATCAGCGAATATGCACAGAATCATTTCAAAATAAGAAGCCCACAGTATAATGGCCATTTTGTGACTTGCAGCAAAAAAAAATCTGTATGGTGTTGCAGTAAGACTCCAGCTAAATCAGAGTGGTGTGTATTATCTCCTTGTCATATTTGAAGTAGCAACATCAATATCGGGGAAATTGTCTGTTTTCTTGTCTTAAACAGGAAATTCCATCTATCTTTCTTCAGTGGTAAACAGATTCCTCAGATGTCTGGTGATGATGGTGGCTGCCTGACTGTGCTCTCTCCTCCCTCCCTCCAGCCTGATTGACCGTATGCTGCAGCGAGATCCGAAACGCCGAGCCTCGCTGGAGGCCATCGAAGAGCACGCCTGGCTGCAGGGAGTCGACCCCTCCCCCGCCACCAAGTACAGCACCCCACTGGTGTCCCACAGGCACCTGTCCGAGGAGGAGCACAACAGCATCATCCAGCGCATGGTCCTGGGCGACATTGCTGACCGGGAAGCCATCATTGAGTAAGAGACGCTCCCCAGCGACCTTAAACTTGAGCTGTAGCTCCACCCCTCTGTGGCTGACTCCACCTCCTTCCCTGCACTGGACTTGCTTCTTCCCTCTTGTTGAGTGCATAGCTGTCTGAGCCTGGTCCTTCAGTGTTTATATTTCTTTTATCAAAACTATTGCATATTGTGTACAATAGCGTTCAGTATTGAGTCTATCAGTGTGGTGTGACTCATGGTGTCATCCCGGTCAGAAACATAGAGATAGTGGAATAAACTTGGCTGTTCCTGAGGATGAGCACAGTTGATTAGCTGGGTTTGAAAACTCTTGGTTGATTAGGTGCTGCTGAGGTTGTGGGTTAGTTTGACGATCTTGCTAGTTTGAAATTTGTGGGGTTTTTTATCTGTTGTCCTGTTCTTTCATTTTCTTGATTTCCCTTTTGTTTACTTTTCTCTATCATTCCCCTTCTTTCTCAACCTCTTCCCTTGTTTTCTGCTCCTCATCAGGGCCTTGGAGACGAATAAGTACGACCACATCACAGCCACGTACTTCCTGCTGGCGGAGAGGATTCTCAGAGAGAAACAGGAGAAGGAGATCCAGACCCGTTCCTCCAGCCCCAGCAACATCAAGGCCCAGTTCAGGTAACCATCCCATCACTGGTCAACAATACTCCTCATAGCCTCATGACTTTTCCCACTTTTAATGCCTCAAACAGACTCATTTTAAAATATACTAATTTTATTGTCTGACAAATTTTACACGGAAACATTATGCTGGATGTCTTGGTGTAGTTGTAACTTCACAGGGCATGCTCCAGAAAAGGACAACTCTGGGGTGACTTTACAGTGACCGTTTCATTCTGTAAGCTCTGAAGTGTTCGTCATTGACTTTGACACGTTTAAGGGACACAACAGTAATTGATTTTGAGAGACCTAAGATTCTTAGGCATTGTGTGCTTCTCTGGAGCGGAGCATTTACTCAAATCTGTGCTGACAAATAGAGCTCTGTCAGGCCCGTGTTTCCCGTAGGAGCAGTTCCACGTGGTGCACTTTGTCACTCTAAAAGAAATATCACATTTAACTGCAGGGCAAGCGATCCATAATGCAATATAATAAAACATTCAGAGCACAGAAAGTGAACTTGGCAGAAAGAGAGAGGGTTTTTTTTCATCTTTTGTCCAAGCTCAGTAGCTTTCTTCAGTGTTTCAGTCATTAGTAAGACGCATCCCTGTGTCAAGACTGTGCAACCTCCAAAACTGTCCTCACGGTCTCATTCTATCACAACAGGCATCAGAACCAGCCATTCACAGCAAATGAAGGAAATTAAAGATTGTGTTTTAATTGATATTTAAATTTATATTCATATTTACATTTTGTGTATGAAGAGCTATGATTGTAGGTAAACACTTTACAAGCAATGTTTTAGGTACAATAATCCTGATGGCCGGCCTGGACATCGTATACGTGTAGGTCATTCACACAGAATGGCTTTGCTATATAGGAAGCGTAGAGCTGGACGGTTTTGTACAGTTGGATGGCTCTGTACAGCAGCATGGATCCCGCAGCTCTGATGTTGCTGCTTTTTAGCCATTTTGATCTCTAATGCAGACATTCAGAGGTTGCAGAAGGCAGATGTGTTGGATTGGAGGGGGGTGCATCTGCAAATGGGCAGGGGTTCACTTTTCAGTTCTTTTTGTCGCAGTTGATTGGAGCCTCACCCTGTAAAGTCTGTCTCCTGGAACAAAAGGGAGGCTCCAATGAGATGATGAATGCTGCCATAACTGCCTTTGTGATCTGTGCTGTTTGTGCAGTGTCAAAGAGGGACCTCCACTTTCTGTTCACACACTTGTTTTTCTCCACAGAACAAACCAACACACAGAACAACCTTGATGGAGCTCATGACTATTTTCTCTGAAATGAAAAAAGTTTCTCTGTCTGATTTCTTCCATGTCTAGACAGTGCTATAGGGCCATGACATGGGTGTGCCCTCATTTAGTAGACTTTTATTTACTTTTTTTGTACTGGCTTGTTCAGGTAGAGCAGTGGACCACAGGGAGATGCTTTTACCACTCAGTGTGAATGGTGGCTGGTCTGTAGTTTCCTCCCACTCTACCCACAGTGGAGGGCTTAGTCCTCATACCCACACATAGCTGAAATCAAAGTGTTTATCACCAAATACCGCTCCTTGTTGACCTCTAGGGGATTGTACTGCAGAAATGAAACTGACTGCGGTCTCAGTAGTGAACTTTAGCTTAGTTTCTTTGCTGTTGGGACTGTGCTGATCTTTGTTGTATGGGTATGTAGCTGTCTTGAAATGGCACTTGTCCTGTAGTTCTTGGAAGCACACTGTAGAGCAATATTTTCTTTGGTTGTTATATACAGGCAGTCGTGGCCGACAAAGATCGACATGCACCAGGACATTGAGGACAGTCTGGCCGCCTCCTCCATCTCTCACGGGGGCGGTCCTCAGTCCCCTGCCCGCAGCACAGAGAACCTACTGAACGGGCATCGTGGGAGGGGCCTGCTGGACCTGGGGCGGCGCGAGGAGCCCAGCGAGCCCCCCGTCCCGCCGCTGGCCTCCGCCCTCCCGCCGCCCAGCCCGCTGAAGTCAGGGGGGGCCACGGCCCCCGCCCCTGGCCAGCAGCGCACCTGCCTGTTCCGAGTGGAGGAAGACGAGGAGGAGGAAGACGAGCCGTCCCCCCTGCCCACCCAGGTGATCCTGCGGCGCAAACCGTCCGTCCCCAACCGGCTGCCGTCCCGCAAGAGCGCCCCCGTCCTCAACCAGATCTTCGAGGAGGAGGGCGAGTCGGACGATGACTCCGACTTGGCGGAGAGCCTGCCGCCCAAGCTGAGCCGGCTGAAGAACATGGCGTCCCCGGCGCCGCCCCACAAGCGCTTCCAGCGGCGGACGAGCCAGACCCGCGGCTCCAGCTGCTCCAGCTCCGAGACCAGCGACGACGACTCCGAGAGCCACCGGCGCCGGCTGGACAAGGACACCGGCTTCGCCTACGGCTGGAACCGGCGGGACAGCAGCGAGGGGGGCGGTGGTGGCGGTGGTGGCGGTGGGGGGCAGAGCAAGCCCCCGGGGGAGGGCAGCACGGGGCCGGACAGGGGCAGTCCACCTGGGGGAGGGGGCGGGGAGGAGGAGGCGGCGGGGGAGGAGGCGGGAACAAAGGACAGGGCAGCCCCTCCTGCTGCTCCAGCCGTAGCTGCGGCAGCGCGCCGGGCTCCACGTCCCGCTCCTCCAGGACGGTCGGGGGGGTGGTGGAGAGTCTGAAACTGATGAGCCTGTGCCTCAGCTCCCAGCTGCACAGCCTGAGTGGGGTGGGCGGGGCAGGGATGGGCCGCTTCCTCCTGGACCCTCAGAGCTTCTCCGGCATCAGGCTGCAGGAGAGGTCCTCCTGGCGGATGTGCGTCGGCTCCAGCGGCAGCCTCGACGTGCCCCCGCTGGCCGGCCCCGTGCTCGACTCGTACCCCGACCAAACCGCCCTGAAGGCGCTGGACCTGGCGCGGGAGAGCGCCGCCTTCAACCTGAAGCACGGCGTGCTGCAGCTCCCTCTCTGCGACAGAACCATCTCCGTCAACATCCAGCGCAACCCCCAGGACCGCCCGCTGTGCGGAGCCACCCCGCCCACCTGCTGCCAGGTCATCTGAGAGTCAACCTCACACCCCCCTCGTCTGTAGCAAACGACTGACGATAGCGCTCTTCCAGCTGCTTTGAATGACCTCACCATCCCCACTGTCTTAATCATCCTTATTTGTGTTACTTGCCATGGATTTTTACTTTCCTCAGAGGGATCTACTGTGAACAAAGAGGAGCAGGCTGCTGCCTTTCTGTTTTTATTGTACATACTGTTTTGTCTCGATCTTTTGCTTGCTTTATTTTTTTTTTTTCACAGCCTTTTTATTTCGCCTGCTAAATTATTTGTGTTCACGTCATAAGAATTAGAACTTGGTTTTATTGAGAAGAATCTGGACTTTTAAAATAGTGTACTGTAAAGACTGGGTCACAACAGCCAGGGGTAGGTAGTTGTAACAGTACACAGAAATTTAAAAAGACCAAACTTTAAGTGGAGAGAGAGAAGATGGTGCAGTAGTCTCTGGGCAAGCACTTACAATAGACTCACTCAGTCTAAACAAATTGAGCCCTGGTGATGCTACCCATCCACTGTGGAGAGTAAGGCATGTGACAGACAGAGAAGATTATGACAGAGACTCAGAGTAATATGAGTGATGACCATAGAAAAGCTGTGGAGAGCTTCCACTGTCAAGTCTTAAATGAAATGACCAGAATCAAAAGAAAATGTTTATAAAAATATTTTAGATAGATGTTAAAATATATCAGTGCATTTTGCCCCGAAGGACAATGTTGTCTGAGAAGTGCTTTTACTTCATGCTGCACACAGACAATCGCTATTAAAGTATCAAAATTTGTTTGATTTTTACCTCATAATCTCGCACTGAATCGCATTTGAAGGCTGAAAGGGTTTATATTTTAAGCGCCAGTAAACAAGTTTAGCCAGTGCATTTTATTTCTTTACAAACAGCATTTTATTTTACTAAATTGTATAACCCAGCAAGTGTATGCTAGACAACTGAATGACAGTTTGACCTTTATTTGAAATACCCAGACTTTGTGTCTTACTGTTACAGAAATATTCATAGTAAGGAAAGCTTTCAAAGTCAAGGCAGGTGTCATCTCTAAGATCAGCTCGGGTTTTTCTTTCCAGCTTCCAGATGAAACTGGTTACATTTGTCATTTTAAATTAAGTCTCTATGTTAATATTACAACCACAAAAGAACCGGAGTTTTGCTTTGGGGAGGGGTCCTCATTTATTGTCATTTAACATGGTTCTGTTTAGGTGTGAGTATCCATATTGGTATATATTGAAAGGACCCATTGCTTTAAACATTTTATTTTTCCATGCGAGTCCTGTAATTTTATTCATTTTTATTCCAGCTAAACTGTTTGTCACCTTTTGTTACACCTCATTTATTTTTCTATATTAATGAAAGTCTTGGAGAACATGAGTTTTAGGGGGTGTTTGTACAGTATATAGATGTTTTAAAAGTATTTTTGGACCTTTGAGTTTGCAGGGATGGCTCTTCAACCCGGTGTCAGGTCAGAACAGCACCATGGAGTTACTGGATGACCTAGTACAGCACTAAGCTGCAGGGTCATCACACAGACAGAACCTAGTCATTCATTAAGGAATGAAGCTCTGTCCAGTGGATCAGTGTTGGTAGTTTTCCTCTCTCTTACATGGGAGTGGAGATGCTTTTCTGGAGCTGATTTCAAAGGAGAAAATGATAGGGAATATATTAAAAGGGCATTGGCAATAAGCTATATGTTGCAGCTATCTGTAAATATATACAGATATATATACATATAAATATATATTATATATATTTTGTTTTATATTTCAAATCTGTACAGCCTTAAAATGGCACCTTGGGCAGGAAAAAGACAAAGATCTGTGAATAGTTGTAAATATGATGTTCTACATTTAAAACGGCAAAGTTGACCTTTTGGTGCATAGCTGTAACATAGCCTTATTAGTTATGTGTGTTAAATACAAAACAAATGAAATAAGAACACAACACTACTGCTAATGTGGGGGTGTCTGGCTGTTGTCTTACCCAAATGTAAACAGGTGAATGACAGTGCATGTGCTGTATGTTTTCCATTGTCAGTCCAGGTACAGCAAGGGACAGATCAACCACTACTTTAAAAAGATACGTTATTGGACCAAACCATGTACTTACTGGCTAAAAGAACGAAATGGGGAAAACATGAAATGCGAAAAATGAAAATAAGTTTTAAAAATGTATTATGCTGTTGCTGATACCTTCCTCAAAAGTTACATATAGCTGTGGTATTGTCCAAAATTAAATGTGGGGGAAACCCCGTCTTACAACTCTGACTGCTGTCTTTTGTTTTAGTGGTCAGTAATATCACAAATACAGAAATGTAACACCCTCAAATCCTGATAACACTGTCAGCTCTCAGTTGGGTGGATTCATATTTATACTGGCCATATAGATTTACATGCTTTGTTTTCAACAGAGATGGTAAACATATTTATGTACAGTAACACATTTCGTTGAGCATGCAGATGACTTAGCTTCATTTAGTAACAGTCTGCATTCCTTAGTGTGTTTGTACAGGCGACTGTTTATTTGCAATTAGTGTGCAGACACTCCTGGCAGTTGTACAAATGTTTTATGCTTTTCAATTTTCACAGCTGATTGGGCACAGCATTTTTTCTGTGGAAAATTAACACCTGTATGCAGAAGTGTGCGTTTATGATCATCACGACTTTCCTACCAACAACATAAGATCTTTCGCCTGTCTTTCACGAGAGTCCATCACCATTCTCAGAGCATTTATGTTTCACAGCACAGAATTTTTATGGATATGGATATGAATATGAATGTGTACATGAATTTGTCCCAGTTTCAAAATACTGGAATTGGATGTGGGGAAAAAAAAAACCACAGGTACCGTTTTGATGTCATGCAGTGTAAAGCCTCCTGCCTTGAGACATCGGCCTATAAGTGCAGTTAAATCCACTTGCTTGCTTATTTTGTTGGAATCAGGACTGATGTGAAGGCTGAAAGTCAGTGCAGAGGCGTAGAATCTCCTGATGCCAAATTTCAAGTTCAACTCCTAATGCCAAGTTTAACTTGGGAGTCACAGCTTGGGGAGGATGTCTTTCACACGCTGGTGTGGAATGGTGAGATATTACTCACGGCTGCCAAAACCTGTTGATAGATTGCATTGTTTTTTATAACACTGGAGAACTTCAAGAACAGCATGTTCCTTCCATGATGTAAACACTGATCCATTTAAGGTGGCAGCACCCTTAGGCTAGGCCTTCTCCAGGTCTGGTGCTGACATTTAGCCCGTGACTTTTGGATCATATAAACCATTACTGTGCTGGGAACAGAGCCACTCTGCTGTGTCCCCTTTCCAGAGCAGGTGTTGCAGTGTTCTGACAGCTTGGTCTGGATCGGTCCAAAAAAATGGACAGATTTAATGAAACTGCGCGTGTCCTGTGGGAGATGATTGTCAATGAGAATTAAAGACCTGGAAAGTCTGACTTCGTACAAACTGCATGTGCGAAGCCTCTGTCTGGAAGCAGTCAGACAGAATGGCAATCTGAAAGGTAGCCTCTGAGGAAGCAGCTCCTACAGAATAACTCCTGTGGGGCAAGTGGATTCCCCTGTTTGACCTTGGAGATGCACACAGGAAAAACAAGCACACTGGTAGCAGACACAAAAAGACGACAGGAAGGCAATTTGGTTTTTGTTGTAAATGTATTCCTTTGAGGGAGTGTCAGGATGGAGTTAAGGCATGACTACAAAGCACAGGATGAGTTCACATGTAGAACACAGAAGGCCGGGAACATAACTGGAATTCGCTGTATTCAAAGGCACTGCCTCTTGCTTTGAGTGGTGTTTTGTTGTGTATGAAGTCCTATGCTATATATCACTATACTTTCACCACTACAGTAAGACAAACCATCACCTGCGTTTCCCTCTCAGATTATTACAGTTTATTACTCAAACCATTCATAAAGCTGTGGATCATATCATACAATTGGTGTTTTACACCTCATATTTTTTTACAAGTATACAGTATCTGCAACTATTTTATCATTTGCATGCTTACGTTGGAAGAACAGTCTCCATTTATTCCTGAGGTATTTCTCTGTACTTTGATTAAGGATGCCATGGCTTGAGAAGTTGAAATATGTGGTAATAAGACTGGATAAGAGCCCAGTAGGTAAGTGTTGTGAAAACCACTTTTCATCTGTACGTGGAAAATACTTTTTTTTTTTTTTTGGATTGTCTGAAATCGTTTTTGGAAGGATGAATCGTTTTGGATAAAACTATGTAACTGCAAAGGCTCGCTGTGTCTCAAGGTGCCCCTCCCCTTCCCGTATATCCAACTTTGGAAAGTTCACTAATATTCACCCCCTAACAAAACCCCATGTCTCAGTGCAAACTGCCTGCAGCACCTTTGCAGATGCTTTATTTAAACCACTTTTTTTTTTTTGCTTTGACATTCTATTACTGAGGCCATTCTGGAGTCCTAGCAGATGTCATACATTGCTGTTACAGTGATGAATATGAACATATAATGAAATGAAGCCTCTTGATTATTCTCTCTGAGATAAACCTGGGGGGGAGTGTCTTCGATAATACAATCATAATAAAGCATGCACAAACACACCCACACACACACACCCACAATCAGCAACTCCAAACAGATATTTCCTATTCAGCAGGGTCATGTCTTTTCTTAGGCGTATGTAATGCATAATGTGTGGTGACAGATGTAACAGTTAAATACACCACCCTGTCCAATAATTTAAGCAGCAGGAGGATCCTCAGTCCTGCCTAGATTAAGGCTTCACTTGCAGTGCAGCACATTAACAGCGTGTAAACAGCGTGTAAACAGCAAATAAAGGTCATTTTTCTGTGGTTGTGGTCGTTTTCTCTGGATCTCGATGAGGGTCCTTCAGTATCTGCGGTGTTTGTCTCTTCTCTTTTCTTCACTCGCTCTTATTGGGGGTCCCTGCAGCCTCCAGCATTTTCTGGAAAAATACAAACATGCACATTATAGAAGAACCATTTCATTTGACTTATATCTCCTTTTGATTTAGTCATAAATAAATGAAGTGTCATCTGATTGATACTACAAATTTCACACAAATTCAATGACACATTGGAGTTTTGTATTGAGGATAATGCAACAATTGATGAAGTATTTCAAGTAAATGATGATATTCCAGGCTTCATTCAGCAGCAGTTCTGATGCAAAGCCCTCCAACAGGACTGAGACCCACTGCATGCCAACTGAATATTTGTGGCCACGGAGACCACCTGTTCTGCTGCAATCAGGACCGGGCAGGAATCAGTGGCATAAATGATTGGTAAAATTTATGTAAAACAAATCCAATACTTCAAATCAACAACATATCATTCAGTAACAGTACTTCCTCCTTGTCCTTCTGTAACACAAGCTAAAGGTTAACCATGTAATGTTACATAATGTAAGCTACTACTTCTATTAAAACGCATTTTGATACCTTCACCAATGCATTTTAACCTTTATAACAGTTTTTTGTCTCATGTAGTAAACTCTACTAAACAAGGTCCTTATTGACATTATTAATAATTATCTTACTCATCCGTGCCTGTTTATGGGCACCAAATCCAAAATATCTTTCTGAATAACTTAAAGAACTGCACATTGTTTTAACACTAAAACAGCACTGGAGATCATCACTGTGAGAGAATCTAGATCAGCTGCCCCAGCCTGCATATGCTCACATACAATGAATCAATTGTCAATATGCTTTTTAATGTCATGGAAGGAATTTCTTCCTTCTTCTTTCCTGATGTAGGTTCAGTTAAATTTATTCAATTAATCCTGCTGCCTTCAGGTTTCCGAGAAGAAATGACATCCTTGGTTTAAAATGTTTAATGAGGAATGAACTTTTAGGTCCTGAACAGAGATCGATACTGCAGTTTTGTTGACGTAGTCATATAACAGAGGAGAATTCCATGCAGTGATTCAGCATTGTCATTGGGAAAGGAGTGGAACACTGCACATGCACTGTGAGGAAAAAGTACACAGTACAGTACAGTAAAGTACATATTTAGGACAGAGGGGGATGGAGAGGATGGAGAGGGGTTGGAGGTCATGTAGCTATTAAACATCTCTCCACCAATAGCAGATAATGGACAAGATGAGAAGGATGCTGGCAGTTAATATAGACTTTTGGAAAGGTCGGCTGCGGTCTGCTGCATATTTCTCACAGGGCTTTAGTGTGCTTCAGCTGGGAGAAGCGAGAGAACACTCAATCACATTAAGACAGCTAATGGACAACATTCAGTGTCAGAAAACAGACAAGAGATGAGCAGCTACAGGAAGGAATTCAGTGGCATTTCTCTGCAGCAAGTCTGGCCTGAGTGCACTGTAGAATGGTCAGCAACTGGACTGTCCATGACCGCTCCCTCAACTACCACTGAAGTTTCTGAGAAGAAAACTATGCTGCCTCTGGTAAATTCCGCCATTTCAGGTCTACAAAGATCTATAATGACTTTCCATCTAGGATATGGCTTCATTACAATAAAAAAGAAATTATCCTCACAGTGCTTCCCCAGGGCGTGTGGAGAAGGCACATTAGAGACAGACACCATTAAGGATTTATTATATTAGCTATTTATTTGCTCAGCATGCATCCTTATCCAGGGGAACGTACATTGCTTGCCTTTTACATATTATCCACTTATACAGCTGGATATTTACTGAAGCAATTAAGGTAAAGTATCCTCCTCAGGGGTATACCAGCAGTGCCTCGCTCATGACTCAAACCTGCAAACTCCTAGCTACAACCCCAGTTCACTACACCACATTGCTTCCCTGCTGTCAGCGCTTATTGGTCTGTCAGAATGTGTCATTACAATGGAATGGCCATGACAAGAGAGAAACCCAGAGCCCAGATAATAGGAGACACAAGGGGAAATAAATCAAATTAGGCAGTCCAGCAGATGGCTGAGAGCTCTCTCTCTCCCTCTGCCTGTGCCCAAATCACTGAGCAAGAAGGTGCAACACTAAATATGCGGGTTGTGTGAGGTCATAATCAGTTTGAAGTTAACCTTATTTTTGCACACAGGGCTTTCAGAACCGCAGAAAGGACAGGTAGTAAAGAACAGTTAAAGTGGAGTCTAAGGAGAGGATAAATGGCTATGGCACACTTCAAGTGTCCATTTGAGGAGATGTAGCATTTTTATCACGGTACTCTGAAGTGGCAGTATCTGCATCTAGTGTATCAGCTGTAGGTTTTGATATAAAAGTTTGAAATAAGTCATAATTTATATTTGTACTAATAAACCACATAGTTGATACCCAAAGCACAGCTAAAAGGTGTCTACAATGGCCCTCTACAATTTGCGCACTGCATGGAGGACACATTCAGCAAGTTATTTTAGCATCTCTGTCCCAAGGCACCGGCTGATGCAGACATATAGTCTACAGCCCTGGGAGAATACTGCATCTACCTGAAATAACCACACTGCTCTCCAGCTGAAACTCTCATTTAGTCCATTATCCTAACAGCTCCCTCTAGTCTCCATCAACATTCACATTAAACATTACTACATTAAATATCACTCCCGCTGCCTCCACGTCCTAGAGCGACCCCGATTCTTATTTCCACCAAACAGGATTTTCCGGGCTTTGGAAAGTGCCACTGCGTTGCGTTAAATTCCGGAGCAGCCAAAAATGTCCTTTCAGCCCTCTCAGGCAAAACAAACAAACCAGAAAAAAACAGGGCACAACACTAGCACCGGAGCCTGTGGCGGTGTCCATCACTCTTACTGACAGCACCGCGGTCGTAGTCTTTCTGTACCGACTTCCCCGGTGCAGGTGGAAGGCCGCACGCCTCCTTTCACCCACAGGGCTGAACCTTTCCCCCGGGGTGTTTGGGTACTGACGCGCGGGAAAGACACGCTCCCTCCAGCTGAGACCTTATCTTATCCCAGAACCTGACACCTCACTCAATCACCAGCTGTTACACGTTCCCATGCCCAGAGCAGGTGGCTCTGGAGAAGTGAGAGTCCTCCAGGGATGGGTGTTGGGACCTCCAATCTTCCATATTTGCATAAATAATGCTGATAACGACGTTAGCACTAAATTTGCAAATGACGCAAAACTTAGTTACAAATCCAAATCTTTACTAAAATAATTCATGACAATTCAAAGTGAATTCAGATTAGGACAAATAAAATGAAAATGAAAAGGAACATCAACAAATGTAAATTTCTATCTGTGAGCAATACAAATTTAAGGAAGGTCATTTATAGGAACTACTAAATTACATGCAGTATGAAAAGGACATCAATGTAATAGCTGACCCAAGTCTATCTGAATATAGACATTAAGCTGAAACAGTAAAAAAGGCAAACTGGATGCTGGGATATACAGCACGAAGTACTGAGTGAAATCAAAGGACTTTACAATGATGTTATACAATGCCTTTGGCAGACCATATTTAGAGCACTGTGTCCAGTTCTGGTCACTACACAATAAAGACACTGTGCAGAAAAGAACACTGTGGCTGGTCTCTGGTATAAAATGTATAAGTTATGAAAAGAGACTTGAGAGACACTTGCTGTATTGTCTTCAGTCTCATCAAAGGGAAACTCACAAAGAGAAGGCATTAAGGTTTAAAAGGTTTTAAAAGGGATTAATATAGTGGATTACAAAGGCTGCTTCAAGGGTAGTTCTGTCAGCAGAACAAGAAGCTATAGGTGAAAATTATTTAAAGGAAAAATTTCACACTGACATGAAGAACTATTCCACTGAGACAGCTATTAATGTGTGGAATAGCCTTAACAACACACATACTATAAGCAGAGACTGTTCGAGTCAACAAGATCAGGCTTGACACAGTGCTATTGTAGGTGTATTTTAGACTACAGGCAAAATTCTAACACTAATAGAGGTGCATACCCTATTTTCAGCTTTAAACCTTATTTTCTGATGTGATCAGGGTGGGGTCTCATCTGCTACAGGTATGGATGTTATTAGTAAAGAAGAAGAACTTTCATTCAGAAATCAATTCAGGCCTGCTGCATCTCAAAACACATATTATGGTAGCCATCTCCATGTGTACTCCTCTGATATGACCACAAGTGGATAAAGGACGATATCATAGTGTGCACACTGTACAATGCAGGTAACAATCAGTTCTTGATGCAGGTTTAAAAAAACTCACACAAGGAAAACTTTCCATCTGATACAGCTGTGGGGTTTGTCTTTTTGAACTTTTACATTTTACATAAATTACTTTTTGGTGAAAGAAAGTAAGTTCTTGTTGCAAGGTACTGAGGATTCCTTTGACCTTTACAAAGTCACACATGATGTCCCACAAGGCCCAGTTCTTGGATCCATGCAAGCCACTAAGTACATGCTATTTCTTGGAAATATTCATAAGCATGGAGTAAAATTTCACTGCAATGCACATGACAGGCAGTCCTGACTGCCAATGAAACCTGATGACCTGCAGCTGGTTGCCAAGTTGAAACATGCTGAAGAGGTATGAAGACCTTGATGAACCTTCAGATCCTTAACTTGCACAATACAAGTTACAGATTGTGTCATGTTGCAAAAATTATTCAAAACCTCTCCAGATGTAACAAATCACAGCAGCATAGATTCTTAATAAAACTAAACTTTTACCATGTCTGTTTTGGTGCAGTATCACTGGGTGCACATAAAACAATGGGCAGGTTCCTGTGTTAAGGCCACTGTACTGAGCTGACCATATGCAACCAGGCAATCACATCAGAAAATCATCCTAGTCTCTCATGTCACCTGGTCCTGAATGACCATAGTCCAGAGCTACATTCCATGAGTTTCCAGGTGGAATCTTGAATGGCCAGCAGCAAGTAGCCTTTAACCAGCCTTTCTGAGCCAATCAGAAAGAGGGAGGTGTGACTTGAGGACCATTGAATTTCTGCACAAAGCAAACACCACAGAAACTGGAAGCATTTTCAGCATTCACTATGGAAAATGTATGCAAGCAAACACCTATCAAGATCAGCGGATGCAAATTGGCTTTATATACTGCCTATTCAATGCACATTTTATTTTAGTTACGTAAGGATATTATCTTGAAGTATTTCTCATCCTTCTTGGACAGTCTTTGGGTCTTGCTGTCCTGAGTCAACTATTGCTGCTGATTGTCTGTCCTGGCCTTTTTTACTATGGATACCATACCTTAAAAATAAAAAGACACAAACTATTTACCCGGTGCTCTTCCTTCTTTATGCGGTAAAAAAAACAATGATAGACTATTAATACTACTGCACACTACATCTGTCATCTGATTCATATCGCTGCAGACTGTTTAATATCATGCATCTGACTGTTTAAGACTGCTATATCCCTACTCTTTCAAATAGTTTCAGTCTCATTAAAGCAGTCCGCATTTGACTGAAAAAAAAACACCTGTTTTTTTTTAAAGTCTAAAAATTACTTCAGCTGGGAACTCTGACCTTGAAACCTAGGACTTCTCAAAGAAACACAATGGTGCCCTTCAGAGCATTCCTGTGTAGTATTCCCACAGCTGCCAGAGGAAACAGCTGGTATTAGAGACAGTGGGGAAGAAGTCAGGTTTACAGTTTTGCTTATACACTTCCTTATTCAAGGACTGTTCCCTATCTGAGATGGGCCGGGATGCAATCTAGGCACTCTGCATAGTAAACAGGGACTCTCTTCTGGCATCTGACGAAGGTTACATAATTAAAAAACAGGATGTCTAACTGAGGAACATTAGCGCAACATGCTTGGTATTTTTTTCAAAGATTAGAGCAGCAAAAATAGGAACAAGGATATTTGCTAATCTTTTTGGGCTGCTGCTGTACGAGATCTGACAGCCATGGAGAATGAATATTTATTCTGAATGCTTATTGGAAGACAATGCCAGTAATAGCCTATGTCACTTGCTGTTGATATGCAAATAAGGATGGGATTTGCCTCAAATATTCCGTCTTGTACAAAGCATAGTGTTTTCTAACTAACCGTTAGACCCAATTAGTGTACTATATGCCCAGCAAAAGTCTTCATGCTTCTGGATCATGTTGTACAGACAAGTATAAATCTTGCTGTATCCTCCAGGATTACCAGATATGCAAACATGTTTTAAACTCACATGACATCCTGCAACCTTTGGTTTAATATGTATATTTTTCAATTAGGTCAGTGCCTCTAAAGGAGTATCACATTGTTGTGGCACCAGCATTAACTGCTGTGATCCTACTCTTCAGAACATTCAGTGTATTCTAATGTGAGATGTGGGCATCAGTGTTTCCACCCCTACCTAAAAAAAGCTAGGTTTGGTGCCAACCTCACTGCCCTCCCCTTAGAGTTCTCCACATGACAGACTGATCAAATGTGCCAGAGGCAAATGCCAAGCACTGACATCACCCTCAGGGTCACAGCTTGCCTGGCATTATTTCCATGAGACAATCCAAATCTGACTATGCCTATCTGAATATACCTTATTTGACACCTCACAACAAGATGCTACAAATTCACTATGAACCCCACCTACGTGTCCACTCCTGAGATGAAGGTCCTCTCCTAAGTCCCCAGTAATGGGAAAAAGGTCCGCTTTAGTGCACATTACTAGGAAAAAATATCCCTTCTCTAGTGCACCCTACTGGGACAAAGGTCTCCTTGTTAGGAATAATAGTCTCCTCCTTAGCGTACACTACTGGAATAAAGGATTGATCTTTAATGTCCATTGCTGGGGTTAATGCCTGAGTGTCCACAACTATCAGAAAGGCCGTCTCTAATGTGGCCTCTTTGCTGGCACTGATCAGTCTTGATCTTGTCCTCTCCGAGAGTCACTGGCCAGCCACCAGAAGTTGTTGCTGACAAGAGGGGGTATTCCAGCTCCTGTTAGCACCTTCCTGCTATTTTCAGCTTGTCCTGGTCCAGTGGTCAAAGGGGATTTTCCCTGCAGAGCTGTTCTTGTGCTCCTGGAGCTGCTGAACGTGTACAAAAAACATGCTGGAGTGACAAGATCAGATGCAGAGGTAGCTGAGTGGTGCTGAAAAGGTCCAGCTCATCAGTCCTGTCCCTCTGACTCGAATGCAAAGCATACAGATCCATCTCCTGAGCTCATCAGAACAAGGGTCAAGTGTCTCTCTGCAGGCCCCATCACTCAACCACAGCCACTGACTTCCACGCTCGGCATTTTTAAACGTACAGGGCTCAAACCTCATCACTCAGGGCAGCGTACTGAACACTGGGATATTGGAAATCTGTTGGCAAAAGGCGGAGTGCAGATTCTTTTGCACATATGTTTGATGAATGCTGGAAGGAACGCAAACAGACAGAACAGAGGTTTGGTCAACCGAAAAGACTCAATCCAACCTCTTTCAACCTCTTTCAATTTCCTCTCATAGTGCTGATTAGCCACTTAGCAACAAAAAATTATTTTAAAAAAATCAGTCTAGAAACACTTCAAAATGTTTATGAAGTGCAGCTGCTCCCTGAATTTAATTAGTCTTCAGACAACTGCCATTACCATCCACAGAGAGTCTCTACTGAGGGTGCAATAAGCACTGTTGGAGTAAACAGCATGGGCTACTACAGCAGTGTTCCTCTACATTTCTGCTGCCAAGGATCTGTAGCTTAAGATATCAAAAACATTTCTGAAAAATGCTTTCAATAACTTTCACTGGTATCTTCGTTGGCACTAACAACCCATGATCCCACTATAACTCACAGAAACTGAATGAGGAGAGAGTTGTCTGTGTGCATATCATGTTCCCTGGTGTCTGCCTAATAATAAAACACACTCTCTGATTGGAGTGTATCCTGTAGGTATGTTCTGTGTGTTACTGTAAGACTGTAGACCTATACCAATAAAAAAAACTAGAAACAATATTTTTCATGGATACATGCATTTTTCAAATACATGCAGAGCCATTCATCCTAATGCCAGAGAAAAGACTGAAATGTCTGTCACTGACAATAATAAGAAACGACAGACTTACAAATTGTATATGACAATTATGTGACAGCCAGCCAGCCATCATTTACATAATAGGGGCTTTTCAGTGGAAAATGCACGAAACTCTGTGTTTTTAATCACTGGTGTTTCAGCTCAGAGGACACAAATACTGACAATATTATTTCACCTGAGCTATAAGTTAAAGGCAACCCAAGTCAAAAAAGAGGAATTTACTTGTGGATATTAAATTTTAAAAGAAAACAAAGTTAATGTAAAATCATTCTAAAAGCATTATTATGATTATTAAAGACGATTATTACTATTGCTGTGAACTTGTCACACATGGTGGATGATTTCTATTAATTTGTTTTAATGATGCTGTATTCAGAGTGACTTGCAGTGCTGTTAGTTTTAGAACAAGAGGGAACACATACAAAGAGCAGGCTGTTAAATCTCAAAGAACAGGCTGAACTTAGTTAAGAAATATAACAGCACAAGCAATGTAAACCCAATATAATAGTGTGACATATTCACACGAGCTATTAAACAAGTCACATCTTACAAGCAAAAAATATCCAGCAAGCTACTGTATCACCATTCAGAAGACATAATCCACTGGTTCATTAGGTAATATCTGTGCTTACTGTCCAAATACATTCTCTTCAGAAATTTCCATTCACAGCACCACTTACCTACCAGCAACCTGGTAATATACAAACCAAGAAATTGATTTATTAATATTTTCTGAGGAGAAACAGAAGGTGCACAGTGAGCAAAAAAACACCATCAATTTAAAATGTTTACGAAATGAGCACTCCCTCTCTGTAAATGATGAAACATCCATAATTGTTACTGAGGCATTTTGCTTTCATTTTTTAATGTGGTAGCAAACTCCCGACAAAGACAGTACAACAATACATAATGACATTAGAGTCATATTCGTTCACTTTAACATTGTGTCTCTCCTCAGTTGGAGCTCTGATTCTGTGTTCTTTGCAATGTCCAGTTTACCTTGTGTAACATCATGGTTCTGCAGGGTTCCTTACATAAAGTTCTGTCTCAGGCAGGACACATTTAAAAATTTAACAATGGGGAAAAAGTCCTTAATGTTTAAAGAAACAAGATCTTTGAATTCATAGCATGGAACTTATTCAAAGGAACTTGAGAAATTTGGTGGGTAAACCCTACCAAAAATATGTCTTCCTGTTCTTATATAAACATTACAAGTAACATTGCAATCCATAAAGAAAACCACTTCTCTCCCTAGTGAAAGAATGCGCTGTCAGTGAGATCCTTCCTCCATATGATTCTTTTTAGCAGCAAAAGGATTTATATTTACATTTATTCATTTGGCAGACGCTTTTATCCAAAGCGATGATAAAAGGATGATAAAGATTGTGAACTGATTCTACGCGAACCATAGTTTAAACAATCATGAGCTACTTGTGTGTATGACCTGAGGTCAAAAAAACAGTGCAACTGAGAAACAGTCTCCTGTGAACAGCTGGCCTACTTCCGAGTGCAAGACAGAGACAGGGTATCATACACTACAGTCAGAGAGGAAGGGGCTGGGTACTATACACTACAGTCAGAGAGGGAGGGGCTGAGTACTATACACTACAGTCAGAGAGGGAGGGGCTGGGTACTATACACTACAGTCAGAGAGGGAGGGGCTGAGTACTATACACTACAGTCAGAGAGGGAGGGGCTGGGGGCTCTGAAACAGGACTTACTCTTTTCTTGAGGGCCTCCATGGACTGAAACTCGAGCCGGGCCAGTTTGATCTGGATATGTTTGGGAATATCTGGGATCACAAACGCCAGGATGAACTTGAAAGCCAGCAGCACATGCTGTAGGAGAAACAGAGAGGAAACATCATAATCAGGAGAACAGCTTCTCGTTAAGCTGTACTATATTTTCATCTTCATAATACATTACGTAATAGCAGAGTCACTGACAGTGAAACCGTCCTTGTCTGCCTCTCACTGATCTGTTGGGGTGATGCAGCTTATCAGTACAGACTCCAGGTGCAATGAATTAATATCTGACAACACCGCACCCCAGCCTCTCTGACAGTGTTCACGGTTTTCATTTCACGAAGACTCAAAGGCTCATTAAAGACTCATTAATTCCTTGAGTGGGTAAATTATTTATCTTACAGTGTCTAAATGACCATATGTCTGAGGTGCTCTGTGAGTGAGGCGGGAAGACCCCACAGAAAGACGGAGAGATTGGACAGCTGCAGGGAACTGGAGGTACGGCCTTGTTAACATGCTATACAAAACAACAGGGTAATTCCAATTTGATGTCTTCACAGCTTTGGTGGCATTGAGGTCAAAAAACTGCCTCCTTCCCCTTCTCCACAACAAAAGAAGAAGTGGACTGAGAAAGAGGCCAACTGTTTCATGTGACTGTTCTGCCCAACTGATGACACTGGCAAGGACAATGTTCAGAAGTATTACAGATAACAGATAAAAGTCAATAATACAGATAATTATACCACATCAGGGGTATGGCACTACCAATGCAGTCACTGTTGCCCTGTGTCCCCACGACTGCTTTCAGGCCTAAATGAAGTTCGTTCCATTTCAACATCTCCCCCCGACTCTCTGGAGACCACCATCTCCTAACAACCCAACTCCTCCTTTCACACTGCTGTTGCGGTGGAAACATCAGTCAGATTGTCCTGTACAGTACATGATCCAGAACGAACAAGGGAGATAAGACACACTCAGTACTGGGCACCGTTCTCCCTGTTAGGATCCAGGACGCTGACTCTGTGCATTCTGAGAATGGTCACAAAATACCATCTGGGTGGAACATGGCCCCTCATCCGGGACAATCAAAATAGCTTGTTTTATCAGTGACTGTCCAGGATGTTGCACACAGCCACATTGGCATTCCTTTGAGGAATCACAAAGCCTTAAACATAAATATTGTCTGTAAACTGCCTGACTTTGATTTTCTCAGTAATTTCAGAGGCTGCTGTCATATTCTGAGAAATGTGCAGTAGTAAAAGCCCTTCTGGCATAGACAGCCTGAGAGGAATGAAGGTGTTTAATGCAGTATAGGAGTGTCATCTGAATCCTTCTCAGTAAGGTTCTGCTGCAAGAGCAATACGCTGTATCTCAGCAATGCATACGGTCTTTCATCCTTATAATAACACACACCCACCATAAAAATGCAAGTTAAGTAACAGATAAGTAAACCATAGAAGAAGACATAAATTTAAGATTTTCTTTCACCACACACTGTTAGGTAAGTGGTGGAGATGCTGTGGTCCGACCCTGGCCATATTCTGATTCTAACCCAAGCTGCATGAGAAGGTTTAAACTCTTAAAATCATCATTTTGACAAAGTCTGATAAAGTTTAAAAAGAGGAGAGACACAAAGCACACCCCAAGTGTTCTGATTCCTGTGTTCTCAAAATTTGTCATTAATGTGTGAATTACACAGGGGACACCAAGGAAGAAGGAGCGGGAGAGAATGTGAGACATCTATATTTGACTAATATTTATGTAAGTCTGTAAACCAGCATCATCACTGTTGTGATCATTGTCAGACACTTTACATTTGCAACCCTGTGGCAATACATTAAGTCATATCTATGCAGTGTAAGCTGAATTCAAGACTGAGTAAGGGAGCAAAGAAAGAGAGATGGTACCAGAAGAAGAGGGTCAGAGAGGAAGAAGAGTAGGTGTTTCAGGAGAGCACGGGTCACACCTGCCATCCCTGTTCACAGAGGGAGAAGGGTCAAATTTGTGACCCTCCCATGCTGACTCATCCAGCACACCTGTCCTAACTCCCACTCAGCATCAGAGCGACAACCCACAATGCTCTCCTGCAAGATCACTGATCAGTGAATATAAACACCACAATCAAAATACTTTGAATCAAAAACCATTGGTTCAGGGCAAGAAAGGCTGAGAGATCATACAGAACCTCAGATTAAGCATTCCCCCTTAATGTATGGGAGCTTATTTTGTTTTATTAACAAATTCACAAGATCAAGGTATGGGGATGAATCATATCATGATGGATTTTATTATTCTTTCACCAGGTAGGCTGAATGGCTTAATATATATATATACAGTATGTATGTATATACACACACACACACACACACACACACACACACACACACACACACACACACAGTTTTTATAAACTTTACACCAAGTAAATTAAAAATGTTCCCATGACAGCACACACACTCTGATTAACCTTTAGCATATGGTCACCTGAGGGAGCAGCCTCAGATGCTCTGTGCTGTTTAATTGCATTAGTTTCTGCCCTCATCAGTATGCCCTCCTAGCCTCAGTACCCTGGAGTTACTGGGCACTCTCACTCTTGGACTGAGGACAGTCTTTGTGGCAGACAGATTCGGCTCCAGCCCTGCAGACAGGACAGCTTCTCTGCTATGATGACTGCCTGTGAAATTAGCCAGACCACATGAGCCGGTCCCCCTCCAGCATTTAGCAAGTGTGTGATGTGCGATTTGCTGTGCAGAAAAAAAAAACACCTGCATTTTAACAGGGCCCTTGTCCACACCTGTCTCTCTTGATAACAAAATCTAATGAGGGGATGATTTGCCTCCCTTGCTTATGGATGCAACAGTAATTGTCCAGCTGGAAATCACACCTGCAAAGATGCACTGCCACCTTTATAACAGATAATATGTTATATTTATGTACCGTGTCTATTACACAATAGTTACTTGAATACTGAGTTAATTTGTAAGTTGTGAAGAATCTGCACACATTTGTTTTCCATGGAGTAACTGGCCTCATTATGGTGTGTATATCAACACTGCTGTCATTTTCCGAACAACAGGGGTGATTCAAACTCTTTCCCGTATTAAAACCGCTGCCACCAATTCCACAGAGGCAACACAAAACCTTTCAAACATTAAAACCGCTATCAGTGACATCATCCCCCAAGAGGAACAGACAAGGCTGGTCACGGAGAAATGAGCTCAAGGTAGAGTGATGTCAGATCCGGGCCTGAAATCAGCACCCAGGACCCATCACTGTCCTGGCCCAGAAGCTCCTCATCTCCATCTCATACCAAGGGCCTTTAACAGACAGCCTCAGGGGGGCGTGGCAGGAAAGCTAACGAGCACAGCATCAAATGAGCACAGCCCGAGTGCTGGCAGGCGGAGGTAGCGGTTAGCGGAGGGGAGAGGGTAGGACCGCAGCACGGAGGAGAGAGTGAGTGTGATTGATGCCCACCTACACAGATGGGCTCTTAGCTGATTGCCATCATTAGAGAATTTGCATCTAAGTGCATTCAGCAGAGAGAGGACTGACAGCTGGGCAGCAGGGTTGAAAATAATGGGAAACAAACTGATGGTGAACTAACATCCTCTAAGCGATGCAGAATTCTGCGAGGTAAAAAATAAACACATTAGGCCCTTTTTCTCTGATCAACAAAACAACTCAAGACTACTGACATCTGACGAGATCTTTTTTTTTTTACTTTCTTACAGAAAATTAAACACCAACGTCTCCCACAGCTTTTAAGATACACAAACCAAACTTCACAAAGTTAGTATTATATATCCAATTTAGACCTGGGTCGGTCAATTTGCAAAATGCGTTTATAATGGTAGAACATTACGCTGAGCATAAACCAAGCCACCAAGACAGGATAGAACGCCTGACTCCAGAGCTATAATAAACCTGGCTCTGACAGGAGCACACAGAGGGGTGTGAATACCATCACCAAGCTCTGAAATACCCAAGAAAGGGACATGCTGAGAAGAACATCAGGAGGCATGGGTTTGAGAGGGGTCATTTTCGGGTAACCAGAGGGCTGCAGGTTCACTCCTAGGTCATATTTCACCCTCAAGCCAGATATATTGTACCTTATAATGTCAGCTATAAGGAAACTATGCAAGTTCCCCAGAATATGGGTGCCTGTAAAATGAATAAATGAATGATAAAGATGGCAGGAGGGTAGAGGAGATGTACAGGGAGAAGATAGAGGAGAGATGGCAGTCCTCCTGTTAAGTATATTGACTCACAAAAATGCCTGGTCATCCTGAGCTGTGCTGTTACATAGCAACTGACACTAAGTGGTGTAGTGGTCAAGGAAATAGGTTTGGAACCAAAATGTTAGAGGTTCATTCCCAGGTGGTCCGATGCTGTTGTTTACTTGAGCAACATTGATGGTAAATCTGAACTGCTCCAGCAAATATCCAACTGTATAACTGGAAAATACATCAAATCCAAACGAATAAAATTTCAAGCCATGCAAGTCACTCTGGACAGGAGTACCTAGTAAATAAATAATGTAATGAGCATATTCATAGCCTAGTGAGTCATTTAATTTCTGTCTTTTGACAGTAATTCCTGGTTGTTCTCAGTAGACATAATGCAATCAGGTAACCCCTGACCCCAAGTGAGACCAAATACTCTATACACTTGCCTTTCTCTGAATCTGGATGCTATTCTAGGAGTGGTGAGGCTTTCTCATTCCCATTTTTTTCTTGGACAGAAAAATAACTGATTCATTTCAGGCATTTCTGTTAAATGGTTCAGCTGTATGTAAAAATTTGAGGCTTATCCATTTAAATACATTAATATACTGTTGCTATGGTAACAGGTAACATGCTTTTGCTGGCAGGAGCAATGTTATATTAAGCTAGTCTTGTCGGCTAAAATGAAAGCAAGTCAATACTGGCTAGCTAGCTAGGTTAGTTTAATTGAGTTTTCTGTGAAGAAATGTCATTATCCTTCTAACAGAACACCCAATTCTCCAGCATCCAAATCATGTCAAGCACATTGGCTACAAGTGAATGAACAATGAATTGTTACATAGGCCTACTGTTAGAGGCTAGCTGACTTGGCAGCCTGCAAACTTGGATAGCTGGCCAGCTAGCTAATATTAATGCTAGAAAAATGTTATGCAACTCTGAAAATCGCAGGTTATTAAACCCTAATGCAATTTGCACATCCATTAACTGAGAAACAAGTATGCATGCGCAATGTCCGCAGTTGTTAAACTAAGGCACATTGTAAACAACATCACCAGGTAGAGTAACAACTCAAAATGACCCTTCTACACAGTATAAGGACAACAGCACCTTTGGGAGATCTCTAATAGTGTGCAGGCATTCTGTTAATTTTTTCTACTGAAGCTGAGATGAAATGGCTCTTACATGGTGACACTTGCTAGCTGTAGGTCTATACATTCAGACAGGATAACAGCCCTGTTGTGTAGTCATTTTGACTCTTCTGACCACTGAACTGAAATGAAGAGTCACTAATTCATTCAGTAGACCCCCCCACCCCCTCAGAGAAAGTACTAAAATGGTAAATCAGTAATTAACTACAATGAGCATATGTAATTGCATTGTAATGAACAAAATAATAATGGATTTCTGTTTCGAGATCTCTTTGATGTTTAATAACGTTGACATCATTTTCGCATTCTGACTGTAAATTAGTCTATATTATTTTTCACACATCACAACCCACATGCACTACACCCACAATCTGAATAGCACTTCTGTGGTTCTTTCAGAGAGTGTCTATGAAGATTACCAATCTTGCTGATTTGTTCATTCCTCCAGTTATTTCAGTACTTGACTGTTTTCTGTTCTTCCTCCAAAACATGTGATTCCTTCTCTGACCATAGGGTGGCAACATCACAATACTATGTTGTTCATTCAAGATAATAAATAAAAAACCTGGATGACCTGGATGATAGTCTTATTCACAGGGTAGATGGCATGCCACTTAAATTTAAACAAAGACACAAGTATGAAAATGAAAAATGCAACCAATAATAAATACTGGTAAATGATTGCCCTTCCTTAATTCCACCAAATATTGGCAACTGTAAAGATCTTGATATGTTAATTTACATATAAATTAATTACATTTTTATCTTTTCTGGGTGTTTTTAAACACAACAGTTACTTTAACTGCAGATTTTTGACATATACCTCTTTCATCAAAACTTCCTAATAACTCCCTGATTAACTGTATAGTATATAACTTAAACAACAATAAACACTCTGCACTGAGTATCATAGTGTGCACATTCTGCAGAGAGTGATTACAGAACAGGCATCATCACTGTTAATAAACTGTCAGCTAAGAACCAAAAGACATTTGCTCCATTTAAGGGGTTTCATAAGTCCTCTAAAATAAATTTAGCAAAAATCACAGAAATTCATCTGCCAATCATTAGATTAGCATTGCCATGACAACTGTAAATGGAGATTATCAAAATCACAGCTGACTGCAGAGTATTATATAGTACATTAGAGTAGCTTCCCCTTCAGAAACCCGAACTCAGACCAGTCATATTTGAAAAGAGTCACAGCTGGTGCCATTCACATTCACGAGCCATTTTAGATGTAAGCATGAACTCGGGACAGTTACACACAAATGCAGTCACCCTTAGGGCCATGCACAGGCACATGTTAGGTCCCAAAGTTAAGATCCAAAATGGCCATTACAGAGACATTATGAGGAGAGACACAGACTGCAATACTGTATTTATTAGCAATGTCAGCAGCCTGGGTTCACAGGATTACAACAGGAAAGAATGTTGCTCAAGTCACCAGATGTTCCGTTCACATAACACCAGGCCCTAAACAAGGTTCTCAACGAACAGGAATTTGCAAAAGGGCTTTTTGCAGACTGTGATAAAACTGGACATATATGACAGCATTGGGACCGATCACCACTAGCAATATTAGAATTTGACAGGCGGAAAAAAAATCAGCAGCTTACTACCCATCATATTTAAACGGGACAGAGGAAGACAGGGAAAATGGCACAGCCCCTTTTTGTGTTTTAATTTTGAGCAGTTAACTATACATTAGCATGTTCTCTTTTCAGACAGTGCCTGTCCCAGCAGCCACCACAGAAATGGTTTATATAGAGATTACATGTGACTTTCCTCAGCTCTCAAACGCAGCACACATACACTGACATGTTCACACAAAGGTATCCCCAGTGATTTCACTCACTTTCATTCAGCTCTAATTGAAGAAACACATATTTCCACACACTGTCTAGAAAATGTCAACTCCCAGCCCCTGTTGATTACGTGCACTCTCCGTAATTAGCTTGTCCCTTTGCACTGCCTCATCTCGTATTGTTAATTAAAGGCCAAACCGCATCTGAGAGCTGCCACTTTATTTTATCGATGGCTGTCAGCTCTTATGAAACGGAACTCAAGCTGGTTTGAGAAGGGAGGGGGGCGCAGTCTTATCTTCCTCTCTCAGGTGTTGGACGTTGTTCTCCGTGAGATAAGCAAAGGCCTTGAATAAATGTCCACAGCATGACAGATGCTAAAGCCGAGCTGCGCGCTGTGGCAGAAACGGCAGTGTGCCTGCCGACAAACGCATCACGGATTAATTAAGATGGTCTGAGAATGCCAATTCTGCCATCCACTCGTAGGCCTTGTGCCATCCGAGCCATAATCTGATTACCTGTCACTTACTTAATAGAATTTTTCTCTGCTCTGCTACTTTAAATAAATTAATGGAAAATGACAAAAATTCAGCATATTACAAATGAACCTTAGATTATTACAGTTATAATACAAAGTATATTGGATGTAAAAATATGTAAGGTGATAATAACTTAGGCTTAAAACCTCCAAGCTTAATATGTAATCAATTTCTTAATCATACTTTCATTAACCTGATTTTATAATGATGCAATAGTGTGCACAGCTGTTCAAATTTTGCCTCCTAGTCTTCAGCTCCAAAATCTTAATTCATAAAAATCATTCAAGCAATCATCACTCATTCTCCAAAGACATCTCCAGTTGCCGTGGCTACCCTGTTGCCTGGATACTGCTCCCTGTTGGAATGCAATTACTTGAGTGTCATGTGCCAAAAAAGGAGCTACAGCATTGCATCGATCAAATAACAACAACATGAAGGCATGAGGTAGGTTAGGGTCTTTGACAGTACACAAACGTTAAATTCACAAATAAATCACAGCATATTCTAACAGAGGATTGTGTGAGGATACACAAAAATCATACTAAAATTGATATTACTGCATACTAAGATGACATGACAGTGTGTATTTTCTGCAATTTTAATGTAATAATTTTGTGATGACTTTTGCTATTGGCACCTGGAGTGCTTACCGCAACTCAGTAATGCAATCATATTCCCTGACAGCTCTGTGAGTTTGCCCATGAGAACTTAGGAAGTTCTGCCCTAGTAGGATAAAAATACAGTTGTCTGCTGACATCTGTGCTTGCTATAAGAGCCCATCACACCCACATCAAGAAATTGCAAAAATGAATAATGCTTCAGTGGTTTATTCACTTTCCTGCACTGACTCCATTGTGTAGAACTGCAAATGTTTCTCAATTGTTTCTTTTCCCAAGGGTTTGTTTTTCTCTTTAGCACAACGAACAGTAGAACAGGAAGTGTGCTTTGAGAATGTGAGGGACGAGTGTGTTTGTGTATAAGCATATTTGCGGTGTGTGTGTGTGTGTATGTGTGCACATACACCAGTTTGCGTGCCAGACTTTACTCCCATGTGTTCATCACACACAGCCATTGTGCTGTGTGGCGCATTAGGCATTGACACAGGGGCAGAAATCTGAACAACACTCCCCATACGGGGCTAAGCTGAACTGCGAGTAAACACTGATAAATCATTGCACTGTACCAGCTAATCTAATCCCTCACTCCACACTGGCCTAGCCGCCCCACGCTTTGACGCCACACTCCACACGCTAACGCTACATCAGGACTGACGTCATTCACTGAAGGAAAGCTGAGTCACAGCAGAGCTGATGAAAAGGACGTGTAAAAGAAAGGGGGCAGCGGTGTGGTAGAGCGGCTCCGGCTCTGGACTTGCAGTCATGGGCTGAATCCCAGGTGGCACACATCTGCTGTACCACTTAAAGGGTTGTTTCCTCATAACTTGCTAACAACACAAACACATGCCACTGTATCAGCGTTGCGTGAGAGTGCCTGAGCCTGTGAAAGTCAACTGAACCATGAGATCAACTGCACTGTGACACCGCTACAACATCTCCAGCACATTAGAAGTATGATCTCAACAGTATGAAGATACCTCTGCCTATGCGGACAGTTTCATCATAAGTTTAATTGAACACAATCATGCCAATGATGTATCCACCCCTCAGAATAACTAAGAAAACGTTTCAAGTTTTAAATGTTCATTATGAAGAATCAACCTATACAATGTATTTAGCGTTATATTTCTGCTCTCTGTAGCAACTTAGCAGCACACTCATACAATGTGATCTCACTACAGTACGCTATGAAATCACAGAAGCTTGCTGGCACCACCTGCTGAGCTCAACAAGCTACTGCAACTTGAAACTCAGACACGGGATTTCACATTACACTAACTTGTTGTGTATGCAAAGAGAACAACCATTCATGTATGCTGCATATAAATAAACCATGTATGCAAAAGAAAACAAAGAAAAAATGTGACTACACTCCTATGTTGTCCAAAGAGTGTAGTCAGTGTAGTCAAAACATTGAAGAGTGTGTAGTCGGAGGGTGTGGTCATAACCTATTGTCAAACGGAGTAGTGAGGCCTTACCTCAACTGCCACCACCAGCAGAATGAGCTGTGTCTCTGACTCAGGGAAGTAGGCCTTCACCTGGGGAGACATCCCTATCAAGGCACAGTTGGTCACCACAGAAATCACACTCATTGTCTCGAAGGCCAACTGCAGACACACAAAAAGGAAAAAAAACACAAGTTAAAGTTTAACACTTAGCCCAAGCCATAAGAAAGACATTCACAATGCAACACAACCTGTCTGTGTTCTCTCAAGACATTCACAATGGCAGAAATCAACTGACATGTTCATGAGCTGTTCTTGGTTTCAGAGCTGGCATGTTCACACTCCCACCAGCAGGTGGTAGTGTTGCACACAGCTGGCTTACCTGCCACACGCCAATATCGGAAGCAGGTTCAGAGAAAGGCCGCTTGAACACCCGACACATTTTCAGGCCATCTGAGTAGACCTCTGTGATGTTGTTCAGAACGACCAACACGGCAGCCAGGGGGTAGACACAGGAGAACAGGCTGACATAGCCAAACAACAGGAAGAGCTCCAGGTAGTCATCAAATGTCCCCTAGAGATGAGCCAGACATTAGACCAAACTCTCCATCCTTCATTCAGCACACGCATTCTCCCTTTCAAAACATATTCTTATTCTTCTGTCAATAGTCATCTTTGTTCCCTAAGGGCAGGAACACCGGGAAGAAGTTTGCCATCAAAAGCCCCTTACAGATTACAGTAAACTGCACCAAACTGACAGGGCTACATTCCTTTAACAGTTCCCCCAATTCATACATACACATATTGCTGTACATATAAAACTGAATGAACAGGTTTGCATTTGCTACACAGAGTAACTGCTTTGTTGATGCTTGATGATGCAAAACTTCATCTTCATGGCATTATTGCCTGCTGAACCGAAGCACTGACAGAGGGTGATCTGCATACATTTTGTACATTACACATTTATAAAGCTGAGCACTTACTGCTTCAGGAGGTAAAAGAATTAGCATAAGATTCTGTAACTGGTAACATTCTTCCACACTGCCTCTGCTTCAAATACAGCTGCTGACTGTTTCCAAAGAACACAAGAGCTGCCTGGCTATAAGTACTGGATAATGCATTTAAGCACACGGTCCTTTAAGAATAGGATTATGTCCAGCAATGTAGCTGATTGGTTAGACCTAAGATTCCATACCAGGAGGGTCAGATTTTCAAAGAGTGCAAGGATCATTTCTGCTCTTGAGAATGAAAGAGAAAAAAAAATCAGCTGAGCCCATGAATAACTAGCATTAACTTGGTCTAACCCTCCAGCTGTGACATACAAGTTTACCATACTAGTCACCTGTGATAAGGGTAAATAAACCACACTGCAGTCTCCCAGCTTTGAACATCACTGCCCATCAGCCCTGTAGGGCTCATAACCTTAATTTTAAGTGAGAATGTAACGCTAATGGCTGCACATTTCTTTCTGTGGTAGGAGACGGCTAGTGTACCTTTGAACAAACCTGAAGTGCTTAAGCAAGTGCCCAAGGATGTAACTGAAAAATGCAAGCTGTAAGACACCCTGGGAAAGGGGCTCACCAGGTACGTGCTCATGTCAGCCTCCAGCTTGACCTGTTCAGCCAGGGGGAGCTCCTTGTCCACCATAGTTTTCCGAACCCTCTTATGGATCTTCTTGTTGCGTCTCTTCTGGAGCCAGTAAGGCAGGAAAGCCTCCATGATTTGATTAAGAATCTGTGATGTGATCAGCAGTGTAGCAAGACTCTGAAATCAAAGGACATCTAGGGGTTAGAGCTAGATTTGACTGCTTGTGATGCAACCAGTAAGATATTGATTATAATAATGATTATTTCTTTAAAAATATGACAGCCCTTATGTGGCCAAACGTTTACAAACAGTTCAGCTCTGCAGCATTATTAATCATTAAGACTTCTTAGGATTCTAACTTGAGGTAATCATCTGATTTTTGTGTCTACATATAGTCACTCAATGACTCAATCTCATTTCATAAATGTCAGTTAAATGCCAAGCGCACATGAGGGGATGTGTGATTATGAAAGTCTTCATGAACAAAGATTCTTGTTATGCAATGGGCTGCATTTCATTGAGCTTTAAAAACAAAGCTCCAGCCTCACCTGTCTTAGCAAAGCCATATCTTGCATAACAAAGGCAATGTAGAACAACGAGGCAAAGCAATTCAGGAAGTTGAACTGTGAAAAAAGAAAAGGTCGTTCATAACACTACAGAGCTGTACATTAACATTATTTAGGCTTCACACATTTGCTTTGACAAAGATACTGTATACAGACAGTGACTAGAGTCAATGCAAACACAATGTTACACACATAAGTGTTATATTTCAACACTGGTGGCTATAGAAAAGAGGATTATGGGTAATTCAAATTAACTGGCCAAGATGGGCATTAAATGTTAATGCAAACAAAATACTGGAGAGACATTTCATACCACACCTTAACAGTGAGATCTCTAGCCCTTAAATTCATATGGTCATATATTCAAAACCAAGAAAAGACACATAAACTACAACACATGGTGCTTATTTCTCAAGCCTTGGAAGAAAAATTCTGTATTGCTGACACAACCCAAATACTCACCACTAAAACCTTTAGTACCAGATGATTCTGATATGATGACTCTAGTCTGTGGTTCTCTAAAAATAAAAAATGAAAACAGACAAACAAAAACATATTCATACTGGATAAATGCAACATGTTAGATAGCCTCACATCAGTATTTGTCAAACGCTTTCCCTCATTTGAATAAGAGTATTATTCACCCTTTTATATGAACCCATTATTCATTGATAGATGTCATTAGACACTAAATATTGATTTTATATTAACGCAACTAATGCTGTTAAAAAAAAAAATTGTAATTAATGAAAATATTTTGCTTGTGATGAACTAGTGGCATGTACAGGGTTGTGAGGTTCAGATGCCAAACAACTGAGGACGGCGACTCTTATTGCAACATTCTACACAAATAGCTATCTACACAAATAAATATGTAGAGGGAAAATGAAAATGACGAATTGGTGAGCTGTCTAACACAAAAGTTAAAACTGCTCTCCATCTGTGATGAGTGCGCTTCTCTGTTCTGCAAAGCGCAGAACTCTCAAAGAGGACACCTCCTCCCACCCCCTCAATGAAGGGTGACATCATCACCCGGCTTGCCTACATCACATTCATAAGACTTGTCACATGATTTCTTCTACCAATGTATCAGTGTTTCTCAATTCTCATTATAATGTCACCTGGTGTTTCCTAGTTTTATTTATCTTGACCTTTTCCTCATCAGCTAATTCACAGAGTCACTAAATTAGACAGGATCAGCGACTATCCTGGTTGATGAAAAGGTGGGGAAATACAGGAGAGATTCCTGTTTAAGAAGGCATGATAATGGATGTCTGGTACAGTATATTTTGTCACTGTATATCTGGTCACATTATACTTTGCTACATTATATTTGCCTGGATAGTAGCCTTTAACATAGTAAGCAGCAAAGTATGGTATGGTAGCAAACAACAAGATGCCTATTTTTAAAAGAAGACTGAAGGCAGACTTTCACATCATGTAAGCTAAGAAACTATAATTAGTATAGAATATATAATACATATATAGTATATATTAGCATAAAATATACAATATGCTATAACATGGTTTGTGTGAAAGGAGCAGCTGCAAAGCTTAGTGATGCTGGAGTGGCGCATGGCTGATCTAGCTAATCTTGTGATGGACTGGCATTGTGGCAAGGTCCAGATCGACAGGAACTACAGGTTTCAAGTAGCTGGATACTCATTTGACACTTGCACCAAATGCCACAATGTTGCACAGTTTAGAGATGCAAAAGCGCCCGGCTGCTGGCGACGCTCACCCCACTCTGTGAGGAACTCGGCGGCGTAGCGGTACAGGCGGTTCATGGCCTCGATGACCACGGCGTAGATGATGCTGGGGATGAAGAGCAGCAGGGTGGTCCCCACGGTGGGCTCCTCGTCGTGCAGCGCCATCACCCACACCTCCATGTCGAAGTAGATCATCATCACGTGCAGCGACAGGTAGAGGCAGAAGAGCACGAAGGGCACTGACACCAGGTAGATCCGCAGCTGCCTCTTGGCGTTGGGGTAGGTGGGCTCTTCCCGGCCAGTGACGGGGTTGAGGCCCAGCACCCCGTGGAAGCCCGGCCGGGGCTCCTCGAAGGCCTTCTTCCTGCTCAGCGTGCCCCAGCTGTAGGCCAGCGAGGCGCTGTAGCGCTTCCACACCTCCAGGATCACCGTGGACCACACCAGGTTGAAGACGGCGAACAGCACGTACTTGTCGTAGTCTTCCCAGGCGAACAGGTAGTAGGGTATCCCGATGAAGGCCATGGGCGCTAAGGCGAAGGTGAAATACTCCAGGAAGGCGAAGTACAGCCCCAGACTCTCGCCGAAATACTGCCGGATGTCGTCTGTGAGGGGGAAAATCCGATTTGATCAGCATTTAATGATTAGCAGCTTACAGTAAAGGCCCTCAATAGCATCTCCTGTTCTTCAGTGGTGCTCTGAATGAACACTAGCAAGGCCTACAGACATTATATTCATTCATTCACTACATGCTGATAATAAATATTGGCATAGGTAGTATAGCAAGACTTTATTGTCCCCGTCACTGTATTTGATATGTTTGATATATGTAATGATATATGTATCCTTAGATCAGATTAGTTCTGCCTCGCTACACTGACCTTGTGCTCAGCTTCAGCACTATCTACTTTGTATGACCTGTACACATCTTGTCCTTGTGCCTGTTCGCCCACTATATGCACTTTTGTATGTCAATTTGGATAAAAGCGTCTGCTAAATGAATAAATGTAAATGTAAATATATCCAAAAACATATATATTTGGACTTAAGTTCAATTAAGAGAAATGCTCTTGCTCTTTCTAAGGTGTGCCACTTTTTGAAAATATAATTGTGTGCATGATCTTAAACGGGTCTTCAGTGTAATCCAGCACAAAGCTTTACACGGTAATGAGTTCAAAAAGATTGTGGGAGTACAGAAATTAGCACAGATGCTGTCGAGCGCTAAAGGATTGTGAGAGCATATGGACTGGCACCTGTGGGACACCCTCTTCAGCCCTGCACTGCTGCAGAAGAGCAGAGGTGTGGTAAACCATATCTGCCAAATGTATTCTTTAATTCCAGTTCAGCACATGGCGTTTCCTCCCACTACAAAGATATGCTGGCCTAGTTAAGGCAGAAGAATGGGAGAATAGCAGGCAGGATGCTGCATGTGTTGTTCTTGCTTTCATTTTTCGATGGTTGTCTGCAGTTCAATGCGCTTAAATGGCAAAGTGAGATAGATTACATTTTGTAATTGGTTAGTATTATTTTCAGTCACAGGATTAGCCAAATATTGTTAAAGGATTATTAATGAATATGACAAATGGAAAGACAACCTGTTCAAAAGTCAGTAGAGTATGTTTCAGAATAAAAACCAACACAAAATAATACATGTCTGAAGTTTGTTATTAAGAGTAATATGTTGCAAACTGGTCTGGGTGTTTTCAAAGATATGTTCAACTAAAAACAGGTAACCTTTAAAACTGGGAATCTTGTCTGTTCAGCTCACCAGTGTCACATCCAGGTTACACAGGATATAACTTAACTGTTTTACACATGCAAATACTGAACAGCCTGATCATGTACGATGACAAAGGGCTATTTCAACTGAACACTTACCAAGGGGCTGATAGGATAGCTTCACCTTTCGATACCAGGAGAGCGAGAGCTTCTTCAAGCCCTCTTTCTCATGAAGAGGGAAAATCTGCAGCAGTATGCCCTTAGACTGCATCCTGCGTACTGAGTCAGACAAAACATCAATGACACTCAGTTTACATTAATGCACATCCCCTGCTGCCACATACTATACTCCATACAGATTCAGATAAAATATCACTGTCAATCCATTTACATTAATGCAATCTGCAGCCAATATAGAGTAGAAGAATACCTTGGTTTAAAAAAGATGTGTTGCCTAAGGTCACTTCATTATCTGAATGTTTGTTACCAGAGACATAAATAACACGTATACATATACATACATATCCTTTCCAGAACTTCAGAAAAGGGGCAGTTTGCAAAATATTGCTAACAACTGAAGACATTAAACCAAATGTGCCTTAAACATGAAGTACACACTTATTTGAAACCTCAGCCTGAGGCCTTGAAGGGAACTATGTATTTCAAACTCATCTGGTAGTCAGACATGCCAGAGGCAACGCACCTCATCTGCAGATGGATCACTTGTTACTGGGGGGTACTCCAATTACCTTTCCATCATCTACAAGCTGTTTTTAAAGACAAGGTTTTCTTGAGTTTGACTTGACAAGTCTTTCCTTGAAAAATTTCCTGCAAATTAGGAAGCGCCAGCCATTTCATTAGGATTAACAAACAGACCCTTCAGCATAAATATCTGTGTGAAGGGTCGCTAGGCAACCGCAGGAGTGCAGGAGATGTTTCTGGGATTTGGTTGAAATTCCTTATGACATTATCAAATCTTTTCAGGGAAAATAAAAACACATGACCAAGTGCTCAGGGTTTCCCGGGAGTGATTATACAAGGAAGGCTCAAGGAAGATGAAAACTTGATGTCTAAAAGAGACGCAAACAGACACACACATACACACCTCATTATGCTATATCCCTCCACATCAGCTCTGTGTCACTAAAGCCAGCACTGAGAGTGGATGAACGTGGAAGTGGTGCAGCGGACTTACTGATGGACTTCCCCGGGTACAGCTTCACCTGAGGATATCCAGGGATATGCGTCTCGTCTTTGGCCCGCAGGATGTCCAACCCATGTTTAATGATGTACTGACACTCCGCCATGCTGAGGAATCCATCCCCATCACCTGGATGTCAGACACAATAGCTAAACCCCACACACTGTAAAGTGCTGCTGTGTCAATGGCATTCATCATCATTACCATGCCTTGCACAGTTCACTGTACAGACAGCAATCTCCACAAAGGACAACAGAAAATTTCTCTCATGAGGGATCTGAACCTGCAGTCTTCTGATTTGAGGTTCCTTTCCTATGCCATACTGTCACCCAAGAAAGGACTGACAGAACTGTTACTCCATACATTTAATCTATGCCTAAGATATTATAAAAATGAAGTTGAACTCATAAGAGCCAGCGGAGTGCCCTTGAGGGTTGTGATCGAACGGCGTGAATCTGGGTTCATGGTCAGATTGTTCAGTCGTCTCCATACCATGGAAGTCTCTGAAGTTGTCCTTGTTGGCATAGGTGAACCCTCTCATAGACCCATCATTGAACTCCTTCACCAGGCCCACATCCTCAGCTCCGTACAAAAGCCTCTGCCAGGTGGCCCCAATGACAAACATGTTTGGGTTCCCCTTCTGATCACCCTGGCCCTCCAGAGGCAGCTGGTCCACCAACAGCTCAGCCCCTGTCAGAAGACAGTAAGCAGATGAGTATGAGGACAGCAGGCTCTCTGTATGCCCTCAGACGAGATAAAAAAGACAAATATACTTATTCAGTCTCATGCAAAACATTCAGGCACAATGATAAAGATTTTTCCAGGGTCTGTTTTTTTTCCACAGAATTAAAATCAAAACAGCATACATTACAACAAAAAAGTAATTTCCTGTAAAAGCATCCCTTCCTGAAATATTCCAATTGAAAAATGAAATGTGATCTGCAAAACCTGTCACATGTTCTTTCTTAAGAGTTGTACAGCTGTATTAAATGAAATTTAACTTGAATAAATCTGGCTAATGGCTAAACCTGGCTAAACCATTTGTACTGCACTCAACTGCTTAGGCAAAAGGTGGATTTTATGCATTTTCTACATGTAAGCAAGGTTAACCTCTTAACCTGGCATACCTCACTGTGGCACACACCGTGCATAGTAAGGTGTTGCAGGTCAGTGTGAAAGTGATACCTACAGTTAATTTGTTTTGTAAACGGCTCCATCTATTGATCCACTGTGTACGTGTTGTTCTTCTGCACAGATTCAGTGAAAATATCAGAAAATCTTTATGAAATCTGTGTCAAGTCCAGCCAGCCACGTCAACTTCTCTAAATTGTGCAATCCACTTCCTGTAATTAGAACTGGGAAAGCTGCACAAAATCAATTCCTTACCCAGAAAGGGCAAAAGCTAACCTGCAGCAATAAGGGTAATGGAAAGTTACTAAGGTTTGGGAAGGCGGCACCGCATCTCCATTGTGTCTTGAGGGGGTGTTGGACAGACTCGGGTCCTTACCTCCATGCTGTTGTTTGTCCTTCATCCTGTTCAGCAGCCATGCTACTGCCTCCTCTTTGATATCCTCAGCCAGCTCAATAACCACCAGCGGAGTAAATGCATGTCCATCGCTGTCAGAAACGGACAAGCCTCTTTTCATTTTCTACGCTCCTGCACAACATAAAAATATACTCATGAAGTAGTGTTATCTGCGGGTTTACACTGAACAGTGACAGAGAAGACAAGGTGAACACTTCTAACTCTTCCCTGACGGCAGGGTGTTGCCTGCCAACATCCGACCCTTATCTATAGGCTATATCCATAAACTCAGGTGAAAGCCCTTATAAGCCATACTGGTGATAACATATATTTAACAGCCAATGAAAATTTGTCACATGTTCAAATACAACAGACGTACCTGAGGCTCTATTTGTGTGCTAGAGTTCTGAAACTCACACATATGAGGTAGGTGTCATTTACCTTGCATAGAAATGCATCACATCACTGTTACAATAATTTGTGCATATTTAATTCAGAAAACCACATGGAGCTGAGTATGTGCTAACAGGAAGGTAAAAATCAAGCTTTTCATTCAATGTATCTTGTTAGGCTATCACCTGGTCCTTGACCAAGTTTAGTCAAGTGGTTCCAATTAAAGTTACGGGGCCTAGCAACAGTGGTGTCTGGCATCCTCCTGTTCTTGTGCAGATTTTTCACTGAATTCTTCATTCCCCCAACATATGACATAAAATCCATACATTTTGTCTGAAAGTCACAAAACTATGTTTTGTACATTTTTGTGAGAGGTGCAGGATTATAGGTGCACAGCACTTTTAGCCCCGAACAGCTACATTCTATATAAAACAACAACTGTTAGGCTGATCAAAATGAAAACCTATGCAATTATGCTGTACCACATATGGAATAATATAATAACTATACACATTACGTGTAGCACTTAAACATCTCCTCCTGGATTGCTTGATGTACACTATAGACAGATCATTCATTTGTTCTCCTCTTTCAAATGCACACAAATTGTTTCTTTATTGGACAAACTGGCTTTCATAAGCCACTTCAAGTGCAACCTTTGAGGATTTAAATTATAGAGACCTACTGGCAGTTAAATGTGATGGCTCTTTGTAAAATGATACGAAAGCCATTTTGTTGCAGTGTCTGGTACCTGTATTACCTTGTGTCGCTGTTAGAACAAATGGGTCCAACAACTCAAATCTATAAAAAAAGTTCTAACAGCATATCCCTACGTATAAAGTGATATCAAGTCCATACCTGTACACAGGTATAATTATAGGGGTTAAAAAGTCAATCAAAACCAATTAAGAATCAACCTGTAAGAATAAAAACCAATACAGGCAGTATTCCACAAGGACTACGTTTAAGAAACGCGGCAGGGTTTGTAATATGTAACTTACTGATCAAAGTGCTTTCAAAACCAAAATGTACATTCTACCCAAAAAAGTCCACATTTGCAGCGATACACTTGGACGCACCCATTCCACGAGAGAGTAAGTTCAAAGGTGTAGCACCTTGTAATGCAGTACTTATGATCTGATTAAATACGTTTAAATAACAAACTCACTCATTGGGCATTAGAACAGAAGAATAAGATTTTGTCAAAGTTTTAGCTCGTTGACCTGGCTAACAACTTGTCGACAAAATCAAGCTAGCACACTGGGTCACAAGAGCAAGTTCTGCTCCCAAAGATGTGACGAGGGGGTTGTCTAAAATAGACTATACTAATATTACTGTGTCAAACTGTGCAAGTTTTCATCATAATATTCATCGGTTGGGTGCAACAATAAGGCAGAGAAATGATAATTACTAACTTCAGGTTAGTTCTGTCAAGAGCTATACGTTGTACAATCGCTTGGTTGTACCGTAGTCAAATGAACACGATTATGTCAAATCAGGCAGTGCCGTGCGGCTATTTACAGTCTCCTAAGCGCTAGCTGACTAGCTGATGTTTCAGCGTAAAATATTTACATGTTTCCTGAATGAGGCGCACATTTAGTGACATTCCGCTGCGGGTGTTACATATGCGACTTTGTAAAACAAGAATATTCACTGGGGAATCACAGGGCGGAGCTTAAACTGCACGCTCAATGTTTAGCTAGCTAGCTTGTTGCAAGATGACTGCCTATGGAGAAAAAAAGCTTTATTTTGACACAGAAAACGATTTTCTTTTATATCCACCCAGCTGTCTAGCTAACACGCAACATACAAAACATACAAAGAGACCATGAGTTCTGTGGCTAGGCCTGTGTTAAACAGCACTGCTTACATTTCCTATTACTTACCAGACCCCTCCAATTGTTTACACAATTTACAATATAAAAATCGACCCCCTACAACAGAAGTAATAGGTAACTGACCTTCTTGGAAGGCGAACTGGTGGAGTACCTTGACTTATCAATGTTGTCTGTATGAACAGCGAGCTATGCTGGTGGTACAGTGCAGTTTCTCCACGTCACCGAGGCGACAAGCAGGCGCAGCAGAACTGAGCCGAGCAGAAAACACACCCTTTTCAGTAAGCACAGAGTGCAACACCAGCGTCCAACTTCAAGTACAGTGTACCTATAGGAATCTAATGACGACTTAGCTTCCCACGCAACTTCCAACGTAGGCTTCACAATATGCGGCGATTATAAACCAGAAATTATAGTCGAGGCTCAGTCTTCTCTTTGCCATAACATCCGCTACACGTTACGTTTCACTGCTCAAGCAGAGCTGTGAAAACGGAGTCGTTCAAAGAAAGTACTTACAGCTATTCCACGATCAGACGCCTGGAATTGTATTATAAATGTATAGTGAATTCTTATTGAATAAAGATTGAAGACATTGTTGATATTCGCATTCCAGTCGGCAATTATGTTTGTTTTAGCTGGTGTGTAACGGTCCGAGCCAAACAAACAATTTTTCAGTTTCACTCATTCAGCATTGTAGGCTATGTGGTCTCGCTTTGACATCATAGGCTACTGCAGGCTACTTAGCTCCCATGAAAGCCCCGCATATGAAAATTACTAATATTTTAAGCGTATTATGTGCCCTGTTTTCGTGGTTTGTCCCTTGAAATGGTGTCAGTGGTTAATGACCAATATTCGAGTGTTTAGCGGTCTTGTTAGTTAAGGGTCAGCTGTCAAGAGGTCCGCGTGATCGTCAACGAGGATTGGTTGTGTTGATTGCAGACCAAGTCATGATTCCAGGTTGACAGAAAACTTCCATCGTGTTCGACATGTTTACTAGCCTGCCAGGGAGCCGTTGGATTGCCCTCTGTTTAGAGTATACAAAACATTAATTTGTGTAATTAATAACTACACTATATAACTGATAATGGTAGTAGTTCAAACTATGGAAATATAATAAAAATGGATATTGAAAAGTATTATATTATAATATTATATAAAACATAGAAGAAGCAAGCTACCTTGCAGTGTTGTTCTACTCTCGTAGCCTATTTACTGAGCAGCACTCAAGACTCTCTACACACAAATGAAATGTAGGCTACGAAAGACTTCTTACTAATAACTATAAAGTCTAAAATTGAATTTGCAGTAAACTGTGTGTGTGTATGTATATATGTATATATATACAAATCAGCAAAAAATAACTTTATAAGTGATTACTGTACCACAGATCAGTGCAGTCTAGTCTATCTCGACTGGATACTACCGTGTTTGACACAACCTGTGCAAGGGTCGCTCCTGACGGATTACGTCATTAACCACGCCCCTTAGGATATACCCTCTCAAACGAGACGTCACTGCACGTTAACTGCGTGAGAAAGATGGCCGAAGGCACGGTGTCAGCTGAGAGGGGGTAAGAACTGAGACAGCTGTCATAATGTTGATTTTCTCTGGACCCTTCATTTATTCTGTCGTGTAGTCTGCACTCGAGCATTTATGAAAAAACATTATCTGACTGCTTGACTCGTTATGTCTGCGATAAGAAGGGTCATTAAATCGCTCAGCTGCTGTTGTTACGAGTTCCTTCTCGTTCATGGGAGTCATGCTTAGACTCCGATTTAAGAGAAATTACACTCTAGCTAATCATATGCTGAATAAAGAAACATGACAATGCAAGAGCATGTGACAACTTATAACTAGTTAGCTAACAAATAGGTGGTTAACTCACACGATTGCTGTGTTGCAGTAAAAGAAAGTGAAAGTGGTGAAGTGTAGAGAAAGTTTTGTTTGTTAGAGCCTAGCTAGACAGGGATAGTGTCTAGCTGACGCTGTCTTGAAATGAGTGGAGTAAAATATTTTTACTTAGCTAAGACAGCAAATAAATTAGCTCTTTAGCCAGAGCAGGAATCGATGCTAGTCGTTTTTAATGGGAAAAGACAGAGCCTGTCTTGGCTAATGTTATTCTTGAATAGGCTACCATAACACCATTTCTCCCCTTTGATAGGTGCCCAGCTAACTACCTCCTTTTACAGCTTTAGGTTAACTAAACAGAGCACACCAATGTTATGCCTAATATTTTTTATTTATTTATTTTAAATTATTTCTTTAATTTATAACTTAACTTGACACGTCTAGGTGTTCTGAATTTGCTGTCCAGTTAGCCAGGGAACTAATTTAACTCACACAGATGTGTCGAAGTACAAGCTGATTCGTCATACGTCGATCACCAGTTAGCAAACTTGGGCAAGCCAGCTGTAGTGTACTTTATGAAGAGTTGGCCTGACAAACGCTGCTCTTGATTAGCAGTAGTGTTTTTTTTTAACCTGGTTAGCAATGCGTATGCATTTTATTTTATTTCCAGAAGAAAAATAAATTGTATCCAGCTGCACTATTTATTAATTTACTAATTAGAAAAAGCTTTCTTGTTCTGGCACGGGCTGATAGGTGCAGCTACCGTATGCTATCAATAACAACATTTGTTTTTTGAAGAATCAAGACTCTCTATAGCGCCGTTAACCCCCGATAGCTCCCCCATTTTGCAGTTCAATAAGCCTCACTTTCCCATTATAACCAGAAAGTACTTAAACTGGCAGCTGGATAACTGGTCAGCAGGCTGCTGAGGTATGGGAATCATTTATTTATTGGACTAATGATTTTTGTGAAAGAAGGTTAAGTGGCATGCAGCCTCATTGACGCGGACCATGATCAGGTTATTAGAGTAATGTGTCGTTCGCTGTTGGTTGTACATTAATGACAGTTGGCTTTGATATAACAGTGGAACTACAGTATGATTTAGATACGTGTTTCCTCACTGCACCCATCTGCAAAGCGTTGAGTGGGATTCGGGCACTTGTTAGTGTTTTTTTATTATTTAAAAAGACATCGCACAATTGCAGCATGAAATAGTTTTATATCTTAGGGTTGTGCGTATGAAGAGACTACATTAAATGTTTGCACATGTCACTTACTCAAATGCTGGTGTTTACAGTAGAGAAGAAAAAAGAAGGAAAAATACTTATAAAATAAAAAAAGTGCTAGGGGCATCTCAGATTTTGTAATATGAAGATATGTCAGTTTGATTAAAATAAACCCTTAGTTATTTTCAGTGTGACATAATGCAGACCTATTGTACACAGTGTTCTGTTATAGGTATGAGCATAAACATGATCTGACTAAATTATTTTCTGTATAATTTTCAGTGCTGATTTGAGGATTCAGTAAGGCAATAATGACTGCATGTTTAAATGGCACGTTACATCTCACATCTTGTAAGTCATCCTGGATAAGAGCATCTGCTGAATAACAAAAATGTAAATTGTTTGTTACTATACATACTTAAGGCTGCACTAACAGTGTTTTAAAGCATTGCTTAGCTTTTTTCAGTGTTAGAAATGTAGTTCTCTTTTCCTTTTATTTTCTTTTAGCCTTAGCACTGCTCACCGAATACTGCTGCATCTTGGTTTTCATAATCTGTTCTACAAATTGTTGCGGTTCCTGGAGTCGACCGCAAGGTAACCCCCCTGACCACCTTAGTGTGTGTTTGTGATGGTGTGATTGTGTGACTAACCCTCACGCACCGCTTCCTCATAGCTTCGCTTTGCTGAACTTGTGCCTGCTTGCGCCTGGCAGCATGTATCAAGATCCAACACCCAACTTTCCTCTCCCAAGAGATGCTGGAGGATTGTCTAGAACCCCTGTGTGGGGTTGCGATGTGCTGTATCATCCTCTCCTATGTGGGGTTAAGTTGTGCTTTGTGGTCCCGTCCGATGTGGATGTTGTGTCCTTTCCTGTGTGGGGCTGTGTATTTCAGTGTAATTCAGTTACTACAGTGAAGTGAGAAGATGTCAGACACTGCAAATGGATTGATTTCCTGCCATCAGAAGCCATGGCTTTGGGCAAGGGCAAGATTTACCTTTACTAGATCCTTCTGAAGCAACAAAGGCAAAAACAAATTGATGGATTTTGTCGATTGGTGGATGCCTGTTTGTATATTGCATTTACGTCCGAAGTGGTGAGTGCAGAAGCAACTAATTTCAGCCTGAAGAGGAACTCTGTTTAAAAAAAAAAAAAGTACTACTGCGAAACGGGGCAGTTATGCCCAAGGGGCACAGCAGAAGCACGCAGGACCTCTGTCCTACAAAGGGAGTGCTTTTTCGGGGCTGTTCCGTGTGTGGCCAGGAGCCAGGGCATCGGGAGGGGTGGCTGAGTTCGAGCTGGAAGGGGGGCAGCTATCGACATTTCTCAAGATGCTGATTTTTTCCCTGTGAGCACTCTCTTCTTCCTGTGGAGGGATTGTATTCCCAGCTGCTCCTCACTAAGGGTCAGAGGGACTTCTGGATGCCAGGAACAGCCGCCTGGAGCATCAGTGTTGCGTGTTTTTGTTGTGTGTGCCGTACAGGCCAAGGAAATAGCAGTACTGCTCAAACTCAGCACATCAGTGTAGCCCTCTCAGGCTGTACACTTGATCATTGTGCTCATCTCATATTCTTTCTTTTGTCCTCAGTCTCTGTCTCCAGACATTGACCTTTAACCTGGATACTCTTCAGTTATGTGTCATACAGTGTGATAAGAATCATAAATTTGTCCCAGCGTACCGTTTGGCATTCACGTTGCCTAGATAGGACTCACTGACCAAAGTCTATCTCTCCAGTTGCAGCGTAGCATACAGATTGATTAATTGGACTTGGTGGAGCAGTCAGTGTTCAGATGGAGTTGTGAGACCAAGCGATTTCTTCAGTTTTCCAAAGGTTGGTTTATATAAGTTTGGCTGACCTGATTTGGTTAGATTTTGGTCTGTGACAACCATAGCAACATGATCTTGAGAGTGAGGATTGTGAGGGTTCTGTTTGTTTCAAGAAAACATTGTGCTGACAGTCCCTACCAAGACTCTCAATATCTAATCTTATTACCGTTGGATGTTTACAACCTACTGACCAAGACCCTTTGATTATTGCTGTTTTGTAGAGTAAAATAAGTTGAAATATTATACAGAAAATGCTTTAATATGCCATAATTATAAACTTCACCAAAAATTGAACAATATAGAAATAAATAATAGTAAAATAGAAGTAAAGGTATCTTTTCATTTTCATTGCATACCACATGAAATAGTAGGTTTATTGCTTAGATGTATTCACAGTCATCACCTACAGTTGTACTCAATGCATAGATATTATGCTTTACTGCAGAATACAGCTCTCCAAATATTTCTGTATTGGGTTCATATCCACTGAGCTGAACACACACGCGTCTCAAGGAAGTATTACAATGTGATTTCATTAGTGTACAATGTCAGTTGTCATTATATTCTGAAAAATCACGTCAAGACGATGTCTGTCTGGATGTACTCAATGTTTTAATCTCATGTAGTTAAAGAATAACAACAAAGTTATTTTGGCAAAAACACAGGAAATTGCCCCTAGTACACTAAATACGGAACCAGGTAGTGATGCAATTCCATTGAGTGTTTTTTTTGTGCAAACAAATCTGGTGCCTGTGCTGTAAAGCCCGCAGTTTCAGACCTCTGGATCCAGCAGGGTTAAGACCTGATCATCTCCCTGTCTCCTGTAGCGGCGCCTCTTAGTCTATCATCAGAACTGCATCTGCCAGATCCGCCATCGCTAAAGCAAATCAATATCAGCAGCCCGGTGCTGTGCGCTGGACAAGCCCTGCAGTCTGATGAGGCTCTGCCTGGTGACTGAAACAGGGAGAAAGATGATGTTTTATAAAGAGCTGGAAATGGATCCCCCCACAATCAGACAACATAGGACAACTCGTTAGCATGCATCTTGTTCTCTCAAATCAGATCTACTCTCACAGACCCTTCACACCACTGGGTGATGTACATAGCATATAATATGTAGTCACATTACACTTGCTGCTATTATAAATGAATTGCTGTTGGCAAACTGTGTTTTGGGAGACATGTTGTGCAGTGCTTTTTAAAAGCGCTGAAGCTCCCTCACTCTTACTTGTATGGTGTGTATATGCTATGTGCAGGGGGGGCTTATGAGTGCACAAATGCATCAGGGTGTACAAGATGTGTAGTTGGTGAAGGTGTTGCAGGCAGCAATATATACTCCACCACTCTTGTCTTTTTCCCTCTTCTCCTAAGAGGATTCAACGCTTTCAAAGGTCTGAGAGCTTTGCAAATCATGCATTAATTTTATGGAACTAAGCTTGTCTTGTTCCAGTATATTTTCCTCATTTGATTATGAAATGCAGCTCTGTCTCAACCTCTGGCAGCGGCAGGAGCGGCTGGAGTTGGCAGTGTGAGCACAGCCGGTCTTTTCTGGGCAGCCATGTCTGCTGGTGTCGGCAGGACTGCATGGCCAGGCAGTGCTTCTTGACTCTCTCTCTCTCTCTCTCTCTCTCTCTCTCTCTCTCTGTTTTTCTCTGCAGGTCCTGGTGGGTGACCAGCTGGCTGCCGTCATGGTGCCCGTCCTCCCTGTGCCAGCTGAAGGAGGCTGAGACAAGGATGCTGCAGTGTGAGTGCTCTCCCTCTAGCCCTCTCGATCCATGTGGCCCTGCTTCATCTGTTGTCTGCCTGCTTTATTAATGAATAGAGTAAAGACAACTTAAGAAGTAAATACATTATTTAAATGGAGAAGGAGGGGAAAATGAATTCACAGAGAAATGCAATATATCCCTTCCCTTCTGTGTGCCCCCTCTCCTCTCTCTCTGTCTCCTCTTTCTCTCTCTGTCTGTCTCTCTCTCTCTTCTGTTTCCCCTCTCTTCTCTCTGCCGTCCCCTCTTTCCCCCAACCCAAAAAGGATTTCTGTCACCGCTCCTCACTTCAGTGGCCTCACTCCCTGCCCGCCGGCCTGTTTCTCCCTGCAGCAATAAGCAGCAAGTTCTCCCAGCAGCACGTCCACATCTCCAACGGCAACAGAATCTGGACGCTGATGTTCAACGTGGGCGCCCGGGACGCCACGCCCGTGGTGCTGCTGCACGGCTTCGGCGGGGGCGTGGGGCTGTGGGCGCTCAACCTGGACGCCCTGTCCCAGCGCCGCCCCGTCTACGCCCTCGACCTGCTGGGCTTCGGGCGGAGCAGCCGGCCGCAGTTCAGCAGCGACGCCTGCGAGGCGGAGCAGCAGTTCGTGGACTCCATCGAGCAGTGGCGGGCCACAGTCGGGCTGGAGGCCATGATTCTGGTCGGGCACAACCTGGGCGGCTACCTGGCGGCCTCTTACTCCCTGAGGTTCCCCTCCAGGTGAGAGGCCCAGGGGGCGCAGCGCGGTGGGAGTGCGGTGTGTGCAGCCTCACTGTGGCACCTCTGTTTTCCTGTGCTGAGCAGCTGCCTCCGATTTTATTTTATTTATCCAGCCCTTTGAGATAGTGCTGTAGTGCTTTGCAGTGTGCATCATAAAAAATGCATTCTGAAAATAAGAACAAAATCTACACTAAATGCTAAAATGATGATACAGAGATGGAAAATATACTAATGATGATGGCAGTTAGAGATCTCAGGAAATTGATAACAAAATAGCGGAAAAGACCGCATTTAAGTTTTATTTTTATATGTTTGTGTTCTGTAGGCAAAGAGAGGAGGCCAGCCTGCAGGGCTGTTGTTGGTTGAGTTCTCAGCTCTTAATAGTAATGGTTCAGGCGGAAACCCGTACCTCTGTTCAAGGAATATTCTCCCTTCGCTTTATAAACATACCCAGTCAGCTGAATTCACATCAGACCTGAGAGAATTTTTTGAGTGCATTACCGTGATGTCAGTAGTATCCTCAGAAATGCTGTTATATCTTTGAAGTGCCACACTAGCCCTCCCCTTAGTGCTATGCTTGTGTTTCAGATGAAACGGATCTGTGTTCTCATTCAGCAGTCTAAGAAATGTTTCTGATGCAGCATCATTCCGTGAAATCAGATGTCACTACAAAGCAGCTTCCTGTCCTGAAATGGTTACGTAAATGCCCCAGATGCCTGTGGGTGCAGCAGGCTCTGAGCCCTGTTTCAGGCCATGTCGGGCACTGTGTCGGCCCCTGTAATATTCCCTGTTTTGCATTCTGAGTCGCGTGTTGCGTTGTGTGTTCTTGAGTCATGGCTTCTGCCTTCTGCTCCACAGGACTACTGTTAAAGCACATCCACACAAATCCAGGTCATCAGATACACAAAGACATGGAATTATTCACCCAGATTAGGCTTGTCATTTTCAGAGGGTAATTATTTATTGAGTTGGTAGTGCTGAAGAGCCTACCTTTGGTGGGTCATTGAATGAGAGTGTGTGTGTGTGTGCATGTACGTATGCTGTAACTGAGTGTGTTCTGGCCCCCTCCGCAGAGTGAAGCACCTGATTTTGGTGGAGCCGTGGGGGTTCCCTGAGCGCCCTGACACTGGTGATCAGGACCGACCAATCCCGGTGTGGATCAAAGCCCTGGGGGCCATGCTGAGCCCCTTCAACCCACTGGCAGGACTGAGACTGGCAGGCCCACTGGGTAAGAGCCCCCCCTGTAGAACAGGAGGACAAATGACAGAGGTAGTGACCTGGCATTTGAACAACCTGCGCTCGCTCTCTCTCTCTCTCTCTGTCTCTCTCTCTCTCTCCCTCCCTCCCTCCCTCTCTCTCTGTCGACTCATAGGCCCTATGCTGGTCCAAACACTCAGACCAGACTTCAAGAAGAAATTCTCCTCCATGTTTAATGACAACACCGTCACTGAGTACATCTACCACCTGAATGTTCAGACACCAAGGCAAGTCACTCTCTCATGATCAGTTTGTATTCATGCCAGTAATCAAGAAGACCTTGGGACCATGTGTCAACGGTCAACAGCTCATCAATGCAGCTCTTTTCATGTGAAGAAGCATGCTTTTGGAGCATTGCAACAGTGAGATGTAGCATGTGCACAAAAATAGCAGTTGGATTGTGGTAGGGATTCCTTTTTTCAATACAGTCACAAAAATAACACTGTTATTCCTACAAAATGACCAGCTTGCCTAAATATAGCTACCAGAATATGAAAATTGGAAATAAATTAGTCTGAGAAACAAAGATACTTGGGATATCCTGTGATTTCATTACCATTGTACAAAGTCTGTTTTGGCAATGTGGTCAGTTGCACACAACGTCCTGGTGATCAGTAAGGGCTGTGGTCATTAGGTGGTCAGCTTGACGAAACTGCTTGGAATCTGTCCCCTCTGTTTTTGAGATTCTAAGCTTCTGTTTATCTTTAAATCCTCACTGGAGGTTTTCATACACAGACGGGGTCGTAACATTGTAGATAAGTAACTGTCTGAAGAAAATGCTACTGCATTGTATAGACACCCCTCAGTGTGTATGATGTGTGAAGACATGTACTCACTGTATGTAGAGACACATTCACAGTACATAATGGCATATAAATGAAGACCTCCAGGCTGGAGTGATCTCCAATTGTTCTGAACTGCCTGCTCTCTGCACACGCCTGTGTGTGGCACACTGGTGAAACACGCGTCTATGAAAGGCGTGCCTGTGTTTGTTGTGTTGCAGTGGAGAAACGGCCTTTAAGAACATGACCATTCCGTACGGCTGGGCGAGGCGTCCAATGCTGCAGAGGGTGGGTCTGATCCAGCAGGATGTGCCCATCAGCGTGGTGTACGGGTCGCGCTCCAGCATCGACGGCAACTCCGGGGCCGCCATCAAAGAGCTGAGGCCCAACTCGCACGTGGAGATCGTGGTAAGCGTTTCCTGCACCTCGTCCACATTATGCGTTTACATTTACATCTACATTTATTCATTTGGTAGATGCTTTTATCCAAAGCGAATTACAAGTGAGGCAGAGTACAACACAAGCAAAAAGCCATATAATGAGTCAACAATATTAGAAGCTGCATGACCAGATTTCAGTAGTTGGCCAGATGTGATACAAGGTAACTGTTAGAGATACGAGTGCATTAAACCATTTGATCTGTTTTTTTTTTTTTTTAAACTAAAGGAAGACAAAATTTCCTAAACAATTATGCTTTTCCTGTGTGGTCTCACTAACTGATACCCAGCAGTCCTGTACTGTATGTAGTACCTTCAAACAGGCTTTTGCCAACCTCTCCTGTGTTTTATGACCACCCTTCCCAGCAGCCTCTCTTACCAGCCGCCTCTCCTCTCCCAGGTGATCCGTGGGGCCGGGCACTATGTGTACGCTGACCAGCCGGAGGACTTTAACCAGCAAATCCTGCAGATCTGTGACCAAGTGGACTGATGCCACCCCCACTGCCACCAAGCAAGTGTCACTCGCAGGATCGACACCTGCTCAGCTCCGCGCCCCCGCCCGTCCCGCAGGGGGCCGAGGGGTCAGTGCCTTTTTTGAAAGAAGCATCATTTCTACCTGTATTCCATTACATCACCACCAGGGCAGGTGGGAGTGGCTTATAGGGGTGTACTGTTTTACACTGGAAAGATAAGTAGTGCCATGTCTGTCTGACCGATAATTGGATTTTCTTTTTGAAACATCCAGTGTATTATCTGAAAAACATTACTTGTCGTATTGATTTGTAGACCGGTGCAGATATGATCATACGACAACTGTGAATCTCTTTCTTTGATACAAATCCATTTTATTTTGTTTGTTGAATGTATCTTCATTTGATGTTATTCACATGATTTTTCTTTTGAAAAGAAATATATAAGAAGTATACAACTATTGTCTTCACAACATATCCAGGACCATACTGTGTTATTCAGTGAGAGTTTATAAATATTTATTTGAGAAATACTTTTATTCTTTTGAAATATTCACCTCTTTAGGAGTCAATGCAATTCAATTCTGTCATCAGGCTGAGAAGACATCCTCTGAATTATGGGATTGAACCCATAGTAAAAGCTATGGATCAACATATATTTTGTAATGATATATTTTACATTGATATATAATGGTTCTTCTGTATCCGTATGTTAGTGTGCCACTTTTGTATGTCACTAACTACATGTCCATGCTGAAATGGAATTTTTAGGATCAGTTTTACTGTGGTTTAGGGATACTGAACTGTACATTTGTGTACATCTTTGATTTCCATAATTGTCATGACACAGATGACAGATTGGGCTGCCTGAGGCAGTAGTGCATCCTAATTTTGTGTTGATACATGCAAATGCTGGTGTAATGATTCAGTTGTTTTTCATTAATCAGCAGCATGACTCTTTATGATTGACCTAACCAGTGTTGGCCTCTTAACAGTGCTGTAATGTGTGCTTGCAGACCTGAAAAGCAGCAAGTATGCTTATGTGCAGGTGATGTCCTGTTGCACAGGGGGCTGGGCATGGCCTGGAAGCAAAAACAAGACCAGAAACATTGATTTCTGAACACAACAACATTTTACTTGGTTTTGACTGAGATCACATAATTTTGTCCTATGTAAAATCTCTGTGAGGCTGGAAAGGAATAGTATTACTATGGAATTGTACACTATGGAATAGTAAGATGAGGGGTTGTTGTTGTAGGTGCTAATGGTGAAGGTTTACTTGAAAGAAAGTTAATTATTCATAATATCTTATAACGTTATACGTTACACTTTACTCATATAATTATGTTATGTGAATAACATTAGTTCAGCAACCATGTAACTGATGATGATGTATAAGGTGCAGATAGGTGTTATCTGCCTTGCTGGTGGTGTATGTTTTTGCTGTGAGCAGGTGTCTGTAGTGCAGGGTCAGAAAGCATTTCACCAACATCAGTTCTTCAGATTTTAGCTTTGTTTTTATTCTGTTTAACTCTACCTCATACATATCAGCTGTCACTGTGAAGAATATGAGTATCGGACGCTGAAAGTGCTCAAAGTTCAGAGGGAGACGAGGAGGAGGAAGTGCGCGGTTAGCCATATCAGTTCAACACAGACTCGGGCCTCTCTGGAGACCGGGAGCCGTGGTGAAACAGAGACGTTCAGACGCTGAACTGCAGAAATATTTTCTGCAGTTCTGCAGTGCCTGGCATGTTACTTATTTGACATAAGCCTCCAGCCCTTTTTGTCAGGAGAGGAATAAAAGCTGCTGTTGTTTTGTGAGTGTTTGTTTAATGCTCATCAGCACGCTGCGGAGCCCCAGGCTGTCAGCTGAGTGGGATAACGCACAGCTCGGTCTCACTGCCCCGCCGCCCTGGGTAAGACGCTGCTCTGTCACTTCATGCCACTCAGCTTTGTGAGCCGCCCGGGTACGGGGCTGCGTTCGTGACCTCCTGTATCCCACAATCCTGCTGTTCTGTGTGACAGCAGACAAGGGTGTTACTGTTCATCTGTCCCAACTCTGTGAGTGTACATGACCTGTAAATAAATAGAGTATTTAAGCTTTCTAAATCGTTGCGTTTTGTTGTTATTTTGCAAAAAGACATAATGCGAAGTTGTAACCATCAATGTTAGGGCTGTGTTATTATGTAGTGTGAATACATGAATGCATTTGCTTGCTTGAGTGTGTGTATGTGAATGTGTGTATGCACAAGCGTGTGTGCGTGCCTGCATTTGTGTGTGGAGGTCTTTCTCTGATACTGACTTCGATAATACATTGGAAAAAATGGATGGTAGACAATTAAAATGTTTGCACATTGTTTGTCAGATATTTACTGTCAGTACTGAATCTTATCGGGCTCCCTCCCCTCCAACTCTTTAGTGGGTTATCATACTGACCTAGTGTATCATGGGAAAAATACAAACAGCCTGATGTGTGGACCATTCCCAAAGATAAAGCCCAGAACTGATCTGCTTCTGAGCTGGGGAGGAAATGAGATGGCACGTGAGCACTGTCAACTCATCCAAGGGTCAAAGTTCACCCAGATGAGGTGCTGTTGGGTAATCTGGAGCCAGAGGAGAGGGCAAGTCACGCACACAGGGATTTCTCTCTCTCCTCAAATGGAGCAAAGTTGAACTGTTGGTCAATCCTCCTTTCAAGACTTCTGACAGTTACTCAAGCTTCTCCAGCTGTCCCTCAGCATTGTGGGAGTGGCTGCCCTTATTGACCTGGATTGAGTGTCAAGGAGATGACCAATCAGGGTAAAGGGCAGTCTCCATATTAGATTTTTGATTTTCCTAATGCTAGTGTTTACGCCTTTAACTGAGCTTGTCGAGGTCTAGATTTTAGCTATATTTGCTGATGTTTTCAAATTGTGCCATCTTAAAATGGAAGAAAATATTGCTTAATGTTTTAGATATTGGTCCAAAATGGATTTTGGTTTGTCTAAAAACTCAAATTCAAAGGAGAATTCTTCGCTAACCTCACCTTTGTGGGTCTTGGTAACTGTTACTTGTACTTTCAGTCATCATCCACTAGAGGGCAATCACATGCATAGAATGTCTCAATGGGTCTTCTGTCCTTAGTTTACCGTGGTCAAAGTCACCCTGATTACTGACAGTAATTGTGGTAAAAAATGCTGGAAAATGGACTCCTAGTTTCAGTCAAGAGCAAGAAATAAGTATGCACATGTATATACATACATATATACATTCTTTGTCTGATGGAGATTTATCTTCACAGAGATCTCTCTATATACAATGCTGATTATTGGTAGTAAAATGGTAATAAAATTTGAAATGACATTTAAAAAATGGAGCATGTGTCTCCTCCTCTTCAGTAGTCTGGGACATCATTTTTGCTGCACTTAATTGATCACTCCATTACAGAACTATTAAGACACTGAGAGCTTTAATCTATCGCTTGCCAACAGCAGTGAGTTACGATATGATGCCCATATTGGCATGCGGTTGGTATTGTGATACATCAAGACTAAGTGCATGATCAATAACTGCAGACACAACTTTTTTTTCACCCCATTTTACCTTTTAACAATCTTTCATAACTATTGTGCCGTATTCCCCCACACCCCTAGGACATGCACACTGCAATGACTGCACAGCTCGGAGCATGCACCGCATGTCCCCAAGTTCTAGCAGTGTAGCATGTTTTCATTACAGCTGAACAGTTGTATCTGTCATGAGAATGCAGCCCCCGTGCACACAAGCACGTCAAATTGCGTGGAGCTCCGTGGCACTCGGCTACAAAAGAGCAAAAAAAGGGACCAAACCCGCGCGTGACCCGGTTCTGCTCGGTGTCTCGGTGTCTGAAGTCTCCTCAGACCTCTGGGCAGGCAGAGTTCTGTGGGGTTGCTAGGATACCAGTCTGGCTCCTGCATTAGATCTAATTTATAAAATGCGGCCACCTCTCCCTCTGCAGATCTCTTGCTGCACAGGGTTCACGAGCTGAAAGGGAGATATAGACACAGGGGAACACAGAGAGACACAGGGGGAGCCCAGACGGGCACTGCAGCACAGGACACTGCTACCACAGGGCCTGTGATTACAGCTCAGTTACACCACAGCCTCCGCCGTAAGAGGCCATATTATTCCATGTAAAGAGTGCATTACAGTGCATGTATATGTATTTTCAGTTGGATTTTTATTGCTTATTGAATTTTTACACTACAGATACTAGTTACACTGAATTTCTTGCCATAAAGATTTCTATCTGTGCTCTATTCAGTTAGATTTTTTATAGTTAAAAGTAATATATTTAATAAATAGTAGGATATATAATAATTTATTAAAATGAGCTAAGTTCGCCTCTGGCCTTATACAGATACGGGAAGAGAATAACATGCAGTTTCTTTATGGACAGAATACAACAGAAGACCTGATGTGTTACTTACCGTTTAGCCATTCATAACTGCTACAAATCTGTGCAAAAACTCTACAATGTGTGACTGCATTTCTGGCTGGAGAATTTCTGTGTCAGAGGCCCAGAGAGAGGACTGCAGAGCAGCATCTACAAACTCGCCATCCCTCTGATGCGCAGCATCACCTGTGTTTATTTCTCCCTGCATTGAAATGTGGTTCACGTCGTCGTGTTCACTGCAGCTTGGAACAGGTCTGAAACTGCACGAGACAGGCTGCGAAAGTCATTGAATGAAGAAAACAAAATTAAATTAAATTTAAATAAAGCTTAAATAAGAATTAATTTAAAATGTATTGAATTGTTGGGTTCACAGACCTTGATGTTTCAGAGAGTGAGGATAATTTTTTTTTTTTCCCTTCAGAGAAATGCATATAATAAACATATGCGGAACACAAAGTTACAGTACAAAACAACAGATTAATTGAAAGAATGATTAAACACAAAATTAAGTGGAAGTGAGGACAGGATTTAAAAACTGGGTACACATAACAGTGAGAGTGACAAACTACAGTAAGGGGAGGTGTGTGGTGCAATTCAACTATGTAGTAAATGGTAGTAAAAAAAAAGAAACAATATCCAATTAGTGAAAGAAAAAATTGTATTGGTTTAACTGCAGGATCTGTGTGCCAATAATTTAAAAAATTGTTTTACAGAGGACAATATCACAGGGCATGAATCTGGCTATGTGTTATGCCACTGTCATAATATGTATAGGTGCATATCTGCTAATTCTTTAAAAAACATTTTAATGTGTTCTATGTTCTATAAGCTGAATTTTGGCACTGTGGGACACTGAATATTAACAACGTTCTGGTAAGGATGGTCTTTGCTAGATTGGATATATTTTCCCATTCACTGTTAGTAGAGACAGGGTATTATCTTTACAGGATAAATATATTTTTTAAAATAGTCTTTTGTTGTTTGTAATGAACTTTAATTGTACTCCCAGAGGAATGGGTTGTAAAATGGAAGATGAATTTGTTTGTTTTTTTAATATGGCATTCAGTTTGGAATTTTCCCTGTAGGTTGTCAAAAGCAGTCATCATAAAAATGTGCAATCAGTGCGTAATATGTTTGTGCTGTCAAGACTGGACATCTGCCAATATGTCTTATGGAATTGTACTGCATATCCATCACTTCCTGAGTCTTTGTTATAATCCATGGTGAATAATATTTCCTTGAGCTCTTCACATGTGTGGTGTTCAGGCTGTTAGCTTGCAGTCCCATTAATTTAGGGAGAGTTATACTGTTTTGAAAATTATCAATGACCTCCCTGTTGTTCTCATTATCTAGTGTATTGATTTTTTCAAAATAATGTGAATGCATTATTTATGTCTTTCTGATCATATAGTATATCTCCTCTATTGTCTAAATTCCTCTGCCTGTCTTAAACAAAATGAATTGTGTTTATTTTGAGAAGTTGTGATGTTGGGCTTGTATTTGGTTTTTAATAATGTATTATAGATTTATTCTGCTAAAGACTGTGACAGAATGAGCACAAAACTTTTAATGTCATTTTTAAGCGTTTTTCTTATTAATGCTCTTTTTTATGCAACAAATATGAAATGATATGACCTCTGATAACAGCTTCTGCAATCTCCCAGAGTGATATTGCTGAGCTGTTTACACGCTCATTGAGTCCCAGGAAAGATGCCTTCTCTTTGGAAATGCAGAAATTGAATTCTTAATAGAGACACATTAAAACATCATCTCAACTGTTAGCACCCTGGGACTGTCAATAGTTGTAAATCAACAGGTGTGTTATTGGAAAAAAGCAGTTATGTGAATATTGGCGTAAATTATCTGAGGGGAGCCTGGAATTATTTAACAAGAAGTAGCTGATCCAAGAGAATGATTTAAAATATGGAGGGAAATATGAGTATTTTCTAACTGGGGGATTTTGTATGCATTGTATATGTTCCAATCCTTTTATGTGTTGTGTTAGCAGTTCATGAGATTGAAATGATTTCCATTTCACCAGTTAGAAAACAAAAACTTTATGGGTTAAGTATGGTATTATAGTCTCCACCAGTAATCACTGCAGAGTGGAATTTATGAAAATGCAAGACTAGAAAAATACTATTTTACTGTGTACATGGGGTGTGTTTTTTCTGATGAGGAAGGATACCCCTGTTTTGGAATGTTATGTTGTACAGTAGTCATACTTAAGAGGTTCAGTGAAGTCATTAACGGGGTTGCGACACAGGAGGAAAATGTCACACATTGATATATAAAATAGGATGGGGAGTAAACATGAAGGTGAACACACAGACAGACAGTAATGAAACGACATAGGACATAAATAGTAGCAATTAGAGGTCAGCTCTGTTTTCAGAATCTGAGACTTAAGATTCAGTTTTGATTTGCGTTATTCATTTTAACCCCAGTGTTAAGTTCTGGGGTGTTGTGTTAGCCCATGTGACATGTAGTCAGGCCCCATGGATAGATATGATGACGCTAGCCAACCCACCAGCCAACCACCAGCACTTCCTCACCTGCCTTGATAAACTAATTGGTGTGACATGCAGAGATGATGTCATCCTGTCATGCCGTTCATGTAACTCTGATGCCCTCTGGGAAATGTAGTCATCATGATGTCATAGGGGGTGACAGCCTAGTGGAATGATCTCAGAGGCATGGTGACACTTGAACTCAGTAGGTGTTTCAGTGTCACTCCCGGTGTTTTCCGCTACAGATTAGAAAAGGTGTAAAAAGAGAAAGCATATGTTTTACTCCAGAGTGCAAGGATCTGTCTGGTAATGATTTGCTCTGTCTGACACACTTGTCAAGGACAACACTACATACACGTACACACACATACAAGTGCACATGAGTGCACTCTCTCTCTCTGCCTCTCTCTCTCTCATACATACATACACGCACACACAAACACGCGCTGTTTCTCGCTCTTTTACACACACACACACACACACACACAGACATCCTGTCTTGAGACTCTCTCCGCCCTCCCGTCTGTCTCTGTATAATTCTCATTCCCAGCATAGTCAGAGAGAGATGCCAGGCTGATTAATCGATCATAGTTCTTATTGGCTTCAGCTCTTCAGCTCTGACTTTGTGTCAGCCACTTTCTGTCTACTGAGGCTGTCATCTCCCCTGTCAAAAAGCTGTTGAACGTTTATCGACATGTTCGTGTACATTTTTATTTATATTTTGTCAATAAAATGCAACTATCACAACAATACCAGTGGTTGCTGCACGATTCCAATGTTTATAATATACACCATTTTAAAGGTCTTTTGGGGTGGTATGATTATTGTTATTGCTAAAGCTTGCCTCTATCGGTATAGAAACACAACTGAAACTAAGTAGAGCATAGATGATGCATTCTATATGCACCAGCCTCTTTATAGCAGGATATATACCTGTGAGCAAAAGGGAAATTCAGAATTCTGAGTGTGGGATGCTCACAAAGTAGGTATGGTGGAAACCAGTCAGTGATGATCAGTAAGAGAGATGGTGAATCGGCGTGTCCATGGAAACACTATGAAAGAGTGAAAGAGCCAGGTCCTGTTAAGGCTGCCGCTGTCACATAAGGCTGTTCCACCCGAAAGCCCCGACGGGCCGATGCCTCAGTGACGGTTTCGCCTCTCGACAGGTGTTCCGCATGGGAAGAGAGAAATATGTCCACCAGGTAGCTTGTGTCTCGTGTTAAGGGTTCTGGCGCTGACACAGAAACTCAGAGAACTGAGGTTATGCTTGAGTAATGACATCGCAGCACCGTGTTTCAGGCTGAAAACCCATGAACTGTGGTCGCAGATGAACCTCCAGAGTGAAGCTCCAGCTGTGCGTGTCTCAAATTTCCACTGAGACTGGGACCAAGCAGGTCTCTGCTTTTTCCACACGGTGCCGTGATAATGGACCCAGTTCTGCCCATTAGCACACAAAGTGTCTGAGTGGGACTGTGGGAAACACATGCCTGTAGCCATGGTGATGGGAAAACATTGGGCTTCACATGGGAGAGGGAAACTACAAGAGGCAGACACACATGCGGGACCTGAGAGACAGAGAGAGACTGACTTTCAAAATACCTAAGCAGCTATAAAAAACAGCAACATTAATTTGAAAGAGAGAGACTAAAGCTGTTTGTACTTGAAAATCACTGGCTACCTAGGACATGAATAGTATAGCGAGCCTGAGAGTGTGATTGGGGAGAGTCAACCTTTTGGGACGATCTCCAGACCTCCACGCAGGCCCAGCCTGGGTTTGAGGAGTGGGCTAAATTCTGTTTAATAGAACACCTACTTGTCTTGTTCTGGAAGGCAGAACCTCACAGAAATTAGGGGAGATTTTGAAGCTCTGCGCATCCATCTATGGCGTAATTAAAAAGATTGGATCTGTTAATTAATGGATCTGCGGTTCTGAGCGGCTCTAAAAAGGGGGCGAGAGTGATGTGTGTTAGGGAGATTGCTCTGTGTGTGTGTGTGTGTGTGTGTGTGTGTGTGTGTGTGTGTGTGTGTGTGTGGGTTGGGGAGGCCCAGACACAGTGTTCTGTGGGCTCTCAGCAGAATCTGAGAGAATAGTTCCTCACGGTTTGTTCTGTTTTTAACACAGGTGAACATCCTGGCATGCCCTTATTTAATAACCTTGCCGTCTACTGAGGAGAGAAGACGACGCTTTTGAGTTCCCATAAAGTGTATATATTTATAAAATTTATTTGTGTGTCAGGTGCTTGTATCAAGAGAGAGAAATAGAGGATACACTGTCAGATACAAAGAGCAACATATACTTCAGAATTATCTGTGGATACTGAGAAAGAACCTACATGGAGCCATCCTGCCCAATTATAGCATAAATCATTAAGTGTAACTAATGTAAATTATGAAGTTAATCGAGCTGTTGACTATCAAGTAAAGAAAAACAAATGCAGATCACAGTGTTTCATACCTCAGTTCAATGGACAGATTAGGGCAGATCCAAGTCAGATGAACTTACATTTCATTTAAAAATCACACGAGATAATACCTTCACAAGAAAAATATGCAGATTAATTGCAGTTAATTTCTGTAAAACAAGATAATACTAATTACAAGAATGTTCATTCGGTTCTGGGGCATCAATTTCTAAAGCCTTCACATTACTGCCACTGTCTCAACACCGCGATTTATGACCCAGTCTTGTGAACGTAATGCAGCATGCAAATGCTGCCATTTTTCCCACAATGCTGTGCTCTACCGTCAGTACTAATCCATCGAAGCGGTACAGGAGTTTAGGGTGTAACCTCACCCTAATCAGGGTAATAGGAAATCAAGCTATGATCAGTGGAGCGTTTTCACTCCCTACAATGAAAAAACACTTTCTACAGAAACAGCAGCATTGGTGCTGTCTCCCGCTGCCTACTGCCCCCTCTTGGATGGGATGCACTGCCTGGGTGACAACAGGTAGGAGAGATTGCAGACAGAGATTAATTACATCTCAACCCTAGCGCTGCTCTCACTGTGACTGTTGACTCCACAAAATCAGACAGCTCTCTGCTGCTGATTAACCCCCCACCCCCCCCACCACACACACACACACACACACACACACACACACACACACACACACACACACACACACACACACACACACACACACACCCCATACACACACACACACACACTCCTACCCACATCCCAAGTTTCTGCTGCCTGGCACGCGTGCTCACCCTCACCCATAAATGCATTACAGTGTGTTCCTGCCAGCCCTGCACTAATACGACTAATGCTTCCCCTGGAGCTGCATTAACCCCGGATGTGAGACTGATTTAGAGCAAAGAGCTAGCCCCACCCCATCGCTGTGCATGGTCCAGCTTCCTGTCTCCAACCCACAGGGTTCTCTCTTAAACACAATTAAAGTGCTTCAAAGAGCATTTTCAGGAACAGGGCGAGGCTCGTGAGGGAGAATGGGCGGAACCTTGCCCTGCCTGAGACCCTGGTTCTGCCCAACAGTAGCACAGATATGGGTATCTCATCTGTTCTGTCCAATAGGAGAGCAGAATAGACACCTTGCTGATTGTGTGGGATGACGATATTTAAAAAAGAAGCAACCAAAAGATGACCCTAATGGAAATGTACAGACAGGAGACAGATAGAAGGGAATTATACATGAGTAAAGGAGAACTGTAACTGATGAATAGGGAGTAACATTATGTGCTGTTCACTGTGAAAGCAAAATGGTGAAATAAATAGTTACTGGCATCTGCAAAACATTGGACAGCATTGTTGTGTTCATTTCTAAAATGGGGTGAATCAAGCTCACCCAGATCCAACTTGGCCTAGCTACTCTAAGATAAATAGTAATGTGTGTGTCTTTGTGTTTGAGCGTGTGTTTGGGGAGAGGGGGGTGGTTAAAGGATGCCTGCCTCCCTACAACAGCTTCATTCACAAGGTGCAAAATAATTACTGTAATATTTCATCACAGCACTATAATAGTAATGCAGATCAAAGGGAGAGGAGAAAGTGAGAGATTCCCCAGGAAATACTCAATGTATGTGTGTAGAAATTCTAATCCCTTTAACCATGAAAAAGACAAACAGCCTGAATTTACTCAGGCTTGCCTCCTTCACCGAAATAGCAGTGCTGTTACTGCACAGCCAATTGCTGTTCTCTGATGACAAGGTGGTTCTGGTGACCCATCTGAAATAGGGACTCCAGCACCATGGGGATTATGGGATTGTGTTCATCAGATCCATGGATGAAGGAATGTTTCACTGGTGGAGGTTTCCTTGCTGTAGGGCTGTGTGGCTGTGCACAAGGAGAGTAGTGCCAGGTGCACTGTGGGTAAAAGCCTCTCTCTTGTTCAGGGCTAATGACATCAGGAGAAAATCTGATTTATGGAAATGTCACTGGGCCACAGACGCGGCTGACCCGTGGAGAGAGCTGTCTGAAGGTGCCACCGCAAAATAACAGTCGCTTTGTCTGACATTTAAGACCAAACCTGATGCAGATGCTCAGATTCTCTTTATGTAAGACTTGCTGTCCACACACACACACACGCGCGCGTGCACACACACCACACGACACCAAGTGCTTCACCCTCCTTTTCCATCAAATCTAAAGCCACTGCAAGAGCAGGATTTCAGAGCAATGGGAGCAGGGTTCCAGTACACTGAGGGCAGGACTTTAGAGCCAGTGATGGAGGAGTTCAGAGCCACAAGAGTCACAGGTGAAGGGCTTCAAAGCCACATGATATGTGCAGCAAACCCGTGAAGTTGGTTTGCTGCACATATCATGTGGCTCATCAGCAATCTGATTTCTGAATGCAATATGAGTGCTGGACCTTTAACAGAGAAAGCAACTGGAACTTGCAGAGTATTTAAGTATGATGTTCAATACAATAACACATTGGCAAGTCCTCATGGCAAGTTCAAGATTGTGTTTCAACTCACAGAGTCAAGTAAATTTGCTTTATTTGCTAGGATAACCTGTTATCAATGATTTACCAATGCTTGCCTGATAAATCTGATAAGGTTGAAGGCAGTAGTAAATGTAAGGTACAATTATTATTATCCTGCATGGGTAATAATAGTTATTACAATTTATGACAAGCTTGTGACGGTGGATAATAATTAACATGACAATCATTCTATTTTACCTCACATTTGTTAATAAATGTTTAATAATGTGTCTATTGATGTTTTATTAATTCCAAAGAACCATCACTATTGATGCATCATATGTTTTTAGAGAAATGCACTACATAGATTTTGAATATTCTTTTGCTGTCAAGTGTGAGAACTATAATTGATCATTCAAGGCTGACAGTGATATGCTCAAGTGACTTTGACTATTGCATAGAAAATATATCACCTTATCAGTCAGAGAGGCGATGAGGTGATTTAATCAGTTGAGTGTCAAACCTTGGTAAAATCGAGGCAGAAAAACAGAAAGGAACCGATATGACCTCATATATAAAAACTGGTCTTTTGACTTCTTACTCTGCAAAGGTAATGCACACCGGCTAATTTATGTGGTTAAATATTCATTTATTCAGGCAAGCCTCTGTGTGCATTTACACCTACACAATGCTTGAGACAGCCAGACAGTTTGTTTTTCCCCAGGGAAAGGGAAACTAAAGCACTAGAATTTAAATCTAAGATAACAGAATTAAGGAGATTTTTTTACCCTCTGAGACAATCGTGATTGAATGCAATACTGATTCTGTAGCAGAGTTTTAATGAACACAGGACACACTGCAAAATGTATCCTGGGTTATGTAGAGGGATCAGCAAACATCATTACTGCTTTCATCTTTCTGCTTGGTCAGCAAAAGCCTTCTAAATAACAGGCGATGGCAGCTATTCATTTTGGAATATGTTCCAGTTTATATTTTTGGAGAGCTTATTATGTTGGCTAAACCACAAGTATATCTTTTAAAAATGATGATCATTTACTTTACAGCAAAAACTTTAAGCATATGTATAGGATTCAAAATTCTTTTGTTATTTGGAATATCATGAATGTCCTTGTAAATGGTCAGAGTATCCTACATTAAATAATAAATAAAGATAAAAACACACACACACACACACACCGAAAACACATAGAGTATTCCTCACAATACTGCTGTCATATTTTCTCTGTATTCTGGATGGTTTCAAGAGTGCAGGAAAATTCATTGTAGGCCCTTCATATGCATTAAATATATTTGCTTTTTTCTTTTTCTTTCTTTCCTTTCCTATGTTACTGAGGCAATACATGTATGATGGCATGTGAAATCAATTCAATTCAAACATCATCAAATTTATTTAACCACTGTGAATTACTATGAATGAACAAAGTACATCTAAGTGTGCTCATATATACTTTAGTAATAATACTACAGTGCATATAATAGTATTATTAGGGTTGTGTATAGACATGATCAATGCAAACTCATCCCAATAAATGTTCAAAATGAAATGTTATTTTAAACAAATATCATGAGCACACAGAAAAAATACTGTAGACACTATGGTTACAGTAACAAAAGAGAATGGAACATGGAAAATAAATATAGATCATGTTTTATGTTTTCTAATAAGAATGTTTTCTTTCTCTTTGAAATCACCCCATTTTTATTACAGTAGATGTAAAAACAGCAAGTAAGTGATTTTTTATAGTGAAAAAGTATTCACACAGAAAGCCTGCCACATTGTTTTCCCTTTGCTAACATTCTTGACTTTTTCTGCCTCTGCAATTAATTGAATTTCCATTGTCTTTTACTGGTTTAGTATTCCATAGATACAGATTGATATGGCTCTTGAATGTCAACGACAAGGATTTTATGCTAAAAATAGCACGCTGCTCCTGGATAAATATAGCAAGAAATTAAATCAGAACCAACAGAAAGGAAACAGACACCAGGAAACTGCCTTTATGTTCTCCATTTTAAAGATACACTGTTCATGCTGCCAAAGAGTTCCAACGACCTGGTTCTGTCACTTCACTGGTCCTTAATCCTAGTTCTAAAAAAATGCATCAATCTGAAAATTCTACTCCCCAATATTAAATTATCAATCCATCCAATCTGAGCTGACATGCCTCTTTTTTGCGAGGAAGTGCCACAGACCATTTGCTAGGATGCTGAGGTCAAAACATAACTGGGTTACATACAGATTACACAAAAATGAATCCAATTTCAATTATAATCTTGACCGAGGCCAAATGAGTAGATCCTGAGTAAACTGTGGCTTCATCTGACTCCATGTTAATTTGACTGGTCAGATCCTACTGGAAGTAATGAGGTGCAGGCAAGTGAGGATAAATCTCTGAGCTCTGCAGTGAACAGGCAGAGGGACAGCTACAAGGAAAACCTACATTAGCATATCTATTTATAAATGTATAGGTGCAAACATGTTCATACATAATACTAGACCTCACTACTCAGTGGACTCTCTTATAAAGCCTATGACCTTGCCAAATGTAAACGTTTATATTACATCTACATTTATTCATTTGGCAGATGTTTTCATCCAAAGTGACTTACAAGTAAGACAGAGTAAAATATAAGCAAAAAGTCATATAAGGATTCAACAATATTAGGAGTGCTGCAAGACCAAGTTTCAATCATTGACCAGACAAGGTACAAGCTAGTTGGTAGAGGTATGAGTGCATGAAACCACCATCAAGAGACAACGGCAGAGAAGGTTCTGAATAGTGATTTTGTGCTGCGATGTGACAGGACCACCAGACACCAGCAGCAGAGTGTAGTGGTCGGGTAATGGTAAACATGCCTGGCTTTTTCCCTAAATTATTTGTCTGTTTCTTTAACACTTTAAAAACATGAAGCTAAGAATGTGAAGCTACAAGCCAATCATAGCCAAGTTATTGCATTTTATCCAAGACGTGTTCCTACTCAGTGGTTTATCCAAAAATATTAAATAAGATATTATATTTGTCCATGTAGGTCTACTGGAATGTGCATTAGTCAACTTGCCAATTTTGCACTTTCTCCTAGCAAATGCATAATATGCCTTGTTAGCATATCTCTGCCTAGAGACAACTGATTACAGTACTCTGCTACTAAACTATTGTTCTATTTCACCACAGTGAGTCATGACATTGGGCCTTAATCCTGAGGACCAGCTGGAGAAAAACATTAAATTAACTACTACATGGTGATGGGCACAGTTACCTACAATACATCATACTGCATGCCCATTTTTTTCAGTGTCTTCATTCTGCATTTTCTATCATCCTTGTCTGACAGATAGATTTTAACATCACCCTACAGCACAACTACAAGTCCTGAGCTGGACCTTATCACCCTGATCCACCCTCCAGGTGACATATTTTGACATTGTTTCTTCTCAGTTTTACATTAAAATAAGACTGCTAGCTTCAGTTACTCACCGCTAGCTTTGATGGGTTCCTCACTTTCTCACAGATATGTTGCTATTATATCTTGTGTACCATACTCACAACCTTTATTTTTAACCACATTAGTGAGTCTTCTACATTACTGTGTCAACACTAGCTTGCCGATTTACCTGTGTAAAGACTTTGTACGCTGTGTCCTGCCCAGGTAGTTTGGCTGCTTACTTCCATTTTCTGATACAGATTGTTTCATACAATCAACCTCAATGGATGGCTCTGCTTCATTTTGTTGCATTTTTACTGTTGCGCGTATTCTCTTAGCTGATGAAACAGCTTGCGTGCTTTGATTGTAATGTCAAAAAAATGCTTGTTTTGACACGCGCTAGGCTGAGTAGATTGGTTGCTAGGTGCCATTTTGAGCTCACTGGTGACATAATAATTGCAATCATGCAGCCCCAGGGCTACTATGCAGTGTCTTTAATGTTGTCTGTATTTCTTTACTGTGGTGAATAGGTTTTTAGCTGATTAAACAGCATGCCCCTGTGTACTTTCACACAGAGCAGTGCCTGAGAGTTGGTTTCAGGGTTGAGGCACACAACAGGTGAAGTAGCTTGGTTGCTAAGTCCCATTTTAAATCCTTTGCAAGGAATAATAAGTGAACAACACTAACAGGAGCCTCTTTGCTCTAGTAATTTTTGTATCAAAAATCTGATGCTTCCATCTTCCTACCACTGCATCAGGTGGAGTAGCTGGCTAGAGGAGAGCCAGCATGTGGAGAACATACAGCGCTCCTGTTTCGTAAGATAAGAGCATAGCAAACTAGCAATGTCAAATAGAACAAAATTGCGCTTCAGAACATTCTGATAACCTTTCAGTCGTAGCTAGCTAACTCATAATATTTTGTTTAGCTTTCACTGACATTGCTGAGCATGACCTCAAAATATGGACATTTGTATGTTTGTTAATATGTATATGTATTCAATGGTGTGTGTTTACATAAATTGTGTATGTGTGTGTTTGCCGTGTGTGAGTGGGGAAGCAATGTTGCTCCGAGCTCAGTCTCTCAGGTTTGGTTTTCAGTAAAGCTGGCTGCTAGAGCTGTGCCTGGCACAGAGACTGAGTCACCCTGTCAGTGATGCAGAGAGTTACAGTCAGGGAGGCCATGCTGTAACATCTGACTGCACACCCTGTGCATTTTTTTTTTTAAAGAAGAACGTAACTTTTCCTTCCTTCAAATTTATGAATGCATCAGTAAATCCTAAAAGGTAGCATTTTCTTGCCTCATAAAACCATCCTCTCCCTCTGTGTCTCTAAGTTGGCTGCGCACCACAATTAAATGATTAGCAGGGGTGTTCTACAGGAGGTGTGGAGATGTTCTCTTTGAAATGGCCCTCTTAGTAGTTTTCCTTCACTCCTGAAGGCATCTATATTTCCTCGACATATAGAGGAAATACAATTATGCTTGTTTCAGATGTTTTGTAGCACTAACACAATTTGTTTTCTAGAAACAAGTCAACATCTACATATGGTTCAATAATTTGCTGTTTATTTTAATATTAAGATATGTGCAGCTTACACTAGGTGAGCATGGTTTAATAATGATACATGTAATCTTTGTTACATTGTAATAATAAAAATAAATAATAATATAATTTTCATATCACAGTCATTTTTATCACATATAGATAAATGAACTGTGAACTGCCAATGTAGGAAATAAGATCATGCACTTAACATTAGATAAAGTAATTACTTAATCAAACACCTGGGCAAATATTTACAGAGTCATTTTTTTCATGTATTCTTGCTGTATTTTATGTTACCCAGTCTTATTCAGCTATTTTTGATGGATTCTACATTCATTTTACATTGAATCCCTGGCTGTGACTGAAAGTGATCTGAGATTCAGAGTTCTGGCTGAGGTTAAGCACTGATGGATCTTGGACAAGGCTCATAAGAGGAATCTGAACTACAATCCCAACATGAAATACTCTGCAGTTTGTGCAACTCTGCTTGACCATAGAGGAAAAATGCCCCCATTGCATTGTGTGCACTCAGGAGATGCAGACGATTATCCTCCCCATTAAATTCACTGGTTCCACAAAAAAAGTTAGAATGACTTTCATGTCCTGATTTCATTGAAGTCCCCTGTGGGTGCTAGAAGAAGATGTTCTAGAGGACTATTTTTAAAAAGCCCTATGAAATTGATGTAGCCATTAAAGTGCCCTCCATTTTAATTCATACCCCCGACTAAGAACAGAAAACATGCTACAAAGGGAAAAAATGTACATATTGGATCTTTTTTAATAAAAAAAAAACGTTCTACAAAATCTTAAGAGCATTGCACTGAGCAAAGTTAAATTGTTCACAAGTAATGAATATTGATACAGAAAACATGAGGGTCACATTTATTCACACCTTTAAGTAATCTACAAAACAAAACCAACAACATACTGAATAAATAATGGTAACACAGAAGAGCTTCATCAGTCACAAGCATTATCACGGTTAAGGTCAGAGAGCTGGCTGAAGACTGCAGGTAAATGGTTATTGGCCTCCACAAGTTAGAAGGTAGTTACAAATGATTTCATGAATGTCTGAATCTACCACTTTCAACAGCAGTGTCTATCATTAATAAATGCAAGGCTTGTACAGTGGCAACCCTGCCAAGAATAGCATGTATGTCTATTTTGCTATCATGGACTCTGAGACAAATTTTGTAGTTACAAATGTCAAAAATACTATTTGACATTGTCTGCATAAAGGTTCCATTCATGTCTGGTTCACAAGGAAGAAGGCTTTTCTGAAGGCACACCAAAAATAGGTGACTTGAATTTGGTTAACTACATCTGAATGACAACACCTGAATGAAAGAATTTTGGCCAGGTGAAACAAAAAAATTAGCCTTTTAGACATGCTAATCAGCATTGTATCTTACATATAAAAGTTTATGTTGAGGAAAAGACCCATAGCTACTGTGAAATATAGTGTTAGAGTCTATCGTGCTTTGGGTTGTTTGGCACCGACACATCCTGATATCCTGAGTTAGGAGCTCCAACATCTATCTGGACATTTCAGCCAAAAACCTGGTTCCCTCTCTGCCAAGAAGCTCAAACCTTTGCTGAAACACATGGACATTCCAGCATGACAATGACCCAAAGTATTCTTCTTTCTTAGTATGTGTTCTGTTCCTATTTAGTCAGGGAATACATAAATATGGAAGGCAATGTATGTGTCACTGTTCATGACAGGTAGGGCACGCTGTAACATGGCCCCTGTTGGACAATGTCCCACCACTGCAGACACTACTGAAGGAGGCCCTCACCTGCTCTACCATTCATTGGGTATTTACAGACTGCTCCTTTACTGGAGAAACAAGCCTTCTCTTACAAAGGAGTATAATGAGAAAGATGCTGATCCAAACCCTGAGTGAGGCACTACCAATGTACGCTTGAGCTGGGTACTTGGCCTGAACTGATTTAAGCTCTATAAACGGATAATATGCAATAATGTAAGGCCAGAATCAGGGCATCTGCTAAGCACATTAATAATGTAACATAATATTCATGGGTAGACAAAGAGGCTGACTCAATCAATAATATTTTTTAAACAGTATAATTTTGGGGGTGATATTATGGTAATGGGCAATTTATTCCAACACTGCAGGGCAGAAAAAAAGAAGGTAGATGAAGAGAGGAAGAAGAACTGGGTGTGGTTAATAGAGAGATGGAAAGATACTATTCCTACTGAGGCTGTTCGCAAAGCATGAGAGGGAGTTTATGAACAAGAGGTAGATAGAGGTCAAAGAGAGAATATAACTATGAATAAAATAATACAGAAAGTGAAAAATGGAATCACTTCTTCTTTTGTGGTATTTTGTCCACATCTATTTGGCACAATATTCTGCTACTGGTTTTGTTTCATTTGCTCTCATAGTGTATTGTCTGAGATGACTCAATAATGAGGTTTGACTCTGAGTCAGGTCTACAGGGAGCAGTGACCACTGACAGCTGTTGGCTGCACTTGCACTAGTCTTGTCTGGGAATGGAGAAATGTTTCTGGAAGTTGGGGAGGTGGCGGTGGTGGTGGAGGAGGAGGGAGGGGAGTGATCGGGGGGTGAAAATGCTGAATCACCCACATGGTGACAATGAAACCCTGTGCAGAGGTCCTAAGTAGATCTGTGCTGTTTTGCCTCCTGATTTGCACAACGCTTCGGACAAGCTGGAGACCTTGAACTGAAGAAGCCCCCGCTGCTCAAATTCTGGAACCCCTCAGCCTTCCCTTCCCATTCCCAGTAATGTACGTCCTCCTCTTTCCCCCTCTCTGTACCCTAAGCTTCCGATTCTTCCCTTCCTGTGCGTAAGGGTATGTAAGGTAACAGAGGTAGGGCAGCATAGAGAAAAGCTCTGTTCGGCTGCACACTCCTGTTACTCTCTCATATGACCAATCTCTCAGCCAGCGCTGCAGCGGGGGTTGGCTTTAAATAGCGAGGCTTTCAGAATGCCTCGTCTGCGTCCTCCACAAGAGTGTGATGGAGAGTGAGGGGACCCAGACGGGGGCGCTAAGGTGGGGACAGTCACAGTGCGTGGGCAGACCTGCATTACAGCCGTCTGGGCTCTAGCAGAGAGCTTTTAGCAACAAAGAGCACTCCTCTACCGGCGCAGTTAGATAATTCATGATCTGTGGGTAAAAATTGACCTCTTATCATATAAGCTGTTTTTTAATGAAATTGTTGGGAACTGGAACAATGTTGTAGCGTACCTTTTCAAAAACAGGGATTATACGAGGGCATAAGCCAGCCTTAGGAATAAGACAGAACCGATCACACTTGTCCACAACAGGACACAGTGGTGATGTCAGGGAACGGATTCCCTCTCAATAGAATGATTTCATCAAATGCTTTCAGTAATAGAGCGTGAGGTGATATCAGCTGACTCCTCATATGAAGAAGTCATAACCCCTGACTGCACGCGTGCGTGCGTGCGCGCACACACACACACACACACACACACACACACACACATGCACACACACATACAAACGTGCCCTTAGTTTTAGTATTTAATCTTCATACAGTGTAATACTAGAATGACAAAATTAATTTCTCTAAGTCACATTGTCTATAATAGTAATAGTAATAATAATAGTAATTTATTTCGGTCCTTGTTAACAATTATAAAAAATGGATGCACATAGAAATAAATAACAATAAGGCATTAAATTAAAAGGGAAAACAAAAAACAAAACAAAAAAACTAAGAATATTGACCGAAAAGGTGTAGGCTGAAGCTGTAGCTTATTATACCTACCCTTTTTACGTAATATATTCTAATAGGCAACCCTTTCTTACTAGGTTTAGGCTATACAAAGACAAAACAAAACAGAAGCAAAAACAAAAGTTCCAAATGTTTCATATACAATAGTGATCATACCTCAGTTATGTATTTGTTTACCACCTTATTTTTAAACATTTTTTTAAATTTGCAAAGTGAACTACACATTCTTAATTCCTTGTCACAACTATTCCACAAGTTTACCCCTTTGACAGATATACATCTGTTTTTTATATTTGTCCTTACCTTTTTTTTTTTAACATACATATTCCCCTAAGCTCATACTGGCTCTCTGATTTGAAACAACCTCTGAATACAGTTAGGAAGTAAATTGTTTTGTGCTTTGTACATTATCTGTGCAGTTTTAAGATCAACTAGATTACAAAATTTTAAAGTATGTAAGTTAATGAATAATGCGTTGGTTGGTTCATAATAATTCGATCGACTTACAATTCTTATGGGTCTCTTCTGTAGCATGTAAATTGGATTAGTGTTGGTTTTATAGGTGTTTCCTCATATCTCCACACAGTAGGTAATGTATTGTCTAAAATCTGTTCATCATTTGAACCATTATTTTCATTTACTAGAACTACAATTACTAAAGACTTTACATGGAGCTTTGTGACTTAAGACTTTACAAGAACATGGAGCTTTATGACTCAACAGACTTGTGTTTAATATTAGCTGTATGGTCATTTTAAATGACAATAAAAAATGACAAAAATTCAGTCAGTGCTATTGTTGATATTACTAGTATAGCTACTTCACTTTATAATTATTCTGTCTATATTAGTATTGTATAGTTTAGTATTCCTGTCAATATTAGTCTCAAAAAAGTGTATTGCTGTCTAAATGTAAGTACACATTCTGAATATATCACCCACTATTACCAAAATTTTGAGAATCCCTGCAATACAACTAGCTAGCTACCTAAGTGTCCTTCAACTATTTTGTTAATCTATTTTGTGTGGCGTAACAGTTCCTTTTGAGGGTTTGGCTGGGGCTAGTGTAACTGAGGCCCAGTCTGGGAAATAAGCTTGCTGCCTGACCAGCTAACACATATTGTGGCCTCTCACCAATTTCCTTGTACATATGCCACTCTTGGCTGCTAGCTAGCCAGGTACGCAGTGAGGGCAGTCATTATGTGTTGAATTTTGTGAGCTGGTCTCTTTGCCTAATTTTTTTCATTTCTTTTCACATTGTTTTTACTCGTTGTGGAAGAAGAATTTATTCATGCTTTTTTTGTTTTTCCATCATCAGAATATAGCTGAATGATTAAAATGTTACAGTGAATGATTGAGGTAAATATTGGGACATTTAGTTTGTATAGAAAAATCATTAGAATAATTATTTCTAAATCTAATTGTAATTCTAACTATTTATAATTATTCCTAAACTGGATGATAGTATTTTACTGAATATAATATGACTCTGAATATGACCATTATTTTACAGTGGGTGAAAGACTACTATTAAGAGTTCAGACTGGAAATCTGAGGCACCTGGGTCTCAATCCTGAGAACCCCTGTTATAGTATGCTAATATATTTTACTATGAAGAACTTAAGAGAGTAATATATGTCATTGTACTGTCAGAACATCCCCCTCCCACGCCAATGACCTGTCCCATTTGACCTCTGGGTAGCAGTTGTTAAGTGCAAATCAAGGTGTGATTTGGGTTTTCGGTGTGTGGGGAGGCAGGGATTTGGCTGCTGCAGTCAGGCACTCCATCTTCGCTAAGTCTCTCTCACTGCTCTCTGTACTTCAGTGTGCACAATATAACAGCTGTTTTATGTGAAAAGGATAGCGGAGCAGAAGTCTCAGGAAAGACAGCTGTGTGGCTGTTTGCTGGACACTGAGAAACAAGGCACCAGCTTTCAAGTCATTGTACCGCAGTAAAGTATTGATGTTGCTACACCACGGCAGAAAGAGAACATCATGTATTGGCTGGACCTCCGTGTGTAAAACAATGTTATCTTTCCACAGAAAGGGAAATAATCCAATTTCACCCAGCTGGTGAGGACATGGAGAGATGGAAATGAACTTTATCAAGGCTCTCCTTTAAATCCTGTGAGAGGAGGACACAGACCGGAAACAAAGCCGCGTCTCGGGGGACAATTAATCTAGGCAATCAGGTCAGTAATGTTTGAGGAGTTTACAAAATTCACTGGTTATCTCCCAGTCAGATTCTACACATTAATTCAAACCAGACAATGATGCCTATTTGTCTACCTAGGTCCCCCTGACCCTTTTCTGCCAACCCCCCCATACGCACACACACACACACACACACACACACACACACACACACACACACACACACACACACACACGTACACACACGTGCACACACACGTACACACGTGCACACATGCACACAATCAATAACAGATAAACAAACAGATAAAACACATGTGAAGGCTCATTGCTAAGTTCTGATTTTTTCACATTGCCTTTTTGAGATGAGAAATCTTAGGTACTGCACAAGCTGCAGATAATACTTATTGATCTTAAGAAATGATGATCCTCAATTTGACTTATGCTGTGTCATAGTGTTTGCCATGCAAAGACAAATGTAAATGTAATCTTGACAGAAATGCAATTTCAGTGCACTGTTTTCATTTATATTCAAATACAAATGGACGCAGGTAGGTGTCACCATTCCATGCTAGGTGACACAGACTTATCAGTGCTTTAGCACCTCACATATACAGATTCATTTGTGATAAAGACAGTGGCTGAATTATTGAATCATACTTTTAAGTCTTAAATAACTATTAAATTAAATATTACCATAATTATTAAACATTATGCAACCAAACACCAGGAAAGAATTAATATTAAGTAAGTAACCCTTCATGTAATTCATGAACAGTATTATGAACTATGGTTTCGCATTTACATTCATTGATATTTGAATAGCCTATTCTGTGGCTCCCAAGACTCAATAATGAAATGATTAACTGTATTGTATGAAAGTCCAGTTCTTTCTGTGTAATGCATATAGTGACAAAGATATCTGCATACTAGCTAATTATCTAGCAGATAGTCCTTGCTAGCTATCATAATGTGTTATTGATTTATGTTCTCTCACTGTTTTTCTGATTGTTGTATCTTGTCAGTGTTCAGAAGTTAGAGGTTGTGTAAATCAAAAATAAAGATGGGAAAGGGCTAGTTAGCTAGCTACAGAAGTATTATCCATTCAGCTAGCTATGTCATTCCTGGAGGTTCTTGCAAAAGGAAATGTCAATGGTTTGATAAAGGTTGGCGTACTTCATTCAGTTTCTAATGCATTTACACCAGGCAGCTAGCTATCCTAGTAATAATATGAAGAAAAGGTATATCGTACACAAGGTCATGTAATATATACTATAGGTCGACTGTCATATTTGTTTTGATTAATATTAATATAGTCATGATGAGAATTATGCATTAGTCTGTAGTAAAAGGGAAGGAATAATAAGGAACCACATGGACTGTAACAGTTTTATTATCTGTTTTCCTGCTGCTGTATGTGACTGGATGTGACTGGATCTTGGTAGCACAGTCTTTCAGAGGTGAACAGGCGGGAAAGCCATCAGAAGAAAAAGGTGAATGTCATTTATTGACTTTTTCCGTCGTGTAATTAATGCAAATTTAGCATTATGAATGCACACACACACACACACACACACACACACACACACACACACACACACACACACACACACGCTCCACAGTCTCCACATCGGCAGCAGAATCATGAGAAGATCAGTTTCTCTTGCGCAGCTGTGTCCTCATGTGATCCATACCGCAGGGACCACCAATACAGACGTCTAACACTATATATATCAGTGTGAGGGGGGACTAACATAGAACCATTTACACGTTGCAGGCGTAATCTGGACTCCCACAGGCACAAAGACATATTTGTATTGCTTTTGGCTGATGATATGAAATCTGAGATTACTCCTAGCAGATTACTGAAACCATCTTCAGAAGGAAGGATTTACCAACAGTGAGTGCGATATTATACTTTCTTCTTGTCTGGTGTGCGTACATTATATCTGAAAATCCAGTATTCGTTTGTAACTATTGTCAATCCAGATGAGGCTCTGACGGTTGCCTCAAAATTAAATTTGTGGTTATTTAAGTACTGTGGGGCTGAGCTGACTCCAAGGGCATCCAATAGTAAATGACATCTCAGATCTCAGACATCACTGTATTGTTGATATATTGCTGGTACAGACTGCACAGGGAATTATCTTTATGAGTGCTGGAAGTCGTGGTAGAAGTGCAGAAAGGGCATAGGAATGCCACTAAGAGCTATGCTGAAGCATTTACTTAGGCCCAGAGTAGCAGATGGGCTACTTCCATGCCTGTTTCAGTTTGAAAAATAATGTTATTGTGACCTGATTGAATTTAATAAGCAGACATTAAAGGATGTATGTACAGCTTATCTGCGTGCATTGAGACACGCAGACAGATGCATTGTGGGATATAGGGAGTGGGAGTAATATTTTCTGATCAGCATGACTGTGTCTGACTCCACAGCAGCAACAGAAAAGCGCTGTCCTTGCTAACATACTACTATACATCTTCACAGCTTTGAGGTAACATTGCAATAATGTAACCATATTCATACAACATTACGGAAATCTGAGAAATCTCAAGTGTTTTAGCCTTTAGCTTTATAATGCTCCCTGTGTAAGGAAAAAGCATAGGAATACAGGGTTTGGAAGACGAAGGGGAGCTTCCTCATTTTCAGTGCCTCTATGAATAATAATAACCCTAATATCTGAGGAAAAGAATCTGAAGTGAATCAATTTCCTGCTTCAGGACATCCCTTTCTCCTCTTTCTCTCTCTCTCTCTCTCTCTCCCTCCCTCTTTTTCTCTGTCTATCTCTCTTTCTCTTAGATTCCTTGAATTTTAATGAAGGGGAAGCACAGACCTCCAATCAGTGAAAGAAAGCTGGGAGAGTCCAAATGAAGGCAGACAGAGGGATACGAGGAAGGTATGGCTGGAGAGCGGCAGGCTATCCCTCCCTCCCCCCCTCGGCTCGCTCTCCAGGGTGGTACAACCTGGCAGATTACAAAACACCCCTCCCATGTGTCCCTCAGTTCTCTGTGCCAGGGTGGAGCAACTGATCTGATTTTCCAGCGGAGGAACGCAGAGAGAGTCAAAGAGGGAGAGAGAGTGCGTGAGAGATAGCAGAAGAGAGCGTGAAGGGAAGAGAGGGAGAGAGAGTGTGTGTGTGTGTGAGAGAGAGAGGGAGAGAGAGACAGTGACAGTGAAAGGGGCTTCAGGTATCAGCGCAGCCATGGCTTTGGATGCTGCAGGACCTCTCGTCACCACGGACGCCGCACTCTGAGCGGTCCCCCGGGGGGAAAGCTAAGGTGAGTCTGGGGGTGCACTCGAACCCTGTCTGCGTCTGCTCTGCCTGGCTTTCCTCCTGACATCTGATCCATTACTACTGTCTCCTACTGTTGGCCACAGACACAGGGAAGATCAGCGTACAGTGAACGGCTGCATTAGAGTCAGCGTACATTTTTACACCGCTCATCTCTGACCATCCCACTACCACCCGCTGTTGAAACTGCAAGGAGCTGCGAACCTTCTCAGTGTGTCAGTTTCTTATATATATACATAAAAACATAATACTGTGCAAGTTTGTATCTGTAATATGTAATTTCATTATGCATCACCTGAGTTTTAGACAAATACAAGAATTTTAGAATTTTTAGAGATACAAGAATTGACTACAAGGGTTGAGTTTCAAATAAATGTGACACGCTGTCATGAAATTGTTATGCAACCCCTGGAGACAAAGGGCTGTTTTAAACCAATAGGATGATAGTGTTGTGTGTGTGTGTGTGTGTGTGTATGTGTGTGTGTTTGGGTAAGACTGTGCTTCTGTGTGTGTGTGTGTGTGTGTGTGTGTGTATGTGTGGGTGAGTGTGTGTGTGGGTGTAGGGCTGTGTGAGTGGGTGGGTATGTATGAGAATGTGGGTGTGTGAGCTCAAATAGGGACATTGCAGAAAAAATGCGACTGATGTACAGTCTGATCTTGTTTATTCTAACAAGCACATCACTACAGGAATATGGTTTAACTCATTCCTGCAACACTACGGAAAGTTTACAGAGATGACCAGCCCTTTCCAATGACGGCTTACTTGGGTTTAAGGAGGAACTTTCCATCATATCGAACAGCCAATAAGGAAAGGAGTGTCGCTAACAATATCAGCAGTGAAGGGGTTAAGTATCTCAGGAAGTGAGGGCTGTGGTGTAGGATGGATTGAAAGGTATACCTGCTCCCCTTCCGCCTCTGTAGAGGACTGGGGTGTTATTTCTGGCCACTATCTCCCCTCAGGCCCCAGTAGAGGGGGCCCTGCCTATAGGGGGAGCTGTGGAGAGTAGGGCTGACTCCAGAGGAGGGGCCTGGGAAAAGTCTGCTCTCACAACCCACTAGTCTTGAGTGTCTGTCTGCAGATTCTCTCACTGCACAGAGACGGATGCCTGTAGGATTTCCCAGTCACACGTTTACACATATGACCGCGCGTGCACACACACACACGCAAACACACATATATATATACACACACACAAACTCTATCACACACACACACACAGACATGGTCGTCGCCATCAGAGGAATTTCTCGTTAATTTGCCCGAAGCTAGGAGGAACACCCACGCCGTCTCTGCAGACAGCAGCTCCAGACGTGGCATCCTGAGCCTCCATCCCTCGGACACTCCTCACCACCCTCCCCACCCCTGGCCTCTGCACACCCAGCCCTGCTTTATGTTATCCGTGCCCTTCAGAAAGCGCAGCTCCATGGCTTCCCTTCAGTTGCAACCGAAGACACTGCAGAAGTCTGGTTTTGTTTGCCAAATTTTTGCACATCTTCCAGCAGGTCCGTTGGCCTTGGGTAAAAACATAATAATTCACTGGTAATAAACTAGTCCCTTTAATTAATCCAGTGGGCACCAGGGCTGACAGTTGTCTTAATTAGTATATGTATCTAGTTTTGGAAGGGGAGGAGGAGAAAGTTCCTGCCAAAAAAATGTAATGTGCATAGTTCCCATCTTTGAGTAGCGGATTTAAGTTAAAGAAATAGATTGGCATGTTATTTTTGAGAGAGGGCCAGATCTCACAGTGCCTTTATAGAACAACGAGTGGCAAGATAAATTGAGAATATTTCAGAAAAACTGGGTGTGCCTGCATCTCTCCAGCAGTCCCTTCCGTACCCCCCATCCCCCCACTAACCCACTCACACAATGAGTCTCACAAAGCAGGAAGCAATGGGAGTCGTATCAAACAAAAGACAATACATTGCCTGAGAAATATTCAGACAGATACATCGCCTGAGAAATTTTCAGGCAGAACAATGTGTCTCACACAACGGCTGGCGAAGAATTTGAGAAATCGTAACCAATCAGTCAATTGCATTTCTGTTGCATAACTATCCAATAATGATGCATTTACCTGACAATTACAGTATAGTATAGGGTGCCAGACAACTGTCTGGTATAGACAATATGGACTGGCATTGACCAATATTAATCAGTAATAATAATATTTTTCATGGGTTGGTAAATGTCAAGAGGAAATATTGTAGTACTTAATATTATTGAGGTTTTATACAAAATCACAATTTGGCTTCATTTTCAAAGTGCAGGATTATTTGATCTGGCTTATGTGCAGACAGTTATTTTTGCTGTTTTATGTTTATTACACATAGATATGGCATTTATAGTCTTCTGTGGTTTTGTGATGATGGCTGTTTTAAAATGTGTGTAGTTTTTTCTGGCATTAGATTTTATATTACTTCTGATTAAATGATGATAAAAACACACAAATAGTCATATCTCTAAAAGTAAGTGAATGGCTTGTGTTAATACATAGTATTAGGTTTGGGCTATGGAATTAGGAATAAATACAGTCTAGAATAATACATTCCTGCAGAGGGAAATTCAGTTAATATTCTAATATCAAAATAGTGAAATGAAAATATATCTCCTATGATGCGTTTTCATAGACTTGGATGGTTTCATTATTGACTAATAGGATATAAATCTGACATTAAAAAAACATAACTGGTCTTATCCATTCTGAAAACATAATGTTAACTAATATGGATGCAAAACCCTCACACCAACAGATTTAAGCTGAACGATTTCAATTCATAACAATAGCAGAACATTACAAGGCATAACTACAGTTTGCCCTTTTATGTTATGGCCTATACTCTCAACAGGTCAGTAGTCTTCACTTGTCCCTCTCTGCCCCGAAACGTATTTAACAGAAAATAATGATCAATACATAACATGCATGAGATACCATCCAAATGCGCCATCAGTTAAATAAACCAAGTGAAATCAAAAGCAATCTATAGTCACAAATGATTTTGCCAAGGGACAAAGCTAAATGGATGTGTCTGTGACACTCACTCCAGAGGCAGCAATGCCAAACTCGGTGCTAAGCGTTGTAAATGGAAAAAACTTCCATACGTGGCCTCAGTGCCGAAACGACATAGTGAAAAACGCTTTAGGCGTCCTGCATTGTCATGGTAACCCCAATCTAAAGACTGGTTTCAACTGAGGCCAGCGGCTGGGCTGCTGCAGTTAGCATGCCAGGGAGACACGCCATGCCAGAAACACATGCAAGTATGGGAATGCATTGCCTCTAGAGCACACAGAATATGTGCCCTCACAGCATTTATGCATATGTGGACCATATTTCCTGTCTGTTTGCTTTTTTAATTAACAAAATTAACAGATCGTTTTTAATAGTTGTAAAGTAAGGCCGTGCCTATAACCTGCCACTGACAGAAAGACTCCCCAGGACTTTGCTTACAGTGCTGGGCATTCCTCCACCACTCCTGGCTCCTAAAGGTGGTGATTAGGGAAGTGCAAAGCTGGCACAGAACGGCAGCGCCAATTTATGTCCACATATCACATCCAATCTAAATACACATATTATTCATTTATGAGCACAGTTTGCTAGATTGGCTTTAAATGGCCGGGGTGTGGTGTGGTACATCTCTCTCTGCCGGATTCATTACTGGGGCCTCATGATATCAAAATGACTATCCTCTTTGTGTACTTCAAATTCGTTGCCTCCCAGTTGATAGATGGTTATGTTTCTCGAGTGGAGACCAAGTTTTTGAAAGGGTTTCCTTGTAATCATCCTTTAAAAATGCAGATTCCGATATCTGTTTGTGTATTAGCCAAGAGCTGATGTTCCACACAAAAAAAACAAACCATACTCACTTTATCAAGTTCTGCAAGCACAACTACTCTATAAACAATTCCATCCAAAGAATTACAGCTGCAAATAAATTACCATTTTTATACAATTTAATTTAGCGACAAACTCGTATTTTATTATAAAAATGGGTACCATATGCAATGCCAATACATTCATATTATAGGAAGAGATTTGTCTGTAAGGGTAATTATTCTTATAATGAAGAGATTTATAATAGGGATTGTGAAAAGTACAACATTAATTTACTGATGTGTTAGACATTTCAGAAAAACTGTTTTAAAATGATTTTCCAAGGCAATGTTCAATCATCTAGGTTGAAAATTCGAGTACCACATTGCAATAACTAAACAGGCCACCTCACACTTATGTTTTTACAGCCGCAGTTCAAGCCTGCCTGAGCAATCGCATACTGGTGTGGAGGTACAGAAACACACACGTTTTCCTGCCCATTCTATGCATAGTACCTGCTCAGCCACACCGTTAATTTCTCACGATGGCAGTCCTATTTTGGAGGTTGTGCTGTTTAGAGCTGACAGTAAACAAAAACCCTGATTGGAAAGTGGAGATATACATTGGACGTTGGCGCGAGCGTACTGTTCGTCTGTGCTGTATGGCAGAGGGTAAAAATCCTTTGTTCTCTGTGGAGGAGTCAGTTACAAAGGCAGTTAGGTACAAATTAATGAGATTTTTACTAGTAGCATTTTCTGTGCATTTTCTGTTGTCACGGCACTATGAAAATTACATTGGCCGTTTAAATTGAACACATGTTAAAGAAAAAATAATTGACATTGAAAATTAAAATTGCCATGCAGATTGATTGAACTATAATACACACACACATACATATATACATATATATACTTTGTTGTATTTGTATTTTAATCAGTTTAATAGTGTTCTTTCTAAGTGGAGTAGAGGACACATTTTAATTAGGTGCCATTTGTAGCACTTGAATGCCCCATCCCTATCATTTTATTTTCATTTGCTTATATATTTTAAATAGTCATGAAGTATAATTGATAAAATGTGATTCTCAGCTTGCTTCTGTTTTAGGTTCTGTTTTATTACATCATATTGTATGATATTAAGTCTTTCTTCAGGGAGATATAATTTACTATTCTGTAATTTATTATAATGAAAAAATGAAATTGTTTACACTACTCATAAATTAATACAGTGGAGTAGATATAAACAATGCAACTCAAAATTGCAAAATAAGCAGTATTTCCATTATGTCTCTTGATCATATTTCTCAAACACACACACACGTATATGTACAATACATACACACTTCAATGAATGAAACCGGTACTGAATGAAATTGAGCATTGACTAATTATGAGAAAGAAAAATAATATACTGACTGTAATTTTAAACTCCAGAACACACCACTGAACATCATGCTGAGAATGATGTGCCTGTGAGATCAGAATTTTTTTTTTTTTATGATAAAAATTTTCTCATCTAAAACAGATACATTGAGGATGCATCTGACATAAACATTTGAAAGACTTTTTCCAAAGCTCTTTGAATGCAGGCACATTCATCTTAAATTAAATTATTGGTTTGCATTTGTTTTCTTTCCTTGTCTTATATAGTGTTATAGCACTGCAGAGGTAATCTGTCTTGGTATCACAGCTGAAACGAGAGCGGAGGAATGTATGGATGGACTCTGAATGCATGAACACAGCGACAGCGGCGTTACAGCGTCAAGCTGCTCCGGTGGTATAGCTCGTCTTATTCGCATACGCTGTAGTCATATGGAGGAAACAAAGGCTCGCCGCATTCACAAGCGCTGTGGGCATATAGTGCAGACAAAGATTTGTCATATTCGCAAGCACTGTGGCCATATAGACAGACAAAGGCTAATCATATCTGTGTATGCTGTGGTTGTATGGAGCAGACAAAGGCTCTCACAGTCTGAGGAAATAAAATCGCAGTGAATATTCGGTGCCTGGGACAGAGAGGAGGGTGATAGTACCATCGGCAACCATAATTCTGTTACCGCTGCAGGCGTCTAGACTGCATATGTGCACTGTGTGTGCGCGTCTGTGTATGTGCGAGATAGCGCGCGTGTGTACATGTCTGTGTGTTTGTTCGTCTGTGTGTGTGTCTGTGTGTATGCGTGTGTCTGTGTGTATGAAGCTGCAGGCTCCAGCACATTATCTCATCACATGGGTTGTTATTCCAGAATTAATGACACTTTCTCAGTCATCCAGCCCAGTACTGCCCACAATGGACACATACACACACACATGCTTAGGCACCCATACATACAAACACATGGGAATACACCTGCTTGTTATGGTATAATAGAATCTGTCTGTGATTTGTTTGCTCTCTCTCTGTCTCTTTCCCTCTCTCTCCCACATACGCTCACACATATACTCCCAGAAATGTGTGAAATGTGTATGCACCTTTCTGATTCAAGTTGGATATTACGACTTTCTTCCAGTCATGAAAAATTTGGGTGAAATTTGTCCAAAAAAATTATACCAAGAACACAATCGATAGAGACAAAATCGAAGATGTGTAAAGCAGGGCGAAGCACTCATAGATTGCTTTGTCGCAGTGGTTAGCTGTCTACAAATTGATGTGAGTGCTGAAACAGTCTTGGTTATGGAAAAGAGAGTCGGCGAAAATGGGGAGGGAGAGAAGGGAGAGAAGGAGGTATTAGGAGTAAGAGGGAGGGAAAGGGACAAAGAGTACGGAAAGAGAAAGTCAGCACAAGAAAGCGGAGAGATGGAGAAATGAGAAAGTAGACATAGGGAGGGAATGAGATGGGAGTCAGGGTGAGAGAGAGGGATAAAGAAAAGGGAGAAGGAGAGAGAGGGAGAAAGAGAGAAGAGAAGAGAGGAAGGGAGGGAGAGAGAGAGAATCTTATCGCCAAGCAGAGATGCACAGGCTGCCTGCTGTCTCATGACTTCCTAGTATTTTCCATGTTAAAACAGCAAAGCAGCCCCCATTCAATATAATGGGACCATTAACATCTATTAATAATGCAGTGGGGGTAAGTATCTGCAGTCGCAGCTCCCCTGGGGCGTGTAAAACAGATGTGTGCTATATCCTCTGCCACTGACGACCGGGGTGTGTGCGAGGGGGGGGCAGCATGGTGCTCCTTCCTTTCCTCTGACAGCAGCCCTTTAATGTAAACCTTCTGTGCCCGCACACATACACACACACACGCGCACACACGCACACTACGTGGCATCCAGAATGTCTGTATGTATATGTGTGTACAAGTGTATATGTGCACTTGTACATGTGTGTTTCTCCATGCACATTTATGCCTGTTTGTACCTATCTGTGTGTACGCATGTATACGTGTGTGTATGCATTTTTATGTGTGTGTGTGTGTGTGTGTGTGTGTGTGTGTGTGTCAAAGCTTTCAGGGAGCTGGGTATACAGTGGGTGGGGTACCTCACAGAAACAGAGAACAGAATCTTTGTACAGCGTCTTAGCAACTATAATATTATATACTCCTGCAGATTCTTCCACAAAGCAAGAACAGGGAACATGAGGGAGGAGTTACTAAGGCAGTGGTGTGTGTGTATGTGAGTGTGGGTATTCGTGGCAAAGAATAGTTATTCCTTGGTGTCAGTGCCTTGTACTGTGGTATGGGGTTGAGAGAGAACCTGCTTATTATTTACCATTGTATCACAGCAGGAGAACATTTCAGTTCTTGCTCTTCTGTCATTCTGTTGAACAAAGGTAAACTATGTAATTTTGCTCATATATATGAGCAAATATAGGCTCATATATTTATATAGTATTAAGCAAATTGAGGCATTAAGTAACTATTTTTGTGATGTTTGTATGAATTTGCAATAGACGGCCTCTACAGTTTGTGATAGCAGACAATGAACAATGTGTCTTTAATTTTTCAGTTTATAGACATCATTATTCTATCCAATTTAAGAATGCAGATTCGTGAAACCTGTTCAGCACAGGTGATACTACAACCATTTTGTTTGTCAAAATAATTCTTGTCAGATAATGAATTCATAATTAACAAGTGATGCTAAAAGGCAGAACAGACACGTAGTAATTAGATGTATCTACACATTTGTAAAATGATGCAACGAAAGCCACTCCTGTTGCAGATTGCATTTGAAGGAATCTCGCCGTCGCAGTCCCAGAGACCCCATTTTACCCTGAACGCTGTTCCTTCATGTCTGCCTGCAAGCAGCAGCCACTTGTGCAGATACGCACCAGCACATTTCCATATCAAAGATGGGACTGTACCAAAGGGGCTATTACAGACTGTAAATGTCTCCTAACGAGCTTGACATGACTAATATTAGCTCCGGGCTGCTCTTCAGTGACGACTAAGTGACAGAGGAAATGGTGTGTCGACATCGACATGCTATTTTTACCAGCCGCGTCGCCATATGACTGCGTCCCTTGGCTCGGGGGGTGGAGCTGGCGCTCGGTGGCTTTGTTTGATTCTGCTGTGATTCCTTTCACTGAGCCGCCATCAAAACTTCCAGTCAAAGGCAGAGTATGGATCTGGTAACTAGGTATATATACATATGGTTTGGATGCAAAACATATTGATTGCAACGTTACATACAGATATCAATTAAAGAAAAGATCAACTGGAATTGTAGGCACACACACACACACACACACACACACACACACACACACACACACACAAAATTGATTAAGAGAATGGCCTTGTCTAAGGACTGTGCCCAGAATGCAAGAATAACATCTTGACATTTTGAGGTTTTGGTGTTTCTTTGTCAGTCCCTCTTGAAAAATACTTCATTTTTTCCACCCTTTACTTTTTTCTTTTACTTACTTACAGTTCTACTCGCATTTATTCTGTCTTTCTAAAAGTTTGTCATGAATATATGCAGAACTATAAAACAAAAGAGGGCCTGTCCTTTTTAATGATTTATCTGGGTGTGCCTTTGTAAATGACTGCAATTGAGGAAAAATAACAATGAGCAAATGTCAGGTCAGGCTCAGGAAATCTTTTCTATGTCTTTGTTTCTCTGCCCCAGTGAAATATTCACACTGCTGTGCATCTTGCATGATCCTACCATAGAATGCGCTAGAACCTTTCCGTTTCATCCTGAAGATCCTCAGTCTGGTTGTTTAAATGCAGTGGTCAGTCAGATCATTTAGACACATTTAGGCATGTATATGTCAAGGGTTTGGATTGGGATCTGCAAAATTAAGTAAATAAATGAATAAAATTGCACGCACACACACACACACACACACACATATATATATATAGATAGATAGATAGATAGATAGATAGATAGATAATGGTACTATATATGTATATCAGTCTTGCCCCTTGGTTTCTTTTGTGGAATTCTCACACCACCTCTTTGTGACAGGTCCCCTTGGGATGGGGGCAGCCCTTCTTTCTGCTTAGAGTTCATCTCCAGTTTACACACCAGAGGAGATGGCATGTTTAATGCCTCCTAGAGCAAGGGGAGTCAGGGGGGAGACAGAGCAGCTGAATTTCTGAGGCCTCAGTTGGCTTCTCAAACTCAGGGTGATGAGTCAGCCACACGGGGCACCGAGACACAGGCCACGGCCCTGCCGTGCTCCTGTCTTTACCCCCCGCCACGCCCGCTAATCTCAGCAGCTGACAAGGAGAACACACTGGTTAATGTGCGGGCCCTTGGACGGCGGATCTGCATGGGAGCCCCTTTTGTTTCTGAGGGGTTTTATGTCTTTCTGAATAGTCCTTTTGTCACTCTGATAGCAGCGGAAGCAGCAGCAGTTCTAAATGAGCTCAGCCATTCTTCCGTCTCTGTGCCCTGATGCCCCGAGCCCCACCGCGGCTTCAGGCAGTGGCTGTGAGACTCAAGCACAGCAGAGGAATTTGATGGGGGCCAAAGCAGTAAAGAAGACGTTTTTCTGCCCAGTTCTGAGAAGAGTCTGAGGGAAACTTCTAAGAAAAAGTAAAGCTGAAAGATTTCAGCAGAACAGAGGTTTTGCTACTATTGAGTTTTTTTTTGTTCACAGATAGTACTTCTGTCACAGTGGCAAAACAGTACATCACCAGATTTCACATTCTATAAAACATAAACCACTGAGGCTTCCTGCACATAGCTAGGTCACATCTGAAGACTTCCTGTAACAATTGTAGCAATAATGGCCTGATATTCTGGGGGCAATAAATATCAATGCCTACCATCTTCTTTGTTCGGCAATTAATAAAGATATCTGGCAGTTTTTCAAAGATATTTAAAGTATAGCACTTTCTGAAGATCTCTGATCAGGTTCCTGTGAAGCTCTTTTTTTGGGTGATACACCTTCATCAAAACAGAGGTGTTTGCCTGATCACACAAGCTGTCATGTTTAATACCATGTGATGTGTCCTGGTATTATGTAACGAGTTGCCTCAAAGTGGACATATCTTTTAAGATTGTGAATCTTCAAAGGGCATTTCCATGCCACAAAGCTGGGAGCAAATGACATGAGAAGACTGTACTGGTGGGTGTAGGTTGTGCTGGATGTATTCATTGGCAATGTAGCAAAGCTGAGAAAAGCCTGTGAAGGAATTTACAGTTCATAATGTATAACTTTACAAGCAAGGCTGTCCTTGCTAAAGGCTGTGCAAAGAGTGATAAATAATGTAATACTCTTTGTTTTGTAAGTTTCATCAAAATTTTATTTTAAAAGAATGTTCTGCAAGTTTTCCTTGCCCAGTTTTCAGTCTTTTCTTTGATGTAGACCCCTCCCTTTTTCCAGGTGAAGTGTTCCACTGTCTGAACATGAGCAAAGTATTCATAATTTGACTTGTGTGTTATAGAATAAGTAGGCCGCACTTCCTCTCTTTACCGTACAATAGGACTAATATATGGGAGTGCACTGCTCTGTGCTATCAGCAGAAGGTGATTTATGCCAGGGAGACGGGCCGTCTCATTACTGTATCAAGCAAAGCTTTATAAGCGTTGGAGCGAGGCAGGAGATTGCAGAATCATTAATATGTTAATGAGCTCCCGGCCCCTAGTGCTCCTGGGGATTTTAAGCAGGGATGGGAGCGCTCCATTATACAAAAGCTGCAGCATCACCAGTTTTAAGGTTAAGAAACATTTTAAAATTCAGACAGTTCGGTGTGCTGTTCTGTATCAAAATGTAAATTACATATGCAATTAAATCATTTCCAAAGACAGCCCTTATTGTTTTGAAACAAATTTAAGGCCATGATTTTACAGGAATACAGAGGTACAAAATTTTAAACTGGCATTTGGGTGTAACATTCCATGGTAATATAGTTATGTCATAATATATATATACAGTATATAGCTATATAATGACATTTCTGTTCAAGTCAATGCAGTGAAATATGATTTATGTGACAGGATCATTTATTCATTTTATGAGTGATTTTTTAAAAATAATTATGAACAATTTTATATTTCTTTTAAAAACTGTTCAGAGTAACTTAAATTTTCAGCGTATTTTTGTAAATACTAGTAGTGTCGTTTTGATATATGAGTGTGTCTGGTCTGCTTATTTAAAATAATTTTAATGAGCATGTTTTTCACTTTATTATTGTTATTAACTATGTTAGTAGTTTCACACCTAGGAATCAACTCTGCAATCTTCTGGTTACAAACCTAGGCAACCACTATGGTACACCGCTGTCATTTTATGTATTCTGGAATCCAATGCAAGTGATGTTGGATATTTCCACTGGTGGCAGCCTGCGGTGCTTACTTTATTTTAATATTAGGTACATTGATGCTTTGTCCATGGGCTGATGCGCATTATACACTATAGAAATAATAATATGCACCTAGATACTGTAGTCAAAACTGTGCTGTTCATCATATCGAGAAGCATACACAGTTATGATTACAGAGGCCCTGCCCAGGCTAAAACTTGGCTGGAGCAAAGTGGAGGTCAAATCAGCCTGTAATTTAGGCTCTTTTTGTATGAAAAAAAAAAAAAACGTTTGAGTCACATCCAGAGCACTAGCAAATGCCTCCATTTTCCTGGTCTGATTGAATTAGCTGTGGCACTGGGAGTAAAATGTGTGGTATGATCACTTCTCCCCCAACCCCTGTGTTTTAGAGTTTTGCAGGCTAAAATGTGACACGTGAGCAGGCAGTGTCCGACTACACTTCAGCAAGAATATAGGAGCATGGCATTACTGCATATGTCCCCAGCCTATGGCTGTTGTGCCTGTGTAAGACTGATTCAAGGCACACATACACACAAACACAAGGAAACACTGACAAGACTGACTCCATTTTAGACATGAGCAGAGGGGGAGTTTATTGAAGCAATGCTTATAGACATCATCAATTGTCAGATATGAACAGGAAAACCACTGCACTCAGGAAGAGCATGTGTGTTGCTCACAGGAACAAAGTGCAAAGAAAACCAAGGACATGAGAAAACTCTGCAGGTGTTCCATTTTTAAAAAAAGCTTTTTAGTTTTTCTGTTTATTTTTCTTCAAGAACAAGGAAAACACAGCACAAATGCTTTTAGATTTAAGCATAGGAAAGAAAAGGTGTTTCATAAAAGATAAAAAAAAGATGTTGCCATGTTTTCTTTTTGCATCTTAACCAACATTTATTTATCAGTCAGAGCCTAGTTTCCCCAGAAATCTTCTATTCTATGCCTATGGCATAACAGCTTTTGATATGAAGGAGTTTTGAGCAGGAGTGCAGGTGCTCTGTATTTAAGTTAAAATAATCAATACAATGTTGAAATACAAGGAATCACACAACAGGTTATATGTACAGTATTTGTTGATGACTTTTAGAGGAGCAGTGCTCATTTTTTGCTTTGATCCAGACGATGGTTAACTTCAATTCAGAGCTGTTATTCTGACCTGTTCAGTATCCATTCTGATATTGTGATTCTGACACATTCAGTACTCACACTGATTCTGTGACTCTGTCATGTCCAGCACTCACAATGACCCCATGACTCTGCCCTCTTTAATACTCACGCTGATCCTGTGACTCTGTCGACACTGACCCCGTGATGGTACATGCTGGAAGAATGTCACTGAAGACTACTTACAATTAAGGACAACCTGACATACCAGTCAGACTGAAAGCCATACAATGTTCTCAGGAGTGTGCACGTTTTGAGTGACAATTAGTAAACTGAAGCCCTCCACACGCTACATGTAACGACCATTTTTAATACAGAACAATTGCAGCAAACCGCCACTCCATGACATCTCTACAGACATCCCAGCTGTAATGTGGGCCTCTTCAGGCTCTTGCTTTGATAACAGACGTGCTTTAATCCTTATATTCTAAAAAGTCCTGATGTTCCCACGGAAACCATTATGTGATAATTATTGTCTCCCCTCTGCGCTACACGAGTGAAGGAGATACTCTCTAAAGTCTCTCTCAGCTGTGACAAAGGAAATGAAGAGCCTGCCACACAGTGGAGAGGACAAACACTATGCCTGTAGGCTGGTGGCCATTTTGGAAGGATAATTACAATAAGATGACATCCTCTAGGCCAGCGTGTGTGCTAAATGGATTTTCACGCACGGCCGAGACTGCAGGGTTTTGGGAGGGTAAGCAGAATGTCAGCATTTTACGATCCTCCATTTAAACCCCACATTTGTCCTTTTCCATTAGCTTCAGTTCCATCTTGAGCACTCATTTCTACAGAAGCCAAGATTTCACAACAGAAATAAAAACCGGGATTGTAATTTCTGAGAAAGCCAGACACTTATTTTAACTGAAATGTGTTTTCATTTTAATTTTTCATCTGGGCACCTGCACTTTCTAACACAACTGTTTCTCAAATTTTCAGAACAAAATTCTGTACTGAGATAATCATTGGCCATAGACATGCCAGTTGCAGTAGTTCTAATGCGTTTACACAAACAAGCCAGTGTTGCAGAAATCATTGGCAAAAATCTTACAAGTTACAAATTTGTTTGGATTTCTAGGTATGTTAAGTATAAAGAGAGCTGGAACAGTTTAGCACAAAAGATTCATATTTTTACTGACTAATGCCTGTGTCTTTGGCTTTTCAGAGGTTTTGCATTATATTTTCACATTCATTTAAAGAAACAGTTTCTGTTAACAGCAGGACGCTTCAGGCAGAGAAGTGTTAAGTGAAGCAAAAAAACATTGAGTAGGAGTACAGGAATGTCTGGCTGTGAAAAACCCAAAACTGGGAATTTTATTACAGCAAAGTCATTAAAGTGACTAAATTTAATCCACCCCCTGCTCAGCCCTTATTTTCTCGCTCTCTGAGGCAGATTATGGTTAATGTTGAGTCGAGGCTCGCAGGTATGTTAACGGCAGATAAAAAGAGACATTAATTGAGTGACAGAACCCTGTCGCAGAGGAAAGCAGGCTCAATTTTGGTGGGTGGTGGTGGGGGGTTTAGACGCAGAGATGATTTTCTACTAAGCTCAGTAAAGAACATCTCTCCTCCTCCCCCACTCTTTCTGTCTATCCATCTCACTATTTCTTTCTTTCTCTCTCCTGGGTCTCTCCCTTCATCTGTGTGTAATCTTCCCGATCAGAGTCTCTTTAAATTTCCTGTCTCTCATCCACTCTGTCTCATTCTCACACTCTCTCTCATGATGTCTCATCATTTCACTCTCCTCTCCCCTTACACTTGCTCCCTCTGTCTCTCTCTCTCTGTCTTTTTCCTGATTTTCCAGTCGTATGATGGAGACAGTTGTTTTGCCAGCAGCCTTTGCTCACTCGCTCTGTGAGGAGGTGCTGAAAGAGGATCAGCATCTCAGCCCCCTAGTATGATTTACTCCCTGTCCCCTCTGTGGGAGCTCCAACCTCAGGCCAGAGAGACCTCAGCTGGGAGAGACTTTATAGGCACCAACTTGCAATCTTTTCTTTTTTAAAAATACCTGACAAATGAGTAGAAAGTCACCCTTAGCCCAATAAGCAGGAACTCTGCCCGGTGCCCAGAAAATATGTGCTGAGGAAACATCGTTTGTTGGGTGGATGATCCTATCATTTTCTGCGAGTTAAGTCAATGATCAAGGACTTTTATTAACTGAATCGTAGTTTCACAGCTTGTGGTTGTTTTAGGTGTAATACCTGCAACACTCCACACAGTTACACTGTTAGTGTAGGGTGGTATTTAATCTATATTTTATCCTTTCAAACATATATTGCTAGGTTTGGTGACCACAAAACTACAGCAGTTAAATTTACTGCACCCTTCCTTTCACAGAGCCTGGAAACTGACCTAAACAATTACAGGGTGGGTCACGCCCTTTCTTCATCAGAAAGTCAGACAAATAGACATTTCAGTAAAACTGTACAGCCAGCGTGGCAATCCCTCCATTTAAGATAAAAATCTATTCTTTCTTGTTGTTTTCCTTACCTCATTTGTTAGAATTTGAAAAAAAATGCCCAAAAAGTTGTCTAAGATGAAAGGTGAATTGTAGAGTGCAATAAAGTGTTGTATACGTTTTAATGTAAAGATGTAGTTTGTGTAGTGTGATTTTTGAGAAAATGTATAGATCAACATATAGACTTGCCCTTTGATGATGTGCATTACTCTGTAACTTGATGTCAAAATATAATTAAGTGGTCATGTTCGCATGATTGTATCAACTGGTTACTTAATCTTAAGATGTAAAACACAAAAAAAACTATATACAGAAATCAGTGGTATTGGCTCAAATTGTGCACTGCTGTGCTTGCTTCTATGCTATTTATAAGTTATAGGTAAAGCCACAGAAATCCATTAATGACTTGTATTGTATTTATAGATGTGATATTGTTAATGTTTACTGTAATTTGAATTTAGTTCTGAGTATGTTGTGTGTATGCGTGTGTGTAAGTTTGTGCCTGTGGGGGAGTGGAGTATAGAGAAAGAAAGACAGACAGAAAAGGAGAGAGATGGATAGAAGAACAAAAGAGAAAGGAGGGGGCAGAGAAAGAGAGGGAGAGAGTTAGAGAGAGGTAGATGCTATACCAATCCATCTCTTTTCCTTCTCTCTGCTCTTGTTAAATATTCACACTGTTAAATTTAATTGAAACAGCCCCATTCATAGAGGTCCTTTTATTCGGCTAAAAGCACCCTGGCTAAGGCCCTCACTGAAAAAAATACAAATAAATGTGAAACTTGTGGCATTAATATTCATTTTCTTGTCACAAAAGCAGAAGGAGCAGGGGGAGTTTTACAGATCACAGTCCAAGCCTTTTATATGAAATAAAGATGACTTTTAAACACAGAGAGTGACATGAAAAGCAGAGATTATGGGACATTTCACATTCCTGTGCAGACAATATTGCCAAAATAAGACGTGCGGTACAGTATTTTCCATAATTCCTTGCATCTTTGCAGACACAGTGTGATTTTCTGATATTTCTCTGCATGTAAAATATGAAGACTTCAATGTTTATCATTTGGATCTCCTGATAGACTGTTCCTTTAAAAATCAATTTTCCTGTGCTCTGGAAAGTCTCTGCTCTCACTGTATTGTTAGATCAGATGAATGTAGGAACACTGAGCAGCATTGTTTCAGTTGCACAACATTTATCCACAGGAATCATAACATTATGATATGAATATTTTACATATGGCCTTGCAAAATGATATGCAGTGTATGGTGGTGTTATGACCTCATTCCCAAGAATTATTTAATTATTCTTTTGACATCAAATTTTATTACCAAACACTTCTCCAGCAGTAATTGAGTGACACCTCAGCAACCGTACAAAGAAATCTATTGTGTGTGTCAGATATGCACCTTTTATAGCTTTTTTTTCATTGAAGTTTAAAATTTTGCAGATGTTTGGATATCTTGTAATATATACTTGTTAAACTCCACAATTAAAATGCATAGTACCTTCCACAAACTGAAACATTTATGAATGATCTATGCCAAAGTCATATGCAGAGCCAGTAATGACTGCTACGTGTAAAACCATCCTGAATTCTTTCACTGACATCCTACTTTGGATTGAACAAGGAGAACAAGTCATGGATATGTATTACAAACCCAACATGGCCAATATTGACAAGTTTACTTACATCCAAATGAAAGATGTAAAGTTTCCATGAAACAAAATAAGCCTCTGGGTGTGAGGTAAAGGAAGAGGAAAGACAGAGAATCGATTCTTGGGATCCTCTGTCATCCTTACTGAACTCAGGTCTTCAGAACCACCTTCAGTGTCTATATAGAATACAGGCCTGTCAGTCATCCTCACAGACCTCAGGTCATCATAACGACCTTCAGCGCCAGTATAAGACATAGAACATGGCTGTCTGCTTGGTTTCTCTATAGTTATCTTGATGATAAACTATACTTTGCAACATCTCTCCACATCAGTGGGGCAATTGTTCAGTTCGCAATATATAGTGCATTTGTGAAAACAGCAAAACCTTTGAAATGAAAATGTTCTGTCAATCTTCATTTTATTCCTTTCACACTTGCCATTTGAGTTGAGAAAAAGTCACTTTCTAACAAAAGTGTAACGGTACAGAGACAGAAGCCTTAATGAGGCCATCATTAGCGTACCTTCATTTTGCTCCTTTGTGTTTTGCTTCAACAGAAGCAATTATATGATGGGACACTCCTGTTCACCTCTCAGACACCAGTTTAATGTGTTTGCCTCTTCCCATCAGCCCAAATGTATTTTCACTTTATTACTGATTTTATCATTTAATGTACCTAGTAATGAATTAAAGGACTTCCGCATAGTAGCCTAAAGGTGGTCAGCTCCAATTAAATTATTCGTTACGGCAGAAGAATAGACTGCATTTCACATGGAGACTCAATGGGTTATGAAACTAATTGAAGAAAAAAAATCATCCTGTAATGGAGCAAAGAATAAAGTAGAAATGACATCACATTTTATAATTTTAACATCATACTTGTGAGCTTTTCCATGGAGAGGTACACAGAGAATGACAGCAGTCTCTGAATGCAGGAGAAGAGCTGGGAATCTCCGGCTGGAAATGTCGTGACCTTTTAGACTCCTGTGCTCCTAGCTGTGCTGCTCTTTATATGTGCTGCACCTCTGTTAATCTCCCACGTCTACAGCCATCCAGTCAGGCCTGCAGATTCGTGTGGAGGCCCACTGCTCCACTGAAGCAACCCCCCCTCCCCGCAAGGGAATCGTTAAAAGCAATTATCACCCTCATTTCAACATAATGAGGGGTGATAATGCTCAATCCACACCCCCCTCCAATCCCCAGCCCCCTTTACACTTTCAAAAAGGATCGTGGGAACAATTCCAGGTACTTAAATTTTACCCAGATCGGTAACAGAAGCTTTAATTAATCTCTAGTGTTCTTGTCACTTGTGGCTGATCTGTGGCTAATGCCATTCTGTGAGGGGTGGGTAGTTTGGTGGGGGGGGGTTTTGTGCAGAGCTCTCTTTAAGTGATACCCAAACCCCCCTCCCACATCCCGCCCCGTAGCTCTTTAATAAAGAGTTCAGCCGACCTCTGATCCAGCCTGAAAGACACAGAGGGCTCTGAGAGAAAGCGGCCGGTCTCTGTGGGTGATATCTGTTTAAACCATCTGATTAGCAGCACAATGGAGCTGCAGTCTGCCAGCACACGCCCGTTTCTCCTTTCCCACCAGCGCTGCCACTGCTGTCAGAATCCCATATCAACAAACCCAGCAGCCCCACCACTCTCAGCATCGCTAATGACGCTAACATTTTTTCCCTTTTTTTCAAATGCTCATTTTATGATCTGCATGCATCACACAGTTTATGAGCACAGCCGCCAGTCTTATGTGGAGTTTACTTAATACATATTAGCCATTCTTCCAGATGGGTATTTACTGAAGAGATTCATGTTAAGAACCTTGATTCATGATGAGAGCAGGAACGTGGATTTGAAATTGCAACCTTCTGGTGCTGAGACCCATTCCCTGACTGCTCCTCCACCTGCAGCCTATCTGCTGTGTGTCAATTTTGGGAACTCATGGTTAGTAGCATGACAAGCACAAAAGCTTCTTGGGAAATGCTGCACAGACACATGGTCCTAATGTATGACTATCAACCCGGTCTCGTAACTGGAAGGTGGCAGGTTTGCCCCAAGTGGGGCACTTGTCTGAGCAATGTACTTTACCTGAATTATTTCAGTCTCAGAGAGTGATATTTTTAGAGTGCAGTCATTGGGAGTTACTAGGTGCTATAAAATAGAAAGGTTCAGTGAATATTTATGATTACTCTTTACTTAACTGTAGTTCCCAACATGCAAATGGCCTCCTCAGAATCCTATCAATACCGAATAATGTTCATTAATGGTTCTTGTCGTCTTCTGCTGTGACTTATGTCACCTTTGCCTGGTCATGCCATAAATTCTTATTATTAATTCTTGAAAGCCATAAAAACACAGGTAAAATGCTAACAAAATACTCTAGCAATGTTCCACTTTTTCAGTTCCATCACAACATTTGTTATCTTTTCACTACTATAACAATAGGAGATGTGTGTAAGAGAAATGGACAGAGGGTATGGAACCAAGGGAGTCTAGCTGTAAAGCAGGTGCTAAGTGACCAAATTACTTCCCTGGAACCCCCTCTCTATTCTTTGGGTGATCCACTCACAAAATTCTGTGTTACTCCTGCAGGCATAGGTATTTGATAGAACCTGACCCCCTCTGATTTAACATTAATGATGATGTGCTCCTTTCTTTAGGACACAATAGGACAGAAAAGCAAGATAAACGTTGAGTAGAATAGACAATAACAGCCACGCAGAGAGTAAGGTCTGTCTCACCTGTGTGTGAATCACCTCTGTATGATTCCCTCAGATTCTGACATTGGCTCTAAATCCATGGAATAAATGCAGTGAAACGGTCGCTGTACACGGGAAGGTCTTCTTAGTTATTTGATTTTTATATACTAAATGAGTTTTTTTTCCTATAGATTCTTTCTCCATATAGAGAATGCATGCTGTTGTGTTTGTCTTACAGGTTTGGTCATTCTGTATGGTTCTTTCATTCTGGTCGTGCCACCATGAATTTTTAAACATTCATAACCTTTCAGCCAAATGTTTGTGCTTAACTAAAATAATAAATTTGAATTGAGTAGATTTCTTTGATGTCAGCATGGCTTTAACAATTTTAGAATATGCACAGGGCATTTTTGTAGTTTTTCAAATATTCATCTGAATTTTTAAATGTATTTTGACCAATTAAAAATCTCTCAGTGCTAGTAAGTACACACAAACATTTATTTTAAGGAGAGAAAATTTGCCTCTTACTCCTATTGGAACACTGCAAATGTGAACCACCACCTTGCCTCATATAAACCTTCATAAGAAGTCAATCTCCTAACTGCCTGAGGGAGTATGTACGGTTTTACTGTATGTATGTTGATGTTCACTATGTATCACAGAAAGAGAATTCAAGTGGAAACCTCCCAAAAGCTGTCCTTCTGTTTATTTATTTCTGTTGCAGTGAGGTTCAGAGTCAGGGTGAAGGTCTGCAGAGGTGGAGTCTAAGGCCTGCAGCATCCCCTCAGAGAGCTGGGCTCATTATATTACTTTATTGGCATTTAGCAGACACTCTTATCCAGAGCAACTTACATAGGTTACAGTTTTTACGTTATCCATTTACACAGCAGGATATTTACTGAGACAATTCTGAGTTAAGTACCTTTCCCAAGGGTACAGCAGCAGTGCCCCAGTGGGGAATCAAACTGGCAACCTTGTGGTTATGAGCCCTACTTCTTACCACTACGCTACACTGCTGGCTGATAAGGCGAAAGGGCTGAGAGGGGATGGCATAGTTTACAGGGGTCACGAGAGAAGAGACTGACGTTACTAAACAGACTGCCACCTCAGCCCGCGTTTTCAGATACCGCAGGAAGAGTGTGGGTCTGTCGTATGAGTGTTCACGACTGCTGACAGCCCAGAGGAACTGATTAAGACGAGGGAAGATCTGGACCAGTGATTTGTCACCGGATTTGTCCCGCGCCAAACGAACAGACTGTCGCTCACCCTCCGCTATGGCTGTTAAAGCTGTTAATGATCTCCCTCTTAATTTTTCCATTTTTAAACCCCGTTTCTCCCTTCTGGACTAAAACTGCTTCCCCAGTTCGAGGCAAAGCTAATACATTGAACAGAAGATGCCTTCCCCTACCAAATCCCCTATGAAGTTACCTCCATTCAGTCTCAAAGGCTAGGAGATGCTTATATCAGGAAGTGAATGCATGCACTGTATACATCTATGAACACCTAAAAATATGTACAAGCACGTAAAAATGCCCATTAATATCTACACCAGAGCAGCCTGTAGCATGTAATCCCTTACTAACTGCTGCAGCAGTGAGATTAGTTTCAAGTTTTCCCATTACAGACACCAACATGGTGCTAGTCTGCAATAAAGAGTCGCTAACACAATTTAAAATGGTTATAAATTTTAAAAAACAGAACAAAACAGATGAAACTTATTCAAAAATGTTTGTGCATTTGAAAGAGTCAACATTTGTCATTGTTTTGCATTTAAATTATACAGCTAGAAAGACAAATCTACAATAGTATACATTACATGTATATAAATTTATTTGCACATAATTAAATTGTATATCTCAGTGTTCATAATAAGCACACAACAATCACACAGAATAAATTCAGACAGTTATTAGATACCTGTAAGTTATTATTAATCATAGTTTCTTATAGTAAGAAATGAGTTTAATTTGCTCAGCAAATAAGCAGTGCTTGGATTTTGTAGAGAACAGATTCCTATATATACTGAAATAAAGTATAGTATGATCATGATTACTGCTAATAATATTTGTATCATCTTTCTTATGTTTACTTACATGCTTTACATTAAATCTGCACAGATTTGACCAAACCTCACTTCACAACTTAAAAACTCTTAGCCTGAGTTGCACATGGAGGTTTGAAGGACAGTACAGTAGCAGGGGCAGTGCAGTATGTCTTATCAGAATGATTCATCGCTGCTTGATGTTTTCTTTGTATTGTCGCATTGCTAATGGATATGAGACCTCCATGTTGATCTGAACTGCACAATCACAGCTCTGTGATCAACTTGTTTTGTCTGCTCTGACAGCCTGACTGTCTGTCCTTTCTCCAGCAGACACTTCCCGTTCAAAGTCCAGTCGAGAGCTGTGGACGTGCAGAATCCATACTGGGGTGCAGCTATTCTATCAAGTGGATCAAGAATACTTCCCGATAAATGTGTGGCTCTCTCACGTAATTGAAATACATGTAAATGAGTGTGGCCATGAACCCTTTTTGTCATAACAAACTGACTGTTATGCCAATTTAATCTGGATTAAGGGCTTTGATACATGGCATAACTAGTTAAGGGTCTGCTGTTGGAAATGAGGTGCAACACTTTAATACCTGTGAATGGGCACAATGTGGAAACAATGTCAGCAATAGATTAAATGGATGTCTGTATGCTGTCTGTATCTAGTCCCAGCACATGGTGGATTCAAGGAAGATTTCCATTAGTAAAGAAATGCCTTCTTTTATCCCAGTAAGCATACTCTTGTGCGTTCACACTCTGCATGCTAGGCATGGCTGTCTCAAGGAGGATCCGTCTATCAGCACAAATACTGGCCTAAGTTCAGATCCGGTGTTGTACTGGTTCAGAGCCACAGTGACAGCAACGCGTGAGGGGTAATTTCCCAGAAAGGCTTAATTGCACTACAAATTCATTAATGTTTGGTGCTACATCATTCAGAAAGCCGAACTCTGCCGTCATAAAAAACACCTCACTTTCCTGTCAGAGGGCTTTTAGCAACTGCATTTCTTAATTTAATTTACTATATATAATTTATTTTTATTTATTAATGTTTGTATGTATGTCTGTAGCTTATATAACTGATATGTATAAAGTAGCAGAGATTTTTTTGTCTTGTTAAAAAACATCTGCAAGAGGAGTCAATCAGATGCATAAAATCAGAAAAAAAACACCTCAAAATATAATTTAACTATTTTTACTAATTTATCTAAATTGAACTAAAATTCACTATTGTAGCATTTGGGTAATTGGTGAGTTGGCCACACGAAAATGGGAGGGTATTTGTGTGTAGACTACAAACAGCAAAACAGTGAGCCTATTTTTTTCTGGATCAATACTGTTCAGAAGCTGTGCAGATTTCCTGACCTTCATAGTATGCGGATCAGCTGATACAGTCAGCTCAGTTAATCCTATGAGCCATCCAGATCATTTAAAGATCAGTCAATCTGCACTGTATCTGCAAATCATTGATCCCAAATAAAAGCCCACCAAGGTTTACTGTTACTAGGATATTAGCAGAGCATAAATCACAGACAGAAATGAAAATCTTCGAGCACAGGAAGGGGTGTGTAGGAGCTGTGAATGAGTCGGCCCTTTCTTCACTTTATCTTTGCTGAAATAGCTGGCTGTACGGTGTGCCCTCTCTCCCTGCGAAACGGCCTGCTGCCGTTCTGATGCGGCTGTCTGCCTCGCTCCCCCAGGAGGCTGTGCGCAGAGACACACGCGGTCCCGAAGCGTGGAGCTGTTTTTCAGCGCAACATTGTTCTGCCAATTAAACGGCATGACATTCTTCCTCTGAAGGACACTGGCGGCTGGCCAACCCCCCACACCAACCTCCCCAAACCCGCACCCCCCCATCCCCTCGCCCAGCACCCGAGCCATTTAATTGAAACCGTAAAGAAGTTCTTGGCACAAAAGCCCTTATGTGGGCTTTGTTGCAATTAGATTGACCAGAAAGGGCAACAGAGCTGATAAAACAGGATTAGGAGAAATGTATTGCTGGGATATTATATGCTGTGTGACATGCTCAACGGTGGAGGAATTAGTTAGGACTGACCCTCTGGGGATAAAGATAGAGCAGGCAAGAGGACAAAACCACAGAATAATAGGGTCACGGAAGTGAAAGAGCGAAGTGTTTTTACTCAGAAAATCACCTCCCAAAGTTCCCCTGCTTTCTGTTTCACAGCGGTTTCACAGTGAACGGTCTGTGCTGAGAAAGCCGGCAGAGAGCAGCAGGTCTTCTCCTCCTTTTGAAACACTCCATGCCCATTACCACCATGCAAATAATTCACACATGCCTCTCCAAATACACCAAGCCTAAAATGACAGAGAAAGAGGGAACTGATAAAAGGCTGGCATTGTCTTTTTTCATCCATGGGAGCAGGTCAATTCAACATGGCCAACTTTCAAAGACAACTTTGTTGAAAAGGGCTGAAAAGAAATTGTACTCCACTGCGAGTTCACACTATGCTAACCAGGAGAAATTCCAATCTGTCTCATAACTTAGTCACAGGTGTGTGTACTTTTAATTCCCCAGTCAGGTCACACTGACAGGTCCATTGGACACTTCCATCTTTCATGGACACTTTAAGATTTATGTAGTTTTGGTTTGTCTGTGTACGCCTTCTTTGAACATCTGACCCAGTGACACGTGGCTCAGGGGAAAGCTGGAGGCTAAGGCACAGTGTTTTACATTTACATTTCATTGCTTAGCACATGCTCTTATCTACAGCAACTTACATAGTTTACAATTCCTACACGTTTATACATTTACACAGCTGGATATTTGCTAAGACAATTCTGGGTTAAGTGCTTTGGCCAAGGGTACAACAGCAGTGCTTAGCAAGGAATGGAATCAGCAACCTTTGGGTTGCAAGCCCTGCTCCATACCACTACACCACATAGCTGTCACAATGAGGCCACAGAGGTCACAGGGTCAGAATGTAGGCTGTGTCACTGGGGGTTCTATACAGTACCTCACTGCCACAGAGCTTCCTGTACTCTTTGGGAGTCAGAGGAAGAAGGTCAGGTTTATGGAATGTTTACTTTGCTCTTGTAAAGCTTGAGTGCAGTGACTCCTGTGAATGGACTACTAGGAAATGCAAAGCAGAAGAGAAGCAGCTCCTGCAACAGGCTTTGGTATGCAGGTTGGGGTTATGTGGATTTCTCTGGATCCTCAGTGGTATCACTTGTTTGACAGGGGAGAATAACATGACTCAGGAGGTCCCCTCTCATCTGTGAAGTAAAGTGCATCCAGAACATGGTGGTGTCCCCTTTCCCCCAGAGTTCTGCGAACTGGAGGGATTGTGATATGTGCTCTGTTCACTGTTGGAAAGGAAGGTGTCATCTCCCTCACTGCACAGCCACAAGCAAAAGCGAGGAGAAAACAAAAGCACGTCAACTTTCTGTGCAGCTCTTTCAAACAGAATCCCTAATGCTGCCATTATCACTCCTCACAGTTCTGTCACTACAAGCCCAAGGATGTGTGACTAGAACCCTTCACCCTCTGGCATCTCTAGGTGCAGATCTGAGGCTCTGTGCATTAAAGTTCAACAACCTGGAGAAAGGTCTATGTCAAATTATGAAAGGAGTCAGCCCATTACCTGGAATTTGACAAATATCATTTTAACAGAATGTTTTTTTTACTCTTCTGATACAGGGAGCTCAGATCATTTAGTAGGCACACAGATTAGGGACAGCAAGAGGCTTGTTCAGAGACAAATAAATCTTTGTGACTTGCATCTTCCTCCTTTGCATTTAACATCATTTAACTGGCCATTTTAATCCACTGTCATTTCACAGGCGAAGTAAGCCCTTAAATCACCGTGGCTCTCTGTGGGAAAAAAAAATGAATCTGCCAGGGTGGGGCTCAAGTCTCGAGGAAGAGTGAGGGAGGAGCAGGAGGACTGTGGGTTGAACCTGTCTGTCACCGTGGTAACAGTAATGTGCCTGAGCTCCCAGAATCCCCAGGGGTGGGTGGGCACAGTGTGGAGCAGTCAGGGTTCTCTTCTCTGTCTGAATGCGCAGTGTGACCCTGCCATAATCTCCTGCTTCACAGCTGTTGGTCCACCCCTAGCAGTCCGGTACCACAAAACCTCTGTCACAGACAGCTGAGCCAGACAGCTGGAAGTCAGTCTCACAAAGACTAGAGCCATGGTGGAAGTTTCCTGGAGATAAATCATTGTCTTTGTGTTCACTGAAATGCCTCTCGTAGCCTAATCCATTGAGCTGATTTCCCATACCTACATAAATCGTTGCAGATGCAAAGCTTTTCCTTCCCCAACATACTGTCACACCATAAATGTACAGTATCTACTATCTGTATTTGTTTTTTTGTTTGTGTGGACATCTTGAGGTGATATTATTTTCACAGCAATATGTTAATTGACTTTGGTGCTTAAAAACACAGCCTGGGTGGAATGAATAATGAGTGGGAATGGCCGCACGGACCTGTTACGTGATAAGAAGGCTGTGACAGGAAACCACAGGGACCAGCTTGTCCTGAGCACACACACATCTAAAAAGACCAGCGGCCCCAGGGCTGGGGTTCAGCTGGGTTTAGGTGAGGGCCTGTCAGAGCGAAGACAAATGCTACTTGGAATGGCTGTCAGAGCACTAAATCTGTCCTGCACTCTGCTGGAAGACAAAAAGCACTGACTATGTGTCTGACATGTACCTACAACCCTCTGTGTACGACATGACTATATGTGTGTGCTGACTCCCCTTAATGTCCCTGCTGACTGGGTGACACACATGCTCTTCACTGCAGAGTATGTTCTCTGTATTTGACAGACCGTGGTCTCTAATATTTTCTGTTTAGTTAGCTGGCTAAATAGCTAAAAAAGGACAAAAGTAATTTTCCGTATCAACTGTGAATTGATTAAATTATCAATGTAGTAATATAATTTCTTGCAGTGTTTCAGTGTTTCATATAATTTTTTTTTTTTTCATTTATCTCATTTTTTTACATTTATTTTAAATTTGTTTTTCAGTTGAATTATATTCAAAGTTCAAGAAAATCCACTGTGATTTTCGCGCCTACGGTCACACTGGTGTGATCAGCCATTTAGCACGTATGCTAACACCGGTGCGATTAGAACACGAGATTGGAAAAATTCTAGCTAATTTTAGCTTTGAGGAAACAACGATTTAACATTAAAACATATAGCAAATGCGACAGTGAAAACTATGAGAAGCTTAATAACGCTAATGAAAACATGACAAACCATATAACATAACACGCGCGCTACATAGCATAAAATAAGTTACGTGTGAAAGGGTTAAAAGTTCAATAAATGCATGATGCTTCCAAATGAGTAATTGTGTTAAATAATCGTGATCTCAATATTGACCAAAATAATCGTGATTATGATTTTTACCATAATTAAGCAGCCCTAGCATACATTCGACTTTATACTCTGCTGCAAGTCTGCAACTAATAATGTAAGCCGTCCAGCCATCATTGTATAAATCATCCAATCAGCCTGTGGGAATTCACAACATTTGTCAGATGCACAGCCACTGCAAAAAAAAAAAAAAACAGCACGAAACAAAAATAATCTGCCCGATCAACTGAGAGCAAGTGCTGAACAGATTCACTAATCTGTACTATATGGATACATAAAATGGATCACCTGCTTCCACCGTCAGCCTGTGGAAGTGCTATAAAGATCAGTGAATCTGTACACAGTCTACTCTGAACTGATGCCCATGGGCAAGCAGAACGGCTTTGTGCAGACAGGTCACCGCAGACATTCTGTCCCCATCAGCACACCATCTGCAGGCTGATGGGTCCGATGTCACTGCCAATCTGGACTCCAGTCCGAGTTTCACATATTCCATTACTGAATGACTTTGACAGGTGCGCACAAGGTAATTAGTGCAGGACGCTACTGACTCTGACGGTTTCCCAGACGACACAAAACACCTTGAAATGAGGTGGAGTAGGAGTAATTCCTTTCAGGATATCGTCCGCTGCAGGCTGCTGGATTACTCAGACCTGGTCCCGGAGAGCTGCGGTCCAGAAGGTTTTCTGGCTCCCTTTAAGCCGGCAACACTCTCAGGGAGGCTTAATCGGTGCAGCTGTGGCAGGTGGTTATGCGTCTGACTGGAGCAAAAGCCTGCAAAAACTGCTGCCCTCCGGGACCAGGGTTACTGCACAGCATTCTATACAGGTTAATCCACACAGCCACATCTGTGAATTCTCTCTACTTTTCTCTGGTTTTGTAACAGTTTGTTGAGCTGGGTAGGAGAGACTTTGGCCTTTTTCCTGTCCATCACCCGCTTTAATCTGACTGAATCAGAAGAATGCGGCCAGTGTGCTGTGGCCTGAAATGAACTGATCTGTGCTCCTCACTGTCTTTACAGCCGCACTGAGAGCAAAGAGCTGGGCCCGAGAGAACGGACGGACCAAACTCAGATGACGGGAGCAGAGCCACTATGGTGGGGCGAGGCAGCTGGTGTTGTGAATCAGGCCGCCTTTTGTGCTGGGCACGGCTACTTCACAACACCAGGGTCTCACCCCACCCCACGCCACCCGAGCCCACCTTATCCATGCCAAGATGTCCCCCCACCACCACCACCTCATTCTCCACCTGCCAAGCCCCTGTTCCTGCCACACCCCCTCCAGCAGCAGGGGTTATCAGAGTTCAAGCTGACCATACTTTGACCACAGCCCAAATTGTATTGCCATGTGACCAGCCTAGATCAATGCCTTTTTTGTTATTCAAAATATTCATTAAAACATTAAATTACCATTTGACCAGGGTGATTCAAATAACTTATTACATTTACATTTTTCATTTTTTAAAATCTTTTTTACATGTTTTCCGGTCACAGAACTGGGAATTTAGCGTAGCAGTACAGGTGAAGTACCTTGCTTAAGGGTCCAACATCAGTGCCCCACCACACATACAAACCTATATTCCTAAAATAAATTGACAAATGTATATTTCCCTGTGTGAATCAGGGCCTATCTAAGTGTTTTCAGACATCAGGCTTCACGTTGTTCTAGTTTGATATCAGGACAGCCTTCAGACAGGTAATTAATCCTGGGTATTCTCATGGAGCCTCAGTCTGACAATAGCTGTAGCTGATGGCTGTGGAATGCTTATGATCTAATGAGCTTATTAGAAAAAGGGGTATTCCACAGATATCACAGCAGTGATACAGAGGTAAGACAATCTCACTCCAAGATATTTGACAATAGAGAGTTTCCAGTCTCAATCTGCAAAACCGTTAACTGCTGAATTAAAAATTGGAAAATTCCCCAAAGCATGTAAATAACCTAAAATTAAAACATAGCAAAAACAGACAAAATGAATACATAGCAAAATGACTTCTGTCTTAATCATGGTTGCACAAAACATTGAATTTATTAGACAAGATGTTGCAACATCTGCACACATGAAACATCTTTCCTGACCTCCTCTGTAATTCTAGGCTTGGAAGAGAGATTGTTTATAGTGCAACACTTCTAGTAGTGAATCGTTTGTTAAATGAAACATAGGATTATGTACTGTCAGACTACTGAAAATAAAACACATTTTTTAGCAACACATCATTTGTTAAATAGCATTGTTGATCATATTGATTTGGAGGATTACTGACTACTTTGAAATAAATGATTATACTCTCATTTGCCATTTTACATTTTTTGATAATGAATTGCTGCACATGTAGGCTAGCAATCTGGGGTTGGGGGTATTAAATGCCTTCACTGTGTGGTCATGGCTGAAATGGAATTACTGAATAAACTGAAAGTAACTCTTTCATGACCTCAGTAGCCTCTTTTTTATATCATTATTCACTCTCAGACACTGATAGGTAGCCTGTGGAATATCCCTGAGCCTGAACTCACAACACTCGTATTCGGTATGAGACTCCCAACATGTCATCTGCTGTCCATCATACCAAAATTGCCAGGTCTCCAACATGAGAGGGCCCTTTTTGCCACAGATTAAACAGAGGAGATCATCTGTGATTATTGTGTTTCTTCACAATGATATGGAAAACGAATTCTACATCTTACTTTCACAATGGGCTTGTTTTATGAGAACAGAAAAAAATCCCTCTTTTCAGACTCAGCTCACAAGGATGCTGGCACAAATTCCAGTACAGGAGAGTCAAAAATACCAGAACCATACCCTCTCAGTGCAGTTTAATCATCACCCACGCACAAACACAAACCCACTGGCTCAATAAATCCATCACTGTGACATTTAAAGGCTCAGAAAAGTGAGTGAAAGGTGACATGCGAACACTTTTAAAGATTCACCAGCAATTACAGAAAAGGAATGAAGGTTCCCTTTACTTTAAACAGTTTTCACTTATGTGTGGTGTATGATCCTTGCCTCACAAAATATTAGACCTGAATCAATTTGACTTGTTTGTAGCTAAAATTGAAGCTATATCCACTGACATGTTTAGCTTGACAGTAATTACGTGCACTGCATTACAACAGTAGTTTTCTGATAAATGCATACAAAAATATGTGCACTCGTTAAGGGTTCTGTGTGAATGCATCCCTTATAACATCAGAATACGAGACTGATGTTAATTTTTTGCATTATTAGAGTTAGTCTGGCTGAGTTTAACTGATCAATCGACTGTTGAAACAAGCTCATTGGAGTCACCCACTCCTCATCACCAACTGTGCCACTGACTGCAGTACCACGGTCTGTTTGCCCATAGCGAAGCCAGGATCAGAATAAGATGATGGTAACATAGTTAGCTAACAAAAATATACAACATTCCTTATTTTTCTGCCATCTAGTGGATGCAAAATATAGCCTAATTGTTACTCATACCAAACCAATAGTATATTATAATTTCAAAGAGGTAGAACATTAAAAATTCGCAAAGACCATGAGAGTAAAACAAGTAATTTATTTAAATGTAAACAAATTAATCAAACTGAGTGACAGATATCTATCCATCTCTGTCTACTCTACTGGAATGTTCACAAACACATAACTGCAGATCAGTTACGCTGCGGTGACTTTCTGACTTTGGCGACAGATCTAGAATAAGACTGTTCAATCCATATCGTAACCCAAAGTATTTTGTATTCTTCTAAATTTATTATTATTAAATTTATTATTATTATTATTATTATTATTATTATTATTATTATTACATAGAATCCGTTGCTTTGATTAGAAAGCAATTACAGCATTTATCACTGCCGTTTCGTTTGACGTCTTTTTGAACGCCTTTACCTGCCCAAACTCGAGTTTCATGACGTCGCCTTCAGATTGATGAGACAAGGCACGTGCCAAATTAGAAACGAGGCTGGCTCAGTAAAAATCTAAAATCGTTCTATCGGTGTTGACGCTACGCAACACGGAAAGGTGGAAGATTACAGTTTTTGGGTGAACAGCTTCTGGACATCTAGAGCTTGTTGTAGTGAGGAATAGTGCAAAAGATATATGCTAATTAGCTAGCTATCTAGGTAGTGTTTTCCCACCACTAGCTTGCTAATTGTATGGTTAATTGTTTCTGCTGAACTTGCAAGATATCATTTATCGCGAGCCAAAAAGTCAGTCAGGCACCTACCAGCATAGCAAACGCACTGTTCCCGCAAATCGCGATAGAGATTCTCTGAATGGTATTTCTGCCCAACAGTTTAATACATTTACAGTTGTATTCATTAGGTTAGTTTTTTAGTAAGTTAGTTAAATAAATGCGTTTAATATGATTGATATGACTCTTGTTATCAGGACACTTAATAGCTAAATGGGTAGGAAGTCAATGCTAGGTGTTGGGGAAATATGGAATAGCTTACCTATTTTCCCTGTCATTTTGCAAACCGACATAACGTCGTTACTTCACCAGCCAAGTGATTCTTTTGCGGTTAGTTAAATAACCAGCGACTTACCAAAAGTGACCTTTTTGTTAGCTTGCAATTTAAGGTTTTAACCGCGAAAATGCACCCGTCTGCCGTTTCTGGTAGAGTAAAGTTAAATAGAAGCATGCCTAGTAATGATTACAACGCTTTACCTAAACGTAGACGTACAACTTTGCGTGCCGATCTTGCAACAGCCGTCACTGGGCCAGTGATAGAGAATTGTTCGTTTAACACAAGCGCAGAGAAAGCAAACCCAATGCCAGTCGAAGAAAAAATAACAGGCAGTACGGAACCGTCGACTATCGATTATCATGATAGTGACAGTAAGCAAAAGTGTCCTACATGTGCAGACTCAAACCATGTCAATGCATCTAAAGCAAAATCTACCAGAGTAGATTTACAGCAAGCACTCGAAGAGGACAAAGAGACGCCAAGTCAAGACGAGGGATTCAGCAAAGGTACAGAACAGACATTAGATGCTAATTTTCAGTTTGAGCTGGAAATGACAGAGGCCGAGAAAGGCCAGAGCATCGCTACATTTGGGGAAATACGTGAACGCTCTGGGGGGCCTTGCACAAGAAGTAGATCTGCACCTTTCAAAACTTGTCAATTGGAAAAAATGAAGAACGAGAGAGTGAAAAGACACGGGAAACAGGTTTGTTGTAGACTTGAATTTGCTTTGTGCATTGTTGGGGAAGATTCTAAAATAGGGGTGTCGATCCAGAAACGCACAAGAGCGAAGGCAGAAAAGGAGGTGGTTGGGTCTAAAATAACACTGGGTGGCAGGCATAACTGTCTAGAACGAAGAGATGGAAAAGCGTCGATAAAGGATGCCGAGCTGACACAACTAATTAAGGGGAAAAGTGGCAAGTTCAACAAGAGGCGATCAAAGAGACTGATTTTGCTGAGAAAAATCCTCAGGAAAGTCCATAATACCACGGCTCTCGTGGACAGGAAGACTGGATACTGCCACGCCCGTTTAGTGGCGGACAGAACACAACGCTGGGCTGTCAGAGCGCAACGTCAAAACGCGGTTAGGGTTGAAAAGAAAGTCGCGGCGGACCCATGTGGTTTTGGCGTCCAGCGAAAGACGAAGGGAGATGGGCTCATTGGTAAAGTCGTGCAGGTTCGGTCGGCCAGGTATGTTGTAGGGACAGCTACGAGGGATGTGAAGTCTTCCAAATGCATGAGACAGACGAGGAGGAAAAGAGGTGATGTTACTGAAAACTGGATGTACACAGTGCCTACCAGGAAATCAAGTAAGACGTTTTTGAACATTAGTGAGCTAGCTAACATTAACGTTGCAGAAGATGAGTTTAAATGAGTAATCTTTTGTCACGGCCTAGATGACAGAAGTACAAGCACTCTAGCTAGATGGCAAGCTGTTATGGCTCTGTTCTGCCCAACCAGCGAAGTGCCTAGTTAGCCTTCTGGAAGGTAAATTTCAAGAAAGGCCCAGCACTATGCTAGCTATCAAACTCCCTGGCTAAAATAGCTAGTCTAGTTAACTCAGCAAATCCCATAAAGGCATGCCTTACGAGCTTTTGTTAGCGAATGTTTGATTTTTAATGCCTTTTTGCACTGTAGCTATTTGATTACACGATGTCAGTTGTATAACGTATGCTTAGTGTTTGAAATGAGTAATACAATAACCTCGCTCTATCTTGTAGTGTCCTAATCGAGAATTAGCAATGTTAGCTAAGAAGCGGTGTTCATGTAATTTACATAACGTGTCTGTTATGTAGATTATAATGTGAAACTGCTGATGGTTAGCTTGACATTGTATTTAGCAGCGTTGAATATAGTGGGCAGGTCAAGTTAGGTTTAATTCGCCGGAATATGCGTAGACTCAGCTTCCATACACATCTCATTTTCTAAGCACTCTTAAATTCAGCCAGTTTTGTTAATAGTTGTGTTCGAGCACTGAAGCATAGTGAGGGTGAAGATATATGACAATATTGGCACAGGCCCGGCGCTATGGGGGGTGCGTTGCACCCCCAGATGGATCTTAGTGCATCCCCAGTTGTCGTCTTATATCCCTATATCTACATAGTATTTATGATTTTTTGTGTACCCCTCTGTATTTTCTCCTGGCGCCAAGCCTGTATTGTAGTAAACTCAAGGAAGCATTAATGGCCATAGAATATAGTCTAACATTTTCCCTGTCGAAACAGCCATTTATTTTAATTTAACCTCACAAAGGCATGATCCAGAAAAGTTTTCACACATGAAATAATGGTCAGCAGTAGTTGTCATATAAAAATCATGAAATACAGGTGAGGGAGTGACTTTAGTATTTCTTTGAGCTCACTGAATTGAGCATATTTTCTTGTTTACTTTCAGACACTGATGGGAGTGCAGCTTCTCACCCATTTTCACAGCAGACCTTGAGGGATCACTCTGATGAGAACGACAATAACGGAAGATTAATTAAAAGTCCACGCTGTGTGACATGCCGTGAAATCAAGTATACTCCCACAAGGACTTACAGCTTGGCCGTAGTCAGGTCACTCAAGTCGTGCAAAACCGTAGCCAATGAGGTTACCAAGCAGGATTTTAAGTCATGTGACAGTTCCACAGGAAATAAAGCAGTTGTGAATCTGTGTGACATCTCCAAAGTGCTTAATGGTTGTTTAGATTCAACATGCATCTTAACAGAGGAGCTGCAACAAAAAACAAGTAGGTGCTTTAAGAGAGACAGCCGGGCTCTGATGTTTCAGGCTAGACTAGGCACAGAAGCCAACCCATTACAGAACATTTCCCCACTTGAAGCTCACTCTGCTGCCCATGTGCCCGACCAGGGGCTTGAGGACATACCAAAAGTGGTAAATGGGCCTCCTTCATTAGTGGGATTAACTGAGACCGTTAAGAGGCACATCAGTGAGGACCAGACTGCAAAAAGTATGAGGTTGTCAGGTGTAGAAACCACTGATCCAGAGACTTCGCAAGAATACAATTCTGCCATTCTGGCTGGATGTCATATGGCAGCATCCAACACTTGTGAGAAAAGACCCTTGTTGGGTTCCACAGTAGCCATGTTTTCTGAGAAGGTCAAAAACACTTCCTCGGGCTCACCAGCTAAATTGAATAGTTGCATGCATAAAGGTGGAGTTCAGGGTAACACATTCACAATGATGGATCATACGCTGGTGATGGAGGCAGAAGAAAGCAGGCCTTCAGACACAAAAGACAATGTGGATGCAGAAATAGAAGATGAGAAAGAAACCCCCGATCCCTTTTCCTGTCGGAGAGCAATGCCTTACCTGGCATTGGCACGTCCTTCTTGTGCCCGGGCCTACATTTCCTGGCCTTTCCGAGAACGAGGCTCCTCTACAAAGATAGTAGACGTGAGAGATACAGATGCAGCCGCATCATTGCTCTCTGCAAACTCTGCATTGTCCTTTGCTAACACTGTTGCAGACCCTGATGTCACTGACTCTCCTGTTGTGAACTCTCCTGTCAGCACAAACTCATCTGACTCTTGTAAAACAGTGGAGACCTCACCACCACAAGATGGAGCCAGTGACATCAGAACTGGCACGGAACACCTGGGGATAACTGAAACGGAAAGGCGCGTCTCTGAAAAAGGGCCTTTCTCAGAATCTCTGAAGCTGGTTAATAGGTCGAATGTGTCGGCTCAAAACACTGAGGTCATCGGGGAAGAAGGCCTCTGCACATTACATAATGTGGAACCGAAAGTGCGTGAGCAAGGTACCCTTCAGAGACAGAAGTTGCAGCAGTACAGGATTCCCCTGAAGAGGTGTAGCAGCACAGTAGAGCTAGAAAAAAGTCCATCCATTAACCGCCCCTTGAATGGTTCCTCAGACTCTCTCCACCTCCAAACCGTGAGACACCCTACAACCCGCAATGTGGCGAGGTCTGAACGTCGCCCTTGTGTTGGACAAAAAGAAAAATGGAGGATTCTGGCTCTGCCAAAGGTCACCCAAGCCTTCACAGAAGGAGCCTCTCAGGATGAGGCCAGCAGCATGTCCTCTGATGAGGACCTGGTGGATGAAGCGTCGGCACTTTGTGGTGAAATCATGTGTGAGATCCAGGACCCCTGCACCAGCCGCTCCCAGAGGCCGTCCTTCCACGGGCCCGACCCCCAGGAAGAGGGGGTGATGGACCTGGTGAAGGCCTATGAGCAGGATGCCATAGTTCTGGATGTAATCCAGGACGATCCTGAGCTGTTCGGAAATGTCTCAGAGAAACATGAAGTGGTGGTGAATGTGAAAAGCCAAACACGTCTGTTATCCAGGGTGGCCAATCCGGTGAAGACACCAGCTGTACTGAACACCCACAAGATCACGTGGGATAATAAATCAAGGTATACAATTTGCATGTTATTTTAATTTGATTAGCTTGTTTATGCTTCCTGAATTGACTGCTGTTGAATTGTTTTTGTAGATTCTGTCCATGAGACGTTGACATGCTGTATCTTATTTTACCTGTTTCAAGCACCACCAAAAACAATGACCAGAGACGTGTAACAAAGGAAGATGGGAGGAGCATCTTGCCTTTTCCAGCAGGTTAGCTATGTCTGCACTGACACCTGAGGCATACACTGGCCCTGACACCTGCATGCTGCTTAAAAATAACATAGTAGGTTGCTTTAAATTACAATAGCTTAATACGGAAGCTAACTTCAGTTTTTTTACAGATGAAAACTGGGAAGCTTTGACCTCTAGTGGCGATGGAAGGTTATTAAACGGCCTGACAGCGCATGGGTTTAGCATGACAAGTCCTCCTGCACAGAGGGTGGGTCAGACTGTTTATCAGTGCTTTCTCAGAACATGCTTTAAATCAATCATCCCTCACTGCTGATGAACGAAGTTTCAAACTTAATAGATACTAATGTTGCACACCTTCCCTGAAACTCAGCTCACCTTTTTTGTATTTTGTATGCACCGGAAGGCAACCTGATACTTGCAAATGGTATTTTCAGCCACAGTTTTGCTATATTGAGAATTAATGATATGCATTAGACATTTTGTCCATATTCTAATCTAAACATTACAAACAAATGAGCCAGCTTACTTTATCACACATACCAAATGTTACTAAATATGAACTTATGTTTATTCACTTGTGTTTATGCGCTTCCTCTTTATATGTCTAGACTTTTTGTCAGTGCTCTGAAAGGTTCAGTTCAATACCAAGCTCATTAAAAGGTTGAGGTTAACTTCTGTTCTTCATATCTTTATTGAGGTGGTAACCCCCTTCACCTTCTTAATGAGCCTGGCATTAAAATGGGATTTTCAGCAGGCTGGCTGCAAGGGTAGAATTCACAATGAGGACAACTGCTTTGTTTCTGCACAACAGGTCAAAACTGATGGAACCCAGAATGGTGTTTGTGAGTGGCTTTGGCATGGCCCATACACCAGGTAAATGTGTGTACCTTTCTCTACACATCGGCCATCTCTGTCTGCTTAGTTTATTATCTTCACTGTGTCTCTGTGTGTATAGTCACCGATGAATGCATCTCTTTTCTTAAAGTGTCCAGGGAGATAGCAGGCTGAATTCAGGAAGAGCAGTTTCACCATCTCTCGCCAGTGTTGTAACAGGAGATAATGGTATGAGGGAACACTCTTAAGGTGCCACTTCCTGATGTCTCTGCCCTGACTGGTGGTGTAAGAGGCCTTATGGTCTTGGGGTGTGCTGTTGTCCTTATGTCACAAAAGCAGTTTTTTAGGTAGAGTTAGTGCATATTGAGCACTTTCACATACACAAAGACTACCTTAAACTGAATATTTCCAGTGGTGGCCTATTTTCATGCATCTTCTCTCATTTTCTTGGCATCAAGGAAATAGGTCTGTGTATGCTTGACTATCCTAAGAAGATGAATTTACATCTATTCATCATTCCCTTTAAAGTAGAAAACCTTTATCTCTTCTGTCTGTCTCAGATTTGGAGGGTGAAACTATGCAGGCTAATGAGATCAAGGATCTGAGTCCTCAGAGTGTGGCTTGGGCACCTGAACTAGTAAGTAAATGAATCCCCACCTTGGTGAATAGCCTGTAAAATAGCCACAGAGCATGACCCTGCCTGACCCAGGGGGTTTTCTTATGCACACTGTTTTTCATCCTCGCAGTTCAGTGACCAGAAGGACGGCAGTGAGAAATACTGCAGGTTTTACTTCAGCCAGAAGCACTCCTGTTTTAGGCAGACCTGCAGGTATCTGCATCTGGCCACAGAGGGTGATGAGAAGGTAGTGGCTTAATAACAAAGTCAAGTAACAAAACTTTGGTCCTGGAGTTCTGTTTTGGCAGAACTTTCTCAGAGCTCTCTTATGTTACAACGCTAATGTGTGGTTGTCCTACACTTAAGTTGCATGTATTGCATTGCTTTCAAGATGTGCATGTTTGCTTTCTCTTCCATCACGAATGAATCTGTGCATTATAGGCCTATATTTTCTGTGAAGTACCAGCTTTAATTATGAGGGCCTTTTATGGAGGGTTTAAGGGCTTCTTTTTAGAGGAATGTGCTGTCATGTAAAACCTTAGTTTAACCTTTCAGGGGGAAATCTGTGCAGGTTTGAATTGGTTCTGAGTAGGGCAGCCACCCAGAATTTTGGGGTCAAGGTGTGTTGGACTCACATGTGCAATAAAGTGATTTACTATTTTCTGCACAAATGATACTGTGAACCACGGCCAGCGCTGGTCACGATGAAATACTCTTAGCTTCTTTCTTGGTTGGTTCCTTGGCAAGATGTCTCCCATCATGCTCTTGTATTGTGTTTTCAGTTCTGCATGGTCGCTGTACAGAGGTTCTGCAGCGGAGAGAACCCATTTTATTTACAGCGTGCAGGTAAATGGAACAATGTGATCACTGTGGGCCATAGAGGTTCTGAATAATCTTGCATCAGTTGTAGCCAGGTGTAACTACAGTGTAATCTATGGGTCTGAGAATTTAGAATAGGGCCTCTTTATAATCAACCATGCCATACACTAAGTGCATTTTCCTTAAAGCTGTGTTTTCTCAGATGAAAAATTATTGCAGGAAGATTTAATTATTGGTATTTAAGGAAAGGCTAAATCACAACCAGATGAGAAACACATATTGTTAGAAAATGCTGAAGCCAGTCCCTTTAGTTGTGTTTTTGTGATGCAAGGGGCCAAAACCCTGACTAAAAAAAGAAACTATGTTGAGTTTGTAACCTTTTAATGGCAGGTGGTTCAATAATCAGATTGATTTCATCCTGCCTATAATTTCAGTTCCAGAACTGGTTTCCCTTTCCAAAGTTCCATTGGTGTACAGCAAATACTGGTGTTGGATTGGACTTATTTTAAAGACATTTAAACTCACTACTGGAAGCTTTATCTTTCTGCACTTGATAAAATCCACTTAGGGTTTTTTCAAGTTAATCACCAAGACACGATGTTATGCTAAAGATACTAAGCAGAGTAAAGTGTGTGTCTGGACTGTCTCCTTGATGAGGTGTAACATATCTGTGCTGTATACTACTGAACTTTACCAGATTACAGATATACTACTGACATAAAATCACCAGCATGCCAGAAAACAAACTGTAGTGTTCAAACACAGAGGTAGCAGAGGACAGCATGGATACCAGAAGTGCTTTTAATCTTTCATATTTCCCCCTTTCACTCCCAGCTGCAGTGTTTACCGGTTACTATCAGAAGTGTCCTCCTGGAGTCCATTTTGCATTGGATGTACTGAAGTTACTCCTGTCAGCGTTACTCAGCAAAGGCATTGTGAAAGACCTGCTCGCGGTGCTGAGGGTGATGACTCCATACAAGATACTGGTAAGATACTGGAACTGAAGAAAAATTTTGGGAGCTGTGCTGTAGTGTTGTGGTACAAAGATAAGGGGACACTTTAATCCCACCATTTTGTGCAAAACCATCCTTCATTTTAAGGAGTACCACAATTCAGAGACTTGTGCATGTTCAGGTCTTACAGATCCAATTTAAGGCACAGTGGTTAAGAACACTAGCTAAATGGCTTTTAAAATTATGCTACTTGCCACATGTAAACTTCATAAGAAGAACCTTATCAAGTATATGACACAGTGCTTTCTGCATTCTACAGTATTTACATGTTCATTATATTCAAGGAAAAGCCAACTTAAAGGTATTGGCCGTACTAACTGACCACAGACCTGTCATATTTGAAAGTTGCCAAGTTACTCTTTTAAGTTCTGCACAGTTTACTTGCTGCTTTTATTAATGTATATTTTATCATTTTAGCTTTTAAGGTTTGCTTCCCCATAGTTTGTGTGGGAGGGAAGTGTTTGGGATTCCAGCTCACGAAAGGCAAATTGGGAACCTCAAATAAGCAGAGCTCTTCAGGGGGTTTGCTTTAGTGGAATGCGCGTTTCTGCAGTCTCCTTTTAATTTAATGTGTCACCGAACAATATTCAGGCACTTTTCCTTTCAAACCCAGATGCATTTGACTTATTACAGCCTGTCCCATGCGCCTTCACATGTGTTCATGTGCATATGTGTGAGGCATGTGATTTCCTCCACAGCCACCAAAGGGTCTCATTGTGTCTGTGTTTGAGCATGTGAGGGTGTGGGGCCTTCGAATTGCAGTTCCAGACCTTATAGATGTCACAGCCAAGGTGAGTTACACACACCTTAGATTTCCTCCTTCCTTGGGGTTACATTGCTCTTGTCGGGGTGTTGATACGTAAGCCTTTATTTAAAAAGCTGGTGTATTTAAATTATTTTGTGTGATCGGAACAACAAAATTTAAATTAAAACAGAATAATCTGCATGTATAATTAAAACTTCTGTCATATCCTGATTTCTATCCATGCACTTCTACACACAACAATGCACACTACAGCACACAAACACGAGTTTTGGACAATAAACTATCAGCTGTCTACCCCAGGCATCTGTACTCCTGCACGTACACACACACAGATGCACACACAAGTGTTCCTACTGTCACACCGTTCTGTAGCATTGTTAATGTGTACTCCTCCTCAGAGTGTGGATGCAGGCATGGTGCTCACAGCGGAGAACTTTGACCACATGCAGTACTGCCTGGAGCTCCTGCTGATCCCCCAGACCCAGATGGACGTTTTCCTGGCGATCAAGCACAGGTGCACCCATTGTGAAAACGTCAAGTGCCTGGGATCATCCACGGTCCACAATGCCATTGAAGGACTTCACTGTGGCACAATATAGTGGTGTAATTCAGATCCATTAAAGGAATATTCACGTGTTTCCCCAGGGCCCTGGAGGGACCTGTAGCCTGGAACTCAGAGGTGGGGGACGTGGCTGTAGCAGTCACTGAGATAGAGGTAAGAGGATAACTTATCCAAGACTAGCTTTCCTATAGCTTTTTTGATATACACAAGTTAATTCTGATTAATTTAAATGAGGGTTTTTTTTCTCAGATGGAGGTATTTTGGTAGTTTGTGTCCATACTACATGCTTTTCAGCACAAACTCAGTCATCTTATAGGCTCCTTGGAGTAAAAGTGTGGAGGGATGACTCAGGGACTAGTCTTGTAACCTAAATATTGCATGTTTACATCCTGGGTGGGACACTAGCGGTGTGCCATTGAGCAACATCCACACCCTTTGTTATCCACAGAATGACTTAAAGACATTCAGCAGACTCTGCCCTGTGACTAGGTGTGCTCTGTGTCTCCAGCGCTGTACAGAACAACAGGACTGGGCCAAGCTGGGGGGTGTGTTCTGTCACGTGTGTGTGTCCTGTCCCGGCCTGGCCGAACTGAACCGCCTCAGCGGGAGCATTGCCCTGGCGCTCCTCAGGGACCCCCTGCCCGGCGCCCCACTTCCCTTCTGCCAGTTTGTAGAAGCAGGTCCGCTGAGCTTCCTCTGAGACCAGAAAAACAGGACACTCAGCTCTGTGACCCTTCTGTGTTTAGGTTCCAGTGCTGACCATGCTGGTGTACTAGCTATTGACATTCTGACTGACACACCCCTTCATGTATATTCTTAACATTTTGGCAAATCAGAGCACTTTAATCCAGTGATGGCAGGCTAAATATTCAGTGTTGAGCACATGAAGCTGAATATCTGTTCAGGAAATGAAATGTAGGTACCACATGGGGGCGTCAGAGACTGGAAGTCTGGTGTGTGTTGAGATGAATATGACTAATGTCCTTGTTGCTATGCATGAGATTGATTTCATAAAGAAGCACTATGTGGTGTAGTGTTAAAAGCAGTAAGCTCTGGGCCTTGAGGATGGAGGACACTTCTAAAGTGAAAATGTCAGAGCACAGAAATGGAATGGACTGTAACTGAAATAATTGTTACTGCTCCTCCTTTTGGTTGTTTTAGTTTGTCAAGGAAGCTCCGCGAACGGATTGGTCAAAAACCTACTTGGACGCATTGGTGTTTCTTTGATGTTCCAATACTACAAAATGCAACAGTGGCCAAAGGTAACAAAAATGGTACCATGACAATAAATAATACCCTAAACCCAGGGTGGTTTACATAGTGTCAAATCATTCATTGGTATGAAGTAAACTAGAGAAAGGAGAAGTTATATATGCACTAAAATATTAAAACAATCAAGAATAAACATGAAAGACCAGGTATAAACAGCAGCACATAACTTAAAGCAGCTCCAGAAGAGGGTTAATAATTGGTGGAAGTCCACATTTTACAAAGTAACCAAAGACTGGTTGTATATCTGCGCTGTTTGTAGAAACATGAGCATCGGGGGGCTGGGTTCTGTCCTAATTCTTGACTCTGTCAGTGGTGCTCGGTGGTTGCACTTTCACTCCAGAACTGGGTCATAGTCTAAATCTTAATGAGGACCCAAGGTGAAAGGTCATTGCAGAAGCACTGACGAGCTCTCTCGCAGGCCAGGAAGCTGCTGGACGCCCTCAGCGCGTTGAAGGTGAACTATTCCACGCTGAAAGGCCTGCTGGCGGATGAGAGCGGGACGTCGCGGTGCCGGGCCATCAGCATGGCCGCTGAGGTGTTTCTGAACTGCGGGAGCACAGAGGCCGCCCTGAGCGTGCTCAGAGGTAAAACGCACGCAGCCGGAGCTGCCTGACGCTGAACTCTCCCTGACACATATTCCTCCAGCTGACCTGGGTACAGCACACAGCCTCTCTGATGTTCCTCCGTTTCCTGAGGAAGGCATTAATTGTATACGTCCCTGCAGGCAACCACTATAAAATCATGCTTTAAAAGCATGTGCTCATAGGTGGTTTAAGGAATCCCTGGTACTGGGAACTATGATTATGCTTGTTTTCAATGTAGCCCATCTCTCAGTTCGTTAGGATTGATTGAGCTTTTCGTTTAATACAGATCTTGAATTTTCCATCTGCTGTTTGTAGCAAGCATGGTTTGCTGGAAATATTTGTTCTAACAGAAGGAGGCAAATTATTTTTATTAAATTCCTTCAGCGAGATAGTAATATTGTTTGTTACATCAGCTGAGTCCTGCTCAACACTGGGTATATTTACTCAGCTGAACTCAGTCATTCGTAATGCGGTTTCTGTCGGGGTGTGAGTTGGTATGGGGGAGAGAAAGGAGTGCGGGTCTCCTTTCAGATAATGACTGGCTCGTCAGCTCCCCCTTTTGGCCATGTGAAGAGGCGGATGTGACACACCGGCGCAAGGTGCTGTATCGCCTGGCGGAGGTGATCACCCAGAAGAACATGTTTGCGGAAACGCTGGAGATCTTGACCAACCTGCCCGATCTGCAGGACACTACAGGTAAATGCAGCAGGCTTCGTCAACAGGAGCCACATCAGCACTCACCATCCTCACAGATCAGCTGTACCTGAGGTGAGCTGGAGGCACATTCACCATTCCCTGACTACATAACTTTCCTTTCCAGATTCCTCCACTCACTGTGAGATATATTTGTACAAATTGTACAATTGTTGACACTTTGACAGATTGACCGCATTTTATTTTTTTGTATTTTGTACTGCCACAGTTGAAGTGCTTTCTCAGTCAACTGTCTCCTAAACATTAATTGTCGATTTTGTCGGCAGGTGGTGGTGGCCTGGTGCCGTTTCGGTAGATTTTCACATGAAATAAGTGATTGCAACATGCAGCTGTCCTTTTGTTCAGGTTCAGTGGATGACTCCCAGTACAGCATCCTCTTCCACCGCCATCTCAGGGCCTGCCTAGAGAAGCAGAATTTGGCTGTGGCTTCGAGCATGGTGGACCTCATGTTTACAAAGAGGATCTCACTGGATGTGCGCCTGCTGCGGTTGCTTATCCACAAACTGGGGAAGCAGAACGCTTGGCAAAAGGCCCGGTCTCTTTACAAACGTATGTGTATGCCCTACCCGCCGTCTGTATGTTTTATTGTCCTTTTTAACACTTAGTGTTCTGCTGAAACATCTGTCCAAAATCACATGCTTTTTATCTGAATTCACTTTTAATGTTATGTCTTCCTTTTATTCAAACATATTTTGTAATATAGATGTTGCTGTTGTTGTAATTATGTACTATAATTGTAATTTCAATCATGCATTGCTAGTCATGAGTAGAGCCATCTGTTAAATTACATGATGAAGCATGATGAAAATGTTAATAACTGTTATTTTGGTAGTAGTGCAGAGCCTGGGTGATTTGTTTAAGAGGTTTTGTTAAATGCTCAAGTTAGACATGCCTGTAAAATCAATGTCTAGTCCATCTCGGATAGAAGAGCCAATTGCATTTTGAAAGTTAACTTCTAGGGTTTGAAAGAAGGTCCCCTAGAAGGTCCTGAGTGCTTAGTATCTTAGGAAAAGTGGTTGGCTGGACATACCATGTACATGTAAGGGTGAAAGTGTGTTCAAAGCTGCTTAGTACATGCCAGAGACATGGTGGAGAAATACTCATGTTTTCAGTAAAAAGCCCTCTTGCACCCTTGTCCTGTGTTCCCAGGTGCCATGTCCATGGGGTGCTACCCTCAGACTCTGGTGAATAAATACTGTCGGCTCCTCCCCATCCCCCACTCTCTGAGTGAAATTGAGATGACGCTCGCTATGGAGATGTTCATGGTGTCCAATGCCAGCGACATTCAGAACCCAAGCAGCGTCCCCCACACACTGCAGATAGTCTTAAAAAGGTGGGCATTGTTTTTGGGTTATGTATCTCTGCACGCGGGACTGTTTTGGGCAGGTGTATTGTTAACACTATGTGTGGCTGTGTGTATGTATCATGGTTCATACAGATATCATTAGCACACGTGAGGACTAGCAAGCACTTTTTCAAGGACTAGTTTCTATTTTCAAAGATCTCATACAAACTTTTTTGTGAGGCACATACATGACAACACAGCTCTAGCTGTCAGTAACTGTAATTGCTGGCACAATTGTTCATTCTAGACAGAAAAAAATACATACATAAAATGGCATGGGTAGCACTCCATGGATGCACATATATTTGCTCTAGACAACAGAAATCATGCAGAATGCAATACGAGATCTATTCAAATAGATGGTTAATTTTTCATTAACGTCTCCTTGATTCAGATACTGTCTGATTTTCCAGGTATTCCAGTAGTTGAATTCTTAGACAAAATTCCAGCACTTTAAGGACCTTGTACAAACCCTAATTTGTGTGTGTGTGTGTGTATATGTATGTATGTGTCTGTATGTGTGCAGGAAAGGAGACACTGAGATGGTCAGTGAGAATGACTACAACGCAGCTGGTAACCGCCTCTTGTCTGCAGCCCAGACTGCCATTCCCAAACTGGTGATCAAATATGCCACAGTCAACCCCAGCCAAGAGCAGGTGTTCACTCTGGACTCTCTGTCTGCCTCCAAGTGGCTTGTCCAGAACATAAACTGGGCCTCCAAAGTCTGGCTGTCCCCTGATCCGAACACAGACACCAGCAGCAGCCCCCAGACTCCATCCACTTAAAGACTACAGAGCTGTACTTAATTCCTGACTTTATCACGCAAAAGATGTGCGTAGAGATGTTCTTCACTGGATGCCTCCGAACACTTGATTTAATTTTTTGTTTAGTTTGAGTTTTTTTTTTTTTACTTAACGTTAAGTAGTATAAAACAAAAATGTTAATACTTGTATTTTCCAAGTAAAGTCTAATGGCGATTAAAAATTGTGTAAATTGTAGTATTGTAATTATTGTCATTAAGGAGGACATCTATGTATGTGCTAAATTTCTCACATATTGCAATGGTACTAAAATACCTGTGCATTCACTGCATTACAGCTGATAAGATTTCTCCTTTAACAGTAAAAAGATGCCTCGAAAGATTTTCAGTTTGTGTTCTGTATGACTTGAAAATGTCATCAATAAAAACTGTTTTGACATCTGTGTATTTGACATTTCAATTTTAACACATGTATTCTTGCTGCAGTTCAAGTGCTAAAAGCTCTTCCCCCAGTGATGTTCAGGTCTAGTAGACACCATGGAGACACAATTTTTCAATAGAGGTAATAAGGTGTTATTGTTGTAAGTACATTTATGTGCTAATTTTGAATTCTCCACTGTTATATCAAGATAGAGACCTGATGGTGCGAGACGGTCCAAAACATCAAAAGCAGCAAACTAAACGTTATTTTTTAACAGTTTAATATACATTTCAATAACTTACACATGACAAAAGGGGATTTTAAAATCACAACAACCTTGTCTGATTTACATAAAAATCACCTTTGTTTCTTGTTTCGGTATTTCATGCCTGAAAAGCAGGAAAGAGAACCTGTGTGATAATTCCCTAGAGGCCCGTGTTCGGGGAGCTGTTTACTTTCCGTGATTTGACCCTCTCTTTGCCAGCAGGTGTCGCCTTGAGCGTGTTGCCTGGAAAGTAATGACGACAGCAGCGTCATGATGCTAGTGTGGCCTGACGGCTACGAGCGATTAGTCACGTCTGATCGGTAGGGTCCGTAAGACGACCAAGCGCAGGACGAATGAATGAGTAAATTTCGTAAATCACTGCCGTGTTAAAGAAGTACAAGGAGCGTACAGGGTAGACAGCTATGTGGTGTCAAAGGAGAAGGCAATATATCGACTGCAAGCGCTCGCTAATCTGTTGTGATTGAAAATACTTTCGGTGTGTGGCTGGTTTAGTCTGCTACTTGTCTGTTTATTTTCAGCAGCTCTCTGAATGTAGGTTAAACTCGGAGACTAGTTACAGCAATGCCACTTTGGGTCTCATCGCCTTGCTATTTCTGTTTGTGCTTGTCTTTCTAATGACATGTGTGTATTTACTCCGGTAATGTGGCCACAGAATTACCTAACTAATTAATTTTTTTAACGTGCCAAGAGCTATCGTAGGTGGATCAGACAGTAATTGTCACGGTATCCGCTTTAGCCCGACTTAATTCCATGACATTCAGGGATGTAAACATGTTCCCTGCACGATGACTGGTGTTTCTTTTGTCAGTCAGCTGGTTTGCAAGCAAAATGTAGAACGGACGTAAGTGTGGCAAACTGTAATCACAACTGATTTTTCGTTTTACAGGAAGAACTCTACAGTTGTGGATGTCGCAATTTGAAAATAGCTCACACGATGTCTGTGATCTCCTTCCTGCGCTGGACCACGAGGTCAGTGTAAAAACAGTGTCAACAAGAGCACAGTCGTGCTACTGTAGGCTGAACATTCCTTGTAGAACAGCATTCCATTTTAGACTTTAAGTCTATCTGTTGTGCTTAATCAAATGAAAACGAAAATGTTATGTTTGAAACATTTAGATGTCTAAAATAATCCGTTATTATATTTTGTCACAGTTTTGGAATAACGTACACACATTCTTATGTGGACTGTATGAGTACATGTTTAGCTATTTCACTGATCATTGCATTCAACAGCCTTATAATCAAGTTTGGGATTTTATGGTTACTATGGTTACTACTATTGTTTCAGTGAAACGTAACGTTAAGTCCTCGCAACCACCAAGCGCGGCTTCCCATTTGAGTTACCTCGCTGTCCTCCACAGGCGGTGCAGCACACCTGTTATTGTTCAGATCCTCCAGAAGAGCACGCTCTCAGGCGCAGAGGCCATCACTGCACTCCGGCCCTTCTACTTTGCCGTGCACCCTGACTTTTTCGGCCAGCATCCCAGGGAGAGGGTAAGAAGACCCGAGTGTGTGCTGGGGAGTAACGTGACAGGGAGAAAAGTACCAGCCGGGCACGTTGACTGCCTGCCCCTGAGTGGCGTCTGCTCGTGTTTAACATGGGCTGTTTCACTCTGCAGGAAGTCAATGAGAACTCTCTCAAGAGGCTCAATGGCTATTTGGAAAACCTTCAGAAGCCGGGAGCTCGCTCCCTTAAACCGACCAAGCTGACCTTTTACGTCAGGGACACGGCGGAGAAAAAGGATGAGATTCTCGTCTCGGGTAATCCTGTGACTTTCATTGTGTTTTTTTTTTAGACACAGTTACAATAACCTTTTGGCAACCTACCACAAAGTCTGTTGTTGCATTTGACAGTTCTAAAAGTATAATGTCACTTGGGAATGTCTAGGTACTCAAATACACAACAAATGTTTTTCTCTTCCTAACACTGGGCCTTTTGTTCAGAACGGCTTCTTTAGGCAAACCAGGTAGTCATGCATATGTGTATTTTCCCCATTTCTGGTACACAACGCTAATAAGTTACCTAGAAGTTCTAACAGAGTTAGAGTCAGTTCCAGAACTGTAGTTGTTCCTCAGGATAGTAGGTGGATGTGGGCGGTAAGGAAGTGTAACCGAGTCTCCGCCCTTCGCCTTTGGCAGACGAGCGTTAAGCCGAGTCATTGTGTCACCCAGGGTTCCGCTCTGTCAGCTTCACGCTGCACACTAAGGACGTGCTGAGCACCGTGGTGGACGTGCTCCGCTCCTGCAGCCTGTCCATGGAGCACATGGAGGGTCTGAAGTCTAGCACTGAGCCGGACAGCCGCTCGCCGGAGGCCGCATCTGCCTTCTACAGACCCATCAGATGGGACAAGTCCTACTACGCCTTCACCGGGTACAGAGACCCAGAGCAGGAGCTGGAACAGGCCAAGAGAGTGGAGCCCACGCTCAGGTACTGACCGCAGATCATACAGACAGCTATAAGGGACACTGTGCCGGAAGAGCGTGTGCATTTTTTGCGAACGTGGCTAGAAATTTTTTTGACTTTTTAATTTTTCTGAGATGAAATGGGATTTCCTTTTGCTCTGTGTGTGACTCCCTTTCTTCAGAGTCATTACTTTCACCGCCTCCTCACGTGTGACCTTTTTTTTTTTTTTTTACCTAAAATTAGCATGCTAAATTTAACTGTTTTGAAACACTTCCCACAGTGGTTCCTACTAATGACATCCGCCTGTGTGAACTTCAGCCCAGTTCCAACCCTGTGTGTGTGTGTGTGTGTGTGTGTGTGTGTGTGTGTGTGTGTGTGTGTGTGTGTGTTACAGCCTGTGGCTCAGGAATAATGAAAGAGAGGCCACAGAGAAGCAGAAGACCAGCCTGCCCCGCAGAGAGGAGCTGAAGAGGCTGAAGAAGGAGCTGTGCCACAAACTGGGTCTGACTGACATCAGGTCACTGTCACGTCCTGTGGCAAACCCAAACACACACACATACACACACCACCCACCTCCTCTCACCCTCCTGTCACACTCATTAATAGGGATGTACAGATATATCTAATTTCACGATATCACAAAAAAAAAAATGTCTCCATGCTGTCATGGGACTGTGACGAAATCTACCAGGATTTTACATGGTTATTTCGCTAGTATTGCTGCATTCTCCTATCTCTCGTTGTTGAAAATTGTATTTTTTTTGTTTTGCAATTGTACATATATAGTTCAATCATTCATTGCCAAAGACAATTCAAGCCAATTTTTTGCATATGCTTAGGTCATGGATGGCTACTTTTATTTTATTTTATTAAAGAAAGAAAGCAGAAGCACTTTAAGTTAAAAGGAAAAAAAAATTTATATGAATAAAAAATGCTGATTTATTATTTAATAAAGGACATTTTTTCAAGTCGTCATTTTTCCTCGTTTTTTAATATCATTATAAATATTGTATCATGGACTTTTTATTGTGGTATTATCATACCGTGAGTTTTTGGTATCGTTACATCCCTACTCATTAATCACCATTGATTATTCATGTCAAGCACCTTGCTCAAGGGCAGGTTATATCAGTACAGAATCTATGCACTTAACTGGTGAGTTTCCTGCTGTTGCATGAATCGGTTATGCACAGTGAACTAAGCAATCATTTCAGTGCTTCAGCTCTGTAATTGGTCATTAACTTTGAATATCAAGTGAGTCTTTCCATTTTGCTGTTGTTTGAGACTGTTGCAGTGTGTGTTAAAACAGTGTGCTCTTTTTACTAGTTGTACAGTATGCTCAGACACCAATGTAAACCAAGCCTAACTCAATGGAGTCTTTAAATAGTGACATGCAGTCCTCTCACCTGCAGGTGGCAGCGTAGCTGGGGGGTTGCTCACAGATGCTGTCAGTTGCAGAGTTTGAGTCGCCTCTCACAACAGAACCCAGTGTCACTCCACAACTTGCAAGGTATAGCTACAGGGATCTGCTGATTTTTCCTTAATTTAGCAGAGAGCTATACTAGAGCCAGAATCATTTGAGAGATTCAGTAACATCTCATTCAGTAACCCAGCTCCTGTTGTATCACACTGTTTAGACTCCCATTTGTCAAAGATCACTAATTTAAATGGAATATGTTCATGACCTGTGTCAAAGCCCTATTGTATCTGCATAATGAAGGGCACATTAACTGGACTTATCTGGAGTTCTGAACAGTTCTGACCTCTATAGTGTAACTGAATAAAGGACCGTTGAGAGGGAGCAGAGTGTTAGAATTTATTTTGCTATCACTTCCCTTCAGGGCACACGCTGGTATTCACCGACCAAACAGGGATGAACTCCTCTGGTCATGTGATGCTCGGAACAATGGATGTCCATCACCACTGGGCGAAAGTAGGACGAAAAGTTTATTTTCTTTGTAAAATTTAACACCACTGTGATGTGTTAATATGTCTGAATTTAAATCAGAGTTATGAGATCTGTGCTACCTTTCCATTATTTTTGCTCTTTGTATGTTGTGTGTGTGTACATGTGTATATATGTATATGTGTTTGTGTTTGTTTGTGTGATACAGCTCTTTGAGCGGTTGCCTAGTTACCGGGCCCTACTACAGCAGACAGAGTGGCTGAAGGAAAGGATCAGCCTTCTGCTGGGGGGGATCCAGGTGATCCACATTGAGAGGCGGGGCCCCCTGCTGGCCCTGGAGGAGCACTACAGCTCCCTCAGTGCCTTCCATAAGAGACTCCTGCCCCGCCGACCGGCCCTTCACCCCCGCAGTCTGCAGGACCTGGCCATGACTCTGGAGAGGTACCCATTTATACTGTAGTACAGCTTGCATTCTGTGTGCAGTATATCACATTTATAATTGATTATTTCAGGGTTCAGAAATCAATGTTAAAGTCCTACACAGGAATCAAATCAGTGTTCCCATGTCATGCTTTGCTGTTGTGACTGCACTGATCACTGAAGTAAAGAGGTTTGCAAGCTTTGCCTTACAGTGCCAGCTTCAGCATAAATTGAAGGGTTGACTGTCTACGTGGATAGGCAGGCCTGGGCAGTTTGGATAGGAGACAGGTCATGGTGTTGGTCCGGTGTGATTGAGGTTGAACCCCCACCCCTCTCCCAGTGACCGCACCAGCCCCATCCTGCACGAGCTGGGACACTTCATCGTCCCCACGGCCTGCGAAACCCAGGAGCTGCAGTCTGTGCTGCAGAGCCAAGCCCAGGAGGCCAGGAGACGCGTCAAACGCCGAGAGCAGTGAGTCTGTGTTTGTATAGATGTGTTAGAGTATGTGTGCATAGGGGGGAGGCTTTGTGTGTGTGTGTAGTATCTGTATGCTTGTATGGGGCAGCCTTCGCATGCGCAGCCTTATTTGGCCTACCCGCCTTGCTTCCTGTGTTTCCTCTCTCTGTCTCTCCCTCCCTCCTTCCCTCTCCCCTCAATCTCTCTCTCTCTGTCCATCCGTGTCCCCCCGCGCCGCAGGCTGGAGGCCGAGGAGCAGGAGGTGGTGCGCTCGTGCCGGGCGGAGCTGTCCCTCAGGAGCTTGCGGAAGGAGGCGGGGGTGTCCAGCCAGCAGATGATCCCGTGCTGCAGGCGGCTGCTGGAGGAGCGCCCGGCGCAGCTGCAGGGCCTGCGCCTCTCCATTTCCCACTTCTACTCCGTCCAGCAGGATGGAGACCTCTGCATCCCCTGGGACTGGAAGGGCTGAGAGGCGCCCGGGCCGGGGGGGACACACGCGGCCCAGCGCCTGAGCGCTTTAACCCCCGCGGCTGCCCAGGTCATCACTGCAGCTGGAGCGGCAGTAGAGTTAGAAGCCTAAGAGGAGTCACAACGGCACTTTCTAAATTCAGTGGACTTTCTGTTGCTGAGGTCAGAGAGGAACAATATTTTTTGTAAAATTAAAAATGTACTAAAGTACTTCCACTTAAATTGACCACATGAAATGACAAAACAGCAGAGAGTCTAAGGATAAACCCTCATCTTCAGAGATAGGGGACACAAAAATGTGAGGGACAATTTTCTGTTGTTAATCCACATTACTGGCTGCTGTCAGATAACCTGCTGAGAGTACTTCTGTATTGAATCTCCCGGTTTAGTTCTCAAACCTTCAGCTGCTGGGATCATATTTGTCTGGGTGTCTTGTTAATTTGGGATGTAAATCTGTTTGTGTCTGTCTGTCTGATTGGGAGACAACCTTCCAGTGTGTGTCAGGTGGTGTGCAGTGTCTCATGGGGGCACCAAACACCACTGTAATGTTTTGTGTCGTCAGCAGTTTTCAGTCGTGTCAATTTTCACAATCAGGGTGTGGTACTCCCTATGAGGTCTAGCTGTTTTATCAGCTGCACAGCTTCACGCTTAGGTTTTTTATAAAAAGTTTTGATAGGTGGCCACAGCTACACTACAATGTCAAAAATGTCACAAGTTTTTAATACATTTCCATTAGATGGAGCTCTTTCTCCATGTGAAGCATTTCAGTTCTGTTCAGGTTTCTGGTCTGAAGGTGACATCAGTCTCACACCCACTGACAGGGTTCAGAGTGATTCTTTTAAAAGCTGGCACCCAGAGCGTCTTACATTAGATTTGATATGTCTGTCTGTCCTGACTCATCAGAGGACAGTGGTAATAAGATTTTTGATACTGAAGGTTGCATCAAGCAGCTTAGGCTCTGTGGTCTGTACTTATGTTTCTTAGAGTATTGATTAATGTAAAGACAGGTCAGTCATATTCTTTTCGCCTATTACAGAGGCCATTATTAGAATGTTATACCATACAAGGATGCCAGATTTCTATTTTGTTTCACTGAAAAGAAAACATTCACCATACTGTACATTCAAAAGTCAGGACAGTGTTTGTTTCATACCACATGAGTCCTGCCTCACAACAGCTCAGAAGGAGACCCAGATCACACTGAGAGCTCAGAGTTCAGAGTTCATGAACCACTTCAGGTCACAGCAGTAGGTTTGCACAAAAAGACTTTTTTCCACATAAGCTGTTGGTCAATGGTGGCTGTAGGTGCTATGCTCAAGCTGGTTTATTTGTACCCACAGTCAGACTTGGCTGATTGTGTGACAGTAGCAAATGTCTTGCATCAGGAAATGGGGAACATGTGGGCATATATACAATGTGACATGGAGGTGTGTGTGTGTGTGTGTATGTGTCAAAGAGTGTGAGGTTAATGTCACACAGTGCTGGAAGCTACTGATAAGACAGTGACACTTCATGAATCTAAAACTGCCTGAACCAGCTAGGATTCTTGGTAACTCACTGATTGGAAGCAATTATCAGCATTTTGCTGTGGAGAGAGCAGTGTGTTTTGATTTGATTCACAGGATGTAGTAGCTCACCCATTCATGAAGCCTCACTCTCCTGTTACAGTTGGAAGCCTGGAAATGCATCTGTGCTGTAGGGTTAGATGCTGGGGAAACGGTTAGGATGGTTTAAGTAAGTGCTAAAATTGGCCACTGAAAGAATGTAATTTGATGTTTGATAATATTTTCTTCCTGGGTCAGTTTTGTCCCACCGTACTCTCCTACTGCCGGTGGGTGTGGACTATGTGTGTGGAATCGACCAGTCAGAGTCATATGGTGCTGAACATATGATTCCTTTTTCCACAGTGGAGGAGAGGCCTTACAAACAAGAAATCTGGTTTGAACTCTTTTTAAGAGTATGTTTTTTTCATACAGGCAGAGAGTTATGTATAAGTGAGATTTTTTTTAAAAGAAAATTGAGAAAAATCCAATTATTTCAAAAGTGTTTGTGACACAAGTATATAAGAAAATATGAGAGAATTAATATCTAACAACACACTGTTCTGTAAGTGCAAGATAATGGATATGGTGACACTGTATATTATGTAATATTTAATGAGTAATGTATTAATGAGTATTGTACTTAAAAAATAAAAAAAACTGAAAATGTGCAGAGTATGTTTTATTAATTTGACTCTTGGTCACTTCTACAAAAACAACATAATTTCAGAAGAGCACTTTCACTGCATAGGTGCATTTCAGCGACTACTATCTCCTCATGAAAACTCTTTTTGCATGTCTGCTGTGCATCTTTGCTGTATTCGTTGCTGTGGACAACCATTTCATTTTCCTTCTCCCATTCCTGAGCTGATGAAAAGTCCAAGTATACAAAAAGTCCTGCCTTGCTGATTACTTTACAAAACAGGAAAGGTACAATAGAGATATTGTAGCAAAGTATCCATTAGCCAGTATCTTGATGGCTAGTTAACACTTGTGGCACAGTACTACTCCCCTGCACTACGGATAGTATCTAGTCAGGCTGATAGGGCAGAGCTAAATGCTGCCAAACAGTAAAAATGAAAACATTAGATTTAACTATTGATTCCAGAAAATTGCCCAGTATTGGTAAAATTACATCAGTATCTCTGATCCTGATTATGGTTGTAGGGCCAAATAGATCTCATCTAAACAACCAATCACAGACCTCCTTCAAAGGAATGTATTTTCTTCTCCAGCACTCAGAGCTGTGACAATTACTGCTTTCTCGTAGGAAACCCCCATTTTAAAGTGTGATATGAGAAACCTAATTCACTGGGGAATTCTGTTCTGAACAATTTAAAGGAAGATTAATGTCCCAGAGACTGCTGGCTGTGAGTTTGCTCTTGGCACAAAGTATAAAAGGTGTTAATCTTTGTGGCCCCTCGTTGTGCAGGATATTCCTAAATAACGTCTGATGGGTCAACCCCTTTCCCAGTAGTTAGTGTGATACCCCTTGCAGAGTAGTGTGTGTGTCTGCAGGTCCTAGAGCTATTACCAAACCCAGCTCTTTTCAAATTGTCACTAATTTATACTCCTTCACTCATGCTCCACACCATATTTTACCATCAGTAATATATTTCTGAAATAAACAAAAGATGGGCAATTGCTTTTTTATTTTGCTTTGTTTTTGGAGAATAAGATGATATTTTTGCAGATGGAACTCTGTATTAACACAGGGTCACATAGCTTCAGGTAAAGTCATATTGATTCAATAAAGACATTTTAGGATTGTCCTCATTTATGACATTCGTTTCATCTTATAACTGTAATCATAGTTCCTTTTAGATAGAGACTCTTTTTACACTATTATTTAAAATGTGACTTCGAATCTGAAACTACCATGCCAATTGTTGGTAGTAATGTGAACAGAAAAATATATGTCTACAAACCTCTTCCATACCCAGTGTACAAACCACCTGTGATGGCGGTGTGGGATGCACTTGCACCATGTGATACAGTTGGGTTTAAAAATATGCATAAAGGCTGGTGTAAAGAAAGAAATCTAATGTGAAGCCAGTCTGAGGTAATATGCTCATATACATATATATCCATGCATACAAGTTGTTGTAGATGTGCTGTTTGTACATTTAAAAATTCTAATACATATAGGTATATTTGGAACACAACACTCCTCTTATGCATTGTGATTGGCCAGTTGCAATAAAGCAGCTGACACAGAATGTTTTTGCCCAGAACTGAGGGGAGGGGCTTTTGGAACCTGTTTCTCATTTCGGCCCCCTCCCAAGCCTTGCGCCAGACAGATTTACTCCTGTGCAGAAGAGTGAGGCTTGTGCTGACGGCTACAGAGAGGCCTGTGGTGTTCTAAGAAGAGGTTTCCCCCTGGACAGGATCCAGTCCTCATTCACCTTACAGGGCCAGGGAATAATAGCCAACTGACCTTGATTTCCCGCTCACCAGTGACCAAATCAAGAGACATATGCCAGCACCCCGCTGGCTAAGACTGCAGGCATTCAGGATACCATAGACTAATGCCTTTCAGGTTTATTTTCACATAGCATGTTACTGGGTGTCTATTGGGTACCATTCCTCACGATTACACACTGACCTGTATGTCATACACACTCATCTTCCATGGGAGGCGGCAATTCAGCTTGAACAGTACCTACAGGCTAGGCCTCACTGCTGCTTTGCCCAGGGTATGCAGTCAATCACAGACATCACTTATAATCATATGTTAAACCTCAGGTCTCACAGGGAAGGCTTCTGTGTGACCCACAAGCAGACCATTTACAGTCTTTGTCATACACTGAAGGGTGTATGATCAGGTCAGAATAGTATCCTGATTTTCAGCCATGCAGAGCCATACCATAGGTATTAGAATAAGATGGCACTTCTCCAATAACCACTGACCTGCAAAACAATGTAGCATCTGTGAGAAAAACAGATCTTGCCTGAGTCCAGACACTGAAGCAAGCTTGATCAAAGTGAAGGTCTTCTGTTATTATTATTATTATTATTATTATTATTATTATATAAAATTAGACAAAAGCTATTTTCTGAGGCAGTTCAGATTTATTACCTTGCTCAAAAGTACACCAGTAGCCACCCACTTGGGAACTGTATATGGCAACCTACAAGCAGAGCTCCTTAACCAGTCCTCCACACTGCTGCCTCACATGCACCTCCTGGAATAAGTGGCATATAAGGAAAACACACAGCTCAAACATAATTGCGTTGGACACCATAATAAACTCTCAGCAGTTTCCCAGAGTTAATACGGGGAACATGGGTTTCATTTCAGAAACTCTCATTTCCCTTTTTATTTTCCCCCAATCTGTGAACTCTCCCATAAAAGTAAGCAAACACACATGGGTGGGGGTGGATTTAACCTAACTGCTTTAGCCTTTGTCCTTAACTTTAGGTAACCACTTAAAGCAAATTTTTTTTATAATTCTTACACAGTATTTCCAACTAATCTTAATGATGGCTGAACCTATGTCTAAGAACAAAAGGTAAAATGTACTTAAATTCCTCATTCAGAGTAAAGGACAGAGTGTGACAACAGCTAGTTTCAATTCCCATAAATACATAAGGGACAAAAATGTGTGTCATTTCCAAATTATTTAGAAATGAAATACAACAATACTGTAACTGTCTTAGAGCAATCTAGCTTTCCATTTTTCTTTGTACTCTGCATGATTTTACCTTGGAATGTTGTCTTGACCAAATTATCTTGAAATATCCTTTAATGTTATTTGTCTATGGGGGATTAACTCCTGAAACTGTTTGCCTGTCAGATTTGGATATTGCCCACAGCTGATGCATTTCGAGACACTTGTTTTCAGTGATGGCTGTGAACTGCAGATGCTGTGGGGACTGCAGACAACTCACCATGACACTGGTAATGAACCTGCTTTCTTCATTACTGGCTCAGCCACCTGCAGTATGAACCACATGCACTTGATAAATTTGTTATGTGTCACTTGGTGGCAATGCCTTTGTGTGCGCCTCATTAAATTATTTTAATTGTGAAAAAGAAATCAGGTTGTGTTAAATAATTTCGGAAAAATCCCGAAATTTTATTTGGAATTTTTTTAAGCAAAGTTGATATTGTAAGATGTGCACAGCAGCAGAGCAACTGGATTAAATGCAGTCAAGTAGGAAAGCTATAAAAATAGCTAATCCTATTTTATCCTGATAATCCTTATTTAAACTGGCATGATTGGTAATCATGAAAAACAACCATACACAGTGTTGGGATTCTTATCAAATAAAGGCCAATGATGTTATTGGCCGCCATTGCAAGTTACCTACCAAGGCTGAGTTAAGGTGGTTAGAAACTTAGGAAGGAGGTAGGGAGGTCCACGTCCTGAACAGTAGACATGGCGGCACAAATCCTGATGTAACACATTATCTCACAGGCATGCCGGACTCCCCCAGTGACGACACGTCCCCATATGACATGTATGATACATGGTCCTGCTCACACGCGGGAGCCAGAGATCCCAGCTATGTTTGCTTAATATCCCCCCCCTCCTCATCGGAGCCACTGTGATACATCACTCCTCAGTGATTTATCCACTGTCTCGTCTCTCAGGAGGGCGGGGGGCGGCAATAGGGTTGGAACAGTGCCCACAAGCAAGGCCTCTATGTTTGGAGGACGCCATCACATGCCTTGGCCACATGACCACCACTGTAATTCATTTTCTACATTTTTCAAAACACTTAACTTTCCCTGAAAGTTAAGACGCATATATTGAATTAAACTGAGCCTGACAGGGAGGAGAACTGATAATGACATTTAAGTGAGAGGCATTTCCTGTTTCGGCGCAGGGGCCTGCATACTGCAGCATTGTCACATCCCCAAAAAGCAAGAATAACCCCCCCCAGCCCTCTACTCCATACCCCAGACACCTGCCGTTCCAGCCACATTGCCAACGGTCATCTTCAGTGTGTGACTTGACCTTTCCGAGTTTCAGTGATTTTCACTGTGCCTCTGCGAGTCCCTCCACCTCTTCTGCTGCTTCCATGCAGAGACCAATGGAATGTCCTTGGAGCTGCTACAGTCTGTGAGTGGGGGCATGAGAGGAGCAGTCTGAAATTGTGAGAGGGGGTAACAGCAAGAGAGGGCAAGGAAGGGACTAAGCGGGATGTGCACATTCAGGGGGGGAGTTGGTGGGGTTTGCGAGTGGGGTAAAAATGGGCACTGGGAAGGGTTTATGAGTGGGGGGGGAAGGGGAGTAGCCAGACACGTAGCTATTTATCCGAGATAATAGGGATCTGGGGTCTCCTCCGCACTGCCGCGTTCATCCTGACCACCCGCCGCTTTATTGGGGGGCTCACATCTGGAATCTAACCCCACCATGGCACTCACTCCCCATTCTACAAAGCCTCAGCCACAGGGGAGCCTCAACCTGGTAACCTCCAACCCCCTCAGAAGGTGTAACTCGCTAAAGCATATAGCAGTGTGGCTGAACAACCACTACCACCACTGAACAAAACAAGGCCACGTGACAAGCACAAACAGACACAATCTTGTCCAACACATCTTAATTGGTTTCAGCCAACTAAAGATACTGTATATATGTATACAATTGTTTCTTGTATATTTAAGACATGTAATCAATGTTACTTTATAGTTAAAGTAGTTCTGCCATTCCCTGGAAATTGTGTATTTGTTATTGTCTTCATTTCATCTGCCAGGGTGCCAAACATTGTGGCATAAAAACAAAGCCTTTTATATTACAGCTGCATGTTAAGAAACATTATCATTCTTACTTGGTTGTACATACATCTTGTATGCACATGATGTAGCTCTGAAACAGCAAACTAGGACCATTTAATGGGAGCTGGAAAGCATGACATCAGTTAACAGAGGACCCTGAAAGCCTGAGCACCAACACCTTCATTTACATATGGCATGTCACATGATCACATGCTCAGTTTCAGTTGTGTAACATGCAAAGAGGCCTTGAAGCTGCACTGTACACAGGAGTACATACTCCCTAATACACGGTAACAGTGTTCAGCTTGCTAAGATAATTCTTTGGCTCATTAACTGCAGTCGCCCACATTCAGCTTTTTTTTTTTTTTTTTTTTACAGACACCTTAAACAGCATAGAAGGCTTTAATATAACAGACCAGTATATTCAAACATATTTTTCTGGAGAACTGTAGACTTCCTACATCAAGGAAATTTAATTTGTGTTATAAAACCCAACATTAGTACTGCAATGACACAACTGAAACATGCACTTTCTTATAAGAGTTTTTTCAATAATACTGTATTTATTATGTTTTACCAGAACTGCCTTGAGGGAAACTGAACTAGAAATGTTGTGAAAGAAGCTCCTCTGTGTGCATTACTGAAGTGAGTGGCGGTGATGGAGACAGAATGTGGTGCCCCCTGTTGTTGTCCAAAATGACATTATGGCCCACTGCCTTCAGCCAGATGTACCACTGAATGTCTGAATACAGGAAGCCACCAGAGACCCACTCATTTTTGCTGATCAATCAATCTGTATAACAGTGAATGCAGAAGGAATCAGCCATGTGACCTTGAGAGGGATACAGCCAAATGACATGGCTTCCCCCCAGCCTGTCCCCATTCAGCAAATGAGAACATTAACTAATGTCCGAGTAATACTTCCAAGTCTGCTACTTTGACATGTTTCCTTATGTAAAGGAAGACATGGAAGAACTGACTGATAATTGAGCCAACATCAAAACCCACGTCGGCACATGGATGGTTTAGGCTAAACCCTTTTGTTGAGTCAAGAAGTAACAGCAGCGCCCAAATTAGAATCCAAACACATGGCACTCTAGAGTTGCCCGCTCCAGGTGCTACGTCACATTCTGTAAAGAAAATGGCTCAATTAAATTCTTACAGGCGACATTATTTCTGGGATGAAACTGCAACTTTGTGCATCCGTTTAAGATCCATTTGCCTCAATAGCGCAACACATCTTAGTTGCCGTATGTCATTTTTAAACCACTTTCCGAATTTAACTGGTTTCCATATGACTGTTCTTCAAAGGTGCGTGAGGTGTGTTTCAATACTACTCAAGTGCAAAACAAATATTGTTATGGTTTGGATTAACTCTGTAAAACGGACGTTGCTGTAATCCATTTAAGTTCCAGCCCGAATTCGAACCACAATCTAAAACTGGGCATGCATTGTCCAAACGAGCATTACATCGGCCATTTTGTTTGGGTTGTCAGTTATATTACCAATTTCACAGTAAAATTGGTAATACCTCATTCACTGTCTTTAAGGAACCTATAAACTAGCTATATCAAGGATCCCTGTTGTACAGCTATTGCGTCTGATTACTTCTGTAGCCTACAGATGCAAAGACTATCCTTCCTTTGCATGACAGCCATCTTGCAAGCGAACTGACCAGGTAACAGCACGCTATTAGGGGACTCAGCCGTGTAGATCTCTGTAGCAAGTTTTAACCCACACTTTACTTTAGAGTTACATTCGTTTGACTTCATTTTACCACGGATTATGTATTCATGTATGGAAATATAGTTCAGTAAATTTAATATTAAAGCATGCGACGTTAGAAAAATGAATTTCATTGAACCACGTGTAAAAACACCCCGTTCACTGACAAGCCCACAACTTCATCCTTTTAATTTGTCTTTACCCCACGTGATTCCACACCTATGAAAAAACTCCATGTATGTCCGGCAGAGTGTCACTATGTTCCTAACCACCAAAGTGAAGTTCTCAAGTAGCTGTTGCAGAATTTCCATTGAGTTTGGCGCCCTGCTTCTGCGATCATGTCTTTAAAACGCTAGCCGTAATTGCGAATATCAAATTATTCTATTAACTATTTGACCGACAAGTAAAGTTGCGTTACACAGTAAAATACGCTTGTTTTTTTCTTTTCACTTTTTCATGCCGTTTCTACAAACATGTTGTTGTCATACCAGGAGATTTCAGATACTGTTAGATAACGCTGTTTGTAGTTCGAGCTCTGGCCTGACCACTTGAATTCAAATTCCAAGGCTGACTGAGCACACCCGAGATGCGCTTCGCATGGTTGGAGGCGACAGTGAGTGGCAGTTTCATTGTGTTTCCTCCAAAGCGCCCAGCCCCCTCCTCATCTCGTGAAGCCTAGCCCCTGCGCGATCAAGCGGAAGCGTGCTCTCTCCTTTCGGGATTAAAGGTATTCTGATCAGTTTCGCCAACACACGTCTCCTCGACTGGCCCGGCGCACATAACCGGCTACATTTCTGTTACCTCAAGTATGCCCGGAGAGGAGAGGCGCAAGTAAAAACGTTTCTTTGGTCACCTCCGTAGCGTCCGACGAGCCGACACTATTGCGTGCTTTTCCGTTGGATGTTCCAGAAAGACCGACGGAAAACACGGCATTTTTCTGCAGCAAAGGGGCTGCTTTGTGATTAGTTCCATGTATGGTTCTCGCACGGGCACGGCAGCTGCGCGGAGCTGAAGAGGACATTTAACCGAGGAGCGGAGTATTTTCACGGAGACCCGACCCCACAGAACTCGGCATCGGATTGCATCGGCCAGGCTACTTCTGATCAAATGCTTTGATGAATTATTTAATTGCTGCTCGACCGACTTCACCTCTGTTCAACGTCACTGACGCCGTGGAAGGATAACCGATGGTGGACTAGAGAGATAGGCAAACATTATTTTTGGAAAGAAAAGGATACATTAATATCGGAATAGAAACATTGATACAGTAGGCTATTGAGCGTGTAGCGCGTGTCGTCATGCGGTGGCCGGGGAGGATAGGAGTAGGAACCTCACCGCGGATTTCATGTTTCGCAACGATGTTACTGATGTATTTCTTAGGATTATAAAACATACCTCAAAGATGTCAACAGAACCTCACTAACCTGCCAAAACAATGATAAAGCTTTGCACTATTCGACATTGTGTGAGAAAATATCCAAGGAATGAACAAATTGAGATTCTTTTATCAGGCCACAATTTCTGAACTACTAGTAACACTGAGTAAAGACTAAATGTTAAAAATTGGAATCTGAAAGTTATCATTGAAAGCAGTTGAATTTGGAATAGACCACACAAATACGGGCATATCTGTAATTATTTTGTCTTCAGAATATATTTTCCAAACACAAGTTCGTAGAAAATTTATTTCGAATCAAGGCATAGGATACATTTACAACCAGTTTGAGATCTGACGTAAGAAGTAGCTATTTGGCGTAAAATAATAATCAAGGAAGCATTTCGGGATTTTCCAGAAAATAAAAACAGATTCAAGTGTATGCTTCAGTGTAACGTTTTTTAAGTTAATATTGTCCTCCATTAGATGCGGAGCAAATGGCTTCATTTCCAGACTCCGATCTGCAGACATGCCCCCTTTGTAAAGAATTGTGCGGTTCCTCCGCTCCGATATCCTCCAACTCGTCTACCTCGTCATCATCGTCTCATACCTCGAGCTGCTCTACCTCATCCTGCAGAAGGCTCCTCGTCCTACCCTGCCTCCATGCCTTCTGTAGGCAGTGCCTGGAAGGTCAGCGCAGCCCCGGCGACCCCTTGAAACTTCGGTGCCCGACATGTGACCAAAAAGTCTCCATCTCCGAGTCCGGGATGGACGCGTTGCCGTCGTCGAACTTCCTCTTGAGCAATCTGCTGGACGTGGTGGTCTCCTCCGAGGAGCATAGCAAGACCGGCTGCAGGAGCAACAGCCACCCCCACGGCGGCCTCCTCCGGCCTCACCACCTCGCGGAGCCACAGTGCAGCTCTTGCGACGAGGGCAACCCCGCTACCTCACACTGCCTGGATTGCCAGGAGTACCTCTGCGACAACTGCGTGCGCGCGCACCAGCGGGTCCGGCTAACCAAAGACCACTTCATCGAGAGGCTGATCGAGAACCTGCACCTCGCTAGCCGAACCAACAACTGCAACACTCCCGTGTCCCTGTCCCAGTCCTATCACTCGAACTACTCGCTGCTGCCCGTCTTTCAGGATAGGACGAAGTACTGCCAACAACACGACAGTGAGGTGAGTGCAGTCCTTCCAGGATGACAGTGTGACCCAACCCTAGTGATGAATGTTATTTATGTCCACCTGTAATATCTACCTATATGCACAGTCTTGGACGGTTTAGCCCTTGCGTAACTAATTCAGGCGATTAACAGCATCGTATGTACGGTTTCCTTCTAATGGAGTGACTTTTCTTCTGGTCATTTCGTGCCCAGTGTGCTCAGTGAAGCTCATTTTAAGGCTGATGTACATTTAGTTTGTGCTGGACACTGAAATGGCACAATGGTCTTAAACAAGTTGCAAATCAAGATTATGTCTTCCACTTTATAATTTCTGTGGGTGAAAGATACAGTACCTCTGTTTATGGGCTTTAGTAATCTGGTAACTCAGGCTGCAGTAATTATCATAGTAGGGGTCTAAGTGGAACAGTGTCTTTGTCAGTCACAGTTCTCTCTTGGCAACACGCACAAACACAGGTATTATCTAAAAATTGCTTTTCTGTAACTTGTATAATTACATTTACTTTTATTCATTTGGCAGACGCTTTTTATCCAAGACAATTTACACTCTCTTGTAAGTCGCTGTGGATAAAAGTGTCTTGGATAAAAGTAAGTATAGTCACTGAAAGTTAGATATATTTGCCAAGGTCTAATTAAGTGTTACTTTTTCATTACCTTGGTGACTCACCACAGTGAGAGTTAAACAGCAATTTCTATCAGACAGGGAAGAATCCACCAACCATGAAGCCAGACATAAACAGTGTGATGTTTTTTAAACAGGTATATAGTAGTAGTATTTAGTATGTATTTACCCAGCGACGAGAATCAGCACTTTGTCGGATCACCCTGTCTCGTGGTTTCTGCACTAATGTAGTTGCATAATGCTTGTCAGAATTAATGTGCCAGTGCAGTGATCTTAGGGCCTCTTGCTCCTAATACACAGCCTGGGAGTGGTTGATATGCCATCAAAGATGATAACCTACCCCAGAACATGACACAGCATGGCCCACCCATCAGCGGACCATGTCCTTTTCATCTTTTGGGATTTTCTACAAGCCATGCATTGTTTCCGCATTTCGGAAGCTTCTACTGTAACGGGTGTGAGTAGAGCATAGACAAAAGTTGGGAACTTTGCCCTGCATGACAAGCACACAGCAAGTCCATGAGGAAAGCCCCCCAAAAGACTGAGGTATATGCTGCTGTGCAGTACACTCAGGTCCATCACACAGGGACATCACAGATCTCCTCTCTTACTATCGGATTGTGACAGTATAGTAATATCCTCTCTGCCCTTTGCCTAATTGTCTAGTATGCACTTTTGTGGATAAGAGTGGCTGTGAAATGACTTAATGTAATGTTAATTGTGTCACGATTGTCTACATTTTCCGTTAGAAATGATGCTAATCTGTGCAGGAAAATACAAAGCGGGTATATTGTGCTTTGATGGAGCTGTGGTCCATCAAACCTATAGCTCTTACATGTTGGAAGAGCACTAACAAAACAGGGAAAAAGAGCTGCAGATTTCATTAAGTTGTACTTTTATATTGAATTTAACTGTGTTCATTGTTAAATAGCCTTTGTGATTTTAACCACTGTTTGGATATGCTTTCCTTTTTGGAGGAGAAATCACATGGCAATAAACTCACATGCCTGCAATGAACTCTGGGACATGGGACAAGGTGGCCAGCATTGAACATTTGTTGCACACATCCTCTCATTGTAGTCATATTACTTGTATTCCAGCACTGTCTAGTGTGCTGTATACATCTTGTTTGCAACATATTGTACTGATGTCAGTTTAGTCAAATTTGTAATTAACACAGTGCTGTTTGCAAAGGGACTGTTAATTACAGTGGAGAGGAATGGCATCAGTACTTTGTTGACAAAGAAACCACATGTAGTGCGAGCGTTAGGATGGTGTGTGGTTAGAGAGATACCCTGTGGAACACCTCGCAGTTTCATGTTGTAAGGGGTTGCATGTTTGATTTTTTTTCTTGAGAGGACAAGAAAGCACTAAAAGAAATGGGGAGGAGGACCTCTCCTTTGTCAGGCCTCCCATAAGTTTCGCTGAAACATTGTGAGCAAAGTTCTTGAGTGATTTTTTTTTTATATATTAAAAACAGTGCTGCACTTGAGCATGAAAGAGTAAGAAGATATACATGCAAGAGTATGATTGATTGAGAGACTGGTGGATCTTCAATGTGAGTTAAAGGGGGGCTCTCCACTGGAAAGCAAGCTTTGGTTATTGAATTGATCAGAGACCAAACATATGTTCCTATAGTTTTAAAGATGAAAATTGCATTAACATATCAAATGATATTGTCGATGGATTGCGCAGTCTGTTCCAGCTGTGTGTGAGGATATCGAAGGTAAGACCTCTTGCTGTCTATGTGCATGCTGTAAGGTCGCAGAGCACGGTTGGAAAATTATGTCATGTCTGCGTGTAGATTTTGTCTCCGGCTTGGTTTCACACAGCTGCTGCAGTTTCCAGACAGTTTTGCACAGCCTTGTGTCTGCAAAGTACAACAGTGTCTAACTGGGTTTCAGCACGTGCTTTTAATGGGTGAATTGAATTGATTTTAATGGAGGTGAAATTGAAGTAAATCCGAATTTGAACTGCTTGTGAGTGTGAACAAAACAGCTTTAAAGAGCATGAAAGGTGGGGAAAGGTGTTTCAGATCTGTTTTAAATGCAAGTGTGCTTGAAGCCTAAGTGGGATTGGGTGCAGGGTGCTGATGTGCTGTGTCATAAAATTCTGTCATATCATTTTCCCCTTTGCATAGCATTTCAGCAACTATGCAAAGTTTGATAATGTTATATTAACCAAAGAGAGCCTTGTGGGGACCAGCCTATAATATGTTTCTCCTTGATATTGATTATCTTAAAAATCTCATCGCATTCTCATCTCATCTGGTTGAATTCCCATTTACAGCAATTGCATCCCAATCGGCCATGCAAATGTAGCACTTCTGGAGGCTTTGGGATTTGCAACATGCTTCGTTTATCAGTGTAATCAGAATTTTTATATTCAGCCTGGTACATCATTTAGCATTTGGTAATGATACCCCAGCTCAGTAGTTAATTATTCATTTGAATAAAGTGAAGGCATGCATTGGTGGACATATTATGCTTAAATCTTTTTAGATGTTGGTTTGTAGTTGCATTATAAATCAGTCCCAGTATGTCTGCCGTTTACACTAAAATCTGAAGACATTATACCCTAATGTAATAAATACCCATGTTCTAGTCTTGAATACAGATGTGTGTTTGTATCAACTTTGAATCTTTTTAAATCACTGGGGCTGCTGTGTAGAAAGCAGGTGTTCTTTAGCACAGTCCTCAGTCACAGTTGTTTCAGTGAATGTTCAAATCTATAAATGGATAACATGTTTAGTGTAGCATAGTAAGTATGTTAGTAGTGTAACATAATAGTGTAGCATAAGTAAATTGAGTGTAGCATAATAAATATGAGCTCTGTAAATTGCCCCAGGTAAGGATGTTTGCTTGAGAAATAATATTAATAATCTCACTTTTGTTTTTCCCTCACCTCTGTAAAGAAAGCAGAGTCTTACTCATGCTGATGTGTTCTGGGTTGATTCTTCCCCCTTGCTTTTCCTCTTCTGTCCTAAATGCAAGGCTGTCCCTCTGACCACCGATTGCAAGTGCGATGCATGCAGCTAAAGCAGTGGGGCTGCTGTGTCGGTGATGCTGCGCTTTGACAAATTAACATTCTCTCTAATCGCACAAATTGGACCCCGTGATGTGAAGACCGTGAGACAACTCGATTAGTTCAGCAGGTGGTGGTCTATTTTAAGGGTGGCCTCAGCCACTGAGAACTCATATGCCCAGTAGCATCCCTGTATCCTGTGTAACTCTGCTTTGGTGGTGCTGTGTACAGTACACAGATCTTTCATATGTGAGGAATTTAGTTTTCATTGCCCTTTTTCAGATGTCTGCCTTTTACAAAATCTAATAAAAAAATCTTTTGCATGTATGCAGACAGATCCAAGTAAATGCAATCCCCGTTTACTGTATTTTCAATAAGAAATTGGTAGGTTTGGATTACAGACTGAATATAAAACAATTTGATGCAAAGTCCATCAGCTTTGTTTGTGTATAATTTTAACAATTTAGAAGTTACATTTTTAAAAGTTCAAAAGGGGTGATCAGAAAGCTTTACCTCTTCATGCAGTGAGCTACAGCTGAACAGAGCAGTGATACTCTTGTTTTAGAGGAGCCTCTAAGTTTGCTGACATGATTATGTCTTTCATAAAGGGGAGGGAGTTACAGGAGCTGTGTGAGTGTGATTCCAGTCTGTGATGAATAACAGATTCTTGTGGTTGTGACAGTGCTGTAAGCCTGCATCTTCTGCTTGAAATGTAGGGCATGTGACAGGCAGAGCGTGGAGCTACAAAGGAGATTGTTGTCACAGCAAGGCCGTGTGGTCAGAGTCTCTACGCTCAGAGCTGGAATTGAACAGCTTACACCTCTGCTGTGGGAGGAATCCATTGCAGGCACGACCAGAGCGCTCCGTGCTGACTGTGATGCCAGAGGTGACCGCTTTCTCCCTCCCTACCCAGGGCCGGTTAGACAGATCAGAGAAATCTGAGAAATGCAAAAACCACGAGAGGTCCCAGGCACTCCCCTCAGGTGTAAGTTGGGAGGGAGGTGAAACATAATTACCTGGAGCGCACTCAGGTGTGTCCAGCCAAAGCATGTGTTTTTGAATGTATATTTCGAAGGGAACCACCGTAGGGCTAAAGGAAGAGCACAGCCGGAGCTGTAGCTCATGATGTCTCTCTGAATGCTCGCTGGCTTGGAGGAGAAGAGTGTGGTTTGCGACAGACAGAAGCTGTAGGAGAAGGTGAGCAGCAGCTCTCTGGCTCACCGTGCTGCAGGCCATGTGCTCAGGAGACAACACACAAGAAGTACTCACACAGGAAGTACTTAAACCGGACAGATTCTCCTGGAATCCTGTGACATCATCCCTTGGAGGAATGGATTGAACTAGGGGGGTGGTGGTGGACTGGAGTTTGTGGGGGGTTGGGTGGGGGTAGGGCATTAAGGACGGGGGGTGGGAGGGGTCGGGTTTGGCAGAGCAAACGTTCACTCTCTCTTTGAGGAGCTAACCCACCTGGAGTTGGAGAGGGTGTTTAAAGTAGGGTAGTAAAAGGAGGAATTTTGGGGGGGGGGGCTCTGTGGTTGCATGTGGTCCCATCCAGTCTGGACATCTGCGGGAGGGGTTCATCTGCACTACAGCGCTGACTGAACATTCCTGCCGCGTCGTGGGGGGAGGAAATCCTGAATGTGAAAGGTCAGACAATAGTGTCAGCATCCAGGAGGTCAGGGGGGCTGGAGTCAGCGTGGCCCTTAACGGCTGGTGACGACCTTAAGGGGTCTGAAAGAAGGTCCCTGACTCCAGGTAGGGCCTCATGTCTCCACAATGGGCCGCTCGTAAAGAGGAGCGATTAAACCCGATTAACACTCCTTGCTGTAAACGTAACTCCGCGCCCGACTGCAGCCTTTGAGTGCTCATGTTCCCTTTTATTAGGACTTTAATGAGAGATTTCCTCTTAACCTTTTACTGGTCACACAATGGCTTGGATGCAGCCCTTTTTAATGTGTGGTGAAGAGTACACCCATTACCTGAGAGTATCTGCAGACCCGAATAATCAGAGAGATGAGAGGAACTCCTCAAATGCAGCTATGCCTTCCTCAAGCATAAATCTACTCAATAGAAACCCGACAAAGGCAATAAAACTACTTATGTACATTACATTACATTATTGGTATTTAGCAGATGCTCTTATCCAGAGTGACTTATATCAACATTTACTTATGGACATTTACTTATGTAAAACCTTAATTTTAAATGCTAATTATTGCTTATTTCTAGTTGTGTTCATCTTTTTATTCATTCTTTCATTAATACAAATTCTGTGAAAATAAACTTTCTGTGCATGCTCTCATACAGTCAAAATTTAATGTTTTGTCCACTTTTCAAAATTTATAGTAAATCGGGGTTGGAGTGTAAGAGAAGAGAGTATGCACTCATGTGTTTGAGGTTTTTTTTTTGTTTTATTTATAGAGACGTGCTTTTTTTGGCATCTGGTGAATGAAATTAATAACTGCACATATTTGCTGGAATTCCTCCAGAGGACCTAGAATGATTTAATTCAATTGATTTTATTGCTGGATTTTCCAAACTCAAACCCTAAGCCATAATTTCATTACATAAATGAATTAAAATCAGGAATGTGCTTTTTTGAGTGATTCATTTTAACTGGTGCAAGTCATGGAGCTTTCTTAGGGTCATTGCCCTTGCTCTCATTTCTGATGTCCTACGCATACAGTAAGGCTGTATATTGGCTTGCTGGCCGAAGAATAGACTTCACTTTCACGTTATTTTGGACACACCAGTAGCTTGTAAATAACTTAAAGTCAACAGTTTTAACTGCGGTTTTGGTCCAAACAACACAGCTGAGTAGGATGTGGTCTGGCTGTTTAAGCCTCTGAAGGTACTTTAGATTTGTTTGTTGGAGGGTTAGCTCATTTAAAAACAGTGGATGAACCTGAACTACTGGATCATGCAGCAACACTTCTCTTTGCCAAGTGGCACAACCGTTATTTGTCCAGAAATCCTTACAGGCTTGTATAATTTGAATATTATAAGATATATTTATTCATAAGGTCTGCGTAACTTCATATTAAATCTGCTTTATCAATCTGCAGTTAGTCAGTTGAAACTCGCAGACACAGCCTGTGTCCCCTTGACCATTGGCCATTGAAGAGGCTTGGATGATTGGTTCAGATAATCCAACAAATGCTCTTGGCTGTGGATTGAATTGTGGGAATGTGCCATCTCCATGGCAACTCCTGCAGAGGGGGGAAGCTTCATGGGAAAAGCCCCACCTCTGAAACTCTGGCCCCTGTCTTTTCTGCCCTTAGGCTGCAGGTCAGAGGCCAGTAGGTCAGGCCAGAGCGGGTGCCATGCTGTTGCATTGTGGGCCAGGCCAACACCATAAACATAAACCTCAAGGCCTTTTTTACAAATCATTTTAATGACCAGTCTGTCACGCTCTCAGAATTTTATCTGCCCTTTTAAATTCTTGTTGGAAAAAAACATCACCCTGTTTCTTTAACATGCTTAGCTATCAGTACTTTTACAAATCTAGCGGATTTATTATTTTTTTCTTTTAACAGCAATGACTTAACCTTGCTGAATGGAAGGTGTGTGGCATAAGCAGGCTAACATTATGTTCCCTTTTCACTCTCACAGTGTAATACCTGGCACATTTTGTGCACAAATGGGTCACAACTAAAGTAAACAGCAATAAAAAAAAATCTGTAACAGTTTGTCTAGGACTGAAAAATGATAAATTTTAGGAATTCGGTTAACTTCTTTGAGACAACCTTGACCTGTCCTAATTCAGCGTTTCCTGTGTGGACATATATCATTATTTATTTACTCACATCAATGTTGTATATTTGATGTATTTTCCAGTTACACAGTAGTCTCCATTTTATTCATACCCCTGATTAAATGGGGAAAAACATGATCAACAACATATCAACCAATGCTGTGCATAATGGATTCTGAATATGTTATAGTTCAGTCTTAATACTGTTGCACAGAACAAAATCTTGTTGTTTAAAAGTGTTCACTTTTATTCCAGAAACTGTGAGGGTCACATATATTTACACTCCTGTAGTGAGTTTTGAAAGTCATCCTCTGGCATGGATTATACTGACAGTACACTTCCTGCAGTGTTTTATGAGGTTCTGGCACTTCTGAGGGGAGATTTTTTTTTTTTACTATTGCTCCAGGCAGAATTGCTATAGGTCGTTCAGATCTTCTTGTTTTCATTTTTTAACTGTTTCTTGAGTTCAAGCACTAAAATATTTTATATGTATCATTGGATTGAGGTCTGCAAACTGAGATGATCATCTGAGAACATTCATTTTTTTATCGATTTGGATGGATTGGATCATTTTCTTTGGAATGTTCATTTTCTATGAAGTTTGAGCTTCTTTGTGTAAGGAAACAGGTTCTTTGGTTGAAAGCAGATTGAGTATCAGAGTTGATGTCTCCCTGTATGAGGAGTTGTCATACATGCAAAACAACTGTATTTCAGAGTGGCCATGGGTCATCTCTCAATGTAAACTTTTTTACCATGAAGTATAATGCTCATGAGAATGTCCAAAAAGTTTTGCTTTAATCTGATAATCTGAATGCTGACAAATGTAAATTGTGGAGTTTGTCCTGGATTGTATGCATCTACTAAATAAATGACATCATATAAAATTATACTGATATGTATTGTAGGCTGTAGGAAAAGGCACTCTTAGCTCTGAGCTCAGTACAGAGCTGTAACTGTAGCAGTCTCTGAGCTCAGAACCAAGCTGTAACCGTAAGTCTCTGAGTTCAGCACCAAACTGTAACCGTAACAGTCTCTGAGCTCAGCAGACCAGTCACACGGGTTCTTTTGCATTCCTCACATGCTGCTGATGTGTGGCTAGCGCTCTGCTTGCTTGTTTTTTAACCGGAGAGTCATCTATCTGCTCTGTAATATGACGCCTCTCGCCCAAGACAAACAGGGCCCTCTGAAATATTTCTTTCCCTTTTTAATCTGTGTTAAATGCAGTAACGTGGTGTGAGAATGACAATTCGAATCTTGTAACAGAAGGGTGTATATTTTGAATACTTTAAATTGTTTTATATTTCTTAAGCAGCTTCTCTGACAGCAGAGAGGTTTGTGAATCATTTCTAGAGGCACACAGATGTACCAGACACTGAAAATATTACAAAATATAGAAAAAGATAGCAGACCATGAGTATAGCCTCCGATGGTACTTTAACCCTGCTCTTTTCATTTGTCTTATAACCTTTGACTGAGCGAGCATGCATTGGGTTGCTGTACAGGTGACAGAGAATCCCTGACAAACTGTAAAGATGGACATATTGACAGGCAGTAGGGGAAGCAAATCAGACAAGCCTTTAAGAAAGCTCATATCTGAAAATCTACATAATTTAGTAATGTTTTCAGATAATTATCATGAATTTTTGTTTGGTGTGCCTTTGTTTTGGGTGACCTTGTTGTGCAATGACCGGCTGTTTAATGGTATTCGGCATTGCCATGCAGGCAGAACCAAACCATTGTATAGAAGAGACTGCTTGGGGTTGGAGTGTTTTCTGATTGGTGGCTGGTTTCTTGTGGAGGTATCCATAAAGCGACCCGAAAAGCTTTGCAGTGTGTGTTTTATTACCCCCGTCTTAGTCCCCCCTTCACCCCCACCCCATTCTTTTTCCCCTCTTTGTTTTTAACCATTTTCAGGTGCCCTGTGTGCTTTGATACACAGTCTGTCAGGGTGCATGTAAAACAGGCCAGCTTGGAGCGGGAGGCTGAGAGAAGGACATCAGATAATGGAGTTTTTTGTCATCGAATTTCTTTCAAATGAACGATGTTACAGTTCAGGTGTTAGGAATAGTCAACAGGCCCTAAAGGTTGACCCGAGTCCGATTTCTGGCAACCAGATCCACAGCTTGCGTGATTATCTAACAGTTAGTAACAAGAGACAAAATGTCCACCGGAGTAGATTTTACTAGCTTTTGTTACATGAGAAGGCTGATGTTGCATTAAGTAGAATTGGCTTCTCCTTTGAAGGTCTTAAGAGTGTCATTTTGTCCCCCTAGATCAGAGAGCGTTGCCATTAATGGTTCACGCATGTCTGAATGTTTAATTCTATTGACATGGGTGGAATGATGAACCTCAAAGACATTTATAAATGAATAGCCCTCAGAAACTTCTCTTCACTGTGCTTTGATGGATAGAAAAATGGCTGTAACTCTCTCAGTGGGGTGGTAGTCCATCTGGAGTGTGTTTTTGAGGTTCAGACACTGTCTAGTGGGCCACTGTGGTAGGCACCAGGTTTAGTCTGTGGCTGGCCATGACTAACCCGTAGGCTCACAGACAAAAAAACACTCTTTCAGTTATCTGCTCTGAGTCAGCTGCTGATTTGATGTTTTGTTCCCCCCCCAGAGTCTAATGGAAGTAATAATTCTTGAATCACGGTGGTCGCCGGAATGTTCTGTTGAAATATTTTGTATAGGGTTCTGTGGCCCGGTCATGACATTGGAATGGCTTGCTTTAATTTGGCTTCCCTCAGAACTGTATGGAATAAGTTCTTTGTTTTGTTCTGTTGTCTTTTCGAGATTGGAACTAATCTTAAACATGCTCAAGAAGCAGCTCATGCAGTCTTCTTAACCTGAAATATTCTTACAGAAAGCTGTCACAAATGATCTAATTCAGAGCTTGTCTCACAAATACAGTTCAGTAGAAATGCATTAATAGAGAATTCCAGAGGGAGAGAGTGATGTGAGGACATCAGTATTTACCTCAACATTAATATTCTGATGTTAACCTGAATACTGAAGTATTCTGACCATGAAATGAGTATATTATTTTGTGGAATCCAATTTTCTGTCATGTAAACGCCTTATTCAAAACATTCTTCTTATAAGCTTATGTCTGCATATGTTCATTGTTTTGCAAGAAATCAGTTGTGAGAAAGAGTTAGAATTCTTTTGCTAGCTAGCTTGCATTGGTGAACTAAGACAGCTTGCATTTTAGGAGTGGCAAGGAGACAATTGTTTGCTATGTGTTATTTTGCTAGGCTGCTAAGAAAACTACACAAGATAATGCAGAAGTGAGTACTGTCAGAGACGTGGTCCCATAAGTATCAGGAAAATGTATGTGTCCTCTACGAGGCTTATTTGTGATGCTCTGTTTTCTGTATATACAGGAATATAGTGGTCGTCGTATTTCATGCTGCATGTAAACGGCTTATTTGGAACCAGACTACTGTGTGCATGTAAACGTAGTCAGTGTAGTCTGTAAGGGCCGTATCGTGTTGTATCAGCGTAGGACACAGCTGGGGTTGAGAGCTGACCTGCAGTGGAAAGTCTGCACTGTTGTTGTGTGGGTGTGCAAATGTGAGGGACTTTACCTTAAACTGGTATATAAAAACTGGTATATACCTTAAACTTTACCTTAAACTGTTACTTTAAACTGGTGTAAAAAGCTCAGCATCTTACCACTGTGCACATTTCTGAGGTGCTTCTTGACACAGGCCTGTGGGTTGAATCTTTCATTACTGCTCTCAGTTGAAAGAGCCGAGTCGCTGAGCCACTCAGGAGCCCCCTGCTGTAATTAGTTTTGGCCACATCCACAGTCAGGGCTGATTGGTCTCCTCTCTGAAACCTCATATTGTTGCTTTCAAAATTTTCTCTTTCACACTACCAGGGCAACGCTTTTTGAGTAAGAGACACGGTGCGCTCTGAAGGCGCACGTGGGTATGGGATCTCATCTCACGTTGCCGTTCCTTCACGTTATGGACAGTTGTACTTCGGCATCCAGCCGTGAAAAGTGAAGTGGGCTGTTGAGAGGAGCCGCTCGTGGCCTCCCTGCTGAATCTCTGCGTGGCTCATCTGCAGCGCACAGACACATTGGCTTACTGCTTTAGCCTTGTGAGGGTTTGTGCTTGGCCTGCAGCTTTGTTAGGGCTTTGTTTGTGCTTTTGCAGTGCAGCTCTGTTCATGCTCCTCTTCAAAAACAGAAACCCTTGCTCCCCCTCGCAGGCCGTGTCCGCCCATCCCCTTGCCCCCCCCCTCGCTCGGCTGTGGGTGGGCGTGTAACTCCACACGTGCTCAGTCATGCTTCCCTCCCCACGCTGCTGTGGGGCCCAGCTGATTCTGTTTTGCTCCTCGAAAGCAGCCAATCAGGCGGCCCGGCAGGTGGACACCTCCCCCGCACGCTGGCCTTTGAGATTTTGGATCGTGGTTGGGTGCCCGCCGTTCCCAGTCCGCACGAGTGCGCGTACGCGCACGTGTGTGTGAATGTGTGTGTGTGTTTCCACGCATGTGTGTGTGTATGTGCGTGAATGTGCATGTGTGAGAGAACGTGTGTGTGCGTGCAGATGTGTGCTTGTGTGTGCATGTCTGTGAGTGTGTTCAGCACTGTGAGGAAAGCTCAAGGTCACTTGTGACTTCTCAGAAAAGAGATTACAAAACAGACGGTATCCTCGGCTTTCTGTTGACTAGTGGGGCCAACAGTTTGTGGTGACTGGATTATCTAGCCATGGAGTTCTTTCCTTGGCTGTACAGTTTTTTTAAGTCCTGTTGGTTATTAGCTGGAGGCTCCCTGGGGATGAGATTAGTAAATTGAGCTTTTCACACACATATAAAAGCTCTTTTTGAACTCACTTAACATGTCTTGTATTCATCTTTTAAAAAATTACTCTACAACGTCAAGTGGATAATGAAGCATAATCAAACAAAAATTTCTGGGTGATGAAGTAAGTATCAATTTTTAAAAGGACAGTTAAAAGCCCCTTTTGAGAGTTTCTGAGGTCTTTTGCTATCAAAACTGAATATTCTATGATTTAGAGTGACTTACTTTCAACCCACGGGGACAGTGTTAATGAGGAATGTTGCATGTGAAAATGTCTTTTTAAGCCTGCCAGAGTGTCACATCATGTTTGACATGATTACATTACATTATTGTCATTTAGCACATTCTTATCCAGAGCAACTTTCATAGGTAGCAGTTACCCATTTATAAAGGTGGATATTTACTGAGGCAATTGTAGGTTAAGTACCTTGCTCAAGGGTACAGCAGTAGTCCCCCAGTGTGGGGATCGGACCAGCAAACTTTGAGTTAAAAAGCCCTGCTCCTTACCATTATACTAAACTGCTGCCTAGATGTTTTCTATGCCTCCAAATGATGACTCACGTTAAAAGCAGAGCAGAACTCCTAGGACTGAACTCCTGACTACTTTGGTGGATCTCCTTATTAGTGAAAGAGTGACTAGCATTTCTAGTCTTCTTTAGTCACAGCAAAAAGGAAAAAAAAACTTTCAGATAGCTGAGATGTTGTTCATACAGTAATATTCCAAAAAGAAGAATGAACCACATCAGAAGGAGCTTAAAGGCACTGACAGGCATGCGGCCTATCTCATTCTGCCTCAGAAACAGATTTAGTACTCTGTGCAAAGAGGGTTCTCTGTAGACCTGCGTGTGCTGGACTCTGTGACTGTGTGTGTGGGTGTGTGTGTGTGTGTGCGCGTGTGTGTGCAGGTGTGTGTCCTATGAGGGTAAGAGGTGGATATGAGATTGGGTGCGTGAGCAAGGGAGCGATCTCATGCTGACATGTCACAGGACGGCAAACACCCATGTCTGTGGACTGCAGTGTGTCCCCCTCTCCTCAGGGCACTTTGCCCTCTGCTCCACGGAAATACCGATAAGGGCTGGACCATAACCCTGCTCCATAGGGTTCCTCCGTAGCGAGTTTGGCGTGGGTCAGCTCTGGCTACAGCAGGCTCTTGAAACCCTCAAGGGAGAAGCAGTTCTCTGTACAGCTTTCTATGAACCGATAGATTTCAGCACAAGAACGTCTGTCGGGGAAAGCTAATCCCGGCGCAGCTGCTGAGGAGTTAAATTTGAGTACAGGGGGACGGGGGGGGCCCTCGGCTTCTTAGGGGAGACACAGCACAGCGGGACCAGGGCAGTACCACCCGCCCGAGTGATGCTGGCTGGTACAGAGAACGCTCTGCTGCACACGGTCACCCAGGGAAAGAAATGTGGTCACAGGCAGGGAGAACTGCTGTCTTGTTTCACCACCATCAGACAGAACAGATAACCAAGTGACTGTGTCAGACAGGAGAGCCCAGACTGCTGTAACAGACAGGCAAAACCACATGGCTGGATCAGACAGGCTCTGGGGGTCTTTCATTTTAATGTGTTTAACGTGTACCGGCTGTCTGAGATTTGAAATGTATGTGCCATGTTCCCACCTTGTATGAAGGTGGTCATTATCGATCGATGAAGTCCTGCCCTGTCACCTGCCCTTTTGGCTGCCAGCTTTAAGTTTGTGTGTTAGATTGTGTGACCATGTATTTAAGACTGTGTATGAGCGTGTGCGTGACTCTGTGCGTAACTATGTGTGTGTTACTGTGAATGTTGGGCGCGTGAGTGTGTGTGCGTGTGTGTTTGTGTAATTAAAATGGGGGGTATTTTCTCAGCTGTGATGAGTAAAATCCCACAGTTTTACCTAGACTTTCTCTAACATGCGACCGTTGACTCCAACCGCCTAACCAATTTGGATGACCTCATTGTGGCTTCCACTCAGTTGTATTAATCACTTCCTCTCCCTCCAGGGGGCCTGGATGTGTGCAGAGATATGGAAATGAATATCAGCCCTCCTGTATTTCATTGTAGAATAACAAGATGAACCATGCTGTCTGTGTTGTGGTTTGACAAATGAGATCAGTCATTGCACATGTATGTTTGAGCACATTTGTGGGTTTGTGTTTCGAGATGTATTTAGCATTCATTTGACCTAATGGTGTCCATGTGCTTGTCAGCTTTTTAAAATTACCATACAAATATGAAATCACATGAAGCTTTTGATGATTAAAAGATGTAATCCTTCGCTGTTTCCAGTATGCCGCGGTGAGACTGTGCTTTTAGCGGCTCTATGAATAGATGCCTGACATCAGCCTCAGCCAGGGGATAGAACCGGGGGATGGGGTGAGATGATGACCCAGGGTGCAGGGAGGTTCTGCAGGGGGACGCTGCTCCTTTTGTCAACAGGATACCCTTTCACCCCTCCCTACCCCCCTCCTCCCTTCCCCATAGCTTTCACACAGGCGTGACCTCTGTACAGACTACTGCTGTTCAAAGCGGCGAGCGGCTCTCGGAGAAAGCTGGCCTTACGGATGGGTAACTGTAGTTGAATCAGGACTCTAGGTTTACATGCAGCTGTTGGTAAGAGAGCTCTGTCACAGATATAATTAGGATGTGATCTGGCCTTTGGTAAACCTGTTGTGTGATGGGGAGAGCTTGGTGGCGCTCACGATGTTCACTTTCTATTTTGTTATAATTTTTCCTTTCCCTCTCCCACCGGAAGGGGCTTTTTCCATACACACACATACACATGCACAGTTTTTTTAGTCTGAAATGTATTCTTGTTCTTCACTAGCCTGATCCTAGTGAGATATTGTGAAATAATCAGCTTAATTGGTTATGGAAATGGACATGGAATGTTACAACACATTACAAACACAATACAAGATGAATGTCCATAACCATTGGACATTCATGGAAATACAAGATGAATGTCCAATGGTTATGGACATTCATCTTGTATTGTGTTTGTAACTGTAGAAAATAGGGATGCAACGGTACACGGTATGTTGTCGAACCGTTCGGTAGGCCCCCTACGGTTCAATACGCACACGTGAACTGCGGTAATACGATATGTCTGTCATTTTCCTATAATTTCCAAAACTTGCTTATTGCGCTGCAGACTTTGTTTGTTTTGTGTCAGTGAAAACATGGCGGAAGGCAGTGACAGCACTCCGGAGATTTTTCAACGGTATAAATTTTCATTCCGTTTCATCTCTAGTGCGATGAGAACACTAGATTGGAAAAATTCTAGCTAATTTTATCTTTGAGGAAACAGCGATTTAATGTTAAAAAATATAGCAAATTCTAACTGAAAACTATGAGAAGCTTAAAAATTCTAATGAAAATATAACAAACCATGTAAGCTAACACGTGCTACATAGCATAAAAATAAGTTACTATGTGAAAGGGTTAAAAGTTCAATAAATACATGATGTTTCCAAAGTCAGTGAGTAATCTGATTAAATAATGGTGATCTCCATATTGACCAAAATAATCGTGATTATGATTTTTGCCATAATCAAGCAGCCCTACTAGTCAGTCATGCTGCCATTTTTCTGAATGGAAAGTTTTATTTGTCTATAGGCTAAATAAAGAATTCATTGTTTAAAGGGTGATGTGTTTTTATTTTTTCTCTAATATAAAGACACCGACACCATACAGTTACCGTGGCCCAAAAACCGCGATACATACTGAACCATGGGCCCACTGTACCGTTGCATCCCTAGTAGAAAAGCAATGTGCTTTTGGTTATTGCATGTTTTATTTACCTGGCAGACTTGCATAGGTTATTCTTACATATTATACATGTTTGCAGCGCTAAATTTACTGACACAGTTCAGGTAAAGAGCTGAGTTCAAAGACAGCAGCAGTGTCCTCGAGAGTGTCAAACCTGCAACCCCCTGGGCATAAGCCCCATTTTATAGCTACCATGCCACACTGTCACCCCCGTTATATTCAGTGACCCGGTTTCCTAGAGACAGGTCTGGATGGGGGGCGCCAAAGGCATTGTATACAGGCCAGTGATAGAGCTGTGTGACTCTGCGTGAATGCTGGTGGGGCCGAGGCCTACAGGTCATGAGAAAACCAGGCTTTTCATTTCCTCTTTGCAGTTTCACTGGGAGAAACGAGGAAAGAAAATGGGAGTGGCGGTTTGCAGGAAAAGTCAGGAAGCAGAGGACCTGGGAGTCTTTCGCATGTAGTCATGCCGCCGCACACTCGGTCATTGTGTGGTTTGTTTTGCAGAGGGGCAGGGTTTTATGAATGCATGACTCTACAGCGCCAACAGGTCTTTGCACAGTCAGAGGCTCCTTGAAAGCACGTAGAATCATCTGTGTGATAAGTAGTGCTGGTAGGCTATTATTTTTGTTTTCATCATCAGCACTTGTGTCTGAGATATGATTGCTTTCCAGCTGTAATATTCTGCTCAGTTCTATTGTCAATGCATGTGCATCTGTGAACTTCTAGCTGATTTCTGAAGTGCTCTGTGTTGCTGGACCTCATAATTATTTCAGATGAAGTGCAGGTATGACTTAAGGTCAATGAGTAAAAAGTTATTCAATCCACCTTGCAAGTTAAGTGGATAAAGTGGATGAGTAATCATTTTGAATGAAGAATTTATTCAGTTCAGCAGTCAAAGAAATGTGATCAAAAATGCATAGGACCAGATTGTATTACTTTACATCCCCAACAGAACGTGTGATACTGTCTGTTAGCATGACCCTCTGGTAGCTGAGCTGGTCCCAATCACCCAAAGTGAAGTCCAGATAGAGGGGTGTGGTGCAGCACATGGTAGTGATGTATTTACATGGAGCAGAGAAAAAGGACAGGAAGATACCACATCAGTCAAAAGTTTGGACACACCTACTCATAGAAGGGTTTTTCTTGATTTTTACTGTTTTCCACATTTTGGAATAATAGTAAAGACATCAAAACTATGAAGTAACAAATGAAATCATGCAGTGACCAAAAAAGTGTTAAACAAATCAAAATTATCTTATATTTTAGATTCTTCAAAGTAGCCAAAAATATTTTTTAATTAATTTTTTTGAAAGAAATGAATACATAGGCATCAACTTCACTATTCATATTTGTCTAAGAATCAAATTTCAAGCATTTAAGCATTAGTCTTTAGATATAAATGTCTTCAAATGCATGTTTCCTATTGTCCTAATCAGATGTGTCCAAACTTTTGACTGGTACTGTATTTCCAAGATGGAGTATATCACAAACAGCTACACACAATAAATTTTTGGTTTATAAAATTTTACTATTTACTATTGTGTTACTATTCTCTTAAGTGAAGAAATTAGCATTAAATTAGCGTTAATTACCTCCAGGTTGTTCCACAATAGCACAACAGGAACAACCTGCAGGAAAGACAGTGGTGAACATGATCAATTGGGGCAGTGGATGCATATTTGTGGAAGAGTAAGACTGAAGGTTATGGAAGCTGCTTCGTGTTGACACAAACAGAAAGTAGATTCATTGTCCTTGGCAACAGTTACTGGGAGGCCTGTCCAAGGCCTTGTGAGTTCCTGCCTCACGCAGCCATGGGTATTCATAATTACAGGGCTACGAGTTTGCTGAAAATAAAGTATACAAGATTTGTGTTTGCACTTAAATACTATGGATGTAACACTCTGTGTAACTTTTGTCTGCTGTATTTCAGGATAACTTCTTTGACATTTTCTTTTCTCTAAGTAATCCCCAGATTTCCCCCTGTGATCTGTTAAGAGAGCTGTGTTTCTTTACTTAAATCTGTGTAACTGTGTTATTTTTACTTCTATCAGTACTGGCCTTTGCAGTGTTGACAGCAGTATTTTTACTTAAATCAGGGCTAGTTAAGCTGGAATAAAATTAGCACGAACTACCTTTCAGTGGATGCTATAGGTCAAGATGTTATATCTTATCACTGGCAGCATGTGGTTTGAACCAAAAACTCATCTTGAACTCCTTGGTATGGAAACCTAATTGCTGTTACAGAGGACTTGAAAGTGCCTAAAAGTGTTGGGGACAAGATACCAAAACAGCATGCAACAGAAGACGAACTTGCAGGAGTGAACAATTAGACGCCATTGGAGGAGTGGGGCAGGAGGGGTTACATAACCAGAAAGAAACCCCGGTCGTCTGTGAAGTACCTTAAGGGCCTCTGACTCTGCTGCTATAGCTGTTGTTGCTGTGTCAGAGAGAGACACACATCACTGTTTGTCATTTTAACCCCGACCCACAGCTGAGCCATTTAAAAATATTTTACTTTAATGGAAACCATCACAGCATAGCCCCTTTGATGTTAATGACCGAGGGCAGAAACAATAGACTCTTAGTTTACTGTCACTGTAGGCAGGTGTTGTGAGTGTTCGTTTATTTTGAGAGTGGTCTGTGACTGTCTGAATGTGGCAGCTGTTAGCTGTAGAAGGGGTCTTGGTATGGCCGTTGTCATTGGGAAATGGTCAGCTCTCCACTGCATTGATCTGCTGTCAGTTCCATATGACACTGTGATGCTCAGCCTTCCAGCACCCTTCCTCTGTGGCATACAGCCTCTTCCAATCCTGAGGGGTCTTTAAAGATGCGTTTGTGTGTGTGTACTGTTTCCCTTCCAAAAAACAACACTTTTGCCTGCATTAACCCCCCCACATTGCCATAAGCAAACCTCATTTTTTTCTCCATGGGTATTCCCATCCTCCTCACACTGGGACACCCTGCTCCTCACACTGGAGAAAACCCACTGGCCGGAACACCTGGAAACGCATTTAATCAGTTTCCCTCATTTTGCTGTGATGAATTACTGTTGACGAATCAAAGTGATTTCTGTTGACAGGAAACTTCGACCGTGCGAGTGAGAAGCCAGAGCTCGCTGCGAGCCAGTTGTCCATCATCAGTGACAGAATTGTAAAACTATTACCTGTGGAGTGAGAAACAGGCTCTGTCTCTGTCTCTGTCCCCCTCTCTCTCTCTCTCTTCTCCCCCCCCCTTTTTGTTCATCCAGTCTGTGGGGTTGGGGGGGCATTTTTGGCTTGGTGTGCAGTGTCAAAGGTCAGGCAGGCTTTTTTAACCAGGTGAAGAGAGCCCTGCCTCATGGAATTGCATGGCCACGTGAGTCCAAATCTTCCATATAATGTGAACCAAAAAAACACTAACAAATATCCCCCTGTTGGTGCGGAAGGCTTGTATTTTGAAGTTCATTAAAGTTGCTCATTGCATTGCAGTCAATGGCATTTTCAACGCCACCCAACCCTCTCCCAGCTTTACAGGCACCCAGCCTGGTTTTTTTTGAATAGACAGATCAGAGCGTCTGTAACTCTTTCCATTCCATTTGTGAGGGGCTCACTGTGCCTTAGGGGAAGAATATACAGTGTGCCAATAAGTGCTGCTCCTTATTATTCATTTCATGACAGACAAGTGATCCGTGTCGGGCAGGTTCATTTTAAAACACAGTGTGCTACAACTGTGTAAATTAAAGTAGCATAGATTTTATTGATAATGCGGTACACTCTGAGAGAGACGGATCACTGGAAGCGACTGTGTTAAGCTGTACTTAGCTGAATGTTTTGACTGTTGCCATGGAAATGTTGACATGCTTTGCGTTCAGTGCTGGACGCGTGCCATGCACATCAGTCATTTTACTTCATGTTGTGGAACAACTTAAAGGTGAACGTACATATTTAAATCTCTATAATGAAGGCGTCTTTACTTTTTGGCATGCAGCCAGCAGTAGCTTTAGTGGTTATGCAGTGCTTGGCTCTCAGAGTCACTACTGTAGTTCTGGATAGATCCAGTCCTATAGTGCCGGATAGATTCACCCTTCTTGTGCTGGATAGATACACCCTGATTGTGTTGGATAGATCCACTCCTGTAGTGCTGGATAGATTTGCCCTTATTGTGCTGGATAGCTTCACTCCTGTGCTGCTGTTACAGGACCACAGAATGACTCATTGCAGGCTCAGGGATGGGACTGTGTTGCCTGAAGAAAATTTAAGTCTTATTTTCCTCTTTGTTCAATGAGTGTGTATGTACGTGGGCATGCATGTGTGCATGTTATTATGAGCAGTACGGTATGTTAAATAAATATGTACTGATATTCCAAACCCAGGCAACTATATGAATCTTACAGAAAAAATAAGCATATACTTTCAGTTTCAGTTGAATGGGGGGAGTGTTGTAAATCACCCATTTATAGCTTATTCTCATTCTTGATTTCATTTAATATCCTAGCTCTGCCTTAGTGGGCTTCATGTGAAGTAATTTCAGATTTAGTGAAAAAAAGCTGTGAAGATGAAATTAAAAAAACCCGTTAATTTCTTGTTGTGTTGATTCCTTACACAATTAAGACATGAAACTGAGCTTGTTAATCACTAAAATCAGTTTCAGGATATTTGTCAATTTGAAGGTGAGGTCTCTGCTGCCCTGAATTGTAGTTTATCAGCAGCCACCGGTGTGTTACCCCCCCTCCCCTCCTTTTCCTGTGCCCTGACATGTTGTTTTAAAGCCGTCCCTCTCCCCCTCTGTCCCGCAGGTGTTCCGCTTTTTCTGTGACACCTGCTCCGTGCCCATCTGCCGGGAGTGCAGCGTGGGCCACCACATGGGCCACAGCTTCCTCTACCTGCAGGACGCCGTGCAGGACTCCCGCGCCCTCACCATCCAGCTGCTGGCCGACGCTCAGCAGGGCAGGCAGGCCATACAGGTGGGCAAGCGTACACACATACCAGTACAATACATACACACACACACATTCACGCACTCACACTCACTCACACTCATACAATACACCCACATACACACACACTCACGCTCACACAATACACCCACATACACACACACACACACACACACACACACACACACACACACACACACACACACGCACTCATTCACACACTCACTCACACACTCACTCACGCACTCACTTACACACTCACGCACTCATTCACGCACTCACTCACGCACTCATTCACACTCACTCACACTCACACAATACACCCACATACACACACGCACACATACCGCTGGACACAGTTACTTTCCCATTCTGGCTATGTTATCTATGCACTGCCTTGCTGACCTGGCATATGACTTTTCTCATTAACACCTTAAAGTGTTCTTTTGCTATGGGCAAATTCCCACTGCCTTTACATTTACCTTTTGTCATATACCAGATGCGCTTATCCAGAGCAACAGACAAAGAAGGAGTGCAACATGCAGCTAACAAAGTTGCACAAAAAATGGTACATACAGGACACAACTGACCATGATCAATCATGTCAGCCAGCCCCTTACAGTGCTGTGTTAACTAGCGTGTACATGCTGCAATGCATAGGTGTGATACAACATATAGGGTATATTTTGTACCACACCTATGTATTGCAGCACCTACAGTAACCTACAACATGCGCATTGGTGCCTTTGTAATAAAGGTTATTGGAATTGCTGTAATCACTGTATAATCACACAGCCAGTGCCTTTGTAAACAGGAATGAATCAGTCTTGTTTCTGTAATCATGGTTGATCAGTTGTAGATGATGAAGTGAGAGGACTATACTGCAGACAGGTTGTGCGAATTGTGAGATACTGAAGTAGGGGTGCCGATGGAGCAGGGTTCATCAGAACGTTGCAGGTTCCGTTCCCAGGTGGCTGTATCTTTGAGCAAGAGGTTTAATTTGAGCTGCTTCTGTAAATGCCCTGCTGTAGAAACAGATAATATGTACAAATGGAAGCTCTGTAAGTCTGGAAAAGGTATCTGCCAAGAAGATGGATAGTGATGACAGTAGCAGGGAAATGTGTTATCGACCATAGATGGTCAAACAAAGCTGGCCAAACATGTGGGCCATTTGACTCTGGGCTGCTCAAGTGAGCTTGTTTACTACGTGCAAGAAGAGTACTATGAATATATATCTGGATACTGCAGATTCAGAGCAACAAAAGCAACAGACTTTGCATGTGAATGGAACTATAAGATTTCACAGCTTTTTTAGATTTTGTAGCTTTGGTTCCTCTCATTCTAACATGCCTTTTATTTCAAATTTGAATTTATCGAACAGACAATTAGAGAAGACAGAAACGTCCCCTTGGCACTATTCAAACATCTGTATCCTACACCATTTGCAGTATTATGACTCTAAAGCACATTTGTCTTTACACTGGCAGCCCGAGAGCTCCCAAGCTGTGTGCAAGTCTTCCTGTATATTTACACACGCTACCTCTACCACACGTGCAGGGGTACCAGGGCTGCTCTACCATCAGCGGATTGAGTGCAGGCTGTAGAGTACAGCAGTATCTCTCTCGTGTTATATGTTATATACATCACCAGTCAAAGGTTTGGACACACCTACTCATAGAAGGTTTTTCTTTATTTTTACACATTTTTACACATTTTCCACATTTTAGAATAATAGTAAAGACATTGGAACTATGAAATAACACAAATGGAATTCTGCAGTGACCAAAAATGTGTTAAACAAATCAAAACTATCTTGTATTTTAGATTCTTCCAAAGAGCCAAAAAATATTTTTTTAAATTAAAATTAAAAAAATTTTTTGGGAAGAAATTCATACATGGGCATCAACATCACTATTTATATTCATCTAAGAAACAAATTTCAAGCATTTAAGCATAAGTCTTCAGGTCGAAATGTCTTTGAATGCATATTTCCCATTATCTTGATCAGGTGTGTCCAAACTTTTGACCAGTACCATACATGCTGTAGGGTGGTCTGTCAAATAATTATCGGTTTTATAACGGCTTGGAAATCCCCTCACTTACTTTACAGTTCTCTTCTGTGAGAAGTAACAGAAATAGCAGTACTGAATACGTGATGTCTGTCTTTGAATGAGGAATATTTTGTTGAATTACATGGATGTCTGCTGAAATCACTCTTATATCCAGGCTAATGCTTCATATTAGGACTGGTGAGGTCCGTATTTATGAAGCCATACTCCGTTATGTTCATCCGCCAGTCACTGACTCCTCTTTTTTTTAACCGCATCCACATTTCCTGAAAATGGGGACCCTTTGAAGATCACATGATTTAATGTTGAGCGCTGCACATGGAATGTGTTCCTGAACCAGGCAGAAAATTGTGCAGAAATAACAGATCCACATGGCCGAGGAGAGAGGCTGTATCTCTCACAGCTTCTGCCTGTCTCTCCCAGCGCACAGTAACATGGCCATGCGGTGCTGGTTAGATCTTTATACTCCTTATTCCTTTCAGGGTGCTTTATCTGCTTGGCAGACGCCCTCGTCCAGGTTAACTCACGTAGCTTACATTATTACACACTGTCCATTTATGCAGCTGGATATTTACCAAGGCAGTTCGGGTTAAACGCCTTGCTCCAGGGTGCTGCTGCCCACCTGGGGATGGAAGCCGAAACATTAAGCGGTACAGTGCTCCGCCGCGAGAGGAGAGGCGGGCGAGGAGCAGAGGATGATGGAATGCAGGGGAAAGGACAGATGCTAGGGGGGCAGAGTGAAGCTGTGCAGTTTGGGCCTCGTGAGGCTGGGTGTGTTTAGGTCGGCTTTTTCGTGAGCGCACCGCGTGGCCGTGTGAGACGGACGCAGCGGGAAGGAGACCTGTGCCCTCTGCGCTGTGGTGTAGATTCCCCTCTTTTTACCCTCTTAAAGAGAGAAGTGGGGAGGAAAGGGAGGTGAGAGGCCCTGAGTGTGTGTGTGTGTGTGTGTGTGTGTGTGTGTGTATGTGTGTGTGTATGTGTGCGTGCATGCGTGTGTGTTTGTGTGTTCATTTGGGAGCGCTTTTGTTAAGCTGAATGTGGACTTTGAAAGGAGCTGCAGTGATCGGGGGCGGGGGTTGGGGGGCTGTTGGCATCTCCTCCTCCCTCCCCCCATCCTGAAGGCCTGGCTGACAGTTTGCATTGAGAGGGCTGATGGGCAGAGATGGGTCATTAGTGAAGGACAGAGGAAACATTTCTGTCATCCTCCCTCTTCAAAGGCCGCAAGGGCCAGGGGGTGTGGAGGAGCGTGAGGGGGAGCGTTTGTCCTTCTCGGCCCAGCGCCTCAGGGAATGGGCCTTGCATCGGCTTGTTGTCAAGGAGATAAGAGGAATCCAGCTGTGCGCCGGTAGGGATGATGATTGAAAAGAAGTTTAGGAAAAGGCCCTCCTCATGAGTGTCACCCAACCCCCCAGCGCACACACACACACACACACACACACACACACACACACACACACACACACACACACACACACACACACACATGCATAGACATACACACACAAAGGCTCATTTCCATTATCTTTAGAGCAGTTTTGAAGAAAGGAGGATGTGTGAACTGTCTTGGTATTGGATTGATTGCTCTGATCTTAATGAGGTACCTTGAGTTTAGTTACAGGAAAGTCTCTTAGTGTGTGTATGCCTGCTCGCATACAGGGGAGACTGCTTGCGTATCTGTGTGGGCGCATTCATGGAGTGCTGGTGGAGAGTGCAGACTAGCGCTGGGGTCTCAGATTTTAGGCTGAGCGCTGGACAGGCTGAAGACAGCACTAATCCTATTATTCCACAGCATTAGACAGCCTCATGTTTATGGGCTTGCCAACAAAGAAAGGGATTTTAGCTGAAAAATGCTGTCCTGAATAGACCCTGACCGTAAACAGAAGGTTATCCAACAAAATCTGATTTGTAGGATTTCAGCACACACCAGTGAGTGCCACAGCAAGGTAGCTTGTGTGTAGCAGAGGTCCATAGGAAAAAAAAAAAAATCCACCAAAACGGGGAGGAGAACTGGCCTCAGTTCAGTGTGGACTCAGAGGTCTGCCTCAGCATCTGGAGGTCCTGTAATCAATGTCATGCATTTAGAGGTGGTTTCTGAGCTGGCACCTGTGCCCTGAAACCCAGCTTTCAACCACTTTGAAAGAAGAACAGCAGCTTTGGTTGGTTTTGTCTCCAGCCAGATTCTGCAAGCATAGCATATATTAACCCTTTTCATTCGGTCCCCTCAGACTAACCCCGCCAGTGTGTAAACAAATCGAACTCGCTTTCCTGTCAGTAAATGTCCACCCAGCACCGTGCGCATTCTCCTGTGACCTCTGACCCCCCCCAGCCTGTGCCCCTCAGGGCTGCCAGGCCCTGACCCCTCTCTTTGATTGTCCGGTCTGTTCTTTGTTTCATCCAACCAGCTGCTGCCGTTACACCACTATACGTGTGTAAAAGGGGTTCCTGTGTGCACATTTTATATCATTTGACAGATTGTATGCAAACAAATCCTCACGCATTACCAGTGATTTGGAACTTTCCTGATAACTGAAACGTTTGAGGTGTTGCCTTAAAGTGTTTTTCATTGAACCAGTGTTCCAAACTGATTGTTTTCTTAGTACCTATGGTTGCTATAAAGCCCTCTCTCACACAAACCCACCATGCCTCAGCATCCTATTGGCCCCATACTAGAGGGCGGAGACTTACTTCTTTGGGCCCTAGATAACTATGGAAGACTGTTCAGTTCAAAATGAGTCTGTTATATATTGGTGACATACCTGCTGAATATGATATGCCCAGTTTCCCTGTTTTTTAATACTATAGTAACAAGGAAGCCACACAGAACAATAACAGAATGCCAACTGACATGAATGAATCATGTATCTCCACTTAATTTTTTTAAAAGATTATAGAAAACATGAAATATTATTTTCACACTAGAGATTATATTATACAATACACAATAATATACAATTACAATATTATGCAAATAATGGGTCCTCTGGTTATAAATGCAGTGTCTGTATGACATGTTTGTGGCAGCTGGCATCTAAGAAGCAGGAAGGAACAATTATGTGGCCAGCCCCTGTCTCACTCCCTCTGTGTAGCGCAGGAACAGATCTGTGGCTGGCCTCTGTTTCCTGGGGACAGAGTGTTTATGCAGAGACCACCCTTGTTTTGGAGAGAAGATAGATGGGTGTCTCTGAATTTTAACTGAAATACAACTAGCACAAATTGAAGTACTGAGTCTTTGATTAGTTCACGGAGTAAGTACTACCCATCAGTACCATCTCATTATAATGTAGCACTATATTATCACTATTTCTTTCCTAGTGAAGAGAGCAGTTTAAAGAGAAGGAGATTGGTCACTGTCATGTTCTTTAGTTTTGATGGGATATGTGCCTGTTCTCATTGTGGGCAGTGTCTGTATTTTGCCATGGATACGTCAGGCATTAATGTGTTGCAGAAACATATGGCTTGTTATCTGTTTGCTTGTTCATACAGTTGCTTGTCAGATTATGGCATGCTGCACTACATGGAGACTGACTGTTTCATTGTGCTGTGCCAGCTGAGCATTGAGAAGGCCCAGGCCATTGCCGAGCAGGTGGAGATCAAGGCCAAGGTGGTGCAGACGGAGGTGAAGACCATCACACTACGGCACAAGAAGGCCCTGGAGGAGCGTGAGTGTGAACTGCTGTGGAAGGTGAGATCCCCAGGGCTGTGCTGCACTAATACCTGTCCCCAGGGAAACACGATTCAGGCAAGCTCTGCGTGCATCTGTGTGTGTGTGTGTGTGTGCGTGCGCGCGCGTGTGTGCATGCGTGCGTGCGTGTGTGTATGTCGCACTGACATCTAGCCCCAAGGAAATGTATGCCCTCTCAAAGTTCCCAGCAGGTTAACAGTACAACTGATAATCAACTCCTTTTCTTACACATCTTTTTGTTTGTGAAAGTGCATTGTCTGTGCGTCTCTCATATAATGTAATTTCTGGGTAACACAAGGCAGATTACAAATTTAAGTTCACAAAAAGCTTCTTTAGTGAACAACATTAGACAGAAATTAAAAGGAATTACCTGCTGCACACATATGTACACATATATCCACACACACAGAGTTGCATTGGGAATTATAGCCCTGTTAATATGCTGCATACCTCAGTATAAGGCATATTTCAGGGGTTCCTGTGGTTCTAAAGTTACAGTCTGTGCAGGGACCTTCCTGGGAAGCAGTCTTAATTATAATGCTGAGAGGAAGAAAGTCTTTGTTACTGCTCGCTTAGAGGTCTTCAAAATATTGTCCAGTTTATCTTGTTTCTTTTTTGTTTGGTGTAGGATTAGTGTACATGGTTCACTGCATCAAACACACAGTAAACACACCACTACAAGGAGATTTAAACATTAAAACTAGCACAGCCTGTACCCCAGAAGGTGAAATTGAAGCTTTTGGTCGTATCAGCTTGCATGGACCCTCCCATGTTAAGCCCTGAATTAAGGTGGTATTTCGGCACTGAACTGGAATTTCCACAATGCAGTCTTTCTTGTGGTTTCAAGTGAGGGGAAAACCCACCAAAATCATGCACAGTGCAGTGATTCCACTGGTATTGAGGTGCCTTTCTCAGCCATAGCTAGCAAACTCAAGCAGTCGTACCACCTTGTAGATGTCTGCCTGTCTGCTGAAACTCAGGGGCTCTGGGGTCAGTTAGTACACGGGCAGCAGACCTTCTGGGAAAATGAGGCTACTGTAGGATGTGATTGGTGGGCCAGTAAACTATAGTCTTTCATGTGAACCTGGTCAACTCTACTGCCTGAGCGCAGTGATGGGGACACTGTGCTGTAGGAAAAAAAATCAACTCTTGGATCACAGATTAAATTGAAGTCCTGAGTCATTGTGATCAGTGATTCCATTGCATTTATCAAAAAAGCCAGGGGTGTTATTCCCAGAGTTCTGATCATAAAATTGGCTTTTCATAATCTGGTTCTGTCAATTATCACCCCCCATAGCTTATTACCACCCACAGCTGATTGGCTATGCAGTGCCTCCTTGCTTCCCTGGAGTCCTGCGCTATTCAACATCTGCAGAGACAGGTGTCCAGATGATAAAGAACCTTATGTTGTTTTGGAATTTGTATACATCCTGTGCAGGTATTACTAAATGTTTATGTGATCCCTCAATTCTGATGCATCTCCCGCTCCCCTGTCAGGTGGAGAAGATCCGCCAGGTGAAGGCCAAGGCGCTCTACCTGCAGGTGGAGAAGCTCCACCAGAGCCTGAGCAAGCTGGACAGCACCATCGCGGCGGTGCAGCAGGCCCTGGAGGAGGGCCGCAGCATGGAGATCCTGCTGGCCCGTGACCGCATGCTGACGCAGATCCAGGAGCTGAAGACGCTGCGGGGGGTGCTGCAGCCGCAGGAGGACGACCGCATCATGTTCACCCCGCCGGACCAGGCCCTCCTCATCGCCATCAAGTCCATGGGCCTCATTAGCAGTGGCGCTTTCGCCCCCGTCACCAAAGCCACCGGCGAGGGCCTGAAGAGGGCGCTGCAGGGCAAGGTGGCCTCCTTCACCGTGGTTGGCTACGACCACGACAGGGAGCCACGGCTCTCAGGCGGGGACGGGGTCTCCGCCGTGGTGATGGCCCCGGACGGGAGCCTCTCGACGGCCGACGTGTCGGACCACCAGAACGGCACCTACACCGTCAGCTACCTGCCCAAGGTGGAGGGCGAGCACCTGGTCTCCGTGCTCCTCTGCAGCCAGCACATCGAGGGCAGCCCCTTCAAGGTGCTGGTCAAGTCCGGCCGCAGCTACGGCAGCGTGGGGCTGCCCGTGGCGTCCTTCGGCGGGGAGGGCGACGGCGACGGCCAGCTGTGCCGGCCCTGGGGCATCTGCGTGGACAAGGAGGGCTACGTGGTGGTGGCCGACCGCAGCAACAACCGCATTCAGATCTTCAAGCCCTGCGGGACCTTCCACCACAAGTTCGGCACCCTGGGCTCCCGGCCGGGGCAGTTCGACCGGCCGGCCGGCGTGGCCTGCGACAGCCAGCGGAGGATCATCGTGGCCGACAAGGACAATCACCGCATCCAGATCTTCACCTTCGAGGGCCAGTTCCTGCTGAAGTTCGGCGAGAAGGGAACGAAGAACGGCCAGTTCAACTACCCCTGGGACGTGGCCGTCAACTCCGAGGGCAAGATCCTGGTCTCGGACACCCGCAACCACCGCATCCAGCTCTTTGGCCCCGACGGCACGTTTTTGAACAAGTACGGCTTCGAGGGCGCCCTCTGGAAGCATTTCGACTCCCCCAGGGGTGTGGCCTTCAATCAAGAGGGCCACCTGGTGGTGACGGACTTCAACAACCACCGGCTGCTGGTCATCCGGCCGGACTGCCAGTCGGCCCGCTTCCTGGGGTTGGAGGGCACGGGGAACGGGCAGTTCCTCCGCCCGCAGGGCGTCGCCGTGGACCAGGAGGACCGCATCATCGTCGCCGACTCCCGCAACCACCGCATCCAGGTGTTCGAGCCCAATGGCAACTTCTTATGCAAGTTCGGCAGCCAGGGGAGCGGCTTCGGACAGATGGACCGCCCGTCGGGAATCGCCATCACCCCCGACGGGATGATCATCGCCGTCGACTTCGGAAACAACCGAATCCTAGTGTTCTGAACACGCTACACCCGCTCTTTTGGATTTGAGAAGAAGAAAAAATGCAGAGGAGAAGAAAAAATCACAAGAGGAAAAAAGTAAGTTTTTAAGGTACACAACGAGGAGAAAAATCAGCTGTTGGGTTAGCTTTAGGTGAGAGCAGCCATGCTTCAGAGAGCAATTTCGTTTATTCCCTCCACCTATTGATCCCTTCTAGCTGGTTCACGCTGTGCGTTTGGGGATTACCATGCATTGAGTGTGGTCGTGTCGCATCAAGAGCTCAGCGTCACAAACCACGCAGGCCCCACATGACAAAGGCTGTCCTTCATGTGTACCTTAAAGTCTCCTTTGCTGAATTGTCTCAGGGAATTTCTTGCATTCTTGAAATATTTTACTCTCTGCATCTACCTCATGTAGCTCATATATGAATGTACTCGTTTTTGTTGTTCAGAGATTTAGTCCGTAAGGTTTTATAAAGAAGAAACGTCTACCTCAATACTTTTTTATTTAAGAGAGAAAAGGAAACAATGTTTGGTTTGTATTTGCACAGCTCGCACAATTTTTCTACATTGTTACTGTGCACATGAAGCAATTTAAAAGCCTAAATGTTGCTGACAGCAATGTACCGACACAAGGCTACACGTTTAGGACAAAAAACAGTTGAGACATTTTGATTAATCTACTGTTTTGTTGTTTGATTGTTCCATTTTCTTTCCATTTTTTCATGATAAATCAGCTTCCATCTGCTTTATAGCTGTGCAAGGCAAAATGTTAACTTTCAAACTTTTATTGTTGCCTCAGTTACTGGGGCTTCTGAAAGTAGTAGGACCTCATGATGTAGTCATATGACGGCAAACGTATTACTGGAAGTTAGCGCTCTGTGCACTACACATAACTGACAGTATTAAGTGGGGAGAATGGGAAGGGTTATACTCTGAATTCCAGAGTTGCTATCCTTCACATAAATGTCGTCATGTTTCTTTATTTTGTTTGTTTTTTTTTTCTTGTAAAAATAAGGGGAGTATTTTACTGGAAGGAGAAGGCGTAAACCCATGTCCTAACTGGTCTTTACAACATTTTTTGTTAATTGGTGTTTTAATGGTATTGCTCATCTCTCAGCGTATGATTAGTGTTTTCAGGAAAGCAATCCCTCCTATTAGGCCCGTGAACAATGATTGGCACTACCTGTGTTCCCAGTTAAACAAATAAAAATAGTGTGATATCATCAGTAGAGATCGTACCCTCCCTCTCTCTGTATGTGATGCATGCATCACAAGAGTGAGTTAATGATCCAGATAAACAAATATTTTTAAATCTTGCTTCTGGGGACCTGCCAAAAAATGTTTTTAATGTGTTGAGGCGATAGGATTAATTATTGTTATAAGATTTCTTCAGCTTGTCTGAATGAAGTAGTATTTAGAGCACAAGGGTGCTTTTGCCAACATCACGTCCTTTAGACTGCTGAGAGGATGGTAATGTGTGTTTTCACATTCGGACTGCAGCGTGTAGTGGGATTTAATCCAAACCTTTTAGCACTGCAGACTCGGTTTCTATTTATTGACATCCTTTTGGAAGTCTGGAAAAAGGCCTTTTAAAGGGAGAAGTCTCATTCCTGCACAAGGAAAGAACCAAAGTTAGAATTTCAGCACAAACTACTCAAGGCTGGCATGTAGTTAATGTTTACCCTTTGTCTTTTTTGGGTCATCACTGATACTGTTTGCAAACTCAAGCCCCTCCCACTGGCCCAGAAAAGTACTTTTGGTCCGTTGAACCAAGACAAAAAATGGATTTTCCATGTCTTATTACTCGGAAATAACATTAACATAATTTTGTGAATCAGGACATTCCATGTCCATCAAGAGCACTAACACAGATTTCAGCGGAGAATCTTCTACGCTGGTTAACTATCTGTGCGCTTATCTCTCCCCATTCACGAATATAATGTGTCGTTCAGCTGATTCAAGCGAGACTCAAATTGTCAGTGGATTAAAGGTTACATCAAAGAACTAGGAGCAATAGAATGACTTTTCAGTTATTATATGTGTTCTGTCAAAATTTAAACAAAATTCACATTCATTTTTGACTGGTGAAAGGATTCCGTCTGCGCTCTATAGGAGTGACTTATTTCAGCCCTGAGCAAGGCTGTTATGTCATGTAAATCACCGCCATTGACGGCACTAAATAGTTACGCTTTCATTGGCTGCTTACGTACCACAGCGCTTAGAGCGACGGTTTGGTGGAAATTTATTAGGGCCTTGCAGACTGAAGCTTTTGTCGAGAGGAAACGGGAAATAGTTTACACAATACTTGAGGCTTCGTTGTGTTATTTGAACAAAATATTTTTCTGAAGCCTGTCTGACTTGGCTGCTCCCCTTTGTTTTCTCTGTCACACGAATCCCGTTCGTCTAAAGATTTACTGAATGGTCATGAATGTATTCTTTAGCATGTAACACTGCAACCAGTGACCGAAATGCTGCGAACAAAAACACAAGGGCCCTCAAATAGATCTTGCATAGGCAGAATATGTGATCTGCGCAGCGTGGTGGAACAGCTGTTTACCTGCATGTAATTTTGACTGATAGGATAAAACACCTCTAGTGGAGGACGGTCTTGTTCATCCTGGCCCCAGCTGTCCCTTGCTTTGGCTGTCTTTACCCCCATTTTCGGCAGTGTGTCTGCATTCCTGTGTTCTTTCCAACTGGTTTGTGCATCCAATGGGGAGCGCAAGAGCTTCCAAGCTGCTCCGACCAGTCCTTTAAAAGCAATGAGGTGCATCATGGGGTAGAGATGTCTTATCACTGGAATCATGTGGTCAACAGTTTTAAAAGCCTGCGCCAGTTCTGTCTGAAAAACACAGGCAGGGCAGTGCACACCCTTCTTTGTGTCTGAGCCTTCGCAAAACCAACCACATCTGGGGCCAGAATGAAAGCGTGACCCAGAGATCATACTCGTATCTCCAAAATGTGCTGATCAGTTGGACCCTACATGCTGTCTGGGGCACTGTGGCTTATTGGTATGCTAACATGTAAATGTGATTAGAGTAACTGTCTGTCAAAGCGCTGCAGAAAGTGGATTCAGGACCATTTGTCTTTCGTGCCTTTCAATGTGGCAGGCAGATGACAAGTGCAGATGTGACAGATTTTCCAGAAGGAGCAATCAAGAACTGCAGAGGCTGGGTCATGTGACAGACAGAGAAAGCAGCCAGTCCAGAGATGATCACTTGTGATCACTTTGTAGTCTTGGCCACCAGCTTCGTGTGTATCCCCTCACAAGATCACCCTCAGATTTAGAGAAAAGTCTCAGCAACATTGTTAGTGTTACTGAAATCTATATCTGCCTCATTAACAGTACCTCAGCGTCAGCGCAGCGGCATTTCAGTTAATGACATAGTGGAATCATCCTGCTTCAGGAGTGCCCTTGAAGGTCCATCCCATAGAATTCAATCATACGGTTTGAGAATTTGAACTGTGGTTTTAAAAGAGTTTGAAACCCGTTTGCCAAGAATAGCACATTGTGAAATAGGGAGCGAGAGCATTTTAGAGTTAGGACACAAAATACCCTTTGAGTTTCAGTATTAAGTCAAATTTGAGTTGAGTTTTTTGCATTCTCTCTAAGATCCTTAGGTCTTTGCTTTATAAAAGGTAAAACTTACGTTTCCAAAAAACTTGCATGCTTTAAGAAGTCCTAGGACAAAAAAATGCCTGTAAAAAATGAAGAAATTAAAAAAAAATCTTTAGAGCTTTTTATTGTATACCAAAATATGTGTTGGGTGGCTTGCAGTGGGGCAGCTCTGTTGAAGAGACTGCATCCTCCTTTTTGAGATAGCTTTACTCGGCCCAGGCAGAAGCAGCAGAGCCCAGAGCGTCCCCATGCCTTATCACTGCTCCGCTCAGTGCTGGCTTTCACTCGGCGCTGGCTACGGTGCAACTCTCATGCCTTGAACACCTTTCGCTCAGCGGCGTGAGCTCTGTGTCTTACTGTGTCCAAAGCTACTGTGACAGCATCACAAAGCGCCCTTTCTGCCCCCTCCTCCTGAGCACTGCGGCGGCCGGCCTCCGTCAGCGTGCTGTCTCCGCGGATGCGGCAGCGCGGTGTGCCGGAGTGGCCTTTTTCCTTTGGCCTTTTTTAGCGGGCGCCGTGCGTCGGATTCCCCCCTCGTTCCCTCGGCTGAATCTCAAAGATCACCTGGACCAAAGAAGAAATAAAGCCCGACACTCATCCTTAATCACGCACCCCTTCGGCCCTCCTTTAAGTAAAACCAACCGCATATTTCTTAGGGACATCTAAATAAATGTTGCTGCCTAGTGTCTTATTAATGTTGAATGTGTAGCTGTCGTAGTGTCCTTTTCTTGGGGTGCGTATACTGTTGATCTGATCTGGCGATGTTAACTGGTTGAAGAGCGAAAACGAGGGGAATTTAGAATTTTGCTGCTGCTTTTTTCCCCTCGTTTTTTTTTTTTTTTTTTTTTTTTTTTAGTGATATGTATGACTTGTGTATACTTGGGGACGACCCGGTGCTGATCCCAGAACAGTTAACTCTTCAGTTCTAAAGAACCCCCGGTGACACTAAAATGGCTTTTTGAAAGCATTAGGTCAGCTGTGTGTGACCTGGTCATCCAGCAGATGTGTGAAGGTGACAGTGGCTAGTGGGGCTGTGTCTTTTCAGATCGGCTCTCTGCTCTCCTATCATACGGGTTAACCCCCCACCCCCTTTTCCTTTTTGCCTCTTATGGATTAAAAAAAAGAAAATGAGTAAGATGTACCAGCTCATACGTGCATGGTCTTAGACCCCTTTTAATGATTGTATCAGCTTAAAAAAATCTTATATAAATAAAAAAATTAACTCAGGTAGCTTTCCAGAGCTTTGATTTGCGGGAGCTCGATCAAAATTAAATGTTTGTGTCCTGTAGTAAGATAGTGATTCCTGTTATTTCTTTGTGCATATATACCTCTTAATCTAAAAAAAGTATTGTTTTGTAAAATTTGGTTCATTTTCAGTTTTTGTTCCCCGTTTAACAAAAATGCAAAGACGACCTGTGAAACTCTTGAGTGATACATGGTGACACTTTGGAGTCAGTCTTATGTTTTTGACCTGGGTTACTTTGTGCTCTTTCTCAGTGCCACCAGACAGCCACAGACAGACGATCTGGTGGGGTGAATTTTTGTTTTTAAAATTAGACAAACCCAAAGCATCCTGCTCCAGGAGCACCCTTAAAGCAAAGAAACTTATACACTCTGGAACAGAGGCTTTCCATTGAATAATGGGGGGGACTGCAACTCCAGCACTGATGTTTTCATTTGGCCCCTTATGTCTGCATCGGTTTTTGTATCAAATTTTATCCTCAATCTTTGTGCTTTCACATTGCATTACTACAGTACACCCCCAGTTCAGTAAATTTTGGCCTCTAAATAAAATAACAAACAACTGCCTGAAATCTGAGTGTTCCTTGAAAGCAGACTTAAAATGGGTTTGCCGGCCATTCAGCTTTTCACCCCCTCTTTCTCTCTCTCCGCCACTCGAAATCCAGAGGATTCCACTGGGAACGTTTTCCCAGAGTGCACCTCTGTCCTGTGAGCTGTCGGATGTGTGTTTTAGGTTAAACGGAAATCTACTGAATGTATCCTCATGGCAGTCCACAGAGAGGCTGTCCTGTGTGACCGCTTGTATTTAGATGGCTGTGTCCTCACCTCCCAGGAGGCCCCGCACCTAGGCCGGGGGTTAGATGTGTGTGTTTATATGAGGGGGGAGGGGCTGGGGGAATTCTCCAAGAGCACCTCAGCCCCCCTCCCACCCTCCCCCAGCGTCCTCTCAGGGCTGACTGGAAGTGACGTGCCACATTGTCTGAATCAGGTGAAAGAGAGTAAGAGATTTTTTTGTTTCCTACAGCCTCTTTCTGGCGTCTTTGTGGACTTTAAACATTTCCTATGCAGTTTTTTTTGTTTTTATGTTCTTTGTTTACACATAAATAAACTTGTATTTCTTGGACCTTGGATGTGCTTTGAGTTTGTCGCAATAAATGCACGCACACTGACACTCAAAATGGGAAAATTCACACTTTCTTATTATTACAATTGATAGCATTACTATTGAATTAGTCAATAATTATTGAATTTTATGTTATAAAAATAACATTGTCAGGAAACAAGCCCATTAACCAAGAACTAATCTAAGTGAATCTTACTGCTTGATGACTTAACACACTGAATGGGAAATGTGTCTGTATCATTCATGTATCTTTGTCTGATCATGATAGGAAGCAGGACACTGCATCTAAAAACAGTTGTGTGGCTATCTTGATTGGGGACTCCAACCTCAAATGTCTGAAGCATAAAATTCACAGCCTCTAGATATGTGTTACTCTTCTAGTGTTGACCCCTCCAACCCTAAATTCCAACCTTAACACCTCCCCTTCCCCACCTCCTGCAAAAGAGTGCCCCCCCAGAAAAACTGGAATAATACAAACTATTGTCCAGTCATACCATTGGCCAGAGGAAGGGCCAGAGGTCATCTCAGAGGTCAGTGGGTCACTGCTTGAGATTAAAGGAGAAAAACAGGGTCCAGGGTGGGAATTCAGACCATGCATTTCTAAGACTCACTATCACAAACTGGTTCAAACGGTCTGTTAAAGAAACATTTCAACAGATATAATAAATGTTTTTAACCAAAATGTATTCATGTTGCAGCGCTAACACCTATTTACTTGCTTTCAGACATCGCCCCGATGACCCACACATCTATTTTGCATTTATTGTCAATTATCTGTAAGTCCTTAGTTAAAGAAATGTGTGGTCAGACATGTTTGTGCTAGTAAAATCATTTAAGTAAAAAATTTCAATTTATTTCTACATTTTACTTTAAACTAATTGGCCGCACAGAATTGTATTTACCTTTATTAAGATTTATATATTATTTAAAGGGACTAAAACAATTGCTGGAAAGACCAATGATGTTCAGAGAGGTTGAATTTGATCTCTATGCCAATTGAATATTGATTTAAAAACCAAAATAAGCGAAATGGAAAAGTAATGGAATTAAACTGAATACTGAGTATGTATTACCAATTTACTGGAGGCACCAATGAACAAAAATGAATTGAGGAAATAGCTTTTTAAAAATATTTTATATGGACACTTTGACTCTTTTTTTTCTTTTCTTTTTCTTTTGCAAACAATGTCTAGCAGGTAATTGTAAAAGATTTTAAATGCAAATTTACACCTCCAAAGCACGACTCAAGCTTGCCTGGAACCAAAAGCAGCCAGGCCAGCCTAGCCCAGCATGCCTTCAGGCCTGCGAGTGGAAACTGCTGCTTTAAGATAACGGCCTACATAATAAAAGCAAATACAACATTTAGAAAATATTTAAGTGTCTGCAAATATTTATCTTTGGCCAGAGCGAGTTTTTGACAGTCGCTGAGATTTGGGTTCCTGTGAAGGTCAGACGCACCCCGATGGCACATAAAACACTGGAAACCCGCCTGCAGCTCCAGCCTGCTCTCTCAGGAATGCGGCCAAGCCAGGCGCACTGGCGTCGGGTTCGATCTCTCCGCCCCTAAGGGGGGGCCGGCAGAGGTCCGGGCCGGGCTTTGTTCCCTGTGTGGTCCCGCTGCCTCTCAGCAGAGCTTTCAGTCACCTCTCCCAGGACAGGCAGTCTATTCTCATGCTAAATCCCTCCAAGCCCTCACGCACACACACACACATGCATGTACACAGACACACTCCCACGCAAGATCACAGCAATTCAACCGCAGTCATCCATCAATATCCAAGACAGATCAGCCACAATGTGCCAATTTTACACCTCTTATCAAATTAGAAATCCTTTCTGATCTTGAAATCTTTTTGGCTGGTCTTCCTCAGCTGCAGGAGTGGTTGCATTACTAATTTTTATGAAATATCTGTCAAATATCTGTAATAAGTCTCTCATTGTGTGGAAAAAAGTGTGGTTGGATGTGTTTGTGCTAGTATATATAATATGTGAGATTTTATATATATATATTTACCATCAATTGATTGGAAACACAAATTTGTATTTAGCTTTATTAAGAATTGTATAATTATCTAGAACAATTACTAAAACTGAAGCATAGAGAATGCTGAATTTGTTTTCTTTATGCTCGATTAATACTAATTCCAATTCATTGGAGATGGAAAGATTCCTAAATTTTTTGACAGACTTCATAAAAGGAATGATTGTATGTACAGCTGCAATTTTGCATTTGCATTTTTTTATTACCTTCAATAACTTAATGTTTTTAACAAATGAAATTGTAGAAAATAGTGTTGTGTAGCTTTGGTTTTTATGTACATTTTTTGAGTGACAGGAGTAGTTATTGTAGAAAAATACATAGTTTTGCAAGGAATTTGTGGAGGTAAAACTACTGTTTTCTATAATTAGGTAAATGTAAGAGGAGTGCTATTATTTTTTTGCTATACAATTAAGAAAAAATTCAAAGATAAGTTCATATTGAGATTCTGTTTTTGTTACATAGGACAGAGAAGAGGCATAACAGTTGTACAGGTTCAAATCTTGTTAGTACACAGCTGTACAAGCAGATAATTCATAATAAAAGATACAAGTCACCCCTGGTGAATAAATACATAAATTACGCAAATAAATGTTTATCCTGATGTAACCTACATGCATGGATCAGGCACCTCCTTTAATTAATGTAAAGAACCATTAACTGGCTGTTTTTGCACTGAACACTGCTGAGTGTTGTTGAGGTTACATGAATATCATGTAACTTAAGGTCAATAGCTGAAGGTAAGGTATTAATGCATCACAGTTCACATGATGCCAAAGGTGAAAGCAACCCTTTACTTACAATAATTGCAGTGAGCTTTCATGAACATCAAAAATAGATGATGCTGTCAAGGATTCAATGATTAGAGCCCATTATAGTGCTCAATCGCTGAGACAGGCTTGATTGCTTCATGGTAGTAAGTGATCGACAACTACATTAACAGCAGTTGTGTAATCTTTACGAAACAGCAACAGCAGTAGTTCACTAGTCTTTACAGAAAGAGTGTTGGTATAGATATGTAGCTATTAAGTTAAATTCCATTTATGGTATCAAAAATAAAACGTGCTTTATATGGAGGGTGACAGTCCATGTTAACCAGAGCTGGGTTTTTATACATTTTATATACATACATACACACACACACACACACACACACACACACACAGATACTAGAGATACTACGTTGGTATGTGCTTTAGGCATATAGGTGATAGGTAGACGTCTGTGTGTAAGCATTCTCTAGTCTTCTGTTCCTCATATTTCCACAGCCCTGCCTTCCAGCCTCTTGCAAGCCTTTGACTCGCTTTCCAGTAACAGTTAAACACTCATTTACCGCAACGTCCCGCCTGCCCGGGAGTGCAGCTCCGCTCTCTGTAAGTGAGACGGTCACTGCAGCACTGCCTGCTGGTCCCGGGGGCCTCCCGGCGCACACCTCACTTCCTGGACGTCGAGTGGACCAGCGTGCAGCCCGGTTTTAAGTTCCTCTACATGCGAGGAAGGCGTCAATGCTGCCGCAGCGACGGGACGTCCCGCAGCAGGGGGGTTGGGGGGGGCGGTGGTGACTCACCGCTCGGCGCCCTGGCCCTCTCAGGGTGGGACGTCTGCTCAGTCCCCGAGTTGCATGCTCCGGTCTCCCCCAACACAGGAAATTGTATTCATGCAGACACCACCGGAAACCATTCAGTTTTCCATTTCATTTGTAGCCCATTGTTTTTAGCAATGAGAAATGGACAAAAACAGAGGCTACAGTCTACGGAAATCTTTGATGTCTCTATAAATGGGTTTCCTACATCTCTCCCATGAATGCAATTACAGTGTGCGGTTTCCCATCATTCTGCCATAAGCATTCCATTTTAAATCCAAAAACATCTGTAAACACTGACATTAAATGTAGTGACACACAGGGACTCTTTATACGTAAATACATTTTATTGGAGATGGTGTGGCCAATGAGTGATGGTTACCATATTGTACCTTGGAGAGAAGGGAGCATTAACACTGCGGGTGATGCCACGCCTCCTCCGCCTGGAATTTTCTGGCTTTAAAACAAACAAGAACCCAGCCATCCTCTGCCCTGCAGTCAGGGTCTATGAGGCGTGACCTAGCCCTGAAAAACCTCTCTGTCTTTTGGGGGAGTTTTGGGGGGGGTTTTATAAATGACACGTGCGAGGTAAAGGGTCCACTGGGTGGACACTGGGGGGGAGATGCAGACAGACTTTTCGACCCGAGCGCTGACACTGGATCAGTCACCACCTTTAGCACAATATGGCTGGGGTTCCGACTAGGGATGGGTGAGCTGGTCTCGGATCATTTGCGCTGAACCTGTGTGAAGGACGAGGGCATTTGGATGGGCTGGACAGGCTGGAATGTGGCTGGTTTTTTCCGTACGTCGGGAGATGACGACTTGACCCAGGGTAGGAGCTGATTCCTCTTTATGATCTGCAGGGCCAGCGGTGTGTTTCCTGAGAGGGAAAGAAGTGGAGAGAGAATGTGAAAAGGGTGTTCCCCAACTGTCTACAGCTGAGATCCCCCTTTGCTTGATGATATTCACACATGCACACTAACACACAAGCGTGCACATGCACACGAGTATACAGATGCACGCGCGCACACGCACACAAAATATGTGTCTAACCATACAAGGGCTTATAAAGAATGTGCTTTTACCCAGAGATTCGGCACGGACTAGCTGGCTGGGAAAACAAGACGCTTCTAGTGTGTGACTCACCATTCTGCAGCTCCAGATACACCCCGAGCAGTATGGCCTCTGGGGGAATCTCTTTGGTCTGAACCATGGAAGCAGCCTGTGCAGACCAAGCACAACATTACCGAAGGAACACCACCTCAAAACTATTACGGATAAATGACACCAGAACAAAGGGGCTTTTATCTTTCTAACATCTCTTAATTGGCAGCAGGCATGCGAGCAGGAGCAGACTGGGGTCTATTCTGTTTCACTTCCATTCAATTTCCAGGTTGGTCACTGCTGTTGTACCTGTCCCCGAGGTGTTTAAACTGAATTGTTTCAGTAAATATCTAGCTGTAGAAATGCATATGTAAAGTATGTGACTCTCTCTTGATAACAGCTTAAGTAAATAATGCAGTGTAATTAGTACTGTCCTGAAATGAAACGGTGTGGCTGGACATTCTTTGGAGAATATTCTCCACCATTACATAGGGATAAGAACTCAAAATTTAAGTGTGTGTGTACCTGGTGCAGACACTTGAGGGCCTTTTCGTACTCGCTCCTCAGACAGTAGGCACTGCCCAGGTTAAACAGCATCATGGCACGGGCGGAGCTCACAGTGCTGGGGTAACACACAGGGGTCGGCTTCCCAGCTGCAGAAAAGCACACAAATGTCACTCATATGTGTGTGCGTGCATACACACATGCAGACACACGCGCACACACGCATGCACACACACACACACGTGCGCACACAGACACACACATACACCACTGCTCAATTAGAATACACTTACAGGACTCCACTGGTTCCAGATCCCCTTTGTCAGACCCTGTGGAGAAAATATGATATACTGAGAATACTGAGAAGGCCTGGTCATTCTACTGGGTCCAGATATCCCTATAACTGCTTGAGCAAACCTCACTGCTTAAAAACAGGCAATAGCAGGAAAGTGTATGAATGCATTTGCGTAGAATAAAATCAGGCCATTCTTTTACTTAATAGGTGTCCCTGTACACTTATATACTAAATATTACAGCTCCAAGCACTAAAACAGTGAGAACCACAGGGATTGTGTGACATTTTATGACAAAAAATTAAAACCTGTAATGTTTCCTGAATACAAGCTAAAGTTCACAGCGTATCACCCTCGGTCTTACAAGGATAACAGCATGCCTAAGACACACAGGGCATGAGCCCACACTGTAATGTGTATGACATGGCAGGAGTGGCAGTTGTAATGTTACACTCCATGTGGTTGATATCAGAGCTGTTCTTCAGCTCAGAGAGGACCGAGGAAAATGTGGATTTGGGTTGAGTGGGAAGAGTGGTCCAGGATCTGGGCCGGGCTGAGGAATGACCTTGGTCCATCTCACTGGATGACACCCCCAGGGACACGTCGGTGACGTTTTCAGGGTTCAGGTGTGCAATGGCATCCGAAATCCTGTCCAAAGAGATCAGTGCCTCTGCTGCATACAGGTGACCCAGGAATCTGTGAACAGGCATGGAAAAAAAGACATGAACATGTTCAAAGATATGTCAGAGATGCACAGTCAGATATGGTTTACAAAACAGTCTTCTTCTAGGATGATTAATTAACCATGTAATATCACCACCTATAACGTAAAGGAAGCAAAAGCAACACAGAAACACTCATGTACAGTGGAAAACATGGCTGGAGCTCAGTGCTGTTGTGCCACTCCTCAGACGTGCAGATGTACAGGGGGCTGTATATCATCATGTTCTGGCCATGAGCTGCACATCCCTGCTGCCTCCCTCCCATCTTTCCGAAAATCCCCAACATCTTGTAAACACATGCAGTCCGAGGCAGGGAATACCCTTCATATGCGCTCAGAATGGGCCAGACATTAGCCAGGACTTCATCATATAACAATGCAGTAACGCGGGGGGAGGAGGGACGCGGAGGAAGCCTAGAGCAGTATTATTAAAAACAAATAAATCCTCTCTGATTAAAGCACAGCCATTCATCACACTGGGAGCTGAACCACACACTGCAGGGCTGAGAGATGACTGGTATGGCAGAAGACTGAGCCCAGACTGCCTTACAGAGAGCGGACACATATTCATACATGCACACCAAGCACAGGCCTGGAGACATTCCAGCTCATTACAAAAATAATGATAAGGTACAGCCCTCATTCGTGGGAGAAGAGTTGCTATTTACCACTTACTTTACTAATGAATTGTAGAATCCAAAAAGGCATGACTTCAGGTCATGCTGGACATTAATTCATTCTGGAGAATGTACAAGCCAATGATGAAGAAATAATAATATAAATTAGTATTATAAATATAATGATGGATGTATTTCACTTGCTGTTAAAGAATAAAATAAACACATTTTTTCTTATGGGATGAGCCAATTTTTAAAGATTTTTCAAGGACAGTTTAAAAACTGTTCTGACCACTTTCCATGACCTTTCCCTGCCTTTCCAGAGCTTATATATTTTCAAGGACTATGGGAACACTTGAGATATTACAGACACATAGATGAAAGTGAGGCAAAGAGACAACAAACACATACTTGAGGGACCCAGACAGCTTGCTCTGGTGAAGGAGTTTCTCAGCATGGTTGAGGGCCATCAGGTTGTCTCCCAGTGCCAGGGCTACATAAGCACTGCAGGCCAGGATGGAGCACCTGGAGTCACAGAGCACAGATGTAGCAGGAATCACAGAGCATTTACAGCACACAGGAGTCAGAACACCGAGTCACAGCACAGAGTCAGAGAGCACTTAAGAGTCAGGTTAAATTCTCTGGCGGAGCACTGCCGTCATACCCTTGAGCAAGATCCTTATCCTAAATGGCCTCAGTAAATATCCAACTGCATAAATGGGTAACATGTAAAAAAAAAAACACAAAGCTATGCAAGTTGCTCTGGATAAAATCATCAGCTAAGCAACCGTAATGGATGCATGTAACACGACACTGAATTTATGATCATGTTAGTGATCCTCTGCCCCTTTCCTTGGCTACAATCAGTTGTCACACTGGAACTGTGCGTCTGGGAATTCATCCATCCACCGTCTATTCTGTGTTTATAGGCTTGGGGCATTTAAGTCCTCAGCGAAGCAGAGCAATGTTTGTGTCACATGATTGTCTACAGCAAGGAGGACGTGTGCTTGTGGCCCTGATGTCACCTTACCTCAGATTGTCCACTTCCTGTTTCCTGAGGGGGGAGGATGGCGGGGCAGGAATCAGCTTGTCCCCATCAGAGCCCTTCCCACTGTCACACACAATGGAGCTCGTCAAACAATGACAGCACTCACAATCACTGTGATCAGGTGACTGATCCAATGTGTTTGTATATGGCATGTGTCTGTGTGCATATGTATCTGCATATGTGTGTACAAGGTGTGTGACCATGTGTCTTCATACAGTGTGTGTATATGCTATATATATAGTATATGTGCAGTAAGTTCTGTATATACATATAGTGTTTGTGAAGTACGGTCTGAGTCTCTATACAGTATGTGTCTAGTAAGCGATGTATTTGTGTAGTATGTGTTATGTACGCATGTAGTAAGTGCTGTGTGTGTATAGAATGTGTGTTGCAAGTGCTGTAAGTGCTATGTGTGTATTGTACATGTGCAGGAAGTGCTGTATTTGTGTAGTCGTTGCTGTGTATGTATGTAGTAATCACCGTGTGTGAGTGTGTGTGTGTGTGTGTGTGAGTGTGTGTGTGTGTGTGTGTGTGTGTGTGTGTGTGTGAGTGTGTGAGTGTGTGTGTGTGTGTGTGTGTGTGTGTGTGTGTGTGTGTGTGAGTGTGTGTGTGTGTGTGTGTGTGTGAGAGTGTGAGTGTGTGTGTGTGTGAGTGTGAGTGTGTGTGTGTGTGTGTGAGAGTGTGTGTGTGTGTGAGTGTGTGTGTGTGAGTGTGTGGCTGACCTGCAGGCTTCGCTGTTCTCGCTGCCACTCTCGGTGCTGCCGGAGAGGCTGGAGCTCTTGGAGCCGGAGTCACTCTTCACCTCCTGCTGCAGCTCCGGCAGGAGGAGCAACGCGTTCCGCAGGCAGATGGCAGCAAACTCCATACTGGCCACGGGGATGGCTGCAGACTGCCCATCACTACAGCCAGGACAATCAATCAATCCAATCATACAGTCAAGTTTCCATACTGGCTACAGACATGGCTGTAAACTACCCATAACTACAGCCAGGATAATCAATCAATCAATCAATTAATCAGTCACACTCACACACACACACACACACACACACACACACACACACACACACACACACACACACACACACACACACACACACACACACACACACACACACACACACACAGAGTCAAGTTTCCATACTGGCCAGAGAGATGGCTGGAAAATACCCATCACAACACCAGGCCAATCAATTAACTACACATACACACAGTCAACTTTCCAAACTGGGCACAGGGATGGCTGCAGCTATCTAAACATTAGCTACATGAGAAATTAAATTGCTTTGACCATATGGCATAAAAGTAACTTATTTTCACATACTAATTTCTTTGAATGATATCGATCCCAAAGCACTAAAGTAGTACTTCCTGAATATTACTACATTTACTTTAATTCAGCTCCATCTGCTGGTTGACAGTTGTGTAGAAACATAACAAGTCAAAATGCTGAGCATAATACCAATTCTCTTGTTATCATTACAGCTTTGCAGATACAAGAAGTAGAAAACCTTTAAACTACAAAGAAAATTCTGTCATTAAACCCTGAATTTTGCCAGTGGCAAATGATGGGTCGCAGGTAAGTTGAGGACAGGTTTATTAAGAAAGAGTCCCTTTAAATAAAGCTACACCCTGAGGTAGAGTGACTCAGGAGAGAACAGGGGGAGGGGCTGCACACTGACCTGTAGACTGTGTTCTGCGTGGACTGAGAGGCCAGAACGATCTTGCGATGGTAGCCTTGGCCCACGATGGACTGGACTATGCCCTTTTTACTGGGCAGACCTTTGTTCTCCTGCTCTGAGCTCTGAGCACACCACAGGGAGAAGAGCAGGGAGACAGGCAGAGAAGGGAGAGGAGGGAGAAAGAGAGATTCGACAGAAGAGAGCAAGAAAGGTGAGAAAAAGGAGGAAGAAAAGAGGAGGAGAGAAAAGGAGAGAGAGTGAGTTTAACAAACCTCTATGTGGTCATAAAAAGAACAGTGGCCAAAAAAACATTAACTCAACATTTGACTGGAAATAAAATGGCAAGTTAGATCGCAGAACATTTTTTTAGAAACCACAATGTATGGGAGGCATGGAACAGTGTGAAACAAGTGAGAAGTATGGGAAATAAAACTCCAGTTCACCTGCACAGCTAAGGCAACCTTGTGACAGCTCCCTAGCCAATGACCTCAACTTCTTCACTTGATTCAAAGGCACAGGACAATACGAACACTCAGGTCCCTCCCTCTATAACGGATCGTCCTATTACTCTTCCAGATGGGGATATACTTAGAGCCTTTTCAAGTCAAATTTAAGTGGCAGGGTGATCAAAGAATGCAAATTGTGTTACATCTATAGAAAACTGTCCCGCTCCAAAATTCATATATCACTCTTGCTTCTTTTTAAAATACACTGTCATTTGGATACTCCACGTAATTATGTCACAATCTTTTTGTACATTTCTAATCTGCTTTTGATACCTTACAGCTAAATATCCTGATAAACTAGCTGCTGAGAATGGGTGTAAACACACAGTTCGCACAGTGGATCAAGTGTTTCCTCACACTGTGTATGGCGTGTAGCAAAGGCAACACTATCAGAACCCCTCATTACCAACACATGGGTCCCCCAAGGCAGTGTCATATCTTCTATACTTTTACATTATATTTGAATTCCTGTATGTCCAGGACTTCAGGCTGTGCTGCTGTTAAATATGCAGATGATAATGCGTTCATTGGCTTTATATCATGGTCTGAGTAGGAACATAGGAACGCAATCAGTGGTTTCCATGAGTGGTGCTAAACAAATGTGGTCATTCTAAATGTCAAAAACACAAAAGATTTAACATTACATCATTGTCATTTAGCAGACCCTCTTATCCACAACAATTTACAAAATTAACACTTACATGTTATCCACTTATACAGCTAGATATTTCACTGAGGCATTTCTCAGTTAGGTACCTTGCCCAAGGGTACAGCAGCAGTGCCTCAGTGTGGAATTGAACCAGCAACCTTTCAGTTTTGAGCCCTGCTCCTTACCCCTATGCCACACTGACTCAACAGAGTTTATATTTCATGAGAAAGCTCAGGCAATGCAATATGGACAAAATGATCACTGTTTCACACATCCTTCCCTTGGATTACGCTCACCTTTTTTCAAACTGGCTACACCCAGCTATCCATCAAAAAATCAGAACTCCTTGGACAGTACTAGCAATAGTTAGAGGAATAGAATAGTAAGAACAGCAGGTAAGACTGATGGGAAAATCTCAGCTGAACACTCACTCTCTAAACAATGAATATAAACTCCAGCTATTAGACTGAAGATTTAGGACATCAGTACTCAATACTACCAGGAGCCCACAAGTCTGCTGTTCCCATTAGCATCAAATACATTAACCACAGCTTACATTATAAGGACTGTTACCCCCTGTTTGCTGCTAGTCTCTATTGCTGTACTTACATGTGTTTATATTGTCATGCTTAATGTTTTTGTGGGATGCAAAACAAATTGCCCAAGTGGGGATGACAAACAATCAATCAGAACAAACGTTAAAACCTGAGTCCCATTCCTTTAAGGTTCAGACTGCATGATCAAGACAACAAATTCTGCCAAACCTGGGAAGGTCTTTCATCAGTCTCCGGCAGCCGCAATCAATCACAACCTTGTGATTAGCAGGCTGATTCCTGCCCTTCATCATACTCAGTCCTGCTTTTCCTGCCTTCACAGATTGCAAACTGTGCTCAACTCAGCATAAAATTAATCATTTAGTGTTTCCATTCTGAGGCTTTGCACTGTTAAAACTTAAATTTAAAACACACTTCATAAGTGACCAGTGATTCTAATAAAGATTTTAGCCTGTAACAGCAATACAAGATGGGGGGGAGACAGCTAATAGAGACCAATAACAGTACGATCAATGCATTCTGCAACATGAACCGAAATCAGGGCCACAATCACCATGTCAGGTCAGAGCTATGACAGACCAATTCATCCCCCATTAACAATCCAAAAGTCATGGTAACCTGAGGTTCTCAAAGCATAAATACAAACTAAAACATATATATAAAATGCAAATCTTCAACAGCAGTAACAGCATACTTGACTTCCACAGATATTTTGCTTTTTTGAAATGTAGCAACTAATCATTACAAGTTTGCATACAGTCCCCAAAGTCTCTCGGTCCCTCCCTCTCTTTCACTCACCCCCCTGTTGGCAGAGATGCAGCACTCTGCCAGCCTGAGCCACAGGCGCGGGTTCGAGTGGTACACCTGCACAGCCTCCATCAGGCACTCAAATGCCGCCAGGGGGCGCCCTAGATGCAGGAGCTGGATCCCGCAGTTGTACAGCAGCTCGTACCGCTTGTTAGCCAGGAGGGCGCACATGGGAACTCCAGAGAATGACTTTGCTGTAATCACACATATAGCAGAGAGGTGAGGTGAAAGCATAACACTGGTAACAATATACAGATTTAACAGTCATTCACATAGTCGTCCAGTAGGTGGCGACACTCACTCTGGCCATTGCTGCCGTGCCCAAGCTGTGCACATGTGTGGTCATTTTCCTGCAGGGCCTTCTTGAAGTAGAATATGCCGAGGTTGTGTTTCCCCATGGCAAAGTGTATACAACCCAGATTATTCCAGAACATGCAGCGCACACATTCGCCTACACACAAAAGAAAAACACCATCACATAGATGTTTTCACTGAAATTCAACAGCAATAAATACAGGGTTATGATGAGGTCTCAGCTACCTGTCTTCAGAGCTCCAGGGTGCTCTGCAATGTTGGAACTGTTTAAGAGCTTCACTGCTTTCCGATAGTTTCCTCTCAGATACTCAAAGTTACTCTTCAGGAAGAGGGACGGGGCAGACTGGGCAAGGACAGCAGAGATGATAATATCAGTTTCAATGTTGTGCCTTCAGTGATTCTATAGATGAGCACTTCATATGGGCCCTAATGATTACAGCACTTAGGAAATTGCTGAAGTCACCAGTCAACTGAGAGAAATAATACTCCATCATACTCCTACCATTTTAATCATTACTTACATTCTGTTGAGGAGCTTGCATTAAATTTGACTGCAGCACAATCACCACTCATTCAAGGTCTTTGGTTTAACGGGATCATACCCAGCACTAAGTACTATGCATATGGTTATTGAGAATGTGTATGAAAAATACAATCATCAGGAATATGGAGAAATCTTTTCAAACACAGCTCTCTCTCAGACTTTCAGAGGCTCACAGGACATGCTCCTAACAAACTTACAGTTCCTGCAGTGTTCATCACAGACTTGATCTCCCTCTTGCATGCCTTCAGTGACTTCATCTGAATATAGGCTCGGACTTTGTACTGCAGAGACATAAAAAACTACTGGTCAGCACACTGTACGGCAACAGTGTCCACCTCAGTTACACAAAACTGAAACCATGACCTGGAAGCACAATATGGCTACAGCAACACACACTGATTATAAGATCTCCTACTGAACTGCACATGTCCGTAGAGTGCCATTTCAAAACACTGTTCTAGACGCTGATCTGACACATGTAACTGGTACCCTGTACATCCATTCTGATTTTTCCATCGACTTACCTGGTGCATTTTTGACTTTGCAGCTTCAATCACAGCAACGCAGTCAGCCTTCTGATTGGCACCATCTTTGTTAACATTGTTGGTAGCCTGTGCAGATGGAAGACACAGTAGATTTTATGCACCTAGGTTATTAAAGATATCTTTCTGATCCAAACTGTAGACCTAAGAACACTAGGAAATGAGAAACATATCACCATATTTCCTTCTGATGGATTTTAAAAGCCGTTAACAGTGTCCACAGTCCACTGCTTTCTAAACAGTGCTAAGGACTTCACACACTATTTTTTGCTATTAACAAAAAATGTGTACAGAATCACAAAAACGTAATGAGTTCTTTTATTTCTTTCTCACAGCTGAGAAAAGAGTACCTGGGGACAGACTGAATGCCCACTCAATAGCAAAAATATTTTTCTCAACCCTTGACTAAGTAATTACCAACAGATATTTGGCACGACACGTTAAAATTCTAAAGTACAGAGCAGATGGAATAGATACATCTCATTGTAAGGAGAATGTGAAATGTGTATATCCACGTGTATATGGTTAATGCATAGACCTAGCCTAGACACCACTATTTCTTTCCTTGCTGTATACATTAGTCTTTATGGAGAGCACCTTGGTGTGCAGGGCTCAGCATCAAGTCAAAGACAATAAAAGGACCCAAGTAATAAATAGTAATTAAAGGACTCACTACACCCGTTAAGTTATCACAATTTAATTACAAGACTATGTTTAGGCATTGGCAGAAAGTTTCCATGAAAGATCAAGGACATGTTCCACATTTAGTAGGAACTACAGTTACTGGGCATACCAAAATATGATCCTATACAGGTCACTACCAAATTCTGGCCAGCCAACAGTTAGTTGACTCTGGCTTGTATCTTGCCAACTAACTTGCTGATCAGATATAGCTACCAACTTAATGTTAACTAAGTTCAGAGATAACTAACAAGCTAGGTAGGCTGTGTACATATCTCTCTTACTAACAAATGTAAAAACAGATTTTCAGCAAAAAGAAAGATTACTCAATATACGGGATCTGTGTTAACTGGCTTGATGTTCAGTTCCAGCTGGGCAATTGGCTCCAACGAATTTCAAGAACTAGTAGCTGGACAGCCAGATACTGAACCGTTTTAGTTAGCAAGCTAGACAGACACACCCATACCTCCACAATTACATGTACATTTGCCACACTGAATACTCAAAACATTAGTCCACCTTAAGTGTCACTGTTTACAGTGCACAGCTGGAACAGTTAGGAGAACCCACTTATTCACCAACAAGAAATCCACAGATAGCGACAACATCCACAATCCAACAAGTTTGTTAATGACTAGGGAAATGTACACTCTAGTTTTGGCTTCAAATTACAGAGTGAAGTAAACTTGACCTACATGACCAAAGTTTACTGTAACAGTATATTTTTCATACTTGGCAATGTGACTGTTCATTACAATATCATTCATGGGCAATGCCACAACAAGCACTTCCTTGCCATGAGGACCACATCAAAAGCTAGTCAACCAATTATCGTTGGAGACAATGTGCTGGAAACAGTCATACAGATTGCACTTTTTAAACACCTCAAATCAATAGTGTTTAGATTTGTCAAACATGCAGGAACACATACCAGTGTAGGTAAAAACCTCAGAAGTCATTAATGAAAAATCCAATTCATCTGCAGATTAATTCAACTAATAGCCAAAAAGTACAGTAATTAACACGGGGGACGTTTTTCTCTATTCTCACAATAATGGCTCGAGGGTGAGCTTTGGAACTGGTCCTGAGACGCAGCCTTGGAGAGCGCAGACAGCGCCAGAGACTGGAAGTTCAGACATGACCAGAGGACGAAGACTTGGAAACACTCACCTCTACTTTGCCGTTCTTATTGTTGCCCTGAACAGTGAGTTTTTCCAGCACAGCCAGAAGATGCAGGGCCTTTTCGGGCTGGAAGGTGAGCAGGTACAGATCCACCAGCAGGAGGCACACTGCCTGAGCAAACTTCTCTTCTAGGACAAACCACATGATCAAACCATGCCACACTGCTGCTCTGCTTTACCCACTACTTCAAATGTCAACACGCTCACTCGCTTCAGACAAAAACTGTCTGAAAGCCAGGTAAACTACTCTCATATCAACAATCCTTTCAAGACAGAACAAGATTATACATGCATTGTTCAATCATTTAATTTGCTCTTCAGTACCTTTGTTCAAGCACTAGGTAACATGCACTTGCACCCAACATAATATGCCCAGAAAACATACCAAAAGGTTCCAAAAACTGGTAGAGCTTTTCCCCAATAAGAATTGCCTCGGAGTACTGCCTCATATGATAGTGTATGATTGCTTGATTGTAGTAAAGGATGCTATTTTCAACATCATCCAATCCATCAATGTCTTCAACGGCTGTATGGACCTTGAGGGAAAAATGCCAGGAGTCAGCAGTAAGCACACAAAACCCACTGTAATACCCCTGTTATCCTCGATCAATATTTCTGTAGTGCATCAAGCTCTCTAAAGTACTCTACAACAAAGCAGCTTCTAAATGTGCACACTGAACAAAACTGAAGCTAAGTAAATCTGATATTTGGCAGTGAAATTCTTCGTGACAATATTACAATAAACTTTCAAATATTGCGGCACCTGATTTTTCATAGCTAAAAGCGTCTGCTTTAAGGTGTCTGTGGTGGTTTGGCCACTTTTGTAAAATTCTGCTATGGATTTGTTCATTGCTATTTTGTAATCTTCCTTGTTCAGCTCCTGAAGGGTTTCAAGGTGCTTCAACGAGTCGTCATAGTTTCCAGACTGTAGAGGCAGAGAGAAAAAGAATATTTTAGGTCTTTTTCAACATCACTTTAACAACTAAGATGGCTCTGCAAGTAAATGCTGAGAAAGTGAAAGTTCTAACATTTCTTACTATCTCATCATCTACAGTGGTAATATACTAAGTTAACGAAAGATGTGAAGAATAAATCGTTACCGCAAATGCTTCATACGCATTGGCTGCCAGCTCCTTCTCTTGGTCTGAAACGTTATTCCCAGAAGAAGCATTGTTGTCCTGCTTCGTCTCAGCTGTTTGTTCTGTCAAAGTAAACCGGTAAAAAGTCAGTGGCTGAGTTTCTACAACAGACAACAGATGAACAGGTACATGTCACGACGGACCCCCCTAGCATACACGCCTTCAATCTCTGCAGCGATATATTACGACAATATTTTAATTTGCCGTTGTCGGCTACTCTCTGTCGACTCAAATTCTTCGCCGATTCAGACAGCATAACAGCAAACGTTAGCTAGCCACCTGTTTACTGAACACTGGGCTGGCTCAAAACACTGTGCTGTAATTCTCTCTAAAAATGTTTCATACACACTTTAATATAAATAAAAACGCATATTGCCCGCTACAGATACAACACAGGCATCCTAAATTGTCTAGCTCCACTTAACTAACGTACGTTAGCAAACTACCAGTGCAATCCAGCCAGCTGGATAGCCAAGTTTACACGATTCTTCTGATCATCGGGAAGTTACCAGTAATTAGCAGCTAATGTTGGCTGTGCATGACATTAACATGCTTATAGTAACGTTACACCTAACGTTAAAAATTGAATCAAAAATCCATTCTGACCTGTACTGTTGTCTGCCATTTTCTCTCTATTTGAAATGAGCAAGACAGCTAGCAGGAAATTCCGTGGCCAAAACGACCTTCCAAACGAATCGGTATAAACAGAACGCAAGTACTTCCGTAACAACAAAAATCAAACACAGGTGTTTCTTTAGTTTCTAACTCATTAGCCAAGTAAGATATCCAGAATCGGGAATCCGGCTAAATCCTCCTCTCGTTTTCAGAATTCCGCCATGTAAATTTCCCAGCAGTAACCACCTCTAAACAGACGCAAAGCATTTCGGTTCTTCTTCTTCGCTTCATTATGACTACCCTGTTAATTTAACGTCGACAAAGCGCAACACTGCCACCAGCAGCATCGGAGGTGTAGATAGGATACGGGGAACCGATCGCTTTTGTGAAGGCCAGTGTCATTTCAAAACCTGAGCTCTGCCCCGGAGGCTTCCCCGCTACAATTACTAGGGCTTCAAATAATATATATACATTTGCAATAAGTCATTACATTATTTAGAACCTTCTTTTTTACATCCACCGTGGAGCTCCTGAAGTGCACAAGTTGCCATAAGATGTTTTGAGGAATAATAAAAAAAAATGCCCAATATGATCTTCCAACACACGTTCTTATTCTCTTCCACCTGATGGCAGCACTAGATAACTGCGCAGACTGGACCAGTTCACATTTCCGAAAAATAAATACAATAAAACGATTATGCCTTCAAGTGTAAACCTTTACTGTGCACCCAGTCGATATGTTTATAGAATAGTCTGTTAGAAAGAGTTATTGTCTTAGTTGTAGCATAAGCAATTATCACAATCCTTTGTCATGTATCACGTAACATTGCTATATTAGTCACAAATTGCTTTCAGAACCTGCAGAAATGAACTAACTGGTTACAGTTAAGGTTTGAATGCATATTTATATATGAAAAAGAACTGAGTGGCAGATGCATTTTTGACGTATGTACTTATAATACAAATGTATGTTGTAATAAGTTGGATTTTTCACGTTTTGAGAAGGAAAATGACTCGGTTTTAAAGTACTATATATCTGCTGAACTGCAGTTTGAGGTGGATGAATTGGACAAATTTTTCAGTGCATGAAATGTGTCTTCCGCTATAGGTTTAATAATAGCAGACAATCTGAGCAAGAAACAAAGAGAAAACTTAACGCCGTGGTCGAGATGTCAAATGGTTCTCTCTGACGGAAGGTGAAAACTGAGACCTCCTCAGAATTACTTACAATCCACTGTTATGTAAACCCCATCGCTTCCTGCTTAACGATTTTTCCGAGTTATCTACCGCAGAGTGCAAACAGTTTAGCAGGTCGTATTGTCCGGCCGTGCTACTTTATTTCTCAGCATTGAATGGAAATTTCCACATTGTATTGGTGTTAAAATCGGGGTCGGACCTCAAAATCTGAATTCGTAATTAACCGATTTTATTTTAGATTATATATTTCACTACCGTTTGAGGGCTAATGTACCAATCGGTCCATCTAGGCAAGTGTGTTTGGTAGGAACGAAACCAACGTACAAACCATTTTTCCAGCAAGTAGAGTTTGGTACCCCCGTTGTAGGTTAAACGCGTGTGAACATTTGTAAGAGACACGAGACAGAGCTGCAGTCCGTCTGTGTGTGAGATATAGAATTATATAAAAATGAACAGGAAAACAATTCACACAGACACAATCTAGAGTGAAGCAACACATCGCGCATTTCTCATCTTCACCAAATACCCTACCAACTCCCTCTTCGCTGTGATATCCGTCTGTGTCAGAGAGGCGCAAATCAGACCTGTCTTTCAACGGAGGCGCGTCTTTGTATTTCTGTGTAGTGGTTGAGGGATTTTCGTGCGCATGGATGGAAAATTGATTAACCCAGCTGCAACGTAAGCGCAATACCTGTGCTTAAAATACTTGATAGGTTACATGCATCTTTGCATATGTTTGCATACTGGCATTATTATATGTTAGAGTACGTTATTGTACTCTATCACGTTAACGCATTACAACAGTGATAACTTGGGACTAACCTGAAAATAATGGTGAGATTTGCTTAGTAATGTTTTGCTGTTGTTTAATCCCATGATCTCAGAGGGCTTTGCAGCAAGGGGAGTAGGAGGCATGGAGCGCGGATCTCAATAATATGGCCAACACAGGATTATCATCGCTATTCATCATTAAAAGTCCCACTGTTAATATATCTTTTTTACCTCAGAGTAACAGGAATGCTTCAGTGGTAAAATTAATTTTATATTATGATACCCCATTATGGACCTATTTAAAACAGGCTATCTTCTGACGCTGTGGCATTAAATTACATATTCTAAAATAAGCACCTAACCTCAGTATCCTTTTTTCCAGTATGCAAAACCGGAAGGCAAATCACTCTGGCAGATGCCAGCAAAAGCACTCAGATGGAAAATCGAAGATGCAGGTGTTTCATGCTACCCACAAACTATTATTCTTTTTATGTTTTCACTAAAACAGAGAGAGATATGGTTAATTATGCTGCATTCCCCTCATGCTTCCGGTTCCCCATTGAATGCCTCAACCACCCACTGCAGGAATCACCTACACCTAGGGAAAAATAAAGATGCAGTGCATGTAGTTGGCTGTAACATCAGATTCCAACAGCCTCCTATATCTCTTTTCTTTAGGAAATGACATATTTTATGACATTCATAATCATTAAATATAGACCCAAAGATAGAGCTGTAATGGAAGCTACATGCATAATATGATGCTATACCTATATATGTGAATAGGTGAATATCTCTGGACAGCCTCTCTTGGGTTTTCAAATTAAAAAGCCTGTTCTGGCAAATTACTTGCCTTAGAGCTTACACTCAGTTACATATAGCCAGATATAATCCCTGTCCAATTAATACAACTTTGACCAGTGGATTGAAATGGGATGTAGATTACTTATGGGACAAGAGCCTCCCCCATCCTGAGCTGTAAATGAACTCACACAGAGACATATACTTACCATAGAAATGGAAGGTCATGCAAGCAGGCCTCATTTTAAGCTTGTCAGGTCCTTTGGGCAGTGGCTGTCTCTTATTAGATGTGCTGCATAGCTTTGAGGGTCACAGGTTTGATCCTCACTTGGACCACACTGCTTACACTCAGAGGCCCATTTAGCCAAACTAGTACACCGACCTTAAATTTAAGCTGAGATCTCCACACAAAAACACAGCTTCAGTAGTAAAAGTTGAAAATTCAGTGAAGCTGTGGTGGAAATAGGATAATTAGGATTGTCTTCATTTTGCCTGCTCAGTTTGACTAGAGTGAAGTGCTCTGAGTTCTATGCCATGCAATGTTTTGAATCTACCTGCTCAGTCAGATTGGGATCATAAATACTTTTTTAGAAGATGCCTGTGTCCGTCTTGAGCTTAATTTACACTTGAATCATGAACTTGAACATGAATGTGCACTGTTCGCAATCCTTGATGAAATTACTCAGAGTTAAGCTGCACAGTCATTAAATCGAATGATCCCAGTCTGGCTGATTCCTGCACTGTTTCATGGCTTACAGCTGAAGGGCCCTGAAGCAAGATGGAAGAGATTATAGCACAGTACTTCTCAAGACTTCAACTCTTTATCTAATAGTGTACCAGTCCCAGAGAGAGAGCAATTACCGTGAAACAGAGGTGGAGGTGTTGATACACGGAGGAAGAATCCTGATTGATCGCTCTTGGAGATGTCTGGCCATTCCGAGGCTATATAATTATAACCAGTACACTTACCTGGGGCTATCAGAGAAAATGAGATACTCCTGTAACTGTGTAACTGTAAGTTGTGTGTGTGTGTGTGTGTGTGCGTACGTGTGTGTGTGAGTCAGATCATATCTCTCATTTTCAACAAGTCAGAGACGGAATCCAAGATCACAAAAGCTCAATCCACAGAACTTGGGAAGAGCTCAGTTTGATCATTGACTGGGCGGTGACATTATTACTTTTGAGAGTCTTATTTTCCATCGATCGCCTGCAGCAGTGTCAGCTAAGTTCCGTTGTGATTACCCAAGGGTCTCCAGTACAGTTTGTGCCTGTTTCTTTGCATTCCAGCTGGGATTCAAAGACAAACAGCAAACAAATAATGGGGTTTTGCCCCATCTCTGTGGTGAAACATGGATTCGGGGGTCTGTGACGCCAGGAAGTGTGGCGTAGGTACAGAGAGGCCAGCTCTGTAATGCCTTCATAGTCACAGGCATTACAACTGCTCTCCTATCAGCAATGCAGGTGTCTCAGGAGACCAGGAGATCTGTAGGACCATGGACAGCACCAGCTGTACTGAACTGCTTCTCAGGGCCTGCACAAGTATTAACAAGCAGGGATGTATAAAGGCACAAGGCCCCCATGTTGTAAGTTACATTACATTACATGCATTTAGCAGATGCTCTTATCAAGAGCATTAGTACAGTAAGTGAAGGGAGGAATGAAAGAAGAGATTGCCATTGGTCTGCTGCATTAGTGTAAGCTAAGTAGCCACTGCCCTTCTGTTTAGTGTAAGCTAAGTAGCCACTGCCCTTCTGTTTCAGTGACCTGCCCTGTTTCAGTGACCTGACCAATTATACACATGTTCTATTTGAATGCCTGTATCAACCCTCCTTTTAATGGAACCACAGTCTGTTACAATGTTGATTTCCTCAAGAGGCATGGGTGTGACTGGAGGAAGAAGTCATATAAAAGCTGATGTCCCTCACTTAATGGTTCTCTCACTGACTGAAGGAACAGCTCCTATAGTAACAATGTTTTTTTCACTATGGTGTGAAAAGGCCAGGAAAGGAATCATAGCTGTTGAACTGTGCTTGTTTAGTTCTGGTGTAAATAGCAAACATTTATATAGCTGGATGCCTAATGAACCAATTCAGATTTGCTTCCATTGCTCAAGGGTGTAATAGCAGCATATAGCCTTTACCAGACAGGCCAGTAAAATGGTCAAACATCCCACTAAATGATAAAACATGGTAGTGATGTTATGACAAGTTATGGGGCTCCTGTAGGACTCTACATCTTTCCTTTCCTGTGTGGCCTCCTAATGATGGCAACAGTGTCAGTGTTTGTGTAGCACTGCAGGTCTGGACAACCCCTCCAGAATAAGGACTGCACATAAATGGGCACACAGCACATAACCAGAAACTGTTTCTTCTTGTGCTAAGCACTTTAATAAAAGTATATCTGGGAGCTTGCGGCATACAGTCGTAATTTAGAATCTAAGCAATTAGGTGGAATGACTGTCATTTGCAATGGGGCAGGAAGACATTACACAGGGAAGAAGAGGTTTTTATTGAGCTCAGAGGGCAATCGAACCAGAGAGAAACAAATGAGAGGATCGGCACAGTGGCCTTCAGGATGAAGCACTGCAATAAATACCCGTCTGCTTAGAGACGCAGGAAATCAGTCAAACTCCATTGAACAGGAGACGCGGCTCGTTCTCCCTCACCCAATCAGATCCCTCCGTGCGCCTCCGAGGGAGCGCTGTGACAGCGCGGTGATGGCTGTGTTGTTTTAAAGAGGAGGTACCTCTGATCTGTGCATGTCATTATGATGTCCCTGTGGTCCCCTTAACGATGCAGTCGAAGCCGGCCTGCTTTAATGGCCTGTGCTAGAAGGCTGCGTACAACAGCACTTGCTGAAACACCTACACCAGACCACACTCATTTCAGAACTCTGAAAGGTGCAGCGTCTCTGTCATAAAGTGCTTTCCTGGCTCAGGAAGGCTACGGGCCCATTTTAGGTCACAGAGACTAGCGCCCTCTGCTTAGCAATCACCATTAAAAGAGATGGATTTTGGGTAACACACCAGCATACTCTCCAGAGGGTGTACTTATACATTAAGCTACTTCACATCACAGAAATTGGGACAAGCACTGACCCTACACTATGAGGCACGCTGGATTGGACACAGCCTAGTTCCCCTGGAAGACGACAGATGTCTGTGGTGAGGGTCCCCCTCATTTAGTAGCATTACACAGACATAACGAGCAGGGGGCAGGGGCCCTGAATCCTGTACTGAGTGGTCTAATGCCAAAGGGTGATGTGCTATTATACACCTGAGCACTGTATTCATGTCAGTGTAAGAGTTAGAGACAGATGGAGGATGATGGATTATGGAAAGATGAGTTTTCAGACCTCCTGTAGAGGATATTGACAGCTATAAGGTCTGGGCAGGGTTGGAATTCAAACTGAAGGTGACCTAGGTGACTGAAGAAGATTTGGTGTGATTTCTGAGAATAGTCCCTACACCCCCCCCCCACCACCAGCACCACACACACACACACACACACACACACACACACACACACACACACACACACACACACACACGATGATGTCTTCTTCTCTGAGAGCCCATGGGTATAGAAATGATGAGGGAGGCTGTTGGAGGCATTCTGACGTAGGAAGGTGTCTCTGGAGCAAACATCTGTGGGGGCCTCCCACTCCAGCTCCTGTTTCATTAAACTTTTGCTCCGTGGCCCAGCTAACGATACGGGAGACAGCTGCACAGCGCACCCCGCAGGGACGACTGAAATAGCTTGAAATCCCATCAAAGGAGAGTCTGGCCTCTTTGATTCGTGGCCCCTTCTCACTCCTCTGCTTCTGAGGATGGAGGGTAGAGTGGGGGTGGGGGATGTCCTGTTTGCGTGTCTTTGTGGAACACTGGGCATGGCACTTAGGGATGGCATGGGACATGTACACACAGAGTGAGGGGACAGAGACCCCTCTAAGAGCTCTGAGAAATGCTTCCATCCTTCACAGCGCCAAATCGCAAATAAAAACTTCATGGAATGTGTTACACCAGCATGGTGAGGTGGAAATGGGCTTTTAACCAGCTGGGCCACTGTAGTATCCTTGATCAAAGCACTTCCGGAACTGCCTCAATAAATCTAGCTGTATAGATGGATAGTATTTCAGAAACCTCCTGGACAAGGGAGCCAATAAATACTATAATGCAATGTGATGGTGATCACTATGCCCTGATGGTACAAAGGGTCTGTGCAGAATGCAAAATGACAGGAAGGATGCTGTATGCCAAATAGTACAGCACTGCTATACTTGTTGACAACAACCAAGGGGAAGGTTGATTATAATGTTAAATCCCATCGAACATTCCAGCTCATAGGACAATAACAACACAATACTGTATTGAACATGATAACGTGACAGGGTTGGTTGGTATACCAACAGATTAAACCTATAAAAACAGCAGATTTGAGCAAAAGTAAATACCAGGACATGAAACTTTGACAGAGCCACACAGAAAAAGATGAACATTTGTATTTGAAGTAGGTTAATTGGATAGGTGTAACTCTTTAACCAATGGCTGGATTCCTTCAATCCCCTCTCTCTTTCTGATACACACACACACTCACACACACACACACACACACACATGAAAATTGCAATGAAAATTGAGTATGAAATGAAATTATTGCCAATAATATAAAAATCTAATAACATGTCACTGATGAACAAACATTTTTACAGTCAGCTCACTTGTAAAATGGGTGAAATTTCATCCTTCACAGTTTTCCTCTTAGGGAAATTTACATTTAGAATTATAATACTGTAGAACCACGTAAAAGACGCACCTCCTATCTTTGAGAGCTGGAATACTACCATGGTTCTTGTGGCCTCAGGTTACCACGCTAAATTATTGAATTCCTAACTCTAGTCCTTACTTTGATATTTATTCAAGCTCCCATGAGAATCTGAATATGAATAATTGCCATGATTTGCCCATGAAAACAGGATCATTCGGCTCACAAATCTTGGATAATGTGCTATATCTGTGGGAGAGGTTATATTAGCATTAATGTTCCGCATGGATTTCATTCCACCCCGAAGAGGAAAAGATTCAGCGCATACCGAAACTAATTAAACACACATTTAATACAATAATAAACCTGACAGAAATGCAGATGCCAATTTCTTAGAGATGCAGAATATACTGAGAGGTTTTCCAGCCACTTCGGCATTTGTTGCCAAAAATTGTAAAAACCAAAAAAGACTGTTCCTGAATTCTTATAATTCAACCGAGACAGAAAAGGACACACCCATGGTATAAGTATCTTGTCATTTAACTCCTGGTCATGTGTGGACAGGAAAAAGCTGATTGTCTGATGCATATAAAATGTATTACTAATGGTTTACTAATATATTACTATTGGTTGATTTTCAAGATAAGAGAGCTCAGGATTAGTCATTGGAACAGTACATGAGAAAGAATGATCTTTGCAGCTGGATAAAGCAGTTTATGCAAATGCACAAATCCTTATCATCATTAATATGTCTCTCGAGCACACACACACACACACACACACACACACACACGGCAGGAATTGCAGGGTTGTGCTGAGGTTACAGGAGTGTTGATTACGGTGTAGGAGTTGACAGGTCACCCTCTGTGTGGGATTAGAGCTGTCCCCAGCCCTCTGGCTCATTAATACATTAATATTCAACATGTGGTCAGACCCCACTGGAGATGGCAGCAGATGAACTCCATGCAACCAGAGAATGAGGATGTCAAACCCTAATGCTTCCACTCTGATCTCGCAGCCAAACCAATGGTCCTGGACTGTAGAGCACACAAATGGTGTGGCTTGTGTTACGATGTATTCAGAGCTCCATTTCTAGCACTATTTTCTGTAACACCGTCATGTACCAATACTGTGTTGTACATACTGACATATTGACAAATATGTGAAAAAATTCATGAAATGAGTCTCAACGGGGCTGGGATTATACCATAGGGGTTTGCAGGTTTGGTGGTCAGATGTATTTCTTTTGTATTATTTGAGCAATGTATTTCACAGGAATTTCTTCAGAAATTTTCCATCTGTATAAAAGGATGAGATGGAAAAAGTAACCTGCAAATAGAGGTCTGCCTAGCAATAAATTATGGAATGGACAGCCAAAGGTTTTCCCATTCATTTTTAATCAGGCTGTCATCTCAAAATACATTTGCAGAAAAAAAATGCATGTCCATAATCACAGTTTGTAGGTTGAGGCACATTAGTGATGTTAACAGATGGGTAGCTGAGCATATCAACTAGTCTGAGATCACTGTTTTTTTAATAAATATGTCAATATCGATTACAGTTTGCCCCATTGCTGGTGGTGTGAGTTGGGCCGGATAGCTGGTATCCATCTCCTGTCTCTGTGGTTATCTCTTTCGGTTTCAAAATGTAGATAATGTAGTCATTACAGTGAAAAGGTTATGTGGGGTGGTGCTTCACAGTAGACAGTTCACACCTGGCCTGTCGTACACTTCAACTGTGTGTCTGTGTCAGTTTAAATGTTTCAGTTTGGTTTATCACCAGGTGAGAGACACCGTCTTTGTAACCAAGGAATTGTGCGGGGGATTTTAAAAATGAAACTTTGATTAAAATCGAACTTCGGCAACCCTTCTCTGCCGAGCCGTTCGGCAGCTGTATCTTCTCCCGTGCACTCTCACCTCCCTGCTTAATCCCGTTCCGGTGACATGCTCCAGTAATCCCCCACGTAAACAGACCCCTTAAAGCGTGTGGGAGAGTGCCGTTGACATGGCAATGCTATTCCTCTCGGAATGGATTTACATTTATGAATCTCTGCAGCGTGCCTTAAAAGTCTGGACAGTGATAATGAGAGCGGGGAGAGAGACAAAGCGAACGCTCCTTCGCATACAAGATAATTACGCCGCTTCTGAGCTCTGAGCCTACACCTGTGTGAGTGGGACCCATGCTCTCTCCAGCCATCATGCACCAAGCGACCTATTGCTCAAGCAAGCCTCCCAGGCCAGGAGAGCATGGAAACCCTGTATGGCGGACTGGCAGTGAGCTAAGGAGAAGGGACCGACACTCCAAAGTCAATGAAAACCAAAAAGCAGTTGGAGGCCAGGGTGAAGGTGGGGACTGAAAGCAAGCCAAGCATAATGTTCAACTGGGCCACCATATGTAAGCATTACAACACTGCTGTGCTTCTCTATGGATGAGTAGAAGCAGAGGCTGACAGTAATGCTGCTTTGTCATATAACCCCTGTCCTGAATCATCTATTAAAAGATGACTCTCAAATATTTATTTTCATTATTTCGCACAGCGCATGAAGAATCCCTCTATTGCAGGCAACAGTTTTAGAAGCATTTAGCCTAAAATTCAGCCAGGTAAAAATTATCCACAATTCCATATCATTCATGCTTTGATATGTGAAAAAACATGTGTAAACATAATGAGGTTAGGATTCCACAATAAAAATACATCACATGCATAAAGTGCTGACTCTACATTTATTGTGCAGAGTGAAGAATTGGATAACTGGCAACTTTGAGCCACTTAGACCAAGAATGAACATCTCTAGTCCTTAACAACTGCACATTGATTTTAGTTTAACCTCAGCTGACAGTTTTAGAAGTTATTCAGACATATCTGGCAAGAGAGCCGTTTTTTAGACATTGACCCATGTAAATGTTTTCAGAGATGGATGCCTTTAATCAGTGCATTTCAGCATCCAGAAACTGCCTTTCCAGCTCCCATAACAAAAGGGGCCTACATTTACCCAGTCTCCATCAAGGCTATCTAGCAAATTTACAGATAAGTCATTGGTACACTAAACTAAAGGCTGAACTGAATTGAAATTGGTTCAGCAATAAACATTCATTCAGTATTCACCTAACAAAGTTCAACTTCTGTAAGTTATGCCCTGAACAACAAATGAACACTCAAATTAAAAATAAAATCCTTTCAACAATAAAAGCTCGTAAGACAAATTTTGTCACACAAGAGATCTGGAATAAACAATCCTTCACAATAAATAAAAACACTGAACTGGAAAAAATGGGACCGGATTTGTGAATACCCACTGAAGGACAATAACTTCTTGAACATTTAAAACCTTCTCCAAACAATCTTAGAAAACCAGAATTCTTACATTTTGCCAAACTAAAAAGTACCATAGACAAAAATACAAATAAAATGCCTCATTGGAAAAATAAACCCCAATAAGCAGAACCTCACAAAAGAAACACAACAAAAAACAAACTATTTTACAATATGCTGAATGACTCCACAGACAAGTGAATAACATTGTGTCCAAATAGAAACTGGATCATTTTGAATCATGCTTGCGAAACGTGGGAAAATGAAAATGAAATTCTTACAAAAAATTCTTACATATTCATGTCCCACAATTCAAAATTCTTAATAGATTATGCTTTGCACCTCACAAATTCAAACAGATTGGACTACATGATAATGCTAAAATAGCAAAAGTAAAAGCAGCAAAAGCACTTTGTAGTACTTGTCGAAGGAAAAATGCACTTGAATGGTTTGTTACGAATGTTAAAATGGTTATCTTGAATATTTCACCAATGAAAAAATCTGTCTTCCACAGGAGGGCTGTGATAGTGAAGTTGGATTGAAATGTTAATGTTTTATTATTACTTTGAAACATGTTAGCTCAGAGTGTGGATTGGTTTTCACCCACTGTTGAGGTAAATAAAGATAAGGTAATGAAAATAACGTTTGAAATGTTTGTCGTTGGAGAGGTTATGAACTAAACATAGGATTGATACCATTAACCTAGCTAAAGGTGACTGGGTGAAAAAGAAAGATGCTGCCAAAGACAGCAGGGATATAAACAATAACTCAATGATTTTAAAGGCAGTTGTGCACTAATCTATCATCATAGACAGCTTCTCAAGTGTGATTCCTGAGTGCCTCCAAAAGCCTGAATTTCATCACAAACACCCTTCCCAGATAGAATCCTGAGACTTCTGCCTTTACAACAATAGTTTAAACATGGCTGACCCATTATGTATATCACTGACTTAGAGAACACTCCAGCATCTTTATCATGTTTTGAATATCCTACATGCAATAAACATTCACCTCTATTCAATCTACCCAAAATGCTCCATGCCCTTATCTTTGAGCAATAACTTTCAGTCTTAGAATATTTGTCTCTTACTTACTTTTCATTTATTTTAGTAACTGCAGATCTCATTATTTTGCATAAGTGACCGTCAAATGCTTAAGTGTGATATTAAGTTAAGATGTAAGTGCACCGCACTTCTGTTTAATGGAAGCTATCCTCTATATTGTGTGCTATAAGCACCAAGAACTGAACAGCACAGAGTGAAAGGTAGAAAATATATGGAACTGCCAGTCTCTGAGTGACAAATTTCTGATATTCTATATTATTTTTCTCATCTACATGCTATATATAAACATAATGGTATTATTCAGCACTAGTTACTTTTTTCATAGTATTTTAGCACAAATTCCACTGAAAATTAGTAAACACTTGAGCTTGTAGATATATGTAGGTACTGCTGAACTAAACCCAGAATGTAGCAGGGACAGGGGTGTTATGGGAAGGCATCATAATGGGATTTTTCAGGTGGTGTCTTACCCTCATTGTGTAACCAAATCAAAGTAAATAAAAATGTCTCTTTATACAGCCCATTGGGGAATCAAGTTGACTGCAGCGCTAAATAATGTTTGTTTTAATCTTGCCATTTGACAGAGCAGCTATATCAGATGTCAGTATTGTGTTTTTCATGCATTATTCAGGAAAGGCGCTGCCAGGCAGTTCAATTACTCTTTTCAGATCTCTTTCTGAACAATCAATCTCTCCAGAAACATGATCGAATCAAGGTTTGGTTTACATTTTATGCCCTTTACAGATAAAATCATCCTGATGTGCACTGCTAGTAAAAATATTAATTAAATCAACCAATGCTTTCATAGTTAGCCTATCAATTGTATTTGTATGTTCCAAAAAAATCTGTTACCATAATTTCAAAGATGATTAGCAAGAAGATGCAGATGATTGATTACATTGATGCCTTGCCATAAAATAATAAGAGTTTTTTTGTTTCCTTTATTCCAGTATTCTCTTGATATAAGGACAACAGTTTCCTGCATGGTACCCATTTTCTCTGACACATTATTTGTTTTTCTTATTTTAAGCAAGAGAAATATCGGAGCTCAGAGCTACCAGTAATAAAATGCAGAGCATGGCTCTCAAAGTGCTGTCAGGACCACACACAGCAGAAAAACCATGTCATGAATAATTTGCACCTCTCTTGCTCCTTCCCACATAGTTTTCTTGGAAAAAATAAATATTTCACGAACCAGAACAAATGATACATTCTATACATATTTAAATAGATTTCAGTGCATTATTTTCTTGTATCTAGTACATATATACACATCTGTATATACTGCAATCATAGCTGCAAAATAATTATGGAAGGATTCTTCTTACGAGAGAGGTAAAAAGGGGATGTGAAAAACGGGAGAAAATCTGACTTGGCAAATGTCTTAATGACTCCTCTGTGCTTTTTATGCAGTACCTCCACCACATTAAACACCACAATACTCTTTGGTTTACTGCCTGTTTACTATTGACTGAACAGTCGATCAGACCCGTAATCGCCCCTGCATTTTTAACGAGAGCAGATACTTTCGGTTGTAATTAACTGATGAGTAATCAAGTGTCTCAGGCGCAACAGCTGGAATGCGTTTTCTTTGAGTCTTGTGAGGAATCATTTTCCAGCCTCTTTCCATCCTTTCTGAATGTTATCTGAATGCAGATTCTCTGCTTATTACTCAGTGCTCAATCAATCAATTAAAAAAAACGAAAACTCTGTTTGCAGAAAATTAGCTAGTGCATTACAAAATCCATTCAGATGATGTCTCACAGATGTAGGGATGAAACGGTTACCGGTTTCACGGTAAAATTCCCGACGGTTAACATTACCGTTTCAAATTTGAATTTCATTAAAACCGCGTTTGATTACCGCGCTTTGAAAAACTCACATTATATACCGTGACAGGATGAAACAGTTACCGGTTTCACGGTAAAGGCAACGGTTAGTATTACCTTTTCAAATCTGAATTATCATTGAAACCGCGGTTGATCACCGCGCTTCGAAAAACTCACGTTAAATACTGTTCAGCATCAACCAAAGTTAGCAAGGCTGCCAGACACAGACGCGCAGGCGCAGCATGCAACGTGGGTTTGTGTCAGTGAAAACGTGGCGGAAGGCAGTGACAGCGCTCCGGAGACTTTTCAGCTTTCGAAGAGGACTAAATTGCTATTAAGAATGAATTCCGTGTACGTTTGTATTTGCATATTCTTGAAACAGAACACTGTTTAGACCAGTTTATTTCCTCCTTCTGTGTGAATTTTTCAGCGTAACTACGATGTGACAGCATTATTTGTATTTGTCTGAAGTTCAGTAAATAGTTGAACTCTTACGAAGTCTTGAGTCAATTAGCCTACTTTGCTGTCAGGGGGAACTGAACATTGGAAAACACTTCTATTTAATTTGCCCTCTTCAGTATTATCATGATATTCTGAAATGACGTACAAAATAGCCTATATTATACCAAGACTTTTAGAAAACAACATGCACAAGCAGACTCGACTCTTCCCTTTGCGCTTGATTTGCAAGTAGCGCATCCTTAGCGTCCTCACTCGAAATTCACGTCTTCCATACAAACTCATTGAAGTAACTGGAGACGTGCATGGGAATGTTGGACCAGGTAGCTTAAGTTTTGCATTTAAAAACACGTGTCTGCACTGTCATCTATAAAAGACATAGTAGACTATTGTACAATTCATTGGTTATGTTATTTTAATGTTTGTGCAAATAAAAACTGCATAGTGCTGCTAATTTGTGATTTTCAATGTAAAACTTGGTGATATGATTTCAGTTTGTGTATCAGTACTTTTTGAACATTTTCAGCACATTTTAACAATACCGCGATAATACTGATAACAGTGATAATTTTGGTCACTATAATCGTGATATTAAATTTTCATACCATTTCATCTGTACACAGATGCATATTACATTTACTGTTTATAGCCTAGTTTTTTCAATTCTGGAACAGATACAGTATAAAGAAATGTGGCATGGGTAGGGCTGGGAAGATAAACTTGGAAAATGAGAAAACTTGATTAGATAAGCTGAATGAACCGTTCAAGAATCTGTACAGAAAACAAAATGCTTTATGAGTAAATGTTTGCAGTGTATTTAGAATGACCACAGCACCGTTATTCACTGCTTTCTTAAATGATTTTACTAGCTGGGGCAGGGAGGGACAAACACCCAATGTGAAAAATTGTGATCAATGATCTGATGCCAAGCATTCTGTTATGTCTTTGCCTAATCCAGTTTATTTCAGTTTGTGTCTTTTCTAGGTCATGCCACCCACAGACGAAAACTTTCACTGTGAATGCAACAGAAAATGAAGGTGTCTTTAATACTGACTTTACAGGTTCCGTAATAACCGTGCTGTAAGCAGAGAGTGCTAGTTATTCTCTGTAAGGCTTATTAGTGCTCAGAATTCAGCTTCTCTGTCCATTAAGTTAAATCAACTGAGATTTACTATGTGTTGAGGATGCATTTATTTAAAGAAGCAATAATAATCTTACTCAAGGCAACCAATTAGTTTGGAGCTGCTCTGAAGAGCTGCACAGACACGTTAATTTCGCTTCCTGTCCTTTCCTTTGAAAACACTTTGCATTTCAGTGCTTTGGTTGTGTCGATCCCAGCCCAACATTCCCACATAGAATATGAGATGGGTTGCATTATTTTAAAATGAAGGAAGCTTAAAATTCCCCAATTTATGCATTTTTTGAAAGTAAAATGGGCTACTCCCTGCGTTTCCAGCTGAAAATTTGCTTTAAATGGGACAGGAAGAGTCCCTGAGCTCCCAGAGCCCTGAGAAGAGCTGGAAATGTCGGGGCCGGTAAGAATCACGATGTGCCTGGTCTAATTATAGCAGGATCACCTACCCATGCAGGCGGAGGAATTAAAATGTGCCGCTCAGGAAATGTCAAACGTACGCCGCAGCAAAGGTGCGTTGTCTGCCCGACGCAGATGCAGGATAGCGGGGGGATGTCAGAAGGAGGGCAGGCTCGGCTCTGAAATGCACAGCGGAACGGAGCGCCAAGTAACTGCTCTCAGGGGAACTCTCAGATGCAGAGCTCTAGCATCACGACGGAAAGTCTGAGGCTGATTTCTTTTTTGTCATTCGAAAAGTTCCACTCTCCTCCTGCTCCCCCAGGCTGAGGGCCATACGATACAGCTCCCAAATGTCTGCAGCACCCAAGCATGGGCGACAGTTATGAACATGAGTCGGCCAAATCACATCTGAAGTCAAGAGGTTATGAGAGTGTATGAGGAAGAGAAAGTGGGGAGTGTTTACTGGAGTTTGATAAGCCTATCGGCCCTTACAGACTGTCAGACACACAATCGTTCAGAATAATATCTGCTGAGATTTGATGAAACTTCTTTGGAATGTTTGATTGATAGGACTGAAATAGTCTGATGTGGAATCTCTCATCGAAGGGGTAAGGAGTGGGTACTCCTGGGTTGCTGTCCATAGATATTGGATGCATGTCTAGAAAGTCATTTCTGCTGAAAACTTAGTCATGAAAACATTGAAGGCCTTTTGTCAGAACTGTACAAAATTGATCTCATTGGAAGATTATGCAGCAGAGGAAATATGTCGTTTTCAGAATATTAGTGCATTAGCACATGTTCCTGTTCCTTCATGCAGTGATAATTGGATTCCCACATGAACCATTTGTACATGCAAATTTTACAAGAAACAAAAAAAAAAACAAAGCAGTCTTATTAAGGTCTCAAACTAAAAGCACGCTATATTCCAAACTGTGTTATGAGGGGGCGGTAGATAACACAAAGAGACTGACTGTGCTGTACTTTGAAATTTTGTTTGCAGAAGGCCAATCTAACTGAATGGCAAGGCTTTTAGAATTCCTAATGGATTCAAATGAGACAATTGCAAACAGCACCAGTAGCGCCAGCCTCAGTATTCAGAGTGTTGGAGCTTTGCCGCTGCTTCTACGGTAAGGCCACGTGTGGTAGTGGACACTCTTTATAGATGTGATTATCACTGTTCTCTCATGCATGACTGGCCTGCTTCTCACCATGAACAATAAAACAGCTCCAACTGATGCTTGTCATGTGAAGCTTTTATGCCTTTATTAGGCTTAGAGTTACACAATGGAGTGATGCCCTCATTAAGGGACAACTCCCAGGTGGGTCACAGAAGTATGGAGGCTACCCTAATTTAGCAAGTATTCAACTGTATAATGAATAATATGGAAAATCCCTAATCACCCCAGTGGAGTGATAGTGTAACTCTTTAAATGTTTCCAAAGAAATTATCAGGTACCTTGATGAATGAGGTGTAATATTATGGGTGTATTATAGACTTCTTTTATGTTATAACATTTCAGAAAGCCTTCTCTGAAGTTTCTCCAGAGTTTCTCTGAGGAAGCTTTACTTCCATGAAAAAGTTTATGGGTAGTTGTGTAGTAGGACATAACTGGTACATCGCTATATCTGAAACAGCAATTTAGAGGGTGTGTTTCAATGATGCCATGCAGTCATTTGGCGCACAGAACTTTTTGATTTGTGATATTTCTTTGCTGCCGTTGCCATGGACACCTAAGATTAAAGAGAATTGATCATCCCAGTTGTCCTGATCGTGACACACAAATAGATTAAGCTGAATATGAAAAAAAAATTTCTCAATGCTTGTTCTGTCAGAAACGAGCAAAACAAATATTTCAGCTTTCCTAGGATTTTATCAGATGACAGATAGCACTGACATCTGAAAAAGCAGGCTCTCCTGTCAGGAGCAGAAGTCGTCATTGGGCCCACAGGCACGCTGATCCATCACATGGCAGGTGAAGTAATTGAAGCAGGACTACTTTAAGTTAACTGTTCTGTTCTTTTCAAGTGGCCTGCCCACACGTTGCCATTAAAAAAAATTATTTTCCCTTCTGGGACCAGGCTTGTTTGACTGAATGGATTTTCATATTTCAGTCACGCCAGGGTTACCCTCAGACTCCTGTTGAGTTAAACATACAACTTTCAAGTGTAATCCAAGGGCAGGAATTTCATGTCTCTCAGCTGATTAGAGATGGACCAGCAAACTTTAATTGGTCGTATCCTTTCTTTTTTTCTTATTAGTTATGTCCTGTGCACAGTCTCTAATTTGTTTTATGCTTTAATGACCATGCAGAGCCACATTGGTTGACGTTTTCAAAGTCTACATTGTGCGTAATCTCTTTGGGACAATTAATGGCAGATTCATGTTTTCCAGTTTATTTATATAAATATTTCATTCCCAAAATGCAGGCATTTTTAAAATCAAATTGTATTATTCACTGACTGCAACATATGTAGTAAAATAACATAGTGAATAAGAAACTTTTAAGCCCCAGGCTACAGGCAGTTAGGAATGAATGTTATGTAACACTGAAATCTGGTACTGAGCCCAAATAAATACAACTTACATGACTGAAATATAATTAATAAGTGTAATTGTGGCAGATATTCATGTTTACACGCTGAGTTAACTCCATAAGATTGTGTCGTATTTAAATATGACAGAACCAAACAAAAAAACAAACCCAGACAGTTTGTTCCGGTTCCAGTACATATTAAAATTTAATTCACACAACGTGGGAGTGTGCGCCAAGATGTCTCTGCAAATGGTAAAACGTATCTGTCTCTCAAATCTTCAAAAAGCCAGTTAAGCCATGCGAGTGTTTACATGAAGCAGACTGACACGTTGGGGTGGATTAGGGCGATATGAAGGAGTGCAGCTGAGCACTGTAATGAAGCAGGCTCTGGATTCCACTCTCCCCCAACAGCAGTGTTGGGCAGTGAAGGGTGTAAAGCTCTGAATTCATTCATATCACAGTGTCCTGCAACTCCTGTTACTGTTGATTTAAGGTCTGGCTGGTTTTCATTCCTGTGCTTTGGTTGCATTCACTAGCAGGGTGACTTCAGTTTATTTCTTGCCATTACAAATAAACTTTTGCTCTACCTCCCAGTGAGTGCTTCCCAGTGCTTTGCAATAAATAAATCTGTATTTACTGGAGATACTACTAACTACTAATATTCAGCATGCTAATTTGTGCATGGTAAATGGCGATTGATGCCAACATTATGTTATTTCAGCTTTGCACTTGTTTAATCTGTCACTCTTAAGGCTGGAAGTGCTTTTATAAGTGAGTGACGTGTACCTATATGGGACAACCTTATACAACAGAATGAATCATCAGCATAATCACAAGATCAGTGAAGTTCCACTAATGCATAGCGCAATGCATTTGACAATTCTGCATGAATGAACCCTGTGAAAGTCTGTGAAAGAGATGAAAGCCGTGAAAGAGTCCGAGACAATTAGAGGCAGTGAGAAAATTAGAGGCAGAGAGAGAGTTAGAGTAGAGTTAGCTATAGAGTAAGAGACAGCGAGAGTCAAAATCAGAGTCAGGCAGAGACGGAGTTAGAGGCAGTGAGAGAATTAAAGGCAGAGAGAGAGACTGTGAGATTTAGAGACAGTGAGATAGAGGCAGAGAAATAAACGTGTGCGATTTAGAGGCTGTGAGAGTTAGCGCAGCAGAAAGTCAGAATCAGTAAAATAGGTAGAAGCAGACAAGGTGAGAGGCAGAGAGTCTGGGGCAGTGAGAGAGTTAGCATTAGCATAAAATAGATCCAGATAAATGTATCTAGATCAAATGGAACAGAGTGTGTGTTATGTGTGGGAGAGAAATGAACACAGCTTGTACTCGCACATTTCACAACATGCCTTGTCAAACATTTAACATAAAGGGTTTTGCACTTGCATTTCTGTCTTCAAAACTGTATTTTTGCAAAGTTTCCACCCACATACATCAGCATTAAATAAGTACACTACATTTGCAGGCTGTATGGGAAATTGGACTCTATAATGATCTTTGAGCTCATGTGGTGGATTAGTAAACAATCAGAGACCATTTGTGATATTATGTAAGGAGTGAATAAATGACAGTGTTCCACCCATCACTGAAGAGACTCATGGACTACACGGACCAAACTGAACTTAAGGATGATTTGGCAATATCAGACCAGGCTGAATTGGGATAAATGCATCCCCGCAGGTTTGTCTTCCTTCTTCCATATAACTATACAGTGAGATACATACTAGCTAACAGGCACATCACCAAAAAGCTTTAGATATTTGCCAAAATTTCAAGAATAAAAATGTCATTCTTCAACTATTGCCATTCTGTGTATGTCTATAATATAATGCCCATATATCTATCTATATCTACAGCTCTTAATGTGTCATGAGATGAAGTTTATGGGAAATGTTCCAGAAAAGTGTGTAACAAGCCCAAGGCTTACTGAATAAAGACCCAAATGATCTGGAGTGGGACTTCAGTGACAAAAGTTCAGACCAAACCAGTTACAAATTTAATAATTTATATTCCTTTTTCCTCATTAAAGAGAGGCAACAATAAGGCCAATAGCCACTCACAGTTCAGACACAGGCAAAGCAGTTACAGAGGCAATAGTTGACTACACAAAGAAACCAAACCCTCTAATAACACCGCACAGCAGAGTATAAATATGGTGAAATGTCACAGCAAATAAACACACAATGAACCACTTTAGTAACTGGTCTGGGTGCCAACCGTTCTAGGCTATGGCAAGAGGCCTGTATAAGTTAGAGTAATAAGAAACGTTTAGGAAGACAGAGATAAAATATAAAAACACCTTTCCGCAGCTCCCCCCTCCCCTTCTCATTAAGGGAACCCCACCCAGTACAGAAACCCGCTGGGCTTTTAGCCACTACCGAAACCCAGATTGCGTGACGTCACAGACCTGTGCGAGCTGGGACACACAATACGCGAGCGCAATCAGATCCGAAGGAGATTTTCAAACTAACCGCTCCAAACTCCGGACAAATCCAGTCACTAGCGGAGCGCTTAATGCTATTAATACTATCTTTAAAAACACGAATAAAATTCCTTATTTACAGAGGGTGGACACAGGCTTCACCGGTGAAAAGCAACCGCGAACACAACCGAATGCGTGTTATTTAAAGAGCCGCTTCACTATCAACCAATCATTGGTCGGACAACCGTCAGGCTGGCCACAGCGGCCGCACGCATACCTGTCATCAATTAACCACTCAGTGATTCCCAAATGCAACGCACCCAACCTAGAAAGGAAACAGACAGGTAGGGGATAATTTCAACTTGAAACAATCGCGATTACCTTAGCGAGTTTCAAAGGGATATCAATATGAATTCTAATAACATTAAAAAAAAAAAAAATTCACACTCCCGTTACAAGTACATACAGCAGCACTGGACTTCCAAACTGAAGGTTTCCTCAGTTTTCATACAACTGTATATTGCTGCAAGTATTAAGATCTGTTTTTCAAATAATGTAACATTTCAATGCAAATATAAAGTTTTCACTGAACACTAGTTTCATTATATTGAACAAAAAACTGATTCAATCTATGAAATCCCCTCCTAGCTAAAGTGCTTTACTCCCCACTTCTACATGTGCATGTAAAGAACTGCAAAAGCATCCATTTGCAATGCAAGGCCAAAGGTGCACTGTGTCACTGTCACAGAGAAACAGTTATTAACTGTGAATTTCATCCATTATGACTTGTTAGTAAATCCCACACATGTGCTCTTCTTTCCCTCAACGGGCTCTCCGTCCTTCATTCAATCTGGCTCTCTTGGAATGGCTCCACTGCCATGGAGGGGTTGGGGAAGCGCAGCCCTTCTGGAATACAGCCGATATCACTGCTGTGGTTTGATCTACAGCCAAATTTCTGACCCACAGATGATCACAGTAACCCACGTCTTTTTCACTAGGCTGACAACTTCATGAAAAACACATTCCCAAACTCATTCAGATTTTCTCAGTCTTGACTAAATAATCAGAGGGTTGCCAGGTGGGTATTACCACTCTTGAGCAATGCACTTTATCTGAATTGCTTCAGTGAGTATCCAGTTGTATAAATAGATATAAAAATTACCCTGGATTAGTAATGCATATTGTCACATCTCTCTAGTATGTTGACTAAGAGATTATGAAGCACTTCAAAAACACGTGGTATTACAGGTCTCAGAAAAGAAATCCTTCATTTGATGTTTAAACTACAGCTAAGCAAGCATTGCAGGTCCCACTGGTGTGGGAAATGTCAGTTTAGCTCAAAGACAAACTGAAGGGACTATTGGGGTGTTTGGTTATTAGCATTATCTCTGTATCTTCCATAGTGAAGTTGTATGTGTGTTTTTGATGTGCCAGGTGATTTTTCAGAGGGGGAGATCTATCCGTTATGTCATATTTCTTTTCTCTATTATGGAAGATTGATGACAGCTGGCCATCCAGTTCATCCTGATACGGACTATACAACTGGATTATGAAAAAAAAATTTGTTTATGTACATCTGTAAAAATCTAAGCTTTTACCAACTGTGAGAAAATAAGGATACTAATGGGATCTGGTTAGAGCTAGGACATGGGAAGGCATTTTAGAGGTATTTACACAACCAGCAAACAAGGGTCAAAACCACCAAACATGAAAATAACTGTCGGACAAATGTCACAGGAGCTTTCCTGTTACTTGCAAGCCAAATAAAAAAGTACATGGACAGTACATGCATTTTCTTGGCAGACTCCCAAAATCCATAGTGGATAACATCTATGTGGCTGGATATTTACTGAAGCAATTCAGGTAAAGTACCTAGCTTAAGGTTACAATAACAGTGCCACACCTGGGACACAAAACAGTAACTGAGAGACCTGAGCCCATTCAATGCAACTTGGAATGCCTCAGTTATAGGGTTCACTAGTATCAAAGAATTTTAAGTGTAGACTAAAACAAAACTTTATATTTTTATAGATAATCTTGTTCCAAAATGCATAATACATGAAGAAATATAAGTAAAGACCACCAGAGTAGGACACAAGTTTCACTCTGTAAACATAACAATCACTGACCTGGTGATCAGAGTCCAGCATTAAATTAGCTCTTATGGTTTAAAACAATGCTTTTGTGCTAAAAGCATGTTAAAAGCACTTTAGAAATAATGATTAAAAAACCCATCACTAAGGTTCTGGCCTTCTCCATATGAAAAATGAACTGGTGAAATAAAAGCAGGAACAAGTGCATCATTGACAGTGAAGAAAAACTAGTGGATGGTGTGTGTGTGTGTGTGTGTAAGTGAGTGAGTCTGTCTGTGTGTATGATTCGTGGTTTCTTTACTTTAATTCCATTTTTTTAAAATCCTTCTCATAATGCAAATATGCCAACTATGGGCATTAAGAGCCAATAGCTCATTAAGAGCTCAGTGTGAGCTACATTTTTAACACTCCATGTTGCCTGATAAAGGCAAAAGAATTGCTTTCAAAAGTCATGTAATCACAACAAGTATAGAATGACACAGGAGTAGCTTGTTATAAATGATTAGTAAACTGTAAGTATTCTGTAAACTGTAAGAAGCCTGTTATAAATGATTAGTGTTCTGTAAGCAGTCTGTGAATGGGTCCCATGTGTACATAAGGAGCTCTCCAGAAACTGACAAAGACCATGCTACTTAAAAACACACTCCATCTTTGAGTGATTTTAGAGGTGTGACTTTCATCAAGTTTTGAAGTGATTTTTGTCTCTATTGTTCCCCACACTTTATGAGTAGCAATCTGTTGACTGAGCCTATATGTACTTCTGTAAAAGTATTTTCTTATTTGAAGTCATTTACTTTAAGAAAAGAAATCAAACAGTATGTTTTACAGAGATATTTGTGAAGTGACACTATGTCTATTTAATAATAAATAAAATGGGGCTCTGCCCAGGTTAATTTATATTTAACTTAATTGTTCATTTTAATGAATTCATTTGCCTGCCCTTAAATCTAAGCCAGCTTTTTGAATGATTTTTCTCATAATGTTTTGCAAAGGAGGCAAAATGCCAATCAATTGGGACAAAGAACTGCAGACATCTGTGGAAAGAAAAAACAGACATGACTTACAGGGGAGAGATCTGCCAGCTAAGCAGAGGAGCAGGAGCCAGGCAGTGGATGTGTGCACTGGAGTTTAAGAGCATCTCTGAACACAGCAGATGCACAGGATGCTCTCATATGACACCCCAGGACACTGTAAAGCTCAGAACCAAGCGATAACAATCCCTTTCTACAGCAAAGCATAAAAAGCCAAACTCATCCACAGTGTGTGCACGTGTGTGAGTGTTTCTTTGTGTGTGTCTGCACTTTGTGTGCATGGATGTAAGCTACAGAATACAACTAGTTACAAGGCAACACAGAGCCTTCTTATCTAATTAAGTCACACATCTCTAGGTGTAACATTGATGTAAGTCATGGTCATAATCAGTTGTAAAAGCATGAAATCTGAAGAAAAGGCAGGCAGATGTAAATAAACAAGGCATTTACAAATCCAAAGCGTGACAGCTTGACTGCATTGGCAAGGATATTCAACATAAAAAACAAAGTACATGGTCCCTCATTGTAACTCTGCCTGTGGCCATATTCGCCTTTGTGTTTCTGTGATATCGCACTGCTGCTCTCATACAGACAGTGCAAATTGATACAGGTATGCAACTTTTGCCATACGGTACAAATAGGCTGCCATTTTTGAGAGAGCAATGATCTGCAGTTCTGTCGTACTATGGAAAAGTGGCAAAAAGGGACCAAAGCTTCTTTTAATGTAATAATGTACCAGCATTACAAACACGATCTATCAGGGTTCATTTTTTGTCTGCGAAACAGGCTGTTAGTAGAATTGAATGACAGCCTGTACATTAGCCTGTTTTCAGCATATTCACACACTGCAGCTGCTACTGCTTTGGATGAGCCGCTAAGACAAACCAGATGAACAGGGAAATGTCTCTCACGTCGCCCTCACATACGCATGATGGTGGCAAACCTACCAGTAATTTGTGCAGACCCCTGCAGAGCATTCCATAATACCCTCAATTTTCTTTACATAACATCATGCTGTTCGTGACTGGTTTATGTTAGGGATCTAGCACTGACAAGGCAAAGCAGACCATAAGGAAAAGGGGGGCCTCAGGGCCCAGTGCTGCATCAACCCCCCAAAACCCACCCCACCCCCCCACACACACTGTCACCAATAAACACCCAGTGTAGACTGACAACAGGTGCCTCAAAGAGCATGCCATGAACTCCCACAATGAGGGACAAGGGACAAGCAAAGCCAAGGCTCTCAGAGCAATTTTGCCTGCTCACCACTGAGAGTGGTGCTCAGTGTAAACTAATTAAAGCCACGCCATTTGGAGTCCGGGCTGTTCAAAGCCAGAATGAACCACTTTAACTGAAGCCTGTTGGGTACAGCTAAAGAGGCCGCTTCCATTTGAAAAAGTCCCTTTTGGAATGTAAAGTGTCTGCAGCTCCAGTTCAAAAAGACCCCACGAATAAGGGATCTGAAGTTTATACAGTCTACACCTTCTCATTTAATTGAACACCATATCTCAGCATTTGAACATAACAAGAAAACAATTTGTAAGCCTGATATAGTTACGCTATACTTTGAGAGCCTGTTTATCCCATTGGAAAACAATTTATAGATACATTATGGTTTACATTATGGTTTAAGCGTTGTCATGTGTCATGTACTCACCATGATGCTCAAGGTGTTTGTGAAGCCTGTTTTATTGGTCTTAAAATGCAAGTGTCACAGAAAATCTGTAAGGATTGGCAACCCTGTATCTTTCATTGGTCTTCATTTTCTTTGGAACATATTTTCTTTGCATTTTGTTATGAACAACATTCAAATTATGATAGAGGATAAAAATTTTGTCAGGAGTTTATCTTGTGGATTATGTAAGATCCTTAATTAATCTGCTCAAAAACTGCCTATTAATGGAAAGAATGTTTTAATATCACTGTTAAAAACAGTTTTAACTAAGTACCAAATACTACCTCCTGTTCTTTAAAGAGACAATTCCATGCACAGCTACTAAATGAACTGGCCTACTGTATCTTTCCAGTGTTTTTTCACTGCTGTAAGGGAAATTCTAGTAATTTTATTTATATCTTTAATTTAAAACCAAAACATACAAACAATACACTCACACTTGTACTTTCATACATTATAAATTTATATCACTAAACACCAGTTTAAGGAATATTGCTCATCAGAGAGCAGTGGACTGCGGGTAGTCCCTGTGCACTAGTAGAGTGTCCAGGATTTTTTAGACTGAGGGATCAGTTTCATTTGCTGACATATTTATGTAACCTCCCATGATTGCACTCAGAAACACTAATTCAGTGTTTATACGCTCATACACTTTATAGCATTACTTTGTTTACCACATGCTTTTCTTTCCTGGTGTAACTACTCTCACTTGACAAATAAAAGGAAAGGGGACTTGTTTACATCTTGCAGACATTAACCATCTGCAGACAAATGAAGAAAGCAGCAAGTTGCACTGGATTCTAGTTTTATTTTACAGACAGTCCAAGCAATAGCAACAGCTGCCACAGAGGAATCACTAGGAAAGATAACTTGCTGGTCAATTTCAAACTGTTTGTCATGGGTAGGTGGAGCAGAGCGGATCTGATTTTCTGTCAGGGGTACCAACCGCAGAGAGGCCCCCATCTGTGACCTAAGGACGAGAATGGAGCTGTCACTCATGTCTGGCCCTGACATATGCTACTGAGGTCCACCTGCTGGCCAGGTTCCAGAAGGCAAGTGTATGAAATATCTCTGAAGTAGATCCCGAATAACTGGATATTTATTAAAAAAAATTAAATAATCCTACACAGAGTTAAATCAGATTAACTCGTAGTTAACTCGTAGAGAATGAATGAATGACCTGTGTATTTAAGAGTCATAACTGACTTTGAGGTAAACATTAGTCATGACAGGACATAGCAATATTAGAAATATATTTATCCCCAGTCTGCCTACCTGTCTTTATCCTCATGCTGATTGCATTGCTGCATCAATGTACATATGTCTGTCTGTCTGTATGTCTGCTTGCCTGTCTTTCTGCATCATAGGGATGCAGGACTGACGTTACACCATTAGGGGTTACATCAAAGGGGTAAGCCTTTGAAATCTATGTTTGCACTTGTTTTACTTTATACTCCAATAGCTAATTAAGGCATTGGGGACTCCAGCTAAAAGAATCTACGCTTATGACTACAATCACAAGTTTTTTTCCCCATTTCGCTGTCTTCTTCAGCTCACAGGGTGAACATCAAGATGGCTTTTCAGTCCACAGTTCACACCATTTTTCACAGTTTTCAGTCTGCTTCTAAATTCGTCATTTTAATGAGTGTGATCAGGAATTAAAATTACTTGCGACTGAGCTAACTGATCTCTGGATATGCTGAATGTCATCACATCATTTGAGTATCTGAGAGAAGTCCAGGAAGTCTGGATCACAGTGCCAAAGAAGAGAGGTGAATCTGGGTAATGCTCCAAGCGGCACTAAGGATGTTAAAAGCAAATAAGTCCAACAAGTACATGCATTTACTACAGGAAATAGGTTTTAACCCAGAAAATTTAACAACATTCCTCTTGAGGACTGTTGAAGGACATTCTGAGTAACAAATTGTATTTCTGGTAGCTGATTTTACCTCACTCATGTGTTGGCTCATGCTGTGGCTTGTCCACTGAATAACCAACAAGTGCAATCACAGATTGCAGACCCTTTCATTCAATATCTGCCTATAATGGTAAACATATGTTACTGTACCCCTTTGATTCCAACAAAGTACAGCCAGACAGAGGGACAGACAGACAGCCAAATGCAATACCTGCAGTCTTGAAGTGAGAAATCTAGTTCCCTAACCCATTACTGCTGCAGCGCATATTTTTCACCAAATTTAATTGCCCACATTCAGCAACTAGCTCTGGAAATCAGCCACAGTGCGCAGCAGTAAAATAGTTATGTACATAGGGATAAACTTCCAGAGGTCACATTTAGCTAGGGCTTATTGAGAACAACAGAGTCAGGAGTGTGGAATGGTGTGCTGTATAGACTGCAGAAACAGACAGAACCTGAGCTGATGACACGAGAAGCTCTGACCCTAAAAATCTGTCTACCCACAGCCTCTACTGGGACCTGTCTCCAGTCAAGCACTGGCACTGTTTGTCTCAAAACTGAACATCTGAGGATTTGGGCCACATCAGTATGCACATATTAGAGTTGCATCATTTATTCAAAGGAGACAGAGGTGGCTGTTCCTGTATGAGGAAAGTCATTGCATTTTTTTTTGTATTGTATTTATTGTTAAATTTAGTACCCAGTCCTTGGAACTGTTTCTCATTGAGGCATGTAATTTTATGGATTTGATATTTTGTAAGTATTTGTTATTAGACTATTTGCTATGTATTTATGGGTGCTTACTATTCTGCATTTTACTGTGGCATGATATTCCTCCTCTGTAATTTGTGCTGAGAAGGTCAAAACTATTTAGATTTTACAGGGTATGATTCATTTTATAAGTATAATACCTATAATAATAGAATTAATAATCAATCCCTCAAACAGCCCTGTTTTCACTACTTTGTTGTTGAAAGGAGTGTATCCAATTACAGGGAGACATGGTGTGATGCAATCGCCCCTGAGAATGAAAAACAAAGTGACATTCACAAAGAGAGTCTATCATTTCAATTTTTGTCTGAAATTCAAAGAAACCACAAACTGTCTCATCAGCTGCTGACATGGGGGACCATGAATGCATGTTAAAATAAATTTCTCCTGAGAGCTGATATAGATATAGAGCTGATATATATATATATATATATATATATATATATATATATATATATATATATATATATATATATATATATATATATATATTCTTTATTTTTCATGCAAATGTTTTTTAAATAAGTAGACTTGACCTCTTTTTATAATTTATATGGAGTTCACATTCATATGGCAAGCATTGAAGAAGACAAGGGCAAAGTTATTATGATCAGGGGTGAGGAATATTGAATACTAAACTACATTTCTTCACCGTGAGAACAGTGATTGCAAATATGTACCCCTAAGTGCCCACTCACTATAAATTAAACAATCTGATTGCGCTACTTGTTCCAATCATAGAACGGCTATTTATAGATTTAAAAGGGCCAAAAACACCCAAACAAATGTCCCTCTGTCTGCCCCTCAATCAAAAATCATGTTCCCTCATCTCACTGACGCAAGCATTGTCAGTACTTCTCCTATGCTGATGTCACCCCCCCCACCACCTATCCCTGACTGTATCAAGATGACATAGTGACGCAGACACCCGTTCAAACGTATCAGCCATGATCTGGGGCACAGGGGCACTGTTTCAGAACAAGCGTTCATCCACAGCTGACTTTATTCACACGTCACACCTGTGGACTGGTTTGTAGTTCAGACCACAGGTGATTGTGAAAACTTTTGGTCTGGCAATACTTCACATGAAAATGCTGATAACACTAATGATGCTGATGTTGTTTTGCAGTCTAATAGTAAAATAATAAAATGCCTGGTACAATGGCCCTGCCAGCAATGCACTTCTGAGTTGACTGAGATTGCGACCGTTCCGAAAGCTCTCATTTGTGGGAAGAAAGCACAATAAAAGCACAACTTGCATGCATGCATTGCTGGTCTCCTGATAAAGACTCTGAGGCTCTAGAAGCATGGCCTGCAGTCAGTATTTTTACATTACCAAAATAAGACCCCAAACAGTTGCATCATACATTGAAACAGAGGCAAAAAAAGCATAGCATGCATGGCTGGGCAATTACAACTGACATTTTCAAGTTCTTTCCTGATTCCTTATGACCAGTAATAGACATTAGATTAAGACAGCTGAGTGCTGTATCGATCAGAGAGCTGGAACCCTGCCATGCTCCAGCATTATTATCATCTTAATTGCTTCCTGCTAAAATGCTCAATGACATTACAAATAAGTCGCACTATCTGGAGCAAGCTGGAGGGCAAATGTTAAAAATGGCGCTGTTGACATATTATTCAAATAGCAAAGAGACGCAGGGCTGGCATGTTGAAATCATCGCTGTACACTCTGCAACTACAATTGCAATACGATTTTTGAATAAACAAAGATGAGGGCATGAGAAAGAGACATTAGTGTTTTCCTGTATCATACAGTAAATAAGCATGTTCCTCTGGTTTTTTTTTCTTTTGTTCATGCATAGTGTAAAGAGGGGCAGAATAGCCCTATTTTTTCTGTGTAAAAGTCACATTAATATTGTAATCTAAAAACTCTACATTGTGATTTTTATGTGGCTCCTGGTTTGTTTGCACCATCAACACAGACTGTACTGCTACTATGGGAAAGAACATTGCTTGTCTGCTGCAAATGGAAAGTAATTGTGGCTTGGGTTTATGGCAGGCTCATGCTGTAACTTGAAACTGCAGTGCAAGATCATTACAGCTCAATGTTTTATTTATCAAAATATAGCACAGGACTTCATAAATAAACTCTACTTGAGCATATAGGGCCCATGGGAGTGGAGTTATTAATATCAAATATCACCTGAAAATACAGCACATACTCAGCTAGTTCTGGTGAGTGGTGAGGCCAATAACAAGATCTACACAAGCCATATAGATATGTCTGTTACTTGGAAAGTGGTCAATGAGAGGCTGAAGCTTTATAGAGCAAAATGTTGGATTAAAGGCAGAACCAGTGTGAGCAGTTGCTTATCTGTGGAATAATGGGGTTGTATAACCCAGATGGTACAGCCATAGATAGAGGTGCTGATTGTACGCCATTCACACAAGCGCTCCAGAGAGACACTTCTTCCACTGACAGCTCCCTTTAACAACCTCCTCAGACACTGGGGCTCGAGTTTTTTTTTTTAAATATGCAACACAATGTTTCTTTCTCAACGGCTCTTTTTAATTTTAATTTGATTCCACCTTTCCGAAAAGGATCACCAATACTTAGCACCTTCTTTGTACCTTCTCTAAGATATAGGTTTCTAGTTTTAGTTTTTTATCCCCAGAAAGAATTTTGTATTCTAATGTTTTTTTTTTTTAAACATGTTTTTCATGGCAAAACTTCTCAAGAATCTCCTGATGTAAGCAGAAACTCAGATTTTTATTGCATCTGACACTTTGACATTTGTATGCCATCATACACATGGCTGCGCTGGCTGAGAAGGTACCTGACTGTTAATGATGAATGTAATGTTCACATACAAGCACAGAGCCTTGTGTCACATTCTGCCTCTCTGTCATGGCCTTTCATCTCATTCCGCATGTCACCAATATCCAGGCTATTTGTGTCTTTGAACCGGCTTGCACAGGGCACATAATTTTGCTCCAAGGTTTGACTGTGGTGTCATCCTCCTGAAATGTCACAGCGGTGTCAAGGATACCTCTCCGATTTTGCTGTGTGTATTTTCACCATTATTGTTACAATGGCTGACGTCTGTCTGCGAACTAAAAAGAAAGGTGATCAACAACAAGCTGAATTTGTACATCAGCCAAGCAAATGTGAAGCGCAGATGTTTAAAGAAAACGGTGGGTGCTTTGTGCAGAAGGGCCCTTGAATTGTTCGTCTTTTGTTACGTGCCGGCAAATGTCAGCCGAAATCGCCAATCTAATTTTAAAGCCCTTAAACTCCAGGAGCGCTCAATTTGCAGCCTGCGTGTCCCCGCATTGGCAAAATGTTTGTCACGTAATTGTTCCCTCTTACGTCTTTTATGAAAGCATGTGTGCCCTTTCAGATTAGCCTTCTTCAAAATGTTATTGTTAATAATAGTGTCAAAGCCCATCAGGCGTTTCGTCGGGGCTTCAGGACACAATTAAAACAGTACAGAATTGGTGGGGGCAGCTTATTCTGCTGGATGGTCAATCAAATAATTATCCCCATCCAAGAGCCGCAGGGAGAGCATCAGCATCCAAGCTCTAAACACTGCGAAACGGTTAGCAGAATGAGCTGCATAAAGCCACTTGGAGCTCAAAAGCAATCCAGGTGATATAATTACAGTCATCTGAATTCAGCTCATAAGTGTGATGTTTGATTTACAGTCTTTTTTTGTCTTAAGACCGTCATTAGGCCTAAGGCATCTAGATGACGACCAGCATCAAGAAAACTGTAAATTGCTCGTCTGCAGTTTTGTCTTGTTAAGCCAGTAGAATGGTATGATCCCTGTTTGCATCCATTTAGGAATAAAAATAGCTACAACTTAAGGCAGAAGGAAAATAGTTTATTGCATATATTAACCAGCCAATTATTGAAAATGCATCAATGCATCTATTATTTAGCTTACTCTGTGAAACTACAGAAAATGGTGAAAGAATAAGAAGCAAGAAAATTGTACATTGTCAGCAGCTCCCTCCTCTAACATCTTTTAACCTCAGGAATGAAGTGAGTGAACTCCTTTTGCTTTCTTTTATTGTGTGGGGATAACATATAATATAAACAATGACATATTATAAATGAATGATAACGTAATATAAATGAAAACACTTATCTGTTGTTTTGTTTATGTAACTTGCATGCATTTCAGCTATAGGGAATGGTACCCTTTTTTGAGAGATGCACATACACCAGACACACAGATTTGTAATGTTATGTGACGACAGCTTATTGACAGTGAAAAATGTACTGTAGCAGCATGATTTAATTAGATTCTGTTCTGATAGATCCGGGTGGAATTAGAACAAAGTGACTGGCAGGGAGGCTACCCAATAAGATTCATTTCAGCTGTCATTGTCCTGGCAGGCAGTCTTGTAAGTTTAGCCACCTATGTATTTGTTGGAAGGAGTCATTTTAATGCCAATTATGATAATAGCGATAAACACACAATAAATAGATTAATCTTTGCTTACATCTACACACACTAGATCACAGACATGTGACAGATATCATTTTGGAGGGAATTACACAGCTCCACAGGTCAGGATAATCACCATTCTACCTTTCAGAAAAGTGTGATTTATGACCCAGGCTCATGACAGCCTTGCTTTAATCGGTTCAGTATTGCTCCCTTGTTGCCTATGTGTCTGCATGCTGTTTACCTGACATTTTTGCTGATAATAATATCATGAACTATAAAACCATTAGAGGACAAGCACAGCCATAAACACAACACATGCTGCCAACTTGGCCCATTGATTATATTTGATAAATGCTCATCCTGTCAGAACACGCTTGTTTGGTAATGGGAGATTAACCTTGTGAGTGATGAAACATGGAACAGTACAGAAGTGGGTGGGTTTCCACCTACATTAAAGTACCTTTCCTTTCTCTTTCAGCCTTATTAATCTACAGTCTGTTTTCACACCACTTAACACACAGGCAACATGACTGTACCTCCTGTAGACGAAAAGTCTAATGCTGTAGGTCAGGACCACAGATTCAGTACAAATGGCTTTATAAAAGCCACTAGGTTGTATCAGGGGAAAGTGCTACTCAATTAAAAACACAAACCCACCCGGGTCTGGTGCTGTATTAAGACAAGGAGACTTTTTAAATGATGGCTTGTCAGTTGATTCAAATGTTCTTGTTTACCAAATAGCAAGTGGTTTTAGTATAACAGCTAATACCTGTAAAGGAAGAAATCCATGTACTGTAATAGTGCATATTAATATTTTTTGCATGCTTTCTCTTCCCTCAAGATCTCATACCAGCTGGCTTTGTTTCCTTGGTGACATTCCACAGAGAGACATTCAGACATCTCTCCATTACCCCTGAATTGCTAAATCAGATATTTTCACTCACAGTACCGCAAGCAAAGCTTGTACATATTCTGTACAAATATTCCTAATCCTTCTGAAAGCCAATTACATTAAAGGCATAGAAAATGTACAACATTAAAAGCACATTAAAAATGTTTATTAAAACAGAAAATTTGGAATAGTTTTAGGCCTGTTGAGCATTCAGTTCAGACCAAAATGCTGACAAATTATAAAAATGCACCCCCTGGTACTGTAAGAAAAAGAAATACATGAAGAATCATGGCTTCATCATTCACACATTTCACACACACACACACACACACACACACACACACACACACACACACACACACACACACACACACACACACAGAAATCTATGTCATTCAATTTATCAAAGATGGTTTTGTTGAAATCCTTCTGGGAACATTAATCAATGGTTGCGACACTCTGCTTAGGGTTTAGGGCATGTTCATAATGTAATGAGAATGATGACATGTCTTGCACATGACCTGATTATGTATCTACCCAGGGTCATGCAGGTTACATGTGTGTGAGGCAGAGTAAGATAGTGTTGTATTGGGTGGTGTATAGCTACCTATCTCAGATTAAATACCCCAAATATGTGTTTATATGTACAGTATATGACAGTGAAGCAAAGTGCTCCATTTCCTATTTAGCACTAATGACACCTGTTTTTCACATATGCCACATGCCACAGAATCAGAAGAAGAGAGACCAATCAAAGTGTCCATTAGAGCAAACATGCATATGTGAACATCACAGCAATATCAATAAAAGAAGTAAAGCATGGTCTTGTAACTGAAACCACAGAACTCTTGTCAAATGGACATAAATATTCACAACTGTGCAGTTCTGGGTTGTTTGTTAATCAATGTATTTGTCAAAAATATATTGATGCATATTTGAAACAGATGGGATGCCCTTCAAGTGACTGGTGGCATGAGATAAGAGTGTTTCATGAGTCCGTGAGCTTGTGTCCCCCTAAAATCATTGATAATTTGTTATAAGTGATTGACGCTATACTGAACCCAGTTTTTGTAAATATTTTGTCATTTGGGAAAAGCATTGGCAAAATTTGGTGAAGTATTACAAAAAGAGGATCATGGTACACAATGCCAGGAAACAAGGTATGGATGGCAGGACAAAGTATTGTTAGGTGTTTTGCAGAACAGAAATAGACTATAAATGCATTGGGTCACACCCTTAAGACTCTAGATTACCTGTCTAATGATGGGCTCTCAGCTGAAGAGCCTCTAATTGGCACGTGAGCACCCACTTCAATCAGCGTGCTGCACGACCACGCCCTGATTGGCGGTGTGAAGGAGCGAGGGGCCCTGAATCATCTCAGACCCACAAAGCCCCGTCAGCTCCGTTCTCTCATCTCGATCCCCTTGACGTTTCACGGGAGACAACGAAACATCGCCGGAGGGAGGAGTCTGACCTACCGAAATGTCATAACACGGATTTTTCTCTTTTCATTTCATTTGATGTGTCACCTTGGATTTATGACAGCAGAGGCTGGTTATTTTTCCCCCTTTCCTTCTACGCACAACGATACAAAATGATTCACAACAGTACTACCTGATCACAGTATTTCATAGGCATTAGATAGACTCATGTGTAATAATTATGAAATGTTTGTTTTTCTATGACTCAAAAATAAAGTAACTGTATCAGGATCTTATCATCTACATGCAATGCTAAATGACTACTGAGGGTCAATGACTACATGTGATGCTCAATGTCCCATTGCTCAATGACTGCTTATCCCCAATAAGTCTCTTCATTATTAATATTCATGAATGTATTGCTAATGGCTTATTTATTTATAGTAGAAAAACTCCACAACAGTATTAAGGAAATGTGAAACATTAATAAAAGATCCAAGTCAGTGTGTTGCAGGATGCAGGAAAGAGGTGAAGGGCCATTTTCACTGAACATGACAAAAAATTTTATTGCTCAATTGTCACTAAACATTAGAAATAGTTTTATGGATGTAGAGACACCTGTGTGTTTCAGACTGGCACACCCAAAGAAGAGTTTAAATGAAACTCTTTATGCAGTGTGGTGCCCCTCTGTTTTAGCAGTACATTACCCTCTAAAGTAAAAATGTGTATGATGTAAAAGGTGGGTAGCTACAGGTTGTCATTGGGTGGGTGGGGCCCTTGAACCCCTCATCTGAAAACACATCAGGATTGGACTCTTCCCCCCCTTCCCGTCCTCACTGATCAGAAAAGGAAAAAGACAGGAAAGCTAAGATGAGGATGGAGATGGACGGATCAGAGCCGAGAGGTGAAAGCAGCTGCTAATTAGCGGGATGGTAATCACTTATTGGGGGAGGTGTTATGGTGGTCAGGGAATTCGCTGTTTGATGGTGTCCAGTGGGCCGGAAGGCAGCCGGGAGCAGGAGTCAGATACGGTCAGCTCCCCCCCCCCCCATGTGTACCCCACCGCATTCAAGTTTCCATTTGATGAGTTGCAAAACTTGAATTAAGACTCCCAGCAGACACAGATGAGATGACTGCTTAAATGCTAAAAGTTTTTTTTAATTGAATCCCATAAGAAATAAATTCAGTGGAGCCATTCCATAGCATTTAACAAATAAAAGGAAATCCATGCTGCAGCACTTTGCTTTTTCTTCAAATTGTCACTTTTGGTCAGTTCTGACTGTAATTATCAATTAGGTATCTAAACTAACAGATACTGACAGGGGTAGTATTGGAGGAGTAGTATTGGAGGGGGAGTATTGGCCCCAGTAATGTAGATGAAATGCTAATGTATGTTGTTAATGCTAAACATTACTCTCACTGAATTTATGGAAAATGTGTCCTGGCCTACCAAAGGGGCAAATCTGCCCTTGTGCCATCACTCTTCAGTCTTTCATCTAATCATTCTGTCCAAATGGTCATGGTAGTGTTAGGATTTAGAGGCTTGCCATCAAGTTTACTTTTATTTAATTGTTGGGTGAATTGTTAAGGATGTCACCTACATTCAGTTTTTTGAACGGGACATGCTGAACCACACTTTCAGGAAAACATCAATTCCATGAATTCTTATTTCTCTGGATTATTATACTCTGAACTATCATGCATATAAGGAAATCCATATGGATTAGACAGAGAATTGATTGCAAAATGTATCTCTTATGATTTCATTAAAGCGAAGTGCATGAGAGCATGATTTTTTGGAAAGTTTTAGAAATATGTGTACATGTCTATAAATATGTGTTCAAAAATTGCAATGCAATCACTGATGCTCAAAATGAGATTGATTTCATTTTTCTTTACTGTGCCCCACCTTGGAAGATTGAAGCATTTCCCATCCCAACTGACAGTACTTTGTACCCATTTTAATAAAAAATATAGCCTTTTAGACACAGATCAAAAGCAGTTAGAAAGGGCAGTCGATAAACTCAGAGCACTTATATCCTTGTCTCCTTTATGTCTCTTGGTAACTATTGGTTGCCCAACCCTGTGATTGAGTCTTTGTCCTCTCGGCTACTTCCTATCGACCAGCAGACAGCAACCAGAGAAGATGGATTTTGTCCCTTGTCACTTTGGGCTTGTTAACAGTGCTGTGATCAATTGCCCTCCATTGCAGGGGACTGTACACAGAATACTTTCAGGATTCCATCTGTTATCATTTGCAGTTTCCCATATCTGTTGACAAGATCACTGGCATGTCCTGTATTGGAAAAAATATGCAAAATTGTTGAAAAGTATTAAAACGTCACAAATTGAATAAATGGGGATAGTCAATGTTTCCATTTGATACTTAGAACGTCCCCTCAGACCCCTGTAACTAGAATCAGTACAGCCCTTATTAAATTTGCATAGAGGAAGACTCACTACATTAGTTTTAAGAGTTGCTGGTTGTAAAAAAGGGTGCTTTTGTTTGTGGTCAAACTAAATGCAGAAGATTACAAGTGACACATAACTTACTTGGATTAAAGGTGATTGAGATTGGTATTTTTGATATTCTGTTGTTCTATGTTGTTTTGTTCAAGGGATGAGATGTAAGGTAATGGTTAAAGTGGAATACAAGGCTGTCTGTCAGTTGTCAAAGTGTTTTTGAGGTCCTAATGGATTAATAATATTCACTTGTTACTGGCAGGGAATGACTTCGGGTAAATGCATTTTCCTTCATGGGTGAGCAAAATAAAAAGTTTTGTGTGGTTGCTTCCTGTTAAATACTTCTCAGGTTAGATGTTTTCCCTTTCTTGTCAAAGGACTGGCTGCTACATTTGTACAGAAATGCCTTATGATAACAATTTTGTAGTAATTGCGATCATTCTATATGCATAAATGCACCCTTGTTGATCTGTTGTGTTAAATAGCTTCCCGTTCTGCTCCAGAGGAAGCTTCACGAGGCTGTTGAACCCAGGACCATGCTTCAACATACCCCCAGGGCATGGCAGCACAGAGCTTATATAATACACTAGGTGGTAAATCTGAAACGGTGAAGCAGATCCTTTCTCGGATGAATCTCAGAGAGTGCCAGACCTATCGTCAATCCCTGGCACCTGACGGACAAGGCGAGAATGAGGGAAAAACCCATTGTATCTGAAAGTCAAGGACATTAAGAACTATTACATTTTTTGAGAAAATGCTGTTTTTTAATTTTTTTAGACTCTGCAATCTCTTTAATACAATCATTGCTCTTAAGGACAACTGTTTGGTATATTGTTTTTATTGTTCTTTTTTAAATTTCTGTAATTTTGGCTGTTCTGTACTATGCTATTGCTCTTGCTCTCTTGCTGATGTGTATTTATTACAACATATTAGCCTATTAATTCACTATGGATAAGAGTGTATGCAGAAAAATAAATACTTTGATAATAATACTATGGAATGATGTATCATCTATCAGATGCCTTTATCCAGGTCAGCTGATTTAAATAGCTTATAATTCTGCATTTCATCCATTCACACGGCTGGATAATGACTGAAGAATTCAGGTTAACTTTTGGGTTAAAGCCCAGGTCTTTAACCACTTCTGTTGCCGTGTACATCCCCCAGCCTCTACAATCACTGGGAGGTGAAACTCCTCAGTCAAGCGACGCTTGTTTTACAGCAGAGGGAAAAAGCTAAAATGCCCTCTGGCAGGTAATATATGTGTCACTTTGGCCCAGAGAAGATGTTATTGAGGAGATCATTTTTATATTGCTTTTTAACCATTTGAGCCAGCTGTCTTCCTGATATTGTCCTCAGGCAGGGTGGTGAAGGGTAGGGGAGGAAATATCTGACAACACCAAAGAGTGTTTATAGTGCTTTAATAATGCAAAGTCCTCAATGTCTATTCTCAGGTAAAGTATGTACTACTTTTCCTATGAAATTACTAAGGTGGCACTCTGGTGGGGCCATAGATATCTAGAAACGCATAATCAATTGCTAAATCTTCCATAATACTCTGAGGTCTGGTGTACATGCTGCATGTTCATTGCAGAGGAAGGGCAATGTGGTGCTGTTTAATGACAGTGCAATATACATGTGTGGTACAATTTCCATGTTTTACAAAGCAGGTCATTTCTGTGGGCAAATGAGTCTTTACTAACGCAGATGTCAGATTGCACAGTTTCAATGCAAATTCACAACAGACTCGCTGACCTCTACAGTGTGTGGTTTGGCGATGCTTTCCTGTATGGATTATTCATTAAATTATATATGAGCAAGGTTGTAAACAGAACTTCTCATACAGATCAGCTCTTTCCAACTGCCATAAACACGTTCTAACCCACTCCCCACTGCCTCAGTTTCAGCCTGGAACTTGACTGGCTGGCTGTCAATCAATAATGGAATTTGTTCGGAGCTGGAAGGAATTACTTATACACTAGCATCAACGAAAACCATTCTTACTCTCTCTATTACCAGTTTAAATCCTTTTTATGGTGGCACATCTGGGGACTATTAGGGGAAAGCTCCAGGTGAAGATGTTTTTTAAGGAATCGTACTGTGATAGATACTACGAATAATGTAATTGGTCAAAACTATTGATTGATGTACTATAATACAGTTTGGCGGACCAGTTAATCCAGTTAATCATTAGCCCATCCCAACTGCTAATATGCTGTTTAAAAAAGACTCAAGGGACATGGCATAAAAGACATTGGTCTGTCAGTAACTGTTACTGTGGAGGCCTAACCTACTGTAGCGAAGGGAGAGAGCAGTCACCCCACCCAGGCTCGAACCTGAGTCTACAGGGTACCAAACCTGCGACTTGACCGCAACACCAAAGGGGGAGGGCAGTGTGACAGAGTGCTGTCACTACAGTTGAGTATGCGCTCTGACTATCATACCAATGAGCCTGGCTCTTTGGTGTTGCGGTCAAGCTGCAGGTTTGGCACCCTGTAGATATGGGTTCAAGGCTGGGTGGGGTGACTGCTCTCTGCCCTTTGCTACACCTCCCCTTTACATAAAAAGGGATGAGTCTCAACATGCCAGTTACAGAAGGACAGCTGGATTGAAGTTTTTTTTTTTTAAGAGCTTTTTAGTGGTGGTTGTGCAGCATTGTAATTTGATACTATACATTTACTTTGTCCATACAGGGTTGCACATTTAGGACCAAAATGCCCAGTTACTGTTGTACAGTTGAGTAAAGAACTCAAACTGCCTCAGTAAATAGCCAGCTGGGTAAATGGATATCAAAACATAAGTTGTGAAATGCAACCAGGATAACAATTTAAATTTTTAAAAAAATGATGAATCCTTTGAAAATGTCCAATTTAATGAGGCTAAGCCTATCATGGATACACTATGACTGACAGGACAGTTGTTAGTGAGACTATATGTGCACATTTCCCCTACAGTGTTTTAATACTGTGGCAATGGATGTGTAAAGCCTGGGCTTTTCACTGTTCAGCAGATTTTGATGAAAAAGATCATGGACAAATATTGTCAGCTGCTGCAAAGCATGGCTTTATACTTATGACATGCTAAATGAAGTGTCTTCCTTCTTATTTTCACTGACACCAAAGAAATAATAAGAGAGATTCCACATCTTTCCAGGAAATGCTAAATTCTCCCTCATAAGTTTTTTTTGCCATTCTTTTTCGTTAAATCACTTTGGTGATTTGCTCTTCATTGTCGCTTCCCTTGTTTCATTGTGCAAACAATATTGATTTCATTTCAGGTTCATCAGCACTCTGAAACATGCCCCATGTGTTCCATGCTAATTGCCTCAGGACAGGAGAGGCCATAAAGCTGCTTATCATGAAAGCAAACTGACACCTGGGTTTCTCCTGAGTAAGGTGAGAATATAGGAGAAAAGGGCATTGGGGTTGTGCTCTTACAGTACTATGACATAAATTTAGGGACTACATGAAAAATATTATATATTATTTATCACTTTATGTGTTTTACAAAAAGGCATTCTTTTGGTGCAAAACTTTCATTCCACTACAGTGGCATAAAGCAGCTTTGTTGAGCTGTTTGCTGCTCGCGTAAAAATGTCTTTCTTTTCATGGCACCCCTCAGGGAAAAGGCTTTGTTATCCCCGCACTTTGAAGAACATGAAACATTTTCATTCTATAAAGTTTATGCATAGAGTCAAAGGGATAGATGGAGTAAGTCTGAATTGTGGGAAAGTGAGAAACTCGTGGGGCCACCGTGATGAAAGAGGGGAGATGCTGAGGGTTCGATTAGCTGCTGCTGAAGAGAGAAACTGACGTGATCGGTATCTCAGAGGTCCTGAATGATGAAACTGCCTCCCGCCTTAGGAAAGAGTCGTGCTCTCTGTGCACAGTTATTTTAAAAAGTAGCAGTATTTATGCAATTACACGGTAGCAAATAACGAACTACTATGTAAGTACATCTAGTCACTAAGTCACTACTGCAGAGCTCACATTTTAGTTCTTGTGTTAACATATGTTATTGTATGACCCTTGTCTAACCATAACCCCAACACTTTATATGATTGGACAAATGATGTAACAATTTATATTTGCATGGCAGTGAGATAGTATTTAAATTACAGTGCAATTACATACATTACCTATTTGAGTCAACATGTCATACAAATACTCTTACCCTGAACCCAAACATCTCCATTCTTATGATATGAAAAGGTAAAAGAGATATTTCTAGTCATTTGTAAGTGTGTATAAAGGTCTCATAAGCGTTTATGTATGTTTGTTGGTTGATTATAACCCTTCTTATATTGCATTAGTGATGGATAAATTTATGAAAATTTATGAAGTTCAATGCTCTAACACCAATACCATTCAAAAACTACACATTAAACATAATGTCTTACTGTTGTGTTCTTTGGGGTGTAGTCATCAAATGCAGTAAAGAGGTAACATTTATGACTTTCCAAACAGACTTTTCCAACTTTCCCAACAAGTTAGGTGGCATAAACTTTTTTATACAACAGCAAAAACAAGCTTCTTAATTTAGAGAACACAATGTTGACATTTATTACATGTTTTATGTTTGCTTATTACACTTACCGTATGTTGCTGTTTCTTCTGATGAAAGCAATGATAAGATTAATTTCAGTCAGCCAGATTTATCTGCTGTTCATGCAGCAATAATGAACACATAAAAACCCTGTAACGTCATCCTGTGTTGGTGTGGTCTTTGCCAGCTATGTTAGTCTCTCCTGCATGACCCTCGATGTCCCTGCATGACATATAATATGCATTTGTGAGATTTTTAAAAAGAAACACAGTCATAATGTTAATATAAAATAATGTATTTAAACCTCAAATAGTTTCATTGGGGGTTCATTCAGCAATAATGCAAGTAATGCGAATAACTTGGGAATGCCCAGAATTTGATAAAAAGATGAGGTATTGTTCTGAAACACAGCTCAGGTGAAGAAGCATATCTTGAATTCTTTACAATATTGTAAAGAATTCTACAATATTGAACAGGAATTCTGGAAGTGTGCCACAATATAAATGCCCACATAAACTTATATGTCCATGGCAGAAATTCTTTTTCTCTCATAAAAAGTCCATCTTTCTGCAAACATCCTGATATTGAGAGTGTGGTTTCATATAAAGGCCAGCAGGATTGTCCTGATTTCAAATGGCACGCAATCTAAACACAGCTGGAGGTCATTTTGGAGAACTGGGGGAAGTGCTCTCTGCAGACTATTTGCTCTGGGCCTAAAATGTGGTTCTGCTCTTGTATTTGCCCGGTGAGACAGGCTCGGCGTTAGACGTATCCGTCTGCAGATTGTTTTCAGTCTTCATACAGACAACGGTGAAGTCAAGTTATTTTAACTCAGACCCGCGGAAATTTCAACGGGTTGAGTGATAAGCATTGAGCTCCCTGAAAGCCATTGGAGAAGGACAGCATTCTCCAAGTCAAACACTCAAGCAGGTGCAGTAGAGGTGAGCTCGTATTTGCTCTGGTGGGGGGGATGGGGTGGGGATAACAGGTTAGACAAAGGGAAATATTACAACACCAAAGATGGCATTTAGGTTTTCATTTAATGGCTGCTAGTGACAGGGGGCTCCGCCCTTTCCCTACTGTGGTCGAATGTCAAATGTCATTAATTAAAGTATGTGGAGGCCAGCTGGTGCCGTCTGTACAGCTGAGACACAATGGTTGTGTGTTTACAGTATAAACACAGCAGTGTTGACTGTAGCGTTAATACCGAGGGCTTGAAAACAACTGCTCAGAGAAGTAATATGCTTTGTGTCTGTTCATCACATTGAACTATGGCTCCATGGCTCCTGTGGCACAGGAGCATCTTAAAACGTACACCTTCTCCTTTACATTAAATGGTAAAATTAAATTAAGAAAACTACACACAAATAAAACAGTCCCACTGTTCTGTCATGCTAGTAAACAACTTAGAACTAGACCAACTGCAAGCATGCTAACACTGCTAGCTAAACAAAACTGGCCTATGGTCACTTACTTGTAGCTACCTGGGTGAAAAGAGACAATCCAACAGATTTGAATATCCTCATGCTTCATTTTGTCTGTAATGTTAGATAACTGATAATTATCATTTCCATCCAGTTTTAATTAGTTAACAAGTAGTGATGGAGAAAAGGCTCCTGTTGTGAATGAATGAAAACCATAGTTCCCCCTCCTCCTCCCCTGCGGCAAACAAAGTCTTTGGCTGGATATGCCCAGTAAATACTATTAATAGTTTCTAACTGTAGGAGATTGCACTACTAATTTGCCATTGTGCCAGACTCCTCTCTCCTTACTTCTTTCTGTTAACACATTCTGCTAAATGTAGGGTTGCCAGCCTGGTAAGGTCAAGCACAAAGTAGCCAACAGTACCTGGACTGACCTGCTTTTAACCTCACTTCACCTACAGCTTGCCCTGAGTGGAAACAGGCTCATAATGGTGGCCATGTTCAATTGCACTTATGTGAGTGGAAATGACCCTCCAGACTTGGAAGGACCTTTGTTTCTCTTACAGAGCAACAGAGGAGCTGACTGCACCATGATCCACACATCTGGGTGGCTAACAGCGATGCACTGAAAAGATGTGACTACAACCAACTCTACAACTGATAGAATGTACCCTCAGAAGGAAGAGGGAATTCTTGGTTGAAAATCTGCAAGAAGATTCTGTACAGGGCAACAGGAGTGCATCTGCTGAGGAACCAACCATAAGCCATAACTATGTCTGTTGAAGTTTTGTAAACCACTATATTTGGGTATATGTGTTTTAAGTGGGCTCTTAGTGAATGCTCTAGGCAGGGACACACAGGCAAAGCCATGCCCTGCTGCAGTCTTGTTTCTTCTTTCTGTTTATACTGTATGTGCTTTACACCCATTATCTTTTAACACATATACTGTAATAGAGATGATAGAGACATGTCTCAGCCACATCTCATTCTTCAAACCTGTTTCCTGTCCACTTACATCCGGTATATTTGCAAATTGCACTGCTCCTGGCTTTTTGTTTTGTACCTCCACATTAATTATTCAATCCATCTATGTGCAGCATTCCACCAAATTATGTCCTCTGATGAACCTATTTCCCAGACGTCTTTGGAGATAAGTTAATTTAGTTAATTGTGTGGAATCCCTCCAATGGATTCTGCTCAGAACTTAAAAGCTTTTACTGGAAGCAATGTGGAAAAAAAAGTAAAAAAAAAAAAAAAAAAAAGTTCCTTCTTGACAGTGACAATTTGAAGATACAATGAAAATTCTTGTGTAACAGAGCTTATATAATGATACAACATAAAGACCCCCACCCCCACCCCCCTCCACCAGCTGATGCAGTAGTCTTAGATTATCATTATCATAGTCAGCTTCTAGGTTTTCCCCTGTGATGTACAAATCAGAAGCCTGGACCTGCCAAGACCCAAACAATTAGAAATGAAAAACATTTGTCCCCATCCTCTGATGTTCTGGCTTGTGAATATTATGTCAGTTTTGGAATAGCATTCACCTGTAGGGGAGAAGTGCATTTACCTGTTCAAGGGGAATCACATTCACCTGTACAGGTGGAGTCACATGTATCTGTGCTGGAAGAATTCTACTAATCTGCACAGGAGACATTTCATTTTTTAAAAATATATGATTTCTTTACATTTTCAGCATGCTCAACAGTCAGATCATTTGAGTGCCCTGTGTCTCTTCTGCGTCTCTTTTGACCCCAGTAAGGCCCATTAAATTTATTTAAAGCCACGCTATCTCATTCAGGGTCACACCCTCTTCTCTGACTCAGTCTCTCTGTCTCTCTCCCCCTTTGCCTTCTCTCAACCTCTCTGTCTCTCTCTCTCAGCCTCTCTCTTCCTCTCCCCAGACAGCCAGCCTTCTACTTACAAATCCATTGGCTATGCAAATTATACTCGTAATGCCTTCGTCAAATCTTCAAGGAATCCCAGGAGCATTTGCAGTGAGAGTCAAATGAGATGGATGGCTTTTGTGTGAGTCACACACTTCAAGCAATACAAACATTTATTTAACAAAGCTTTGAGCCCTTTAAAAAGTGTGCAGCTGGCTATTAAGGTATTGATGAATCATTCATCTACAAAACTTATTTTGACATAAGATGTTTTTTCAACTTTTTCTTTATGTTCTCTCAAGGGTCACATGCTGTCAGAAAAGCAATGGACCATGTACATTCGCATCTTCATTCACATATTTACCCAAAATGGTGCAAGGCATTTTGCTAATAGGGGAATGGTTTACTGACAAGCAGTGTTGCAAAAGGAAATGGAGAACTGTCACAGAATTGCTTAAATAACAGAAAATAAAATGAAGATGGCTCTATAAAGTCAGTTTACACTGCATAGATGGCTGGATCAAAACTAAAGTGAAAAACCTAATTTTAAATTAACGAACTTGGTGCTATGTTCTGCTCCCTTCTCTCAGTAACTTGCTGCATACCAAATAAATGTACTTGATCTGTCAATTGATTCCATTCAGGACAGAATTTGGAGGTCAATATTTTCCAAACTTGGAAATGCAAACCTTCTATATTTTGGTGTTTGTTGTCCTTGGGGAAAGTGAAGGTTGTCAGCTCTTTTTAACCAGGGGTTTCTTTCACTAATTTCCATACCATAGACATTAAAAAGGATTTCCATGATTCAATGATTATGGAGATTATTAAAAATTTATATTTGGTTGTTTTACATTATGTCAGAAAGGCAAACCATGTTTTGTTGAGGTATTTATTAGCTAGTGCTCAGAGACTAAAAGGGGTTAGAGGGGTTAGACTTTAATATTACTGAATACATAAACACATAAATTCACAAACTGTTTGTGACAAGGTGTTGCCTCAGCTGCCATATTCTAAGATGTTAAATTCATTTATGATTAACAATCTTTTTTCTGTTTTGATCCTAGAAACATCTTTACCAACCACTGTTCATCCTGCTTCAAGATGTCTGGAGCTATCAATTTTTGCTAGGTCAAAACTGGCAAGGCAAGAGGAGACCTGTGATGAATGGAGGGCCATGACCACCACTGTACCTGTGTCCAGTCGCAACCAGGCCCCACTCTGATATTTTCCCACTGTGAGGCAGAGCCAGGCTTACCAAATGACAATTGACAGTGTATTATCTCTTTCCCAGGAAGATCTAGACTGACAAACATAGAAGACATAGGAAATGACAATGATCTGTCATTTTACATTAATAGTGGTCATGACAATATTGTCTGTATTGCACACCATACATAAGCACCTGTCTGTTACTTGATCTGTGATGTTTGTTCAATCCATGCTGTGGTGATGTGTCTGAGTGATGCTGTCATCTAAGAGCATATATCTGATGTGGGTGCTAAAGAAAATTGTGAACCTGGATGTTATTGGTTATATTGCATCATTTTATTAAAATCTAGGCCTACCAGTAGCGTTTGGGAAGGAATGAGAGGCAATACATTAGAATCATGACATAGTTGGCCCAGGACCCCCAGTTCTTATGTTTAAAGGATTTATGTTGTCCAGTGGTTGCCCTGTATGTATTTTTGTCAGGCTTCTTTTGAGACTATTTGTGTTTGTCTTATTTGTCTGGAGTGTCCTCCTACACCCTGTAAGTATTTTTTGCGTTTGTCACAGTGTCAACAAAATACTTTGCTGGGCTGGACATTTTATTTTTGCCGCTTGAACACTAACTCCCACAACAATGGTATTTTAAACCCTCCCCTCCCAACCCCCGCCCCATCCCCATTCAGTATTTATGTCAACATCAATCAATCTATTATATGCTAATGGTGTACTCTACAAGTATCATTCCTTAACTTTATCTAGTGAAAGGACCTGGGGACTAATTTATTCTGTCTAAGGAAGCATTCAGAAGACAACAGAGAATAACCTGGAATAATTCATGAGCACATACATAATTAAAGGAAAGAATAAAAGAACAGTTAACTCAAAATATGGTAGCACTGATGTCAGTAATGAACACTACTTCCTTTGTTAATATTTAATACATAGTTTGGTTTTTGCAAACATAGTTTGGTTTTGTGATTGCTGTATGGGCTGTTTGACTTCTAAGGGCCATAAGTGCAGAAGCAATATACTTGGTAGGCTTTTGATGGAGTGTCTGCAGCAGGCAGACACATTGCAGAACTGTAATGAAAGAGAGACAGACAAGACAACCTTTTTTATATGCATAAATTTAAATGTCCATGTTATTTGTGGCAAAACATATATTATAATGGAGAACTCAGGATAAGCCTGCAGCCTCAACCTCTGATCTATATACAGTAAGTCTGTCCCCTTCCATACATAACGATCAACTCCATCTTGCTGACATTAGAATAATATGCTGTGTCATGCATTTCTAGTTTAACTTTCAGCAACGCCAAGTTCTAAAAATTGTTGATTCTGGTCTAAAAACTTTGTTTGCTGCAAGTGTTATTTTCAGCATTGAGAGTTTTGACAAAAATGATTCCTGAGCTGTGCCTCAAACATCTCACATCAGTGATTTCCAAAACCAGATAAACACAGAGGGAGTACTGAAAGTCTGTGCATAACTTTAAATAAAATGAATGATGTGGCAAAATGACCATGCAGGTGATACTGTCACTAAAGTCATTAAACATCAAGGTGTCCTTCCATTGTCCTTGTACACCCCCTCCCCTGCCCAATGTTTGATCTTTTAGATAAAAATGAGGGGGCTTTTGTGTAAAGGATCAGGGTGAAAGTTCCGGTGAAAGAGGCACATTTCAGCCTGAGGGCTGTCCTCTTTTCTTTGCTGTGCCCTGTCCCTGCCCCTCAGCGGGAATCTCAGTACTCTGGAGTTCATTTTTAATTCATTGCTGGTTTTTTGTGTGCTGTCTCCCCTGGTACCTCGCCTCGACTGCTGCCTCCTGTGGTACCTCACCTCATCTGGCACCTCACCCCCGATACCTCACCTCATCCGTAACCTCATCCCCCCTGATACCCCCCTTCCTTTGATACCTTACCTCCCCAGCACCTCACCTCTCCTGGCTCCACCACCTGCTCCCTGGTTGAGAAAAAAACATATCTAGATGAATTCCCATTCTCACCTCTAAAAACAGGTCACATCACACTCCTGCATGTGTTATTTACATGATATCACTCATCCATAGAGGACTGACACACAGAGCAGGTCAGTCAGGTCCGTTTAACTTAATGGCTCTTTGGACTGTGGGAGTTAACCAGAGTACCCAGGTGAAGTGCACAAGAATGTGGGGAAGCACACAGAAAAATCATTCTGTCAGTGATTTACCTACACACAGCCGGGTCACATTCCGGGTGACTTGCAATACACAGACACATAGCTGTTATTGAACATATTATCCATACTGTATATACAGCTGGATATTTATTGTTATTATTATCATTATTACTATTATGTTTCATCATTATGGCATATTTAACAAAGTAATCCCTGTTACAAATGAGTGCTAATGCAATCAAAATTAATGACATTTCACATTATCTTGGGTTGTCAAAATAATTAGCATCTGGTCATCTTTCTTGGATTAAGCAATGAATCAATTGCCTTTTCAGTTTCCACCCCTCCCAGTAGAGTTTACTCATGCTGTAGGGACCATTCACCTTACTACCTGCATTCAGCAACTCTGTACTGAGGTAAAATTTAGTTTGTGGAGGGCTACTCAGTTTTGGATTCCCCCATAACATAATAAATGCCTTTTTGCACAATGGCTAAAACACCATTTTCAAAAAGTTAAAAGAAAACTGAAAAACTCTTAAAAGTAAAATTTTAAGTATAATTTAATTTTAGTTATAATTAATATATTAATAATATATTAATATATTAATAATATATATTAATATAATTTTAAGTATAATTTTTATCAACATCTTCATACAGAAGGAAGTAATGGACTGAACATGCACATGCAACAGACTTGCTCCAAACCAAAAGCACCACCACTGCATGAGGGAAAGTGAAATTTTGGTATCTGGAAGCACGAGTCAATAACGATCTACATACAGGACACGAATTCAGAAATTGTGACCTGGTTGTACTGTGACTATAGTAATGTTAAATTCCCATGAGAAAATGCATGCAGTGTGACACCACTTCCACAACCGCAAAATACACAAATTGGACTTTGTAATCTCGGCACCATATTCAAGTGGCAAGTAAAGGTGTTTGCAAAGTCCTCCAAACACTACTTCATAATCTTTAAGCGGCTGAACAAACACAACAAAAATCTTTCTCTATAATTTCTAATCTACCTATGCTAATTTATAATGCATGGTCACATGTACTGTTGTTTGAAATGGAATGTGTTTACAAATGTTGTAAACAGAAAGGAAATTTGAAGACGACAGGGACAGACTTAAAAGCCTTGATTAGATTTTAGGAATGGAAGAGCTGCACTTGACATTACATCAGATAATCTCTCTATAGCCATGTTCAGGTTTGTTTGCTTTTTTGGATCAAAATTTTGTATGTATGAAGGGGCAGTGGCATACAAGACGGGCACAAAAGGGATGCCGTGCTGGGGGGGCATTTTATACAGGGCCCCTGAAAGCACTATTAATCTTTCAGAGCTCTGAATCTTTTGATGGTAAACTAATCACATGCACATTGATATAAGAAGCATGAACAGCTGGGCTATGGACTTCATAATGTAAACAGAACATTGCCATAACACTTTTCTATTAGGAGTATGTGGGTAAGTAGCATTAAAGAGGGATCTTACTGATAGCTAAAGTTCCAGGGAGAAAAAAAGAAAACTAGATTTCCCTAATTACCGTTTATTAGTCATTTTGGACTGTTGTGAGGAGAAGGGAGGTTACTTTAAAATTGTTCTGATTTTCTTATGAAGAAGTCAAATTCCAACAACTACCTGCCAGCCCACTTCCCATGGCTGCCAAAGATACATTCAGCTCACAGTCATTTTAGTTACTCAAACTGGCTGTAAAGAGAGTTAAATTTAAGAGAAAGACAAGTTGAATGCCAGTTAATGCCACATCCAAGAGGTAACAGGGGGATAAAACTGTTGTTTTAGTAGCTAAGTTATAACTTTATCATTGTTTGTGCAACTCCTTTACCAATAAGCTAGCAAGCTGACTTAAATCTTTTGTTATGTAGTTGCAAACTAGCTATCACTAACTAGTGTAGCTATGGTTTTATTTGACATGAAAAACGTCTATGCTTCTTCTTCATTAACTGCTAGACCCAGCTACATAACTCATGGACATAAGACATAAATTTTTGTTAAGCACAACAGGTTATTAGATATTCATATTACATTATCAGGAAACTTTATTAGCTAATGTCAACTGGCTTTAGCTATAGATTCACTAATACTGAAGATAACATTCACTGTTGCATGTTGTTTTGCTGCCACATTTCACTGTTGTTGATCCACTATGCTGGCTAGCAAGCATTGTTAAATCATGTCCTTCTGTAGATGATTATATGGCCATAACTTCTTTTTAAGGTTTAGGGGTAGGCCTAGAGGTACCCAAAAGCAACAAGGGAGAGGACAACCAGGGAGACAGCTAGGATATGGAACAGTGAATAATGAGGTGAGCACAGCTTTGGCTAGTTTATGAACCTGTGGGAACACTGGAAATTAATCTTCTCTACAAAGTATGATCTAAAAATTTCACCTGGCTTGGCATAATATTAGTAATGTGGTTTTTCAAAGATCCATTACTTTTCACCTCACTACAAGAAAACAGAGTATTTGTCAGCTCTAATGTTTCTCATATTGTAGGCCTACTCTATTTTGTCACCCTCATTTGTTAGGTGGTTAATTATGACATTTTTTTATCATGGATCATGCAATATTGCCTATCAGCTGACATACAGTATGTTTCTTAAAAAAATCACACATGTTGTGATATTTATCTACATTTGCAAGCACTGCCACTGACTAAAAAAAATGTGTTTACTACCACAATCATGGAGCATGGACTTAGACCCAAATGTTTTCACATCCTAGCAACACCTGTTGGTAATGCAAGTGAGAGTGTAAGTCACGAGCCACTCTGATGCAGCAAGTCTGCTTTAGTGTACATGTTGAAATTGAAATTCTTAACTGTATGTAGCTCACTAGGGGCCAATCAACACTGTTAGAAAACACTACACTAAGTTTACCGTGAAAAGGTCCCCTAAACTTTGCTGGGGGCCCTGGGATTTTGTGTTATACCACTCTGTGGTGCATCCAGATTCACTTTGGAGACAATATAATACTCCTGACTGTTTCCATGCCACAACCTCAGCCACAGATACAAAATTCTACTGATAAAATTTTCTGCATCCATTGTTCTCTCCAATGTTTAAATCAGTAGTCTTTCAATGGCAGTGTATATTTTAAAAATGACAACCGATTCTACATTTAACATAAGTTCTGTAACAAAGGCTCCACTGTCTAATATAAAGGGGTTTGTCTAACAGAAATTCAACAATGTCAATGTTTTCATCTCTTCTAAACTTTTTAAGTCTGAATTGTTTCAAGCTAGAAGATTTGTCCACAAAGCACAAGCTCTGTTCAGGTTTTTTTCTAAAACATATATCATATAAAGAACATAATCAAAAGTAAATAAAAACAATAACTATGTGTCTGATTCTGATTTCAGTTATGCAATTTTCACACACATTAATTGAACATAACTATAATTAGTGTTAGTTAAACCTACACACCTACATCTTAAATGTACATCCAACAAAATGTAACATATTAAGTATGTAAATGTATAGTAAACATAACTATTTGTTTAACATGAACACAACAAACCACTTCAAACTGTGAAACCCTTCATCCACTTCATATCCATGCACTAATTTATTTTGAAATGAAAGGCCACACTGCACGTTAAATGATTTAACCTCTCCACTGGCAGGATGATGTAACCTGCTTTAAGTACATGTGAGTGATGCATGTTGACCTCAAAAAAAAAAAGAAGAAAATAGAATATGCAAGCAGACGTGACATAAAATATTATAATTTTGAATTTCGTGTCAGCAGAATATATGACGACACGTTTCATGGCCCTGAAAACACAACTCAAAATCAAATTACCATGTGACATATTAAAACTGACAAGGAAGTAATTTACATTTGTTTTCTGAAAATATCACTTCAGTGGAATTTTTACTTGCTTTACTTGTTCTGCCCATTAGTCAGCAGTGCTTTGACTAAAAGTACTTTATGCATTCCAGCTGTGACAATATTCAGATATATCATTGGTAAACTGAATTTTTGTACATCGTTTTAATCTCATTGCGCATTAACAAACATAAATATTGTAACTGATCAATTCCACATCACTAAGAGCAAGAGGTAAGTTAAGTTCTTGTAGTACGCCAGCATTTAAACTCTACTGTGTAGCATTAGCAATTTATGAAATGAACAAAGATTTCTCAAAAGCCAGCTTGTTGGCTTGTTTGTTCACTGCCTTGCTAGCAAACCCAGCAGCACCATTTAGATAATGTTAATCACTGTAAGTGTACTTTTATTGTCAGTTCCCTGTAATGAATACAACTTGTTAATTGTGGTCTCTTCTCACTTGACATAGCTAAGCAGTTCAGCTAATTATGGATCTGTATTATGAAAGAGATTCGGTACTAATACTCCTTCCACAGCCTTGGCGCAGCTAGAGGGTTGATATCTGAAGAAAGGAAAGAAAAAGAAATCTTGTTATATTTTTATTTTCTTATCAGTGAAGGAATATTGTTTCATGAAAATGTAATATGAAGAATTCCATTTCGTGAAACATATCGTGATCTGAGCTGAATGCATTATCTCATGCCTACATATAAGCATACAAATACATTCACAAGAATAAGCTGCATTTCTGATCTAAACCTAGTTGCCTGAATACTGTTTTCCTAAATTCAGCACAGTTTTTTGGGGGGACATAAACTGTACTTTTAAACATGTTGCAATCGTGGTTAACACTGAGGTGTAAGACCTTGTGTGATGGCAGGGGATCAGCCTCTAGAGAAAGTGGAAATGAATTTGTGGGATACATGCCTTGGAATAAGTCAGTGACGAGCAATTATCGAGTGGAAAGAATCAAGTATAAATCTTACCAAGAATACTTCACTCCTGCTGTCAAATTCAAGAAAGACTCAGATGCTCTTTTGACAAGGACAGGATTCAGTTGAGGGATATTTGCCTACGACCACCACTACCACCGAATGAGGGAATGAATATCCATATCCCACTCTGATTGTTGTGAAGTTCAAGGCTGTCTCGGTTTTTTATAGCGTGACCCTTTTTCTGAGCGTGTTATATGAATTATCATTTATGAAAACATTTACTGAATATAATTAATCAAAAGGGGCATGCATGAAATCAGATGAAATCACTTTAATCACGGTACTCTCAATTGTGCTGTGAAACAGGCTAGCAAAAGGCTGGCAAAACATGCATCTGTAATTTTCTTTTAAAATGTATAATGTTCTACATGCAACACATTATGTCAGCATTTTTAACAACAGTAATAACTGCAACAAGCATTAATAGAGTATGACCAGCTGAGTACTGGGATTGACCTGCCTCAACAAAGTATAACATAATGCTGTCAAAAACGATTTGAAAAAAGGTAGTCATAGCATGTGCTACAGCTGACTGTGCATGACCTGCATCTACTCTGATTTTGTTGTGCTGTTTTACTCCGGTGCAAACCAATTGGGACACAGTGCAGAGCAAGCTCATTTTTGATACCAATTCATCAGTGAAATTGACTCTGTACACTAGAAACCAGAACCTGGGCAGAGAACCTCTGATCTAGGAGCAGTTCCTTGTTCAGTTTTTGTGTCCAGTGAACAGTCTTTATATGTATAATTTATAACAAGTGTGACTGATGATTTCCATTATCTTCATTAAGATGATTGACTGCCATAGCAATATGAAACAAAGTAGATCCACAGAAAACCATTTAAATTCTCAGTAGCTTTCATCATATCACTACAGACAGGAGAGAGGGGTAACAATTGCATTGTTACTCTCAGCACTTCAGGAAATACAAGGAACTTCAGCTAAAGCCTTTATCACATACAAAAACCAAAGGAGTCATCTGACTTCAAAAAGAAACAACAAACAGGACAGAAGAGAGACGAGTGCCAGAGCTAGGTAGCAGCTTCCACAATTAGGACAGGACTCTTTTCATGTGAAAAGATGCAAAGACATTGCCGGGCCCATTGGTGATCTGTTTCACATTAGGAAACTTGAACAGTCTCTCTGCCTTAATTCTTTGCTTCATAGTGTGGTAAGGGAAGTTAATTGCATCTTTTTTGCTGTATGTTACTTGAGGGCACCAGTGTGATGTAGTTGTAAGGAGGAAAGGTTGTAACTGAAAGGTTGCTAGTTCAGTTCCCTGCTGGGGCACTGCTGTTCCACCCTTGTGAAAGATGCTTACCCCACAATGTCTTAATAAATATCCAGTTGTATAGATATATAAAATTGTAACCTATGTAAGCTGCTCTGGATAGGACTGTCTGCTAAATGAAAATAATGTAATGTAATGTAATGTTGAACTTGGTATTGTGGCTGCATCATGTGGTATGTGACAAGAGCTACCACTGAAAAAGATGAAGGTAATGGGACTACTGGCTGAGATGGTTATTAAACTTGTATTTGAGATATAAAAAAAATACTGAGTAATTGGCATGTTTTCCATTTTCAGATACGCTTTTGTTTGCTTGCCATTAGGTGATTGGAACATACCTGGATAATTGTTGTTCATTTATCGTTCTTTTCAGTGGAAAATGAAGGGACAGGTGTCCTTTCAAAGTAATCCGTCACTTCAAAGAGAACTCACTAATCTCAAGAGTGTCACATGGGCCAAGCTTTGTTTCAATCACTGCAATGTTTCCCTTCAGAGGGACAGAGGGAGATGCGTTGGCTTGAAGCATTTGCCTTTTAAAAATGCATGTAATTCAGTAGCAAGTACATTTATGGCTTTTGAATATCAAGTTTTGATTCATTAGATTTAATGAGGTCAGGCCGCTGTAACTGTGATTTAATTTTTACTGTAAATTTAAATCACACAGGGCATGTGCGACACTTCTGTGGAGTTGTGGTCGCAGTTAAAACAATGGAGCCATGCATAGCCATGCTTTCAGTCATAGGGCCATACTAGACCCAGCAGTCTGTTTGGATCTGTATGGATCTCAACAACCTCCTGTAGAGGATCCAAAAACCTGACATTAGGGACCCAACAACTCATCGTACTGGAAAAGCAGTGTAGACGAAAGTCTCTGAATGTTCAGCAACTGATTCTGACCACAAGAGGTCTTTCTGGTTTCAAACCTGCAACTTTCTGTTTAAAAGACAGATGTATTCATTGATATGATACACTGCATATTGAACAGGCATTGCATATCCAAGTAATGTGTGAAGATTATTTGAATGTTATTGTCATATTATCTGAGATAATTCAGTCCTATGGTGCAAGGACAGCACTGGAAATTAGAATGATCACTGGGAGCCGAGACCAAGGTTTATAAACTAAAATAAGGTACTGCAATTCTGGCTGTAGTCTCTGAAAGTGTGAAATTTTTCTCCTTAGCACAGTGAATTTGACAAACATGGTCAATGCATTTCAAATCGGAATATATCTAAGGCAGAACTACACAGAAATTATTTCCAGTTTAAGGAAAGTTGGAAACTTCCTCAAAACAATTTGACAAATGAATAGGAAAAAATAAAGGCAGCAGTATAACCAAAGGACATATGTAAATATTGTTTCTGCATCAACCAACAATGAGCCAGAGTTTTGGCCTCTTTCAAAGTTACTATACTCGAAGATGAAATACCAGTTTAACTAATATTCCCAGATGTTCTACTGCACTCAGCTGTAATTTTGTATTTGACATGCCATGCATTTGAAAAAATCTGCCCCTCAGTGGAGGGGAGCTGGGTAGTTTATTTGATTAGGAAGTGAGCTCCCCCTATTGGCCCATCGACTCAACTCCAGGAAGCTAAACATTCCTCACACCAGTCATAGGAAGCGCTGTGCTGGGATGGCCTCATAGCCCAGTGGATTCAAACACTTTCTCTGTATGACCATTCAGTGGTATTTCACTCTACATTTTCAGCCCTCTCCTCCACAGCTGTGTCATTTTCTTCATTCTCTGATTATATGACAAACATGTCTTACAGCAATTTGACCATAAAAACGTCCCACTGGCCTTGGAGTCACTGTGGCATAATATAAGGGAAGTCAAGGCTAACTATGGATCCATGAAACAGGGCTTATCAGAGAGAAGAGCCACCAGTCACTGATGGGGGGAAACAATTTACATTCTGATCATTTTCTTCCTGTGTAATCAGAACCTACAAGAGGGATTGTTATGGACAAAGTTTTGATCATTAATTATTTTATATTTTCATGAGTCAGAACAGTGGTAAACTTGTTATGAGAGAGAAAGGGAGAAAGAGGGACTATGAGCCTCTATCTTGGAGTTGTTGCAAGGAACAAAAATGTGCCTTAAAATGAGGAGTCAGAGGATTTCTCATTAAATAATTAATGGTGAAATGAACCAACACCTATAAGCTGTAAAGTAGTGTTTGCTCTTATAAGTAACCTTCTTATAAGTAACCTTCTGCATTTGTATCTTTCAGTACTAGCATGAATGAGGACATCTGCCATTTAAATGAGTGCTATACTAATAATATACTGCTGGTATAAGAAAGACAACCCCTGTGGAATTAATTAAATATACTTACTTAAGGTAATTATTATCAGTAGCACAGCATGGTAATTACACAGAAATGTGACACTTCCATTGCAAAGGCCTCTTGAATATAACTCTTGAATATAACTGCCTAGCTGCACCGCACCCTCATAGCTGAGCCCCCTTTCCCCTGATACTGCCCCATGGAGATCTGGAGGACACAATGCATCTGTCTTGGTCTTCTGCATTTTGTATGTCTGTATGCCACATGTCTGATTGGTTATTATCCTGTCAGTCACACAGTCGCCTCTGGGAAATGGCAGGATAAGGCTTAAAGGTCATCCTATCATGAGTAACCAATGTGCTGAAAGTGAACCATTATGACATACCGCCCCAAAGTGAAATATGCTTTCCAGACTAAGACTCATGTGTCCTACTATCCCATGATACTACCTGTCTTTCTGCTGGGCAGGTTAAACTTGACTCCTCTTCATTACATTGCTGTCCATCAGGGGACACAGAAGAACAATACAGAAGCAAGTGCTAGTTCAGGCTTTCCTGTAAGACTTCCAGAAATTTTCATGGCTGTGAACCAAACTGCATGCTTGCATACTGCATACATAGCCACCAAGTAAGCAAATGCGTATTACCAAGTATGCAAGTGCATACTACCAGGTATAGAGGCATGCAGAACACATAATAAAGGGTTCATTTGAAATCCACATTTCCTCATCAACATGCCATGATCTTTGACTGTATTTGCATACAAGTACATCAATAAAACAAAATACTTATTTTCAACTGACACTTGTATATGAATTCCTCAAGTCACTGCTGTTTTGAGTGAATTTGAACAGCTAGTCCTTAGCTAAACTTGTGTGTGTGTGTGTGAGAGAGAGAGAGAGAGAGAGAGAGATAGAGAGAGAGAGAGAGAGAGAGAGAGAGAGAGAGAGAGAGAGAGAGAGCACTTGTGTGTAGAATGAAATACAGACCCAAATCTTGTCTTAACACAATATATTACTACAAAAACACGACATATTACTACAGCAACAGGCCAGCCAACCTTTTTGAGATATGATAGGTCTGTCCTTCATGTGAACCTTTGTAAAAACACAATTCCTATGATAATTTAAGTGTATTTCACTTACAATAACACCCATGCAGTTTGAAGCTTAAAAGCTTCTTTACATAAGATTATACCTCGAGAAAACATGCTAATGTTGTGTCCTGTCTACACACAGTTCATTCATTTTCATCAGATGGCAGCACAGTAATAGGGTGGGGAAGGGAGAGAGAGAGAGACTGAGAAAGAGAATTTTCTCAATGGGTCCTGCCAGTGTTGTAGGAGGTGGAGGGTTAAGGAGGAGCTTATGGCTGATGGGGAGCTCTTTGCCCCCTGCTCCCCAGAGTAGCAGTAACTCTGTGCTTCCGGTAGGAGGAGGAGTGGGGGGGGGGTTGTACGTCTCCCTGTTTGCGTCAGCGCACTGCAAACAGACGACAGGACACGCAATTCCCGCACTATTTAAGGGCCAGCTCAACACAGTGCAGAGAAGTTATCTCAGCCCACTGTTCACCTGATCCTCTCTTCTCCTGCGCTCCTCTCTAGCAGTGGAAATCAAGGTCTATCTTGCAGGTAAGCTCTACAGACTTGCCACTGTGCTCTGGTTCTGTGTGTGTATGTGTGTGTGTTCATATTGTGTAGCTGACTCTTCAAAATCAGTTTCAGCAAAATATGCTGTTGCATTCCATAAGATATGATCTTTTTTCTGTTATTTTTATGAAGTCTTTAATTTTGTTTCGATATCATTTTCTTTAATACAACTACGAGAGGTATACATGTATCCAGAATCAGGAGAGCAGCAGTCTGCAGTATTCTGTATCTGAAAATACACTTTGCACAAGGAATGTCTTTTTTCATGTGGAATACAGGCTGACCAACTCGCTGGTGGACAGGTATTATCCAACATTCAGACTACTGGCATTATTCAATGACCTTGCGTTGTGGACATGGTACAGAATTTACCTTGTTCCAGGACCTTCAACTTTAACTTTGAAGTGTGCATACTGTGAAATGCAGTGAATATAAATAAAGTTATAGTATTTTTATTGCTATTTTCATTTTGAGCTTTTCAGGCTTATTCATGTATAACCATGTTATTCCTTTGTTCAACAGTTTATAAAGCAACAGACACGTATGTTTAAAGATATAGGCTACCATAGAAAGCTTTGTCGATACGTTTGGATTACGGTATATATTCTAGTCGGTGCTGCGTAGAATTTCGGCTATAACAGACAAAGGCAATATCGATCTCCTCAGCGTGTGCTGAAACTAATTACCCACGCTCTAGCCTACTTTGAAATGTGCACATTTCCAGCGGGATCGCGCTCTATTCGGCGAGGCACGTTGTTGTTGCAGCACTCGGAGTCGGGAAAAACTAGGTTACCAATATTAAAAAGAAACATCTCGGCTTTTGTCATAAAGAAGAAAGAAACAATTTCTTGGACCTATTGTACATACATTTTACTACACACGTGGTATGCTGCACATGGTTATTTTTCAGTGGTTCTGATTTTAATGTCCAAGTCTCTACATTTTAAAAGTCTCTACATTTTGTAATGAGTAACAGACGGACTATTTATTTTCCCGTTCGTTCCGTTATATGAATGTACATATGAACTTGTTCCTGATAATGTTCCTGATTTGGATTCCATTTGAAATTTACATTTAAATTTAGATTTAAATAGACACTCGAAACTACAATTAGATATGCTTATTTATGATGATTTTTGGTATTTGTCACCTTGACATAAGGAAACAGATTCTTTTAAATGACCGCTCCAGCTGCCATAACAGTTTTCATAACATTAGTGCAACATTACATACTTTACCAGCACTGCACTGTGATGAAGTTTCAGGGATGGGTCTAGAGCTTGTATCCCCCTGTTTCCCACAGCTATGAACGGCGGGATCTGTGTGTGCGTGCTGCTGGCTGCTCTTTCTACCAGCTGTCTTGGAGGCCCCTCCTCGAACACACAGGAGGAGAACAGGGCCATCCAGCTGCAGCTGGACACCGCCCTGTCTGAGCACACACGCCACGCCCGGTCCACGCCCCTCAGCAGCCAGCTGAAACCCCTCACCAAACCAGAGGAGGCCACGGATCCCCGGACCAGCCTGAACGAACTGCTCACCAGGCTGTTATCTAGGAAAGGTGAGCAGCCGCTGCATTCCGTGCATCAGACACCTGCATTACAACCCGGGTCAGGACCACACTTACACCATATGCTGCCAGCTCACACTGTTTAAGGGTGGTTCGCCTTCTCACAGAGCACCTTCGGATCTCAGAGGCTCATGTCTCCTTTCCTTCAGTGTGTGGACAGCTGTAGAAGGCTGTCTGATCTCATGCAGAGAGAACAATTAATTGGGTTTACTGGAGCAGCCCTAGTCACCATCATCCCACTGCAAGAAGAAGCACATATACATCAAGCTTTTCTCTCTCTCCATAAGCCCCCCCTCCATTCAGAATCTTCTGAAATCCATTGTTATCCTTCTACTAATGGAGCTTTTACCATAGAAAAAAACAGGTTTTGTATCAGTTTCTGTTGTGATAATGGAAAACTCAAAACATCTGAGCACTTCCTCTTCCTGACCGCTAATTGGGCTTTTTGTGGAAGATGGCCCAGTTCTCACATAATATGTAGCATCACTTAATGATTTGCAGAGTGTAACTGCACTGACAATAAAGGCTTGGTGGTTACGATATTGACTTTAGGTTGATTACCTGTTAGGTAAATTTTACATGCATGACTTGGAAAACATACACCTGTGATGGAAAAACACAGAACTGTCCCCGGACATAGCTTTGACCGGGCATTCAATATGCCATGGTGCTCTGTCCTTAACTTTGAGTAAAGACTTTGAACAGATATATATTTCTCATTCTTCTTACATGTTATCAGGATTTGGCAATGACTGAAATGAACTGAAATTAACATCAAATATTGTGTGTGCTTGTGTGTGTGTGTGTGTCTTTGTGAATTGAATTCAAATTCTGGAGTTCTGCAAACGCTGAGATGTAGAGATCAATGTGATCAATTCAGCATTCCTACAGCAGCTATATTTTAGGAAGCAAAACAAAATATGATGGTGATATTGAGAGAAAATCTCACTCAAAACACTGTCATTTATCTTCATACAGCAGTGTTAAAATAAGAACATTATATATTTTTTCAGTGACACCCCCACTTTTTCATATTCATTCAAATAGATTTTCTTTTCAAAAATATAAGTGTTTGAAGAACTAAAATAATCTGTTTGCTAACAAACAGCTCCTTGTTAAAAATGGACATTTCATATATTTGCTATGGAAACCATTATTCCCATAATGACACTATATCACATCATTAACATCAGCTTCCTTCCACTCATGGTCACTGACAGAAGGGAACCAAGGCAAATGCTTCATATCAGACTGATTCTGTTATCCGTTGTACTAATGGATTGCACTGGCATAATATTAAAGAAAGATTTGAATTTCTTGTTTGACATGTTTGTGGAAAAGAAACTTTACAATAGCGCTACTCAATTTATACTTCTAGCTTTTCTGCTGGAAACAAAATGCATTATCTATGCATTCAGACAGAAATCTACCTACATGTCTACATGTAATGCTGATATTTAATATTTCTTATGAAACATTTCAGCATATGTCATATATATGAAATATATGCTAAGTCAGCTCAATTTATTTGATTTGAAGTTTTTCTGTTTTGCAATGAAACATGGAACGGCACTGTCCACCTCAGTGTCTTTTCACCAGTTCAATTTGAAATGTAAAGGGAAAGACAGTGGCATTATGTCATATAGGACAGTAATTCCATTTCCATGCCGCTTTAAGCCTACATACAACCCAAAGAATTTTTCATCAAGCATGAGTGGACAATTATCAGACCTCAGGCCTAGAGGAGACTGAATGTTCCCTTTTAAACCTCAAGACAAGAAACTGATACATTAGCAAGGATGCATCAGATGAAATTACTGTACAAATTACTGTCTAATGCTAACAGCTCAGCTTTATGAAAGGAGTCCCAGTTCAGGTTAAAGATGAGAATTACTAGACAACCAAGGACAATTACTCTACCCAAGAGACGCCAACGGCACTCTATTCTAAGAAAAAATTGACCCCCTAGAAAATGTAATGTGAGGAAGTGAAACAGTCGTCTCTCAACATGATGATAAATACAGAGTATGTTAGAAATGGTTTTGAGTTAAATTTCCAGAAACAAATGAACAAACTCTTCAGTGTCCAGTTCTGAGCAACAGTCAGACCTGCAGCTGGACCACTTCTGTTCCATTCTTTATGTCATGGCTATTGCTAATCAGAGAAGGCTTTGTTTAGTGTATGGTGGGCCAGTAGGAGGGAGCCTTTATTCTGGACCAACAAAAGGGGCTTTCTCTGGCCCCAGCCCGATTGCTATTGTTGGTAGCTACCCACCTGCAATATTGAGCCATGTGCCAATGTCACTGGAGACAAGTCCAAGTGAGGAGTTTGCACCCTTCAAGAAAATCTGCACTGTCTTCACAAGGGAGATACAGCAGATGCTAATATGTGGTCACTGTCTTAAAAATCGCAAGACGCATAAGGAAATGTGAACATGAGCTTATGGGCTATCATGTTTTCTGGCACCATATAAAGTGTATGTATGAATTACACTAATTTACTAATTCATTAACCAAATTTTATGTTTTGCACAATGATATCTACTTATGGTAAAGGTGCCATGATGGACAGGTTTGTTCATTTCAGTCAGCTAAAAAGCTAGGTGGCTAACTAGACAGATATAGCTAACCAAACAATTATAACTGGATAGCTAACTATATCATAAATAGCTACATAGCTGGGAATATCTATTGATAACCTAATAAATTTCCTTGCTAGTTACAGATGCTTCCCAGGCATTCAGTTGGCTACCAGCCTAAGTTAAATATTTTTTATTCAGCAATGCTGGAACATTCTGTGACATGCTCTGCTCTAAGTGGGTACTGAAGGTCCTGCCCTTCCCATCTAAATGATGTGCGACAGACAAGGGCTGAGGCTCAGTCAGACAGACACAGTCTGAGAGAAATGACAGAGGCACGGCAGTGGAGTTAAGTGTCAGAAGAAAACTGTGTTGGAGGAGTGTTTGGCTCTTGGACAGTGTGTGAATTATTCACTGAGAGTGTGAGAAAGCCACTACAGTGAAGCAGTACTTGCTGCATGCCAACTACAGGCTGAAAAAGAGAAGGGGGAGAGAGAGGAGAAAAATAAGGAGACAGAGAGAAAGAAAGAGAGGAGGATGGGGAGAAGGAGACAGAGATAAAGAGAAGAAGACAAGTGGGAAAAGGAGGAAGACTATGGCTGGCAGAGTCAGGCCTGGGTGGGGCACAGGGTGGTAGGGGTTAAATTGGCTTCCATAGCTAAATTGCCTTTTCTCCTTTGGCAGTGTCAAGCTAATTACCCCCTGAATACATTATATTTGTAAGCGACCGAGTTCACACTGCAGGCTGTTATACGGGCTTCTGCCTGCCAATGTCAGTGTGGGAGGTGTGTGCGTGGCTGCATGCACACTACATCCATCAGGTGCTAAAATGCCTGCTTAATAGACATCTAACCCCTGCTGATTTGGAGTATGTCACTCTGATCTGCACATTTGCTCATTGTATCTCTGCTCAGCACAAACCACATTTGAGAGGCATCCAAAGTCCCAGCAGAACACCTCCCACACTCCTCCTGCCTCACTCACAGTTTATCCACACTTAACCTTGTCTCCTCTTTAGATTTGTTAGCTTGATACTCAAACTGTGGAAACTGTCACTAATTCATGCAGCAGCAAAAGTACAGCATGGCAAGTATGCTTATATGAAAAGAACAAAAGCTGTTATAACAGTTTAAAAAATGTACAGAAAACAGTAGGAAACCTTCAGAAGAGTGACAGGTAGCTTGTGTGACCTCTGACAGGCAGAGATTTGATGCGGGAAAGCTATTTGACCATAGTACACATGCATAACACACAAGTTAACCAAAGGAGCAAAAAGGACTAAACTTTTCTATCTCTTTCTGTCTGCTCCTGTAGGAACCTTCCGCAGAAACATGAACAGCAGAGCGAGCGGACTGAGTGCCAACCACAGAATAAAAGACAGAGATTACCTCGGCTGGATGGATTTCGGCCGACGCAGCGCCGAGGAATACGAATACTCCTCATAAACAGATCTACTCCTTAAAAGTCTGTACAGAGAGATAGAGATTCATTTCAGCTCGTCGTCTTTGAAATCGGTGTCTCGAAATATATGTATTTATTATGTATTTGATGTAAAATTGTTTGTAAACCTAATATGACGCAATATACACCTATGCCCAATTTTGCAGAAAAAGAGAAAAAAACGTTCTTGTTCTGGTTTCTCTTCATTTTGTTGCTAATATATATTTTAAATTATTTAATCATACATTCATGTGTTCGTTTTCAAAAAGTCCAGTCGTGTAGTCTCCCCGAGCAGCTAACAGGTGTAGGCTATACGAGTAAATCAAGCCGGTCGACATCCGGTGGGCTCTCTGCTATAAAGCCCCATGCAGTTATAGGAGGCATATTTTCTTCTCCCAGTGTTCGCGTAAAATTTCCTCAACATACTCCATGTCTAGATCACTGTGAAGCGTGGCTCCATGATGCTACCACTTCTCGTCTCTCGTTCCATCACATAATGCCAGACACACAATCGTTCGGTTCGCTGCTGTATTGGTACACTGAAGCATGTTTGAGCTGAAAGCATGGATGTGTTGGTACCGCTGTCGTTTACACATTACTCTGTAGCGAAGTTTCGTACTGACCCGCAGGAGCGACATTTTTCTCCAAACCTTGTTATGTAAACATGACTTAAAGGAAATGTTAAAACTCGGTTACCGATACTCCAATTTTAAGCCTGCAGGGTTTAGGAAGAATGAAATGTAGGCTATTCGTTTTACTCTAAATAGTTCATTTCCAGAAATGTTGTGTCATTAGCTGCGTAAAATAGTTTGAAAGGATTGGGTTTGGAGGAAATGTAGTCTGGTGAACATCTAACAGACCAGACCACAGTCCCGCGGGTGACGGTAATACGCGGGCATCAATTCTCTCGCCAAGTGTAACCCCGCCCTCCCACGCCGTCTGGAAAAGCACCAAGTGCGCTCTCGGATAATAAATTGCATCTCAATAAAAACCAAACATGAAGGAGCCACAGCAGGAGCTGTTATGTGAACCGTAATGATCTGCCCTCAGTCACCCAGCCTGAATATAAACAATGAAATACTTAGCTAGAAGGACTACTTGCAGCCATCTCAACGGAACACTTCCCTGCGATACCAAAACGATATAGCACCCTTAAATTGGTAGAGAGCAGTCTGACATCCAAGACAGGCTCAGAAACACAATTCAGTTTGGCCACGAATTGTTACCACATCTGAGTGTTAAATTATTTTTATATACAGTTCGAGAACTGTCCAACGAACCGTGCACAAGGTTAACAAGCTTCAGCCAAACAGTTATGAAAGTACGTCTTTATTCGCCCTTTACAATGTTATCACGATCGATAGGCTTGTAGTTATATTTCAAACAATGAAATATTTAAGTGCGGCAGTGAGAGGGCTCTTAAACTCCAGCATTCAGTGTGGTTAGTCTGAGTGCCTGTTTGGATCCATTGTGTGTGGATTATGGGCTCGTTGCGATGAAAAAGGGTTGATCTCTAAGAGAGCATGTGACTCATTCATGGAAGACCATTACCCAACGCAAAAAGACCCAGGAAAGAACAGACGCATTTATTCAGACATTTATTAAATATACAAAAGAATGTATGTAACATATTTTTCTGCGGAACACTCTGGCTAATTATTATTTAAACCACTCATTAAATCAATTATTATTATTATTATTATTATTATTATTATTATTATTATTATTATTATTGACAGTTCACTGACCTTATTTTTTGTGAACCTCCACAGCGTTTGTGTTCGGTCTAAATTAATTCATGCCATATAAATTGTATATTTCTGAAGTAGAAAATCTACGTACATCACACAGTGTATAAATCAGATACGACAGATGTGCACCATAAACACATGCACACAGAATACAAGCCTGTAATTTATATAGGTTTAGAGATCCCCACAAACTCGCGCAGGTCATTACTGTGAGAAGTGCCTGCTTATGCAACTTATATAAATACAGAGTGATTGTGTGGAGTTTGCTGTAATATCAGAGGGAGGCCAAACAGCTGAACTCTTTCTAATGCAGTCATGGAAAGGAGTGACTTTTGGATTGAAAGAACCATTTGCTATGTGCTATTTTAGCCTTTTCAATGAAGAAATTATGTGTAAAAATGGTGTAATATTTGTTATCTTAATTTAAAAGTTTTCAAAGGAAGAGTCATAAACAATAAACAGATCATGTCAGATCAATGTTACAGTGTGCATTGCTGTCAACCAGATTGTTTATTCTCTGTCTACACTTCTTGACCTGCCCATGGTGTTTTTCCATCTACAGATAGTGTTAACACATAAAACCTCAGTACTTTATGCCAGGTAATAAGGAATGCAATATGTGTGTATGCAAACAATATTGACACATTCTATATGCATAACTGTTATTTATCACACAAAGACAGGAGCTGAAATGTTTTTCTGCAGTTTTCCATGTGCTTTTTGGAGATAATAAGTGATAGAAACTTGAATTTATTTATATTTATAATTTTGTGCCAATAAGTACATGCACTCAAACTACAAAGGAAATAGATGAGGCAGCTTGGTGGTGTATCCTTGGTATTTAGTATCACCAGTGGGCCAGTAAATATGACAGAACTTGAAGTAGATGCTCTAAGCGTGCAGTAATAGGGTCACTTTGGAAGAAGCAGAGGAGATGGATGAGAAAAGCAGAGCTTGTGCATAATTAAGTGGCGGGGTTCTCCGCTGGGAGTGTGATGAGCAGGTGACAGCGATGGAAGCTGCTGGAAGAAAGGGGATGCTAAGGTGAAGGCAGAATCAGAAGAAATTGAATGACATTTACGGACTTTTATCATAAATTACAGCAAACAATGTATTTATTTAGCAAATTGCTTTCTGCAAGAACATATAAAATGATTTATACTGAACAAAAATTATAAAAAGATACATGTTAACACACATTCACTGCACTTTAAAAGTAGCTATTTCAAGCAATACAAATAAATACTCTCCATTCCCAGCACAATGAATATATAAATAAATATCATCACCCTCAAGCATTATAAAAGGAATGTGTTAGTCAAGGAAGCAGAGCATGTTCTCCTGAGAGGGGGGAAAACAATTCAAGCCTCTTGAAGCCCACGGAATGCTTTTGTGAGCAACAGCAAGGTAAACATCACATTATTTCATTTCTGCTTTGTTCGTAATCAGCCATGGTATGGCATATGAGGGCTTGTTTTAGTGTTTTACATCTTGGTTTGGTAGCTGACAAAACAATGTAAAGATTGGTAAGACAACCACTAGTTCAAGGTTGTTAAATCTTGTCTGTTTTTACTGCTAGTTTAAAGCTCAACAATTTCATCAAATTTTGCACAAATGTTGGCAGCTCACACTTATATGACTCATTTGCACTGTAAAACACACCTGTTAAACTACAATTCCTTGTATTCTATCCCTGCATGGCACAACAACACTTCTCAAAGTATTTTGTTACTCACAAAAAGGTAAATTATGCCTCTGTATTGACAATCCCCTTCCCTCATAGATTTCAGTGAGGGCAGTATTTGAGCTCAGTGTTCTGTTGAGGGGTGCTCACAGTATGCAACTACAGCAAGTGCCAACCAAAACATCGCCTCTCGATTTCATCGCCCGTTGTTATCAAGTTCTGTTTCTCCTCTGACCCACATATTTCTGCATAAAAAGGTAAGACTGAATGAGCTCCCTGTCACATTGCATAAAAAGCCTGTCACTCTAATTAGAGCATGCATGGGTCCCATATTCTCAACACCGCAACTGGAGCAATTTAGAGTCAAAGTCACCAGCATTTATAATAACCCAAGCAGCATTTGGGCATTTTGTTCTGTCAGTGCAATTTTTTTCTTCTGTTCACTGACATCTCGAAGTCAAAGCAAAAAACATTCATAGCACACATACTGAGATGTGCACTATAAATGAAAGCTTTTCTTTTTTCTGCTTAATAATCTACTATATATTGGCCGAAACACCAAATTGATTCTGGCCATTTCATCATAATCCCACATGCATTCTCTCAATTGATATCAAAATCATGTCTATATTACATTTATGAGGTTATAAACTGTTATAAGAGTGATGAAAATTGCAGAACACCTGGGTGAATGTTAAAATGTTCAACATTTTAACATTCACTTTCTAACATCTGGGGGACTCGCATTGATTTTTGAAGGAACTGGTGAATTTTTTATCCAGCACTGTCGATGAGGAATTGTCAATGCCATGGCTGATACATGGAAACACACATTTCACTAATTTTATAGTGACAGAATAACATAAGCAGAAAGTCATGCCTGTTCTAAGCTTTGATACACTTGGAGCAGGGTGGGGCCAATGAAGGCTGAGTTTGTTGCAGACTGACAAAGCAAAAAGAAGATAAAGAATCCATAATCCATCCATGTTGTGCATGTATAAGGCAAGAATTTAATTTCAAAGTAAATTCACACAAAGCTGGACTCCAGCTGAAGTGAATGTATTACATGAGAGCTACAGTATCTTTTCAAGCAGTCTGTATCAAGAGATGATTAAGACCTTATTAGTAACAGTAATGATAACAATGATAATAAAATGCTTTTGTTTATAATTATTATTATTATTATTAGTAGTAGTAGTGGTAGTAGTATTTGTAGTAGTAGAGGTCTTTTCCAGTGATTTGCCTCAATAAACTATTTCAACAAACCTTAGGTAAAGATTTCTGAAATGTATCAAAATGACTTGCTGAGTATGTGCAACATACAAGCTGACAAAAAACAAGGCAGTGTTGTAGTTTTGCTCTTGCATCACGCTAAACTGACACCACCCACACGTAATGAGCAGCAGGAGTCACTGTTGCGTGCTTTCAGGCTGTACCAGCAAAGCTGTCAGACTGAGATAAAAAGAAATAGCAAATCTCTTGCTAATGTGTTGTGAGTTCTTGTCAGGGTGACATTGCCAGGGTCAGGGTGACATTCTGCAGGACATACTGAACAGTAAGCACCATATTTGAAACAGGGATTATGAAGGCGTCGCCTTCAACTGGACAATATTTATATAATATTAAGTGGTCCTGAAAAAGAAACTCGGATCATCTCTGAAATTTGTTATCATTGTGATTTTATTGACTTAACTTGTTATTGGTTATTTTAATGGTCTTTCATCTAGATTATGGATTTATGCTCTGAAACAAAACTTCTGATATTCAAATCACAAATTTTCACCAAAGTATATCACTTAGTAATCATGTACAGCTGAAATATTACAAATAAGAGTACCATGCGGTATCCCTTTGAACATTTTTGGATAAACTAATGCAACTACAAGTATAAAGGTACTGTACACAGCAGTTCAAAGCCATGTGTTTTATACCAGTTAATGTCTGTATTAATGCCTTGCAATCCACAGACACCAAACTGAATACCTTTGCCCTATACCAGATTCTTAGTTAAATCAAATGCAAAAAAATCTCACCTTGAATTACAATAAAGTATTTTGGCAATGATGATGTCATTTAGACATCGAGGTAATTCTTCTTTCAGCATAATCATCAGTGAGCGCATGGACTCATGGGCATCTCATTTCAAGACTCTCTGAAGCTGGATTTGCAGCTGGTGGATTTGCAGCTGGCTCAGGGGTGGAGCAGCATCCCCCTGACTAGGATTTAAACACACAGCTCTAGGGCCATCTAATACTCCATATTTCTGCCCAGTTCAGTTCAGGGGCATTGTGAGGACAGAGCAGGGAAAGTGTTCCAGACAGAGCACTCAAAAGTAGGGGCAGGGGAATACAAAAGATTGGCGTCACAAATTTGGTACGGGGGTAATGACGTTTAGTTGCACCTTGGAGGAATGTCACAGTTTTTTAATAAAAGTGCCACGGACTCAAATGTCCAGGGGGCAGGTTTGATGGCATATCCAATATCCATGATATTTACTGCAAATCAGATATACACATTCACATCTCCTGTCTTTCCCCTGGTAAAACAGCATCATTAGTTCTCTGCAGAAGATTATGTATGAATACAATGCCGAACATAGACAAAGAAATATGTCATAATTGAATAGTTCTACTAAACATTTTCCTGCAGACATGTACCTGGCATCCATGCCAATGTAAAAATGCAAACTGTATGGAATAAAACTGGGTTGTGTTAAATATATGTGACCATTCAAATGTAATAAGACCAGAAAGTAAATTAACACGACTGTCTAGACAGTACAATCCATGGATTGTTTTACTCCGTTGAACCAATCAGAGTAAATACAACTATAAAAAGCAGTCTGGACAGCCTTATGTTCACACAACAAGAAATGTATTAAGCAAATTCATTTACTTTTTTGATTTTTATTACATGAAAGAGCAAAATGCATGGATTAACAACCTGTGAATACAACTTTTTTTCCTTCGGACCAAGCAACATCAAGGACTTTATTTCTTATGCAAACAGTGACATCACTTGAGTGGGGATCTGAGGTTGATATAACCCCAGAGTTGTCCTGGACAGGAGTCGCTCATCTCTGCAATCAATAACACTTAATTGCAGAGCAAAACATTTCAGCCTTAAAAGGGCTGCAGTCTCATTCCAGGATCTTTATGCCCTCAACGAAAACCAGCAATACAGCTAAATTAGCTAAAACAAAATGTAATTCAGGAAATGTACCATGTCAAGTCATTTTCCTTTTTTGAACAACCTACACCCTCTAGTGGTCAAAAGTACTCACTGCAAATGGGGAAAAAATTACAAATGAAGACAAGGGGCTGCAGACTTTGGGTCAGTTATTTTGATGTTTATTGCTTGAGCATAGTTGCATGTTTCAGTCTCCCCCATAACAAGGATTTCAGTTGTTCCAGATATTTCTGTTGTCAATTCTGCATATGAGAGAGACATGTCTCCCCTCTGCAGCTGTTTCAGCTGTAATGAGATATCCTTGTATTTCCCCTCCAAGAGGAAAGCCATGGCATGGTGACTGCACTTAATGTTGACACACCACACTACAAAATGTCTTGGGAGATGTGTACTAGGCCTCTGTGGGTAAAATGTGAAGGTCTGGCCAGCAGGACTGCAGTGTGATATACTGTAGGTGATGTCATCCTTCACCGTATAGTAGTTAATCAGAGTCCTTTTTCCCCAGCTGATTCTCAGGGTCAGGAGCCCGTCTTGTGGGGAGATGACTGTTGCTCAGAGAACTGTTACCTGTGACCATTCCATTTGTCAGCCTCTGTGCATCCAACCTTTCTTCTTGATGGTCAAAAGCTTTATTACTGTGCGAAAGCAACTTCTTTCTGAAGACTGACACAGGACAGGGTTTTCCAAAGAAAAGTGCAACTTGTGTATTGCCCATAAACAAGGATGACATCAATTAGAGACATAGGTGGAAGTCATATCAATTGTTTTATTGATTTTCTCCTGGGAACAGCATTTGAACTTCCTGAAAGTACAACCCAACACTTGTTAACAGTGTTTTTGACATTTTTTTCTCTTAGATTTTTTTTTTACTCTTTTTCATATTTTAGCTTATTTAAAAAAAGTTAACATGACACATTTGATTGCATACTTCTCATTTATAATGTAAAGTAGCATACTTCCCTTTGTGGTGCGATGCAGTAAAACCCATCATTTAATTCAATGTACAGTTATGGACATATCTGCTGTTATCAAATACATTCAAAAGATTCAAGTTACAGACGATAAGTGCACACACAATATCAGCTCACAAATCTTTTTTGTGTTTTTACTAAAACGCTGAAGTAAAGAATAAATAGCATTTTTAACTACTGTTATCGAAAGTATTTCAACATATACTTTCACAGATCACTATCCTTACAATTGTTTTCTTCAAAATATAAATGTACGATGTAACACATCATGTTGAATTTATTTAGACCTAGGTTAAAAGAATTTGTAGGTGATCTCATAACACAACTAACAAAAGCAACGCAAGGTGCGCATTGCATTCTGGGACTGAGGTACAGCACAGGAGTCAGTCAAATCAGAATGAAATAAACAAAATTACCAGGCACTGTGACATCACTTCAGTCCTGCTGTTACACTCACCATTTTCAGTGTTATTAAAGCTAACAATTCAGTCATCAAACACTTTTGGCAACTGGCATTTCAGTATTCGCACAGACTATCTGATGGCTTCAAGTCAACAACGTAAGCCTAATAACCTCTGCTGGAAACATCCTTGTTTTGATTATCAACTGTTAACACGATTCAAGTCTTTGATATCTTCATTAGTAAGTCTTGAAACTTAATATATATACACACACACATAAATTAGGTTGGTCTGTCACAAAAAGATAGACTCTTGTTTTCACGTTCAAACAACATTCACTCACCGCAAACATCCTGGCTCCGCCCCAATCTCCAGTGTGGCCAATCCCGCTCGATATTTGGATTTAACTTTGGGTGAGTGACACTGGGACAGAATCATGGGGAGGGGCTAAGTAATCCACACCCCTTTTTCACCAGGATCCATATGCAGGCTGGACACAATGTATGCCACTCAAACCGTCACTCTTACGAGTTCACAATGTGAGTTTTTGACAAGGTGCACTGATTGGCACACTTGTCTTGACTCTCATTGGCTCTCAGGATCAGTGCACAGTGATGCGGGAGTGGCCACACAGGGGGCAGGAGGAGAAGGGAGGAGCTACACTGCAGAACCGGGACCAAACGACGTCTGTTTCTCCACATGGCTGGGCCTGGGAATAAAAGTGCTTTACACAGGGCGTACATCTGAGCTCACTCTCAGAAAGGTTCCAGAGGGATCTGTAGCTACAATGTGCTGCATATTCACCTCAAATGCACCTCCAAGTCTAACAACTTACAGCAAGGGCAAAAATACCTTAGAACACGTTATGGTGCTGCACAGAATTTTCAGTGTGTGTAGGAGAGAGAGGGGGCTTCGTACAAGAAGAGTGTCTTAGAGGCACAGAGCTGATTTGTCACTGAAGAAGTGGATGTGCATGGAGAGTTAAGAGGTGACACAGAAGGGCCAGGCAGACTCCTCATTTGAGGCTGCTCTGTTTGGGCAGCCTGGGTTCCGGGACCGTGTCAGAGCTCTGGGGCCCGGGGCCCTTCATCGCCATACTGGCCCCCACCATAGCCGGGTAGCTGCGGTTCCGGCGGATGCTGGCGTTCAGGGCGGGCAGTCCCCCGATGGCGCTGGTCACCACGGGGGGTCCAAACAGAGGCCGGGGCCGGCGCAGTCCGCTGAGGGGCCCCAGCATGGAGGCGTGGCTCACGGCCCCGGGGCTGACCGCCACCGTCCGCGCCACGCCGAAGCGCTTCACCTTGTCCACCAGCCGCAGGTTGTGGACGCTGACGTCCGTCTGAATCTCGCAGTCCGCGTGGCTCCGCGCCTCTTCCTGCACCTCCCGCAGGATGGAGCTGGCGGGCCGGGAGGCAAGGAAGTTCTCATAGGGCGGGCAGGAGCTGTGGAACTGGAAGGGGGCGGTGGCTGCTGAAGACGCAGGCTGGGATTGGCTAGTGGGCGAGTTGGGCGGGGTGGAGGGCAAAGCGTCAGGGCCGCGGGGGGCGGAGGGGGCGGAGGAGGCGTCCGGGGTGTCGGCCCGGTCCCAGCTCTGCGGGTTGTAGACGGCCGCGGAGATCCCCCTCTCCTGCAGGAGGCGCACCAGCCCCAGTGAGGTGCTCATGGTCTTGGTGGAGTCGCGCAGGTTGGTGAAGGACTCAGCCAGGCTGAGGCGGCGCGGGGTGCAGGGTGTGGACCCCGGGGTGGATTTGAGGCCGCTGGTCACTACGCAGGCAGCCATGGGGCCGGTGATGAGGCTGCAGGAGGAGGGACAGAAAGAGCTGAGGACTTTATCCCTAATGTGCGCACTCAGACACTACTCCTGAGGACAGACCAACTCACACTGCATGCATTTACTCAGACACTAGACATGCAGTCATACACATTTTCAATTTTCACATTTTCATACACAATTTTCAATGTGTATGACCGCACATTCTGTGGCTGTATACCACTGCTCTTGCAGTATAAACTGAGTAGGACTAATACTGTTGTTTTTTAATGACAGTGAAGTATAACTACAAACATCACCAAGGTCTGATACCCTACTGTGCATGGTTAGATTTGGTTACATTCTGTTATCTGTAAGTCTATCATTTTGCTATCGGTGGACCTTGAATGTTTAGCACTTCCTTCAGGCTAAGAAAGCTTGCACTGAATACCCCACCTTGCCCTTATCAATTGTCAAGACAACTGTATTGTCTTTTGCGCCCTACATTCCTGGTGTGATCATGTATACACTTAAGTCAACCTTACCCCCCCAAGATGGAAAAACAGGAATAATTATTTGAGTGTTCTGCAAGTACAATTTTATACAGTACTTTATGAAAACCCCAAAACACCCAGTACACAACTGTACTTATGTAATACCTAAGTCTGGCATATGTAATATAATTACCACGTAAAGAGAGTAATAAAACATGTTAAATACTATTTATACTAACATAACAGCAGTGAGAACCTGACATGGAGATTTGAAGGTATTTCCATAGAACTGTGAATTGCTTTAACCATGTCGTGGATTAACCATCCACTCAATAAATCATGACCATACGTGAAGACCTATTCCCAAATACGCCTCCTTTTGTGACAGTGAAATCTCAAACAGTCTAAACAACTGTAGGATTTATTTTATGTTTGGCTGGAACTGCATGCTTCACAGCTGGAGACTGAGGTAAGGAATCACATTCAAATGAGAGGTATTTTTGTAAAATAAATTTGCCTATAGAAATTAAACATTGCACCATAAAAGAACTTCCCCTTCTTGCTTTAGGATTATCTGAAAACTCCTTCTTGTTGCAGCACTGCAGCCTATAGTGAAAAAAACATGCTTATTTACTGGTTAGTAGACTATAGGTACTCTCCACAAAAAAGGCTTTTCACACGGCACTATGTACAGTAAAAGCCAGGTTATTTCACTCCATTTCATGTCTCATTGTGAATGTGAACAAAATTTCACAATGTATGTAAACATCCTACTGACAACACAAGCCCATGCTGCCAATGCTAAATCATTCAACTCTCAAACCTGGACATAACCCAGGCTTTCAAATGATCTGAGAAACATATTTTGGTGTAGAATGCCCAGTTGAAAATGAAAATGCAAGTGTCATTCTAAGGCATCCCGACAGTTGCACCCATTGTAACAAATCTGTTTGTTGCTTGCACATAAAATACAGTATACTGTGTATAATTTTGCTATATACACAATGCAGACATGCTTAGTTGTTAGCAAGCCACTGCCAGCCATATTCTTCATGATGATATCACAGAAAATGACATCATTCATCACCCTAAGTCATGGGGTCTGACCAAAGCCTTTGAGGAGGTTAAATGCTTGGGGAGGTTTGTCTGTGTGGTGGGTATTAGAGTGTTCCAATGCAGCACGCCATTAGGTGGGGGAGAGGGGACAGGCTGTTACTCCCTCAACATTTCCACACCCCCCCCTGCAATGAAGTCACATGACCAGAGTCATGTGACACTGGCTCACCCCCTGGCACAACACCTGTCAGTGTGTTTGCTCTAAGTCAGCCCTCAGAACAACTTGACAGAGCGCCGCTTCCTCTTCAACATCACACGGCCTAGAAAGAGTTCCGTAACATTCAGACGGTCTCCTTATGAAACGTTCTCCACAGATGTCTTTCCTTCTGTATTTAAAATGAAATGAAAAGATGGCCGTCGGGCCCTGGCTGGGGCGTGGCGTGGAGCACTCACCTGGGCGTGACTCGGGTCAGCTCGTCCGACGGGTGGAGGATGCGGCAGGTGGTAAAGGTGTAGGTAGAGCTGGTGTGAGACATACATTTACCGGGATAATGCACTGCGGAAAGGGAGCGGGGGGTAGAGGACAGGGGGTCAGTTTTAAGAGGTCACAGAGGTCACACAGTCAAACCCACTCCAACACACAGAGAGAGAAAGGGTTTAAAGCTGCATCAGGCTTGGATCCTCTAAATTGGTGGTGTGCCGTGTGTGGGTGGCGACATGGGGCAGACAGGGCACCAAACAGAGCGTTATATTACTCACCGTTCCTGTGTTTGGCAAAGTTTTTTGTTTGCTTTTGAGGGACGTACATAGACGGCAATATCAGGTTGACAAATGTTACATGACTCCAAATTGATGGGTCGCCAATCAAACAGCTTCACCATAGCTCAAATGTTGTAATTCAAGAGCAGACAAATCCAATTACACTCTTGTTTTCTTTATCAGATATATGTATGGGATATGTACGGGATAATATATAGGATAATGCAGTAAGTGATTGATGCAAAAAGACAAGATGAAAAAAGTAATGTACATTAAGACCTTATAAAAAGTGTTACACATTATACAAGACATTATGAAAGTGTTTGTTGCACAACGGGAAGCCCAAAATACAGACTGTGTACCCCTCACTCTGAGGTAATCTATAGCAGTTATTAAGGCTGCCTGTTCTGGCTTCACTGATGCAGTTTTAAACAGAAATGGTCAGCACAAGGGCAGATTTGCAAAAGGTAGGGAAGACAGATTAAAATCCAGACATGAGAGCACAAGATTACCAAATCCTTTCAGGCATGCTTAAAGAACTACAGATTCTTCCTTATAGACTGTCACCGAAAACACACAAATGTCTGTGTTAGACATTTAGGAACAAGACGCAGGTCAGAATCTGTGTCTATGTGCACTGTGTGTATGTGTGTGTTGTGAGACAGGCTCCTTTAAAACAGTGAAGTGTTGTGTGAGGTTTCTTCTCAGAATCTCTAAGCACTGTCATGTCATGCCGTTTTTAATAGAACAGTGACATTTGATACAGAGGTATGCAGCTCCCTGTGACCTGCGGTGGAGTCACCCTCTCAGAGAACTGGTGTGTGGTGATGTGTAATGGTGTGTGCAGCTGATTATGTTTTGTGTATGTGTGTGTGCGTGTGTGTGTGTGTGTGTGTGTGTGTGTGTGTGTGTGTGTGTGAGAAAATAATAAGGAAAGCACAACACCACATCTGTATGACTATGCCCAGATATAACTTGCCATGCCTGTAAGATTAGGAATTTTGTGATAATGCATAACCCTACCCCAATTGAGTTACCCAGGATGAAGCCAGGATGCAGAAACACGATTGGTTTAGACAGTAAATTGGGCGTGAATCACATGAGGGCTAAGGGATTGATTGGATTGGGAAGCCAAATTAGATGTGAAGGAGAAAAATTACTGTGAGAAAAGATGAAAAGAGAACCGGTGTGTGCTGAGAAAGACCCATCAGTCTCAGAAAGCACAGAGAACCTGCATATAGAGTCAGTTTCTAGCCCATTACTCCTCCAACTGACCAAGACTAATATTAGCATAAATATTCAACACAGTACTATTTTTCACAACACGTGCGATTTGTATATGACAAAATCCTCTGCTATTTACAAGAGCAAATGTCTCTCGGTCTGTTGCACTATGTTGATGCACTAATCCCTCATATCAGTTGTATTCTGAACTCAGTACAACATGCTAGCTGCCAGATTGAAAAAATTGCAATACTAATAACTACAGCTAGTTAGAGATATCTTCTAGTACTTTCATTGTTTCATTGCCTGCTTCTGTATGCTCAATGAGCCAACATCTGTCAAATTCAGATTCTGATTATGCCTCTGCCAGATGAACATAGAAACAAGTAACATGTGTGTATGTTATTGTTTTTACAGAGATACACTCTATGTCTCCAGTAAAAGTTGCATAACATGTAAGATGTTAACAGAGCACAGAGTCTAAACCAGACAACCAAGACAGGGACATACTCTGTCTCTGTCTGTTTTCAGAGCCACTGTTCCAAGAAAGACAAAAATAATTAATAAAAAGACAGACTTCACAGATCTTTCTCAGCACACCTATGGTACCCAAAAATGAGAAACTGAAGCCGAAAGTGATTACTGAAATTAAAAAAAATAATGGTGATATACTCAAAGGGCGTGGCAGCACACATCTGGGGTGAGGTGGGCGTGCAGGTGAGTGGGCGAGGGCGTGCAGGGGGCGGTGATGAGGGTGGGACAGCCAATGAATGCCGCGGAATTCAGCATCCTGCGAGGCGTCCCGCGTCTGTCTGTCTGTCTGTCGGACGGTTATTTAGTGGGCTCCCTCACCGGACAGCTCCTCGCCACCGGCCTGCGTGTCCTGCGGCTCCTGGGAGCTCCTGGAAGCTTCGGGCGGGTGGGTGCTGTTGTTGTTCACACAGCTGGAGGAAGAGGAGGAGGAAGAGGCGCGGCTGCGGCACCGCGCGGGGGCGGAGGCTGAGGTAGAAAGGCTCGGGAACGAAAGTTCACCTGACTCGTCCTCCTCAAAGTCTGTGAACTGGTAGACCTCCTCCAGGTCCAGCTCCAGAGGCCGGAAGCCTTTGGTGACCACGCCCGGCCGCGAGTCCAGGATGCCCCCCAGGTTGGGCTGGGCCAGCTGCTGCCAGTGGTGCAGGGTGGCCGAGCCTTTTAACGACAACAGACAGAACGACAACACACCAACAAATTAGACCAGCCTCTTTCCCCAGCTGCTCCATATCTCACCAGCACCCAAACACACACACACACAAATACCACAGATTACCATAGACACGCTATGTTGTATGTTCACTATACATACAACATAATTCACATAATTCACTAATTCACAACATAATTCGCTTCAGGACACAGAAACCTCATCACTCAGAATAGAATGAGCTTGAGTTTCATCCCCTAACACATAAAACAGGTTTAGTGTGCATGGATGTATGAGAGCACACTACAGCTGACCAGGCTGTCATAGAACCACACCCTGCTCCTTTATAATTAAAAGAGCTCTGGTGACACTGTATGTGGTCATGTGTATGGTTTTCCACAGAAGAATCAATTTACTCTACAGGCTGTGTGACTGTAACCTGACTAGAAGATACTGTGAAGGGCTGGCCTCTCATCTGAGCTCTGTGCTGAGAGAACTGGGCTTGAGTGACAGTGGCGTGAAGGATTTGGGAGTAAGACTACTCTCTGCCGGACTGAGGGAATCCACACTGTAAACCTGAGACACTGGGGTCAGTACAGTACAGACATCATCAAAGTCAGCTATATTTAGAGCTTGTGAGTCAAGTAGCCATGAACATATTAGTTCTGTGCACGCGGCCTTTAACAGCAATGACCTGCCCTTAAACACATGCTGAAACCATGGTGTCAGGAGAGGATTACTGCATTTCATTCTCTCAGTTCCAAATTCTTGAGTCTTTGATCTCTTAAAAGATTTTTTACGAGATTTGATAAAGATTTTTTTAAGAGGATGCTACAACACACACACACACACACACACACACACATACACATCACAATGCATTTTCAACTGGTGTGTGGAAAGTCTATTTCTTAGATCCATTTAGCTGACATTAAATGTATTTTATTTCAAGTCTGAAAAGGGTTCAATGCAATCGTCAGCGCATAACATATCAGATTCTGATAAATAATAAAGGACTTTCTGGAATCTATTCAGAGCATTTAAAAGGTTAGGTACACCACAGACTCATTCAACAGGAAAGAGGAAGAAACAGAAAGGAGGTGGTTAAGAAATTAGTAGATTTTATTGCAGAATATATAATTATATAAAACACAGGTAGCTGAAAGAAAGCATAAGAGCAAAAAAAAAATCTATCAATACAGTGGTAAGAGAAACCTGACAGGCATTCAGAGAAAAAAGAAAAGACAGAGGGTATAAGGAAGATTTCTATAAAAAATGGAGGGATGTAAATGGAGGATGTGCTGTACCTAACCTTCAAAGAACGGACAGGGAGGAAGTGACATGCTTACCACCCCAAACCAGTCTCAAAAGTCAAAATCATTGTTTCATCATAAACCCATAGCTGAACATGACAAAGATGGAAACTTAATTTTCCACATTCACCTTTTAGACTTGAAATAACATTGGGTTTAAAAAAATCAGTGCTTTATCAACTGCTTTAGTGTTTCATTTCAGCTCTGACACTGGGGACACGGGGACTGACAGAATGCATTCGGAGAGATGCATGCCATGCCATTCTGCATCCTGTCAGCAGGTGGCAGCATATAGCAGGATCCGGCTATCTTGCCCGTACAAGGCATTTTTTTCATTTTAAAACAGAGCTTTAAAAAGTAGTCTGATATCTATTAGGTAAATAAACACTCAAATTTATTCAGGAAGACCATTCCCCTCACAGTCTCTGATACTGCATCTTAAATCTAAATCAAATAAGCACAGTGTAAGAACTCAGTGTATAAAACCACACTGGAAGAGAAGGCACTGCAGTCTTTCATGTAGAACTGTACTGTTCCTGGGCTCCCAGGTATCTAACTGGTGGGAGAGCAAGGCTTCATGAACCCCAAACTGGAAAGAGCTACCACACGTTACCAGTGACTCACTGATTCCAGCCAATCATACTGAGGTTCAACAATCATCTGTGAAGAAAAAAGTCTTTTCATTTGTGCAAATATGTTAGTGACTGACACAGCAGCTCCACCCATTATGTGGTTTAGGAAGCCTGTCTTCAATCAGTAAAATTCAGGGTTTATCCTCAAGCCAGAGTGCTCTCAACAGCACTTTCCACACAAACATGAAAGTAACAGAATTCATTTTTCCATTTTATGTAAAAACTAAAAACTGCTTTTTGCAGTTCTGATTCTGTTTGACACCATGTTCCACAGAACAAGAGAAATGTAGGGATGTGTATGGGAGGCCTTTAAGGGGACCAAGGGCTCTCTTCAAAATGAAGAATAATAGTTTATCTATAGTATATCTATATCTTATCTATATCTAATCCAATTTGAGCTTCACAGTGACTGCTTTGAATATGGTCACGTAAATATGTGCAATTTAAACTATCAGTTGGGCACAGTTTGTAATGCTGTATGCTTGCTCTATAGTCAATGCCATACAATGACTGAGAAGCACCAGCTAGATGTGCATAGATAATAGCCATGGATAGGCTTGCCAGAATTACATTGTCCTTGGTAATTACTGTTAAATGTCAAATGTTAACCAAAAAAAATTCTCATGTAAAAATATTAAAATATAGCTAGAGTCCATTGTAAATAATTACAGCATTTGTACTCATGTGCAAATGACTGTTACTAGTCCATCTCATTATATGACGTCATCCTGAAAATAAACACAGATTGAAATCAAAAGCATGCTGAAAATTTGATTTTACACACAGAACCCAGAAAAGAAAGAAAAATGAATTCTGGCAAGCCTGCTCACGGAAAAGGTTTTGCGTATTTCAGGGAGGGGGGCGGGGATGGGGTGGTTTTGCTCCTTTTAAGGGATCTCAAACCAGCAGCGTGGCTGTGTGTCTCTGAAGTAGAAGGAGTGCTGTGTGGACAGGCTGCCTGGCTCCTGGTTGAGGAGAGCCCACAGGGACTGGAGGAGGAGCAGGGGGGGGGGCGCGGCCAGGGCCTGCGGAGGTCACCTTCCAGCGGCTTGACGATCTGCAGCTTCTCGGGCAGGTAGGAGCGGCTGCTGAAGGAGAGGCCCGACAGGCCGGAGAAGCCGGAGAGGTGGGTCCCCAGGGACATGATGCTCTCGGTGGGCGTCAGGCTGCCGCTGTACAGCTCGCCCTGGTCCGCCAGCTGCCGCAGCTTCCTCTCGCGGTCCTCCTCGAAGAAGCGCCGCTCGCTCAGGTAGTTCTCCCGCCGCAACGACAGCCGCCGCAGCGCCATCTCCAGGTCCTGCGAGCCCGGCGTGCCCGGCGTGCCCGGCTTCTTGTCGGAGTTGTCCACGCTGGTGCCCGAACAGAAAAAAATAAAAGAGAGAGAAGCCCAAAGAACAAGTTGGTTATTGCTATATAGAAGTTAAGGACAGCAGTGTACCACAGTGGTAAGGAGTGGGACTCGTAACCGATTGCCAGCTCAGTTCCCCGTTGGGGCACTGCTGTTGTACCCTTGGGCAAGGTACTTAACCAAGGTGATAATATATAAAAAGTGAACTATGGAGTAAGATAAGGCCCTGGGGTCTTCAGGCCAGTTCAAGAGTGGGACAGATTTTGGAAGAGCTCTGGTGCATTTTCGCAGGGATAGAGGATTCACCTGCCGTCCGGCGACTCAGTCTCCAAGATAATGCTGTTGGCGCGGTTGTCTATGACAACGTTGCTGACGTCACTCCCGTATAAACTGGAGCGAGGCGTGCTCAGGCAGCTGGAGCGGGCGGAGTTAAGTGAAGACGACTGATTGGATCCTGGGATGTTCATGGGGGAGGGGCCTAGGGAACGCTGCCTCACTGTTTGGTTGATGCTCTTCACTGCCTCAAACACGCGCCTGTGATGCATCCTGCTCGACAGACCAGACAAACAGCGCCCCCTATTGAGACCCCATCCCTGTACATCAAGGTCAAACCACTGCATTGAACCCCACAATGAGACTGTACCCCAAGGAGAGACATACAATAACACCCATTGATGAGGTCACAAATGCATCTCTTTCACTCTTACAGCTGAGGTATTCAAGTCTGTTAATATCGATAATACTGTAAATTGTTTCCATTTGCTGAAACTCAGTTACTTATATCTTTTACTTATACTTAATAATATTACATATATTACTTGTATATCTTTCTATAATGTATGTAAGGTGTTACTGTAGGATACCTTGTTAGCTTTCTATAAGTGTTTACTGAATATGATCCTTCATGCAATCTGTCAGTTATTTTAGCAAGAGCATTATATGAAATAAGATTCGTTTGATTGACTGTCACAATGACTTCCCTTACCTTTCTATTTGCTATTTTCAAAAACTGTGAGCAACATTTACATTACATTTTTAGTACAAGATGTCCATTTTCAAAGATAGACATTAAGTATACTTAATGAATTAAAGATGCAACATTATAACAGATGTTGTCAATTCTGATGGGTAACAGACTTACTGAAATTACATAAATCAAATGCAGACCGCAGTTAGTCTGGAATCAGAGAGACTGTTAGATCAAAGCTTCCCAGATGCTCCCCTCACTAAACAAAGGCTATCACAAGATCTGTTGCTGTCTTTCTGCTATGAGGGTCACATGCAAGTGCAATTAAAATGCTCGATTTTACAGTAAAAGTGGAGACTGAAGGTGATATCACTGTGAAAGGAAGTGTTACTGTGAATCAAAAAGTGATGTAACCGTTAGACAAATAGTGATGTCAGCCTAAGACTCACTTCTGTTCTGCCACTTCCGGATCGTCAATCTGCAGCTCCTTCCTCATGGTGCCCTCAATCTCTGCGGCTAAAGAATCCTAAAAGATGGACACGGACACACACACACACACACACACACACACACACACACACACACACACACACACACACACACACACACACACAGAGGGATCAGCTCATCTCCTTAACTGAGAAAACAACATTACATATAACACACCCATCTCACTTTGCTCACCACTCCATTCACCATCCACTTGGCCTTGCACACCTGTTAAACCATGATCCACACAGCTAACAACTGGACCCACAAACAATGCACTACATTTTCCACTCAATGGCCTTATGATAAAGCGGTACAGTGCCACTGCTGTGTCCCTGACTGCGCCTGCTCTCTCACCATGGGGAAGAGGCCGAGCGAATGGAAGCGCCTGGGAGTGCTCAGCGGCAGCGTTTTGTTGCGCAGGTTCTTCAGCTCCTCCTGTGCCTCGTGGAGCATCTCCATACACTCTGCGTACTTCTCCTCCAGCTCCCTGAGCTACAGGAGAGACACATATATGATTACATCATATATTACACATATTATTGTAAATTAGAATATTTGTATTGTTTTGTTTTGACAAAGGGTGGGAGTGAGAATCGATCTTATGCTGCCAGTTTTTAAAATGCCTTGGGTGACACTAGCTAATTTCTGTCATGCCAAGAAAGCCAATAAACTGTACCTTTCAGACAGGGGCGGGAGGGGAAGGAATGAGACAGAAACAGGGAGAAAGAGTCGTGAGAGATGAATAGACATCAAGAGAGTGAAAGGAAGGAAGAAAATAAGAGAAGAAAGGGAGAGTGAAAGGGGAGACAGCTCCCTATTGAGTATACCTGTTGCTTCGACTGGCACATTAACAATAAAACATTTTTGTTGCCTTGTACTTTGCAGTCCTCTGATTGTGCTTGGGTGATTGTCGTTAGTGATATCAGCCTGGGGTTGGGGGAAAAAAAAAAACAAAAACAAGGCACTCCTTACCTCTGCTGTGAGCTGACGCTGGGCGTCTTTGGCAGCTCCCAAATGTTGCGTGAGCTCCTCATTCTCCACTGCGTACTGAGAAAGGAAAAGCAGTCAGCAAACAGTGAAGAGACAGTTCTGCAGAACCGTACAGACATGGTGAACAATTTAATTATTCAACCTTCCTACAAACACTCCCTATTCTTCATTAAAATGCAGCTTTAATACTTTTAATGCAGACTTTGAATACTCCTTTTTATAAAAAAGCAGTAACAACAATGAGACAAAGGAAAACAATGGTTTCATCTGATCTGGTTTCAGTCTGTGACAACTAATTCTCATTTTCCCCAGCTCATGCTAGAACCAGTCTACCATGAGCTGGCTGACCTCAGTGCACTACAAATTGACTTTAGATTGCATTACCCACAACCAGAGCTGTAGCACATGACATCAAATTGATTTTTGACTGAGTCAGATGACTGCCTGGGCTTTATCTGTGGTCTAATGCTAAGATTCACCCCCAAGAACCTAGACTGCATATTATTCCTATCCATCTCTATTTTTTGCTGTGCTAAGAGATGGCAGTATGCTTCAGTTTTTAATGCAAACACTGATAGCAGCCTCAGTTGTGCATCTTACCATCAAAAGAAAACCCTAATGGAATCACAACAATGATCTGAACTAAGAAACCCACCCTGGTTCTAGCTCTAGAGTGGAAAAGGGGTATAATGTGTTTAGCTGGTTCCAGTTCTACAGTGGAAAAAGGGGTATAGCGAGGCAGTTTGGTTCCAGCTCTGCAGTGGAAAAGGGGTATAATGGGATCTATGGTGGAGAAAAATCTGATGGGTGCTCACTGATTTTGACTTCTTCTGGAGGTCCACGATCTGGGACAGGAGGTGGGTGATCTCCTCCTGCTGGCGGGACGCATCTTCGGTCTTCTTTGCCAGCTCCTCAGCGATGGATGAGATCTGCAGGTTGGCATCTCCTGGACACACAGGGCAGGGAAAGGGGCAAAGAAGGTCACCATAGCAACCAGCCCCAGAGTGTGGTCTCTATAGCCCTGATATTGCAGCATACTAGAAGGAGCTGATTTAAGGGCCACTGAAAAGTTGATCATTTTAACACTAAATCCAAACATGTAGTTCAGGTGTATTTTTTAACCTGATTTAAAAAAACAAATAATTAAATAGTCTGTCAAATGGTCTTGTTCATGGCACTGAAAACTGTTTACATTGACACTATATAAACCAAAAGTAAAGTCTTCTCAATTATTTCTTTTACAGTAAATCCATTCACAAATGGATCTACTCACACATTCTTCACACAGTGCATCTCTCATATTCGATCCTTTTATAGATCTTCCTGAATACCCTCCCAAACAGATGTCCTCATCTCTCTTTCACAGCAGATCTACTCAAAGAAGTCTTTCAAACAGAGGTCCTACTCCCACTCCCCTTTCTCACAGAGTGGATCCCATCCGATCTCTTGCACACAGTGGATCTACTCACGGAGCTCTTTCACGCAGTCGTTCACCAACTGCTGCTCCTTCTCCTCATAGGAGATGGTCTCCGTCTCCAGGTGACAGGCCTGATGGAAACACACAGAAAACACAATCACGTTACCATGCTCACAGCATTAGTGTTATCAGCTGCACTTTTATCCTAAGCACCTGTACATTTGTATTGTTACCTTATCTTTACTGGGAATTTACACTGCCTGCAAAACAGTTTTGTGCAGCGACACTTGTTTGCTATTTGACTACTATTTGAGGTAAAAGGTTTTACAGATTTGGCCAGAGGTCCCATATGTGTATGCATTGCTGCCCACTGATTATCACATGGTGTTCCCACACCAGCTGGCTCTGTGGCCTGGTTGCAGCACTGGATCTAGCAGTGTGTTAATCACAGGCAGATCTGCAGAGCTGTTAGAGGATAAATCCCCCCTTTGGGAGGCATAAGCTACAACATGGCAACACATCAATTTATCTCCTTCTCTTTACCAGCCAAACTTCTTCCTCATCGTTGTGTCAAATTACACCCCACGACTCAGGGTGACCGTAAAGTGTCCAGGAGAGTGTCATTAAAGTCTGTACCACAAACATAGGTCAGTGGGTGCATCAACCATTTCTAAAACGACTGCCCATGATTCTAACCCTGAGAGGAGTACACTCTATTTAACTGTTATTACTGCTGTGCTTGGATTGGGTCTGAATCACCACCGCAGTGTCTGGCTTAGAGAACAGACAGGCCATTACCTCTGATCTCAGGACAGTGTTTTCCTCTTCCAGGTCTTTGAGTTTCTTCTGCAGGGAGTCCAGAGGAAAGTAGCTTGGCACAGAGGATGTTGATTCATTCCGTCGAATGCTGGTGGGGGGGGGTGCAACAGACTGAGTAACCTGGCACTGCCACCATAAGGTGTAGGCAACACAACCTCACCCAGCTCTAATACCAAACTTTGCCTGCTGCAGTGCATTTGATATGCTGGCTTTTTACACGATGCCTGCCCATGCCAGAATTGCATGGCAAAAAATGTCTTTGAGAAATGGTCTGCAAGTACTGATGATTTCTTTCCAAGGAAGGTGTGAACCCGCAAACCAAGAGACAGAAATGATATAAAACTGAACAATCGTATGCTGACTATGCAGACATTGGAAAGCATCACTGACTATCACGGCAAGCAAGTATGATTTTTAATGCCTAATGGTATTGTGGAAGCCCTGTCAATGCAACAGGTACGAAAAGAGTTCTGGGCATTAGATCAGATGCATAGCTAATTGAGAACAGAGGGATATTGTTAATCAATGCTTAAACTGGGATGTAATAAACATTCTCATCTACCATTTAGCAGGAAAAGGTCTGGTGCTGTACCTTGTTTTCCCAATACCATACCAACGTTTATCTGAACACTTGAACAACAGGTACGCCAGGCCTCTTTATATTCCAAATAGCTTTTACATGGCTCCGTGTCATAGTGAACAAACAGTGACAAACTGGCTGAGTCACACAGGGAGGAGGAGTGAACAAGATAAGAAAATCAGACTTTCCTAATGGAATAAAAAGCAGTTTCTGTGACCTGCTCTAAGCAGCAGGTCCAAACAAAAATAAAACCCTAAAACATGGAGATCCAAGGCACTGAAAACCCCAGTATCAGATTTGCTGAAGAATGTGTTCTAAGAGTACAGTAGGTAACAGAAAACTGGGGCTGTAAGGTGATGCTTTCTGAATGAGAGTCAGCCCAGACAGGACAGGAGGAGCACCGGCTTGGGAAGCTCAGCCCTCTGTTATAACCTCTAATAACCCCCCAGGAACAGACACTCCCATCTGCTCAGCTGTGGCTCATTGTACCACTCAAAGTAATGAGCTCACAGACTGTCTGACCTGCAACGTTAACAGGTTTCTGTAGCGGGAGCTGAACTTGACCAGGATAAGCTAAGAGCTGTGGGGGGTTTACGAGACATGCACGGGATTGAATCCCAAGTGTTCAGCCAAGCACTTAACCTGAATCACTTGTGTGAATATCCAGCTGAATAAATGTATTGTAAGCTCTCCAAGCTGTCCTAGATAAGGGCATCTGCTAAGTAAACATATAATGACCAGGAGGAGAGAGCCTCTGTCAATTGGAAAGAAGATACTGCTGGTGAGGTGGGAGTGGAGAGATGGGGGTAGGAGAGGAGAGGTGGAGTAGGAGGGGAGAGGTGAGAGGTAGGAGGGAAGAGGTAGTGGTTAAGTGGACAGGCATGTTGTATAATATTAGACTCACGGGGTGGAAGTAGCAGACTCTCCCTCGCTCTCCTCCGCTGCACTGGTGTAAAACTGGAGCAGCTCATCTTTCATAGACAGCTCATGCCGCAGCTGAGAGACCTTCAGACAGAAAAAAAAGCCAATATAGTCACACCCATCTTCCTCCCAATCACACAAAAGCACACCAACTTCCCTGCTGACATAATAAGTGTCACGCCCGCATCAACCCTAACAGCACAACACAGTCACCCTCACCTCCTCCCTGACATAACAGAGCCATATCCACTTCCTGCTGCCATCACACAGTCACAAGCTCTGGCTGCCAGTAACGCATACCGTCCTCATCCTCACCACAATCATTCTGAGCTTGTCACCCCTCACCTCTTCTCGAATGTGCTCCACCTGCTCCTCCAGAAACTCATTTCGCTCGCTGAGAGTTTTGTTTTTCTTCAAGAGTGATTGGCCAATACGGGCAGCAAGCTCCAAGTCGCGCTCTTTCTGCAAGGGAAGACACAGAAAAGGAGGGGCAGGCAAGGGGAGGGTCAGCGACCAGAAACAAGTGATTTTTTTTTTTTTTTCCCCCACATAGCATGTGGCCAAGGTGGACTGACCCACCAGGAGGATGTCTTGTTATTGACCTACAGTATGACACACTGACTGAAGTGTAAAAGTACATATGCATGAAAATAACCACACAGGTACATTTTCCCATACAGCACGGTGCAAGTAGAATAAACGAACATGGTATCATGGTTTGGTGACTGCAGTACATGCCCACACTCTGCACAGAGCAGAAATAGGAGTGATACTCAAATTCCTCTCGCAAAAGAGAAGCCTCACAGAACAGTTAACCGCAGGTTTTCCTAACAGGCCTGGACACCATGCAAATATTACCCATGTCACCCAAGAAAAGGACAACGATTACACTGTGAACAACAGTGGCTATCCTCTGGATGCATTATCAGTACTTTACCTTACAGCTCTCATTTGCTATGCATATCTAGTGGGAGGCTAAAATAAATAGTAAAATGAACTGAGGTAAGGTGCTGAGTGTGGAAACACACTGTGTGTAGCCACCGGAACGGGGAGTGAGACAAAGCGCCATGGTAACGCTACAGCTTCCCTTTTATTGGGCTGCTGCCAGGTTCTTTCCATTGATGAGGTTGAGCCTTTTCTAAGACGCAAACTTTTGCTGTGCTTCTTCCTCATGCCACTACTCTGGGCTGCACTGTATCCTGGTTTTACCGTTGAATAAATCAGGGGCAGATCAGTTAATATTAACCATCACACAATGCAACACAATCTTACCTCTTCCAGCAGACGTGTTACAGCATCTATGTCATTGTAAGTCTTAGTCATCTGGCCCACTCGTTCAGCACATAGAACTGCAGAGAGACAAGAGAGGTGAAAGGGAAGAGTTATTTTCATCTAAGTGAAACAGGTGACAGTGAGGCAGAGGAGCCATCTTTGCCCAGTACTGGAACAGATCAGAGGAGAAATGTTTGGAATTCCAACATTATGACTGTGCCACCTACAGGCTACGGACCTGCTTACATCAGCATTGTGTAAAGTGTGTCTCTTGTCAGATGGACTCACGGCACCTGTTATCAAGGTGACACACCCAAAGCCTGCCCACGTGAGTCACCCTACAGTAGCAGAGCCAAGATACCAACTGTTCCAGACCTCTGAGTGAAGGCAGACTATTTCCTGACTGCAACAAAAGAAAATATGATATAATCAAATACTTGGCCTGGTCTGTCAAATGAGGTGAAAAGAACATTATGATGAAAATAACATTAATTTGTGTAGAGAAAGTCACATCACTGACTGCCATGCTGTCCCTCGATGACCTTTTAGTTGTTTTTTGATACCTTTCCAAGAATGTCTTTTCACAACAGCACTTCTACAGTAAATCTTACCTACAGAATTTTAGATTTTATTCACCTTGCCAATGCTTAAAAACAGTCTTCAAAGCATTTTTTTCATTCTAATAATCAACAGTCAAAAAGGTGCTTAGAATCTGAGAATCGACTCAACTTGAAAAAGTGTACAGTCTTTTTGACAGCAAATAGACATCAATATACTGTATCCAACAATGTTTTGTAACCTTTAACCACAATCATCAATCTCATAAAACCACAGATGAAATTTCCTTGTAACTTTATCAGCACCAGTATGATTAATCACATGGGTAGGGCAGGGGGTTCTACAGCTATGGACTATGCCAGCTGCTGATACTGTGTGCGGGATCATTGTTCACACTGCCGCATAAACACAGCTCAGGCACTGTGCTAAACTCACAGTTAAAAGATCTACAGGAACACCCTCTCAATGTCCCTGTTTGATGTTGGTGACATTAAATAGGATCTAGTCCATGAGTTAATTAGTCTAATGTTCACTGCTCCGATATCAGAGAGAACAGCTGACAGATAGCAGTCTGTCCTGAATGAACATGACACCCATTTCGGTAATGACATTAACTGCTTTACTGCCTGCAACCATTCAGAATGCAGATTTAAAGCAATAATGACATATTTCATCTATGTTTGTAAAACTATTAGATAACAATTATGTCTGACATGATTCACATGGAAGAAGGTAATACATTTTTACAATATCACATCTATCAGGTTATAAATTGGTTTCCCCCAAACCTGCAGCAATGTTTCCAGTGGGTTTGTAACTTGAACATACTGCATTGTACAATTTCCATGTAAATTGGTTACCAGGCAATGTACAGTAAGTGAACACTGTGAAAACAACAATAGGAAGACATCAGCAGCACTGGTTACGATGCAAACCTGAGTCCATACATCAGACTTCCCAAAAGGTAAATGGTGCAGGCCATCATTAGGCTAGGGTGTGGTCTCTAGGCCAGTCAAACCACAGAAACCATAACACTGAACACCCATTGCATCTCAGTCCCCATTGTGACAAGATGGACCTCGATAGCCAACCACTACATTTCCCAGAACTCACTTGTTATTACTCTCCTGGATACTACTGCCCTGAGAGCCCAGATAGAGGAGGGTCTTGGTCATTACAATCAGACTACACCCATACTTAGCATTAAGGAGCAACATGTAGGAAGGCCCTGCTGACCTGACATTTACAATCCATTTCACAAAAAACACACTAAGAGCACACCCTTCAGAGATCACCCCCACAAAAAAAAAAAAAAAAAAACACAAAATCAATGCACTGTGCTATTCTGGTCACTATACACACATAATGCAGACAGAGGGTGTTTGAAGGTTGTGAGAAAAATTTCCCAGTTTATTTGCATTAAAACAAAATTTTCATTAAAAAATCTCAAGTAATAATTATCAACTTTATTTTCTTTTATGTGCTGCTGATAGTGTATGGCAAATGAGGGCATCTGAAAACCTAACGGATCGTATCTGAATTCTTATTACAGACAATATATTGGGCATTCAATCCACCCACCACAGTGTTTAGACCTTCAATTTCAGTAATAATTTTGGGGAGAAGCTGGCCAATGTTCCTCATAAAAAACATACAAAAAAAACTAACATTTTAACACCCCACAAAGTAACCAGCCACAGCACACACAATCAAACTGCTATAAGTACTGAGCTCACCTGCTCTCCCGCCACACACCTGTATTTAATATGCTTTTAATGAGGCAGGTGTGGCTTCTCAATCATTTGCTGGCTCACACATAAGGCAATGACAATTACAATCACAGACAATTAAATGAACCTGTTTGGAATGAAGCTGAAGGTATGAGATCTGTCTATTGCAAATACAGCACACATGACTAACACCACAATACTAACAAATTTCAGCAGGTTTTGGGGACAAGTATTAAATTTCAATGACATGCTCATAAAAATGGGTGAGAATAAAAAAAAAATCTTCCATGCACTTAAATTAAATAGCCTAACCCTTGAAGCAAAGGAGAAAGCATTGTAGCAGTTAGACTCAATGCCCCCAGTAGCCCTGGCTGTACAATATATGGAGATAAACGCTGATATGCCATTCGATCAGCTGGAACAAGCCACGGACTGCAGTGATAACAGTTTGTTGGTGGTATCAGACCCAAGTTGTTCCTCCCTGTTTACCCTCAACACAGACGGCATTCCGAGCCCTCCCTGCCTCATTAGGCTCCACCAGCTGGGGTGATGTTCTGGTCTCAGCAAAACAAAACACAGGCGGCACCAGGAGCAATCTCCTGCCCCTCCCCTCTCACCTGGGCAGTCGGCAGGAATGCAACGAACATACAAACTAAGAGAAACATCAATCAGTCCCAAGCAACAGGAACCAACTGAACTTAATCTCCTAATATGCAGGTGGACCATTGATTTCTATGTAGTGTGAGTCCTAGATCTCAGAGCCGAGTGCCTTTTCTTTCTCACACTCAAATTCAGCATGATTTAAGTTTCCTCCATGGTGAATTTTAGTATCATAAATGGATTTGAACCCATTCAAAGTAATAAAAAGCAATAGAAGCACTGAAATAACAATATAAGAATAACCAATAATATAAGAAGAGTTCAGGCTTACACTGTGTTTGTGCAGACGTTGACACTGTAGCCAAACTCAAAGACACAAATCCAGCAACAATGCCCAGCACCTTGGACCCGATCCTGAACCACAGTAGGGGGCCACAGTACTTGAACAAACTTCATCTTAGCAAAAAAGACTAAAGAAAAGCACCCAAAAATAGTGTACCTTCTTCCAGTGCCAGAGCTGTTTCGGTATAATCAACACCATCATCATCGTCCTCCTCCTCCTCCTCCTCCTCATCGTCCTGCAGGAGAGGAAGTGGCCCCTCAGCGGGGTCGGGGGAGTAGCTGTACTCGAAGCTCTCCTCTGCCGATCCGAGGGGCTGCACTGACATATTCCCCGAGGGCTAGTATCTCAAAGCGCAACCAGACGGTCTCGGCTCCACAGCCATGTCTGAGCTGGAGTCCTGCTCCTGTTGCCTGCCTGAGAGCCAGCTTCGCCAGACACACCCTCACGCTGTCTTTGAGCCGTGTGCTGTTGTCTGTGCTCAACCACCAAAACACCACAGTAGCGGGGGGGGAAGAAGGGGGAGGCGTCACAGGAATTTAATCCAATCCTTACAGCTGGCTGATTTTTACACAAATTGCACGCAAATTTGACACAAAAACACAAAGGACTGATGTGACTATACGCCTCATGCGGTAAAAAGCATCTTGAATTACACAACAAACATGTTTATGTTTATCCTGTAGGTCTATCTGCTCTCCTCCCCCCTTTTGGCTGTTCAATGGTAGCTCCCACAAGACGCACCATGGAAACAATACAAGGCAGACATACACCTGTTCCAAGGGTGTGACCACAGATATCCACAGGTGAGTTGATTCGCTTTCATTGCAAATTTATGCAAAGCACAAGCCAAATAAAAGTTTTCCAAACAGGAAGTAATGGTCATATTTCTATTGTGAGAGAGTACACAACAGTCAGCACAAAATAGGGCATGATTATGCAAATTAAGAACAAAGGTCTGCAGAATAAAAGGCATTTCTCTAATACATTACAAAAGTTTTAATGAACAATAATGTAGTATACGGTATGCACACTGGGCTATGTGTAAAAATGCACATGCAGTACATTCTATCTACAGTACCAGTCAAAGTCTCAACACACCTGATTAAGATAATGGTAGACATACATTCAAAGACTTAGGCTTAAATGCTTGAAATTTGTTTCTCAGACAAATATAAATAGTGAAGTTGATGCCTATGTATGAATTTCTTTCCAAAACAAAAATTTTATTTTCAAAAAAAATGTTTTCACTACTTTGAAGAATTTAAGATATAGACATAGTTTTGTTTGGTTTAACACTTTTTTGGTCACTGTGTAGTTCCATTTGTATTATTTCATAGTTTTCATGCCTTTACTATTATTCTAAAATGTGGAAAATAGTGGAAATAAAGAATATAAGTTGTGCCCTAACTTTTGACTGGTACTCTATGTACTGGAAACTGCTTTACACTATACAGTACTAGATTTTTACATCCATTTGTATCCTGGAAGCTTAGGCTCTGTGAATGGATAGACGGTGGGGTATAGCGACAAAAAACAAACGTGAATCACCTGCAGTACGCAATATTTAATGTGGACATTGATTTTCAAGATTGTGTAATCAGATCATTATTATGGATGATGTTTAACAGTCTTTGTGTTAAACTTCATCAACACAAAACAACTGTTTTTTTTTTTCTGGTATCTTATGTTTGCTGTGTTGCTAAGAAACTTGATTCTGCTCCCCTGGAGAGCAAAGGAGGAAATAAAAAGGGAAAAAAAACAACTACACGAGAAAAGGACTGGAAAATTTACCCAGGACAGATCACAAACCAAACAACCAAAAAAAGATTCTCCTCATAAGACCATCTTTTAAAGGCACAGAGGTGGGACAGTTTATAGCTGCAGTCTCAGCCTTTGTTACTTTTTTGTTGTTCTGTGTTTGTCCTGTCCTGAACTTTGCGGTTTGATTTACTGTGCAAGCAGAAGAAAGAACCTGCATTCCTACAGAGTCACCACAGTAACGACCAACAGAAAGCGAGAACAGGGGGGCCATACAAGAGGAACAGTAGCTACCCCCTCAATCTGAGAGGCTTTTGTGAGAGTTGCTAATGACCCCCCTTAAGCCCTTTGTTCATTCTCCCCCCAGTCTCTCATAGTCTGCCAGCGCCACTCCCCCAATCCTATGTAGGGGTAATCAATATTCCGGCCAACATCCTCAACAGCGACATACACTCCAGCACAGCCAGGTCATGTGATCAGGGGGCAGGGCTCGGTGGCAATGAGACACTCTTAAAACCTGCCTGCCATTCACTCAGCTTTCTATACCTGCAGCCCTCCAACCCTATACCTCTATTTCCATACCTGCCTCTCTTTATTTCCCTATGTAACCCTTACTATGTGTTACTCATATGTGTATTTCCACCACCACACCCCTCTCCCTGTGCCTTAATCTCTGCACCTCTTGCCTCCAGACCACCTGTAACTTTGTCCCCTGACCTCCCTTTCTGTACCTCTCTCGGCATACCTTGGAGCCCACACTTGGCCCGGTTCTGTCCTTTCTTCTCCAATCAGACAGGCCACAGGCTGTTTGGGGACTGTTGTATTGGCCACATGAGAACAGAGCATCAGAGCAGAAACTCTGACACAGTATTAGGAAAATATTAAAAGGAGCAGCTTTATCTGTGTTTTCATTCATTAACCAACTACAGTCTCTTCCTGTTCTAATTTTAAAAGGCCAAAAAAACATATTCACTTTATTATGGGACATGAAAGGAATATACACGTTTACATGGCAGCAACTGTTGTGGTAAAGGTAACCAGCCGTATTTATGTATAAATACTGTCTAATATACACATAATATTTGTTAAACTAATAGTAATAACAAGAACACAGTGAAAGCACAGATGTGTTTCAGAATCCTTAACAAAATTTGGTTAACTTTATCCCTTGTTGAAGTCAAACTGCCAAAGACTTTTGAAACAATCAAATTCATTATGAAACAATCAAAGTTTCAACCATTGTATGGGGTTATGCAAGCAACAGGGTGAAGCATGTGAGGTAACTGACACATAAGATGACTCAGGGCCTGAAGCATTATGAAACTGTTATGGTGGCCTCCGCGCTGAGACCAGAGTAATCAACCCTCCGCCCCCTAAAGCAAGAGCCGGTGCCCATTCAACACTGCCTGTCGGTGGAGACCCTCACAGACCGATCAGGATTCTTCTCCACACTCTGTGGGAACTCACCTGTGCCGTGTCTCTTTTTCATTTGTTTTGAAAAGATTTTTTCAAATCATCCAGTCATTCAGTCCCACCACTGCGTTTAATACTTAGACAGCATCCAGAGGAAGAGTTATAAAATCCAGTCTCCATCCTAACTGCCTAGAAGTGTACAATAACATGGAGCAAAGCCAGCTCCATATTAGCTTCAGTTACCAGCCCAGAGGAGTAACACAGCACACTGCACCAGCAGCTCTCAGGCTACCCTCATAAAACAGGACAACTCCAGCAGCATAGAGCTGCCCCTGACCGTATATGGTTTGGCCTATCTGCTCCATCATGGTGGCCTTCTCCAACCAATCTAGTAATAAATACATGTTTTCAGTCAGATTAACTTAAGCGCTTGAATAGTTTTGACTTTAAACCATATTATGGAAAATTGACCCTCAGTATGAACAATTTCAGTGTGATCAAACGATCACGATCAATCAAACGATCAAAATTACCACATATATCCCCTTGCATGCCCACAACTGCTTTCAATAGCTTGCTTTCAATGAAGAAAAACTACCACACTATATACTGGAGTACTCAGAACTGAGGTTTGGAAGGCATGGCTTACTACCTTAGTCCTTAGTTCTCTCTCGTGACTGATGCAACACACTGCAAAAGGGACTGGACAAATTACACACACGCACGCGCAAGCACGCACAAACACTTGCTCCGTACATGCCCACAGACACACACGGTTATGATCACTGCATCACCAGCACTCACTCCCTCTCCCTCTCTGCCTCTGCCTCTCTGTCTCTCTCTCTCTCTCTCTCTGTGAGCAATAGCGAGCAGCAGCACTCTGCAGCGGCAGGGCTGATCCGGGGTCAGTACCGTCGGTGCACTCCTCATAGTACCAGTCCAGCTCGTAGTAATCTGCCTCCACGAATCTCTGCATCATCAGAGTCCTTCAGAGGCGAGGCGCGCGTCCCACTCCGCCGCGGTCACCATCCCGCCTCACCCGGCCGCCAGCACGCAGCGCATCCGCCCCGGGAGACATCCAGACAGCATGTCGCATCCCAGAAACCCGAGGAGGCAGCGGAGAGGAAGGGGGGGGGTGGGTGCCGGGAAAAGCAGCCAAAGACGCCGACAAACAGGACGCAGTGTAAGAGATTTCAGACTCCTGGATCCGGAGCTGCTGATTCAAGGTTGAACCATCCAGGGGGGCGGGAGTTGGGGGAGAGTCCGCCAATCATCGTGGGCTACGTCAGGGAAGAACGTCCTCAATTGAGCTTACATCACCAGCCCACCACCCTCCCTCCCCCCCAGCAGCTCATTGCGAGGACCCGGTACATCGTTCTCTATATCCAGTTGCCATGGAGACTGGCTCTGACTCCAGCTCTGAATGCTGGCCACTCCCTTTAACTTTCACTCACCTTTGTTTATTTCTGACAGAGAGAGATTACATTACATTACACTACAGCAGAGGCAGTGTGGCTGATTAAGTCTAACTTATGTAGAAGATGCCCACAGGTGATTCACATTTGGATTTAAGGTCTTTATTTGTGGTGATGCATTTTCCCTTTTCAAATGCAACTGGACAACCAAGAAGGGTACCTGAGTAATGCTAATCCCCTCTCTGCCAACCTGTCCTGAAAATGGGGCAGAGTCAATCTGATACCAAGGAATAAAACAGCGTGAGGAGAGCTATAGAAATAAAGACAGTCTTGAAAGGAGCTGTACAGATGAATGATCAAATCATTAAATAATTCTATTAAGCTCTATTTCAGTAGATCAGTCTGATACAGTAAACAAGAGCATAAAAGATGAATTTGATGGCTGTGTTCTCATAGACATTATATAGGTGGTAAAAATGGATGGTAAAAATGTTAAAAGTTAAAGAGACAAGAAGTTTGGGGTAATTAATGAGCTGAACGACAAAAGGGTGTCCATTGTAGAAAGAACTAAAGGAACAACATCATGTTTCGAACTATTTGAGAAGATACCACTTCAAAGAATTAGTCTTTTCTTTTTTAGGTAATGTCACAAAAAAATGTAACTTTTCATACAGAGATAGACTTGACGTCTGACACCCACTGTCATAAATACTTCTGGTGGAATTAGGAAAAAAGGCTTTCACCTTTCTCAAAGGTTCAGGAAATGAAATGAATAAAGGTGAACCATCAAAGCAAAAACAACAAATGAACTCTCATTCCCAGTATTTATCTCCCTCGGCCGCCACCAAGCCAGTATCTGACAGTATTAATCAGTATTAACCAGAATTAACCAGAAGATCACAAGCAGTCATAACTCAAATTACTTGCTCAAATTACCTGTTACATAAGACATTTTGGTGGAGCTCTGACTTTCTGTGTGAACTAACTGCATGCAAAGATTTTTACTTTTATTCATATCAAACTTATAGTACCGACAGAACTGTACACCTAGGAATCTACAGCCAAGACTATTAACTCTAGAGGGAAAATTTCAGAAGAAAAAAAACTGGGGCACTGCTGAGTGTTTGCTTATTAGCATAGGGATTATGACTGTGAGTGTGTGTGTGTGTGTGTGTGAGAGAGAGAGAAAGAGAGAGAGAGAGTGTGTGAATTTTCATCACTTCTACCCTCTCAAGTAACATCACAACTGTTGCACACCTCTCCTGTTCTGTCTGATGACATCACACAGGTCCTGCCTCCTGACAGTTGCACATCTCTCTGACCTTCACTGATGACATTTACAGCAGCGGCATCTCTCCTGGCCTGTCTAATGACATCACAACAGCGGTATGTCTCTGGCCCCTTCTGATGACATCACACGAACACAGCAGGGGTTGGTTAACATCTTTGAATTATTAACATTTTGCAACGAATCCCTTTCTCAATGGTCCAAAGAATAACAGAGACTCAAAGAGAGATAGAGAAAGAGATGCAAAGAGAGGAGGGAGATGAAATGTAAGACAGGCAGATAAAAAACAGACAGAGGAATAAAGAGATGGAGAGAAATAGCGAGAACAAGAAAGAGATAGAAAATAAGAGATGGCAACCAGGCAACCATCCTAAGTTTATGTTTCAATACCAAAGCAGGGAATTAAGAACTACCTGAATACAGAGCACTGACAACCAGCTTATAATGAGAACAGACGAGATGTTGTCAATTTGTGACAAAACATTTAATCACTAAGGTCATTACTTCACAGCAATGCAGAGGCGTAGGAGAGCATGATCCTACATCATCCCTGTAGCTGTTTTAATGGCTTCACTGACAACAAGATCACTCAAGGAATCGATGAAAAACTGGCATCTGGTAACTGTGGTTTAGGTGGATCAGACAGTTCCAGATGCACTGTCCATATTACAGCAAGACAAATCCTTATGCTGGACAGTAAAGCATGGGTGACTAAGCATATGAAAGTCTCAGATTCCACTGCATGAAGATGCAGATGTATCTCTCTTCACATGAATGGAAGGAATCTAAGGCTGTGGAGGGTTGAAACACACCCCCAAAGGGGTGCGTGTCCACCCTGCAAATGCTCTGCATTTGAAATGAAAGCCATCACCACACACCACTTTCCAAAGCTAAAAATAACCACCCCAGCCTGCTCTAATAACCTACTGGCAGAAAAATAGTTTAAAAGGGTTTAGGGGACAAGTTTTTTTTGAAGTTCAGAAGGGAGGGAGGGAGGGAGAGAAAGATTGATTCACTTAGGGAGATTGAGGTGAGTTAGAGATTAGACCTCACACACTATGTTTACCAAAGTGTGCTTTTCTAATATGCACTAAGAAAAAAATATTCAGTAAAGTTGACTACAGAAAACATGTACCCTCAAGTTTAAAAGGCTTCAAAAGTGAGAGAAGGTTTCTGAGATCAGAGAGACACATTAGAAAAGGAGGGGAGGAACACTCTCAGTTGAGACATGAGACTCTCAGTTTTAAAACATTAGAAAACCACTAGGATTTTTTCGCTTACCCATGCTACTGGGAAGCACAGGCTGGTACTGAACCTTGAGCTGGCTCAGAATCATGGCCAAGGTCAAAACCGGCATATAGTTCAGCTCCAGACTGGATGGGTAAGTGAGCATCAGAAAAATGATTAAACCCTTAGTTATGAGTAATCACGACATCCACGTAGTCCACATCCCTCAAGCAACATCAATCACATGATTTTTTCCTGTTGTGTTACTAACTTCCTGCTTAAGAAATCTTTCACTACACTTTAGTGAAAGATTTCAAAACACGTAGTCATTCAAGTTATTAACTAACTGGACAGAAGAAGGTGTGGTAATTGTTTGGAACAGAACTCGGCATAGACAAACCAGGCCTCCAGGAACAGAGCTTGACACCCAGATCAACACCAAGCAAACATCAGAGCGCTGATGACCTGCTGGGCTAAACACATCAACAGCAGCTCAAAGCCGTCACGACCCCGTCTCCTCTGCCTGGGGGAGGGATCTGAGAGCATCTGGCATCCTACTGGCCCAGTGGGTATATTTGTTGTAGCAACCCTCCCCAGCGACCTAAAATAACCCACTGGCTAACACCCACCTCCATGTGTTTGGAGACTATAACTGTGCTAACATCTGCAAGAGAGATTCTCTGTGTTTGGAGGCTATAAGTGTGCTCACATCTGCAGGAGAGGGACTTACGGAAATACTTCAAGGTCTCCTCGATCTGCTCAGTGGTGAGGTCGATGTTGGCGTCCGGCGAGATGAGTGGCGTGTGCAGCCAGTCGTCGTGGTCATACCCGTATATGGTGTCCGCTCTCAGCCTGTAGTGGGGCAGCTGCTCTTCCAAAAGACTGATGATTTCCACCTCTGGGAGATCAGTACTGTTACACACATCTGCAGGGTGAGAGAGGTCAGTACCATTACATTCACATGCAGGGAGACAGCAATCAGTAACTGTGCATATCAGAAGGGAGAGAGATATCAATATTATTACACAGGGAAAGAGAGATCAGTACTGTTTCTATGCAGAAAGAGATCAGTACCATTACACACATTTGTAGGGAGAGATCAGTACTGTTACACTAATCTGCAAGCAGATGTGACATCTGTTTTCACACACGCGGGGTGGGCTGTAAATGTGCGAGCACAGAGGTCTGAGTTCACTGACGTGCTAAAGAATGGCAGTTACAAGGAGCCATCAGATCACAGGAAATGGCTGCTAATCTCAGTTTCCAAACTGATGACAGAGGAGAGCAGGACAGACTCACTCATAAATCACAGCATAAATCACAGCCATGACTCAGCTCTTCACAAAAACAGCACTGACAGACATTCTAGTAATGTGCAACAGAAATAGCAGAATAACCCCTTTTGTTAACTATTCATTTCCATTACATAACCACCTGCATCTCCATCCACACGTATCCACACGTACAGTGCACTGTTCATTTATTTCTCCTCCATCCATACAAGTTGTCGTAAGACTATCCAAATGAACACCTGAACCTGACTGACAACACACTGAAAAGGAGAAAAGTATATCTGGTTTGTTGTGCTTTTTTCCACATCTTTTTCCCCATCAGATCACAAAGGTAGTGTATTTGTTATTTTATTCTGATAAGTGCAATAGGCTAAAAGTCTAACACCCTGGTGGCCCCTAGTGGTAACTTGAGGTATCACACCCATTGTCACAGTTTAGGCAGCATACCATGCCACTGCATCAGATACATTCATTTCTTCCCCACCTGTTCTAGACAGAGCTTGCTTGGAAGAGGGGGTAAATTCTGTTCATAAGTGTTCCACAATAGAGCAGATTCAGCAAACCTGTCCAAGTGCATGAAATACCCCAGACTCTGGTCTCTTGTCTCTAATGCTACACTGGTCTCTAGCACAGACAGAGGACAGGTCGTGATTTTATTATGCCAGTATAAATAGCTCTCATTTCCAACAGATACATAAAACAGCGCATGACAGTTTTAGCCCTTGACTTCTGGCATTACTTCAGATTTCCAGCCTTTAGAGTCAGGTCACTGGCTGATTCATTGTGTTAAGGATTTATAAGCACATCACCAACAGTTGTGCTGAAACGCCAGCCTCTCTCTCTCTCACCATTCAGCGGTGTTTGCCAAAGCCAGCCCTGTGAAATACATGCTTCAGCAGATTTCTCTTCCAGCTGGATTTTGCTAATGTTTGGAGGAGAAAAAGAGAGAGCGGTACATTTTAGCCTCCCTACTTCAAGCCCATGAACCTCCACCAGTGTGTGTCTCAATACAACATGCTACATGCTACATGTTATCCATTTATACAGCTAAATATTTACTAGGTACCTTGCCCAAGGGTACAACAGCAGTGCTGCAGCAGCAAATTGAGCAAAGCAACCTTTGGATTACAAGCCCTGCTCCTTACCACTACACCATACTACTGACTATGCTTAGCTCTACATCCAGAGCAGTTTTCCCATCACCATTAGAGACTGTGAAGGTGTGGACATTTCCAGTCCCAGTTCAGACCATTTCACCAAAATCATCCTCACATTTCTATCACACTCTTCCTGTATTTTTAGTTGTCTTTTAAAGCCCATTTTCCCTTGTGTCTCCTCATACAAATGTTTAACGCCTGATTTCATTCATGTCTTGACTTTATTCCTATTATATGTTCTGCAGCATCCTGAGTGCATGAAATGTACTTCATAATTAAACTATTACTTTGTTTTCTCCTCAGTCTCTCATTGTTTTGTGAACTACAGTGAGCTGCTCCTTTTAATTAACTGGAGACTGGACCAGAAATATGAAATGGTGAACAATGGTGCTTGTGTAACAGCAGTATCTAGGACTCAAATCCCCAAACTCCTGGTTACAAACACCCTGACCAATATCTGACACAGCACTCCCTGACATCTAAAATATTATAAGAAAAACAGCCCTAAGAGTAATTAAAATACTTTTAAAATCATCTACAGAATGACACAAAGCACAGCATAAACCTGTCCTGGTGCAGCATACACCTGTGACTTCTACTTAAATGCTTGAAATGTGTTTCTTAGACAAATATGAATAGTGAAGTTGGTGCCTATGTATGAATTTCTTTCCAAAACAAACAAAATATTTTTGGCTATTTGAAGAATCCAAAATATAAGACAGTTTTGATTTGTTTAACACTTTTTTGGTCGCTGCATAATTCCATTTGTGTTATTTCATAGTTTTGATTTCTTTACCATTACTCATGCGCATGCATACATGCAGACATACACACAAACGCATATGCTGTGCATTAACAGCAATATTGACAGTACAGTAAACTTTGCTCATTTTGTCTGTTGGCAAGCTGTACATGCATGAACGTTGAGTGATGGTGGTCTGAGTGTTAAGTGCTGATTATCTGCAGACTGTATTTATAGATGCATTTGTGAGGGGCATTGCTGGCCATGACCCCCCTCTGTCCTTCCTCTCTCCTCTACCTTAGTGGTATTCATGCACAAAATACAGCCCCCACCCCCACAGTGGCTACCCCAGATCAAATTCAACCTTGAAGAAAAGGGAACCGTCATATTTAATAATGAAGAATACGGGTATATACACAGACACACCCACAGGTCGACATACCATATACACACACATAAACATAAACTGCTTAACATAGCACACAGTCCTGCTTCGGTGTAGATTACCGTGTCAACTGCTAAAACACGGTATAGCAGTCAGTTAGCACACATTGATTTCTAACACTTTAATTTTAACACTTTACGTCTTCTTTTAAGGACACTGTCACCATTCCCAAATAGTTCAGCAGACACAGACTGAAAAGATGCTTTTGAAAGCCAAAAGCACTCCAAACTATTAATGGAAAAGTTCAATAAAGCCTGCTGTATACTTTTCCAAAATATGTAACATGACACAGAAAGCAGCACCTTTAAAGTTAAACAGCCTTCCAGTCCCGACTACCATGCAAGGAAATGTGGGACAGAACAAATTGCTGTCTAGCTACAGAGTGTACAGCAACCCCCACAAATTAGTACGAAGCACAAAGTGGTAATGTCCAGCACAAAGGCACAGTGTTCAGTACTCACTCATGGTGTTGCTGCCCAGGGTCCTACCACAACTCACCGGCAGTTACATTTTCCACTAAACTCAAGGAAAGGGCACGACAGAGAGAGAGAGTGATAGAGAGAGCAAGCGAGAGAGAGAGAGAGTGAGAGCGAGAGGGAGCGCGAGAGAGAGAGACGGGGACGCGACAGAGACCACAGCCATACCACATGGCATTTCTGTTGCATGCCAGCGCTGACAGTCACATGGGCGGCAGCTTCCTGACTAAACATAGACTCATTACTGCCGGGCTGCCAGACAGCCGGTGCTGGGCCGCTTATTGTCCTGTGAAATGCAGGCTGGGAGCAGAGAAGGGGAGGAGCCAGGGACCAGGGGCACGAGAGGGGGAGGGGGCGGGGTCGTGGAGTTCCACAGGGACGCTGCACGTCTGTGAGATCACAGTCCATGTTTGCTTCACTGATGTCTGCGCTTGGATAGGGGGACACCATAATTGTCAGCTTTTCACAGTTCTGTGCTTGAATTAAAACAATGCCTATTTCGCATCACTAGCTTACATATATCTGTAGTCATCATTTTTATATCAATAGCACAATATCTGAACCACAATGGCATTATAACATGACTACTTTGTATTTTAGGAATTTAAAGTTTCGATCTCATATTTCAGGGTTACAGGTCCACACTGGCTCCTGATTACAGTACAGACGGAACACCTCCAGCTCTGCACCCATTTCCAAGTTCAGTTGGCAGTGATGTCATCCTGCCTCATAAATGCTTGTCCTAAGCTTGCTGTGCTTCTGTCTTGTTGTTGCACAACAGTGTTGGAGTAAATCATTCTCAATTTACCCTACTAGTTGAAACATGTTAAATAAATATGTCAGATGGAGAATAAATGAGTAAAGCCAATAAGGCTCTGATAAATGCTGCACATCTCAGATATGCAAACATGCTCTTCCGCACGTCAACAGTGTGAGGGAGGGAGGGACGGCACAAAACCCCCATTCGCTGCACATTCCAGCCAGGACAGGATCAGCTGGCTGGAGACAGGGACAGCTGCTCTGATGAAATATGAATCCGATTCTCTTGCCTCTCTCTGAAAAAGCCACGCCTTCCACCCGCCCACGCACTCCCATTCACAAAAGGCGACATCACGCTGAAAGCCTGCGGGGTGTGATGCTGGGAAGCTGGGCAGATCATTTGGATGAGGTGGGTCCTCACGGTTCAGATCCAGCACAGCTTCTGTCCTGCAGCCCCTCTGCCTTTCCCCTCAGCTGTAGTTTCTGTGCTCTTCCTGAGGCCTTGTGGACACAACATCTCCCGACAGCCACGGCAATCAAGACCCACCTGAACTTTCCATCCTGATCCACACCAGGGCGTATGCAGAACCATGTGAATAGTCGAGGATGTGAGTGAGACTCCTTCAAGGCTAAAGGTTCTAATGGAAGTGAACAACCGAATGACTCACTGACCGCACATCGCTCCCATGACAACAATACACCACTATACCATGCAGTGTTGAGGGAGGTTCAGTGTGGGGAGTGGTGTTACTCTCTATATGAAGAACTGAGGCCATTCATAAAGGAATTACTTAGATGGGATGAATGGGGGTCCATCTACATGTTGACACACATGCCAGGGCAACGAGCCAAAAGACAGACAGAAATATTATATGAGCACTTTCCCTACATGTGTTTATGACAACCATAACTATATACCACCCAACTAACTTTCCAGAAAGATCTATAGAATTGATTTTAAAGTGGAACTCTGGAGACAGGACTTTTCTGAATGGACATGACACAGCTCTACTCTCCCCTGTAAGCAAGGCGCTATATAGCAATAACCCTCTTTCATTAACAGGTCTGTGAATGTCTTGTCATTTCCTCCACATAGTGTCTGTAGGCCCTTCTTTTTGGTAACAGTGGACAGCCCCTCAGGGACAGCCAATGGAGATGGGGTCTGGGGTCTCTCTCTGTTTGATCTTCCTGTAGCCCTGGGCAGCCATCATGCTTACAGCAGGCAACCAGAGAGCATCTGTTATCGGAGCAGCAAGCTGCCACTGAGACCAGCAGGATACAGCCACCTGGCCACAAGTGGGGAGAGATCAGGAAATCAGCAGGCAACGAATGGGTCACTCCGAAAATCTGGCTCAGCTGTGAGCGCATGCTGGCTATACCAAGGAATAGCAGACCTCAACTCAACACTCCTCAACTGAAAGTACAGAACTGGGAATTTTACAGATGCCAACGCCAACATGAAAAACTGAACTGACACCTCACCACAGCAAAATCAACATGAAGCACTAACAAAGAGATCATTGAACATGGCTGACATTAAAATGCCAATGTTATGTTAGATTGTTAATTCAATCAACAGCTCAAAGATATCACACTTACTGAAGGGGACACAGCATGGCATTTGGTTGCATAAAAAGTCTGCCTTTAAACTACAGACAAATGAAAAACAGACAAGCTAGCATTACTACCCACCCCCACACCTCCCACAAGCAAAAGTACAAAAAACAGAAGAACTACACAACTAGTCCCTTTAGAAAGGTAAAGATCTTACCTGGGACAAGCACTGACACCTCAATCACATGTTACAACACACAACAAAGTCCAGTTCACAGAGCCACTTTCACCAAGCTGAATGATCTATGAGTTTATTTCACACATTCTGTGGGTGACGCAACTCAAACAAATACTACAGACAGTCTGATCTTGGCCATTTTAGGAATGTGATTGAATGTTACTACAGATTAGTTCATAAGCATTCTGTGTGTCTGAATTGGCTTTGAAAGGAAAGTATTTTGTTTGTATAAACTGAAAAATATCCCCACTAAATCAGTGAACACAAATTTAAAAACCCAAACCTTTATCTTATTATGCAACCATTTAACTCATTACATTGTGGACACATTTCATAATATCATAGCTGGCGCTTTCATAACATTGTTGTAGTTTTCCCTCAAATACACTAGATGGAGCCACATATCCACGTACTGCCACCTTTTACACAACCTGCACAGAGCAATATAAGTGCTCCACGGCCTAAAGAAACCTCATGAAACCACACAAGGTCTTCACAATCTAAATGAGTTTTCCCCAGTATTTGGTTACAACAATGAAAACCACTTGAAATAGTTGCTTCTGACAGCAGGCTCAAAAGTCCCCAATGATACTGTGTACAATCAATCAAAGAGCCTCAGACACAGCATACAGGATCAGGTCTACATCCAACTCGCAAGCCAACTAGCTTGAGATCTGTAACAAAGAGACTGTACCCACAGAGGATCCAAGAATAACACAGGGTGTGATAAATACAAATCTGAGATCAGTAGTGTAAAGAGGGTTAGCCAAAGAGGTGATTAATAATTATTCTTTGAATGGTCATGTTTTCCTGACAGTCATGACCTTTTTTCAGGGAGAAAGATGAGGTAATCATGGAACACACCATGCTGTTATTGTGTGGTGGAGTGAGCTGGAAAAACCTCTCTGTAAGCAGAACAAATTTACAACTGCTCCCCTGTGAGGTGGTAGTTCCCCACCAGGGGGCAACCCTGGATCACGTCAGATCCTTCCACAGTCCTTGAATGCCCTTGAGCAGTCGTTCAGTAGGAAGTTGTAGTGCATTACCAGGCCTCTACAGCAGCATGTGAGAAAGGACTCGCACAGTCCTTAGGGCGCCGGCACATGCACACATACTGTACGTGCGCACGCACACTCACACACACAGCTTGCAATCCATCATGTGTCTCTAAGGCCTTTTAAAAGAATGATTGATTGATGAGTCTCCCAGAGCCACAAACCGGCCCATAGCTGTCGAGCTTGATTGCTACCAATCACACTGCGCAATAAATTTCCTACGCCATTAGCTTTCACCACTTCACTCTCCAGCTGAAAGGAATTATGCTATATGGTTTCTTCCTGTTAGTGAGGAAAAACACACCTGACAGTGACAAGCCCCTCAGACAGAGGTCACCGCACCTGTCACCCTGTCCACAGCACCTGTGTGCTGTGGCATCACTAACCCTGAGCAGAGCAGTCAAAACCAGAGGGGTGTGAGTTCCATTCCCCAAAAGCCTTACAGGATACAGGACCGAGTTCAGAGCACTCTGGTTCTCTATTGGTCGGGACAGTCTATTCAATTCAACCAAATGACAAAGCTCTTTATCTTCAACCTAAGCAACATTCACTTATTTATATATTTATATAACAATGTGCCTTAATGGCATTGGCTAAGGAATTCATTGGGGTCTACATGTATCCAAAAAAAGATTAATACAGGCTATTACTCAAAGTGGAGGCATCCAGCTCCTGCACCCTGGCTGCCCTGTAGACATACCAATGGTGTTAGTTCACACTCTGTCCCAGAGGAACGGTATTGGTGCATGGGCCGGCCCACAAAAACGGTACTGGTGCATGGTCTGGGCCAGAATACTGGTTCTGGTGCAGCCCCGAATAACCTCTGCGCCTTGGGACTGCGCGGTAATGTTTTTCTCCCAAAGCAGTTTAAACAGCGCTGATGCACAGACTCCTCACTGCCTTCCACCCTGGATTTATTTTTAACTTGTCACCAGCACTGCCTTGGAAAATCTTGTCATGGGGGGAGTGTGATAAAAGAGTCAGCCTTTTTCTCAGAGCCCAGCCACAGCAGAGGAACAGAGGCAAAAAGAAAAAAAACATTCAAACATCCTGAGCACAATCAGGCGGCCCTTCATAGCAAGGCTTTCATTCCAGACTGTTTTTGTAGCTTAATCTAAAAATGTCTGGTCTTGAATATATTATCCATTTAGCGGGAGATTTAGATTTGATCTGATAAGAGAGACTATAATGAACTGCATGCATCAGTAACAGTAAGTATGGCTCCAGAACTCAGCTCAGACAGATCTGTGACACAAAGAGGGACTGCATTTCATTACTGACCAGTGTGGCAGTGGTTACAGTCGTGGGCGCAAGAGCAGCCAAATGTGAGCAATATTCCAAACACCTGACAATTAATAACACAGAATGATCTGTTTACATACACTCATTCCTAATAATTGATTAATGACTTGTTTACAAGCATACAGCATTCAGAATTAACAGTAATGTGAGCACATTCAGTTGCTCTTTTAGGGTTAGCAGCTATGTGGACAGAAGTCCAGTGGTGTATTATCCTACATTTCTGTTAATATATCAATCAGACCATTATAAAATATGTTGATCACACCTTTGAAATTTCATGTTCATATCGCTCATATTAAATTCATACTCATACATCCCAAATCACACAATCAATGCCGCTATCTCCAGTCTGATGTATTTGGTGGCATTTCCAAATACATCTCAATGGGATGTTAATAAGGACTTGTAATCTGAGCAGTGCCTTACTATTAACATTTCACTCTGAATTAGCGTTTAATGTGGTCTTGTAAATGTCAAGGTTGTCAAATATTCAAACTAGCAAAGATGTTAAGGCAGGCATAAACACAACCAATGAGAGGCCAGTGGCACTGCAGTGCTTCTGCTTAATGGAGTGCATTAGCATGGTGGATCATTACCACTCCTGGCTGATGCTTCTCCCCAGTGTTACTTATTTAGAGCATTCATCTTACTAACATTAATGTTTCACACATTAAAGCACCCATTCACAAATTTAATCAGTGGGCAGTATTAACCCTGTACAACCAGCCCATTTTAAGAATAATGTATTACCAATTACAAATACTCTAATGATGCTGCATTCCACATGGCTGTGCTCTGAGAGTATCATCAAAGGCCCATGGATCTGGGCACTAAAACACAGAATGTGTAACTCCCCAATTCAGATATGTCTAATCCACTAAACTGCCCATACATTTACTTTGTACAGAATATATATTATTGTAATCCTTCACTAGAGTGAGGGGCACTATATCTGACAAGGCAAGTTTTCAATGGTTAAAAGAAAGTCAAGAGATACTGTGGTCAAGTGTCTACCCCTTAACCCAACCAACAATCACTGTCACTGAGTACAGCCAATAACCTTCCTGTCACTCGAGACAAGAGGTCATAACTGTCATGTCACTGAACGCACAGGTAACTCCCTGAGCATACAGGAAACTCCATGTTAATGTAGAAAACATAACCCTCCTGTCATTGGGTCTAAAGCTCATAACCCTTCTGTTACTGAGACTAGAGACTAGAAGTCTAGCTGTCATGATATACAGCAAGAATATAAGGAAAGTCTTTGAACACATGATCCTCCTGTTACAAGTTCAGCAAACATTATTCAAAGACACATGACTGTAGGGTCTCGAACCGGTGATGGTCCCGACATCTCTGTAGATGACGTCATCGGGCGCGTCCTCCAGGCTGACCGCCTCGCTCACATACTGCTCCTCATGGGCGCCGGGGGCGACAGCGGGTGCTGGCTGTAGGTTGCAGGGTTCCGCGGGGGGCGGGGCGGAGGCGGAGGTGTTGTGGTGCGGAGCTGCGGCGTCCAGCTTGGCTGCTTTTCACAGGAGGGCACCACGGGCCATGGGCGGGGCCAGCACTGGCCACGAGGTCGGGTGGGCGGGCAGACCGTCCAGCCTCCTCTATGCACCTGGAGGAGCAGAACAACAGTAAAGACCTGAGCAGAGACATTACATTACATTATTGGCATTTAGCAGACACTCTTATCCAGAGCGACTTACATAGATTACAGTTTTTTACATGTTACCCACTTATACAGCTAGCTATTTATTGAGGCAATTCTGCGTTAAGTACTTTGCCCAAGGGTACAACAGCAATGGCCCCAGAGGGGAATCGACCCAGCAACCTTCCGGTTATTAGTCCTGCTCTTTACCACTATGTTACACTGTCACCGGCAGAGCTGCCATTCTTCCATTCTCCCAGTCCATGGTTTGTCACATGACAATGCGCACTTTCTGTGAGTGACACAACTCGAACAAAAAGAAGTAATATGACCCTCCTCCCTCTTACCAATAATGTATTACTTCACGTTTAGTTCAAATGCAAGTTAATGGGTATTTCCAAACCTGCTCTGTTATGTGATTCATGTTAGAATATGACGCATTTTGAAAATATTTATATAGTCACTTCCATAAGAGTAAATGCAGGTACGTATTGTAGCACACACTTATGTATTACTTGCCCCTTCATTTCCAGGTCAGTGCAGTATTTACACTGATTAATTCAAATGTCTGTGAAAGGCATGCAATACGTGTTTTTATGCACACACCTCCCAACCTCAACCCCTGTTTTGCCTCACTGGATGGTCCTGGCTCCCCCAGTATGTCTGGGATACAGCAAAGCGTGGAAAATCACCATAGATACCGTGTGACACCTGCAGCTCACTGAGAAATGCAAAGCATGTTAAACTTGAGCTCTGTTCAAATGTGTGCAGCCAATCCAAGAACGATATTACGCAGACACCGGAAACCCAACCCACTGTGTGCGTATGTGAGTAAGTGCATGTATATGTGTGCGTTAATTAGGCCACATGAATATTAGACAAGCAAATATATACATAACATCAGTCTCTGCCTCTTTCACAGTGACCTTTTAATTTCCAGATGAACCAACAAACAGCTTCAACACATCACTGATGTCCACACTTAAATGTCTCTCTACTTAAAGACAGGAATGAGCTTGGAGACCTGACAGATGAAATTATCATCGCATTTTAATAAGCCCTCTTATGGTCATTGAGGAAGTGGGTGACCTCCATCTGAAACCCTGCCAGAGAAAGATGATCAGGCAGCCAAATCTACAGACACAGGTGCACCAGAGCTTAAAATGATCCCTATGAGAGAGGGTAACCTAAGGTCACTGTACTGCTGATTTTTTTGTGGAAACAGCAGGATAAATTGATGGATGTGACAGATTATGAGGAACAATTTAACAATCACAGAATATATATTTGGAAAGGGTTGGCTTCCCCTGATTCTCCCTGTTCCTAAATAAAAATGATTGAAAGTCATGAACTCAGACTGTAAATCTGGCACTTTCAGACTTCTGCAGAGAAAAAAATTTGTACTGAATGGCAATAACAGGACAAATGACATAAAGGCAGGTTTGAAAATGTGAGAACTGTAAATTATTTTATGCTCTTTCCCCTCTATTCCCCAGTGTTGTGTATCAGACTCCTCTAACTGTGACAACCTCTGGGACTAATCCTCTTTAAAATCTACAACCAAATGTTATATTCATAACATTTATGCATAGTAATCAATCGTTCTCTGACTGCAAAGGGGGTTAGGGCATCAGTATTATTTGTCCATTTCCACCTGCCGCTGTGCTCCTGATGGTACTGGGTGCTAGAAGCTGCCTCGATGGATCAAAGAGTCCACGCGCACAAATCAAATCAGGTTTCATTACCCACTGCCCTCCTCTCTGTGAGGGACTTAATTACAGGAGAGCTGGTCACTCGGCCTGCCAGAATGCCACTTAAATATAGACGCAGGCCTGGAAGTGACCTTGGAGGTGAGGCAAACCTTTTGACCTTGTTCAGAGGCTGTGCAGGAGCCCTCCTCTCAGTGTGCCCCGCGTGTGTCTGCGGCTGCCCCTGTGGCTGTCCCCTGGCACGACGCCGGGACAGCTGACCGAAGCTGTGGTGTGGCTGCACTCCCAGCGGGAGGACTTGTATTACCGAATGGGTCTCTGTGGTACGGCACTGAAGTCCTCAGCGTGGCTCCTCATGCACACACTGATCAGAGTATCCATCAGTCCCTGTCTGCTGAGGGGGTGGAGAGCGAGAGGGACCCGACTGCTACATACAGACTGACACAGTCACACATACAGACAGACGCTGACGGAATACGCACAGACACAGACACAGCCACACACACAAAAATGGACTCAGGACACAGACAAGAACACAGTCACAGAAATACACAAAGAACTACAAACACAGACACACAGAACATACACACATATATACACACACACACACTTCCTCAGCCTCATGCTTGGTCTCCTCTGTCCTATATCTGTCTACTTCCCTCTTACGTAAGCCTTTCATAAACTCCTTCCAGTCATTTAAAAAAATATCAGTGATGCCATAAATAGCATTTTCCTCCAAGCATATTACATGCCATCAGTAAGTGCCTGCTGTGCCAACATTGGTGCCCTCCTCCGTGGCACTGTCTCTCCTCTTGTCTGCCGCAGCAGTGCATTGTGGGCTACATGGCTCCCTGAGAGCCCACACGTGGGGGAAGCCGTGCACAAAACTCAACGCCTCACCACCCCGCGGGTTTCCGCAGCCCGGGGCAAAAGGCCGCACGCGCCCGCTGCAGCCACACGCACACGTGAGGACGGTTCCGGTGTGAATGACTCATATCAAAACAGCCCACGGCGGGAGAAAGCGTCCCTCAAAACAATAGCAGGCAGGCTGCATGATCTGTGATGCGGGGGGGTTGCCGTTTGTTAGCGTTTGTTGACGGCTCAATGGCACAGTCTTTATGTATCGCTCTGCCCTCACTTTTCAGATTCTCACAGGCAATTACTTTTTTATAATACAACCCAGCTCCAACCCCACCCCACAAACAAATGAACAGCCCATATTATAAGTCTAAGAGCGGCCCACCGTGGTCCACAATAGGCTAACTGTGGAAAACCTTCATGTCCGTATGAATTACCTCATTATAGCATGTAAACATTTTCTCATGTGGGTATGTTTCCTATGAAAATATTTCCTCATGGCTTCATGAAATACGAAATTGCACGTTGGAGAAAAAGGGGCACCACAAAAAAAGTGATCCTTGCAAATGCTTAAGAAAAATTAATTATACATGTTCTTGTTTTTACATAAAGCCTCAGAAATCAGAAAGTAAGAACATGCTTTTTTTTAGCCAATACAAAAGTGCTGAGTGCCAGAAGGTGACGTTTCCTGCTGAGTGACTTTTTCCAGCCCAGTGGTTTCTGCCCATTGTACCACACCCATTAGCTCTCACGCTGATTACCCTCGGACCAGTGACATTATCAAATGTTACCACAACATAATGTTGATGAAAATTGTCTTGTGACAAGAAGACAGCATGAAACCTGTGAGGGCCCTGCCACTGTGTTCTGTTTACAATTTAAATTGCTTGTGAAAATAAGTAAGCTCTCTAATAAGGACATCTGCTTAGCCAATAAATAATTAGATTAGATTAGATTCAACTTTATTGTCATTACACATGTAAAAAGTACAAGGCAACGAAATGCAGTTAGCACCTAACCAGAAGTGCAATAAGCAGCAAGTGCAGAGGATATAATATTTACAGTTGTATGTATGAACAGTATAAGATCACTGCTATGAACATTTTGTACAGATGGATATATACAATGTGATATGTACATTATGAGGTCAGTAATTATGGACAAATTTACAGATAGATACATACAGTTGATATATACAGTGAATTAATATATACTATGATATTTACAGTTGTATAATATATAAAGTGGATCTGGATTAAAGGGGCAAAGAGATGTGCGTAGTGGTGTAGGGGGAGTCAGCGGGGGACAGAATTCAATAAGGAGACAGCTGTGGGGAAAAAGCTGTTCCTGAATCTGCTGGTCTTGGACTGGAGGCTCCTGAAGCGCCTCCCAGAAGGCAGGAGGCTTAATGTAACATAAATCACACACTGTGCACACAGATGTCTTTTTTGCTGTTGGCCAGAAACAAAAAGCAGAAGGATGAGACCACTACACAAAGGCATAATGTCATTGACCTCACTTCCTGCAAGGGCACTGTGAGTCACTCCTCTATCCACTGCTGGTGTTCCAAAAGGGATATGGTCAAATCAAGAAAGAAACTCATTGAAATCAGAAGTGAACTGTGGTCCCAACAGGAAAGACCCATGGTGAAATAAGGAGAGAGTTGTTGTCCAAACAGGAGCGACCAGTGGTCCAAACAGGACAGAGGTCCCACATGATCTCATACAAAAGAGGAAAAAAAGCTGCCTGACAGTGGAGCTGGTAAGAGGAGAAGATGATTATAACTTTGTAGCCTGAGGAGTTCTGAAGCTCTGCCTGTGAGACTGACCCCCACCAACCTGAGCTCAGAGAAAGGCACCTGACCCTACACAGAACGGGTGAAATTTAAGAGTGGGCTGGTCACAAGCCCCCCTGAAATTCAGGAAAGTTCCCCTGGGAACCTCGGCTCGGTTCCAGGACCGTGTCCCGCACCACGTCGTGCATGCTGGGTCTAACTCCAGCGCAGTGACGTGCTCCCTGACCGGTGGAAAAATGATCTCAACGACTGCCATCACATGACAGGCAGACAGTTAAAATAAGCATGGAATGAGGAGGGAGCAAACATAGAGCTGTACAAACTCAGAAATACACATACAGCATCGGTATGATTTCGAAATGGACCTGGAGATGACCTATGCTGCTTATATAGAAACAACTCCCGGATGGAGGAAAAAGGACTTCTGAAAGGCCTTCTGAGAAGCCAAACAGCAAAACTGCTGAACAGAAAACCTAAATAGGATTTGAATAAATATAACAGTAACATAAGAAATATAGACTACTTTAAGAACAAACCCTGTCTTTCTCACTCTCACTTCTCTCAACATGACTTATATGCACTGCATTTGAAATTCAGTTTTGATTTTTTAATGTAATAGGGCCTATAAATAATTTTTTTGTGTTTTTTTTCCCAAAGAACAGTTGCTGGGTTGATATGATGAGACATAATGGTGTGCATCATCCATAAGTAGTCTATACTGCAGTTTTGAGATTCAATCATTAGTTGGCAATCTGTAACTGTTTTCCTCTCTCCCAGAAGTCCCTTAGTGAGCTCTGTTGCAAACCTACTCTGAATGAGAACATGCTGGCACGTTTGCATCTGCAGCAACACAAAGCCTCACACTAATAAAATGCCACCTCGGGACACTGACCTGGGACCAGTGTGAGACAGAAAAACACAAATAAAAGGATTCAAATCCTTTAGATTACACAGTATAGTGAATGGGATTATGTCTGCTTCACTTTAATCCACCTTTAACTGTTTTAGCCCACTGACCCGTGAACTGATAATTAAAAATGAGTAAGAGCTCATATGGCCATAACAGAAGGGCCTTTACTCTGTTAAAGGATGGAAGTGAATGGGGGGTCCAGACAAAACAGGTCAGTGTATTAATCCTAGATCATAAATGAGGGATCTCTAAACAACTGCACTACTTTTTCAGTTACCTTAGAATGAGTGTAAAATACTACAACATGTGTACAACAGTAATGCTATGCAGCCAAGCCAAAGGAGTCGGCTGCTGATAGATGACCCTTTCTGAAATTTGCATTCTTGCTAATCACGCAAAACAGATGAAATCACATCAAAGGCAGCTTCAGCATCATCATTAAAATCATAAAATAAGGTGGGTTCCCATTCTGCCCTACTCTGTGTGTGTGTGTGTGTGTGTGTGTGTGTGTGTGTGTGTGTGTGTGTGTGTGTGTGTGTGTGTGTGTGTGTGTGTTGCTACCACTGGTTCATGCAAGGTGACAACCACAACAGTGTTATCCCCAAGTTGCTCTAAAAATGAAGTTTCACATGTGGGAGACATAATTTGCTTCAACATGTGTAAATGGAAGCACATCCACTTAGAAGGTACAGGCCCAATTTGACCATTTAGGCCCATTCACCCCCAGCCTAATTTAAGACTGCCCTCTTTAATTCCTTTCGAGAACAGAAAGCTGACAGGACTAGAAATGTGAAGATTATGCTAAAAGTCTAAATTCTAAAGTTTAACCACCTCAAACACATAAGTCCAGAAGGCATCAATTTCTGGATTACATGTTTGTCATTTGTTAAAAACTGAAATATGTGAAATCTATTATTATTATTTTACATACTCCATATATAACATTTGATGTTTTAAATTTCTTCCATTTAAAAGAGAATACACATCAGATGAGGCCTGTCTCTCACTGGTGTCTCATGGTGCTACAGAACTCTCCAGTCTTAACTGAGAGGTCACTTGTTCTTTCCGAATAGAAATCACACCGAAATGACATCACACCCACGGCTAGCCTTACGGGCATCGTGGACTGAGACACAAAGAAAAGAAATGCATAGTCTTTATCAGCCAGAAACCATAGACTTACACATCTCAACTTACATGCTCCACTGCATTTAACTTCCTCAGAAGAAAGCCCAGTTTACAATTTACTGCACAGTATACCACATAGATCTAGCCCACCTACCTATTTTTAGTACTTTCAGATAAGAATCTTTCTGAGGTAACTATGAACCATGTATTGCAGGACAATAAAACAACTAATATTATCAAAGAATTCCTGTGATGAATAACAGGGGTATCAGGGACACACCTAAAGCTACAGACCCTAAGATGATGCCATGAGTCCAGATAATAAAACTCACCAGAAACCTGCTCCTCAGACACACTGAGAGTCGAACCGGCTAGCAGCCCTGGACCACACACTGTCTGAGACGCTTACTTCCCTGGCGGAGAACTGGAGCGTGAAAAACGGAACACAATATTAATAAAATATAAGAATAGATCCAGGACAGCCTGAGAACAGTTATATGCAGTTTTTCTCCTGAAGTTGCAGTTCGTTCCAGCGAAGCTCCTTGATGTTAAAAGTCTTGAGGTAAACTTTAAAGGCTAAGGCTGGGAGATGGGTCAGCAAAGCCCAGGCTTCTCTTCTGTGCTGGTATGTTGCAGCGGGCCCAATGCGTAACTACATTTTCAGCGGTTCCCTTCCTTCCCAGAATGGTTATTTTCTTCCTGTCTCTCCACTTAGTCAACAGGGATGGAAATAGCATTCCCAACACACAGCAGATTGTGTCCCACTAGAAATCAGTTAGCGTACCACCACCTGGCACCATCCATTCAGTAAATCTCTTTCAGATAAATTACAGCAAGTTGTTCAATTTCCATTGATTACAGATAATGCATTCCTAGCGGAGACTGTAACTGTCTTTGCTTTACGCAGATATCTTGGAATCCATGAATCAATCACAGCGTAAAACAGTGGTAAATTGACGCAATCACACCCACGTCTGAATACATAGTACAGCCATCAGATAAGCCTCAGCCTCAGTACCTGCTGCCACCTGCCTTCTAAGAATGGCTGGCTTGAAGACAAGGTACACAACCCATATCAGGTAGAATAAAGCAATGTAAACAACATTCGGATTCCTTCAATCCGACTTTAACTTGCTCCTGACAGTAACTTTTTGCAATCTGTACTCACCCTCACCCGCTACTGACTTCCCCCAAAATACAACAAACTCAATGCAGTGGACACTGACGACGGCAGATAACTCTGGCCTGTGAAAGGCTGTGATAGCAGGTCTGTGGTTGTCCCTAAAATCAGCCATGGATTTACAAAGCAAGAAATAAAGGCTACCTGAAAAGCTGTCCTGAGTGATTCAACACAGAAGCAAACATAAGTGAAGCTAAATTTATAGCTAAACTTTCTCTCAGTTTGTCTCCACAATCTTTTCTTTTGATGACCGCAGTTCCAGTAGCTCCAGTAGTAGGCTGTATAAAACATGAGCTATTCTCACTGGGAGTGGCTGTAATGCGCTGGGCAAGTTCCCAATCTGGCCTTCGAACCATTCCTCAGCTAAACTGTTCCTGTTCCTTCCAGCTCAGCTAATTTGTGGTAAATGGTCTAGCACAAAGTTGTCCAGGTGCTGTACATTGGTAAAGGTTGTGACAACTCACACCCCTCCCACCCCACACTGTAAAATACTTTGACAACCTTGAAAGAGATTAAAAGGTCCTACATAAATGCAATTTATTACTTACAATATAACAACAACAATTATTACAGTTACTATTCTTATTGAAATTGACAGTAACAGGGCTGTGATTCTCAGTCACACGTTTATCTTCAGATAAAAACAGAGGGCTGCCGCTGATCTGGAGACAGGCCGACTGTGCAGAGGTCTGACAGACGCAACACAGACTGTAAACCTCAGAGCTGTGCTAACACAGACAGCCTGTCATCCAGACCCACATACGTGTCACCATCATTCAGCATCCTCCATCCCCAGCAGACACATGGGCACTGCTACACAGCAGCATGGTTGCCTTCTCAGTAGGGACTTAAGACTACAGACCTAGACAGCCCCCAGAGAAGCAGCCAGGCTGTGGAAACAGCACTGCCATTGCGCCCTCTCCTTCTTCCCTGAGCCCTTAGGGACACTATATGCGCCTGGATTCAAGCGACAAACCTTTGCCAAGAATGTCTCAAAATGCACAGTAAATAAAACTAACCCAACTAGCTGAAATTCTGGTGACCGCTTTCTACACTCATCACAGGGGATTTTAAACTACATTGAACTCACTAGACATTTAACTTTTTGCCACCTGAAAGAACATTCAAGTCAAACTGCATTTATCAAGGCCACTTTGTTCTTGAACCGGCAGTTAATCAGTATTGTGAATGGAGCTGAAGGTAGGGCTCCGTTCACGCCCTTTTCCCTCCGTCCCTCATTCCTTCACAGGCCATAGAGCCAATTCACTTCTGTGACATCTTAGCCATGTGACAGTGTCTGTGATTCCAATAAAAGCTGACCAGTGTTTTTCCAGTGTCAGAATAGAGCATGTTTTTGGCCAAACCAGCCTCCTGCGCTGCAGCTTGTGTTTTGGGAAACAGAGGGCCGCTGTGTTTGATCAAAACAACACTTGCGCACTGTAATGTTTCAATGCGGGGGTGGACTGGACCTTTTACAGTGGACTTTTGGATTCTCTCTAACTGTCAACTAGACAATCTGCATCATCAGTACTGTGCATAATGTCAGTATGCCTCACATGACAGAAAAACCATGTCTTAAAAAAATATATATATCTATAGCAAACATACCAATCTCTACCTATGAAAAATGAAGATGAATTATATTACATTACAACCATTTAGCAGACGCCCTTATCCAGAGCAAATTACAGTACAAGAGAAGAGAACAGAGAACAGAAGTGTTTCCATCAAGTTGAATGAGCAGGTCGAGGCCAAGCTAAACTGGTTGTTTTACCTATATCAACTGTAACAAGAATTACTGCTTGTTACACCTTTGTCATGCCCTTACAATCACTTCCATTCCCTCAACACACCAATGATATTTAATATGCATCAAAGTATTATGCAGCACATTTATTAGCCCTTGCTTTCTTTGTTTTGCATTGTTATCACCACAAAAATGCTTTCAGAGCTGAAAAAAGTCAAGGTCCTCATGTGTGCTAAGTACTTATTGTCTATAAGTCAGTACAAACTCTTGCAAAATAGGTCTGCCATTAAAAGTATTGATACCAAAATTCTTCAAATTAAAAATCGTTTATGAATAAATTCTTTATTTGAAATGATATCAAAAGGAAGCCAAGTTACACATCACACAAACTGGACAACCGCTATTCCAAAACTTATCCAATGTTTCCTAAATTCTTCTTTGTAGCTTGATCCTATATATTATTGTGGTATTATACATCATCAGTTAGAATGATAGATACTGTGCATCACAGCTGATGTTGTGTAACAGAGAATGATAGTGACATTGTCTGTCAATGAGGGTAATCAGTCTATAAACGGCAGATCTTCATATATCATGACAGGGATACAATACAACTTCACATGCTACTGTCAATCTAGCTAGCCAGGTAGATAGGTAGCTGACTGAAAAGAGAGCAAGACAGCTAGCTAAAAGCCAGAACAATCCATTGTAAACCTTATATGCTAACCAGCTGGTTAGAAAACCCAGACAATTTTGGGTCTTCTCAGAGGGCTAGCAAGCTCAGAGGTCATGCTGCGACTGTTTTTGTAGCTAGGACACTAACTCTGTTATATAATACATGAATAAATTACCACTGGGACTTGCTAAGAATACACTACTATATTCGCATTGTTATGTATCTTTTGGTAAGGTGTTCAGTTAACGACTTAGCAAGCTAGCCAGCTTTCATGCCCAAAGAAGACAGCCATCGGATCTTTTCAGTGAAGGACAGAAAATGATTTGCAACCGGTGACAAAGAGCGTATGTGGCAACATCACAAACCCTCAGGGATCTTCACTAACAAACAGCCTTCCCTTCACCCAACAGACAATGCACCTTTAAATAACCAAGGGCATACATACACTAAAGCAACAACCCAGCCCATAGCCCACAGATATAATCAACAGCCCATTACAAAGTCCATATACTTAATCAAAAGTCCAATCCACATAAAATGACACACATATTCTATCCTAACATCTCCCACTCTCTCCCATGAGAGCAGAAACAAACTGTTGGGAGGAGATGATCTCTCAATGTTTACATGACAGCTCCTCCTTGGGTCATGTGAACTTTTCCCAGCTATTTTTCTCCAGTACTTTTCCAAGTCCCTTTTCTTCCCTCAGGAGCTGTAGTCACTTTCCATTGTCCAGCATGGCATGTCTCCAACTGCAAAGCACTGCCCCCCCCAAACCCTTAAGAAGAGCAAGAGGCCCAGGGAGAGTAACTCAGTCCCTTTCCCCCAATCCCAGTGGGCCCCGAGCGAGAACTGCTCTTCCTCAGTATTAAGCAACATACAAAGGCTCACTATTTGTGGGAAGGGGGAAGGGGTGAGGGGATAATACAGGCTGAAGGGGTCTGACAGATCTCACAATAAAAAATTTCAAGCTGTAGGTCTGAATCACCACTTTGTGTTCCTTCCCTATGTCTCTAGCCTCTGCCTGGTGTTCAGTAAATGATGTGTTCAATCCCTCCTCTTCAAATGTGAAAGGCATAAAACAAAATTTACCTCAACAAATTACCACTGAAATTTCACATACACTAACATCCCCTCACTTCCCCAAATCTAGGGGTCCAGAGGGATGAGGAACATTGCTGGGTCATCTGTAAGCCATAGTTACAAAGCTGTATCTTCAGCTGCTGGTCCACAAATGCAGGGGAAAAGGGACAGATGTAGTGGGAAGCTGAGGAATAAAAGCTTTGTTCACACAGCAAAGGTCAGAGGGCAGGGCTGGGAGGACTTAAGTGGCAGGAGGAGTCACACTTTTAAGGGGGGTCAGGGACCTAATCTGCTGATGTCTCTGAAACAAGAGCTTGACGCAAAGTTGGGCCTGTTAGTGTCACCTGACACAGTCCGTATGTATCATTTGTGTGGCCATGTTCAGAGAACAACATCAAACAAAACAGACATTGTCTTCACCCCATGACAGAACAAGAGAAAAAGCAGACTGTTTCAAAACCAGAGGATTAACATCAGTATTGTGCAAGGCTGGGAAACGAATCATGATGACACTTGACCCTCCATTGAAACACCTACCACAGATTTATTTTGTAACACAACAAAAGATCTAAACAATCAAATGAATTTCCTGTATGTACAGAAAACCAAATGTTTTAACTTTTTAGTTCAGTATCAGTCAAGAAAACAACAAATGATTCCTCTTATATTACTCCAAACCTTCCTCTATCCTCCTGTGAAAGTATTTCTCTCTGCACAGCGGACTCCATCACTTCAGCAGGACACCAACACCCATGGACAATACAGCCGCAGCCATGAAGACAGATGTTACAAGAAAAGCGCTCTGAGGCATACAAATTCACTAAACTGTGAAAATCGACAATATCTCCATGCAATCTGATGTTGGTTTTATGTTCTGTGTTCTCTGAGCTATATGCTGTCATGTGTTGGTTTTGAGGAACACAGTGGAGGTTCTCTCAAAGGTCTGCAAGGCTGTAGAACCTACAGCAGCCCTCCAAGCCATAGCAAGCGAGGAAAGACACAGACGAAGACCACCTCATCTGCTCACCAATGATTCCGTCATTACACTACAGCAGGCCTGCTACATCAGCAGTACTACAGTATGCTGAGCTAAAACAAAGTTAACGAACACTTCCCCCATCTGCCATCTGTCAAGACGTAATAAGGAATCCAGATATTGAAATTATCTGAGAACTTGTTTCCTGCCATGATAATGATATCGATGCTTGAGTACTGTGCATTACGCAAGTGAAATGCAATTGGGTGAAAAGGTGTAGCATGGGAAAGCATGGGAATGGCATGCACTTTATAGCTGAGGTAGGCATACACTGAGTTTGATGTCCTCTTGCATAAAACACTCCATGGAAATGAATGTTTTCACATTCGTACAGAGCCTGATACTGATGCCTCGATTTTCACACAATACAAATTAACACTCACTTCCTTACACTCTGGTCACAGGTTCAGCTGTGAAAACAGCTAAACTCCACAATCTCACCAAAAAGCATTCTGCCCTCAACATTGTGTATTTGATTCCATTCTTTTCTGAGGTTTCAAGAAAACTGGAAAGCATTTAGATCAAATGGAGTCTTCATACTACAACATCAGAAGAGGCAATAATACAACTAACCTTACACAGGATCAATGTGGCAGAGGGTTTCGTACTAGAATTTTGCCTGTCATGATTACGTGCTCACACTGTCTGTTTCCTTAACAACACCAGTAACAACAACAACAAACACAGTGAAAATCTCATAAGAGATGCTAATCTTCATTTTGGAAACTCAAGATGCAGAAGACTTTTGTGTCTAAAAGCGCAGCTATTTTGTAGTTAGTTCTAAATTGTTATTCACTCCTTGGAATTATTAAATTAATCTATTCACCTTGTAAGTATGAAAAACAACAAAGCTGATCACAAAAAGGGGAACAGGAAATGGCCTCTTGAAATAAACTTGTGTTCAGTTTTGAGTTTCCTTTCAGCTATTCTCACTGTGGCTCTGAGAGTAAACCTGTCTCTCCTTTTTATGGCCAAGGCTGGGGATGTGTTAAAGTCAGTGACAGTGAGAGAAAAAAAACAGCAAGGACAGCAAACTCTCAATGCTCCACTCTATCATGTACTATGCGTTACTTTCATTCATGCTCCAAGAGTTCTCAAACTGTGTGTGGGAGAAGGTAAAAACACACACACACACATGTTGAAAAAGTCCTGAAAGTAAGGCAACATTTGCACTCTAAATAGATCATCATTCTTATGCTGGTGAATCATTCTGCAGGAATGGGTCTCACGCAGAGAAAGAACAATTCCAGAAAATGAAGAGAAGACACCTTCTAAGATTCCATTCTGCATATTAAGGCAATGCTGAGAGCATTGAGGGCCAGCATGGGTCGAAATTAAGTGAGTCAGTCAATGAAGAGGCAACTCATGATTAAATGCAGAACTCCAGGGGAAGTCTGTCTCAGTGACAGAGAGAAAAACCAGCAAATTTGACTTTCTTGTTTGTGTGGACTAACCTTTAATGTAAATAACTCAGGATACACACAGGTGTTTTGCTGTTTATATAGCCTAATCATTAGTTTAAAAATTATAGCAAAATATATGTTAAATTTGAACTTGTGAAAATGCCAACAGGAGGCTGCAATGTAAATATGTGTAATTAAAATATGCTAAAATGAAATGATTAAGAAGCATTTTTTAAATGAATAACAGCTTGTGAGCCTGAGCTCAGTTTAATACACTACACTACACTTGTGCACTGTCTCTGTTTCGAACTCTCCTGTCCCGAGTTACACACAGTGACATCTTTAAATGAAACAACAAGGAGGCTAGATGCTGTACTCTATCCTCACTTCTTTTGGGGACCATGATTAAAACTGTCCTGTAACTAAAGCCTTAAATGCAGTCTGTTCCATCTGGGCAGACCAGATACATTAAACAGCCACTTAAATCAGTCCATTAATAATGTCTACTCCTCACACAGGACCAGGGCAGGCCAAACAAATCAATCACGACTGCATTAGGAGGATTGGACTGGGCATATAGACACAGCATCACAAACCACCTATTTACAGCAAGATTTATTCACTGCTGCGAATAAAAAAATAACAGAAACCACAGGAATGGAAGAGAGGGAGTGACATGGAGATAAGCTCCCCAAGCAGGCGGGTAGAGGCGTGCACACGCACACACACGCACACACACTCATATGCGCGCACACACACACACGTGAAGTGCGAGGTAGGAGGAACTATACATGCAGAAGGAAGCAGACATTTTTCCCCAAGGTTGGGAGAGGAATCAGAGAGCATGCTCCATCTGCTAGCAGAGCCTACCGAGCTGGCTGACTCAGTCACACAGCATCTGAAACAAAGGGGTGGGCTTGGAACAACATGTCAGCTTCCACTTAATGCTCTGCCAGAGGACTGCATTACATAATGCTGTGTCTGCTGGGATAGAAATATTCCTGGGCTCGAATGCAGTCTGTTAAAACACCAGGATTACACATCACGCATGGCTGTCCTGAGCTGATGCGCTGAACCCTGAAGAGTGACCACTGGGGAATGCCTCCTCCAGTCTCTAACTCCTCCAGACTACGCCAACACAGCCACCGACCTCCCTTCACTCTATTTACAAAATCACTGACCCCAAAAACTATTCCAAAATAATCACAGACTCACCACCATCAATTTCCCAACATCAACACTGACCACCCTGACTTTCTCAAAACCCTCCCATCAGCAGTGACCCCTAGGGTTGGGCTTACAAGTGATCATTTCTGGAATCATGAAACCTGAAGTCAACGGTACTTTCATATCAAAAATTTAATGTACCGCCTACATATTCAATATACTGTGTTAAAATGGTCATCGTGAATAATTACCTGATATCAACTTGTGCACTGGTTTCAAGAAGAATCAAGAGAGTTTTTTGTGCCATTGTATGTATGTGTGTTTTGTGTTATGTGTGTGTAACAAGTCAAAATTTTCTGCTGGTTGTCCTGATGGTGAATATAAGGAATGTATTAAGGAACTGACACATAGAATATTGCTTTCCTTCTGTTCTTGCTACCACAGGGAGGACAAGGACAGTCTGACTGTGAGAATCAGGGCACAGGAGGAACAGCACTGACCCCGACCATCACTCTCCCAACATCAGCATTGATCCAACTACCACTCATAACATCAGCACTGACCCCACTATCACGCTCCTAATTCAGCTCTGCTCCAAATGTACTGTGCTACTAGGAGGAGAACATCTCCACAACCTAACAACAAATGGGTGTGATTTTACCATGCACCCTTGAAACACAACATGAACCCGCACAGCTTCCCCTGCACAGAACTTCATCTTAAATCATTCGGTAAACAGACGAACACAATAATCCACAGTTGGCAAAAACTCCTAACATATCCCTGTCATATAGCTATATGCATAATATGGGTAACACTGACACACAACTCTGAGAAATTGCTTACATGACTAGATTTTCACAATTGCAGTTTGTCTATCTTTATTCCTGTACATGCACAAACTTGATAGTATGAGTGCATACATACATCAATATTAGATTCGGTGTGCATGTTTCTGTACGCGCACATGTGTGTTTGTTTTCATTTAAGTGTGCATGTGCATACATGTACTTAAAACACTGAAAGACCCCCATGGGGCTGGTGCTTAGCCTAGCTGGACCAGCACTATATTGGAACAGACAAGGCAAAGAACTATCAGGCAGGATTAAAACACAACAGAGCACATTTTGCTCAATAAACTCCACAATCTATGTCTTTGGTTGCTTCATTACTTTGTAAAAAACAAACAAGAAATTTCACCAATGTAAAATCGGATCAGTGAATTCTGCAAGAATTCCTGACAACAACTCCAGCAACATACAGGTCAACGCTGGGAAATACCAGCCCCCAGATCAATAAAAACAAGTGCTGCCTGACTAATGGTGACATGTGACTCACCTCACTAGAAACATAAAAGCAGTTGTAAAGCATGTAGTGGATATGCAGGTACATGCCTATGAGAATAATTCCACTTCTATTATGTTCAGTGGGAATACTGCCCTAGGCTACACCATTTTTCACCAGGTCCAGCTGACTGCCTGGTCAGTCACATTACTAATGCAACTGAATGTCTCTCCAAGGTAGCAGAAAGTCTATGGGGCAAAGGTATTAACAGCTTCTGTTTTGGGTAAACACTAACACAATGTCACTTTTTTCTGCATAAACCATAGTGACCTTACCTTCATATTTCTAAAATGATACTGCCATGAAGCAATTTACAGTACAAAGGTGATTTTTTCCCTACCATCTGGTGGTGAAATGTCTCAACTGCACGCACCATACACTATCGATGTTTTGTATGTTTAGCAAAATAAATTAGCAATTTCGTCAATGTCAGACTTTATCAATGACACAATAAACCCAGTTAAACGGTGCTCCAGGAGGAAAACGCTAAATGTAATCGGATCTCGTTTAATCGGTTTATTCAATGTGCTTATTAGACGGAGCCTTACGAATTAAACCACTTTAAATAAGCTGTTTTTATCTGGATTTACACCACTTTCAGATCTAAAGCGTCAAATGTTCGCACCGAGAACGATGTGATGTTACAGTCCTCTTGTGTGTCACATAACGTTCTGTCATCGTGCTGAAGCGAGAGCATGCAGACTTCATTGGCTGAATCCACACGGATCCGCAATGGCCGAAAAAATAATGTTTAGCTATCTAATATCCAGCTGTTTTAATGGGAATAAACAACACCATCGTTTAGGTCACAGCAAGCCAAACGAAGCACTGAAAATGCTGCCTCTTGCTCTATGAAAGTGTTGCCCATCGAAGTTATTGTATGAAAAAAGTAAACGAATACATAAAAAATATCAGTTCACTTACCACGCGAGAAATGATAGCAAGACGAAATACCCTAAATCCAGCTATCGTACACGTCCAGTGTATCGAAGGGGAAACTGGTTTTGTGTAGCAAAGAAAATACAGATATTCTTCTCGATGCTCCTCGTTTACTGGCCTGATGTATTTGTATTCCGTTGTAGAGTACCCTGCCTAACTTATTCAAACATTTCACAGTGCGATGCCAAGCACCATAAAACGTTAGACTAAATCTTTACACCTCCACGAGTCTCTTTTCAACAACAAAAAAAAATGTAACCCGTTCCACAACAAGTTGCAAGTTTCAGAATAATCTGGATTAAAATCGGGGAATCAAGATTCATTGGTCGCTACATATCTTAATGTTTCTCAATATATTCATCAACGATATGAGCTAAGCGGTTAGCTTAGTAATCTTTCTCCCAGCTAGCAAGCCAGTTCCTCGCAACATCCGCGTTTTCTGTCCTCTTATCTCCTTGTGCACGCCGAAGCAGATCGTTTTCTGTTTGTGTGGTTGAAACGATTTAACATGTTTCTAAAACAGTGCTGAATTCAGATGCTAGAGGTTCCAGTGGTTCTGTGATGAAGCCGGTATCTGCCCTTACTCCACGCTCCTCGCCATAGTCCGCTCCCGTTCCGCTCCGTTCAGATCGCACTGACTGCTCTGCCCGTGACGTCACTCTCCATCGCTGTTTGAGTGTGCTTGCTAGCTACTAGCTAGGAGTGGCATGTATGATCTGGCTGTGGTAAACCTCAGTTTTAGGGCAATAGCTGGTTTGCTAATAATTTGCATCATGCCGACAGTCCAGTCGGGAAAGCCTATCGAAATGAGCTCTTGCTTCACACCGATGTCGTAACACTCTATCGGAGTTAAAATTGAAAGTTAAAGTTTAGGGAAACTTTTGTGTACGCTGATTGCGAAGTCGTCTGATCACTTTACGTATTTGTCCTTCAGAAAGGACGTGGCATTTGAAGTGGTGTGTTTAATAATGTAACGACAACCAAATACCACTACAAAGAAAAATAAAATAAGATAAAATATAACAATAATAAAATAAGACAGAAAAATAAGAATCGCCAACATACAACTGTAAATAGCTAAACAACCAACTTTTAAACTTGCCTTTGAGGTTGTCTTTGACCACTTTAGCCAGTGCCATAAATGTTACTAGACAGGAAAACAATACTAAAACTTGCCAAACAAAACTTGGACAACCTGGGACTACCTTGCTCATAAATCAATTGAGAAGGCATAAAGCAGGGCTCTTGGGGAAATGCTTTATGACGGGATGCAGTATTTACTGTTCAAAGCCAAAATACAACATAAGCATCTGCCTTCTGCATCTAGTAATGGGGGGATGGGGGGGTGCAATGGGGCACCAGTTTTTAAAAAATAATTACTTGCTTAACGCTGAGTTTCGATAAATGCAGAGTCCAAACATACTTTGGAGCGAATCTAATGGGTTTCATTAGGTAAAGAAGTTACAATGTAGCTACATAGTGCATATCATTTTCAACTTAATTCACACTGTGCTTACAATACTCGCAGCATCCCTGGTTGTTTCCGTCTGGAAGAGATTAGCAAAACATGACTTCACAGAACTATATAAATGTAGGGTACACAAGAAAATTACAGTATCAATAATATATGATAAATTTCAAAAACACATTTTGCCAATTTAGTATTCACCTATTTCTTAATGACAACGGTAGCCTAACGGTAGTGTAACATCAGTGATACACATGAAGTGTGTATCACTACAACATGCTGCCATCTACAGTAGCTTCTTTACTCATGGCAGAGGGTGAAAGAGAACAAAGTATCCGACTATACTTTGGTCTTTACTGGAAGCAGTAGTGTTAGCTCTGGTAAAATTTCCATTAAGTAATCAACGGTTTTCAATTTTCTGTAACCCAAAGAACACATTGTTATCAGATAGGCTAGCTAAAGTCACAATGATTTTTCATGGGTAACAGAGATTTAAACTTTCGTTTTCACTTTGTTCATGAGTATCTGCACATTAACATCTCGGTCTAACGCCTGAAAATGCCTAAACCCTGAGTCTTTCTCGACATCTCCAGATTTTGGTTATATCGAAATAATGAAAATTCTGAATCTAAATGATACGTCCCGTCTGACACTGATAGCCTATTTACTCATACACACTCATACATTTTTTTACATACACCCAACTTCGACACATCTATAGACATAAATCTGAAGCACTTGTTTTTGTAAAAATATGAATTATAACATCGTAGCCAACATTAACTATTCGCCTGGATCTCGAACTGAAACAAAATCCAAACTTTTTACAATAGTTAGGCAGGCAGAAGTTTTCTTTTTATGGCATTTCCAACAACAAGCTAACTCCGCATTCGATCTTCGTCAAAGAGCATAGCCTAACCATCGCTCACCCAGCCTCTCTAGTCTCCCGATCACCGCGTCTTTGTCGTATCCTAGAAACCAAGGAAAGGCGCAATTGGAGGTGGGAGATAAACTGAAACAACTGTAGACACCATTTTAAAAAAGTTTTAACATATAAACATATGACTATGATATAATAATTTTGTTTTAAAAATATCATAATATAATCTAATTTATTATGGGAATTTTAAATCTTTACTTCGTTTATACAATCTAACTTATTCTCAAGTGTCTCCCCTTCACGGTTCAATACTATGCTCTGCAACGTTAGCTGTTTCCGGTTGTAAACTGCGCGGACTGTGGCAGTTCGAAACAAATGAAATTTGAAGGTAACGGTAACGGACAATTTTCAGTGGTTGATTGCATTTAGTTTCTGTTTTGAAATTTGTCCTTTCTGTCAAATATCTCTTTTAAACCATTCTTGTGGTCGTGTGTGGGTTATTAGTTTCAACATTAAGTAAGTTCTAGCTAGCCAGCTCGCTGCATAGAGATTTGAGAGATAACTTGGCAAACAAGTTTTGTTTAGGGTGTTTGATAGTAATTTTGCAATTTAGCTTGCTATAGTAAAAACTCCCCATAACATTCAACTTTCCTAAATGGCAAGACTGTCTTGCTAGCTTGCTCCACGTTACTGCAAAGTGTGATCTAGGCGTTAGAGCTAGCTGCATGACTGTTAGCGACTTTGCTAGCTAAGTTACCTACTTTCCTGCTGGCAAGTTAGCAAACTTTAGCGAGCTATTAGCAAATTAAGTTGCTCACCGTATAACATTACACTACATTTTAGCCAACTAGGTTAGTAACTTTCAACTAAACCAAAAAACAACACATTTTTTGACCCAGATTTGATTGGGGGGTAATTCCAGAATTACAGGAGAACTCGCTAGCCAAATTATCTTACTCGGCTGATGATGACATAACGTTGGATGTAAACACTACTAATAAATTATTTGACGAGATATAAATACCACGTTATCCTTATAACTACCTACCTGCATGAGTGCAGGGTTAAAAAGATAGCACGATTTGAGAAGTCAGCATTCGCTTCCATTGACTTTGACATCATTGCTATCTGCATAAAGATTTGACGTTCACTCCTCAGACTGCCGCATTTGAGCACCGTGGGGAGAGATGGAAAACTTCATTCTCTACGAAGAGATTGGAAGAGGAAGCAAGTCGGTGGTGTATAAGGGGAGGAGGAAAGGAAGCATTCACTTTGTGGCCATCATCTGCTGTGACAAGTCAAAGAGGGCTGAGATCACCAACCATGTGAGTGTCAGGCTGTAAAGACCGCCGTGTACTTGCTTACCAGATTCCAGCATTTCCAGAAGTAGCCTACTCACATAGTAAATGTTTTGCACACGAGCAATTTACACAGCTAGATACTTACTAAGTGTTTGGTTAAGTACCATGCACATAGTTATAACAACTGTGTCACATCAAGACTTTAAACTTGCTTAGTGGCTGAAATGAATGCTTAAGAGGTGATTCACATAACCTGCTGCTGCAACACCTTTTGTTTAGAATAAAAGCCAAATTTAAGACTAAATACTCACAGCTCACCGACATTTAGAAGGGTTCTTGTTGTAGGCGAGACACGACATATACACAGATGATACAATTGGTCACATTGTCTTGGCAGGTGCGACTGACCCACAGCATCAAACATGAGAACGTAGTTTCTTTCCATGAGTGGTATGAGACCAGCAACCATCTGTGGCTGGTGGTGGAGCTCTGTACAGGTGAGTTCTGGAGATATGTACAGGTGAATTAATCGTAGAGGTGTGTGACTCCTTTTTGTAAGACCGCCTCCCCATCCATGATGCCTGTTTGAGATACTGCTCTCTTTAAATTATATTTTAGGTTCCCTTCTTGTCTGTGATTCTTTTGAGACTCTCCTCTAACCTGTGACTCTGTTTGATTCCCTGCTTATGTGGTGTGTCTGAAACTCCCTTTTCTTCTGTGGCTTGTTATTTCCACCTCCCTTCTCGTCAGTAACTGAGACTCCCCTCTCATCTGTGACTGTGAGTCTCCATTTTCCTCCTTGATTTATTATTCGTGACTCCCTTTTAATCCTATTTCAGGGGGCAGTTTGGAGGCAGTCATCTCTCAGGATGAGTGTCTGTCTGAGGATGTGGTGAGGGATTTTGCCATGGATCTTGTCAAAGGTCTGAAACACATCCATGATTCTGGAATCATCTGCAGTGACATCACACCTGCCAAGGTACAGTGTCTGTAAGGAGCTTGCAGTGCCAGTTGACAATGATTTGGGAAACCAAAGCAAATTCACATTTCTTACTGCATGCTACTAGTTCACATGGCAGGATGCAGTGAATCTGTAAATGCAGTAGAATCCCACTGACCTCATACCAGTTTTTGCCTTCTGGGTAGAGCATGTTGACATTCTGTGCCATTCTATGTCGTACCAAGACCATTTATTCTTTGTGGTTCATGATGCTTCTTGGAGCGTAGAGAAAAATCAAGGGTTTCATTTTAAGTGTTTATCCTATTCTGTTTATACAGAATTACAGTGTAATTAGTATTGCTTCTTGAGAAATGCAACTTTCTGCCCTTCTGTATTTGCCTTTTAAATGTATTTGGTTTAACAGATTTTTACTGTGCTGAAATTCTCTGAAAGTGCTTCTTAAATGTGAGATGCTAGTGTGAGACACTTACATCATTGCAAATGAAAAGAGAAAAGAGGGCGGTTGGAGAAACACACAAGAGATCCTGTGTTTGCGCTTTTTCATAGATCCTGCTGGATGGCCCTGGCACTCTGAAGTATTCCAACTTCTGCCTGTCCAAAGCAGAGGGAGAAAACCTGGAGGAATTCTTCCAGTATGTGCTGTCAGAGGAAGGAGGAGGAGGAGGAGGTGGCGGGGGAGGAGGAGGAGGGGAGGGTGGAGAAACCACACCGAGAAAAAATATCAAGAACCGACTCCAAGGTGAGGGCCCTTTTGGTGGATAATAGCTGTGGAAATTCAGTTCAGTTTCCTTCCTGAATGGTACAATGGCAGTGCCCCACCCTCACCCTAACCTGCAGCCTGCCAGTTATAAGGCTCCAGAAGCACTATGCCATCCTGTAATTACACAGGATAGTTAACCTGAGGGAGGTAGGGTACTGATGCAAAGCTGGAAGTCATTTGACCTCACTGACCGCTTACCTGTAGGGTCTCCAATGTATTCTGCACCAGAAGTGGTGCGAGGAGAGGAATCGACTGTTGCCAGCGACATCTGGGCCCTGGGCTGTATATTATATGAGATGTTCACAGGTTTGTGCTCAGTTTTTATGTGCCTTTCACATTATGGAAAACAAACACATCTTGATCTTGATCTTTGATCTGTAAAAGGGTATTTGATTCAATGTCATAATTTATTGCTCACTGCTGTGTAAGGAAAAGGTAATGTTGTGACTATATGTTTTCATTTGTCAGGAAAGCCACCATTTTATTCAGACAGTTTTTCAGACCTGATTGAGCTCATTCTACATGAAGACCTGCCCTCTCCGAGGCAAAAGGGTAACACAGTGATAACTTTTATATAACAATGACTGAAAAAGCATATTGTAATGGAATGAAAATATTTAATTTACTCTGCTTCATTAATACTGCCCTGATAATGAGTTATAGAAAGCAGAGTAGGGAATTATTTCATTCAAAAAACATATTATTCCGTGGAAATGCATTAGTCATGCAGTCACATTTGCTTTGATCAGCAACACCGATAAATTGATTTTGCTCTTCTTGTGACTTCTTGTGACTTTTTGTGAGTGAGTCTTCATTTCTTGTGTTTCTGAAGGCACTGCTGGCTGCAAGCCTTCTCCAGAGTTTGAGAGCCTGCTGAGGAGTCTGCTTCAGAAGGACCCAGACAAGAGGTAAGACCCTCCTGGCCATGTTCATATGAGCAAAATATTCATTTATTCAGAGAATGTCTGAGTCATAATATGTAGTCTTAGTATTTAGTTTAATTGTGTGTGTAGTGTGATAGGTGGTAAAGTAGTGGACAGGACTAGCAAGGGTCAATATTTGATACTGACACTGAAGCCAACACCTTGTGTTTCTTGTGGTAAGCAATATTGCATTTCTCTCCATCAGTCACCATGGGAATGTACTATTTTACTACTGATACTTACTAATGTTATTGCAGTAAATAGACACATGGCAACATTTTTGAAACTGCGTTGTATTCAAACAGTAATGCTGCAAAAAGTAGGTAAAACCACTTTTTCCTGGTTGCACTTTTTAAAGACCACATCATAGTTTCCACACTGTGTGAGAGGTTGCCAAAATGTTCCTCACCACTGAGTAGAGTAGTGGCTTTGGAGCTTCACACTGATGTCATCCCTTCCTCACAGGTTGAAGTGGGATCAGTTACTTACTCACCCCTTCTGGAGAGGAGCATTTTGCGAGGAACAGACCAACGAAGATGAGGAGCCATCAGACAGCATCAGGTAAGGTCCTGGCCTCCTTCCTGTCAGCATCTGTCACCACTTCCTGTAGGCATCTCACTCTGTAATATCCCAGCAGGTTTCTGTTAATGCTCATGCTGTCCCACAGGAATGTCCACCACTTCCACCAATTGTAGTATGTGCAAAAGTCATCTCCGCATACAAAGAATGTTACACTCAGAAGGAGACATTCAGTCCCACAGTCAGAGTGGATCAATAAGGTTAGCCATGGAAGCTATTTTGAGGAAGGTTCTGAGTGAATCCAGTAGGCACAGGTGAAAAGTAATTCACAGTAGCTTTCTCAGTGACACTAGACACTATGTCTTCCTGCACAGTTATTAATTCATGGAACAGCTTACCAGGGCTTCTTGTGGAGTCAGATACCCTTGGCTCGTTCTACACCAAACCTAATGCAGTGATAGATTTACTAGGTGTACTGCCCTCTTAATATGATTTTCATTTTTTTTTGGTTGCCTTGGTTGTCTAAATCTATTTGTTGTCAGATTTGTTGCCGTTTTTATTGTATTGTTTGTATTGAATGAGAAGTGTTAGATACAGCAAGTATATATAGTGTACCTTATTATAGATACAGTCAACCTCCTGCTAAAGATGTTGGTAATGTGGACACAGTTTTGTGGCAGAATGTGAGGAAATATGAACATTCTGCATTTCTGAACACGGCAAAAAAGAGCTACGTGTTCAACGTCTTATTGACAGTGATCACTACCTGTTTAATTGTCTGGATCAATTGTCTCACCCACATTGCAAACACAACACCAGTATACATAAGATTCCTCCTCCTTCTTTTTCTCCCAGCTGTGAACACTTCTGTGACCACAAACAGCAGATGAGATAACGCACTCATAGCAAATCCACCTTCATCAGTAAATATTTTACCACATGCTGTACAATAGCCCATTCTTTTACTGTAAGAGCCAGACACATTCTGAAGCTTCAAGTGACAGAAAATCGTGTTACAGAAAAACTTTAGAAGCTAGGCTCCACCCACCTCTGCTTCACAGCTGTCACTCATTCCCCCAGCCCTTATTTGGTTGGTGCTCTAGAGCTGGTCCTTTACAACGTGAATTATATACAGTCAGACCTCCTGTAAGCTGAGTCAGAGGGTAACAATAAGGCCATTATGTGTTACTCTCCTGACAGATGTGATATGAGAGTTCTCTTTCCTGTGTCATGATAATAGATGCCTGCTGCTTTTTGTGTGATGTTCTGTCTGATGATTTGACTAAATGCATTCACAGGCTGTTGTTTCTGTTGTATGATTGTATATCTGTTTCAGCAGCATGGAGCAGGGTGGGGTTTGCCCCCCCAGCCAGGCATCACCAGGCAACCCGGCCACAGTGACCTCACAGGGACCAGCAGAGGCGAGAGAAGGGGTGGGGTCAGCCAGGGACAGCAGCCAAGCACTCAACAAGTCTTTCAGATTAGGTAATGCTTTTCCAGGAGGGCAACAGGCATTCTGGATGGACACGTCACAGGCCTGTGTGTGTGTGTGTGTGTGTGTGTGTGTGTGTGTGTGTGTGTGTGTGTGTGTGTGTGAGTGAAGCAGTACTGATACGTAGCCCCCATTTAACAGTCTCCCTCCTGATGTGTTAGTCCTTTTGCTGGATTAGTATTTCTAAAATATGCTGGGCTCCAAAAGCCTGTTTATGAAGGCCAGTACAGTCCAGTGCACTGTGGCACTTTACATGAATTGTCTGCTCCAAGTGCTCGCACATATCTGTTTCAAGAGTGATTTTACCACAGTCCATACTTGTATTGTGAAGTTTGAAACTGTCAGTTTCACACTGTGCTAATACCACTTTCTGAAGCATAGCCATGGAGTCATTACATCCTTTTTTCCCTCATTGTGAAAGTTTTGGTCTGCATTGTGTCAGATGACATGTGCTGAGCAGGCAGTGTTACTGGCGCTGGTGACTGGTGTTGTTTTTGTGAAGTATTTCTGCTTCTATCACACAGACAGTGTGGCTGAAATTAGACCAAAGAGCGCATCTGACAGTGAGGCCAGGGAGTCCATCTTTCTCCTCAGGTACGAGGGCTGTCTATTCCAGTGTGTCTGTCTCCGCTGGTTTAAACACTAGTAACATACCATTAAAAGTAATACTGACATTTTAACTGCAAAAATGGCCTTCTTGCATGATAGTCTATTCAGACTCACACTGAAAGGACAAATCAAAGACAAATGTTTGGATTACAGTGGACAAACGGGGTTACTATAAAGTAATTAGCTGATTGGTATGTTGTCCAGAGGCAACACACTAATTTGAAGTTCTTCCACAACACTGTAGTGAAGATAACTGGTCAGACTTGGACATACATTTCATCAAGCAAACATTGATTTTGACTCAATTGGTCTGCATTTACAGAGCTCCTGTGTGTCTTATAAAATTTATATAGAGATAATATGAAGGCTTTGGGATATTCTTTATCATTAAAGTGTCACCTTTCTTTTCCTTTTTGTTATTTTCTTCTTTTTCACAAAACAGCTCCCGTCCAACTCCAAGAACCAGCACTGCTGCAAGAGACACAATACCTAAGGCACCTCGAGCCCAGGTGAGCACTACAAATTACTGGTTGATTGTCAAAGAACTGAGCCTAATTCCAAAACACTCCCTTCTTTATAGGTGCTGATTTGCTCCTTTCTTCTGTAAGTGCCGATTTGCTGAGCACTGATCAGAGATCAGTGTTGCTAAGGGAACACTTAGAAACACAATCCCTTTATTATGTTAGAATTGTATGAAGTGTGTGAGACTGGCACCCTCTGCTGCATAGGAATAGCACTGCACCCAAATTGATCTTCATGATCTAAAAACAAATTATTTTTGCTCAGCATGTTAGGGCAGATAAGGTGTTGCATTCTGCATTCCACCATAGAATGCAGGTAACTGGCTAGTGAGTAGTGGTTGTGTCATGGTTTGTAGGATGCATAGCTGTAGTATGAATGCGTAGGTAACCATTGCAATGTTACAGGTGTGAATTTTATCAGTGGTACCAGGAGAATTTAACCATTCAGAAACTACATGCTTCATTCTCAATGAAATTTAAGTACAGCAAGGATTCTGATATTGATTTGAGTTTTTGTGTTGAGTTAGCTAAGCTAAAACTAAGTGAAACCTTCTGACTGAGGCGAGTCATGAGGAGTGCCTAACTACAGACCTGAATATCTCTCGTTGGAAACTGAATGCATGTTTGAGCATTCTTACGCAATACCTCTGCAATATCGTTTACATTCCTGCTTCCAAGGGTTGTAAACTGACGGCATGTGCTCGCGCATAAAACACATTGCATTACAGAAAGTGGTGAATTATTTAGTTTTATGTAGGGAAATTAGTGATCTCTGTAAACCTTGGAGGTGAGATTGCATTGCATATTGAAGTCACCTGTTACTGTTATCTGTTTTGGAGACAGATGGTCTGAAAATGTCAGCATTAACAGTTGAGAGACCCTAAGAGGGCACTTGCAGGATGCTCACTTGCCCTCACACTGATGTCATCTGTTAGAAAGTCAAAGCTGGTTTCAGATCTTTGAAATTTGGGTGCATTTTGATGAGGGGAAAGGAGTGTGAGCAGCCAATTTAAAATATAGTTGATGTAGTGGAGAGTCTTGCAATATACATTTTGATATTGATCATTATATTTAAAAGATGCAAGCAAATAATTCTTACTCTGCTGCTCTCATAGATCTTATTTATGTAGTGTGTAAAACATAGTTTGTCAAACCTCATCTCTTCATCTTCATCATAAGATGACATGCAGTGCTGATCGACACAGTGTGTCAGTGCTGTAAATACTGATTATCAGATTTCATAGGCGATGCTGAATTGGTAAAGTGCCTCTGTCCTCTAGGGGAATGTTTATATTGGTGGCCCGTGGGATGTGACTGCCTGTGTCAAGGAGCTGGTCTACACTGACAGTGACTTGATTGTGACTCCAATCATTGACAACCCCAAGGTGAGAAAGCCCTCTCCATGTGTGGTTGTGACACTGTGTGTGGCTCTTTTTAATCAGGGAATCAGTAGTAGTGCTGGGACAGTGAGGCTTCAAGAACCCCATAATGGGTGGAGCTACCATGTGCTGTCAATCACTGACTTGGATTAATGAGTCAACAGGCCTTGCTGTCCACAGCATTAATATAACACAGTTTAATAGAGGTGTCAACAAAATGACACATGGTGCACAAACTGCTTCAAGAATCGCTTTAGCCAAGTGATATTATATGTTTTGCAGAGCGTGCAGTTTGTCATTAGATCACACACAAAAGACAACAATAGACAAGCATTTATAATTACAACATTTATCAGTGCAAATATTACCTTGAAAATGCTGACAAAGCAAACAATGTATGCAGCTCTGAACAAGCATGTGATCAACAATGTGATAATTCCAACTTCTAGTCAACTTTGAAGGCAGTAGTTACTATATGCAGTTGATGTACATAAAACATCATTAAAGAGATGTTCAGAATGAGTCTACAGATGTAAGAAGATCAAGAAGAAGAAGAAGATCAGTATGATGAGAGTTGGTCTGGCAGATATAGTCTATTTATACTCGGCAAATTGCTGCATGATGGCAGCAGGCATCATAAAATGTTTAAATGCATCTGAAGTGAATGTTAAAAACATGACTAGATTTGTTTCAGATGCAAGCGACATGATCAAGGCATTCAGTGACTTGCAGTGCCCACATTGTGGCCCTTGTCAGCAATATATGGCCAAATATTGTTTAAAAGCTGACGAGCTTGATGGGACCATAAAAAGGGTTTTCAAAAGTTGTTCAAGTAAGAAATTCTGGTACATAGCACATCTCAGAGATGCAATTCCAAAGAAATGTTGTCCTCTACTGATAAAGCTGTCACTGGAGCCTTGTAAAGTTTGATGGGGTACTTGGGGTTCTTCAGCTGTAACCTACCATTCTGAATACATCTCTTTACACAAGCTTTCTGGAGGTGGAGATGGAATTGCAATAAATACAACTGCCTTAACCAAGCTAGGTCTGATTGACCGGCTCCAATGGTTTGAAAGTTGAAAAATCAGAGTTCGTGAAACCTACAATAAAATAGAAGAAATAAGAAATGAGTACTTAGCACTGCACAGGACAATTTGTGAAAACTTAGTTGGCAGAAAAACTCACTGCATACTACAATCTCAACTGGTTGAAAAAGAAAACACATTTCATTCAACTAGCTAATACATTTCCTTTTTATGGAATCCTATTGTGGAATGGCCTTTTGTATACTGTAGTAGGTTCATCTCACTGCTACAACCTCTGCACTCATGCAGGTGCACTGGGGCAAGACAAATACAATCCTCCCATACACTAGCGTGGCTAGCAGCCAACAGACGTTTCCTGCACTGCAAGTCACGCAATGCACTACAGTGGAGTGGGTGCTCACTGAAGGAAATGTACCGCTCCTCTAACATCATTTACATAACTGACAAGGACCTGGCGAATCACAGGGTATCTGAGAGATAAGCAGTGAAATAAACGGACTCTGCTGACATACCCACCCTTATCTTGGGGAACAAAGTCAATTTCTTCCTCTATTGTGGGCTCCCAGTCATCTTTGGCTAGTGAGGTTGATGCTGGGCTGTAGGGCTCAGCTTGCACTCAAGGCAAGTGCTTTAACCACTGAGCAACTCTGGAGCTGAGCTCACGTGATTCTTAAGGCTGACAGGATTTTTTTTTACCAACAGCAATCGTGCTGTTAAGATGTGGAAACCCTTACATTAGATTCTATTCCCACCTTTCACGAAGACTGTAAATTACAACTAGACCAATACAAACCCTATGCAAAGGAAAACTCTGATGGAATTTGTATGAAAGACTAAACATTATTTGTCTGTTGCTGCTGAGAGAAGTCTTCCTTAATAAGGACGGGTATTCACATAATAAAAGAAGAAAGCATACTATAAGAAAGCGATCACTAACAAATTGAAACTAGCAAAAAATACAGCATCGTTCCCACTTGCACTTTTATAGGTTAGCTATATAAGCTATTTATAAGATAGTATAGTTTGAAAATATGGCTCATTTTCTTATTTTTCTTATTTTTTCTTCTAAGTTGTCATAGTGTGTTTCCCAGCTGTTGAGTGGAGCATATATGTGATAAAGTGTCAGCATACATTTACTTGTGGTAATTGAAGGAATAATTGAGATGAAAGGAGGTTATTTTTCAGCTTTCTCTGGGTGCTTCTGATTGCACATGATCACCCTCCTTATTGTGGGATCCGTAAAGTCCCTCTCTCCCAGCACTAGTAGAAACCATGAAATTGTTTTTGAAATGTCATCCAGTGAATTTGATATCAAGATACTCATGATTACTGAGATGCCTGTGTTAACTTGTGACAGGTTTGTACACTACACTTAGCTGTATTACAAAGCAGACTCTTATTTCAACACAGTATATCTTGTACAACTATATATAGTTGTATGGGGGGGGGGTGATATACACTGACCACTGCAGCATTGTGAACTACAGTCATTGTGTTTAGAGTCAGTAATCCATAGGAATAGCATGTAGAATCTTGTAGAAAAGTTTCCACAGTCCATGTGTTTTGTGAGGTTCTGTTGAATTACAGAAGTGGCAGTATTTTTAAATAGTTCTTTTGTGGGAATTGTATGTGTGATTTTATGTTAAATGTTGTGTTATTGTCAGATCACGAAACCTGCTCCAGTAAGATTTGATGCTAAAACATTGGCTGTCCCTGCACACTCAGGTGAGATGCAAGTACACAAGTCCCAGTCCAAGGAAGTTGTTCTCTGAAATGCCCGTCTTCCCACTGGAGATTATTGTGCTCTCCACTTTTTCACTTTATTGATTGTTTCAGCATTCAAAAATTTAAAGATGTGGTGTGCATTTGCACATTGCGACTAATGTGAAGGTTTTGCCCTGCCCTATCACAGCTGTGGCAAATGGTCTTCCCATAATCTATTTAGCTAACATTATTCATCTGCTTCCTGTGTAGCATTGATGTCACAGATACTGAACTTCTTCTGACAGGCAGTGTACACCCTGACTCCATCAACATCCATCATCATTTCTCACGTCCTTTCTTGTGTCCTACATTCAGGCCGCTGCTTGTGTACAGACTGTAAAAAAACACTTATCATTTTTCATCAGTGCAGGGAAAAGTGCCTTACAAATGACTTTTTTTTTCCCACAAGCAATTTTTTCCTTATGAAAATGAATCATGTACTATACAATCCCAAGCATAGCAAGAATTTTAAGTCCCCTGAGTTTATCACCCATTCCGAAAAGGACAGGTGTGAAGCATTCCCCCAAAAAAAAAAAAGCATACCCATAGCATAGACAACCACACACACACTATTGACAGCTGACAGACTGCCCACCCTCTCCGTTCACAGCTGATAAACTGTCCTCTCTGAGTCTGAAAGACTGGAGCGCCTTTGTGCAGCAGCTGTGCTCTGTGCTGGAGTCGGGTGAGCGGCCGGGCGAGAGGGCGAGCGAGAGGCCGGGTGGGGCGGTGCGCTCCAAGCTCAACTTGCTCTGCTATCTGTGCACCATTGCCGCGCACAAGGACACAGCCACCCGCCTCATCAACTCTCCATTGGTGAGGATCACTGCGTTCCCAGCATGCCTGGTGTTTTGGGGGGGTCAGCTGTGTTTCTCAGGACTGGAGCCTACTGGCTAAGACCCAGCAAGACCCAGCAAGAATCTGCTGGGTCTTGCTCCCTCGTAACTTTAATGCAGCCCAAGCAGCTGTTCTCATTCTGCATAGTGCTGTGTGGGTCGCGGAGGCCCACAGTTTGGTTGCTGTGGAAAGGTACCATAAAAATCTCTGTACTATTTCCCCTGCCCGTTTTAGCCTACCCTTTTCCAAAGACTGACAATATTTCTGAAGGAAATGAAATAATAGTCTGTGGGTCTGGAAATTTCTGTTGCAGTTCCTTTTAAGTCAGACTTTCTCCTTATTGGCTCAGTAAATCTCTTTCTTTTCCTATATTTCCTTGATAGCCAGGCTTAAGAGAACAATTGGCATGGGAATTCTGGTGTATGATCTCACAGCATTTTCTTTTTTTTTTGTGTCATAATACATTTTGTTATGAAGCGGTGCTAGAAAAAGTAATTTGCATATCTGTTGTTGAAATACTGACATCTGTCATTTCAAGACAGTAACATACTATTTTGGGAATTCCTTTACATTTTTGGATTGAAATCTGAGCACAGAACAAATCAATACCTTATACTTTTGGTAATATTAGTTGTATATGACAAAAGGTTAAACTGAATCTTGTGACTGTTTTAACCTCTCTTAGAACTCACCAGGCAAACCAACACCATGCAGGACTCACATATCCTCACGAAAGTTAATTATGAATGAACTTCCCAGCACATTTACTCTGCATTTGGAATTGGACCATCCATTAAACCATTTACCACAAGACCTTCTGGGGTCCACCAGAGCAGTGTTTCTCAACCCTACTCCTGGCAGCACCCTGTCCTTCATATCTTCTATCTATCCTTGCTGCTTGATTAAATCAGGTGTGCTCAGCTAATAAAATGTGCCGCTGATGAGTTCAGTCAGGTAGGTAGAGCAAGGATAGATAGAAGATATGCAGGACAGGGTGCCGCCAGGAGTAGGGTTGAGAAACACTGCAGTAGAGTAACTTTTTGTTTGTATTTACAGTATGTAACCACTAGAGGGCAAACTAAGTACATTAAATAGAAAAACAGTAGAACGATTACAGTTGCAAATAAACTTGTATCAGAGACTGAGCGCGGATGTATGTATTATGCTATATGTGCAGTAGATGTAATTTTTATTGACTGAACTATCTTCCCCTGCACAACAAAATCAGAGAGTGGTATGCTTTGTATTTCAGTGCTTCTTTCAGTCATCAGCATTGGGCATTTAAATAAACAATAAGTTATCAGAAACAAAGATTTTAATGAAGAATTTCATACTAAGTTCCTCATATTAAATTTTCCACAGTGGTTAATGTAACTGGGTTTGTGACCTGTGTAGCCCTATGCTGAAGTTAAACTCCACTGACTTTCCTCATTTGTCTCCTTTTTGTTTTCTCCCTGTCTCCCTCTCGCTTTCGCACACCCTCTCTCCCTGTCTCACACACATGCTCCCTCACTTCCTTTCTCCCCCTCTACCCCTCCCTCTCCCTCTCTGTCTCTCTCCTTGAATAGCTGCCGTTGTTGACCCAGCACCTCCGCACAGCTCCTAATTGGGATGTGTGAGTATCTTCAGATTCCGTCTTTCAAACAAGCCTCTCTGTCCTCTGCGTTCAGTATGGCTGTGCATAGAACAGCCAACATGCCATACTGTTTTTGTTTGTATCTGCTGACTGCTCTAAGGTGCTGTGTCCATTTGTTGAAAATGCATGGAAGCACTTGAGACAATACAAAGAGAAACTGCGAAGCAAACTTGTTAATATCTCAACAGTTACATTTTTGCACTTTCACTTTTTCTTTACACTAAACTAGATGTACAAGGATATTAGATAAAATGGTGTCAAAGTGTTAATTCCAAAATATCACCTTTTTAATATTTTTTGAAAAATGCTCTTCGGTACAGAGAAGGTAACACTAATAATATGTCTGATTAAATGACAGGACATAAACTATCTATCAATCAGTCAGTTTTAGATATGATGCCCCTCACAACAGAAATAGAATTTTGCAGATCACAACAAGCTAAATAAGTAAAATGTAAATATTTAAATGATTTAAATAAAATAATGCAGAGATGGTGTTCACAGAGATGAAAACAAATGAGAGAATACGTATCAGACACAGACTGACCAATAAAAAATATAATACTGATAATTTCCAAAGGGAAAGGGAGTAAAAGAGTGGGACTGTGAAGCTGATGTCCATCTTTCAGGAGGACGAAGGTGATGCGCGTTCTGGGGCTACTGGCCTCACACTGTGTGCAGCTGAAGGATGAAACGCCAGTGGCAGAGGTGAGTGCCACACATGTGGACACAGAGCTCATACTGTTATCAGTAATGAATGTGGCACCTTCTGTCCCTGTTCATGGATTTAAAGGGCTTCACAGACAGAAGAGGTGATTATACTTAGTCACCACTTTCCCCTGACTGACTGATGCATGACCATTTTTCCACTGATAGTCACACATCAGTTCTTGCATGGTTACTGTGGATTAGTAGAGTCCACGTACTGAGGAGTCTCTCATTGATGGGTATTAACCTCTGACCCAGTATACTGAACATCTGAGATGGGCAGCATACCTGTCATACTACTGAAGATGTGTAGTATGTGTGGTGCATCATTTCATCGTTTGAGAACTTTGTTACCAATAGTATTAAGGCAAATGTGTTTTTGAATCATGATGCACCAATAGCTGTGCAATCCGCATTCGAATGGAATAAAGATTACCAAAAACTCAATGTATCTATGAAGAGAAAGAGATGTTGCAGCAGATGCAGTAACACTGTTCTGTTGTACAAACTAATCCCACCAGATGTCAGTGGAGGCCTGCATTTCTCAGAGCCATAGTTAGAATTTGACCAAGTGAACAACAGGTGGCATTCTTGCACTGTCTTTAGTGTACTGTCAAGTCTGCAGTGCATTGATTTGACATACTTTGGGAACTCATTTGACCTCCGTCACATTACCCAACATGTCTCGCATATCATCAGAAACTTAAGAATGTTGGTAAAAGCAGGCAGATTTATTTCTTGATGGATAAAACCACTACAGAGTAGGTGGGAGCTACTTTTCAATGCTGAAGGTGACCTTCAGCATTGAAAAGTAGCTGGGTCATTTGAGGATTTAGTTAAATATGAGCTTAGCTAAAACAAACACCTGCAAGACTGAGTGCAAATCTATTTTCCTCCTCAGGTTGCATCTGTGAAGTTTGTAGAATAGCAGCCTTGCTAAGTTATTCATCTGATCACTGCCAAGGCTTTGCCACTGCTGACAATAATACACTTCACTTGTTTGCTAAAATTCTCCTGCTGTTTCTGATAAACTTTGTCACCAGATGATTTGTTGTCAACAAGTAGGGCTTATATATTCATTGTATACATAACAGCAATGGTATGGGTCCAATGCCTGCTAGGTACGTAGCTAGCTACATTTCAAGGTATGGACACAGTAAGGAGCGTAGTTATAAACACATGATGGAATAACAGTCTCTAACATGGCTAATGTCATATAGCTACATATACATATATGTGCACACATATTTGATTATTTGTGAAGCTTTGCTCCTGTTGGACACTATTGCTAGGTCAGTTAGGCATTACCAAATACTCTTCTCTTAACATTAGGCAAATTAACGAATTTAGCAAATTACCTCAAGAGGTAATGGATCATTTTTGGACTCAGTTTCAACTGATATCAACCAGAATTTAACAACAGGATCTTCAATATGCCGTTGAGGGATACATTCATGACATTACCAATTAAGAGGAAACCACTATAAGGTGAAAAATAGAGGAAAAAGTCTGATACTCAGAGCATAAGCGGGAAAACCACACCAGCTGTCAGTTGAGACAGCATTATCCCCAACCAGTGGTGTTCCTGCACTGCTAGGTAATTTGAAGTGGTTCGCTAGCCAGATAGTTTATTTGCCCATTGTGCACACCAGTGCAGCATTTTCATTCATATTTTATTTAGTGAAGTGGGGCGGCAGTGAAGCACAGTGGTAAAAGAGCCGGATGCATAACCAAAAGTTTGCTACTTTGATTCCCTTCTGGGGCACTGCTGCTGTACCCTTGGGCAAGGTGCTTAACACACAATTGCCTCAGTAAATATCCAGCTGTATAAATGGATCATATGTGAAAATGTAACCTATGTAAGTGATTCTAGATAAGAGCACCTGCTAAATGACAATAATGTAAATGTAATGTTTATTGTGCCTTACTCTAGTGATGTCTGTATGAGAGGTCAGAAACTGAGTAATGTCAGCCTTTCCTATTAATAGGCATACATATAGATCTAATGGTTACATCATTGGTCTGATGCATACATTGGACCCCTGTCATTTACAAAAAGTTGACCTGTCATACCAATTGTCGTTTACATTATTTCAGGTTAGGTTCAGGTATTTGGCTAACATTAGCTATTTGTCTTTTGCTGCTGAGTCATGTAAGATGTAGCTAGCTGGGTAACTTGATAGCCTTACCTAGAAGCATTAAAGCTGAGATAGCACCAATAATGCAACCTTAGCTTGGAATGGGACATCCAGAGTGGCTTGTAAAAACTTGGAATAAAAGAGGGAGATGAAGTTTTCAATTATAAAATTAATTATAAATTTAAATTTTATGTTTAAATTTTTAATTCTTAAATTTTATTAGTTGATTATTTTTATTACTTGATTACCTTTGGGCAGATGTAGATGTGCTCTGTTACCTTTCCTGTGTTCGGCTGTGAATGTGGTCTTCTGCATGACTTTATCTGCTGTAAATGTTGGTCTTTCTTCTGTGCTTGGTGAGTGCAATAAAAGCTATATGTTCAGGATACATTCTCTTGCAAGTGCTCCAAGCACACCTTTTCACCAATCCTTCTGATGGAGAGAAGTTATATATGGCTGCCCTAAATCATGTGTTCTCTTTTGTCTGACCTTGGTTGAAGTGAAGCTTGACAGAGGTTACAGTGAGGTTACAGCTGCTAACCACTGATTGGACAATCACTATATGTGGGCCCAGCAAAGGATAAGGTATATTTGGTGTGCTACAGTTTTACATTAACAACTGTAGTCTTTGTGAAGTTGAATGTATAGGGCACATGCAACAAAATACCTGAACCTCCATAGTACAAGAGGAGAAGCTGTTAGACTAGCTAAAAGTCAGCATTAAAGTAAAACTAGATGAGTCACTAGATCGATCATATCTCTGTTTAAAGATTTAGAATCTGGCACATTGATTTCAGAACTGTCTCTCAGGGTCATAAGATGGCTAAACAGAACACCATAATATGGGCTTTTTCTGGTCTGTTCGATCTACCTGTTGTGCACAGCAGTGCAGCATTTTCATTCATATTTTATTTAGTAAAGAAAAAATAAAATGAATCCCACAATTGTTAGTTAACTGGGAAATGTTACTGTTCTACACATGATTCTGTACTTAAAGCCCCCTGTTTCTGGGGTCAAAATGAAAATTTTACTGTTGACTAAAACAGTTGGTAAACCTGACATCTACTTCCCTGGCAGTACTCATACATAAATGTAGCATTTTCTGTCCTTCATGGCATGAATTTTTTTTTATTATGTAGATTTCAAAACACAGATATGAAACATCTAGTTAAAGTTTCTGGGGAGGGTAAGGATCCCGAATGTGGTCAGGGAATAAACAAATCATTACAGGTCAACTGAGATATTTTGGTAATATGTATAAAAAAGGAGGTCTTTTTTTATTTTGTGGTAAACAAGACAAAATGGCGGACTTCACAGAGCCAGAGAATGTGCCGAGCTGAGTGCGCTCCTCTCACTCCTGTCTGCAGTGCTATGGCTTCCACAGGCCGAGTGCTGCGCCACCTAGAGTCTCAATGCCTGGGCATCCCAGAATCTCCTTGCTGGGGCGTCAGGTTCTCACTGCCGCCCCTTTCAGATGCTCAGTCAGAATTTTCCTTGGATCTCGAGAAATATGAAAATTAGCTGAGGTAATGCATAAAGTATATTCAAAGAAAAAAATCATAAATCACACTAAATACATTTTGTTAACTCATTGCTGTTAATCAGCTGTACATGGTTACCTTAGTGATATTTGTCTCTATGTTAGATATAACTATCACTTAGGTAAGTAATATATGTTAAATTATTGAACTCAAGGTTCTCAAAGCTGGATTGAGAATGAAAAAACAATACATATAAAGGCATCAAAGCAGCGTGGGCATATTCAATTTCCATAGATTTTTTTGTTTATAGGAGAGATAGAATGCTGAAACATTTTGCAAATAAATGTGGCACATTTAATAGAATTCAATTTAATAGAATTCAAATACTTTTTCATATTACATAGATGTAATAATTTTAAGGTGAACACCTAAAGTCATGCTTTAGGCAAACAGTCTGCTAGCTAATAGGAGTTCATGGCTTGGTTTCCCCATATTTTCTGCTCCATACACAAATAGCGGAGTGCCCAAGTGCTTTGTGCTTCCAGTTTAATTCTTTGTATACATAGTGGCAACAGCATAGCAGCCACTGAAAATATGAGAAAATGAATTTACTGGTTCACCAACAGATTTTCATAAATAAAAATAAATAAATAAATAAAAACTCAAAAAATCAATGGCATGGGGATAAAGATGGAATCCTGTCATTGTAATAAGGGGGGAATATCTTTTTTTCTGTTTTAAACCAAGCTTTCTCATTGGGAAAACATGCAAGGGGGCAGGGCACGGCAAATGCAATCCTCTGATACACATGCATGCCAATGAGAATGTTTTTCACATTGCGGTTCCCACAGCGCACCACGAAGGAGGTGCCATTCATAGGACAGGAACATCTCCCCGACATCATATTTTTTCATTATCTTATTGTTAATGTGAAAATTACATGTGGTCCTATTCCAATGGGAGCTCCCTCTATAATTTACATAGCAGCCCTCTGGACAGGCACATGAACAGGAGGAAAATTAATCTTGTACAGAACTAATTTATTAAGGTCATTTAAGATGATGACTGAGTTACAGGATCTAGGTGCCATTTTTGGAATTGTTTTGACTCGAGGGTATCAGAAAACAGCCAGCCACTTGGTGTTAGGAAAAACTCAGTCCATTCCACTACCTGTAGATAATGGATTGCTTTATTAATATACCAAAGCTCTTCGTAAGAGAATTTGATTTCCCTTTACTCTTTGTGATACAGCCTGTCTTCCTCAAAACTGCCTTTGGCATTTTCCATGGAGGTTTTGAGAATAATGACTATGAGAGTGTTGTTTAGTGGTTTTTCTAGAAAGTTTGCAAATCTGGACTCTGATTATGGACTAATGTTTCATCACAGCAACAGTAATCTGATGGAATATGAAAAGTGCTCCTTTCTTACTTGAGATTAAGATGTGAGAAGGAGAGTTTTGCAAAGTAAAAAAGTTTTTATTCTCATTGCTTTTTCTTCCCACTATTTATAAGCTGCTTTGAGACCCCTTCTCAGCTCTGTGCTGCCAATTCATACTTAAACACCCTCCTAATTAAGTGTCAAAGTAATCATTTTCAGCAGTTACAACCTCCCCCCTACCTCTACTCTCTTCCCTCCCGGCATCACTGACCCAAATACAGGAACTACCTCTGACAGCAGTGTGTCAGTATTGCCCCCGCTGTTCCATCCCACATCCCCAGAGCAGCCTTGCTGCTGTCTCCAGCTTTGCAGAGCTGCTTCCCCTATTGTCTGCAATCAGCCCTGTGAAATGAGCTGGCCCCAGATCAGTTCTAATATTAGCCTGTGTCCCTCAGGCTCCTGATTGCAGCTGCCTGCTGGTTGCACTCCTAGGTGAGAGTGAGGAATGTTGTTCTCTTTCTCTTGGTCTCTCTCTCTCTGTCTGTCTGCATCTCCCCCTTGCTCTTTTTTCCCCCTCAGATCCTCTCCTCAAGAATCTGCCAAGGCATTTTAGGGCATGCACATACAGTATAAAATCAACTCCCTCCCTTCCCTCCTCTTTTCAGAGCAAAACAAGTTGGCATAAATAGAAAAATTATAATAATATAATCATAGGATTTAGCATAGATTAATTTTTAAAAAGCCCATTATAACCCCCACCTTTCCCAAACTGTCAGCAGGAAATACACCTTTGTTCTGACTTACCTCTGTCTCTTACTTTCTCTTTCACACACTTTTTCTCCCTCCCTCTCTCTCTCTCTCTCTCTCTCTCTCTCTGCATAAGATGAGTATGGCCCATATTCCTCCTGTTGGATGAGTAACTCTGAGGATGAGGGTTGCAGAGACTGTAGCGGGATTCATGTTTTGCAACTGTCTTCTTTGAAGTTTAATTGTCATGAGAAATGGGCTCATTTTCCTGATTTTTTCCAAAAATGTCTCAAAGTGCTGATTAGTAATTGCAGACATATTTCTGGTTTTTAATCAGCATGAACAACAGTAAAGAATGCATTCAGATTCACGGAAGGCAAGAAGAGACAGTGAAGGAAATTGCATCATTAATCCCTGTCATGTTTCAGTTCAAAATGATAAAGCCTGGAAGAGTTATCAGTAGGCCTTCATACCTGCTGGTACCAGGCCTTTTTCTTCCCTGAGAGAACACAGTGCTGTCAGACAAGGGCCCCCCACAGTCGTGTAAACCAGCCTGTTTATGCTGTGAGCTTGCCAGTGCTTTAAACCTCCCCACCACAGTCATAGGCTGTGGTTTTATGTGTTGAGGTTTTTTATGAGTGCTGTTCAGCTTACACTTGGGTTTTCTGTCAGATTCAGTTATTTTAACAATAGACACTAAGGTGGTGTGGTCCTTAGTAAAGGGTGAAAAACTGTAATGAGATTGTGCCGTATTGACTTCCCTCTGACAGCCTTAACCCTGTGTTACAGCACTTTTACATATGGCATTCAAATTTTAACCTACTGTCTTCTCTCAGGGACAGAAAAGGTAATTAGTTATTTCAAATAAAACAGAAAAACCTTGATTTTGGGGAGATTGTGGAGTGTGCCCTGCAGCAGCTTTATTTTTTCCAGCGGACTTATTGGAGGGTCGTGAATATTACTCACCATCTGCAGTGAGGAATGTTTACTGTAGTATTTCCTGGCCAGAGCGTGTTTGCCATAGAATATGTTTGCCTCTCAGGGACAATGATAGAGCCAATTCGCTTGTTTCACATCGCCCTGGTAACTCCAGTGTTTGTGTTCTGAGTGCAAAGAGGGTTTGATTTTTGATCATCCATGTGAAAGTGCTTGTAAATGGAATGCTTGGCCAGCTTCAGAGCAATGCAATGAGAGCAGCGTTTTTATTTGTATAGGATAAGTGTTTGATCACAGCTGAACAGCCCGTACAGCAAACAATAGAGGAAAATGATTCCGATGGTTGATTAGCATGTCTTTTGAGTTGAGGTTTAGGAAAAGACACCTGTTTGCCAGTAGGGCATTCTCTCGGTCACCATGGGCCATTGCTAGAAAGCTCCTGTTGACTGTGCCCTTGAAACATTCTCTACTAACTCAAGAGAGATTCTGGTGGGTTGGTTTAAGATAGCTGTTACAGTCTCAGTACTAACACTAGCACTGTGACATATGTGATAGGTTCCTGTCTGGAGATATGTCTGTTGTACCATTTTGAAAATTTGGCAAAACCAGCAGAAAATTTTCCAGAGGGGATTATTTTTTGCAAAAAACTGCACAATAAGGTTTTCATTCTTTAAATTGGGAAAGAGGCCCAAATGTGATATTCATACTCACAGCATATTCTATGGGATGTTAGCTAGAATTCAATTTCATCTTGGCAGCCTGCAGCTCTGTGGTTTAAAGCTGTCTTTTTGTTGGGGGGTGGAGTCTGGCGGGGATGTATCACAAATTGTTTTGCAGTTCAGCTTCAAATTCATGTTTTGTTTTTATACAGAAGAGCTGATTGTCGCTCAGTACAGAATATCTCCTGCCACAATGTGTTTTGTGTCTGAAGCAGTCATAAACATCTGTTTCTAGCAAAGTCATCATTTGCAATGATATTTACAGCATGATGTGATCCATGCAGAGAAACAGCCTATCTGCATAGCTAGTAGAGTTTCTGCAGTTAGCCTGCCACATCTCCCCACATTAAATAAAGAGTTCAGCAGAGAGATGAGCTGAAATCCCCACCACCATTTTATAGCTAATGACTGCTCACTCTCAGTGGACCACATGAGCTTCGCATTAGAACACAGTCCTGGTCTCTGTTTGCTCAGTTTTCCTGGTCACAGTCCGGGTCTGTGTTAGCACTGTTCTGACCTGGGCATGGTCCTGGTCTCCTTTAGCAAGATTAATACCTGGACACGGCCTTGGTTTCTCTTAGTGAGGTTCACACCTGGTCACGATCTTTGCCTCTGTTATTGAGGTCCACAGTGGCGATGCTTAAGCCTGGAGTCAGAGGTGATTCACCATTTTACAGCACCCTCATGGGATGTGTGTGACTACAGATGCAGGGGGACACTGGAGATGATGTGCAGATGGCAGCAGTGCAAGTGAGAAGCATACATGGTTCTGAGTATGGTAACAGTGAATGTGGATGCTTAGAGCCAGAGACCAGGCTCGTCTCTCTGTTGCATAACTGTAAACTCAGAAAAGACAATGTCTGTCTCCAGGGGGGTATGAGATGCTAACATCTGTGTCCTGCTCTCTTAGGCTCTGAACACCTTCACAGAGCTGGTCAGGGAGAACTTTAGGAACACAAAGCTGAAGCAGTGCATGCTGCCGCCACTGGGGGAGCTGCTGTACCTTCTCGCCAGCCAGGTAAGACACGTGGTTACCGTCTCTCAATGGGACTTTTTTCCACTTCCTCACAGTCTGTATATCAGTCAGGCATATCATTGCATCTGTTTGTGTCTGACATTCACTTGCTCAGCAGATATTATTCTCAAGGGTGACTTTCATAGGTTTAATTTAATATTTTTCATATACACTGACATATTTCATAACTCAGACTGCAGGGCAACGTAATCTGGGAGTTTATAGCCTGCAGAGACACATAAAAGCAGAATTTCCATTTTATGGTGTAATGCACAGAATTTTTCACTCTAAAAATAGTTCCACTTCTCATTAGTTATGGGTCACAGCAACAACAAGAGTTTTTAATAGTAAATAACTCTAATTATGGCTGTCTGCCACGAAAATGAATACTTTTGTCGCTGCAGCAAATTACTATATATATAACAGTTATTATAGATATATATTTTTTTGTGATATAAATTATTATATGTAGTTTTTTGCACTGTTTTTACTGTGTGGCATTTATCCTCTGATAACCCTGAGACTTAACTACAGCTATAGCATTACCGTTGTTTGTCGTCATGATCCCTAGCTAGTTATAGATCCTGTTTTCCTGATGACCACTGTCTTGTCTGCTTTGACGTCCATATGTTGTATAACATTACTATACATTTGATGTCCAATAAGTGCACTAGGAACACAAAGATCATATTTTACCTTTATTTTTATTATTTGCTTGTAGCAAGGTACATTTCTAGCTTGTGAGCCAGTATATCAGTAGCTAGCTATGTTAATGAGTAACTTATTATCAGGTTTACACAGCCTAAAAGAGGAATAATGCATAGACAGGATTATATGCCATCATATTCACTCTGATGAAGGCCATCAAGGATGTCCTCTCCATGTGAAGGTGTGAGTATGTATTTTATACATGTATTTCCCTTTGAATACTGAATTATATCCTTTCCTGTGGCTGTTTTAGCCTGTCTGCTTCTCACTGCCTCTGAATCCCAGGTGACATGATTATTAAAATAATGCAACAATAATTTTAGTTACTTCTCCTTTATGAAACATCGTTTCTAAATTGTGCTGCGTTAAGGATCTCTCTGTTGTGAGTGTAAGGTGTGGACATATTGTAGATGAGGGTCCTCTATGCTGTGACATCAGCTCTTATCACTCTAGTATTCCCTCCCCCTTCACCTGTTGTTCTGGGAGCCAGGTGAAAGCTGTGAGCTGAAAGTCATTTCTAAGCCTCGGCACCAGGATAAGAGGGATCTCCAGGTGCAGACAGCCTGATATGCACACGACGGAATACTGCTTGACTTTATTTACTTATTTGCTTGGCAGATGCCCTTAACCAGGGCCACTGGCATTGTTTGCATTTTTTTGTCAATATATTGATTCGTTCAGCTGGATATTAACTGAAGCAATGTATGTTAAGTGCATTGCTCTGAGGTGCAGTAGCAGGTCTCCAGGATTCAAACCTGCACCCTTTTGCTGTGAGCCCAGTTCATGTGCATATTGCACTACATCAAAATTCATAACCTCTGCAACCCTTCTGTTTTCAGTTGGTTATACTTGCTTTATCAGAAATCATTTATATTTTGGAATACTGAATGAGCATTTCACTGTTAAGCCAAAGTTCCTCTGTTGGCTGCTTTGGGCTTTAACTATGTGAGTGTCTGTACTGCACTATCTAGTCTCCACAGAATGATTGAAGTGGCTGTGGGTAATGGCTGTGCTGGTTTCAAGGCCCACTCTGACAATTACTGCATGATCAAGGTTATGAAAATAGGCACAGATACAGGTTTCTCTGCATGTATGAAGTGGAACAAACTGTGCATCACAACCCAAGCTGATACAAACACTCTGCCATTTGAAAAGATGTCAGTTTAAATCCACAAACTCAAATCATCAAGAGTCCACGGGCAGTAAATAAGCTGTGGACAGAATTCTGTAATTCTGCTTCACCCAATTTCACAAACACAACCTCCCAGCATTCTGTAGTCACACAGGAGCTGTCACTCTCTGGAAGTGGAGTTATTTACCAGAGGAGTTACATATGTGTTTACACTAATTAAGACAAATTTTATGTACCTCTAATTGTTCCCCCAATGTATCGCCACAGTCCAGTCTGCCTCACTGCTTCCTTCCCTTCGGACTCACCCTACAGGAGGAGAAGAGAGAAGAGAGCCCAGGAGGATTGTGGGCTGTTCCTGCCGCCGCCTACACGGTGATAACGAGGTGCCTTCGGGAAGGGGTAAGACTCCTGCAGGGGGGCTTTGCGCGGTAATGATCCTCCTTTCCCAGCAGCCACTGTTTGCTAACTGCAAGGCGCGGGCGCACCGCTGATGTCTCATCAGGCCCGACACACACCTGCATCAGGGCCGCTTGGTTAACCTAGCTGCATATTGAGCAGGCAGAGATGCAGAAGGGAAGCACATGACTTTGCATGGCCCTGAGACTGACTTGTTGATTTGTGCAAGGTCTGCACTTAGTGCAAACTAAAAAAGGAAAGAATTTGAAAAGATGGTCAGTTTCCCTGTCAGTGCTATGTAATCGAATTTGAACAGGATTTGTTTATGCTGGTAGCAGGGATGAGTATGAAGCCTGACAGATAGCTCTGTTGATGAACACTGGAGATTAGCGGATATTGAGAAAGTATTGAAAGGAAAAGTAGTGATACACTTGAGGTCATAACTGAAGAAACTTCCATTTCCTTCCTATTGGATATATAATATCTACACAGCTGGTAATATTATAATCATGTTTTAGAAATGATGGCATTAATTAATTACTATCAAATTTAGGTTGATTTTTATTTTGTTGCTGACAGATAGTGTGCAACTTATCTGAGGATTTCACTGATCACCTGCTGTTCAGGAATGTTTGCAGGGATATTTTTGGTCCTTAGAAGTGTTTCTTGCGTGCCAGAGTAAAGAGAACAGCTTAAAAAAGACAAATCCTACCACGTCAATGATTTTCAAATGCTTCTGGACTCTGGAGACAGTTAATGTATCACTGAAGGAGGCACAGTCTGCTGTCTCACAAAGTGCATGGAAGCTTTAAATTAATGTCTTCTGTGTGCCTCCACATCAATGCTGTTTTCAGAAGCATGGTGTTGACTGTTCTGATAGCAGTTCATAAATGGGGACTTCGGTATTCAGATGCTGGTTGTATGGGGAAACCTGGTGGCTGCATTAAAAAACTTGGTAATGAAAATTTAATGGTGATAGAAGGTGGTAGCAGTACAAACTTTGCAGCTAGAAATGGCAATGATGCAATATGACAGTATATGTAGCCTATTATGACAGCATTTATTTTTGCAATGTTTCCGACAATGGGGCCATATTATTGTATGGTGTTAATGATTGAGTTGATTTGTATAGATTAATCTATTCGGCTGCATGCCTAACCCTACTGAATGCACTTTTATGTAAGTCACTCTAGATAAGACCGTCTTAATGAATACATGTAAATGAAAATGATGGCTGGTCATTAATGCCTCCAATAGGGCAGACGCAGACTCATATCTATGTAAATAAATGTTACTTTTTTCTCAGCAAATGTAATTATTACTCCTTTATAAAGCCTTTATAGAGTGTAGAGCAGAGCACAGGTCATGCAGAACCTGCCACCTGGGTTACACCAGCTCCCTAATCGCAAGCCAACATTGTACTCTATGGAGCTTCTTACCCGCGGTGTGTAAGAGGAGCGACCCTGCAGGGTAGCAGCGAGGAGAAGGCCACCGAGAGGACAGGCATGAATTATACAAAACCAGACCGTGCAGAACTGGGTCATACCCAGCCCGTCAAAGGGAAGAGAGGAGAAGCGCCAGAGTAGCGCGTGAAACCAGTGTAAGACTCTCAATGTGCATTTTTAATGGAGGACGCGATGGCACCAGCTGATGAAACGGAAACTGGAACACGGAGGTGTCAGCCTTCAAAAGCGTGGCCTGACAGCAGGACTCTGTGGGCTGCAGAGCGCCAACTCTCACGCCTCTGTAGGAGCTCTATAGTTTCAGTCCACAGGGCTTTGGACAAGTCTCTCACACACACACACACACACACACACACACACACACACACACACTACGTATTTAGCTTTCCAGGCAGAGTTTCATGGTACTTCCTGCAAATAAGAGAAAAAAAGAGTGAATATACATGTATCTCTGTTGGATATAAAGAATTTCGAACATCTGTTGCAGAATTAATATGGGATAGCTACGCCGTGTACATGCACTATATTGCCAGAGAAGCTGATCATATCCATTTGAGTTGTGTTGCCCTATGTCACGTTACACTGTGAGCACAGTGGCCTCGTGCATAAAAGCTGCTGTATGACCTGTTCTCTGTGGCTATACTCCGCAGCAGTACAGGAGTTCGGTTTGTAGCCACGCAGCACACTCGCACTCGTATAACCCCCACAATAAACCGTGTCCTTGAGACATCCCTGCATGTCTCTGTCATGCGGTCCTTGAGTTTTACACTGTGGGCTGTCTGTAGGGACTCTGTGTACCTCATCAGCAGAGGTTCATTGTGAGTAATTATAGGATTTGTTCACTGTATGCTCTCTCTGCCATAATGAGAATACAAGCAGGGAAGTGGAATGGCATTACGAGCACAGCGTTAGTGCCTGCCGCTCTGAGTAACAACAGCCTCTACTCTCTGAGGGTTTGGCATATAATGAGAAGAGAGTGCTTTTCTATTCCCACTCACAAGCAAGGAATGAACTGCTCTGTGCTGAGCTCTAATAAGCCAAGTAATCAGGGAAATAATAACTGCCTTCCATCGGCATCATTAAGACCGTTATTATTGTTATTGAATTTTTTTCTCTTTTTTTTTGAGGGAGGAACATTTTGACTGAAAGTGGCATTTTCTCTGGGGGCAAAAGCGAGAACAAAACTTTTTAATACAAAGACCTTATAATACATAACTGCAACACAATATGACAGTGTTCAGATTTAACTCACAGTCCCGTGTAACCAAGGACTCTCTGTCAACAGAAAAGTAACAATTTCTTGCATTCCCACAATTGATTACAATAACAGAACAGCTTGGTTTACTGTTGTGTTTGTTTGTCATTGTGCGTGTTCTGTTGATGAATGCCTTCACATAATGCAGAATTGGAGCTGCATGAGCTAGGGTGTGAAAAGAGAAGGGCAGTTTCCCACTAAGGCAAACTGGAACAGTTATTCTGTTACCAGAGATCAAGGCTCTGCTTTGGAGCACAAGGAGTGTTTTGTGCAAGGAGGTCATAGGGCAAGAGAGCTCTGTGTCTGCACAGGGAGAAGACTTCTGTGTGTCTGCACTGGAAGAAGAGCTCTGTGTGTGTGCACTGGGAGAGTGCTCTCTATGTATGTGCATAGAGAGAGAGGTCTGTGTCTGTGCAGGGAGCAGTCAATGGGGCACAGAGCTGAAGTTTTCTGCACCTTGCTGAGAGGTGACGCATGCTGGTGTTTCGCCAAGCGCTTAAAACAGACCTCTGGTGCCCAGTGTGTTTCTGCATCCCACACGAAGTTGAAGAAGTCGTCCTATAATCTGTGAAGCAACTGACCTCATTCTACCTAGCATGTTTGTTGTATTTCATCTTTTAAGACTCATAGACTGTAAACTTGTTCAATTTTATACAGATCAACAAACTTTTGGTTTGTGGTTCAGTGCCATTTTGCCATTTTGATTGGAAAGCATGTGTAACATCAGAACACAGAACCAGACTGTGAATGACCATTTCCCTGAGGCCATGGCAGAACCCAGGACCCAATGCTGAATAAAACCTGCTGAACAAAACAAAAAAAAAAATCTATCCAGAATGTTCTTAACTAACAGCCCTAGAATGTTCTTAACAAAATCAGATGTCAAGGGGCAGCTTTGTGGGTGCAATGGTTAACCTGTAACCCAAAGGTTAAAGGTTAAAGCCTCTCATATTGAGCCTCAACCAGATCTACAGCACATGGGGGTGGGTCACCTCACACTCAGGGCTCTGTATTAACACAGCAGTGCAAATCCTGTTTAAGTCTGACCACAGCTGCAATTGGATTTCTGAAATCCTGATTGCTTTTAACTGGATATTTTCCAATCCAATTGCTCTGTGGTCAGACTAGATCAGGATTTCCATGTTCTGTGTGCGAGTGCTTGGGCCTCTTTGGCTGCAGTGTCACAAACAGCATGGGTTTTGGTGGCTTAAACTTCTCTGGTTGCTCCTTTCCTGATTGGACATGTACTAGTTACAGCATAATATCACATGGGATGTGAAACATTGTTTTGTAATAGCCATTATTTAGTATATTTGAATAAAATGACTTTTTTTAAAACCCTCATTTCTCTCAGTGCACGAAAGCAGAAAGAATACATTCTTGTTTAAATGTAATAAATATATAAGATATTACACTAAAGTTATATAGTACATGGATTTATACACATCTGTATGAAAGCCATAACAATGAGAATTGCTAGTGTAAATATGTATTTTACTAAATTAGATTAGGTTTGTAATCCCATTCAAGTGTGATTCTTCAACATCCCATGTAAATAAGGTTGATTTTATTCCAAAAGCAAGAATGAAAACATAGGGAGATGCTAATAACAGGGCAGGCTTTCAGTCACGATTTACCTAGCACTTTGTTGTAGTCCAGGTGCGGATCCGCTTCAAAAGGACGTAATTATAGAAGGCACGTGTTTTCCTGCAGAGAGAGCTGCAAGAAAGAGCAGCTCAGAGCCCTCCACACTCATGGACTGAAGTACTAAAACACAAATCCTGCCCCAGGATAAAAGCATCTGTACTTTCTGAGCTCTTGTGCTTTGAGTTCTTAATATGCAATATTTTATTTACCTTTTTCCTGCCGACTTCATTAGTGTATTTTTTCATGGTAATTTGCATGCCTTTCAGCAGGCTTTCCATGGCTTTTAATGTTACTTATTTTTGTCCTTTGCTGTTTGAACCCTAGTAAAACACGTCATTCTTCTCTCCACTCTCCATATAATACGTATAATTGACAAAATGAAACTGTACGGCAGAACTGGGGAAAATTTCAGCAATAATATAACCCTCCCTTAACAAACAAAAACCATGGATTTGGTTGGAAAATCTGTCATACACAGACATTTAATGAGGTGGCAGGCAGGGACTGTTTTGCCATTCTATTGATGCACATATCTGTTTGCTGAGCGGTGTTGGTGTTAATGTGTAGCGGCTGCTGTATAATGCACAGACTGCTCTCCCCTGTGTGCTAATTAGAGGGCTGTCCTGTTGAACACACCATGCTGCCATAATGCAGCGTGCTACTGTTCCAAGGGAGTGTGCAGTAAGCTATACATTTGCAGAATCAATCACGCCCCCCTCCCTAGCAAAGCTGTTCGTCTATGTGCCCTTGTGTTCTTTCTGAACCTATTTGGGTTTTGGATCGTTTGGTTGGTGTCCTTCATGTCAATGTCCTCTCTGTGCTCTGTCTGCGTGGATGCCAGCCTGGTTTTGGATTGTTTATTTTTTTGTGTTTCCCCCGTAAAGCTTAAAAGCATGTAGGAACGAGGTTGTGGGTTATATGCTTCACTGTCACATGTTGTTTGATTTGAAATTTTGCATGATGGGAAAAACGTGAGTCCCAGTGAACAGCGGCTGGGCATTGGTCAGTTTGAGGCCCGTGCTCCACACTGGTAGACCACAGTTCTGTGTACTGACCTCACCGGACCCCCTGCCACTTACACACAGTCCTTTATTTCATTGTCAGGGAGACACCCTGAGGAGGCATGCTGTTTCAGCTTCATCAGTGCATTAGCAAGTTCCTTACACTGTTGTAGCTGACGGTTGAACTCAATCCTGTCCAGTGGAGGGCACTTGTTATGGATTTTATTTAAATGTTAAGATTATCCTTTGAAAGATAATGCTGCTTATAACCCTTCATTTCTAGAGACCTGAAGGACTATAGACCATTCACGGAAACTGAAAGCTGAGAAGAATTTACAGTGATCTTTTTTTATTTGCTGTTTGTAATTTGTCTTACAAATGGTGTTATTTAGTGAATGACATACATACACTGTGAGGTGTAGATGTTCAGATGTGTATGGAAAGATAAGGTATAGCATGTCAGTATATGATGTATCATGTTTGGTACCATGGTTGTCTGTTTTTTATGTAAGCCAGTAAAGCATTGCTGAGAGAAAGATCTCCCAAGTCATGTTTAGTTTCTTTTCACTCCACATTTCATGGTAATGTTACACTTAAAGTTCTGTCATCAAATACAAGAAGACCTCCCTCGGAAAGGAGTTGCACATAGCAGGCTGAAACATCTGACTGCTGTTGGGCCAGTGGTGTGCTGAGTGTGGCGCTCTGGTCCTCTCTGTAGCTGGTGGTAGACATGGAATTTCTGGGTCAGTGTGGAGAGTGTGTCGTAGCGCAGGAATAGAAGTAGAATAGAAGAGGAAAAGCACCCAGATTAAGTCCAGCCAGGGACCTGTGTCAGTTCATTATTTTGTCTTCTCCACCACAGCCATGATACACCTGGAAATCCTGGAAATCATTTGTAGAGCAGTGCTCCAGGCAGCAAAATTGGGCTGTGATGTAATTTCATGAAATCCATACACCAGTATGTCAGATATCCTTTCTGTCTCTTTTATCTTTCCCCACAGACACATGCAGTTTTACGCTGAGAGGTGATGGAGTTGAATTGTGATGTTATCACCATGTACTGCTGCCTTATCTTTGTTGTTCAGTATCGTTCTGGCATTGAAATGGACCATAGTATTTCACCTTGGTAATCAATTCTGTATTGACAATAGGCATGAATAATGAGGTGTCTCATATTTCTCATGTAATATTATTCAGTGTAATGATCACAGCCTAGATGTCCAGCATTGTGACCTTCAGACCCTTTCAACAGTCAAACAAAATGTGTTTATATGCATGTTTGCAGTAAAAAAATATCCAGCTGTATAAATGTATAACATTGTAAAAAGACCTGTAACCTATGTAAGTCGTTTTGGATAAAAGCGTCTGCCAAATGAATAAATAAATGTAAATGTAAATGTTTCATCTCTCTCTATGTGTCTCTATCTCTCTCTCTCTCAGATGATAAACAGGAGATTTGAGAAATAAGGCCACTAAATGTTTGTCTGTCAGTGTTAAGCACATTCATTACTGTTGATATAAGGTCCGTACAGATGGCTTTGACAGTGAAATGTATTAGCATGCATGCAAAATGTGTTTGCTGATTTGTATGGAAACCTGTTTTACCATGTTCTGCCTGCAGGAGGAGCTGGTGGTGAACCACATGGCTGCCAAGATCGTGGAGAACATCTGCACCACAGTATCCCATCATGCCCAGTGCTTCATCACGGGCGAGATTGGCCCCATACTGTGGTACCTCTATACACATTCCACCGTGGATTCACTGAGGGTCACTGCCATATCGGTGAGCCCCCCGACCTCAACTTTACGTTTGAGTAGCTGTTATCACAGTGTTGCAGTAATGCCTCGTACAGGGGCACCCCAGCCAGGTGGGGCTCTTCTGACACTTGATGGCACAATAACTGGTGCCTTGCATTTTCTGCCACTGGCTTTTATAGTCTTTCATTCAGTGCTCCAGCAGCACGATTTCAACAGTTACCTCACAAAGCCACTTGTTGAGGAATTATTGGCAATATTCCCATTGTACTGCATCCTGAATTCACTCAATCAGCCGTTAATGATAACTAGTTACATGTAGTTGCACGTTAGATTATTTATACAGTATTAATATCTTATTAAAGTAAAATAGATTTGGCCACAATCAAAGTGCACATTTACAGCAAATAATAACTGAAATTCATTTAATTGAATCAATCTATCTAGTAATGGAGAAACCCATAAGAAGTGCACCAAAGTTGGTGATAGTCTCATGGCAGGCTGGCATATTGGATCTGTAGCAATTTTTGAAGTTTTGTCAAAAAAAATTTAGTTGCAGTTAAGTCTGTCATGTTGGATTTTCCATTGATTTGCATTTTTCAAAAAAAAAAACAACAAGCAAAAAAACAACAACACTAAAAATACCACCTCCTTGACTGGTTTACATACCCACACAGGACTTTAACCAGTTTGTTCTCTGTTCCAGCACCTGGAAGGACTTTTATCACAAGGCACAGTAGTCATTTCTGTTTGTGTGTTTAAGCTGAAACTCCTAGAGACACTTCAGGCTACTGTATTTGTCCCTGCCATGCTGCCTCTGGCATGGAGACATCATATATAGAGGAGGCATAATAACATCAATACGCAGGTAGTCTTACCCTATCTGTGGCCTGCTCATGCCCCCTGCAGGCCCTGTGCAGAATCACCCGCCATTCTGCCAGCGCCTTCCAGAGTGTGATCGACAAGGTGGGGCTGCCGGCCATCCTGAGCAGCCTGGCGTCCGGGATCGGCCGCGTCCAGCAGCACATGCTGACCATGTTCGCCGCCATGCTGGCGTCCGGTGCTCATTTGCACCGCCTCGTCCAGGAGAAGGTAAAGGGGCCCTGGCCGAGCCGAACCGTCAGCGTTACGCATTTCACGTCATGGTGAGGAGAAGGTTTCTCTACCTGACACTTAACACCATCAGTCCCTATCTCTTCAGTGCTCACTCTAGCCTCCCCTGACAGCTAATTGGCCATTAGTGACGGTGAGACAGTTTCAGTGGCTGGAGAGATGAATGCCGTCTTCTTGTTCTCCTTAAGTGTGGACAAATAATGCAATATAAATCCCCACAGAGAATTAGTGAAAGGAAGTAAGAAGATTGAGAAGGAGAAATGGGGGGAGGGAGGGAGAGAGAGAGGGAAATTGCAGTCTCTCTCTTACTCTGCATCTCTCTAATGGGGAGAGGAAAGAGCTGGAAAGTTTTTTTTCAGGGGGGAAAGCACCTTTCGTCTAATTGAATAAGTCCAGCTTTAACACTTCTAACCATTTCTCCTCATGTTTGTTATAGTCTGTTCAGCTCTACATATGTCTTTATATTCCCCTCTTGCACAGTAGGAAAAATCATTTTTATAGAAACATTTTTTTGCAGGACAGGGTTCTGAGGAAAAAATGATGGAATTACTGTTAAACTTTGAACATTTTCACAAACCCATTGCTTCTCTGAGTCTGTGTTTAGCTCAGAAGTTTTGTCTGTGGTGACATCTCTTCCGTCTGTGAATATATTCCCTCAGGATTTATGATGGCCATCACTAACTCCCAAGAGCCCAGTCACAGTTTGTCAAAGCCTGACTTATGGCTTCTTTAATACTCATATTGCTTTCAGTATTTTCATTCTAGTGATGCTGTTATTTTTGGTTATTATTGTTGAATAATGACCCCTATATAACATTCCCATGCACAGAAATGACTAGATAGTCCATTTGTTAGATTTGACATGTTATTTCTGAATAATGCTGTTGTATTTCACACCTTACCTGAAGTGGGAATCTGCTGGAAAATGAACTGGTGAAATTCATTTAAAATGGTGCCTTCAAGGTTGTGTGAGATTGTCTTCAGTTCAGTCTAGAATTTCGCTTGACCTGAATTAATTTGTATGTAGATTTCCCATTTAAAACTAGACAACAGTTCTTTTAAAATTTTCTGCATCACCTCTGCACTGATTATGCCATTCTCCAGGGGGGTAAAATGCTAAACATTTTTATTTCTAACTCCTTTGACAAATAGAAGTCCTGTAAGCTGTGTGTTTATTCATGCATTGTTTTTGCACAGAATTATGATGTTAATGAATCACTGAGCAGCTGAACTAATTAGGTAAGATGCTGCAGTGATCATAGTGTATGGCTCACAAAACCGTTGATGTAATTACAATTTATGTAAGAGGTTGATGCTTTTGATATTAATTACACTAACACGCACGTAACAGTGTAAGCTTAGCGGGACAGATTTTGTTTTGCCGTTCCATGACATGTTAGTAGGTAAGGTTAATGAATCCCTTTTAATTAGCTGTCCTCTGTCCTCCATTTTTCATTTAACCTGATGCTTATGTGTTTCTCATCTAAAGTGGAGTGTATTCATCTTTAGCTGTTCAGGTCCCTTTAATGCAGTATAATGTATGTATAATGCAGTATTTTGTAACACGTCAAATACTAAATTACTCCTGAATTTGTCTACCCAGGCCCTCCTCTGACCCCATACCAGTCACACGGCAGCGTGAAGTATTGGGGTCAGGACCTGGAGGCCTGAGACTGTTTGGAAAAGGCAGTCTCACAAGCAAAGCTGTCTTTTTTTGCCAGTTTGGAATTGTTTATGCTAAATATTGTATCTCACAGAAACACAAATCAATTCAGACTGTCTTCATTCTACTTCATGTAACCACCAAAGAATTTGATTAAATAAAATAGAAAAATAGGAATATAGAGATTAAATGATAAAGATGCAAAGGTTACATACTATGCCTGCAGAAAAACTGCCCCACTCCACCCTCCACCCCTACATACCCCTATTTGTTCCAGATCTAGCGCCATGCAACTGTTACCTCTTTCTTAACTCTTTCTGGTGAATGACACTTTATTTTATTGGCCAGTGATACTAAACTGATTTCTGTAGTTGAGGAGTGTTTGGGGGATCAAGATTTAAAGTGCAACCATGATTGGATGCTGGATCTGTATCATTAGTGGAATAAATTCAATGAAATTAGAGAGAGGATGCTAAAAAATCATGTAGGATCAGTTATGATTCTGGAAGTGTCTGGTTAAACTTCTCAGCTTTTTGAGTCACTTTTGTCACTGTCCCTCACACCTCCCAGTCACCACGCATTCGCCATCCAAACGCTGGCTGTCCCCCTCGCTGTCCACTTCAGGCCAGCAGCAGGAGGGCAAAGCCAGACTCGACCACTGTCTGACAATGACTGTCCCTCCACAGGACCTAGTGACGAAGATGATCCGGTGTCTGGAGAGTCCGTCCTCAGTGATCCGAGCGAAGGCCTTCTTGGTGCTGGTCCAGGTTCTGATCAACAATCGTGAGATGCTGCTTCTGTGCTGTAACTCAAGGTACCAAACAATACAGCCAATGTTTGACTCAGATCTGTCCTCCATTACAGGGCAAATCTCAATACCAGACAGCACAGCCAACATGCAACTCTGTTGCCCATTACAGTTACAGTTCGGTTAGCAGATGTTAGAGCCAGACTCTCACCCAGTTACAATTGCAATCCCCTTGTTACGATTCATACATAACACATTAGTGGATTTGTGCTTTATTTATTTTGAGGTTTATGGCGCCTTATGGATCAGAAGTGGTATATTATGTGACCATGGCTGCAGGTGCAGATGTGTCCACTCTGCAGCGTTGTTGGACATTTTTCAGGCCAGCAAAAAACTTCACAGAGTTTCACAAAGAATTACATAGTATGGAGGATTTAAAGCCTTGTACCTGCAACCAAAGTCAAAGTACACTCTTCTGTACAAATAATGGAAGAGCGAAATGAGTTTTGTCAAATACAGAGTAATGGCCTTCTGCAATACAGTGCACAAGATTGCCATAGCGGAAGATAAATTGGACCCAATTTATTTTTGGATAGCACCTTTTTAAGCCCGAAGATCATTATGCTGTAGATAAAAGTCCTTTTGAACCGTGACTCCCGAATGAAATTGGTAAAGCAGAGATGGTTATTTAATGAGAATGGAGTGAGCGGCGTCCCTGTCCCATACCCTTCTGAACAGAGGAGGAAACCCAGATGGATGACCGGTTTTATCACATTAACTGAAACTGGCCTTAGACTCACCAGCAGAACTCGGAATAGATTGGACCATTATTCCCAAAGACTTCGGTTAACAATGTAATGGTTTCAGCAGCTGTATTCTCCAAAGGTCAAACATCGTAGTGTCTGTAAGCGGAGTTTGTGTACTATGAAATGTGAAGGAGAAGAGCTCTGTGGCAGTGTTTTGCAGCTTCATTGAAGGGTTAAGACTCCAATGTAATGTCCAGTGAAGACCAAAAACCGCAGACCCCTTGGATCCTGTATGATGATTTTGGTCTACAACTTAATGTTTCACCCAGTGAATTACAGAAGTAATATAATGTCCTTTTCCAGTTAGTGGAGCATCAGTTTCCTGAAAGCAGAAGAATCCTATTGGCTTCCTGGTCACCAAATCAGTACCATATTGACCATACCATGCTGAACTGTGGTCACATGGTCATAGGTAGAGCAGCAGGAATGGGTCAAGACCTTAGTTCAAAGTTTCATCCAGCAGACTGGACCTCCGAGTCATACCTGATTGAAAGCATGAGGTGGGGTGGCTGCCTGATACTGGGTGATCTCAAAGCTCATGCATGACTCAGAAGCAGGGCTGAGCAGATACCCATATCCTCACGCTAGGAGCCCAGCCCTCACTCTTATGACATCACTCCACTAACTACAACAGGCAGAGAATAGAGAATTTCAGTACAGAAAGAGGTGCCTCTTCACTCAGTCAATCCAGTTTGTTTTGATCTGACACCACTGTCACTTCTTATCACTCGTAATAATGATTACCAAGATAATGTTTTTCAAAGGGTCTCTGCCCTGCACTGCAGCCTGTTGGCTGCTGTGTTTGTTCAGATAAGCATCACCTGCAGAAAAAACAGCGAAAGCAACTCCTAACTCTGTTGTCTTGTCTCGTCAACATCAAAATGGCACAGCTTGGTGGAAGTGGTATATTTTCATACATATTCCTGTGTTTATTGCTGGGGGTTGTTCTTCCCTCAGGATGTGACTATGGCGGTGTAAGCACATGTCAGAAACGGCTTAATTATTGTATTTTAATTAGGTCACCAGCTGTGCTGGGTAGCTGGGAGCTCTCACGAGGTCGTCAGTGGGGCAGGTTTGGAGAAGGAGTTGATCCTGAATGTGAGTTCCACTGAGGTGTTGGAGTGTCTGTGGTTTAAGCATGTGCATCTTAGCATGCAAAACACTGTGCTTTCACAAAGAATGAAAAGGGTCTATCTGTCTTTACTGCCACTACTGTTATTACTTATAATAAGGGACAACATGTATTTATGTCATTTGCGATCATGCTCTGAAGACACTGTGCTCTTAAAACATTATTTTTTCCCAGGCTGGTTAGCAGCCTTTTGTCATTTCACATCCTAGTACTCACAATTGTATTTTTCATAATTATGTGGTCCTTTCTAGCAGCCATAGCGCCCTGTCACTCTTTTCAGCCTCATGGTTGAAGCTAAGCAGGGCTGGGTTTGGTTAGTATGTGAATGGGAGACTTTATCAGAAAACCAGGTTGCTGTTAGAAATAGCGTTGTGGGGCCAGGAGGGGGCAGTATTCCCTCTGGACCAATGGCCTGGTGCAGTGATGGGGACATTGTGCTGTAGGAGACAGAATCATAAGACAGACATCCTAATATTTTCCTTCTCTGCTGTTGGCGAATCCTTATTTATATGGCCATTTAAGAAATAATAACTGCTTTTTTCTACCCTGACTATTAATGGAGGCATATTTAAAGAATTCTCATATTAAAGAAGTAGCTGGGACTTTAAAGGGCAGAGAGAGAGGATTTATAATTCCCGGCTCAGGTGGTTAATGTGAACAAGGCTGCAGAAATGCTCTGCGGTTTGATTTGCAGTTAAATGAACAGAGGATTTCATTGTGCAGAGCTGAGTGGGCACTTTCTCATCAGCGGAACACTTGTTAAATTATACACCCCCTGCCACACACACATACACCCACACACACACACACACACACACACAGACACCATCTCAGGAGTGAGGAGCTGAAATGTCAGGCCACCACGCCCATCAGTCCCTGTCAGTTTTACATCGGAACTCCTGTGGATTCCAATTACAGTGCGGCGGGTGGAGAGCCGAGGGCACACGGCCCTCTTACAGAAGAGTAAAAGTCATTTGTCGCGGAAGTCACGGCCCTCTCCCGCTCCGTCTTTTCTCTCTTCCCCCAGTAATAATGCGGCTGGTGGATCCTGCAGGGCTCATAAAAGGGGGATCCTGACATGTGGAAGTATATGGCCTTTTTAAATCAGCTGAATGTGCCGGGCCCTCTCTTTCCTCTGCCTTTCCTTTGCCATAATGGATTCTGAAGTGGCCACTGTGGACACTGCATGGCACCTCCTTTCCCCAGCGGAAGCTGGAGACGTCTACAAGTGGGAGAGAGCTGTTGGATAAAATGAATCATCAAACTTTTTTCAGTCCACCTAGGAGTCAGAGATGCAGCTCAAGATGCCAGAGGACATATTTTTGTGAATAATATTTCACATTTAAATAAAAACACATTTATTTTTGGCTTCTGTAGCTGTTTTGACTCTGCCCATGTTACGGTGATGAAGTAGCAAAACATTATACCAAACAGCAAGTATGGAGACCTTGTGGGAATGTTACATGTTATCTGATTGATCTCATTCCCACTTTAAAGATAATTCCATGCATTTAAGTTTCAGATCCTGAAGTGCCTGACACTGAGGGGGAGTAACACAATTCATTCACATCTGAGATTCAGCTCTCACTAGGGTGATGGACAGCAGCTCCATTTTACTCCAAAATTGTTCTCCAAATAATGAATATTACCATTGTACTGAGCATCTGACCTCTCACACGTTTGTTTTTGTATGCAATGAACATCATTAAGCTTTAACAGCAGCTACAAACCAAGAGATTTACATGGGTCATCAAAAGATTTGCCATTTGCATTGAGATATGAGAAGCATTCGAAAGCATATTGTCTCAAATCCACTAATGTTAAATATTTGAAGTAGAGAATATTGAAGAACAAATAAATGATTAATTTCGCAAGTTTGCATTTGTTCTTTTTGTTTCCACTTTTTTTTTTGCAGTGAACGTTGGTTTTCACTATAATCAGACACTCAGATGAGCTAAGCAAATCACCCACCTACAAGCACTTTAGGGCTTGTTTCTTCTGTAACAGAGGAAGGGAATTGCTTTGTGAATCCGAGAAAGAACAGCATCTGCGTCTGAAGTGGATGGGATTGATGTTTGAAAAGAGAAAAAAAGGCTTTTCGTTGTGCAATTATTGTCAAGATCAGGTCGTGATTGCCGAAGTCAGAATTGATATGATTTGTTTTTTGCTTTTGATCTTTTATGAACCCTCCCCAACCCCACCCTCTGCACTGAAGCTGAGTGGCTCAAAAGAATGCTGAGTCCCTTTGAGCATCACAGTATTTCACCACAGACATGGCGTATGGATTCGTATCCCATCTCCTGTCACTGCAGCAAAGTACATACATTTGTGAACTCTACCAGCATTGCACAGTGTTTATGATACAGAAGTGCACAACTGGCGTTCACGTGTCTGGGCTTGTGTTTCACCGCCTCTACTCTGTAGCTGTGGTCTCAGAGCTCATCGGTGTGTTCAGAGGTAATATGAGGTTCGGGTCTTCAGTGTCCGTTTATGACAGTCCTTTGGTGGGGTGCTGCAGAAAGGTACATTGTAAAAGTATACCTTTGTCAGAGGGTACGCTTGTATTACTCTGGAGAAGAGCAGACAGTGTCAGCAAATCAGCTGCAGACTTCTGGTGCAGTGTGATGCAGCAAATGGCATTTAGAAGACCAAGTTCACCCAAGAAAGTATGCTGAAAAAACCTCCCGGTAACTAGGGCAGCATCACTCAGCTAAGTGTTTTCACTTGTTCCAATTATGTGTGTCCCTATTGCGGAAATGAAGTGTGGAGAGGCGGTAGGTAGGAGATAAAGCGCATGTCAGCACAACCAGTGTTTCATGTGGAGAGGCAGCCCTTTGTTTGTGCTCTGTCAGAAACCCTGGCCCTTTTTCCCCTTGTAGTTTTATTGCTCATTGTCATGTTGCTCCTGACTTCCTCGCTGTTGATTTTGCTTGTCTAATTTGAGAGACGGGGTCTCGGCAGAAATAGCGTGTGGCGGTGTTGGGTGGGGGCGGGGCCGCGGGGGCGTGTGGTGGTGGTGGTGGGGGGGACTGTTTATTTCCGGGAGCCAGTAGTGTGGAATTGCACTGTGCGGCAGTGGCAAACAAGCTAATTAACGTTGCCTCTTAATAAGCAGGCGCCTGGAGGCAGAGTAGTGGAGCAGCGAACCACTCTCCCCTCTTACCCCCCTTCCAGCCTGAGAGCTGTGCCCGCCGACGCAGTGCGCGGAGCCTGCTGTAGCTGCGCACGACTCCCCGTTTGCATCCCGGAGACAGGAAACGAGCCGCTCTTAACCCTGAGTGCGAGGCCTTTGGTTCTTCCTGTGGCAGGACGCTAACAGCTGTGAAAGGTCAAAATAGCTTTCATCAGTGTTTCAGTGCTGAGGTAAAAAAAACACAGATTCATCAGCAGAGGAAAATGGTACACTTCATTTTCCATGACATTTTGAAATGTTACTGCATTCATTTTTAGAGCCATTCAATTTTGGAGACTGGTAAACATTTTATGATATTGTATGGGTTTTCGTACTATTGCAAATTTATCCACAGAATGTCTAATGTTCTCCAACTCCAGTCTCTTAAAGTCAGAATATAAAAAATGTCAGGCTGTCATGCATGGTCTCTCTCACTTGGATCCACATTAACTACAAGGATGTTTTTTTAAAAACCTTTGCAACCCAGCAGTACTAACAGTGCACTATGGCTTTTTCATATGGTACTCAGAATGCACTGCTTTTCCTTGTTATACAAACACTGTACTACAGCTTGACTGCTGAACAGCATATGATACAGATCCAAGTAGTGATAAATATTAATTTGAAAGATGTTTTAACATGGGGTTAAATGCATGCTTTAGCTGAATGCTTAACCAGATACATTCAGATTTTCTCTGAAGGACATAGAAAAGGTTCTGTGTAGGTGTAGTGAGTCCATCTATGTTTGCTCCCATGCTGCAAGTTAAGAAATTGTTGAGGAGACAAATGTCCCTCCTGGTAATATTGTATGTTTTTTCTCTCATCTTTACTGTGACCCCATCCCCAACCAGTGTGAACTGTGGGTGTGGTCCACATTTCAACTGATGTCATTTTTTGTGTTTAATGCATATTCTACAGTTATCCCATTTTCACCCTAAGTGGTGTTTTGCTGTAGCTGAATGCCCTCATACAGGTGAGCTGTGATGAATAGGATTCATTTTGGGTAACACCTTCTTTTTCTCTGCCTCATTTTCTGCACAGATCCCTCATTCAATTCTCTGTGTTTAGATTCAAGCCATGCATGAGTGTGAGCTCGGGTGAATTATAATGATTTCTTGTCCTGATTGTAGGCTGGTGATGTACATTGAAAGAGACGTCCGAAAGGCCACGCCGGGGAGGGAACAACAAAGCAGCAATGAATACCTGTCAAAATGCCTGGATGTCCTCATCCGTCACATTGTGCAGGAGCTGCCAGGCATTCTGGGTAAATCAATCACACTACAGGAAAACGCTGGGAGAAGTGAGTGTGGGGGCCTGAGAGAACGGGCATCAATGGCTGAAGTGTCCAATCTCCCTGCTTCTCTTTAATTACCTTTCTGATTGAATTTTAAAGCACCAAGCCAGGTATTGACCTTGCGTGCCTTTCCCTTTGTAAATTACCGCCGCGACATGGCACGTCTCGCCTGGAATGGAGCGTGCACGGCTTCAGAATGGCAGAACGGCTCACTGTAGACTCTGCTTTGGCTTCCGTCTGCCTCCTTCGGTTCTCCCGTGCGGTCCCCATCATTGCTGACCCCTGTCTGAGTGTCTTGGTAAATTTGACAGCCGGTGATTTGTCACTGTTCTGTCCATGTAGAAGACATCCTGTCTGCACTGGGGAACATCGTGGGTCGCAAGCATCCATCAACCATTCAGGCCAAGCAGCTAAAGCAGTGCCTGCCGATGATGGGCGTCGTGCTGCATCTGCTCACCTCGCAGGTAAAGGCTCCACCTGTGTGTGGAAATGTGCGCGTGTGTGAGTGGGTGCACATGCTTGTGCAGGTATGTGTGACGACCATGATTTATACACATGTATGCAATGAGCCAGTCATGGCTCAGTGGACGTCAGACTGCCTGTGTACTGAAATTGCAGAAAAACCAGATCATCACACCATGCAATGCCTCACTGCTTCTGCTCCTCCACCCCTTGCTTTAGCCACTTGTCCATGTGGGGCCAACAGAACAAAAACAGTAGCTCTGAATGAACTTAAGGAGCTGCAGTGTTTTTCCATAAGGTTGTGAGCCTTAAGTATGACTATCTTCTCAAGACAGTGTCCAGCTTATCTTTTGAGTGTCAGCCACCAAGGCAGCATGGATTGCCAGCTGTGCATTAATGACAAAAAGTAAATGGTAGAACTGATATTCTGATTATTTTAAAGGCATTTATTATATTAAGTGCCATTGTCAACACAGTAAATAATCATTATACATATCCATACTATGGTATGTTAGTGCTAGCTTAAATATGATAAGCTTTGGGAACATATCTCTATAGAGAGTTTGTATTTGATTAGATGAAAGATTTCAACTTCAGCTTTCAACTAACTGTATGTCTTTGTTCTTGCTGCTTAAACATTTATGATCAAATACAAAAATGTAATATCTGTTTTTGTATTTCTGTTTGCCTGAAAAATGGGAAGATTGCTGTCTGTAAGTTAGAAATATTCAAAAACCTATTTTCTAATGCAAAACAATTAATGTCAAGTCATTCAGTGTTTTTTTTTTTCGGTTGGTAATCCACTAAAATCAACCGTTAAAATAGCAAGATTGAAAATTGCCCAATTTTGTCTTCCTACATAAAGTTTTAAAACTGCATGCAATGTTGGATTTTCTCAGATATTGGTTTTTACCCTTCTGCCTCAGGCAAGATTATTGCCAGTTGTCAAATGGTGCAAAATTGGATTTAGTGCTGACATGCTCAATCGGGCAGAAATTAATATGAAGGAATTCTTTGCTCATGCGAGATATTTGTCACTAAGCTGTGTGATGAAGCCATGCTCTGATTCAATAGAATTCTCCACGTTTCAGGGATTTTTCATGGACAGTAAACACTACCACACAAGCAAATTGAGTCATCTCATTTTAAAAGTAATAACATGTCACTGCTATTTCTTACTCCAGTAGCTGATTTTATAAGGTTACATTTAGCTGTCTGTTAAACTAGGATGAAGTCGGTCTATAAAAGATGACTTTTTCCAGCACTGTCTTTTCCAATTACTTTTCAAAGGCGGATTTTAAATGTCAGCTGACTTGCTGTGCTGTAAGTGGTATATTGACGTTTGTTGCATAGATTCAGGCTGAGAACATAAGTCTAAGAACACAGGATTCAGGTACTGCCCAGACATGCTTGGTTTCAGGTCAAACCATGCCTGGAGCTGTTGCACAGGTCTTGTTTACTGTCTAGTTCCTGTTTCCTGGCTTTGACAAGAAACAGTTGTATGTTAAATGTCACCATGATCATCTGATATTCTGAGATAAGATCTCTGATAGGGAAGGGGAAAGGTAGAGCAAAAGAGGCTGATGGGTTTTTTTGATCCTCATTTAAAGCCACTTATTTCATTTGGTAAGAGTGTATGTGCAGGTGGCCAGATGTGTGTACACAGCATGTGAGTGTGTGTGTGTTTGTGTGTGTTTCTGTCAGTGTGTGTGTGTGTGTGTGTATGTGTTTGTGTGTGTGTCTGTGTGTGTGTGGATATGTGTTCACAGGTAACCTTAATAAGCACAGGAGATGAGCAGAACAGCCTTCTCCCAGGTAACTGTAAGAAGTACAGCCAGCTGCATATAACTGCAGACAAACAGAGCATGGGAGTATGTGTGTGAGAGAGAGAGGGTTTTTATTTACAGGTAACTTTAATAAGCACAGTCAGCTGTGTATAACTGCAGATAAACTGAGCATGTGAGTGAAAGAGATACAGTGTATAAACAGTGTAGGCTTTGTTTGCCGTGGAAGAGGGAGTAGAAAAGCATTAATTCTCCCTCCTGAGATCCATGTGCATTTATCACTGCAGGACATGGAGAGGGATGAGAAATCCTTACTGCCAGGGGCTGACAGCTCAGCAGAGTTGTATAAACTCTACTAACAGCAGCACAGAGAGTTTGCGGTGAAAGTATGGGGCTTCATAAAGCACTAACAGCAGCACAGAGAGTATGTGGTGAAAGTGTGGGGCTTTATAAACTCTACCACCAGCAGCATAGGGACTATGGTGAAAGTGTGGGGCTATATAAACTCCACCACCAGTAGCACAGAGAATCTGTGGTGAAAGTGTGGGGCTTTATAAACCACTAACAGCAGCACAGAGTGTATGGCGAAAATATGGGGCTGTATAAACTTCTGTAAGCAGAGTTTTTCAATCAGGGGTCAGGAACAATGACTTGTTGAGTATGGAGTATTGGGGTGGCGCTCAGATGGGGTCACAGCAGCGCTCTCTTTGTGTCATCTCTCCACAGATATTCAGGCCGCAGGTGGTGACCGATGTTTTCCTTTTCAAATTTGGGGCACTACTGGTAAGCCAATGAAATGCCAAACATTTTTCAAAATATAAAAATGTTACATTTTGCTTCAGGTTACATTTCAGAAGAGATGGGAAAATGTGGCACTGACTGAGGTCGTGTCCCTGTTGTTTTTGTTTGCAGAATCATGTCACATCTGTAGATTCCTATGGGACCAGCTTAGAGAGAGCAGTAGGTCAGTGTTCCTTATGATGATGTGCTTTGTGTTCATGGCATGTAAGTAAGGCTGCAAGTGTAACATTCCACACCCTTTTCCTATTTCCAGGGCAGGCGGCATCAGAGGAGCTGATTAGGAACACGCTGTCAGCCGTGGAAGCCATTACCCAGCATTCTTCTCTGCTGACACCCCATCACTCTACTGTAAGTATGAACGAAAGGGGTCAGCAGTGCAGAGAGGGGTTAGCACAGCTGTAGGGGTAAACTGTGACATGGGAACGAGCATGTCAGTTCACCCTGAGTTGCATGGTGTGATGATCTGACATGGATGAAGGCTTTGTGAAGAGCGAGCAAATGCTGTAGGGTTATTTGGATTGACAGTATTTTAATAACTGAAATGCTGGGAACATCTTATGGAATATTGGCTGATGCCTCCTGAAACAATTTCCTTAACCCTAATAACTGACTGACAAAATGCCACTCTGGCCCACTTGTATTTAAGGCAACAGAAAAAAATCATTATAGGGTCAGTGTTACCAGGATATGGGATGTTTTACAGTTGATTCTCCAGAACAAAAAGCAGACCGACTGAATAATATGGAGATATGTGGAGTAGATACCACGTCCCGTTTAGTGTTGATATTGATGGGTTCTGTTCTGTTTTGGGGGAGGAGGGCCAATTCACAAAAGCTGGTCCTGAAGTAGACAATTACAGCTGTGGTTTCATTTACTGTGTTCTAAGAAGAGAAGGAGATTATGGCACTTTCAAGTGCCATGTCTTTGCCATGCCTTTTATTTTGAATAAAGTGCTTTGTTAACATATATAGTAAATTATGAAAGTAGAACAGAAAGTACAAATGTAGTGACCACAGGCTTCATGCGTAAATTCTGCTTCCCATTTGAAACATGTCTTTAGGTGTTCACACTGTGACACAAATTCATCTTGACTATTACTGTTTCCATGGAAAGAAGAATGAAAAAATAAGAAAGTGTAATTATAAAAAGAGCTAACATAAGGGCTTTTATTGTAATTCACTGACACTGATCAAAGGACAGCGGAAACATATTTACATAGAAATTGCTGTTTGCTTTCATAAGTTGTTTTCCTTTATTGCTTCAAGGTATTGTAAATCGCTTGCTTAAAAACTGTTTCCTTTTGATATATGTGTGTGAAATGTATACTCTGTAAGGTTGCGAGTCTGAATTGAAATAGGCTGATAAATAATGATGCATCTAGATGTTTTTTATGTTCCCTTGAAAGAATCTTTTCTTCCCTGAAGGTTGTGGATTCCATTCTGCCTCCTTTGGCCTCCTTGGCGTTCAGTAAAAATGGTGAGGAATCGGTGACATACTCCTTCTTTGCTGTCTAAACTTTCACCTTTGACCCTGTAGTCTGCAGCAGGGCACGGTAAGAAAAGGTACTGCGAGAGCTGCCAGGTCTTTGTATAGCACTTATCCGTAAAGCATACTGACACAGCCCTATTTACATATCAGCGCTGTTCTACTGCAGTGGAAGGGCTGAGGTCTGTGCCACCCTGTTCTCTGTAGGGCTGAGGTCTGTATCCCTTTTGTTTTCTGCAGTTGTGTGGATAAGGTCTGTGTTGCTCTGTTCTCTGTACAGCACTAGAGTGGCTGAGGTTTGTGCCCCTCCGCTTTCTTTACTGCAGTGGAGTGGCGGATCCTCAGCCTGCGAGTGCTGTCGGAGATAACTTTGCTGCTGCTGAGCCAGGAGGCTGTGGAGGAGGGCGGGGCCTGCACCTCGAACAGACTGCTGTCGCTCATCACCGAGGCCCTGCTCCCACAGTAAGCCCATAGTGCCCCTCTTTCTCAACTCTACTGGTCCCCCTCACTCTCTCCTCTCCACCGGCTCTCTCAATTCACTTCAAATCATCCTTCACTGGTGTAGCATACTGTACAAAATGACCAAAGCAGGGTTACAAACATGAAAAATCTAGTACAGCAATGATAGTAACAATAACTTGCAAACTACTACAAATATTACAACATTAGTTATAGGGAAGTTCATTATTACACAGAAATACAGATAGCTATACATAAAACAGTGATCTGTTTTGCTCTTGTTTTTTCTCATTTCTGCTCAGTCTGCTTTCCCTTCGATCATACTCTCACTTCTCTGTCTTGCTGGCCTCTTTTGTTAATACAAGCACAACACTAGAAAATCAAATCCAAATAAGACCTAATAGTGCTGTTCTACATTAGTCACACCTGGTCATCATTAACGCTGTAGTAATCTGTTTACATGAAATTGGTTATTGAAATTGGCTGTTGAAAGCATCCAGAAAGAAGTCTAAATGACTATGTTGAGTGCTTCTGTGCCTAACATGTGATGGTGTGTCTCTACAGTGTTAAGTTGTGTTTTCTTCCTCCACAGATATGAGTCCCTCCTTCTCGAGCCTGATCCAGTCCCAGCCTATGCTCTGAAACTTCTGGTGTCTCTCACGGAGCACAGCTCACCTGTCAACAGGTAAATAGGACTTCTGACCTGGATGCGTCTTCAAGGTTACAGGACATCTCTGACAGTCTCAGAACCCAGCCTCCTGTTCCCGTGTCTTGTTTTGATGTTTTTAAAAGAATGGCCATAGCTGCTATGCATATTTCTATAAGAAAGCCAGATGGTAAAAGATTAGCTTTGCAAGAATCTTAATTATAGCAGGGCTTGTAATCAGAAAGTACCAGTCCTAGGTTCTTCTGCTTTACCATGGATTAGGGTACAATCCATACCCTGAATTACAGTGTGTCAGTATAGATGTGGCTGTATAAAAGGTTAACCGTGTCGGCTGAGTTGATTAATAATAGGTCACAATAGGGTGAAACTCCACACTTAAGCAAACAGTAAAAGTGGCAGGGTAGAGCGGAAAATAAAAATAGGTAATGATAATAATACTCAAGCATCCTGGAAGCAGTTCTTTCTCTATAAAAATTTAATGTTACATTTTTAATAGCAAAGACTGACAGGTTTGGGAAATTCTGAAACTGAACCGAACGAAAAAAAAAGATCAAACCTGAACGTGAGGATAATTTCTCTGATACTGCCTCTAGCAGCATGCTGGGCTGGCTCTCTGACCAACAGTGTGGTGACCTGAAGTCAGCGAGGTCACAGACAAGCGTGAAGATCATTTCTCTGATACTGTCACTAGCAGCACGCCCGGGCCTGGTGTAGCGGCCACCCAGGAGCCGGCTAAGGTCAACGAGGTCACGGACAAATGGATATCAGCTGTGGCTGATGAATAGTGCAGCCTTCTAGTTAAATTATTTACAATGAATCACTCCATTAGCTGTGAGAGCTGTTTAATGTATGAGTCCTCCAGGCTGTGTGCTACTGGGGATGGATTTAAACATGGCTTCACTGTGGGATGGGCACGCATTAGAAATTCAGGACCAGTAAAGATGTGTTTACACTTAATAACTTATATCCTGCTGGAGCTGCAGGGCAAGTAAGGAGCGGCTCCTGTTTCAAATTCATAGCAAGCTCTGTGGGTTCAGGAATAATTTTCTTCCCCAGTTTTCTTACTAGCTGCTTAGGTTTATTTAAAGTCCTATATTCCTGAGTGTTTCTGCATACTTTTCATATTCTGGTGTTATAATTACAGTCATTACTATTGTTATTAATGGTAGTATCATTAGTACATCTTGTAGTGGTAATAACAGTTGTAGTAAATGTAGTAGTAGTTAGCTATTTTTTAATACATAAAGTAGTAGTTACAAAAACAATACAATATGAAACTGGAATTGTGGAATTAAATATCATATATTTTTAAATCACAATATTTCAGCGAAACGATCTGAAATAAAATAGATGTTCAGAACATGCCTGAATTACTAGTAAAAAATTATTTAATGTGAAAACATGCTGAAGAACAGTAAATGCTTATATAAAGGAAATCCAGTGCATTGTGTAGGACGAGAGCTCCCACAAGGCCCTGCTCCTGCTTCCGTAGGAACAGTTTGCCCTTGTCTTCATAAAGGATCAAAGTTTGCTCCTGAGGCACAGCCCCAGAACTGTAATGATTGCCCTGCTGTACTGTAACAGAGATATTATATTTGTAAGCGCACAGGCAGGTTAAAGTGCCCCATGGCTGTCAGAGGAGTGGACCATAGGGAGAGCCCTGGCATGGGTAAGAGAGTGCTGTATTAACCTCTCTAGGTGCGCTTCTGTTGATACATGGCCTCAGACCTGTGCTAACATGCACCTGAGCCATCCTGGCTTCACTCAAAACCTCCAGGCCTCCCCTCTACCACACCCAAATTTAGATTTGGATTCTAAATGAATCTATTTAATTAGTCTTTTTATTTGCTTCCTTACTGACAGTTAATATTGCATCTCATATCTGCTGTGGACATCAGGGAGCCATGCCTTCCATTGGCTCTCTAAGTGGTTTGTAATGTTTTTGTGTGATTGGATGTGATTGGTGTGTGATCTTGTTAGAGTTATGGTTAGAGTTACACCGTACGCTGCTCTGTGGGGTCACACAGGACCACCTTGCAGGACTGCAGCTGGGAATCATGACCTCCTCCAAACATTCCTCCAAAGAAGACTGGCTCTTTTTAAGAGCCTGCTTACTGATAGCTGCTTTGTGACTACTTGACACAAAAGTCTCCTAAAAAAAATTCAATTACCGTGCATAGTAAATATATACAGGGTGGTGGTGCAGAGGGACTATGTTATAACCTAACTGTTGTAACTTTGAACCCTTAGTGGAGCACTACTCTATTCTTGAGCAAGGCCCCCAGTATATGTCTAGCTGTATAGAGGAACAGTATATAAAATATAAACTCTATACATAGGCCTGCCTGCTGAGCAAATACATGATGTAAATAGAGTAATAGTGGTATGTAGTGGGCAGCAGTGGGGTCCTGCAGTTTCTGTCTCACTTGCCATCAGCTGCATTTCCCCTTACAGGGTCACTTTTGGCCCTGACAGCATCTGCCGCAGTGAACCGTTCAGATTGATGTCAGCAGTCTGTAGCGCTTGTCTTTCGATGGCATTTTCCTTGTCTTAATGAGCGTTCCCATTACAATGAAAAATGAAATTGCATTTGCGTCGGGTTGATAGGGTCCTACAAAAAGTGCAAACCTCTCTTGATGGGTTTTTTTTTTTTTTTTGCCTAAATTAGATCACAAATCGGGACATTAACAGCCTGTGTGCAAGTACTTTTTTTTAACATTATGTGTTTCATTAGGAGCTGAAGCTATGAGTTTATCTAAACCTTTAGCCACAGTCATCCTTTTGAGAGCTCTGTGCGTACAAGCATCAGAGAGAGCAGGGAGCAATGCCTTCTGGGTAAATGGGTCAGTCTGATTAGTTGAAACTGAACCGCCTGCTATCAGCCCACATCTGACCAGCTGCAAACATATTTTTTTCTCAGAAGCACAGTTTATTGCTGATCCAGAAGGAACTTTCTGGTTACAAATGAATTGTAGATAATGTGACTTGTGCACTAGATTAGGAACTGTGCTCTGTGTTTGACTTAGCTGAAGCCTAAATTCCACAGTACACTCTGGCTTGTTTACTTGAATGGTAAGCGGTAGAGGTAGGAGTCAGTTTAATTGATCGAGAGTGCCTCAGAGTGTGAAACACAATGCCCTGCTGTGTGTAATGTGTGTAAGTGCCAGTCTCTTCCCTCCCTCTGTGCTAGATTAGAGTCTCAGCAGTGACTGACTGAAGGACCGCATTGTGTCGATCAGAGCCCTTGCAGAGCTAGTAGTTGGTATCATTGGCTCTGCGTCAGAGCGTGCACTCTCCGTGCCCGAGTGACACTGTCCTCCTGCAGCCCTTGTCTTCCAGTAATCTGCCTGTCACCTTACACCTCTGACACAAAACATGTTGCCATTGTTATGTTGTGTAAGTTATGTTGTTGTATTTTTTTATTATAATCCAGAGCTGACAGTTTTATTCAAACAAATTTCAGAATACCAGCCTTCTCTGGTAGTCTGGTCACTCTACCTATACTGTAGTTTCTCTTAGTCTAGTCAAACTCACCAGGAATGAAAAAATACGCAAGACTAGTGCTACATAATGTGTTCATTTGTTTACTGCTTTTTACTGTATTTTAGACTAAAAACATGCACACCTGTTTTAAATCAGGTAGCTTTTTCATTTTCTGTTATTACTAGGGTACAAGTTGAAGGAACATAGAACACAGTATGTAGCACCATGTGCTGCATGTCTTCTTAGTGATTTTGTATCATGTGACCATGGTGAAATGTATTCGCCAGCACCAGCAGACTGCCCGATCCACTAGGGGAGGAGGAGAAAAAAGGGAACAAAGTGGCACTTTATGAAATATTGTTCCAGCAGCAGATAGCAAGTGATTGCAGCTAAATGTCACCCAGCCGTGCCTTGCCATTATAAAAATGTGGGCGTGAGTGACAGTCACATGGGCTCCTCACTTCAGCAGACTGTAAATAAGATCAACGGAGTGTCTGCAGCCACATGAAACCCACAGCACTCGTTAGACACCTCAGCGACGCTGAGGCTGACATTTACATGTGCCAGTGCCAGCACTTAACACACCACATGTGTGAAAACATTGGCGTGAGTTGGACTATGTTTTTATGACAGGTGTTTTTGAGGACTGTTTTTTTTTTTCTCTTTTCCCCCAAAGCAATCTTGCAGGTTAGTGAAATGTATAAAGGATAAAGCCTAAACCTTGAAGGGAGACTTAGAAAGAGTCAGGCAGTGTGTGTGTGTGTGCGTGCGTGCGTGCGTGTGTGTGTGTGTGTGTGTGTGTGTGTGTACAGAATGTATTGTGTGCGTGTGCATGCTTATGCCTGTATGTACATGTTTGTTTGTGTAGGTACGGTATGTGTGTGTGCATATAGGCTTTTCATTACATTTCTGCTTGAGAGGTGGTGGTTTTCCCCTTATCTGATATGCTGCATATGCTGCATATTAGTATAGCATTATACAAGTATAGTACAAGTATAGTCAGTACAAGTATAGCAGTGATTGCAGACTTCACAGTAGAGAATTTTGATGGGATCATATGCTGAAGAGCATTCAGTGAGGTGGGTGTAGAACGCTCCATTCTCTGCAAGGCAATACATCATTATTATGTAACAGCCTCATAATTAATTGTCTCGGTGACCTCTAGCTAATTTAATTCTGTCTCGCTGTTTTGAAGATGGTATTGTATTTTTACTGCACCTTTACATGCATGCAGTAATTGGTTGTGAAACAAAAGGTTTAATCAATAAGGCAGCAGGGGAAGTCGTTCCCAATAAAAAGGCGTATTACTCCTCAGCGCCGAGCTGCCGTAAAGCTCATTTTCTTGAGAGAATTAGTCAAAGGTCATTTAGTCAGATGAGTGATCTTGGCAGCATGGGTATTCACGCAACGGTGCACCCGCACACAGAGCGCCAGCGCTAACCCTAATGAAGACGGAATGTGCGGCCTGGCACCGTGAGGTAAACCTGCGCTTGTAATCTTTCCACCACAGGCTCATCGAAGAAAGCCGTCTGCTACCTGCCATCTTCCAAGTCGTCTCGGTAAGCAGTTTCTGGAAAACCAACTTGTCGCTCGTGTCTCTGTGTGTGTGTGTGGCTGTGTGTGTGTCTGTTTATTTGTTCTTTACTTTTTGGGTTTGAGTTTATTCTATGCATACATTTGTCTTATTATTTCAGCCTAGGGGGAAAAAAGCAATCTGAGGAAAAATAAAAGCAGTTGGTGAAACCCCAGTGACAAACCATTCTCGCCCACAAAAAAACACCTGAGGTTTAAAAATGTATGAAGCTATGTTGGAATCAAAGTGATATTCTGAAGCTGCTGGTTTACTCCTATTTTTATCATCTGTCATAAAAATACAGATATTGTGCTAGGTGTGGAAGATACTTGGCTTCTTGGATATAATTCATGCTGTTTTCCAGAGAATACTGTTCAGTAAGACATTTTAGTAATAAAAAACACCACTCTCCCTCCCGGTTCTCACACACAGCAACTTGAACTTGAAGACTCATGATTTTTCTTTGTAATCACACTCACAAGTATGCAATTGTGTAAAGTTTGTTGTCAACAACAGGTTAAAATGAATTATTCAGACAAAGCGCTTGTTTAAAAAAGTATGTAAAATGAAAATTTGTGCAGTTTAAATGACAAATGCATTGTGAGTGTTGACTTTTGATTTCTTCAAAGTGAAACTTTCTTTAACACATGAGTCTCTGCCCAACATCTCATCATTTTCTTCTGACCTTCAGTAAGCCCCATGTAGTGGCACAATCATAAGAGCACATCCTTGGTTAAAAAAATCCTGTTGTTCTGAAACATGGCAATGATTCTCTTGCATGAGAGTGATCTTCTCCTGTGGGAAGGCTGTAAAAATTCTCATCTCTCTGAAACATGGCAACCTTCCTCATGCATAAGAGGAATCTACCCCTTTGTCAGACTTAGTTATTTCACTGCATTTCAGCCCCACAATCCACTATCATTCAAGGCTTTATGGTCTGGTCTGTGAAATTGTGTTTAGAGACTGCAGGGCCGGTGTTTGGAGAATACTTACCCTTGCGCCAGTGTTATTATCAGCTGACACAGACCACACATTATCTGGGTCAAACCCTTTGCCACCTTTCCTCTGCCCTTCTGAACTTCAGCCTGTCTGCGACTAACCTGCCATGACAAAGGATATATCAGTCACAGGTAACCCCTCATTTTACCAATTTATTCTTTGGGGGACAGGTTTGTAGTTGACACATCTCCTCCATATGCACAAGGCATGCATTAGAAGATAAACCGTGACAGCGGAGGGTCCTCTTGGCTCCTTTCTGTTATTCGCCTCATGCTCACGTCCCCATTCTTGATTTCCCAGGAGACATCGGTGTGACCGTGGAGTCTGGGATTTCCTCTCTGCAGAATCTGTTTTCATCCAAACGCGGCTGCAGTCACGGCTGTCATGTCCTCTTATTGTTACATTAATTCAGCTGTTTACAGAGCGGACCGTTGATTAATCTCCGTCGACTGTGGCGAAGATGGACGGGAGGAGTCTTCACTCCGAACTAACAGTAATGACTGGGGAGAGAAAGCTGATCTGATTGGTATCGATTCGGTTGGGGCTGGCAATCTCCGCAGATTGATCCCTTTGCAAACTCTCTGTTTTTTTTTTTTTTTTTTTTTTTTGCTGTGGAGCTTCTATCAAGGGCATGTGGTAACCACTCTCATGCCGCTCACTGTGTGACTAACCCCCATCATATCACACACTGTGTGAGAAACACCTCTCATATCTCATATGTGATTGACCCCTGTGATATTGCCCCCTTTGATATTGGCCACTGTATGATTAACCACTCTGATATCGTCCATCATATAAACCCCTCTGGTATTGGCCGCTGTGTGATTAAAGTCTCCAGTATTGGCTGCTGTGTGATCAACCCCTCTGATGTCACCTGGTGTGTGATAAAACGACTGTGTGATGTCACCTGCTCTGCCATTACCTCCTTTGATTAGTGTGTCCCAACATGTTGTGGGTTTAAGTGGATATGGGAATTGGAGGGCTTGCTCTGTAGCAGACCTGTGTGCAGATGAGCCAACAGAATATGTAAATATGTCTGTCGCTCTTTTCTCAATTAGTGTGGCCATGTGCCTGTTAGGTTTAAAGTTTGTACACTGTCCTCTTTGTGGAGGTTTCAGATCCATACCACAAACATACTTTTGGCCATACTCATTTTATTTACTTGAAGGATAACTTCATTTATCTTTGCGAATGTAATGGTGTTCGTTCATTGACTGCATCATGTGCTTAGGCAGTGTACATCCTGTTACACAAAGACAGGCACTTACAGAGAGCTGAATGTCCTTTCAGTGGGAACAAATATATGATAAAATCTAATTACATTTGTCAACAGTCTTTGATCTCAATGACCTATAAAACTCTTAAAAAACATTTTTAGTTGTTAATGTGTATAGTCTGTTATGTAACTTATCTCCAGTCATGACCTTTTTAATTCTAAAGGCTTTTTCTCAGAATATCAATGTATCAAATTTGACATCTCGATAGGTTTGAAATGTTTGCACAAAATGAATATTTTTCATCACATTTTTGGACGCACGTCTGAGTGGGTAGCATATTGAGGTAATGACAACGGTGGCACCTTGTACATCTCTGATACCACAGATGCATTAGTGCTGATCCCCAGTTCTTAGCTCTTACAAAGCTATCAGCCCACTCACACTGATTATGATTATGACTGCAATAATTATATCGGTAATGCTAAAAATATATGTTGCTCAAGTTTAAATGCATGGAGCACACATCACAGATAATTGTACAAATTACCTCTTAATATTAAAATAGCCATAGTTGGATTTTTTTCTGACGTGCCCCAATGATAACATGCATCTGATTAATCAATGCAATTAAAAAATTAAGCTAAGGTGGTGACAGACAGACTGAAAGGACGTGATTGACAGGTGTGCTGAAGGAAAAAACATTCTGTGGTGTGGCTTCTAGCCAAAGGTGGATGGTTAGTGTTAAGGACTGGCGTTGTAGTTGTTGTCCTCAGCGTGACAGGTCCTTCACAGTGCGCCTCAGGACCTCTGTGCTGCACTGAGTCCCTGACAGAGGTGTCAGACAGATAAATAAAGCAGCCACAGTGATTATGACACGAGCTGCAGCGCGGAGCTCCAGGCACTGTGAACCACCTCAGGTCTGTACGTTGTCACACGGTGGAACAGCTAACACAGCTTTACAGAGCTTTACAGAGCTGCCAGAACTCAGCGTCAGAGGGAGTGTTTGACTTCTGTTTGCTGTTATTGGAGTGTTGCTCCAGGTTCTCAACCACATACGTTTCTCATGCCCTTCATTCAGTGTAAGCCTGGGTTCATGTTTGTGTGTGTGTGTGTGTGTGTGTGTGTGTGTGTGTGTGTGTGTGTGTGTGTGTGTGTGCATGCATATCTTATGTTACAGACTTTCTACATGTTGATTTCTCCCATCTCAGCTGCTTATTAAAACATGTTTTATTCTGATTTGTGTAAAGAAAATCCCATGTTTACCCTCACATCTGACTCATAAGACTCACATTCCAGCTGCGTGTTAAACAAGCTGTTTACAGAAGGTGGCTAAGTCCATAATCCCCACCTGTATTTTATGTATTTATATATGTATTGAAGGTTACTCATAAAGGCATGACCCTCACTTCTCCCTGGAGGTGCTGTTTGTAAATCATGTGGAAAAAGCAATGATTCGGTGCATTGAAATTCCTGTCCCGTTCGTTCGGATTAAATCCTCCCAGCCACAGGACCACCTCTCCCATCTCATGATCCTGTCCGTCCACATCCCGGCCTCTCATTATGTTCTCCATTGATTTCTCTGCAGTACACGCTTGTTTTGCAGCTTTGTTGTGTGGTCCGTTCTAGTCCATCCTGTGCATCCTGACGGCTCATCATGTTTATAATTGCCCCCACGTCCTTGCACCTCACCCCCCACCCAGCCCACAGCTGACTGCATCACCCTTTGGCCTCGCCCTTTCCACCCTCCGCCTAACCTCCCTCACTATATGTATTCCCAGTGGCTCAATGATTAAAGCCCTCAGCCCACCCCCACCCCCAAAAAAATATATATTCACAGCCCAGCTCTCATCATTCCCTTATAACCCCAAACAGCTCTGCAGCCTCCCAGCCTCAGCAGACTACCTGCAGTCCTCACCCTGAACACGGAAAAGCAGGCTGGAGTTTACTAGCGCATGGAGAGTATCCACCATGGATGTCATTAACTAAACATTCAGTGGATGTGCCTGTGTGTCCTTGTGTGTGTTTGGGCAAAATGAGTTGGTTATTAAAGCAATAATACAAGAGTGCTTTATTGCAATTATGGCAGAACAGTGATGTGGTTGTTAATTATGAGGTGAAGCCAAGAACTATCAGCATCACCAAGTGCCAGTAATCACAATCACGCACACCCTCTCGTGTATTATTGCTTTTATAAAGTCGATACACATTTTAATTTTAAATGGTCATCAGATACTTAAATCTCATACAAGCAGAGAGCCAGAATTCACTGTAAGCTTTATTGTTTAAATGTCATCATTGTACCAAAGAGAGTAGTCCACTACATTAACAATTACATTAAATAGTTACCTGGCTAATTAAAATCAGAAACAAATACAGCTAAATAAAGGCAAAGAAGCATATTGCTCGTATACCAGAATACAAATCAGTATGTTATACCAGCCACACTCCACCCAAAAACCACCACAGATTAATATTAATGAGGAACACGATGAGGGTTTCCTCATCCATACCTACTCTGTGTTTTCAGGCTAATGGAATGTAACACCTTGTGTAGGAGTTCCCTTCAGTCCTTTATATTATGAATTGTGTCCCAACAGGATCATCAGAGCAACCCGCTGGGCAGCACCATGCAGAATGCTGCCGCTCTCCTCAGCAACCTGACTGGACAAAGGGATGCCAATCTGCAGCCTTTCTATCAGGAAGGTAAAGTACACAAGACCACAAGGCATAAAGTTTAATGTGTGTCCACAGGACTGACATTTCAAAAAGCTGGTACAACACAGCACCTCAGCCTTGGTTGCAGAAGGCCACTCTGTCTGCAGGGCTATTAAACCCTGGTGCTGGAATGATGCAGTGTCTGCATGCTTTCATTTCAGCCAGGCATTTGAAGACCTGATTTCATTAAATATCATCTTGATTTAACTAATTAGCTGCACTACACGCTTTTGAGAGCGGTGATACCTTAAATAGTTTTCAGACGGTGTTCTTTGTGAAAGAAGCTGTCATGGAGACCAAGATGCAAGATTGATAGTGAACAGTATTTCCAAATTTGATTTGTTAGAAACACCTGCTTACAGGCCATTTTCTCATATTAATCATGTTAGTATCTTTCCTTCAAATGAAAGCGCACATATGGGTCTGTATCAGTCATGCAGGTTGCACGGGCTGTTTCGGAGTCTTTGGTTCCTGTCAGTTCTTCCTCTGACTAGCCCGCAGACAGCCCCCCTCATGAAAAATGGTCCTCTCTGATGCAAGCACACAGCGACTGCTTTCTACACAGACCTGGTGCTTTTATACTGTGTGCCAGAATGCCAGCTGTCTGCTCTTCAAAATACATGCCCTATTCACTGAGCTTTTAGATAATGGATTATCTTCTAGCAGTTGAGCTAGCCTTGAAGCTGTCCCTCTCAGGCTCACGTTTGCAGCAGATGATTCACAGCAGGTGCCACGTGCGAGTCCAGGTTGTGCTCTCATGTTGAGTGTTGGTGTTCATTTTTGTGTGAGAGGTGTATCTGCCAATCCACCCGTGAGGATGAGCCTACCCCTACTGTGCAGAAATGGCACCATGGTCAGACCCAACTCCGAAATCGTGTGCATTGCAGAAAAACAAACAAATATGTTCCGTTTTGCGATTTGTAATCCTGGGAAAGTTCGGAGTGGTTAGTAGTTCAGTGTACAGACTGTTATCGATGTAAACACCGCAACAGTACACACAGTATAGTCCTTCTAAACTACTGTACTGAAGTCTTGAAGCAACGGGCCTGTACTTGCAGTTCAGCCTGAGGGGAAGTCGAGCCTATTCTGGGAGAATTATCTCCCAGCCTGCAGGAGTTCTTGTGAAGCTTGGAGTGCTTCTGAACTCGTGAGTATTCACTTCCTCGGTGGCTGCTCGTAAAACTATGCACATTTAAGAGCAATACCTACCCAGTCAGCATTTTATTGTACACGGATTCTCAGGATGTCGTGGGAGGGTTGCAGCGCTTGAGTGACCTGCACTCCAGTTTCCTCCCAGTCACTGAAGCCTAGATTTTATTTTCCATTGCACCAACCTCCCCCAGATATGTTTTTTTAGATTCAGTTAATTCCAAGGGCTGTCTTCTTTCCATTTGTCGTTGGTAAGCTGGAAAGTGTTTTGTTTTGAAACAGCATGCTTTCAGCATGAAAATTTTATTTTTGTGTGTCAACAGATTTTCAGAATTACAACTTTTCTCAGTCTGGTAAGATACAGTATTCAATGAACAAACAGCATTTACAGTGATATTCTATATTAATGGTGAAGGGAATAAGAAATGGACTACCACCGAGACACTATGCTGGCGTTGCTGTTTGTAATTTAAAAAGATATAAGGCACAAAGAAAGAGCTTGTAGCCCTGATTTTATGCATCAACTCTGGAAACTCAACTCCAGAACCACCAATAAAGACACAGCCAGTGATGCGCTCAGAAGAACAGTAGTAGCTTGTGCAACTCAGCAACCAGTATAACGCTACCTGGTGATAATGGTAGACAGCTAATCATGCATAAGAGCTGCTGGCTAGCCTCAACATTAGAAGTGATTAGCTGAACGCATGGTTCATATGTAGTATGTTTGCATCGTAAGACCTGTCTTCCTTGGATTCCGAGTGGCTTGGTCAGCAAGGTGCTTATCTTGAGTGCAGACTGAGCCCTGTGGCCCAGGTTTCAGACCAGGCATGTCATTTTTATCAGCAGTGACCAGGAGCCCACAGTGGCGGAGCAAATTTGGTCAAGGTTTCCTTGTCTCACCACTGTCAGGCATCCTGCAATTCGGCATGCTGTCAGTGGAGTAGCATCTATCCTCCAAATGGCGCTCATTTTGCTCTGATGCGCTGTGTGACTCTAATGTGAAAAATAGCTGTTGGCTGCATGCAAGTGTATCAAAGGATTGCATTCACCTCACTTCAGCTCTCTTCCAAGAATGCAGAGGTCCTGGCAGTGAGACAAGCCTAATATACCATTAGCCATTCCAAAACAGAGGTGCATAAAGGGGAGAAAGTGTTAAAACAGGAATTATTCTTTTTCATTCTTAAAACCTTAAGAATTTATTTCATTTTAATTGAAATTGCATGCCCTTGTCTAATGTACTGTGCAATTCTTATTAGCCTTTTTCTATTTAAATGCATGTATTTCACTGTCCTACTGTAATGCTGAGGTAAATAGTAAAAATTGGGTAAAAAAAAATTGGGTTTTAACCTCCTTCTGTATTAGACATGCAGCCATTTTTCCTTTTTGCAGTGGCAATGTGTTTGGCTGTTTTTCCTTTGCTCACAATGTGCTGTTAATTCCAGCAGTGGCAATGTGTCTGGCTGTTTTATCCCTTCCTCAGAGTGTGCTGTTAATCCCAGCAATGGCAATGTGTTTGGCTGCTTTAACCCTTCCTTAGAGCACATGCCTTTTTCTACTTGGTGAAATTCTTTAAGAATACATTTGTCATGTGATCAGTCATCTCACTTTCTGCATGCTTCAGTGCTTTACTCAACAAGTTCTCCTTTCTGGAGGTGGTCTATTATTCATTTCTAATTACTCTACCCTTGAGTTCCCTCAATTCCTTCATTCAGCAAGAGCTCTATGTAAAATTAATGAGTGGAGTGCATTGAGAGACAATTACTGACATCTATCACTCTCTTTAAAATCTCCCCTGCCAGTGTCATATTTCCTTGTAGATGTTGCAGATGGTGACTTAATGTCAGGTAATACATTTCTGTTTGTGTAGATACTGTAACAGCTGTGTTGGTATTTCACTTCAGTTGCTACCCAGTGCTCTGTGTCCAGTTATAACATGCACCGTTACTTACCCTTCTTTGCTTTCAGCAATTTTGCACCCACTCAAAAAGTTGAGTGGCATTTTTAAGCAGTGTGTTGATTTTTCATTTATGTCACCATAAAAAAATGAACAAACTGCTAAAATGCTTAACTTTTGGAATTAGTACAACATGGCCAAAAAAAAAACATTTCAGGTGCCTGGTTGTGGTTGCACAATTGGGTCATTGCATAAGGAGTGTCTGCATATGTTGCAGAAGATTTTACATCTTAACTTCTCCCCCTGAGTAGTCAGCCAGTGAGTGTCCTTGTCCACTCTAGGGCTCTGAAAATCTGACCCACTGCTCTCTCTACCCTCAACCATTTTCATTACATGAAGTTATTTTTAAGAGTCAGCATCATTATGTGAAAATCTGGTCCTGCTTCTTGGAAACTGTTGACCCAGCACTAAATATAACCCTGCCAATTAACACTATCTCCAGCTGTTCTGGGTATAGTGATGGTGAGCTCCAGAACAGTGAGAAGAGGAGTAGAAGAAACAGGTTTTAATTGGCTGTTTTAGGTGTGACTGGGAGCCCGGAGATGAGCGACACGAGCGTGTGAGAGGGAGTGGGGGAATGCGCCAGATGAGTTTTATAATTGGCACGCACTTAAGATTCTCCGGTGCAGGAGATAAGAAGCCCTTGGGACTGTGAGGTGACAAGGAGTTGAGATCCAAAAGCAGAGTCTGCTTCTGTCCGTTGCTCAGTTCCTCGTTGTGTTCACGTTTGACCTTAGCTCTGCATCTGCAATTGACCTTGATGGAAGTAAAGCCAAGTTTAGAAGAAGGAGCATGGTCTTTTTCCCTCAAGTTGCTTGAAAGAGTGCCTGTTTTGAACATACATTAACTTTGTATGCTTTCCTTTGTGGAAAGTACTTTACAGATGGAAACATCATGGTAAGCTGACCTGTTCTGGATGGACGGCTGCTGTCCAAACAGAATGTGACTGTAAGATCCATTAGCAACTCATTTTACACAGAGCAACTGTATAATAAATTGGTATTGGCAGCACCCTTGTCTTTAAATGAAAGATATTGGCATGGGTGCGTCGTGTGTGACCTGAAGATTGAAATTAGAATAGAGCTCATTCCTGTTCATTTACACTTGGTAATTAGCTGTTAAAGGAACAAAGTGTTACAATATTTAATTAAATAAGTGACAATATTTAATTAGATACACCCCAGGAATTCTTTCACTCCTCAGGGATTCACAGACACTGGCCAAGTGTCACTAAACAAGACTTGGGCCTCTGCAGTGGTCTTTGCCCTGGGCCCATTCGTCTGCGTCTGATAAATACAGTGACACTCTCTGTGACACTGTCCCTTCTACAGTTTCACCTTTAGAGCTGATTTCCAGTTGTGTCTAATGCTTGATGCCTCATAATGTCAGGGCTTATGCCATCATAGTGAGTCTGGTGCAGAAGTAACTCCCCTTGGTCCTTAAAGGCAGTCCTGTGTGCCTGTGTGTGTGTATGTGTGTGTGCGAATGCATAACTATATTACAATGAAAAGCCAAAGGATTGCATCAGTACCCAGGATTTTTTTGTTGCGTACAAAAGCATGTCTTAGACCCCTCTCCCTGTGTCATTGGGGCTTTGATCACTGTGTCAGTGTGGAAGCTTTCCTGAATAATAAATGACACTGTTTTGGGCTCTTGTTTTGCCTTGTTTGGTGCATTTGCTGCAGCAAAAAGAACGGTGAGATTCTCTTCAGTTATCTCCAGACACACCGAGGAATGTAGGAAAATTGCTGTCTATATAGATAAATAGATGGGTAACACTGTAATTTTGCCAGAGGTTATGTGCACCCCACACAGGACCTCAGCCTGGAAGGGATCTTAATAAGGAACTCCTTGCACTTTTCAGCAAAACATGCTTGACGTTTCCAAATAAGTCTACACTCACAGCAGTTGAAGAACTGTAGGTCGAGTGCACTCAGTGGAAATCATTTGCATTACTTCAACAAGCTTCTCTGTTTCTCAGCAAGACAAGCGCATTAGAAAAGCGTAAAAAGGCCGATCTAACATGAGCTGTCTGCGATTAAGAAGCCGTGCCTAAGAGGGAGGTGTTCAGGGACTACACTGCACGGCTGTCATCCAGACTTCATTTAACTGGGAGGCTACTTTTGTACATCTCACCTACCCCACTGTCAGTCAGCTGTCATATTAGCTTATTCCCATTCTTTCCACTTATTACATCACCAGCCACCTGGTAAGGCTTGCCTGTAGATAAGTAGATAACATTTCTTACTGGCCATGTATCCATTTGATCAGTAGTACTTTAGCATGTTCTCGTGTACTGATGTTTACATACTTTCTCATACTTTCTCAAAGCCTGTGACCCCAGGTCAAGTGAATTGTTTGGAAGCAAGACAGGACACCGCATAAATGCTGTTTTTGTATTTAAGGATTTCCATAATGTAGGCTTCTGTAAGGTTTATGAATATGTAATTTACAGAGGTGAGGTCTTAAGTTTTACACTCTGTACATGAAAAAACTGAGTGAGACAGCGACATGGTAAAATACTTACCTGGCAGGGGAGATACCATGATCAAGAAGGTGGTTCACCCAGGGTGAGGCTCAGTCATTGCACTCCGGCTGTGCTGACCCCTGCGAATTCCCCCAAATGTGGGAAACTGCATAATTTCTGCTAGTGGGGACTGCTCTCCCTGATTTTTATTTAGGGCAACACGGTGGCTCAGTGGTTAGCACTGTTGCCTCACAGCAAGAAAATCCTGGCTGTCCCAGGTCCTTTCTGTGTGGAGTTTGCATGTTCTCCCGTGTTTGCGTGGGTTTCCTCCGGGCGCTCCGGTTTCCTCCCACCATCAAAAGACATGCATGAGGTCAATACTCCTGTCAGTGCCCCTGACCAAGGCACTGGCAAAAAGAACTGGAGGTGGTCCCTGGGCGCTGCACTGTGGCTGCCCACTGCTCCTGGCTCCTGGTGTGTGTGTGCTCACTGCTGGTGTGTGTGTGTGTGCTCACAGCTCACTGTGTGTGTAGGATGGGTTAAATGCAGAGGATGAATTTCCCCATGAGGGATCAATAAAGTATATGATGATGATGATGATTATGAAAATCTGTGGAATAGCGTTAGTCTCTCCCTCTCTGCTAAGACAGCTGTACAGGTAGCAAGCATAAATGATAAGCTGTAGTATTATGTGTCAGATGATTAGTCCATTAATATCTTTCATGTTTCATTCATTTCTGCTTCTTTTTTGTGATATATTTGATGTGGATTATCCAAACCAGCATTGAATCATCATATTTTGCTTATCACAGTGCTCTTAACAAAGGGATTGTCACAGAGTGGTTCAGCGTACATTACTGAAACAATTCAGAATTAAAGCAGATGTAATATGAAACAGAATGGAACAGGACAACCAGTGATAATTACAAACAGAGAAGACATCACAGAAATTGGTAATATTAAGAGCAACATATACGCCGAGGACAAACGATAACACTGAATATGACCTTATGTTTATAATGTCTTCATTAACTGTCATAAGCACTGCACAATGTGTCACATCTAATGACACATCGGTTTTATGTCACTTTATTTGAAGTGTTGTGTCATTACAATACACTGTTGTGACTGTTAATGTTTTGAGTGGTATTTGTGTCACAGATGTAAAACGTGTAATGTAAAAGCACATCAGATACAAAAGTAAAGGTGCTATGATACGATGATTTTATGTTCGTGAGCCCTTGACAACTTATGAATGACAGTATGATGTCGTGTGTCGTGTTTTTTGGATACTGGTTAATGACACCTGTGTCATAAGACACCTCAGATGCTTAGGTAAATATATGTGTCATAACCTTGTCATGACATCTGTCAAAATTTCTTTTAACTATTTCTGACATGGTCATGAAGGCATTGTAAATGTCACTTCAAATAAACTGTTACCAGCTACCAAACAGACAAATGGAGTTGTACAAAGACTATTCCAGTTTACTTGATTCTGAGATGGTAATAACAGGTTTGATCTGTCAAATTCAGATTGGATACTTTTTGTCATCAGTTACATTAACTAGACTGGTTTGGTCCAGTTTAGGAATTTAGGATGCTATAAATCTGGATAATCCATTGTAAAGCAGGGGAGGTAAAGGTATAAAGTTTTGTCAAGGTTGTTGAAAAGTGATGGGCTAGTTGTTCTTGGGTCATTGTAGCCTGCATCGAAGTGTTGGAGCAGAATATGAGTTTTGGTAACAGTGAATTTCAAGAGAACCTTTTGACAGTAGGGGTAAGGGAATACTCAAGTGGGAGAAGAGTGCACACTTGTCAAAGTTTGCGGTATGGACTTTGATGTTTGCAGCCCTTGATACCCACAATCCATTGCTCATGTGATCCAGGAAGAAAAGGGACAATAACTGTCTCACAGTCACCATCTATAAAGTCCAATGGTGAGGAGCAAACATTGGAAGCCTGGATCATTACTGACATGATGTGGTAGGAAAATTAAGATGGAGAAGAAGACAATGAAAAAGAAATTATGGATGGAAAAAGAAGAAGGAAAGAAGTTAGTTAAAGAAGAAAGTCAAACTGGTGCAAGTTTGCACTTAGTGCCATATGAGATTGTATCCAAATTCTGTATTTTTAAAACAGTTTAGATAACACAAAAGTAAATATTTGAAATGAGTCTGACCACCGGGTCATTGTGGTTATTTCTGTAGAAAACCCCAAAAATGGCTTGGTGTTTTATAGGCACAGGTTATGCCCCTGCAACTCTTTAACACCATTCCAATGGCACATCTTGTGGCACATTACCCATCAGTGAGAGTTATTGTAATGTTAATAGGCTTGTGAAAAATGGTAAAGTTCTTTTTATCTCCCTATCCCTCAAACGGCATTAGGTGGATCTGTGGTAAACTGGAACCATACCCAACATTTGTAAATCAACCTTATTAAAGCTTATTAGCTTGTGTACTTAGTATCTCCAACTATACACCTTCCCCACAATTCATTTTGAAACTCATCTCATTTTTTCCAGGAAACAACATAAATTTCTGGTTCCAATGTGGCATGCATGTTAAATGATGATTGTGAAGTGAAGGCAAGATACCGTTTCAGAGAACAGTCCCTTGTGCCCTGTAATCCTGTTTTTCTGAAGGCATGTGAGCCGTCTGAGAGCATCCGTCTTGTACAGGTTTTTGTGCAGGTTTTGTGTGGATGTGGATAGTTTGCTTTCAGATACCTTGTGGGAATTTCATTGGCCTGCGTGATCCGAGCTGACAGGTCAGAGGACACTGGAGAGGCACCAGTAAGGTTGCGCAATTAACAGATGGGGGTCATTCGTCTGTGAGTAATGTCACCACAGTGTTTCTAAAGAGCAATGATAGTGGAAAAGCCAAAGATCCTGTAGCAATTTCTCAGATACTCTAAGTGAAAATTACTGCTTCTTTCTTTTTCCCCATTTGCTTTCTTAATTTTCTGTTGAAGAGCATATCCTCTCAGAAAGGAAACAAGTAATTGTGCAACCCTGCATGGCTGTGGTACTTAAAGGTCACAGTGTGTTGAATCTGAAACGAGTCTTACTGCCTTTGTGTATATCAGCAGAATCAACATATCTTTTTCCCTCTCTACAGCCAACTAGTCTATGGCTGTTGAGAGGTGATTTTTCATGCCCTGGTGGCTTCCAGAAAAATGTGGACTGTGATGTTGATGTTGAATTGAAATGTTAATATCATAATCAAAATGAATGTGAATCCAGTGGCGTCTACATTATTGATTTGAAGTTTCACCATAATTTCACATAACAAAATGGACAGTATTTGAGTACAGCAAAAACCAGCTCATCATAGACATCAGCTAACTCTCTTTTTTCTTGCTGCTTTCCACCTATGCTTTCCCCAGTGCCATTTTTAAAATGACGTAAAGCTGATATATTATCACCCCATGGTCATTTACTTTCCTATTCCTCCAATAACAAATGCGTTCTTTGTTTCATTACAGGAAGCTGAAAGGAAATTCATCTTTATGCCTTTATTCACTGAAGGAATTCCAGTGAACAATTGCTAAACCATGAATGAAATATTACATTTAATAATGGTAGCGTACATAATAAAACACTTAATGAAACTGCTGTGCTGTGTTGGTGAAATACACAAACAGAGTTAAGGGAAAGAGAAGCATAACCGTACCGACCAGGTATATGTTAGGCCTGCTTCCCTCAAACATCAGTCACAGACACATGGCTGGTAAACAAGGGCTAAACAGAAATTACAGATCACCATTACAAAAAATACAAAGGTCTTTTACCTTTACATACCACCATATGTAGTCTTTATTAGTTTAATAAAAATTAATTCAAATAAACATGTTAGGAATCTCATAATATCATGTCAAAATTACGGTTGATGAATGTTTTTAGCAAAATTTAAAATAGTATAATATTATTTAAAATAGTAAAATAGTATAATAATATTTAAAAAGAATGAACAATAAACTTCCATCAAGGGCACAACATTACAGTAGACAACTTAACGAGCTAAGTATAGGAACTGAAATGTATATAAGTAGTCCTTCCGCAAGATGCCAAAATAAATGTAACAAACTGTCAGCTTCCAGTCAAAGCTCATGTGTTCTTTTTCAGAAAAAAATGAATGTGTCTTTGTGATCAGGGAGAGGCCCAGTTTAGTCTGCTGGCACTCAGTCCTATCACTAAAAACACTTATGTGTGGCGACAGTTTATGATACCTGCAATTGTTGCTGTGTTTCCATAGCAGAATCATGGAAAGTAAAAAGTTGCATGGCGACACCACTAATTAATTTCAAGTGTGTTTTGTCCTTTGGAGTCAAACACTTGTAATTAAGTAAGTTGCTCTGGATAAGAGCGTCTGTCAAATGACAAAATGTAAGTGTAAAAACTGCCATTTGGCTGAATCTGAGAGAGTTTGGGCTTGGTTAGTACTTGAAAAACGTAGGTTGCGGTTGGAAGTGGTGTTGGTGGCCACTAGAGGGCAAAGTGGGAAGGGGACACTGTGCTGCAGGAGATGCCATGTTTTGGCATGTTCAGTCAAGGTTTTGACCCACTGTAGTCAAATACCACATTTACATGGGGTTTTCAATCTGCCTAATCATCACTAGTTTACTAGTTTAGAGCTAAATAATCCTTGGAAAGGGATAAAAGTGCATTATTAATAGCATTAGTAATATTGTTGTTGTAGATAGTAATAATTTTAAATAAGGAAACTTTTAGGAAAGGTAGGGTTATTGCTAAAGCCACTGTGCTCAGCTGCTTCTCTCTCTCCCTCCTCTCTTTCCTGCAGGTCTGGTGGAGGTTCTCCATAATATCTTGATGGATGTGGGCATGCAGTACCTGGTGGAGGAAGAGCCAGCTAGGCTGAAGGGCAGCAGCGTGCTTCTGTCGTTGCTGGAGGTCTTGCATAATGTTCTAAAGAGCACTTCCACCGTGGTGCGGCAGGCTCTCCAGGTGAGCAGAGCCTCCTGCACATCTCTTCCTTCCCTCCCTGTCAGATTCTGTTGAGTTGCATTCATAAAGAATGAACTTTAACTCAGAGTTAATGAACAAATCAGTAGCAAGATTAGAAAACTTTCTAAGGTTAAGCAGGGCCCTGTCAAAACTACTGTACTGAAAATGAACCTCTGCTGTCATTTAGCAACTGTTGAATTCATTTTCATATTGGAGACAGGTGATAAGCAGAAGCTGACAGTTAAGCCTAATGAATAACCTGCAATGTGACAGAACTTCAGAATGGCGTGACAGATGGTGGTGGTTTGATCTACCTTAATTTTATTTATTATGTATGTATTTTACAGAGGCACCTTTATACACAGATTAGCATCACGGACCCTTTTCCTTCAGTACATTTATACAGCTGAATCATTCTCAGCAAGTTTTTGCGGCTCCACCTGGGATTTAACCCTGTAATGTTCTGGTTCAGTGGAGTAACTGGTGCTAAATTTGGTTTAATCTGTGAAGACACACATTTTTTGAGACATTTATTTGAATACTATATGAAACTAGTTAGTTTTGTAACTAGCTAATGTTTTGTTATCTGAAAAATGAAAACAAACTAGTGGATAAATTAGCCAGCAGCATTGACTGTAAACTAGTTATCATCATCCATCTCCTAGATAAACTCGCAGGTGATGTCATAACTACTGAACATAGCACCCTCCATAATTTGATTTGGTCATTTCCCTAGGTATAATTATGTATAAATATATTTTTATATATTCCTTTTAAGATTGTAGGATATTGCCTATTCATTATAGTTAAGCGCTAATAAGCTATTAAAAAGATTATAGTTGATCACCAGAGATACGCTTTAAAATGTCTTCAGTTTATGGGCCAAGAGAGTGTTTTAAGCTAACTGGCCACACCCTAAAAACTTTTGATGAACTAAAATGCAGATATTGCATGAAAGGTTCTGTCAATACCATGTGAAAGGAGTGTTGTATTTATCCCTCAAAGAAAAAAGACCTAAAATTCAATAAGATGATAATGCTAGTGTGTGCATTGCATAGAGTAGACATGTTGTGCTTAGATATCTACAGCTTCATGCAGTGAATACCTCTTTGAAGTTCTCAGGCTAAAAAATATTTTAAAAATATAAGTCCAAATGCATAGACCTGGTCACACCCCAACTATAAAAATGACATATATGCCATTGGAATCAGTTTGAGAAGTATTTTTTCAACCCATCAGTGCAGAGTTTATGACAGTTGCGGGTACGAAAATTGGTCTCCGGTGGGCCTGCTAGCAAACCATAGGTTTGTTCTAACTGATTGAAGTTTAGAGTGAGGGCCATCATTCTTACTGAAACCAGGCCTTCTTACTGTGCAGCCATACAGTTGCCTATCCCAGGGTACTCAGCAGTGTCCTTCTGGTCCTCAGTCTCACTCTGAACTGTACTGCATACACATTCACACAGACACATAGGAAGAGGAGTAGAAAAGAGTAAAACACAGCTCATTAACAGGCGTGTGTTAACACAAACACACTGGGATGATAATGATAAGGACGAATCTGCGCCCTACGATTCTCTCTCTCTGCATTGCCACATCCGCTCTCTCCGTCACCCTCATCCAGCGTTAATATTTGAAACAGATGAATAAGTAAACCGCAGCAGCTCACAATTAAGACAACGAGGAGGGAGAAGCCTCGATAAGCGCTAAATAATCACATCACTGCAGCTGTTCAGTCTTCATGAGTATTCTCAGCTGACAGGAAACTAAACGCACACTAAATAAAAAAACAATAAGCAGCCAAGACATCTCCTCTAGCTTTTTCCTTTGGAGGGAATTTTGATGCATTCACACATACTGTTCTGAAAAGGGCTTATTTAGTTTGCAGTAGTCGTTGCAAGTTGGTGAAAGTCTGCAGAGACAGCCGTTGGAAGACTTTCCACTGTTTCTGAAAGCAGCAGCTGTTCTGATCTGCTATAGAAAGATCATTCTCCCTCCTAGAATAAAGTATTTTCACATAGATTGGGGCCCAGACTCGGTCTTTTGCTTAATGTGCCTTGTCCTTAACTGAGCAAAAAGTGTCACATGTAAGAAAGTAAAAACAAATCACTTGCTTAAAATATTTGAAGCAGGTGGTGGCAATGTAGTACAGTCAACAAGGAGCAGGACTTGTAACTGAAAGGTTTTTGGTTCAATTCCTTGCTGGGGCGCTGCTGTTCTACCCTTAACCCACAGGCAAGGTACTTAACCCACAATTGCCTCAGTAAATATCCAGCTGTATAAATGGGTAATATGTCAGAAAAATTGTAACCTATGTATGCCGCTCTGGATAAGATCATCTGCTAAATGACAGTAATGTAATGTAATTTACTGGTGAAAAATCTTTAAAGGATTAAAAAATCTATGGACTAAACCCATACAACAGTACTGTGTAGCTGTAGAGAGAATAGAGTTGCAAGATGCACTGCTGGGAAGTTGATGTTTAAATTAGTAAAAGCAACAGGCCCCTGAGGCTTTAGCAGCACGACCCATTTGCATTACCCTGCGCTCACACCGGCAGCGACAACAGGCGACAAAGCGGCGGGAAGTCATTCATTTCCAATGGTCGCTGGGCTACACTGAGCGACAGTCGCCATGAGCGCAGGGTTAGAGTGCGGAGGGCAGTAATGTGGAGCTGGGTTCCCTGTAACAGGCACTCCATTCCTCACGCATGCCTCTCTTTAACCATCCCTCCACCTTCCCTGTCCTAGGCTGGCAACCGTAGATACGTGACAGTGGTGGGTCCAAGGTTAAGATTAAGTTCCAATACTGTTACCATTGTCAGTTCAAACCAAGATCCTAGTTTTCTTTCATACTCATGTCTTTTTATGGTGTAAATGTTTAGAACCCCAAACCTGAGGCTGAAGGGTAGAACAAATGTCCATTAGGATAAACGATCTGTCACATACGTCAGAATGTATGCCATGTCTTTCAGTGCAGCCTCCCAATGGTGCTGTTGGCATTTCTTTCTTGCAAGTGTTTCCACAATTTGTTTATGGATACCCACAATAATTGTAATGTTGATCTATGCAAGCTCAGTTGTTACAGGATACAGATGATGGGTTGGGTTGGGGGATGTGACCAAGCTAATTTGTCACTGTCAGAAATGTAACATATTGATGTGCCAAGACAAGCCTGTTTTCAAGCATCCTACGTTGACTTTGGTGAGACTTCTGGTTTCAAAACTGCTGTAGATCTTATTCTTGGGTGAGACATTTTTTTTTACCTTTTGAACTTCATGAACTAAATTGCAGTTCTTAGTGAGGGAAAATGCTGTCATGACCCAGAATGGATTCAGGTGTTTATATAAGCGAGAACATTCCTCACCTGAGCTGACATATCTGGAGTGGTGGAGCATAATTTATGAATCATTGTTTACACTGCACATTTGACATACACATTTGCATAATTTCAAAATTCTCTTTAAATGCATTACTTCCAGACAAAGGTTGAGTTTAGTTCAGCATAACATTTTTTTCTTATGCATGGTAAACGAATTCAAATATGCTTTATGTGTATGACAAGAGAACTTGTTATATATAGACATGTTTCTCATCCCCCTTCTTTCTCTCCTCTCTCGGTTCACTCTCCTCTGTCTCTATTCTCTCTCTTCCTCTCTCCCCATGTTTCCTTTCTGTTCACCCAAAGGCTGGAGTGGACACCCAGGCTGCAGAGGGGCTCCTGCTCATCAACAAGCCACTGACAGACTTCATCAGCCTGCTCATTCAGATGGTCAGTCTGTGTGTGTGTGTGTGTGTGTGTGTGTGTGTGTGTGTGTGTGTGTGTGTGTGTGTGTGTGTGTGCGCGTGTGTGCGTGTGTGTGTGCACATGTGTGCAAATGGGGACTGTCTGTACCTCTGGCTATCTCACACTGCATTCAGATCAATTTTGCCCTGTCACAAATGTAGTTCCAAGCATTTGTAACAAATAATGAATGTATTTCACTTTGAAAAATTATGCCAGAAATGCAAAACTGAACATAATGCAGCAGGGTGTTAATTTAGGTACAGTAGTTGCTGTGCTACTCTTAAGAACTGATGCAGATGATGTCACTGCAAGAACTTTACAGCATAGTAGTATCCACTATATTTACATTATCACACCCTAAACTGTCTCATTATGTCTCTCTGCAGTGAGAAAACCACTGTGCCAGTCAGGTGACAGACCAAGGTTTATTCTGGTGCCTGTTTTATCAGACTGACTCAGCCTGCAATATATGAGGAAATTAATGGAAAAAAGTGCTCCCTGATATAAAGAGGTTCCTCTTTAGCACAGTGAAAAAGATCAGCCTGTGAATTTACAATATTAGTGTGACAGGCCTTGTTTGAAAGCGGAAACTTATCAATTAGACACGTGCTGTTTACCCATGTGATTTGCAGTGCTCTGAAAATAATTAGGATTTGGCTTAGCATGCCAGCGTAGCGTCAGCTCTCGCTGTGTAAGGAGGGGGCAATATGTGATTACGTGGAGTTTGATTAGTCGAGAGAGAGACCGGGAGAGAGAGGCAAGGAGAGGCAGAGGTCAGGAAATATATAGTAGAGGGAGAAAGAAGGAGAAACAGGGAGGGAGAGAAGGATAGATATAGGGAGGGAGATGAGGGAGAAAAGAACAGATATGGCGGAGGAAGAGAGAAGGAGAGATACAGTTCAGGGAGTGATACGGGGAGGGAGGGAGAAGAACGGATATAGCAGACGAAGAGAGAGAGACATGTAGGAAGGGAAAGAAAGATATCATAGAGGGAGGGAGAGATACCAGGAGGGAGAGAGAGGAATATAGCAGAGGGAGAAAGAGAGAGAGATATATAAGAAGGGAAAGAGAAGAACAGATAAAGTACAGTGAGAGCTATAGGGAGGGAGAGATAAGAACAGATATAGCAGAGGGAAGAAGAAGGGAGATATAGTAGAGTGAGAAAGAGAGAGAGAGATATAGGGAGGGAGAGGGCAAGAGGAAAGCAAAACCTGCTGGAGCATTGAAATCACAGCTATTTCAGGGCATGCTTCCATCACCCCCCCTCTCTCCATATGCTCCTGCCTGTAGAATGACTGCTTTCACTGCTTGGGTACAGGCCAGTGGAGATGGCACCATATGTTTTTGTGCCTAGGGGCACAATCTCAGAAGAACAGGCAGCGTGGGAGCTGGCAGAGGGGTCTCAATGTTAGTGCCAGTGTCCCTGTGCTCTTGTGGGAAGGGATGGTGGCCGGGGTACATTTACATCCTGCAGGTGCATGCTGGTTCTCTGATTGTAGGAAGTTGAGGTTGTTTGGTCTAGTCGGGTTTCTGTCTGCAAATGTATTGTTTCCTAAGAGTACAGAAACCTGCACCTCCCCAATCAGCTCACTTGAACCCCTCCCTGTAAATATCTTTTATGCCCTGCCTCCGGTAGACTTTTATTAAAGTGAAGTTGAATTCAAAGTATTCTGGAAAGAGGCATTTTATTCAGTAAAAATGATAATGCATGTGGCCCTTTTGGTATTTTTTGAACATGGCTAAATGCAACAGTTCTGGCAGACTGAAACCCTAGATCCTTGAATCAGTCCATTTTTTTAATAAACTGGACTGACGCATTGCTGCACTGAAAGCAACACACTCCATCAGAGGTTAAAGCAAGTCTGAGGGTGAAGAAAGCAGAGATTTTTAAAATGGAATGAATTATGAGGTCAGGTTTTTTGTCTATTTAGTTTTGAATGCATTTCTTTTGCCTTTACACAAATTGTGTAAAATGACTGCAAACGTAACTCCAAAGTAAATGAAGGCATGTTGCATACTCCATGTAATACATTTCTAAGCTAATCTTTTCATTCAAATAAACTGTTGCGTTTGGAATTTACGCTGCAACTCTGGATTTCCCTCCACATGCTCAAATCAGTACATGTGGTGCACAGAACACACTGATTCATAGCTGCAGAGATTAGAACAGTGGCAGGTTACATACAGGACACAGGAATTGCAAGCCTGTTAAGCAAAACATTTTGGTAAATTTGTTCAAACTCCTCTGTGTTTTCATAAATTTGATATGCCACACCATCGGTTCATAGGGCTCCGGAGTAGTTCAGTTGTCAAGGCAAGCTGAGCTGTACGGCCTGGGTTTGTTCCCAGTGCTGTCATCAGCCGACAGTGACCCAGAGCCCACAGCAGCGCAAATTGGCTTTGTTCCGCCAGGGGATGGGGGGTTGCCCGTCTCCTCGCAGGTGCCCACAGTCTGCCTTTGCTGAGCTGCACGTACAGTGCCTTCCTCCGCCTCACGTCTGCCCCGGCTCATTCTGTAGACCGCAGTATGAAAAGAAGCAGCCCTTGGCATCAGAGGAGAGCACGTGTTTGTCTGCGCTCTCCCAGATTGTTAGTGGAGATTGCAGCAGTGAAGTGTTCTATTAATACAGCTCGTCATTCCAAATTAGGAGAGAAAGGGGGAAAAAAGTTTTTGTCATTCCAAAAAAAAAAATTGGTTCGTGGGTACCAGCTCACTAAGAGCTTTGTTATTATTCAGTTTCCATAATTATTTTGTAAGGAAGTTATCATAAGTCCCAACACTACATGAACATATTGTTTTCACACCACACACACATATGTATACTTGTACCAGCCTGAGCATTTCATAAACTGATATTTCATTAAAAAGACGTGATGGAGAAGCCAGCTTAAATACAAAGCACACATCACTTTTTCACTTATGTAATTATGTTCCCTTTATTGATATCCGGAGAGACCACTGCGGCAGCCCGTGGGCCCCGTTATCACATCGCTGGGCTGTCGGATATAAAACCTCAATTAAACAGACTCATTAAGGACTGCTCCCTCAGCATGCCACGCTGTGTCATTTAAAGGGCTTAAATTAAACACCATCAAAGGCACTAATGAGACTTCTCCTGCCCAGTTAGAACCTAAATATCCCGGCCACTCTCATATCCATTATCAACATACACAAACTAACATTATGAAGGAAATACGTAATGAAGCGGAATATAGAATGTTAGTAATGCCCTCGTTCAGTCACTGACTGATGGACTGAGTGAGTAGCTACTGCAGTAAGGACATTTGACCGGTAGGAGGCGCCAGAAGGAGACTGACCAGGAGAGGAGGTATACAACATGAGTAGTGTTCAGTTCCTCCTTATCTCTTTTCACTATTTCAGTCATTGATTAGGAATAGTAGCTGAATAAAATGGTGTTGAATGTAATGTTGAGAAGAGTGTGTAAGTGTCCTTGTCTGTTTCAATTAACTTGATGATTTGAAATTTTGAAATAATAATGTCTGGAAACATCATGGGATAGGAGTAATACATTCATTGATTCAGTGTATATGGAGTATTTACAATGACAAGTGAATTGATTGTAGAAGATTTGATACTACACATGAAGACACAAATATTCAGTTTGGTTAGTTGAAGTAAAAATTTTTTTCTTTAATTCCACTGAAAGCTGAACTTACTGCTGAAACGACCATCAGAAATCCATTATACTGTATTATTGTCTATCAAAAGCATACTTAGAGGGTTGCAGTTCAAGCAGGATTTCCTTCCAACCTCTGAGAAACCAGCGAAATGTTTGCTCCATTTCTGTTGTTTTTAACATCTCTACTGTTAACACCATCTTTGCTGTTGTTATCATCTTTGCAGTGTCTTTCAGCATTAGCTATCGAGCCAGTGTATAGCAAGTCTCGACACAGACAACACACCACTGTTGTGACTCTCATTTGAGAGCTTTGAGTTTAAGCATAGCCAAATGCTAATCTTGTTAGCCCCTGAGCCGTAAGTTTGCACACAGCAAGTCACTGATTTTGTCAGCCACTGAGCTGAGCTCAAACACAGAGAGGCCCTCACCGTGTGAGTGGCACAGATGTCATTAGAGAACACCCTCTCTGGGAAGCGCACGTTTTAATGATTTGCTACAGATGCTGCCACACTACTGTTAGTGCTGCGTGTCAGTGCACAGTGCACTATTCTCACTGTCAGCACGAAGACGAGCTGAAGACAAGCAGTGTTTGTACCATCCCTGAACACTCTGTCTCAGCCCCCCAATCAGCCTTCACCCCAGGACTGGCAAGCTGTGCTTCAATAGGTTCAGCAAGTTATAAACCGGCAGCGTTAGCAGAGCATGCTGACTCCGCGCACAGCTTGTTACCTGCCCCCTGTGGTTACACTGCACAGATTTTGGCCTTGAGGTCCCTCTGACTGTTACTTGCTCTGTGTTCCGTGCCTGAACTGAGTAGAAGGGTGTCCAGAACCGCAGAGCGTGCTCACAAAGTCACGCAGGGCACAGCACGTATCCCTCCAGGGTTCCCTTGGTTTGACATCTCTCTGTGCCTTTTACCTGCAGCCCGCTTGAAACTCGCAGTGTACGAAAAGACCCTTGACTTGTAAAGAACTGGAGTGTCATTTGAATATTCTCTTTTGCAGTGATAGGAAATGGATTAGAAATGTGAATCTAGTCTGCTGGGGGGATTTCCCTTGGAAAAAAGTGCAGGAAGCTGTCGACAAGTGCTGGAATATTAATGGGCCATATCACATTTTTCCTTAATCTTCCCTTCAGATGACACAAGGCAGCCATGCTGTGCAGCTGACAAGTTTGCATTTGATCATACTTTTATTGCTCACTGAAGGTTTACTTCAGTTTCCCTTAGCAAAGAACCATGGAGCCAGCTAGTGATGTGAGAGGGGGGGGTTCAAAAACCCAGTAATGGGTACAGTTTCCATGTGCTGTCAATCATGAACTCATATGAACCAGTCAGAAAACTTGTCTCATCCTTAGAAAAGCATGATTGGTTTAAAGAAGTGAGCCATTTACAGCAAATGATAGCTCTACCTGTTTTAGCTTTCATGCTCTCCTACAATTACAGCAAAAGCTTGTGAATTAACATACGTTTTATGTCATGTCATTTATGTCAGCAGAAGTGGTTTCCATTTTTGTAATCCCCTGAGCAGGCGGTATGTTGCACATTACTCCAGGTTGCCCACCCACAGTTCTATACCATAAAATTCATTTACATGGGTTATTTTCGGGCTGGAAGGGATGTGTTGGTGTGTTTGGTTGGTTGTGTCATGCTTCACTTTTTGATGTGCTGGAGATATGTGCTGCAGTATTAGTTGAGGCTGCAGAATGTCAAGATTCAGAGGTGAATCCTGCAAGGGGACGGAAAAGGAAATGAAATCAGTTTTAAGCTGATATTGAACTGTCAGTCATGGTCTGTCGTTTCAGCCTGCAGCAGTACCAGAGGGGGAATGATGGGATATTCAAACAGAAAACGATGCAAGAATCAAATAAATTGCTTTTGGGAAAGTAAGAGGTTAAAATTACTTGCAAAGCTTTTCTGAGATCAAAAGGATGGTCTCCTTATGAGCTAAATCTCCTGTGTCTCTGCCTTGAGGGAGACGCCGGTAGAACAAGGCCTCAGGCCCCCTGCCCACTCTGAGTGTTTTACGGTACACTCACACTGCAGCGAATTTCGCTTTGCTCTCATTCAGTTTGTATGGGGGTGAAATTCGCTCTGACTGGGCAAAATCGGAGCGAATTCACCGAAGCAAGCGAAATTGAGATGGCGAATTTCCAACTTTCTGCAAATGAGAACAACGTGAGAACCAATCAGTTCAGCGTGTGATGTGTTTGGTACGTGATGTTCTCTAGAGAGGCAGGAGTAACAGAAGTCAAGATGGCGGAGGCTAAAGGCTACATGTAGCATGAAAACATGTATATGATTAAAAGATGTATGGGCAACCATTTGTGTCTACATCAACACGGGTTGTTGTTTACATGTTACGTGAACTTAGTCGGGGCCAGAGCGGTAGAAAAAACTCTCTCTCAACAGCTCTGGTTGATAGCTTGCTAGCTAGATAGCTTGCCAGCCGGCTACGTCACCACACCACAACTACACTCACCACTAACAGGATAGCCAAACTGCTTGCTGTTTTCGCAGCCACGCCCCCAGAGTGAAAATTCGTCGGGCAAAATTTGCGAGGTGTTTTGCTGTGTGTGAGCCTAGTGTTAGATAGGAAGTAACTCAAGGAAGTCAGAAGAACAGGTGATTCCTGCAGTGGGAGACTGAGGGGTTAAGGGTTCCGGAAGAGGAAGTCAAAGTAATTGTATGCTCTCTTTTCTCTCTTTCAAGGATTTAAACTGGTTTTCTTAGTATGACAGGAGTAATCCAGTTTTACTAAACACTGTAAGACATAAATGTAAAAGGTCAACTCCCCCTTACTTCTTTCCCCTTCCCCTTACAGAATGAACCAAGCCAGCATACATTAGAACCACGCAGAAGAATAAAAATTAAAATAAAAATACATAACGGTCTTCTCCCAATTAATTGAATTCTAATAACCAACAATAAGCTATAGACAGTGTTGACAGTGACAGTTTTTTTTTCTCTCTCTATCATCTCTCTCAATCTCTCCCTCCTTCTTTCTCTCTGTGTTTTGCTCTCTGGTCTTTTGTGCCCCAGCTGCCGAGTGGTGATGCAGAGGTGTACGAGGAGGCGAGCCAGTGTCTGTCTCTGCTGGTGCAGCTGTACGGGGGAGACAGCCCCGACTGCCTGTGTCCTGAGAACCTGCTCAGCCTGGCTGGAGTGCTGGAGATGCAGCCCCACCCCAAACAGCAGAGGCTCCTCTTGAGGATCATTAAACGACTGGTGAGTGTGCGGTCCAGCGGTGAACAGCCAGGCACACTCGGCGTCATGCCCAACACCGCTCATCCTGGTGTGTGGGCATTTTATGGTTGGAGCTTGGTGCTGAGCGAATAGTCTCAGAGTGGGGTGTGAGCACGAAACGATAAATTAATTTTCAATAGTAATTAGCTGTAGAAATGGATACTATATAACAGTGTAAGCTGCTTAAATAGCCCAGCTTAAAGCTATGTCAGCATGCAGTATAGCCTATATGTCTGTTTATACATGGGTTTGAGGGTGCATATGCATTTGTGTGCCTGTGTCTGTATGTGTGAGTATGCATGTGTGTGAGATTGTTTACATGTGTGTGTATGTGTGTTTGTGTGAATGTGAGCATGTGTGTGAGTGTGTGTATGCTTGTGTAGCTCATTGAACCCGAGTAGCTCCAGGGCAGGGTCTGTGTGCTTTTTACAGTATTTCCGCACTGTGTCTGCTCAGGGGGTTGTGGGGTTTATGAGAGTTGACGACCTGAAGGCAAAGCTGGTTTGTTTACTTGTTTGCGGTTTCTGCAGTGAATAGCCTGTCAAAAATGACAGTATCTGAAATAAATATATATGTATAACTTCTGTTCCAAAAAAAACAGTTGAAGATAAGACCAGAAACTTGGAGCTTTGCTCTAACAAATGGGCCGAAACAGCTTTATCTCATTGAGTTTGGATTAATTCTGTGCATGAGGAGGACTTTCCAGTTTAAAAAAATCTTTTGACATTAAATAACTTTTTTAAATAACTTTTTTCCCATTTTTTACACCTCCTTGTCATGCAAATACATGGCAAGTTACGATAGGCATTTTGCAGTGAGCTTTTAAAAAAGTGTAATGTAATCATTTTATTGCTCTGCGTAGTTAAACATGTAATATTCTTAATAATTCAGTTAAATTAGGCTTTGGCAAACAATGTGAAGCACACACCCTTGATTATTGAATCAGGCTCCAGCTGTGTGTGGCTCATGACACAGCTGTAATTTGGGGCTATTTATTGTGTGTTAGTGACAATTATGGAGAAGCAATTGAAGTGCGATGTTGACACAGAGTAACAATATGCACTTAATTCAGTCTGATTTGCGATATTTACGTCTCACACAGAATCAGCTCAGTGGAAAACGGACGGACGAAACACCTCTGCTTTTTCTCTTTCCCTCAGACTTCATATCTAGAGTTCTACTTGATAAGCCCTTTAAGCTCTTTAGTCCCTGAGTCTCTTCAGTCTCAGTATTTCACTTTGAGTGACATGAATCCAGTGCAGCCACAACATTGACACTGGTATCCAAATCCATCCAATACACCTAGCAACGACTGATACTTTTCCAGTTTTGAAATAGATATTTATTCCATATAGAAATCAAGCCAACAGCTAACCGCAGAGTCCTACGGGTTAGACCTGGGTTCAGGTCTGTGTCATTCGCTGACAATGACCAAGAGTTGGTACCACCTGAAGACAGCTGGCCTCATTCCACTGAGGTAGGGTGAGTGTTGTCAGCTGGGGTTCCCTTCTCACACATCTCTTAGTACCCTGCGACTCAGATGATGTCAGGGAAATTCACTCCTGATGCGTATTGGGACTTCTAGTGTAAACAATAGTCATTTTTGGTGTGACGATTGCTTTCACTGTGCCCCACCACTCCTATGTTAGTGCCTAATTTACAATAGACCCTTCACTAAACCCCATCCCCTGAATAGCACTGCACCAATCCTATCTTAGTAAAGACTGAAAAGGAAGCCAGCTCTTCAGACAGAACATGCTGAATTTTTGCAAGCTTCAACTGGATTCTAGAAATCTGAAATGGTTGTTAGAGTCTCCATCAGTTTCAGATTGTGTGACTTTCTTTCCTGAGGCCTTAGTTAGCAAGTGTGTTTGGAAACATAGGCCTGCTGTGCCTAACCAACATGTGTGCCTCCGTGGGGCTCCTCAGTCACTCAGTCAATCAAGTGTTTCATAGGACCATTTCAGAGTATTCATGGGAAATAAATATCCACACTGTGTAATGGTGCCCTGTCAGTTAGAATGACAAGTGATGAATGAATAGGAGCCAGGGGGGAAGTTTTTTGGCAGTGTTGATATTGGGTCTGCTTGCTGTACAGTAGCTGGGTTTCCTAAGCCCATGGTAATTGTATAAAAGCCATTAGCTCGTCCTTCTGAAAATTGGAGATTCTCAGAGGAGCCTCCAGGCATAGAGAGGACCTTAATATTAGGCTGTTGCCAAGCAACCCTAAACCATTACATCTCTTGCTGGTGTGATAACAAGTGACATTCTATTAGCCTGAGATGAAAATGCCACGAATATAATTTGTTTTAAAGGGGGGAGGGCGTATTCTATAATGGAGTGAGTACAGTGTTGAAATGTATTACGCTATTATTTCATTCCTATTCAAACTCAAGAGTAAGAGTAAAATGCAGAGGAAATGAGTTGTGATAGAGGGTTTATTAAGATATGTGTTATGAGGTCTAACTCAAGATTGACGTAGAAATGACAATTACATCTTCACATATTCAGGGTAGAATTTGAGGTTTGTTTCCTTTAATTAGTTACTGTGGTTTTTGTTGTTTTTTTTAACATTTTTAAACACATGCCAAAGAGCCAAATATCAAGCAGTTGTTTTAAAGTTTTACCTTGCTATCAGTTTTGAAAATGTAAGTTGGTATAGATGATATCATTCATAGCTTTCAAATTATAGCTTTTCATTATGTTTTCAAATAACTGTGAGTAACCTCTCTGTTCAGTCAAGTAAGTCTAGTGGCTGGTATTCATTTGTACCATAAATACATAGTAGCTGTACTATGTTGTAGAGAGTAGTATGTACAGTTCTTGGGCAGCTGTTTTGCAGTGAATAGGGTACAGAGAGCAGCTGTGTTGCAGAGAATAAGGTACAGAGAGCAGCTGTGTTGCAGTGAAGGTATACAGAGCAGCTGTGTTGGGTACAGAGAGCAGCTGTGTTGCAGTGAAGGTATAAGGAGCAGCTGTGTTGCAGTGACGGTATAAGGAGCAGCTGTGTTACAGTGAATAAGGTACAGAGAGCAGCTGTGTTGCAGTGAATAAGGTACAGAGAGCAGCTGTGTTGCAGTGACGGTATAAGGAGCAGCTGTGTTACAGTGAATAAGGTATAGAGAGCACCTGTACTGTAGTGACTAAAGTGTGGGGAGCGGCTATGCTGTATGAATAGAAAGGAATACGCAGAGATGTAGAGGAGCGTTCAGTTGCAGCAGCAGGAAGGGGGGGGTGCGACAGAGGAGTGTGACATCCTAATGAGCGTTTCCTCACCTCTTTAATGAGGCCACCAACCCCACCTCTCTCCCCCAGCATGCCCTAGCCCAGAGGCACTCCGCACTAATTAATCCTCCTCCACGGAGGCTCGTCGGCGTGAAAACACAAACGCCCCGTCGCCCGCTATCAGCCCACATCAATAACCACCTCTGGCAGCGGCGGCGTCTCAGACAGGTCTTTTATTATAGATGCCGCCTCATTTAGATTTATGGCTTTTCTGCTCTGCTTCTCAACTGTTGCTTGAAATCACGTGTCTGATACTGTGACTGATACTTCAGGTTTATACTGGTTTAGTTATATTATTTCTCCCCTCTGGCTGGGGTCCTGGTGCTCAGTGACTGCAGAGGCCTTCCTGGCTCTTTCAGAAGCAGCCCTGTGCTGCAGTCGGAGCCTACGCCAGAACTGCAGAGTTCACTCAGGAACCACTTGCAAGTCTGTTAGGGAATATACCTCTTCTTACCTGGGCTTTGAGCTGCCCTTCAGTTTTATTTTCAGGTTGCTAAAATGCATGGCAAGAAATTTTTGAAGGAGCAATCACTTTTATTGTTGAATGCAAGTAACCAACAGTCCTTTGCAATTTGCTACCAAGGATATATACACATGAATTTGGAGTGCATTTTGATCTGTTCATTTGGTTTTATTAAAAGATTAATTTTATCATCTCAGCATTGACTTCATAATTTACACACGGATTCATTCTGAAATGCAGATAAGTTGCCTCAGTGGCTTCCATTGCCTCCTCACTGTCCCCTGCGAATTCCCACCATTTTCCTCTGTTTCCTCAACACCCCCCTTCCGCATCAAGCTTGTTGAGTCACATAAAAACACGGCCATTGATTTGATCCTCTTCTGTTACTGGGCTGTACTCCTAAGAGTTTCTATGTCAAGGGCAATTTTTAGCAGTGTGCCTTTTTTCATTATGAGGCGGTGTGCTGTGCTGTTTTTTAATGATAAAGTGCATTTTGTATAATCGGTCACTGATTGTTTCATTTAATTACTCTTGCATTACAGTATCTCTACATAACTAATTAATTGACAGTTTTGTGCTTTAATCTGTACAGCTGCATAGGATGCACAGCATCATAGATCATGAGGAAAAACCAGTGAATATTGAAAAGCCCAGAAATATTGTCATTCATCAACTCATCTAAACAGTTATATCCCAGGAATAAATGACAACACCCAAACTGCAAAAATAAATTGAGGTCAAGGGGTCATTAAGCTACATTGTAAGGATCTGGCTAATTCACATAATGGAAGAGCAAGACCTTGAGAGTGTTTCTCACTACGTGCAGTTTGAAATTGGAAAGGTATTTTTAGTGCATGCACAAAGCTAGCTTACCTCTGCAGCTATTGGAATTGATTCTATTATAACCCAATTATATAATATTGTACCTTGAGTGCATTTCAGACAACTTCTGTCATTTAGTGAGGGTATGAGGATGATATGGACATTGCATTTTTGTTTAGTTGCATTTGGCTATTGACAGTTGCAGTCTGAGTAAAAGTTTTTCTTTGAACTCACAATTCGTTGATTTTGTGGCTTTTGTGAAAATGGTTTACTGTTTTAAGATTTTATACAATACATAGGTTGGCTGTGGGTGTGAAATGACATCAGTAATTTGAATTCATATTCAGCACAAAATAGTATAATAGCCTCTCCCATTACTTGTCATAATCATATCTTGTAAACATCATATTTTTTTCATAAAAGAAGTAGATGATATCCAGAAAGCTACTGTGAATGGCACAGCATCTAAATACTTTCTAATACTTTATATTAAGTTACGCTACACTAGTGTAGCTGCATGATAACTAATATGGCAATAAGAGGGTATCTGCACACCATTACACATTGACTGCACGGTAATTGCTATTTCTGGGGTTCAACAAGTTAGTACTGTAAATAATTATGTAACAAACTTGTAACAATATGCCATTACTGCATTGTGATGTTAATGACAGCATACCTACACTGGTACTTAATCCACTTTTCAGTCAAGCAGTCTGTCAAGTAGTCAATATTGACTAGCAAGTCTTTTTTGTCTGCAGTTCATTGAACATTAGATCATCCTATTTACTTTTGTGGTGTTTTCAGTTAACATTTTCAAATTTATTTTCATTGTCACCAGGTTTTTCTTTGAAACTTTTGTTGCAACTCAGTAATGGATGATATGTAAGGTGTTCAGAGCCGAGAAGTGCCGCCCACACGAACAGATGGGAATTAAGCTTTTTGTCAAATGGTAAAACTAGTTAACCTTGCAGTAATGTGTTCATTTAGAGCTTAACAAAATCTCTGCAAATGTACATGGAGTTCTCTCTGTTTAGAGTGTAATTCAGAGCATAGAAGTGGAGATCTAATCACTCACATTGTTACAGTTACAGTGACTGTGGAATATTGTGAGGTAAAATCAGCGAGATTTGGTTCACATACACCTACAGCCACATCTACTTTAAGCCAGCACTGACATTTATTTCTGCACTGCTGTTCATGGCAAGTTCTAGTCAGAGCAAAGCCCTCCACCTGTATATCACTTTAATATTTGATATGGAGCCCTGGGCTAATTTCTCATCAGGCAGGTTACTGCTTTTCTCTGTGCCCATCACCAGCTTCTCAATCAGAAGGTTATTAACTATTTACAGGCCAAAACCCTCAGACAGGTTGCCAGAGAGGACAGGTATAAGCATCTCTCCTCCGGTCTCCTGCACGCTGGCTCTCTCCCAGGCAGGTCCAGGTCTCTAATTACGACTGTAATTCTCAGGCTTTTCTGTCTGTTTATCCAGGGTGCTGTCTCTGTAAATATTAAACTGCAGGGATTTTGGCCTTTACTATAATTCTCAAGCTATAGCTGATTAGTGCTGCAGTGCAGTATTCAGGCTCCTCTGCAGACTGACTTGATTGCTATGAATGTGTTGGTGTATGGGTTGATGTACCTTACACAACATGGTGGAGTTGGCAGAAGGAATGAAATAGAGGGGAATATTTTGAGTTCGTGCTGTCTATCTGACAATCATGTTCATTTCTATGTCCATGCTGTCAGGGATATTATGTGCTCTCCACAGTGGAGAATATAATGCCTTGCATTAGCCACAGATTGCATGTCTTCGCATGAATATACAAATAAAGCAGCAATATGTCATCCAGATGTAACTGTTGTCCTGGGAGGGTGTCTGAGAATGGGCACTGCTAGCGCTGTGACAGTGATGGAGAGTAACCCTTACTGTAGGCCCAAAAGATCGATCGAAGGACGACAATGCGGTGTAGTGCATAAGTAACTAGGCTCATGCCCAAGAGGCTGCAAGGCCAAATACCTGGTGGAGTTCACGACCATTGAACCTTTGGTCAAGGTACTTTATTGTGATTGTCTCACTAAATATCCAGCAATATAAATGGATAACATATAAAATACAGTATATGTGAATCATAGTGGTTAAGAGCCTCTATCAGGTACATAAATAATAATAATACTCTATGGGCATAGCTATTTGTTAGTACAAAAGGATTGGGGCTAGAAGATACAACATTGCTCTACTATAAAATAAGCTCATCAAGTAAACGGGGAAGGAGTAAAGAAAAGGCACACCTCTTAGGGCTTGTCAAAGAGAGTAGAGCCTTCTGGGACCCATTCATGGACTTCAGTTCAATTTGGATGTCTGGCTAAAAACGTCCTCTGCAGTGAAACAGGGGTTGTGTGCAGGAGATTTTGTGATGCAGTCCTGCAAACATACAGTGCCTGGAAATTTCCTGACATGTCATCTAGATGCTTGTAGTGGACAGGAGATACACGAGTCTTGAAAAATCCCACACACCCGTCAGGTAAAATTCTGTACATCTCCAGACATGAGTGAGTGTGTGGGTCAAACACACCTGCACACACCATCGCCCTGAGTATTATGAACATTCTACTGCGAGCTAGATGCCCAGAGCCCCAGTGTATGCAGGACGTCAGTGTATGTGGGTTGCACAGGCATGTACATGCCATCATATTTAATTTCATATGGAAATTTGGCTGAAACATGTACTTCCATGCAGTGAGCAGCGTCCATCACAGGATAGAAACAAAAAAAAAAAAACATACAGGGCACTGATCCATTCTGCATTCTGCTCCCCAGGCAGGCAGTCATGCTAATGGCAGAGAAGGAAAGCTTTAATGGGATTTGGGTGAAGATCAAATCAGTACAAAAATGCTTGCATGCATCTCCATGGTGTGGAGAAGCATGAACAGAAAACATACAGTAGCAATGGGCTAGCTATAGATTTTTGTTTTCCATTGTGGATTAATTAAGTTTTGGAAAGATGACAATGCATCATTTTGCAGAAATGTAATCTCTCCCCAGTCACGGCAGCCTGATGATTAGGAAGTGTGTGGGGCAGTTCTTAGTGTATTGATCTGACTGTAAACTCAAGAAGAGTCAAGGCAGTCTAGTCTCAGTGGAGTGCACAGATAGTCAGCATTCCATGTTCACCCACAGCGCTGATGCAACAGGGAGTTACTATGCTGTTACCTCCTTACTGATGAAGCTGTCTTGTTTCAGACCTGGGTATTGTATGCTGTAAATCGTCCTTCTAGGAGAGGTTGAATGCATGGATGATGCCGAGCGTCCTGTCTTTCTGAAAGCCCGCAGATGCATATAAACTTATGTAGGGAGCCAGTGTGTATTAGTCCCTTGTAGTCTGAGCTTTCCTATTGATTGTCAGGGTGGGTTGCCTCCCCTAATAATCACAGCGCCACTTCCAACCGGGTGTTAATGGAATTAAGTGACCTGTCGTTATTAATTTGCCCTCCTGCTACCCGTCTCCTCAACCGGCGCTGCTCCTACAGCTTGGCTCAGAATTTAATTAGCCTCCTCTTGCTACGCAGCATCATTAACTGCTTCGGCTTCATCCTCTGGTCTCCCGCGCTGACAGAAAATGGCCCGGTGTCTCTCTCTTCCCCGCGCTTCACCGCTTAACGCAGAGTGTGCTGGGACACAATGTTCGGAGTGTCACATTCGTCAGGACTGGAGTCATCGTCCCTGTGCAGTCTGCTCCTTGTTGTGCCACGAATGCTGATTGTCACTCCTCGGCTATGGCAGGGTTGAACTGTCTGTGTGATTGAATTTCCATCTTTCCATTTCCTGCTGTAACATTTTAGTTCAGAAGACAGTGATACTGGCTGCAAGCTTTTGTCTTTTTGTTTTGAAGTGTAAGTGGGGGAAAATATAAGGTTGATCAAATGTCAACTGTCAGCGCAGTGTATGAGTGTGGTCTTAAACAGTGCCAAATAATGCCTGTCAGACTCAGCCTCTCGGTGTGTTTCACTTTTCAGAAGACACTTGGCAGTCAATTCCAATTTAACTGAGAGGGATGTGGGGTGGGAAGGGGGGATCATGTAAGTGTTTAATGGTGACGTTCATGTCTTTTCCCTACAATCATAGCTCTTCATGATGTTTCAAATATAAATCCCCTAAGCAATGTCCATGTCAATGCCAGAGCGCATGATATATTCCCTCCATTACCTTTCTTTGTTTGCACAGTCCAGGCACCGCGGTGAGTTGTACTATGTTTGGAGCTAATGAAAAATTCAGAGGGTGGACAGGATGGGGGACCCAATACTCTCACAATGAGGAGTTCTCAATTGGGGTTCATTAATTATTCATGCACAATTTATCAACTAATCACTGTAGCCGACTGTTTAGGGTTGGTGGGGCATAGCGCATACCAATACAGTACGGACGGTTAGGTTCTTTTTGATATTTCCTACAGAAAAAAACAATGACCCGGAGTTCTGACTCCTTACAAACACTCAACTAACTTTAACTTTACTGAAACATACAGAATTTTCATGCAGTTTCATATCAACGCACAATAAATAGCCAAACTCGGACAGTTTTCATTTTCTGGCATCTTTATCTTCTTTCTGTCTCTCCTGCATTACATCAACATGTTCCTGGCCCCCACTGCAAGCTCCTGGCCCCCACTGAAAGCTTGCCTCCCCATATTAAGCCAATTGCCACATCCACTCATTGAATCCAGCTGCAAGTTACGTTCTTCCTTGGGCAGAAAAGATGTGACAGCTATCATTGTAGTGCATGAAAGCTAGCTAGCCATAGCAAACTGAAATCCTAACCAAAAGATTAAGAACAGTGCTAAGAAAACAGTATATCCTCAAGAGCACATAAAGCAAGAAAAAGTCAGAAGAAACACTTGTAAAAATAGATCTGCCATGAAAATTTTTGATATCAAAATATAGCCAAGTTACATTAAACAATGCGGGCTACAAACTGGACAAGCACTATTCCAAAGCAAATCTACTCAGTAGTTCCTGAATTCATATGCATGACCTTGTCCTGTGTTACTAATGAAATACAGAAGTGAGCCAACTTACCACACACACACACACACACACACACACACACACATACATATACATACACACAGTGTTGCTGTGAAAATCATAGGTACATTCACGAGCAGAATACTTTATAAGAACTATAACTTTCTATAGCTGCAGTCTTATTCTTATATATCTAATTTTGTCACATTATACATTAAGTGGGGTGAGGATGCACTTAATCAGGCATCTGTGCTAGAGCTTAGGCTAGCTCAGTGCCTTTTTGTCTTGTGATATAAGTGATTAAGTCATATGTGACAACTTGGCAGGGTTGAATGTGATATTCACTTCTACAAAACACATGGTATGACATGATAAAGTGTGTTATGTGTCATGCAGAATTTATTGTTAATGATAATGCAGCTGCCATTCTTATGTAGGCTTTATGTTTGTTTTATGTCATTCCACTTAGTATACAATGTAACCTAATCATATATATATGTTTTACTGCATAAACAGACAAACCATTAACAGAATTAGCTCGCTTCTTTCAATTTTCAAGCTATAGTGTCTGAAGCATAATAATCAAGTGTAGAAAAATGTCTGTAATTGATAAACATAACTGACTCAACAAGACTCAAAAACATATCTAAGAGGGATGAGAAATATTTCAAGACAGTATCCTTAAAGAACAGGAAGAAGACAAGCATTGGATTAAAAACAATGGGAAAAGGCTATTTTGTCCATTAGGACAAAAATTAGGGCTTAGAAAACCAGGCTAAAAGGTTAAATATGCTCGAAATGTTATTTTCCTCATGGATAACAGTATGAAAATGTTAAATGTGGACGGAAAAGTATATAGGAGATTATGTTTGTGTGTGTGTGTGTAGGAGACTATATATCACTCACAATTATCATTTTCCCGTGTATGGCATATTGGTGCTGGTTTTCAGGGAAATTGAAATGAGTGAGAGGGTGCTGAAATGACCCACCAAGGCTGAAGTAGCGTTTGCATGAATCTTAATTAATCCTGCCAGTTTTGAGAGAGCAGAGGCGTGGCCTGAAGTGTGAAGCCCAGGTCTGACTAGTTATGCAAATTGTCACCAGATGGTTGCATTGTCTTATTTGAATAATGTCACACAGGACGTCTGTACACCTGAGTTACATGAGGAGAGGCAACATGATTAAGGGCCCTCAATTTTACCCATAGAAAAAAACCTCCCGACTGCCACTCAAACCCCCACCATCAGCAGAAAGGCTTTTAATTAGTATTCACTGTGAAATCTGTGTATGCGCACTGTTTTTATTAGTGGCTCATCAAAGGCATTCCTAATTGTCTGATAATATTAGAAATGGAGGCAGGGCTCGCTGGGCTGTTCTCCGATGCAGTTCAGAGAGAGAGAGAGAGAGAGACAATCAAGATGGTTTCTTATCTGTCTGTGCAATACCATCCTGCTTGGTGCAGCGCTACCTACACATGGAGGACTTCCTCTGCCATAACCCTCAGCCAAGACCTGACTTGAATTAATCTTATTTTAAAGTGGGGTGATTGTATTTAATTAAAAAAAATGTATTTTTTCATACTTTGGGGTGTCCATTCTAAGACCCCCTTCCTGGTAATCAACAAAACACGCCCTCCTTTCCATTGAACAGCTATTATTTTCTCATGCGAACACACCTATTTTTAGAGTCTAATCTTCCCTAACCTTTTAACCTCAGCAAGTTCAGTAAGGGTCATACTCCATTCACAGTTCTCCAGAATAAAGATTGGTTTGGTGCTCTTGCACTTGTTTGTAAACAGTTAAAGTCAGTGTGTTAATCAAATGTCATTAAGTCTTCAGCTGCACCAGATGGTAATTGCCTAAAAAAATCATTTTTCCAGGCAAAAGGCTATATTTCATTTCAAAAGATTAATGAGATTCATGCCACGTTATAATGTCATTAATGTTTGCTTTGCATTCCACAATCTTGAATATTATACATGTATAATCCATCAGAGTAGAATGAGTACTGTTTGGTAACCTTGAGTGACTTGTATGTGGATTGAAGGACAGAAATAATGGCCATCTTCAGGTTATCATCTGATAACCTAATAAACACTAATCATAACCCACTAATACTGTTTATAACTGTGTATGTGACAAAGTTATTGAGTCTTGAGTCTAATAGAGCATGCTGCAAACTATCAGTCTGTATGGTCTTTACTTCAAAACAGGTAGATGAATTTTCATTGTATTATGCAGTAACACGTGTTAATTAGAATAGTTATTTAAATGTGCAAGCTGTGAAGTTCAACCAGCTAGTGAAATAACTTGTATAACCTGAAGGAAACATCCATTAGTGTATTTTTAAAACAAGATTGACCTCATTTATCAAAAAATGGCTCATTCAATTCAGCTATAAAATGTGAATGTTCAATCATGACATGGTGTTTTTCTGAATCAAAAGTGTTATATTTCACGCTATAGTTCACTTTCACATCTGCCAAAGTCTTGAACCTCATATCATCAATCGTAATAATTTGTAATGACGGATTGCATCAAAATATATCCTTCACTGTAATAGCTGCATCGAAGTTCAAAGTTCTATTTGAGTACAATATTTAACTTATTCTAATGGTTTTGATTATGAAGCCTCATAATATTGAATATTGAAAGGAGAATATTCCCAGACTCTCTCCATCCATGACTACTACAGTGCCCTGATTTACAGTGTTCCAAAGACCTGAACTCATTGTAGTTATCTTACCAAGGCAATCACCTCCATTCTAAAAGATCACCTCTGGGTTTCTGTCCAGTCCAGGATTGAGAATACGGTTTAAGTTATTAAAGTCACTGCATGGCCTTGTTCTTTCTGACCTTTCCTTTCTGCTGAATTCTTATCTACTGATTAGGCATTTAAGGTCCTCGGGTGCTTGGAAAATGACACGATGTGGGTGATATGTCAAGCTTAGTCAGCTAAAAGGGCAATGGCTTCCCTGTCATGTGACTTTCACTTCCCTATCATAGATTTCTCACAAAATTTTAGCATTGAGCAAGACATGATGTGGAGTATTTGGTTACGTTCACATTGTACTTTTTTGTCAAAAGAACTAATGTAAATTTTCCACCTGAAATGTTGTAGTAAAAAACAAATCCTGCTACTTTCTGCTTATCTGTATGTTCAGTTCTTTAAGCATTTGTGTTTTATTGGCATCCATCTATTTGTAATTGTCAATTTTCAAATAGTGATAATCATTTAACATTCAACATGCAAAATGTTAACATGCAAAATTTGCTTCATTTTAACCATCCAAATGTATATTTTATTGTTCAGTGTATATTTATCTCATAAGTCTGTGTGTGTGTGTGTGTGTGTGTGTGTGTGTGGGGGGGGGTTTGGGAAAGGTGAGTTTAAGAGCCCCCTCCCCCTCAGAAAGCCCTAGTCTTGCAGCAGTCACTGTCCCTAGTGCTGTGCAGAGGTGGGCTCTTTCCATTACTGTGAAGATTGAGGTAAAGCGCCTTCTAGGGCATGTAACCCTGTTTCCTGGCAACGGGCACACAGCGCGGCAGTAAAGTAAAAAGCAGCGGTGATGTCATAGGAGAGGACAATGGAGATCCATTAGCGGATTTATATGCCAGGCCCAGTAATTACCACCTCGGTCGGCCTGTCCTCAAAGCCACATTTAGCGCAGGTGAACTGACGTTGGTTTTCACTGTGTCCTGGAAATACGGCCAACCATTTGAATCATTTTGTTATAGTTTCCAGTGTTACAGGTGGTAGGAATCAGAAGTGTTCTGAAAAACTTTAACATGCAGATTTTATCTAGCCTGATGTCTGAATTTATATTTCATGGTTATTCATTAGCAGGATGCCCTTTTTATCATTTTTGCACTACCTTCTATGTGTCAGGCTGTAATTGGATAAGGAGCACCTTTTAATAAAACTTGATAACAAGGGAACTGACTCCAGATAAGATTTAATCACTTAAATGGTGATTTCAGCTAGGCCAAAAAGCTCAGAAGAACTCATTTTGGAAAACTATAAATTATTAGTCCATAGGAATAGTGTAAAGCTTATATTGATTTTATTGCAAGTAAACATTCCAAAAAGTAATATTTACTCTAAGTATAAGTAATGTAGGGAATAGTAACAGGCTGTGTTCCTGTGGAGCAGTAAATTAACCACTGAGGGACAGCAGTGTGGTGTAGTGCTAAGGAGCAGGGCTCTAAACCAAAAGGTTGCTGGTTCAATTCACTGCTGGGGTACCGCTGTTGTACCCTTGGGCAAGGCACAACTGCCTCAGTAAATATCTAGCTGTATAAATGGATAAAATTGTAACCTGCTATATGTAAGTTGCTCTGGATATGAGGATCTGCTAAATGACAACAATGTAATTTAATGGAATATGAGTTCCTTTGTGTACCTTTGTGGAGAAAGAGAATATGCTTCCTCTCTCAGTGTGCCTACAGTTAGATTCAGATTGGATTCAGAGTGTAAGGCCTCCATGCCTGTGAGTCCTCTGGCATCTCTATCATGACCCCCCAGATACAAGTGTCCCTCTGCAGGGGACTTTGTCTAACTGCACAGACTCCGCACTAAGCCTCAGATCAGAGGCCCCTCGGCAGTCGCAGTGTGAAAGTGTCACTCTACACTCTGTCTGTGCGGCTCCACGCGCTAACACGGCACCTGCCTCAGATATGAATCCGAAACGGCCATCTGGCTGTTGCCTTTCACATACTCAGAGGGAACGTCTCTTCTGTTATGTGACAAAAGACTGTAAGGAACAGCTGCAGCAGCACAATATGGTGGACCTCTCTTACATTTTTTTTTGGGGGGCTATAGTGTGGGGACTCATTTTTGCTGCTGCTCTATTGACAGGATTCTGAAGAGATTCAACAACCATAATTGACTAAAACAGCTGCTGTCATTTATTATTTTGGAAGGAGGAATGAAGCTTGGTGTCAAACAGATGTGTGTCTGTGGTGTGAGAGAAAGGAGAGATTGCGTGTATCTGAGTCTGCAGGCTGAAGACTGTTGTCTCTCGTTTCCACACAGATCACCTCCAGGGAGAACAGCAGCAGCCTGCAGGATGGGGGGAGCAAGTTAGTCTCAGTCCTGCAGAGACTGGCTCAGTCGGCCAGGTGAGATCTCCCTCATTCACCAGAGCCGGCGCCTGCTTTTTGACATTCGCCTTTGATCCTTTGACGTGGGCATTAGGGATGACAGGGTCCTGGAGTAGTTGTCTCTCACACACGAAAACAGCCCCCCTTCCCGTTTGAAGCCTCCTGGCACGGGCTGTAACTCGAGACGGTTCTGGCGATACTTCAGCTCTTCTGTGTTGTTGGCAAAGCTGCGGTGACATTCCTGTGCACAGAACTTTGGGTGGAAGCTATAGTAGCTTCCACGTTACTCAGTAGGTGAGAAGGAATCGTGAGCAAGTGAGAGTGAACCACACACTCACTCTGTTGTGTTTGCTCCAGTCAGATCAAAAGTGAACTGAGCATGGTAAGATGAAGTATTCAGGACAATGCTGGCACCTTTTAATGAACCGTTGTTTTTTTCTATATTGCCAGGGTGCAAATTAATGGATGCAGTTTGTCCTTTTCATTCAACTAGGCTTTCCATTTAAATAGTTAAGTCTAGAGTTTCCAGGAGGAGGTAGTTTCCATCTGTAGAGTAGGTGTTTTGCGAATATCATGAACACAAGGGAAGGACATTGTGGTTATACTCACATCAGGATTAAGCCATCTCAAACTGCCAGCTTTGACACCATGGCCCATGGGTGTTTTGAGATAAGGAAATTAGCAAGAGAGATGTCAGTGCTAAATTACTCAGGCTTTAACAAGGAAAACTGTTCAGCTTTCCCAAACAGTAATCACTGTCTCCATTTTATTCAGCCTTTTTAATCAAGCCATTAGTGGTAGGGATTCTGTCGGCACAGAGGACATCATTTCTTAAAGCATAATCAGCCCACAATTTAAATGAATGCATTTCTCACCTTTGCTATAAGGAATCCACACTGAAAAGCCTTAATTTCTTTATTAAAAGTTTTTTTCCTTCATGTCACGACCAACTCACTGAAGTCTCATACAAAACCAGGCATGCATTTTGCATTCAAATGGAGAAGCTGTTGGAGACTTCTGGCAGAGAGCAGTGTGTTGAAGGGATCACAATCCATTTCAATTTATGACATGACCCAAAAAAAAAAAAAAAACCCAAATGAACAAATTGGTCAGACATCCACTTTAATGTGCTTTGAGGGCTCTCATTGAGGTCATAAAAATGTTGATTTTTGCAGATTTAGAGCTTGTATCTGCTGTACTTCCTGGATGAAATGTCACATGCTTGATGCTTCATGAAAAATGCAATAACCAATGGGAGTTCTCAGGTCTTGTGACAATTTAATACGTTTTATGCTTCAGTTTGCATGCAGATAATGCAAAAAACAGTTCAGCGCCCCCTTTAAATGAATGGCACTGTTGCAACACTAAATGGGGAAAAGTGTACAACTGCGTTCAGTAAAATTTTTTGTGGTATAACACCTGCAATGGTGTGGGAATGTTTAATCTGGACTGTCTGTCACCACAGGTCCCACACTGATGTCGCCGTCACTTCACTTGCATCGGAGATACTGAAAGCCATCGGGTGCTAGAGGTCCTCGTATGTGTGTACAGTTAATTTATACCAGTTTCGTTTTTAACAGCTGTAATAAATTTTATTGAATTTTGTCTGGCGTTTCGCTTTTTGAATGCAAACAATTGGAGGTGATTCGGTCCCCCTCACATTTTCCAAACAAGGTTCCTTGACAGAAAGCATCTTGTGAAAAGGCTTTATTTGGTCCTGTGCACTGTAACAAGGACCATGTTGAGCCTCATTGTTGGCCACGTGAGTACTTGGTACCGCTTCGTTTTCATTTTGCTGAGTTCATGCTGTTCCAGGGCAGTAAGAAAGGCAGAAGTGAAATAAAAGTCCATTTTATTGTTTAGCCATGTCATAACCATGTTTTCAATAAGCACAGCAGGCTACAACAACTCAAGGCTTCTTTACCTTCAGTTGGGGAAAGAAAAAGAAAATAAAAATTCCAGCCCCCACCAGATGATGCACCCCCTCCCTCGGGACCAATCATGAAACCGTTTTCATTTCAGCATTTAAAATATTGGACCTTTTCCCGATTCTGAGTTTTATACAAAAGCTACACAATGTTACACTTTATTCAGAATACAATTCAACTGTTTATTAGTGTTCTACACCATTGATAAAATTTAGAAACTGATGGAGCATTAGCACTATAACTTAACACTACGAGAGGAGAATACAAATTACTGCCAAAAAAAAAAAAAAAAGACTAGATTATCATTTAAAGCAAGCTAAAATCAGTACCATTACAGACTGAAGAATAAAATAAAATGTAAAAAAAAAAAAAAAAAAATTAAAAAAAGAAAGACAACAGGCAAGGCTAGGGTTCGATATTCCACCTTTAGATCCGCCTCTTGTGCACTCTTCCTTTAGGCATCCGCTCCAGAATTTCCATCGCAGTTTTATCTCCGACCAACAGGGACCAGAACGAAAAGTTTAACTTCAACTTGTTCCCATAGGAAACTCGGCTTGTGTTAGTGTGTCAGGCACTTTCTGAGGTACCAGCCCACCCCCCTCTCCAGAACGCTCTGCAACTCTACCGGCCAATCACAATGCAGCTTCATTCACACGATACAGCTGTGGAGAACCAAGAGAAAACCGGCGTCACTGCACCGCATGCGAGTGAGTCTCGCACAGACAGGCAGCTATTAACACACAACCTCAAAACGAAGCATCTTGCATTAGTGCCACTCCTACCCCATCCTCCCAGCATGCAGTGCACTAGGCTGAGTACCACCACGAAAGCTCAGCTCAACCAGCGCCCCAACATCCCCTTTACAAATAGCTGTTCTTTTTTCTTCAATTGATAAAATTTAAGATTTTTTTCAGGATTTCTTACCTAAAAAGTAGATATTTACAGATCGGTATCAAACCAGGCCAGCTGATTGCTGTCCCCGGGGGGCAGCCCGTCGATCAGGTCCTGGGCGTGTCCCAGGTCGGGCAGGCCATCAACCGGGTACTCAGCACCAGGGTGATGACCGGCCATGTCATGGTCCATCATGGGCTCCATGCCCATGCCCTCCTGCCCGTAGCCGGCAGAGTGGAAGGACCGGTAGCTTGGGTCTGCGGCACACATGTTAGAGGCGTATTAACAAGCAGCACACACCGGAGTCAGAGGGGGAGAAGGTCATTCTGCAGCTTCTGTGCTCAGTGGCTTTAAGTCATGAAGCCATTCTGATGGGATGGGGGCATTTTGCAGTTGCAAGTGAGTGCGGTGGTTACTGGCAAGTAAAGGGCAGAATCAAGACATAAGTGCTGTGGCATAACTCACCATCCTGTCGGTACCCCAGTGGCTCTCCCTGTGCGCCAATGTCCAGGCCAAGATCTCCAGTCTGTAGGGAGAGAGTAGTGGACACCCAGAGTGGTATGAATAAAATGGAATGTCCCACTGACTAACATCAACGAACTGGCTGCGGTTCAGTTTGTGCACCAAGACACACACATAACGGGCCAGGATAAGCATTTGATTGATTCAAAGTAATAACTTACTTTAGTTTTAGTAATGCAACTAAAAATGGCACTGGCCTATTGTATGGTAATTCTGAGCAAATTAATTAGTGAGGAAGTAGAACATTATTCTTTGGAGTTTGGCACAGAAACCCAATTAGGGATGGTTACAATAAACAGTACAGCATGCCAGTGGACGAGGTGAAAGTTAGTATTACCAGTGGTAAATTCCCCATTGTAGACAGTAAGAGTAAAGTCTGATAAGGAACCATAAGCTTTACAATTAAAACAAACATGTTGAAGGATACTCTGCCTGCAAGAACTTGAACCTTTGAAAGTTTTTTTTTTTTAATTGGTAATATTGGCCTATTATAACCTGTTTTTGTCCACTTTAGTTTTCATTTAAAATTTTGTATTTAAACCAAAATGAGCAATTGAAATTTAACTCAAATTATTGTGGACCAACCCTCCATGAGATTCTTGCATTGCAACTGACATTTATTTTCCTCAAAGAACAGTACTTTTCATTCCTGTAAGTGCTCCACAGTGACAATGCTTTTTATTCAAAGTAACTTATTCCATAATTAACTATCAATTTTGATTCAAACTTAATAATTCACAGTACTCTGTATGGTAGTCAGTTTTATAAACCAGCAGCTGTTCTGAGAGGATGGCAATGAACAGATTTCTACAAACCAACGACTAGAAAAAGCATCTGCCAGAATGGCTAATGACCCTGCAATTTTAACCCTCCGAAGAGAAAATCTACCTGCATTGGCAAGCTGGCCGGTGTTACTTTCAGACCCTACCCTATGTAGGCATGGCAAATCTTACAGGTATATCTCTCAACACTAAACCACCATTTCAAAGAGCCACTGAGAAGAATTCCTCTGTCATCGTGTCATTCTTTAAATCTCGGCTGTATCTAGGTTATGCTATGGAATACATTATGATTAAGGGCATTACAGTAGGCTGGGTTTCACACCGCTTTCTCAGTCTCATCTTTATTACAATTGTAAATGGAAGTGGTTTTGGGTTGGTTTGCGGTGTCTGCCCAAGTGGTTCAGTACAGGCTGCAGGAGCAATATGCACTGAGAGCGAGTTGCAGGGCAACTGCAGTTCTGCCACAGCAGATGCAGATTGTCAAAAACAAACCCACGCAGGACTCTGCTTACAACCCAGCTTTTCTCCCTGAGACAAACTAATGCAGAAAAGTCGTTTTAATGAATGAGGTTTTAACTGAAAGTTTCATCTCCTGCACACTCCCCTACTTCGATCCATGCTGTAGCTGCTAAACACCATTTAGCATTTAGAAGTTTACCAATCGCCATACAAAGCGCTGCCCTCTGGGAAAAGGCTTGGCTGAGAGTACGGCAGCGGGGAAATGACTCACCTCGTTCCAAGTCATAGGCTCTGTCCTGAAGAGGGAGCTAGTGAGCTCCACAGAGAGGCGCTTCTTGTAGTCCTGGGGCTTGTCCTCCGACATGCGGAACAGCACCGCGGCAGCGTACGTGGCTGTGGGGGGAAACAACAGTGACTACAGGCTCTGACCTTGGATCAGTTTCCGCATTCTTCCCGTAACGGATCGCCCGTGGGCTGATCCCGGATCAGCTGTCGGGGGGCAAACTCACCCACGCCCTCGTTTCTGGAGTGCAGCAGCTCTGTGAGCGGGGCGGTGGCCCCCTCGGCCTCGATGGCTTCGGCCGCCTCCTTGTCCTGGGCGAGCTCGCACAGCACCCCGGCCGCCACGCGCTGGATGTTCTCAATGGGCGAGTACAGCAGCTGCAGGGCGGGGAGAGGAGAGGACACGTGACCCAACTGAACCACCCCCCTCCTCCAGCCCCCCCACAGACATTTACAACTATTCACTTTGCAGACGCCAAGTCTGCCAAGTGAATTAAACCATTAATTTTAAAGGTAAACAGAGTTTAGAACATAGGAAATTGCTTTAGGTGGTAGTGTTTCAGGTGGTCAGGTGAATGCTGAAAGAGCAGCGTCTTCAGATGTTTCTTAAAAATAGTGAGGGAATTGGCAGAACAGATGAAGTGTGGAAGGTCACTCCACTATCGAGCTGACAAAGACGAGATGCAAGGCTCTGCTTACCTGAACGAAGAGCGGGATGGTGTTCAGGCCTCGGATGACGATCCTGTTGTGGACGTCTCTGGCGAGGATGTGCAGCGCCCCCGTGCATCCCTCCACGATCTCCTCCATGCGGACGCCCTCCTGCGGAACACACCCACAGTGTCACCCCCGCTGGCCCTCTTCCTGTTATGCCGCTCCAGTGCACACGCTCGCCGCACACCGCACGCGGGTCACACTCACCACAAACTGCTGCTGCGTGCCGCCCATGGAGGTGCGTCTCTGCGTGTCCTGGTGCGCCCGCACGAGCAGCTGCACCAGCCGCGGGATGGCGCCCTGCTCCCGCAGGGGGGCGTGGTTGGCGGGGCACAGCGCCAGGTTACGGATCAGCCCGACGGTTGCCTTAAGAACAAGAAAGCAGGGGTCAGCTTCTCCTCTTCCAATTCACATTTCACTTACAGCCCTCTACAAGTAACTGTCAGCACAGCACAAGAGAAAAGCAACGAACATTAAAGGTAAAAGATTAAATGGAAGGAAGGAAATGACAAACAAATCCAGACTGGCAGGACATTTAGTACAAGAATCTCTCATCTGTATTAATACTGACACCTTATTATGTACACTTTCCTGTGTATGTGTTGAGGCCAAAAGATCCGCTTTTCCACAGCAAGATGTCACATCAGGTTGGTTTACCTTGATCAGAGGCCAGTGGGAGGGAGGGTGCAGGAGCTTCACCACCACGGGCAGGCCGTAGTGCAGCCGCACGGCATTCTGGGCCATCTCGGCGTCCTGGTGCCTGCTGGTGAGGTGGCGCAGGGCGCAGATGGCGGGCTCGGTGATGTCCTCGCGGTCGCCGGCCCGCAGCACGGTCCGCACCAGCGCCTCGATGCCGCCCACCTGGCACACCATCATCTTGTTCTTGTAGTTGTTGCAGGTGAGGTTGGACAGGATGCCCGCCGCGCACGTCACCACGTTGATGTCGTCCGAGCCCAGCAGCTGCACCAGGGTGCCCAGCAGGCCCTCCATGCCCTCCTGCCAATGGAAGGACACAAAGCAGCGTCAGCGTTTATCCACCCCACTGAGAGCAGGGACACTCTTCCTCTGAGATTCACATTTAACACTTTCACGGGGAGTTCAAGCTTTTCAAACTTTATCTTTTCTAGCAGGCAAGTTCAGTTTACAGCATACAGGAGCAATTCTTACTAATCTTACAGGTTTCATTTCCCTCCTGAGATTCAAACCTGCAGCCAATTAAGTAGAGTATTTTTACTGCTAATCTTAAGCATGGACAAAAAATGCTGATACATAACATGCATGTGGTGCAGTTCATAAGAGAGGTATATTACAGGAAGGGCACAAGGGGTAGGTACCTGCTTGGTGGCAGCATCTGAGAGGTTTCTCAGGGTCCACAGGCAGTTCTGGACTAGACGCTGGCTGGGGTCTGTGAGGTGTAGTCCCAAAGCCTGCATTCCACCTGTAACACAGATCTAGGATCAGTCTCCAATCCCTCACCATAGAGCACAGTTGTAGGGAGGCAGGAACAGGGGCGTACCGGCTTCCACGATGGCGGGTTTGTTACTGGAGCACACGGACAGCACTTTGAGCACGCGGCTGGTGGTCCACAGCAGCTTCTCGTACGTGTAGGTCCTCATGATGTTCACCAGGGCCTGGGGGCCGCCGCTGGCCAGGATGATAAGCTGTGAAAGTCAAGCAACATAGCGTCAGCCCTTCTGGAAGCGTTACGCTCTGCTCAGCTGCTAGACGCAACCCTTAACCGAAAAGCGGCTCCTTACTTTGCTCTCCTGGTTGCCGTAGGCCAGGATCTGAAGGCAGTCTGTCGTGATGGCGAGGAATTTGACGTTGGTCTTGTTGAGCAGGGCCACCATCTTCTGCAGGCCGCCCGCCAGGCGCACGGCCATCTTGGCTCCCTCCTGGTGCAGCAGCAGGTTGTGGAGGGTGGTGATGGCGTAGAAGAGCACTGAATCAACCGGAGACCTGAGAGATGGACGATAAATAAAACCCTGTTCTGGACTCACACTCCTCCACGGAAGGCAGTACTGATGGGCAACGTCTGCCTGAATGTCACTGTAGGCTGTGCTTTGTACTGAGACTACAGTTACATAATGGATGTGCATTTCTCTGTATTCAATAGTCTATATTTAATATTTCTCCCAGGCACTATATGACTATATAGTGTGCAAATGACTTGCTGAAGAGATCATTGGTAGGGAACACTTGATTTTCTGGTAACCAGTGATCTGCTAACGAGCAAATGATAAAGAATTTGAACATGAGCAGTTAACTTCATCAATTAAATATGTAGTCTCTGCAATATAGACACTGCACAAATTCACAAAGTGCAGGGAAGACGCTATGATGACTGTTTGGAGAGTGCCGCTGTAGGCCCGCTCACCCCAGCATCTTGACGAGGGCGGGGATGCCGCCGGACTTGAAGATGGCGAGCAGGCCCTCGCGGTGGTGCGAGAGGTTGTGCAGCGTGCCGGCGGTGCAGCGGGCCGTCTCCACGTCGCTGGTGTTCTGCATGGTGCGCACGATGGCCGACACCATCTGCGGCGAGCGCATGATGGCGTGGCGCGACGCCTCCTTTTTGGACAGCTGGTGGACCATCACGGCGGCCTTGTTCACCACCACCTGGGGGCGACAGAGAGGGGGGCTCAGACTCATACGCACCACAGACAGTAGAGTGTATATCTCGTAGCTGTCTGTGTCTGTGTGTACCTGGTCCTCGTCATTGAGAAGTTTGGTCAGCTCGGGGATGGCGCGGGTGGCCAGCTCGGCGTCGTCCTGGTAGTTGATCAGATTGACCACGGCGTGCTTCAGCATCTGGGAGGGCTCGGCCAGGCGCTGCACGTTGGTGGGGTGGGCCCCGTCGAACTGCGTGGAGGGGATCTGCATGCCTTCATCCAGGGTCTCCGGGAACATGGCCGCCCGCACCCTCTGGGCTCTGGTCATGGCGTACTGTCCATCAATGTCTGGGGGGAGATGGACTAGACCTCATTATAGTCTGCCCCACACTCTGGACATATTACATTACTGGCATTATTTTATCAAAAGCAACTTGCATAGGTTAACATGTTTTTTACATGTTACTGGATATTTGCTGGATATTCACTGAGGCAATTTTGGGTTAAGTACCTTGCCCAAGATAACAGCAGTGCCCCAGCAGGGAATCGAACCGGCAACCTTTTAGCTACAAGTCCTGCTCCTTACCACTATGCCACACTGCTGCCCCTATCGGCAGACATAGCTGTAAGTGCACTGTTGCCAGTAATGCCTGGGACTGGCTGAGGGACGTACCTGCCGCCTGGTCCTGGCTGAAGCCCTGGGAGAAGCCCTGCTCCCACTCGTACAGGACCTGGTTGTCCACGTCCTCCTCCTCCGGGTTGCCCTTGCCGCTCAGGGAGGGCGCCGTGGTGGTGGCTCCAGAGTGGATCCCTGAATCCAGGTAGGACTGCTGCTGCCAGTGGCTCACAGCCGCCTTGCGGTCCGGCTCCATGGCCATGTCCAGCTCCATCAGATCAGCTGTGGGTCCACACAGATCAGACCTAATTACCACTAATGCTCAGCACGCTCTCCCAAGAGCCACTATGAACTGGGGCTGGTCAGACACCAAGTGGACAGTGGATATTACATACTCTGCAACTCTGACTGCAAATGTACCCTTACATCCCTTTAGTCCAGTCTTTATTGGACCCATCTATTCGGGTGTAACATTTCAATTTGCATTTCATTATTTACCGCAGAACTACTTAACCCAGGTCCTAGAGGGCTGCAGAATCTACAGGCTTTAGGCTGCATGTTTCACAAATAATCCTGCCCCTTGTTTCAGGCTGACACAAAAATCTATAGCACACTCAAGCTCAAGCGCATATCAAACCAGTTCAGCTTCCTGCCCAGTTCTGAATGTGAGCGATACAAAAAAAGCTAGAAAAACTTTATCATCATAGTTTGAGGACCTGAGCAACCATGGTTTTGAGGGTTAATTTCTCATTCAGTTTGAGTAACACAGTAGTGCACTTACACTGGGTAGCCATGTTCCTCTCAAATCCCTCAGTCTGAACAGCTTCCTAATCTGCAAGAAAGAAACAAGCTGGTTAATGACGTCCATGAATGTTTCAGAATGTGCAGAATGAGCAACGTCTAACGGTTTCAATTATCCCACGCAACTACTGATCCTTCAGGAAACATACCACATAGTCAACCCTCAGTGTTTCCTGCCAGCACACAACCCGATCCAGAAGTCAGCAAATCTCAGCATGTCAGAGAGAAATCTGCTTTCTATTCCACAGACCACTCTCCCCCCCATCTGGTGCAGGAAGCAGAGCCCAGACTGCAGTCAGTGAAGACAGCCATTTACAGGTTAGCCTACCATAAGAGCAGCAGGTTCAGTGTCATTAGAAACGGGACGCAGAGAGAACCTGCTTCCCCTCGCTGGCGTTTACACACTGCTCACGTCTCATCTGAATGGATTCACTCTGCTGTGTGTCCTAGTATGACACGGGACACCACAAATCAAGGGAACTGATTACATCTTCCCCTGAACCCCACCCCTAACCACTAAATCAACAGTCTACCCACCATCCTACCCAAATGCTCTGTATTGAAGTTGACAAAGCTTAACAAGGACAGTACACATCAGTTACGTTCAAAATAAACAAGGGAGAGGCTTTGACTGTGTTAACAGACTTCGAAGTTACAAACATGCATCTCTGAAGCCTGTATATTTGCAGCACATCGTCACCTACTGTGCTATGCATCAGCGGGGGCTGCTGAAATATCAGCTACCGAGCCAACAGTGACACACTGAACAGGCATTTGGACCCAATGAAGCAAATACCCAGCCTAGTCTTCTGACATTAAACAGCCTGCTACTGAATGCTTTACCACATGCTCCTTACTTTGCCGTGCTACCCTGCTCTTCTCTACCCAAACCCTTGCTCTAGCAGCTTAGATGGAGCGCGAATCCTGCAATAATGGTCTTTCCGGGGTGTCTGGGGAGATTAAACCAATGTAGAACCAACTGTCTTTCCTACTGATCTTCTGTGGGCTGGGGTAGAGGGGGTAAATAAACGGCACTAAAATACACATCTAGTTCATAAAATGATGTATTCTCAGATCCAATATCCCTGCATGTTACTATGGTCCAGAAGCCATTTGGAAGAACCCAGCCATCTAATTAGATCACTACCAGGCACCCAGATGGTAAAGAAACTGTCTAGCAGTGAACTGCAGCTTCAAACAGGGAGGCAGTGAATTCACCTTTATCTGATCAGAATTATCCATGACCCTGCTTTCTGGGTTGCACCATTATTGCATATGTCAGTTTGTATAATGGACTCTAAGGAACTGCCTTATCCTGTCCAGCCGTAAGGGTTAATGGAGGAGTAAGTAAGAGAGCTCTCTGCTCCACACCCCTCCCCCACCCACACTTGTTCGTGAGCCATCACTGCAGTCCACGGCGCATTCCAGTTCTGAGCCCACAGCTGGAGATGAGCTCACCAAGCTGGGCCATTCAAAAGCTGCCCACTTCTGAAAATTCATCTCATTAGTTGCAAATTGAGATGCAGAGTGCTCTTTCAAAAATGTGAGTCATGACAAAACTACCAGAGACTGTGTTGGACTGGAGTGGACATCTCAGAAACTAGAATGGGAGATGCATCCTGCATTCAAAAACTACAGTTACTTACAGAATAAAGTAGTTGGCCGGAATGCCCTACACATTTGCTATTCAAGCAGATCAATGTCCGCAACTTTACTAAATAAGTTGAGAAATGAACGGATGATTTGTAATTGTGGTTAGTATACAGCCATGCTCCATACACCCACTTCATGAACAACTGCACTGAATTGGCAAAATAATTTTGCCAGCCAGTCATCTTTTTCCAACTTCATGTATTTTATTAGGCTACCTGGAAAGTCTTAAAGTACAGTGATAGGAGAGCTTCGGTGCAGCTCCTGGAATATTAGTCTCAGAATCAGGCTTCCCTTAACTAAATGAGCACTGTGCTCCCATCAGCATCACAGGTGCTCCAGTGTTGACTCAAACAGAAATGGTGGATTTGAACAGTCCGTTTCCGCTGGAAATCCTTCACTGATCCTCTGCAATGCATCTTTCAGAGTGACGCAAAGGTCTTCTTGACCCAAAACCCTGTGCCTGTTTGCTGAACCAAATCATCCAGCTGGAGATGCCACATGTGTTATGTGTTACGTTTTAAGAGAATCCCCCAGGCTGTATTCCACAGATGAGCAGAGCAGAGAGGAGCAGGTGAGGAGCAGACAGTTCATATGGGTTTGCAACAGTCTGGAACGAACGTAAGGAGAGGATAGCCTACTGTCATCACCACCTCGGTCCTACTGCTGCACTGAACAAACAAAAATGTATGAGATTTCACATCATGCTTTCACAAAACAGCTTAAAAATGCAGAACATTAACGACCCAGACACAGCCATTGTCTAGCCAGCATTTAACACCAACCAGAAGTCTTGTCGTGTCTTGGGCCATGGAAGACAGAACACACAGGTTGTATGCACACAGGCAATTAACCTATACACTGCAAGTTATTCATAATAATCATATGAACAGTGCCTTGCACCACAGTTTGGCTGCAAGGGACGATGGGAAATAGAGCTGCAGCTCATTGCACTTGACCCTAAGATAAGGGCCTCTGTAGCAAATAAATTATAATTGAATTAGAATTACTGCGCAGCCTGTAAGCTTCATGGCAACTATTCGGTGCTCCCAGCTGCTAGGATACCCAGACACTGAACTCAGTGAGGTCATTCAGACGGCGCCCTGTGACCATGGCAACGGTGGAATGTGCGCCGTCAGCAGTCAGGGCCCCAACAGTAACAGCCAGGACTGCACAAACCACTGCATAAACACACCATCCATTTCCACACTCCCACCTTCCTAAACCACACATACCCTACTCTGCGAGGGAGAATATAGGCCCGCTGTTTTGGCTGGCCCGGGCAATCAGAATGTGTTCCTGTCCAGGAACAAAACAGCTTAATCCACAGCTTGGGGTTCAATTCATCCTGCCAAAGACAGCCACAGGTCCAGCACCCCAACTTCCCTGCACTTGGGTTAGTTTTGCATTTTAACAGAAAGTGCATTTCTACAATTTAACGTTGCCATCTCAGGCGCATTTTAACATAGTAGCTTGGGGATCAATATAAACAGACTAAAAAAAGACAGCACAAAGGAACAGAAAATACAAGACTGGCAGTGGCAAAAAAAAAAATTTCATGAAAACTAGTGGCTCTGGGCTATATAACCCACTTCAACTTTGCTCTTACTGCTTTATTTCGATAAGACACCTCACCTGGGCTGCTTCAGCACTAGCAGCTGTATAAACACTGTGCGAGTCACCCTGCCAGGGGATTCTAATGAAGGGAGGGGCTTCAGCTGAGCCGAGGCCGGCACACACGAGCTCTGCAGTGCACTGAATTTGCCCCTGCCGGCGCTCGCCACGTCTAAAGCCCTGCAATTACGATCGATGCAGTCAAGCCCAACCTTGCGCGGCAGCCATAATTTCCATCATTTACTGAAAGCTGGAAGACTTGATGGAAAAAATTAGATCCATTCATCATCGTGTCGGAAACAAAAATGTTGGCCCGCGCCGACTGAAGAAAGATTGTTAATCAGCCAGCACAGCGATAGGTACCGTTATCGCTGATATGCAGAGCTCAGTCAAACTAAGATTCTAAGCACTTCGTACTAGGGATTTCAGTAACACTTAAGACGTGCAGAATTACAGTGGAATGGAATACTCCATTTTAAAAAAATTCACTAACACAGGGCACATCATCTTGCCTTTGAGTGTGATGACAACATAAAAAGCATGTCAAATACCCAACATCTTACAGGCTTGGCCCTCAAAAATGTCCAGTGTTGCATTTCACTGTGGTTAGGTTAGATACTCTACTCTACTTAGGGGCTCTACTTTAAGGTGGTTGTACAAAAAATGGTTGCACCTTCAAAGCGTAGCTACACAGACATGTCTTTCGGCAAAATAATAAAATAACAGGGGAGCCACATGCTAGCTAGCAACAGTAATGTTTTGTTGCTGTGTGTTCTTTGGCTGCACAATTTATAAATCCATTACCTCACTCCACCTTCTGTCCAAAGACAATGCCCCCTAATGGGCTACCTGAGTGCATTGTTCTCCAAAATGCTGGATTTCAGTTTGTGGAACACAGTGTAACAAAGATAGTATTTTTATTTTTGCAGTCGTGACAGTATTTGTCATGACTTGTTACTGGTTAGACAGCTATTACCAGTTTTCCATGTCCACGGATAGATGTGTATAACATCAAATGCCTCCCTCCATTTGAATTTGAGCTGTTTTGATACTTATGAAGGAAACTAACTAGCCAAGTGAACAATAATGCAAATTAAAGGTAGAGGTTACACTCTTGTTTATGTTTCTGCTTAAATTCAGAAATGGCACTCTTCAGACTTAAATCACTGTCCACCACACTGTTGATCCTTTTGCCCATTTAAAGCTTGCGTAGTGTGGAAAAAGGTCTGCGCTACTTGAGATAACGCTTGGCATCACCATCTCCGTCATGCCAGCCAACTGTAGCTTTAACATTCACAACCAAACTAAAAGGAAGAGTGCTTAACCTGTGAGCGTATGAAAAGAACAGGGTATCTTAGAGCTGTAATTTATCAAAGACTCAAAACCACTGAACGGCACCTGGTTCTGTTTACAATTTACTTGCATTCTTCTGCCTGCCACTTTTCCATTTAATGTCTTTATATTTTGTCTATAGTCTTGTTATTTTGTCTATTTCTATTTATACATTGACTGAATGTAGCACCATGGGTCCCAGGAAAACATTAGCTCAACCCTACTGTATACTTGTATATGGCTGGGCTGACATTAAAATCTCTTGACTCATTGTTTTTGTTTGTGCTGCTAAACTGTGTTCCCGTTTTGGTGCTTACAACCAGCAGAGAATGCAATTACTCCCTGACAAAATTATTCTACCTACACTGTGGCAGACTTCCACAGTAAAATGACTCAGATCTCAGAAGAAATTTTCTACATTCATTCGGTCTCAACATTCATTTTTAAACATTATCTGTTCCTTTTAGAACACTGCACTAATGCACATTTCTTACCACAGTTTACATTTTTAATTTCACATTTAATGACACAATGAAAACAATCCTTTCTGGCACCTGTAATATGCCAGTTAGTGTGTGAATGGTCTAATTTCAAATTATAAATATGCCCCTTTATCAGTGGCACTTTCAGTTCAAAACACCCAAGAAATGATTGTCATGTTCTGAAGAGCACTACATGTTGAAGCATCCTATTTTAGAAAGTGAAAAAACACAGGTTATGACAGTGGCTCCTTGTGTTTACGTCTGGAGGAAGATGCTTAAAATCATAAGCCTTGCATTGAAACCATATGGCAATCTGACATGCTCTTGAAGACAAGCTAGTCTGAGCCACTGCTGCAAAAGAAAAGGTAAAAATCGGGTGGTGAGAGGAATCCAACACACAAAACATCCAAATAGAACATTTGCTATTCAGTGGATCGTCTTTCACAATTAGTCAATGCCTGCAAAAAGGTCACTGTGGGTGTGTCTTCAAGGGAAATCTTATCTACCACTTGTGACTGAAAAAAATGTATCCAACAAAATCACTTTTACTGGGCTGCCTATGGCTTTCATCATGCATCAAAATTCAGGTCTGCTGGCCCTCGAGTTGATGACGTACCAACATGTTTGCTAAATCCAAATGCCAGATTTATTTTTCCCCCACACATCCTTACCTTGCGCCACAGAATACAGAAGTGAAATGCAAAATCAGAAATGGAGTTCCAATCGGTGAGTGAAACATTAAGGAAAACTGCCGGAGGCTGATATGTTAGCATGCAGATAAGTCGGGGCTTAGTTCTAATCGGGTTATTTCACTAATCAAAAGTACCACTGCCTGGACACTGGAGGGAGAGCAATCGCATCAAGGATGTAAATCCATCTCCTCTGATCTAATCCACCTCCAAACCCAACAGCCTCCTCTGACTGTAGCTCCTTCGTCAACAAAACCTTGCCTACAGTAAAACAGAAGAGGTCCTGACTGCACCAATACAATTGACCCCACAGATACACCGACCGGCGACTGAATGACGCCCTGCTACGGGCCGTCGGCACAAAGGCACCAGTGTCGACTCCCTCACGAGTTCCCTACACCCTATTCCCTACCAACAGAAATTCATCTGTTAAGTTTACTGTTCAAGGAGTACATACTTAGACACACGCATATGCAAACAGCACACGCAACAGTGTCGGTAAATCTAGTCGATTCAGTGGGCTCATGTGGCCGTTTGGTAGACGCAGAGAGCCACTTTCGGGAGTGTGACACCTGCTCAGAATCACCCTGGATCACTGTTGAAAAATGTAATGTTTGACAGTGTGGGAAAGTTCACCGTCCTCCCAAGGAACGACAAATGCTTGGATCAAGGATAGACACGTGAATTCAGGACATGACAGCTGCATAAATGAAAATATGGTGACGGCAAAAACCGAAAGACAAGAAACACGAACGGACACCGGTTTAGATGTCAGACAATCACAGCATAATTTTTGATCTGTTAACCCGCGTTAGTGATCTATGTTAAGTCGTTGTCACCATGTAACAGCTAACGGTACATTTCACCATTCGGCAGCACAAGCGGCATTACAAACACTGAAATACTCAATGGAAAAACTGAGTCAAATGCGCCCAAGTGTTGTTGGTACTTTCTCACGTTTACATGCAAGATTGACGGCGGGCAGTCCTAGGCTCATGGGAAATTTAACACCCATTGCCAACACATTAAAAATTTCCAACTGGCCAACGGCTGAAGCGTTTCTAGCGACGGCAAATTACCTCTATGCGTCAAGAGCGCGCCGAGACAGTTCGGAGGAGGGGAAAAAGTAGTGAGTGCATGGGTATTTCCAGGGTAGTCCCTTATATTATTTAGAATATCGAGCTTCAGCGAAGATCAAAGCCTGCTTACACTAACCTCCCCGCCCCCATAACCAGGTTCCGATTTCGCAGCTTCGCCTTCCAATGCGCGATCTTAGCTAATGCTGCAAACGTACTCGGGTTTCACCCAGACTCCTCCTCAACTTCCTTTGAATCACAACGGCTGAGGAATTCGTCGGGACTTGGGCCTTTGTTTAGATGAGAGGAGAGCACACACTTGCATTATATCCTGATCAGAAGTTTGCAGCGGTTTTCACTTGCTTTCCTGTAAAATTGCTACACCTACATGCGTTACTAGAAAAAAAAACTGTCTAAACGTTACACTACACCGCCAACACAACTTTAACACATGCGATCGTTACTATTTGGGCAAAGGCAGTAAACTACAACCATAGCTACATGCGGAATGAACTGAGTCTGAATGTTACCCAACGTTACGTTAATTGAAACTGAGCCGGCACTTTAAATTTAAATGTGTGCAATGAAAAAAGTCGAAGTAGTTGGGTAATGAATGGTTAAATGACACTCATTTAGTTCGCTACGTTGGCTGCTTCACAATCACCCAACTAGCGACCTTATTTTGCGATCAGTCTAGTAACGTAAGTCTAACAAGTTCAACATCTTAATTCCAACGTTACCTAGTCTAGCCACCTACCTTAAGTAACCGGCTCGCTAGCAGCCTCTCCAGCTATGAAAAGTTTATCGTTAGCTAGCTATTAAAGGGATAGTCAACTGCCATCTAGCAGGCTGAACCTTTTTAGAAAGCTCCCAACCATGCCCAGCCAAGCAGTCAGGAATCCAACTTTAGCTAATATTCCCCATATTTTTACATATAATGATTACAGCTCCCATACCACAACAATTCAGCATGACCGTGAGAAACTCAGATTGCTGAATTAGGCGAACATAATATCGTCCAACACCCCTCACATTCAAATGAGCCAGTTTTGCAATCCCACAACACAGGCAGCAAAACCTTACGAGAGATTTCCTGGATGATCCAACGTACCTGAGACAAAAACGATATATCCGTCTTCTCTGTCAGTGATATATAATCAATGCTGCGTGTAATACTTGACAAACGTGTACCCCACCCTTTGAAAAACCAAAAAGTACTCCCCCTTTAACACCGCTGTCTAACGACGGTGCTGGTGCAAGACACGGAGAGTATCAAAATGGCGACGCATTGGTTGAGGGCTCTTATACAAGCACTGTGGTCAGTGTATTCCTCCGCTATCATGAGAAAAAATAGGTACCCCGCTTTTGAGGAGAGACCTTTATTTAACCTGAAATTTATGGTTTAATCCCTTCAATCACGAACATGATAAATACGGATCGTTCTAATCCTGTGCGCATTTTATCTCACAGTAAAAAGGTTCACGTTAGAATTCGGAGTGTGCGCAGGAATATATTAGATGTGATGACGACGAGGTACCTATTCATGAGGTTGGAATGTGAGTGTTTTTCTGAAAAAGATGTGGGGGAGCGACGCGAGGCCGGGGGTTAGGTGTGAGGATGTGCTGAACTGCGGGGCTCCGAGGTTAGGCGTGGACGGCAGCCTTGCGCTGCCACTTCGGTGACTTCAATGTCGCAGGCCAAACGTATATAAACATTAACAACGAAAAGCTCTATTATCTTTTTTTATTTCACAGTGCCTATCAAGAAAAAAATATATATTATTATGCAAAATTAAGTAACTACCTAGCTATCATATATCAACAAAGAGTGCTTAAGACTTTTTTGGAGGAGGAGGGGTGTCCAGTATGAGTTGCTTTCATTCCATGGGTGTGTACGCATTTTCTGTTTGATCAAGGCTTGAGTGTGTTTACTTAAAAGTGTAAGACAAATTAATTATGGTTTAGCCTATAAAAAATAAAACGGACTGCGTATTTAAGTCGGTTTGCAAGCAAGGCATTTGTGATGAGGAGCTCTGTTTTGTGGACTTAATGTGGCTGAGCTATTCACTCAGCCTGTTTGTTTTTGTTTTGAGGTTAGTTGTAGTGCCAAAATCACTAATAATAGCCTCACCCTTTATTTCTACTAAGCTGGATATACTAGTCAGATAATTAAAACACAAAAATTGTGCAATGTATTTTTTTTTGTGGGGGGGGTACATTCTAGGCATTGTTGCATCTGTGGAAAACGGGGGGGAGATGGTCCTCTGTAGTGCCTACTTAAGTCCTCTAAATTTAGCACAGAATGAGACGTGGGTATGCTGATGGCTGTGAGGCGATATGATGGTCACTCCGAAGAGCCTGGGTGCGGAACATTTCATTCATGGCTCATGCTGACAAGAGCGTGTGTGATAATGCATTCGGTTCTTTTTTTTGTAACAAAAAGCAAGAAAACGTTTTCCCCATTTGTGATCAGTGTATTAACGCTAATGTGAGTTGTTATGAAAGATCATTTTTTTCGTTTCAAGAGCAAATCTTACTTAATAGCAACGTAGAACACCAGGATATCTGTCGGTTTGCTTATCAGCGCATCTGATATATAGTATCTCAAGGTGTCTGTATTCTATGGGATTTTTTTTCCTCTGTTCTTACAGCAGTGCTCTCCCGTTTCACGTTGTAGGATACCTGTTGTTGTTTTGATTTAACACATTATGAAGCGTATTGTGTTGATACCGTTCTTTAGAGTGTTGTATAAAGTTAAATCACTTTATTAATAGTCGGAGCAGTGGTATGTTGACCATCTCAGTTGAAAATATTGTCACCATCAAATTAAGTCTGGACCCACAAAGAATTCATGATATTTATTTTATTAGTTTTTGAGGATGTTGGGGGGTGCTTAATTTATATACATATAAACCTTCTGACAGTGATTAAAAGTATATAATTATATATACTTTTATATACTCCTTATAAGTAATATATATCTACATATATTCTTTTCCACAACAGCACAAAATAATCAGAGATCTTCTTGACTGAGAATGTTGAAAAAAATTAATCAAAAGACAAAAAAATCTTAAACAGTTGCAGCCTGTTATTAAATATTAATTATAAACAACATATAAAAACATCTTGAGACATTATATGTTACATTGTATTAGGAATTTCTAAATAGTAATGTATGTATACATGGGCATCAGTTTAATTGAAAAGTGCTGGGGACAACGACGGGTTCGACGTGTTCGCCTTTCAAAAAGTGGTGGGGACGAAATGGACCACGACAAAAAGTGGTGGGGACATTTCCCCAGCGTCCCAGCGTAAATGACACCTATGTATGTATACCATCATATGTATATCCTAAACTGTCTACCACATGTTACAAATGTAAAACCGTGTGGTCAGATAGAACAGGCCATTTTAATTTTATAACTGATATGATTATGATATTCCATAGGTTTTAACAGTTTATATTTTGGTGTCCACTTTGTGTGCTGCATTCAAAATGGTACCCTTCTAGTCCCCTGCGAGCCATGTTTAAATACAGAGCACACACCAGGGATAGTGATGTCACTTTTCCCAGTAGTTACCTTTCTACTGGTTAGATATCTGAACACCATCTATTGATATGTTTGTACAGACCCCATCCCCCCAGTCACTAATGTGGTAAATGCTTGAAGGCATGCAAGTGTTCTTGAGTATCTACAGCTATGGCCCCTCCCCTCCAATGAGCAAGGCCAGGCTCTTGTTGGGGTTCAGAATGTTCAAAATGAGAAAAGCGCTGAACACCCACATAGTCTCTCATTGAGCAGTCTTGCACAGCATTGCTCACCAAAAATATTTAACAGCTAATACAACAAAAGGTCACTGCATTTCCTTCTCCTCTGCACCCCACATGCAAACAAGACTGAGTGCATACCTTCTCTCACTGATATGTCAATGTCAGAGCACTATACACCCCCACCCCCCGCCCCCAAATCCCACATACAGAGATGCACACATAAACAAGAGAGGAATTAATGCAAATGTGTTCATTAAATATTGTTTTTTGCCAGGATAAATTGGATACTACATTAAATTATATTTTTTTCCATCATTTACATTTAGCTCCCTATTCTTATAGGTAAAGGTGACAAAGGTCAAAGGGGATCTTGTCTCAGGTACAGATGTAAACAGTGTCAACATGGCAAATATCCTTTCAATTTAAGGGCCTGTCTATGACCTCAGGTGGAAATCAACCTCTTCAAGCATAGTTTAAGCGAAGTGTTACTTTTTTGTGCCACATTTTTGTCAGTATCTTGTACTGCCATATACACGATTTGGTATAACTAAAAAAAAAACCACACAACCTCATTAAATTCCTCATTCAAAGGTAACAGCAAACAGACTTAGAGTAGTGGTTAGATCGAATCTAGTTTACGAAGTGAACTGTGGCCTAAAGAACCAGTGGTAGTGGTCATTATTATTAGTATTTTGAAGGAAAGTTTTAAAAAATCATTCCAAGAGCAGTTGAAACTGTTGATTATTTAGTTTTAATCCTTAAAGAATAATTATTCATAACATTATAATCAACATTATAATCATTTTTATTTAATCCTAAATGACATTCAACTTTCCATTTAAGCTCTCTAGTCAGTCTGCTGTCTTACTGGAAACACAGATACTGTAATCTGGTTGGTTTATGAGAAGACAACGTACTTGGTAACATTGAGTCTGGCTTTTATACAGACTATAATCACTCATACGAATGCCGAAAATAATGTCCAATTAATAAAGAAGCAGTAGCCGTCATTCAAGAAAAGTGGACAGTAAAACAAAAGGATAATTTATTCCCTGTTAGCGTCATATACCTGTGTGTCATAAAAAGAGCTTCATCTTTTTAAGGTAGTGGTCATTTATAGCAAAGTATTGTTTGCAAAGTTTTGTAGCACTACAATACTTTGTAGTATTTGGTATATGATGCCTGTGTGTCATAGGAGCCTCATCTTTTTAAGGTAGTGGTCATTTATAGCAAAGTATTGTTTGCAAAGTATTGTAGTGCTACAAAGCAAAAACAAGATGAGGGTATATTCATTAACTTTAGAGGGATGTCTGCTTGAGCTTGCCAATACTCCGGACACAGCAAGGTTTAATTTAGCACTACATTACATCAAAATAATTCACAAATCAAAACAGATCTATAAACCAGTCATTAAAGCTATACTTGATACTTCGTGTCTGAAAATCCTAGATGAAAATAAAGCAGTGGATTTGTAAAATTGAACATATGTTCATATGTATGAAAACGTAATACTTGCTGAATTGCATTGCTCACTGCCTCAATTTGAAAGGTAAAAAAAAAACAGCACGTTCAAAATAAGGGCTCAAACAAAATGCTGGTGACTAGATTCAGCTCAGGGGTAATCCAGATGCCTCCCTGATAGTGATTTGTACCGTGATGAATAAGTGAAAAGGCAGACCTGATTTTGTAAGTCAGAAAGTGTTGTTTTCATCCTGAACTTCACCCTCTTCCCCAGGAATAATGTTTGCAAGGACCAGTTTAGGCCTAAATATCAGGTAGAACAATGCACACTAATGCATATGCTAATAACAGGTAGCTATTGGGTTTTGATGTACAGTGCAGTATATACCCGTGAGAATTAGTCCTGTGTTATTGGTGTTGTTATCTTTTATTGCAGGCATCTGATCACCTCCATACAAAAGAAGGGATACACTAACCCCCAGTTTAGCATTGAGAGAAAACTACCTCTTGACTCCTTTGTCAGCTGTGCTCCAAATATTTGTGTGACTTGTTTCAGTACTTTTCTAGAGAGGCTTGAGACTGTTTTGGGAATTCGCATGTCGAATGAGATTTAATTAGTGAAGCGCTATTAGAGGTGCATGATCCTTCTGCTGCTACATGGCAGTCAGGTATCTCCACCCTGCAGGCATCATGTGGTCCTCCTGATCCACCACCGCTCAAGGCTGACTGAAACATTGATGTGTGAGTTAGGCAAAACCTCATGATTAGGAATCATAAGCACAGAGGAGGAAGAAAAAGAACAAACACACACACACACACATGCGCACACAAAACATCTTCATTCCCTAAAGCACATTTCACTCCCTGCAGATAGATCGGAAAACCAATCCCCTAAAAATACATGTGGAAGGAAGATTTAAACATGCAAGACCCGCTGTCTCCCTGTGGGTTTGAGTGTAGTGTGGAAGTCATAGGTCTCTCTTATAGCCAAGCCCCACCCTGGAGGAGAAATGAGGTAGCACCCGGAGCAGGGATGCGATTGGCTGGCCTGAGAAGAGTGGGGATATGAGAGGGAGGTGCTGAATCCCCTGGGACACAGCTGAATGGATGCTGAATGCCGAGGGGGCGGAGTTCCTTTCTCTGTATCTGAAAGGAAGGGGAGCTCTTAAACCCACATGTGTACTCAGGAGATTGTGTGTTTTGACCCCTGCGCCGACAAAGGTCCTGAACCCACATCCTGGCTGCGGCTGCACTCCTGGCCTACAAGTGACAGTGAGCCTGGCACATGGGCTCTCAGGGCGGCACCTGGGTCCAAGGGCGGCAAAGTGGGCATTCTATTTTCATCCTGAGGGGATTGTGAAAGGATGTTTGCATCCAGTTCAGGCCAGCACAGCTATCAAAGTATTTGCAAAACATTTTTTTTTCTGAGATTGCAACAATGCACCATCATACTGCAGCACCGCATCGCTGTTGTCACATTGAGCAAGACAGGATGTCAATCTGAGCTCTGACTACATAACTACTGATTGGCAAATGTACAGGGCTGTGATTAAGGAAGATATTGCTCTGTTTGAATATTTCACTAGCCAAGCAGTCTCCTGTATGTGTACGTGCATGTCTTCTGTTATCACAGTTATCACAGTTGCTTGTTTTTTTATGATGTGCTGTTGCTATGATGATCACTACATCAGCTGCTGCTAGATTCCTTGGTACATTAGGTGTTTTGAGTCTGGAATAGAAACAGTATCAAATAAACTCATTCCCTCTACTATGAATATAAAATAATTTTGAAGGCATTATGATCTCACCTGGATTTTGTAATAAAAATGAATGCATATCCTCTCAGCATTCATAAAGTAATATTTATGCGTATTAAAGAGGTATGCATTATCTTCCTAGTGAGTACCAAGAGGCAGTCGTGCCATCTGGCTCTTTAACTGCAGACGTATAAACGTGTGTTTACGGTTTTGTGGATGTGTATTTTATATCTACTTTCTTCCTGAGAACATTGTAACCTTCATTGCACCAGGGTTACAGCACAACTGGGACACACACAGACAGCTCTCATTCTCTTTTTCACAGCCTGTGTTTACAACATCATTGCCTTCTGAGAGTCACCCTCACTGTGATAGCGAGAACTTTGCCAACACCACGCCTTTCACATCGTTCAGCATGTCACAGTATGAGAGCATTTCTTAGCAGCATGTCAGATAGCTTTGGATCAGCACTGTGTCATTCACTTTTGTACAGTGCCACTCTTTGGTCACTACGGTGCTTTTTTGGCCGTAAACATCACTCTTCTGCTTGGGCAGTTTTGCTGATGAAATTTTGGAATCCTTTGGCCTTTTTTATCGACTGGGGGAAGAAATCGGTTGCGTGTTAATGTGAGAGCCTTTCTGAAACAGCACCAGTGAACAGCTTAGTGTACAGAAAAATTGCACTAATCACGATAAAGCAAAATGTAACAATGGAATGCATCCTGTTTCTTTCTCCTCAAGCTCAGCATGAGGTCCATGCTTGATGTTGATGTAGTGAGCCGTTAGTGTAAAAATAACAAAATGTCTATTCTTCCCTAAAGCACCAACATGTTACAATGAGAAGAAATAAAAATCCTGGTATTTTCTGAACAGGCGTACACTGCACTGCACAGTGATGATATATAGAGCTTTCAATAACACACAAGCTTCATAGTCCAGTGAAACCTAAAATATTGGTGAGTTCAAATATCAACTCAAGAAGCAACCAAACCTAAAACTGGGTTATGTTTGTTTGGCATGAATAGAAAGAGGCCTTAGAATGCTAAAACGATCATCTTAAAGAAAAACGAGTCTCAAACACAATACCTGTCTAAATGGTCTATCCACACTTTTAATGGTATTTCCTGAACATAAACAAACAATGTAATAATCCATGATTCTGTTGCCAAATCCTATGCCTATGTATGATATAATAATAATTAACTTTTCATGCCACTTCCCAGGCATTACAAAATCATAAAACAGCAATAAAACAGCAAATGTTGTTCATGATTATTATTAGTTATTTTTATTACTATAAATGTGGCATCATTATCATTTTTGTCATATATTAACAAATCATCTAGAAAACAAACATAAATAAAAAGAATGGTAACCTTTGATTCTAACTGATTTGTTGTGCTCCTTCAGGTAGAGGACCTGCTGCTAAAACATTCATTTAAGTCCTCTGAGATACAGAACAAACAAAAACTGCACATGACACAAAGTCAGTAGGATATGGTTAACACTCATGATATTAAACAACAAACAACAAAACATGGTCAGTTATGAAAACGCTATATGGTAGGTAATGAAAAATAAGGCATTGTAGTCAGAATGTGTAGAAATAAGACATTTGGACAGGTATTTAATCCCACAGTTTGATGGTCTGGTCTCTAAACACTAAGAAATACCTTAACTTGTCTGTAACCTATGCATACATTACCTTTTTAGTTTTACTATAACACATGATAACAGTAACAACAAGAACAACAAACAACAACGACAACAATAATAATAATAAGAAGAAGAAAAAGAAGAAGAAGAAGTAGTACACATATAGTGCTAACACAGGTAAGATTCTGGTTGAAAACAACATGAACACACCGGAAACAAATTATTCATAAATGGCTGTTTCAATCATATGTCATTTCAAAATCAATTGATATGTGCTATAGATTTTTTACTGCATGCAACTCTTCACAAACCCCTGGCCACAGGGTATCAAGTATAGGATATTTTGCTTTTTGAACATATCTCAATGCCAACTTCCTCAGTGAATGAAAATACATGAGATCAAATACATAGGTGGCCACATAGCATGGAATGTGGCAAACTATCTTAGTTGTACAGTGCAAACATTTTTCTACCTGCCTAGAAACAATCATGTACAGTGATATGTTCTTTGACAATGCAATGCATCAGCATTTAAATCCTGTCTGAAGCATGCAAAGACAACAGAAAACAATGGCATCAACCACATCTGCATTTGCACTATTTTTTATGGTCACAATGGAAAAACATAGTTCTTATGATGTGACTATTACATAAAATGTGCTGCATTTTTGTGACTTGCTGCAATTACCTGATCAAATGGAGGGTAAATAAAGATATTTCTGAGATATTTTGGAGATATGTTTGGATGGTTAAAATTGCATTTAGAATTTATTAACTACAATCATTTTAAAAGGGCAGGATTATATTTTGTAATTCTGAGGATGTGATATGAAGGCTATGGCTATTGTAGAAATTATATTTCCAATTTTTCTGACTAATAAAAAGCAGTTTTTGTAATTTTTCTGACAGTTAATTTTCCATCTAACTTTAATTCAAGGGGAATTACTTTGCCTACTGTTAAGTACTAAATATGGCCTGGAAATGGTGAAGTAATTTATCTGAAATCTTTCCTTCACTGACTAATCCATAAAAATGCCCATAACTACAGAAAACTGATCTTTTGTCTCAAAGTGGTTAACATAATTCATTCATATTACTTCGATTCTTCTGCAAAAAAAGACACATCACATGAATTACAAATCTACAGCAATATACAAAGCACCCGCATTTTTATACATTGTTTTTAAGATCGTTCAAGCTACATTCAGCTTTTTAAAAGCACAGCATGTGACACGGGTGCATCTAGTGCTGAAGCACTGAAATCACAGTTGAAGGTGATGCTGGTGATGGGGCTTCTCTGCTGAGGCTATGCAGACGACGCTGGTAGTCACATGTCTGGTTCCTATTGTCTGCCTGGCTATGCTGTTATTTGCTGAAATACAAGTTAACGTGGCTCGTTGCACTCAACCCCTCAGAACTGAACCGTATTGGTGTGATAGAAGGGCTCAATGGTGCTGGCTAGGAGCATCTGCATTGTGGCACTAAACAAAGAGATGCTGGTCACACAAAAATTTTCACCTTTAGAATGGACACTATAATTGATGATATGATGTCTAATGAATTAATCACAATATTTATTAAGACCGAAATAAACCCTAGTAATACCTTAATAAACCATACCTCCATGTTTTTGTTTTATTGAGCTATTGCTCTGTCACTGTAATACTAGATATGTTTTATGGCAAAAGTGTCAAACATCATTCTTTAAGGGCCAGTGTGTTTGTGCTCTTTTCTGTTCTAACCTCTCCTTTCAACTTCTTAAGTATCCAAATTATTTAGACAGGTTTAACATCTTGTGTTATAAGAACACATCACAAATGAAAACTGTTCATGTGTGCTAACTTTAGGTATTTTTCTGTTGTAACTTTATGAAAAATTTCAATGTAAACAAATACAGCAAATTAGCTAATTGAACCAATTAAGACAGGGTAATTGGTTAAAACAATGAACAGCTTACATACCAGCCTTCCAGGCTAAATTTGACACCCTTGGTCTATAGCTTCCTGCTGTTAGGTGAAAAAAATAATAAATCAACTCTAATGAGAAAGACATACTGGAAACATCACTCGCTCTACACTTAAGTGTAATGGTAAAGACACAGCTCAATGGTACATATGCTTGAAGCTAACCATACAGCAAAATTACATATGGATACTGGATCCATAGTGAACCTCAGGATTCACTGTAAGGAGACATCGACTTACTGTTGCCTCTGGCAAAAACAGGCGTACTGGTGAGAATGTGAAAACAGCTAATTATTCACACATGAAGTGTTTTTGTTCAAATGCAAGAAACCAAACCTTTTTTATACAGGGGGAGAGTCAACATATCAGATTTCACAGCAATAACAGATTCTCTCTGCTTATTTCTGCTCATATCTCACTTAGGTGAATAATGCCAGTCTTTTATTCTGTTTTGATTTGCTGCTGGTATGGAATCAAATCTCAGGGACTGAGCACAAAGGGATAAGCACAGTAAGGCAGAGTCAAGGCAATGTTTTTTCATAATACAAAATGTGATTTGTTTCAGTTGGCAAGAAGCAACAACAACAATGTTGAATAAGTAATATAAACAACACTGCTATATGTCATCAAAAATGAATATAAATAAATGCTTTGCACTTTGTTATGCTCTGGTTGAATCTCCTTAATGACAATGGCTTTGTGCTTAGGTCTTTGGGAATCATAGCTATTTTCTAAGCTAAAGCATGGTCTTTGTAGAACCTCAACAATTTTGCTTCAATATTACAACATTTGATGACAGCAGTACAGAATGGTAGGTGTCTTATGACACGAAACAATAATTCTAGTGTTCCTATTTACTCATATGTTCTTATTTAAAGTGACCATAGCCAGCAACTAGTCAAATGACTCACTGCTGTTATTTTTTTCCAAAATAACATACTGTCATAAGAGAAAGGTGGTTTTATAACAGATCAAACTGCAAGCATGTGCAAAGATGACTACAACTGTCAAATTAACTTAAAACCAGAAGAAAAATTCAGTCCATCTTTACAGCATTGTGAAAGTGTTTACTCTTTTAACTTCTAAGATATAAATACATAGTTAATCTAAATTGTGCATTATTTCCTTAGTCCTTCAGATTATTCCAGCATCAGTGTGGAATGATCTGAGGCATTTGTGAAACTAATCTTTTATTCAAGTATATGTTAGAAAATTCATTGCACCCCCTTTATGATGAGTCTAACAAGAAAACAAGTTGTCCTCTTTGACATACTGTGTATGCCTTCCTTCACGTAATTTACTTTGAGTTGAGGTGTATTCATTCCTTTATAAAAGAGCCTAAGAAAAATGGACTTAAATGTTATGCTCAGCTATTATTATTTTAGAAATAATATTAATACCATGTAATACAATAGTTCATGAATGACTGAAATTGTTGAATTTTTAAAATATTCCATACAAGATAATGCAAATAATTATATTGGTATATTATGTCATGCAATGGAGAAAATGTTTTCATCCATCTGATGGATATATGCACTCAGATATAGCCACTTATGAAACCACACTAGTATGGCAACAGTAATTAACGAATTAAAGTTTTCTTAACAGCAATAATAGACAATAAAGGCACTGTCTTTCTACTGTGTGTTAAGCTGTGTTGTGCTCCATGTCTGCAGATGCATTAAACCTTCTCATTATACGGAGAATCCTTGCATTATATAATATTGTTCTAAATATTTTAAATATTAACTTTGCAATTAAACAAACAAACAATTTTTATGAAGAAAAAATTCATTGAATGAATGCAGGTGGGGAGGCAAGTTAATAAAGTCTTACATTAATTTATCTGTGATTTAGAATGAATGTATTGCATTTCATAACACAGACATTTTGTATCACCAAGCACCAAATGACATCTAAAATGAAAATAATGTTTGTTCAAAGGAATGGCACACAAATGAGTAAAAATACAAATGTGTGTGCTCGATGCAGCTGATATCTTTAATATGTAAACAAATCATCTTTGATCTAATCCATTTGACATTATTATTTTGAAAGTAGTCTTTGCCATTGTGCTATATAAAAACTAAAAAGAGAAGAAAAACCTGCTTGAAAATTGCAATTTAGTTAAAAAAAAGAAACAAAGCCTATTTGATTCTGTGAGTCGCCATTTTGAAAAGATCACTGTTTTTGTCTCCTTCAGCTGTGGAAGTGAATTGCGTCTTTTTCTCCCCGAAAAGGTTAAAGGCATAATTCTACAGCAGAGGGGGATTAGGTGCAGAGGATTCTGGGAATTCAGGGAGGACTGCGGCAAAACGCCTCACTGCCATACGCGATACATATTTCAGGGAGACAGACACTTGATGTAAAGACTTCTGAATTTTCTGTGTGTAACAATGAATCCATTTTGGAATCAGCAAAGAATGGGCTTTTGTATGTTTAATAACTTCATAAAAGCTGCCGAATTCACCTCCTCACTCTCCAATGAAATACAATTTAAACTAAAAATATGTTTATACATCCAGATCACGCTGTGCCATGAAATCGATCATTTTTGATCTGCTGGTTAGTAAGCGAGTCAGAGAGGTAATGCACAAAGCAGAGACGGCAGACATCTTCTGTCTACGAACAATACACATCTTTTTCCCCAACGCCTCTCTTCAGCCACCTCAATGCACTCTCACACACACACACACACACACACACACACACACGCTCACTCATGAAATACTGGCTGCACGATGGTACAACAACCAACAATAAATCAAAGCAAAAAAAGAGCCTGTAATGTTTGCGAAAAATTAAAAAATGACAGGTTTCCTGTTTCATTGTGTGATGAGAGAGTGCTGTGAGGAGCGAAAAGGGGTGAGGAGAGAAGTATAATCACATCATGCAGGGTCCACGCTGCCTATTTACCCAAAATGCAAAGAAGGGCCGGCTCTTTAGAACTTCCCCGCTGAGCAGAGTGAAAGGCATGAACAAATCACAGACAGAACTCATCTGTGTTTATATTTTTCACACAATGAAAAACCGACTCTTTGAATTGCTTCTTTCCCCCGTCTTCGTATGAAAAATGCAGTCCCCCCTCCTCGCACGCCTCCTTTGCCCAACATGTTCGTCTCCCCATCTTCCCCCAGCTATGGATATAATTAACATCTTTCAGTGCTTATTTCTGCTGTTGTTGTAAAGGCTGGTGTTGCTGTTGTTTAAAAGTAGACACACACTCTGTCCAAGCATGGAGGTGTGAGTTTCTCTTTCTCTGCAAGCTCAGGTTCTGTTATCAGTTGTTTGTGTGCCTGTTTTTCACTATGACTTGAGATGTTTATGTTCTGAACTGCCTGGACTGTCAGTCCCTCCAGTTCAGACAGGAACACAAAGAAACGAAAATGAGAATGGGGCGAGACACAACAGACTGGCAGCAGCACGGAAGTCAAAGATACAAATATACAGAAATCACATATGAAATGCAAAAAATGTTGCAAGGTCAGTTTTGAACCTGAAATGTTATAGCGGTATATTTTTTGATGAGCAGCTCAAGTCTTTGCCAGCCTGTTCACCATACCGGCTCTCTCAATTCGATCAAACACGCACACAGACACACACAGACACACACACATGCGTGCACACACACACACACAGAAGCTGCTTGTTGTTGCTGATCCTGTGCTGTGTTTGTGTGTATGTATGTGCATATTTGTGAGTGTGTGTGAGCGTGTGTGTGTGTGTATGTATGTGTGTGCGACAGAGAGAGTATATCAGTATTTGGAGGAGGAGGGATCAGGCTGCGTTGCCCACCCCCCACCCACAGTAAAATTATTCTCCTGTGACAGCCAGCTGTTTAAAAAAAAAAAAAACTTGTCCAGAAGAAGCACTATTATTGGCTGAAAGTTACAGCCTCTTGCGTTTGCTGACATACATATTCATTAAAGAAGTCCTTCTCTTTTCGTTGTGTCTCCAGTGCTCTTACAGTGGATTCCCTTACTGGTTTTATTCTTGCTTTTGCATTAATAAGCATGCAGAGTAATGGAAGTCAGCTGGCCTTTTGGTTTACTGTAAAGTGTGCCATGCAGAAGAGTGTCTGACTGAAGCCCCAATACGAGCTCTGACAGCTCATATTGGGTTGTCCTCCATGGCACACATCTTCCTCCATCACAGGAGTAAAGGAACCACAAAATACCAGCCTAAAACTATGTTTTTATCTCTAATGTTTTGTGATTTTGACATGCAGGTCAATCATCTGTTCCTTCATGCACTCATTACTGAATGAGAAAGCGTCTTACTACAGCAAACACGTCATTGGTTCAGTGTTTTAACCAGACACTGCTGGTATACTCTGCACTCCATCAGTACAGCCGGCACACCATGCATTTGTTTGACATCGCATTCTACTTCCTCAAACATTACAACCAAAATTGAATAAAAGCAAATAACAGCTACTATATGACAGAGTAGCACATGATTAACTGAATCTGAATCTTTATCATTTTATTTTTGTATTTTCTTTTTGGCTTTTTTTCCTAAGAGATGCAGTACTACCACCATCTAATACTTTAATGTAACTTTAGTGTTAGTCATTTTAACTGATTGAATTTCAATCGATGTCCTTACGCCATTTCCATATTCCTAGTCGCCATAGCCAGACACTCTTGATGTATAAATTGAATTCTGGGAAATCTACACTTCTTATATCAGGTTTATTCTTTTCCCCTCTTTGCCTAATATGCATGATATGAATCTTAATCACTGCATGAGGAATCTCAGCTAAACACAACCACAAGCAATATAACCACTTCAAATGCATAATATTTCCTTCGCTCATTTGAATAAAATAGAGAAATACTCATCTTGTCTCAGTGGTAACATTACTCATGCTCTTTTTGCAGGCCACATATTTTTGCAGATTGAAAAGAGAACAGAATCGACTTATTCACGTTGATCACATTATTTTACAGCACTGTAGCTCTGCCAGTTAGTGATGAATTCAGCATTAATTGATGGTTAGGAGAAAAGTCATTCCTCACCTCTCAGGATATGGAGCAGAATGGCATGCCAGCTGCAAGTCCCTCGTCACCCAGCGGAACCATGGCAATGTCAAGAGACGACGGGCCTACAGAACCAGATCCACTCAGACTATCATTCACAGAGAATGTTAAAGTCTAAACGTCATTTGGGAAGAGAAAGAAGAACAAAAGGAAAGAAAGAAGTATAAGGAGATACATAATGTTTATGCGGCTCACGCGGAGAACTAAACTCAAAGTGGCTGGTGTGTTCGAGCGGCAGTAAACTGGAGCCTCATCTCCGCTCTCCTCAGTTCACAACTACAGGGGCAGATGGGGCAGGGTGGGGGTCTGAGGGGGTTCGGCACCCCAATATTTTAAGCCCACTTTCCATGCTTTTATTTAGAAACAATCCGCTGGATGCTGAGGGCGCTGGGAGCTGGACGCCCGGCTCAGCAGGGGCCATTAGCCATGGTTTGGTGGCCAACATGAAAGGGCTTCCACAGCTTCTGAGTTTGAGAAAAAAGAAATCAAGAAAAAAGACCCTCCTTTTTTCACGCACCCCCCCTCCCCCTCTCAAACCCAGAACTCTTTCAATCAACTGCATGTTCAGAGTTTGCTGTATGGATTTATGGGAAAATGCCCAGTGGCAGATGGACTGCAGGAAAAGAAACCAGGTTATCATCTCTAAAACACTCAAACACATTATATATATCTGTTGTGCTAATGAAATGAAATTCTTACTGAAAAAAGGAACATAACAGTGATGAAACAGCAACTGTACAACTCTATTGTGATAGTAGGATGTGATAAATGATAATTACTTTTATTACTGATTTTAGAGCTGTTGTAACTATACAGACAACACAACATACAGAGCAAATGAAAGGCAGAGTCCAGCTGCACCCAAATGAAAATATTTAACACAGTGAACCTAAACATTTGTGTTATTGGAATAAATGATTGCATGTTATTTTCTCATGTTGGAAATTGGATGAATATTTGTTTAAAAATCTATCTTGCCCTTCTAATTTCTTTCCATCTGCATTGGTTTAATTTCTGGACGGTGACTGGAATTGTAGCCTGCAGCAGAGGGTACAGAGCTTAATGGCAAGCTCAGACTAACCTCCACACCCACTCACTCAATTACCCACAAATAAACACAATGACTTCAATTTACTACAGAATGCACTGTGCTGTGCCTATTGAAAGCTGAATGCATTTAATTTATAAACGTAATTGTAATCATGTGCTTTCCTCCTGTCATATAGAATTATACAACTAACTTTATATAACCAGCATTTGGTCATAACTGGGCATCTGATGCTAATCTGTTGGAAGAAACTGGTCCCTGTATTCCACCTGTAGACAGTACACTGTCCAAAATGACTCAGGAAGATGAATCGTGTTAGAGCTCCCTCATATTTTAATTTGCACATTTAATGCAACATGCAATTTAATTCCGTGATTCATATGGAATATGAAACATAAAGGGTCATTCACACTCATAAAATAATAATGTGTGGAAACTGAAGGAACAATTACATTCTGCTCCCACAGCAATCATGGATTTCCTCTCAGAGAGCGATAATTATTTCTAACCCTGGAATCTCACAAAAAATAAGCATAGAAAAATAAACACACAAACTATGCTTTCAACATTGTAATATTTAAAAAATGTTTCTTTAGTGTGTGATTTTAGACACAAATATTGAAAACAAGAGAATTTAGTTCGATTATTATATAGCAGATACTGAGGTTCTTCATCAAGACTGAGCAGTGGTTGTGAGAGTGGTGCTTAGCGAAACCCAAAATGGGCGGAGCTATCATGCGTTATCTAACTTGGGCCAGTCAAAATGTTTTGCTATTGAGACCAAAGACATTTTGATTGGTGCATGCAAGTCAATGATTGACAGCATGGTAGGTGCATTTTCTATGGCCTCACCTTCCCATCACAACTTCAAAAACATTGTGTCACCACTGACATCCATGTGTGTCATGCTATGTCTGAGGAAGGCTTGTCACTCACATATGCTCTGCAATTCTATTATTATAAGCCCTTATAGTAGATCAGATATTTGGCTAAACACATGTATCGTACACTTTACAGTATACTCCTGTCTTTTCATCCCCAAAAACATTGCTTTGCTATTAATTTGTGAGAATCGCAGCAAAGCATTTTTCTGTGTTAAGTCTAAGCAGACCACAGGATGCATTGTTTGTGATTCACAGGGCTATACTATAGATTTACACTTGATGAAATGTACATTGCCAAGGTTCATTATTAATATGTATAATTGTTGTGCGTGTGTGTATGTGTGTGGGGGGGAAGGGATTTATTTCCACTAAATAATTGTGGCAGTTTTTTTTTTTACACCAATGCCCATGAGGAGGACGGGAGGATTATAATGTAGTCAACACGTTGTGGAAAGTCACCTCTGTCGAAAACACTTACTTCCATTTTTTAAAGTGCTACTGCTGTGCCAGAATAAATAAAAAACAGTAAGGTATTTTATTTGCAGTACATTTGTATTAGGAAATTGTGTGTTATTGTATTCTGTTTTTAATAATTGTTCAAGTTAATCATTTATAGTCTGATGTGTGGAGGTCAATATTTTTGTAGTCAATGCTATTGTGCTCTGTGAGCAAAGCCTGTAATCAAAAATGTTAATCACATTGAAAATGTGCTTTAATTTACATCTTAACATTATATCTTATGGACATATTTATATATGGTTATATTCACATTTTTTGGAAATGCATTCACTTTATACCCAAAATTAATCAATGAGCTATGTCAACTTCCAATAATAATTCTAATAATTAAATGGTAAAAATAACTAGTAAACCACACATCAGAAAGTAACAGTAAAAACAATAGATAAATATGTCAGCTACCCTAATTCTTGCAAAAGAAAAAAAAAAAAATCAGCATAACCTTATTTACACAAACTGGAAATATTTCAGCCACACAGACCTCTGCACAACACTGACCACACATAGTTGGACATATGATAATGATCAGGTCAAAAATAAAACTGTAACACGTCTGTTTAATAATTAACCATTAATTAATACATTATTAAACCAGTATTAACACTGATTAAAGTGGTAGATACCACACTCACAAATGATAACAAACAACAAATGATTCAAAGCATTATTTTATGTGTGGTAAGTATTCATAGGTTCATTTATAAAGGGGTAAATAGTATATGCTTCAGGAGAGGCTCTGCAAAACAATACATTTATATTGATATTTTACTGATGGGTGATTAATTGGACATAAAGTACTACCAGTAAAATGCGCATGCATCCAGACAAATCAAATCACACAGGTGCTGGGTAAGAAAGCCAGAAATTATTAAACAGAGGTCAGGTTGGGGTTGGCCTTTGCCATTATTTTAGATCAAAAGATGTGTGGAAGAGCAAGAATGCACGGGTGTACAGTGCAATTTACAATTAGCACAATGTAACAATACTGGCTGCTTGATGAGGACTTTGACATTAGCTTTTAGCAAAACAACAAGAAATATTCTGCATCCCGGCTGACTATGAGCGTGTGAACCTCTATAATTTACACACTGTAATTACACCCACTACGTTTTACATTTACATGCAAAAAACAGGAAATTACTTTCTCATGCACACACTGTGTGTTAATTATTTGTTGTTTTTCCGTTCTGTGTCACTGTGACTCGTTTGTTTTATAGTTTAAAGTGAGACAGTGCTGTACAATTCCTGTGTGGCTCTACATATCCTTCGCTCTTTGGCCCTCCACACAGCAGGGGGGACCCAATTACACCATTAATTAAACCTCAGCGGTGGAGGAAAAAAAAACACTAATTGGCTTCTCTGTGAGGAGAGCTGGAAACTTCCGCCAGTTACATGAAAGGATAATTGCAGCGAAAAACCAAGTACACCAGAACTGTGTCTCTCCTGCCACCACTTTCTCTCCAGCGGAGGGGTATGTTTTCAGGGCTCTCTGCTGTGAAGCGAGGCTACGATGTTCTAACTGTATTCTCAACCTGTACGTTACAATCTCGTCTTAGACAGTGGAGAAAAGAACGCATTTCTAGATAATGCGACAGTCACCTCGCCTCTTATCTCCTGCAAATTCTATTTCAAATTTTTTTACTTATCTGCCTGACAGCTGTTGAGAAGTACACATGCTGCCCTGGATCTCATTTGTTTTGCGGGTTGTTGTTCTGTTCCTCCCTCTTCCCTGAGGCCTGATAAGGCCTTTTGTTAGGGCCAGTCGTGACTGGGGGGACACTGGAGGACAGATGACATTTCTGCATAGGTTTATGGAGGCTCCCTGCTGTGCCTTCAGTAACCGGTTACCTCAAAAAGATTTAGTTCAGCCACCATGCGGGTACTCCAGCTGAGAGTCTCTCACTCACACACACACACACACACACACACACACACACACACACACACACACACACAGACAACTGCGTGTTGTTGCTGATCCCATGCTCTTTGCCTGTGTGTGTACATATGTGCATATTTGTGAGTGTGTGTGGGCACACACACAGAAGAACACACCTGAAATATGCACACAAAAATAAAACTGACAGGTAGACACACACTGACACTCACTCACAACGACACTCACTGGACCCACTGGAACTGGAATTCTTATGTGATTCTATGTATTGTAACCAAACCATTGCGACAGACATTTGCACATTTTGCATATGTATACATTTCTGCTGCTAGGGAAGGGGAAGAGATTCCCATATGGAATAAGCTCTTAATCACATACATTCAACAAAAAAAGACAGGGGCATAATGTGAATGCATTACTCAGAAAGAGTTTCTTGACATCGTTGAAACATACTTTGTAAGGCTCGCTTTTCCACGTCTTTGACGGTAAATATTCAGATGGCAAATGAGCCGCTGCAGCTTGTCTTTGCATGCAGGGGATGTTGCTGTATGGACTGGAAAATCTGCAGCAGGTGCCTTGCATGTCCGTGGAGTTCTGCTGCACAGACTGTCTGAAAAATCCATGCTGCTCCTTTTTTGTTTCTCGTGAATCTGTCCCAGCAGGATGTCTGATACAATATAACACCTCAAAAGCTTCTCTTTTTTTCCAAAAAATGGAATTGCTCCATGTAACAATCCCAGTATGACTATATCATTTTGTATTTTTTAATATGCAGTTAAAATGTGAAGGATGACAGGTGTGGAAGGAGTTTAAACTTTAGTCACTGACTAATATTAATGACTGTGATAAGCACACACAAACATGGTTCATTTCTTAATATTCCAATATAGAAAGATTAATGGTTAAGATGAATCTGTATGGCAAATTAAAAATGTTTCAGTGGTCCTTGAAACAATTTTCATATCTACTCCATTGTTCATGGTATGAGTTCTCCTGTTAAAAAATCAAATAAAAACAATGTAGCTCATATAGCATAAGCACCAATGCAACAGTGCATTAATTCTGAAGGTGTGTGTTTGAATGCAGAGCAGACGAGATTTTGGAAAGACCCCACAATTTTACTGAGTACACCATAGTCTCATTTGGCAAAGTGTAATCATTCTTACATTTTCTTGACTATTTTTTGAATGGTGGAGCTTGTTTTTGTCTCAACTGCCATTCTTGTTGCTGTTGCTACAGTTGTTGTATACAAATCATGTCAGTGTTTTAACTTTTACCATTGTATGCTGAAATTTAAATGAATTACATATTGATCAGCACAGTAAAGACAAAACAAAACACTCCCCTGGTCATGGCATTAATGTCTCAGATTTAGCAATTATTTCAGCCTTGTGTTTGTCTAAAGGCATTTTATAAAAACTGAAAAAAGGTTCCATTAAAACTAAAAATTAAAATGGCTTTGTATGTTAAAAATGAGTGTGGTAAAACTAGTTTTCTGAATTTTGTAATGCAAGAAAATGTCACTGAGTGGTAAATGATTAGCCAGTCAAACATCTGTCAAATTTTGCTGACCCCCCTGAAAGACTCCTGAAGTTACCCCTTTGAAACAGCAGGCCATTGACATTGACCTTTAACCTTCAACCTTTGTTGGTGAGCAGATAAAAATAAGTGAGCAGGGGCATCAATCTGCACTTTGTTTATTTTCCTTTAAATACATCTTTTGAAAATATTGAAATACAAAAACCCATTGTTTTGGTCATATTATTTCTCTGTGGACTGAGTGGCATCACATATCAGCTACATATTTGCTCAGTTAAGTATAAATTTCTAAAAGTGGGAAAAGAAGAAGAAAAAAAAACTGTCTAAAAAGTGAAACTGTAAAACCTAATTCTCTAACATTCTCTTTTAATAAATTGTAAAATATATTCATTAACTACTAATATTAATGCCTGGAATATTTCTGATTAAATTACATCCCCCAAAGTTCATTTTTAAAAGCATAAATATTGCATATAACAAAAATTCCTGGCTGGTGTCTAAATATGAAAGAAAACAGGGCTGATGAAAGATGAAACACATTCAGCTACAATCCAGACTGATTTCAGCTGCCCTGTCACATTCATTGTGTAACTAAACATGAATGTGCCAGAGTATATAATTTTAGGGATCATCTTGATTTAAGGAATCAGGGAATATCTATTCCAATATTTTTGATTTCTTTACTGTAAAGCATATGCCAAAAAGATATACATTATGCATTATTCCTTTCATAATTAATATAAAATAAAGCAAATTTTCAAATTAAAAATAAAAGTCTGAAAATTAAATTGCAGGGTGTAAATTAAAGTCAAGAATGAAGCATTTTCCACTCGGTTACACAGAGTAGATGGAGAAACTGTTAATGGTTCTACAAATCAAGCCCAGGTTTGCTAGTTCTAATCACAAGCTATTAATAAAAACATGCTATTTCAGCTAGGCGCTAATACAGACATAATAAAAATGTTTGATGCCCACTGCTCTGAATCCAATGGCACAGCTAAGATGGAAGCCATTTCTGGCCCATCTCTCAACAAGGACAACTGGAGAAGGAACTTGGAAAAATGCATTCAACTTGATTAAAGCAATGCATGATTCACAGAGATATGATGGCTGGGTTGTCAGCCTGTTGAACAGGTCTTCCTCAAAGCAGCTAGAGGCAAAAGAGGATTCAGGCAATACAAACAATTACACTAATCCTCAACCACTAAAGAGGAAATTCACAATCTTTTATTTTCCATCTAAGAGCACACAAACAATTAGACCAGGATCTCAGAACAACAGAAGCCAATTAGCACTGGTTAGCAGGCTAGCATACCACCATCTCTACAATGTAGTTAAAAAGGCTGAATTCCTCATGTAAGACAGTTGGAGCTAGGACTAGCTAGCTTAACCAGATATGCAACAGTGCAACACATATTTCACTATTGGGTGCTTGATTTGTCAGCAGCAATGTAAGACATTATATAAATACCACAATGATGGAGCACTGAAATGTGTGCACAGCCCAAAAAGGAACATTGTTCAGATGCCTTTACACCAAGTCTTTGCCTTAGGGTCACATCACATTACACAGGTGTGGCTTACTTTCACAGCAAACAGCAAAGCTGTTTGTGGTTTCATTGCATAATTAATTGCTGGGAAAGAAGTGAAACTGGTTCTCATCAATATTTTCTGCATTTTATACTACATGACCGGAGCCAATGCTGCATTTTCTAATTTTGTGTGGTATTGTATGAGTCATTTAAATTTTCATTAATGCACCTACCCAGTGGTGATGGTGGTGTAGTGAACCTACATTTAGCACAATACAGAACAGATTAAATAAATTTCTGTAACGTTGATGTTAAGACATTTTGCTGATTTTTTTGGCTCGCTCTGACTTTCATTTACAAAATATATTTTTGCCTTTATGTATATACTTCACATGTCATAGGCAGAATCGAATACTTAGATATACTATGAATTTAAATTTTGACCCAAAGTAAATCACACCCTGTGAAGTTTGCCTTACATTCAAAATCATTAATTGAACTCCACAAATGCTGTGGTGTAGTAATAGCTGATGTAAAGGGTGCAATGCAATTTGTTTGTTTGGAATTGATTCTGAGTAAATGCATACCTATGTCACAGATATAGATATAAGATTAAGTGATTGGCAAAGCTCCAGTCACGCTTCTCTTGTCTCTGTGGTCAAATAAACTGTGGCTTTGCCATGACTGCTGTGTATGCCTTTTCTGTTAGGCCTCTGATATCACGTTGCCTGTCACAAAATAACACGACATCCTGAAAACGAAATTGATTTTTGGAAGTTATCTTACACCTGAATATACAACAGAGTTAAGACTATTCAATAGTTGAAGGGCTGAGCAGTAATAATGGTATATTTCTTCATATACTTAATATATCTTAATTATTTCAATCAATCGTGTTGTTTCCAAGTCTTTGGTGTGTTCATATGAGTCAGTGCTTGGCATGTGATTCATAAAACCTCATTGCCATCACAACCAAATGTATAAGTAAGTTCCACATGACTTCAATATTTAACATAATTACATACTCAACAGATAAATTAGGTTTATGACAGCCCATGTTGTGTCTCAGAGCATGCACACAGTACACAGGCTTAAGAGACAGAGAGAAGTTCATGGCATTTCAGACTCATTAATAACTTTAAACCCAATTTCAATTTCAGTTTGCTTTATTGAGTTGAAAAACATACATTCTTGTTGCCAAACCATGTACATATCAAGCAGAAACAGCAATAGCAATACAACAGATCAAAAAAGCAATACCATCAACTAATAATTTACTGAGGACCTTTTTCTTTTTTTGACTTTCATATTGTCTAAGGAGTCATTGTCTGAGTGACTCTACCCAAGCAACATGCACAGGGACTGTGGTTACAGTAAGATCAGGGTGACCATATACTCCATTGTCTCAGTGCAGACAGTGAAAAAGGTAGGACACCCCAACAGCTGGTGTGTATGAGCAGCACTGATCTTCGGTTGAAACACCCATTTCGGGTGTCCCCTTGCTTTTTTAAATGACCTTGTTGAAGCAAAAAGTCAAATCTTGCTCTCTGACCTCAATCTACACATTCAAGATAAATTGAATTGGTTGTGGACTGTTTTTTTATCATAAGCAGGAAACAATAGTGCAGTTGGTTATTTGTGGAATGCTCTTAGCTGGACCCAAATAAACAAATGCCATGAAAACGTGGACATACATGGAGGGGCAAAGACCCTGGATGCCAATAATTCTGCTCCGCCAGTATTTCCCTCTTGGACCAGTTATTACCCTGCTCTCACACTGCCATCCCGTCCCATGTAATCTGCATGCATGCTTTTTGCACAGGCAGGTGAACAGAACATCTGCGACTTTCGGCTACCTCCTGCTGTTTTTAATCTATATCAATAACATCAGAGCCCTGCGCCCCGGCCCCTGCTCCTCCTTCCCACAGTGTGCGGCGGTGCGGAGGGGATCACTGCGACAGAGAGAGAGGGGCCGCTGGGGTTTAACTGCGGCAGGAGGCCTCTGTGTGTTTGTGTTCCATTTAAAGTGTGAGGGTTTCTGCTGTATCGATTCACCACCGTGCCACATGTCTCCCCCCCCATCCATCCATCCATTCCCCTGCCAGCGGAAAAGGTGGGGAGGGGGTGTGTGTGTGTGTGGGGGGTGTTAAAGACAGCGGGAGGGAGAACTGAGGAAGTGGAGGGAGAAAGAAAGCGGGGAGAAGGATAGAGAAAATAGGGGGTGCGGGGGTGGGGGGAGTGTTGTATTCCTATTTAAAGTCTTTTCAATCAAATTTCTTAACTTCCTCTTGTATCTTTTCAGGGTTCATCATGTCCAGTCTAAGTAAAAGCGTAATTGGCCTGGAGGAATCTCAAGAAGATTTAAAAAAACCTTGCATTTAAAGAACCATCTATTAATCACGTTTGCCAGTTACTGTAATCTGTTATTTATACACATCTTGTTAGATAGACATTCACTGCATTTAGAGGGTTTCACCCAAATCAGAATTTTCCTGTGTTGATTATATCACATATGATGACTTTGTTTTGGCCTAAAAGAATAAACAGCGATAATGTAGATACTACCATGTCGATTGGATGTCAATTCTAAAACTTTGAATTCAAATAAAATGTACACATGCTTTCCTATTGTAAAAAATATGTGAATATGTACCAAGTACCACATGTATCATATGTCACAGCTGGTTGATTACAAAATATTAACTAATAATCTTATGAAGACAATGAAAATAATATTATTGATCTGAATCTCATTGAATCAATTAAGACAAAACAAAAACACATTACTGATAAAATTGTATTTTATTGTATGTATTGTGTGTATTTTACATTTTGCACTTATCTATTTTTTATATGATTACATAGTTAACATGTAATAATGTTTATTATTTTACAGTATCCTGCAGCTATTTTGTTTAATATAAGAGATGAATTTTAAAAAATCCAACCAACGGCAAACAAGTAAGCTTAATGTACAGACACAGCAGTATTTTCTTAATGGAATTATATTAATATTTTCCAGCAATAGAAATCACTTGAACTTGCAATTACAATTTCTAATATTACACTCTTGCGCGCACACACACACACACATACACACACACACACACATATGCACTCAAAATGCATAAGCATGCATACTTTCTGCAGTTAAAAAGATATAATCCAGACTCTTAAATGGGTTGTTAAATCTTGTTATTTTAAACAGGGGGAAAACTATTGAACAGAACGGCATAGTCACTATGAAACCATTTACAAGCATGTACAGAAAATTTGTATCTCAGAAATGCAGAAATCCATCTCATCCAGATATGATTGACAGGCCCTCTACTTGACAGTCATGCAGCTGTTTGTTGTGATAAAAAAAAATCCAGGATTGTAAAGTCAAAAAAGTGAGGGAGAAAAAATGTATATATATATATATATATATATATATATATATATATATATATATATATATAACTGTTAATGATGTCTTGTGTAGCTAAACTGAAAAATACCTAAATCTGGTGACACTCAGAGGGGCAATGTTTTACACGTATATCACATCTTGGTCAATATCAAGTATATCAATTAACCTGCACATGTGCTATGATGCTTCTTCAAGGAATGAGGCTCGACAAAACAGCAAGTCAGGGTGCTACAAAGAGGTGATCTCCTAACAGGACTGATCCCCTAACAGGAAGGTGGTGGCATTGTGCCATAGTGGAAGCTGGGCCTTAAACTAGAAGGCTGCACGTATGATGCCCAGGTAGGAAACCAATGCTGTGCAACTGGATCCTTCAGTGAGGTACATAACCTAGATAGCTACAGTGAATAGTCAGCTGCATGGATAACGTGCAGTGAAAGGGATGTCAGCTGCCATGGATGTGGGTGTGTGTGAAGCAAACAAACAACACAATGAAAGAAGCATTGTGGTGAGTAGGCTTGTTTGATATCTAAAGAAATTGCCTGCATTCATTGTAAGTAAAGCAAAATGTACACATATAATAACTATATAATATTCCTCACTAATTGAGGTGACGAGTAAAACATTTTGATCAAATCAGGGTGGTAAGTTTCAAAAAAGCTGCAAAACTGGACTCGGATTGCAGTCTTTGAGATGTGTGATGTTATATTTAATAGTCTGCTAAATTTTTCAAATATATATCATTGAATAGGCTTGTGTTTTGTATGGAAAATGGAAGCTCTGAAATAAATTCTCATATTTACAGCAATTCTCTCTGTAACCTATGCACTAAAGGATATTTTATTAATCGAATAGCACTGCAGAAATGTTAATTCTAAAGGTATCTGGACAAGATAGAATATTAATGTAATAATATAAAATCTCTTTATGGAATATCAATAATACTAGTTTTTGCACTTCTGGTTAGATGCTAACTGCATTTCATTGGCTTTGTACCTGTACTCTGCACAATGCCAATAAAACTGAATCTAATCTAATCTAATCTAATCTAATCTAATCTAATCTAATCTAATCTAATCTAATCTTTATAATATATATTTGACAGATAGCATGTACAAAATAAAGTCACATGTTTTAAAGTATATAGTTACTGCTGAGTACTTATTATTTAGCACTGAAGATTTCTTTAGTAAAAAAGAACAACTATAAAATAGTACTAGAAGAGAATTAAATCCAGAATGTATACATTTCTTTACCAGAAGACAAGAAGCAAGACAGTAAACTGATCATTATACATAAATGATCATTAAAGACAGAATTTAATTTGATAAGTTTAGAAAAAATAGAAAAAAAGTGTGGTATAAAATGGTTAATTGCCAGAATATATTAATGCAAGGTATATGCTCCCTCTTGGCTTTGAATAATACTTATTTAGTTCATTTACAAATTAAAAGTTATTTATGTATAATTTATTAGGTTCATTAGTTTTGGAGCATTTTTATATTTTTTTATATTAAAAAAAATATTAACCTGTGAGCTGATCTTTTTAATTTTATTTATTTTTTTCCTTTAAAGAAAATGCATTCATATATTTCCTCCTCCTTGTTCTAGTTTTAAAAAAAAGGTGTTTGTTTTTTTTAAATGCTAGTAACATTCTTAATTTCTCATTTATCGCAAATATATTTAGAATTTTATTTTCCTTTGGATTCTGCATCCATCCCCTCTTTTAAAATAAAAGCTTTTTCCAGTACAAGAAGACATTTCAGACAGATGTATATACAGTGGAAATGATTTGTTTTTTTGGGTTTTACCTGAATTCCTTGGTTAAAAAATACAAAAAAACCCCTCTTTGCTTTTCTAAATGTCTCATGTTAATGTATCCATGTATGCCTATTCTACCATAATTTATTGCCTGGAATGTGCAAAACATCTGGTAACACTTTAAAGCTCTGATACAGCTCCATTTCAGTCTCATTGTCACTTTGCCCATTGTTTCTGTGCAATGAGCTGCACACTGTGGGAAAGATCAGGTAACTGCAGACTGACATTGTAATGTCACCACATCTTTACTATATTATAAGCCCTTTATGCTGATCTGTAAAAACCAAACACCTGCTCTGAACAAAAAACAAATTTCCACCCTCTCTGCACACAGCTGTCATCAGCCAGCAGCCAGCCTCTGAACTGAATCAATGGGAGAGCAGGTAAGCAGTGATTAGAATTCCGCTCCTGTAGTGCAGCCTTGTCTAAATCATCCCAAGACTTTAAAAAGGTAACAAGCCACTGTCGGCTCTGTTCTACAGCCGGCCTCGTAAGGCAAAAAATCACCTAACGGTTTTCATAATGAGGTGCTGTTGTGTCCCAGCCTGTGGCGCACAGGCTATGTGCAGTACAGGGAAGGGGAGAGGAGAGGCGCAGTCACGCGGCAGTCAATCCGCTCTCTCACCCACCAGTCAGCCAGCGCCGATCCAAACCCGGCTTAGCGCTCAGCGTGTCACGCTCCGCGCTCAGCTAATCATTTTACATTATTTACACTTTTTTTTCCTGTTTTTTTAATCATGCAACTAGCATTACATAATTAGGGCCGCTCAATTTTGCCGCGCTTCAGAGAGCGCAGGAGCGTATATCGTGGCTAATTTATGCCGCGCCTGCTTCTGACAGGGAGAACCGTCCTCTGCCAATATCTTCATATACTTATGGAGAGATATAGATCTTAGGCTTTGCTTGAAAAAGAGAAGAAAAAAACAGTGTGGAGTGCCACTCAGAACCCAGCATAAAATTGTATAAGCAGGTCTTTAATCAAGCTGTCTGCACAATATTAATGTTCTCCTATGGCTTCTCTTCAGAGACAAAAGAATTGACAAATTGCATGAGGTCAGCGTGCTCCGAAAAGGTTCCACAACTCTGTGTGCCGGTTATAGCTAATAATTTGGCTAAATTCAGTTCTCCTCTCTCCTTCTCCCCCTCTCTCTCTTTCTATCCCCATAACACATCAGCGCAGACATTCAGGTCTCTGACCACAATACACACCGCCTCACAGCTCACAAGATCTCAGAGGGCCATGCAGTGAGCCTCATCACCTACAATAGCTTGGTGCTGGATGTACAGTTTCATTCAAGGCAAAGCGGAAACACTAGCGCACACTTCCAACATACCCGGCATGGACCAGATCTTCTCCTCCCTCACACAGGAGAAACAGAGGCACCACGCTCTGAGGCCAAGTCCAAAGTCCACTTCCCTGAGCAAACCTCTCCCTTTGCTCGGTGTCCAGAGGGCGAGGGTGCTGTTTGCCTCTTCTGCCTAAATGGTAAAAAGCCTCTCTCCACCCTGTGAAAGATTCAGGAGAGGAGAAACCCTGTTTTTTTCCCCCTTCGTTCGTCTCTGTGATGTTTGCAAGCTGAAAGCCTTGAAGATTCAGCTTTTCTTTCTCCTAAATCTGTGGACTTGGAGCTTTGATGCCCCCCAGCTGAGCACAGTGTGGTGTCTGAACCAGAGAAGAAAAACTGTTTTTTCTTTTTTTTTTTTCAGAAAGAGATGGAGAGAAACCAAAGGGGGTCCAAACTTGGACTGATTTAACATTTCATCACCTCTCATCTCATTGATGTCAGGCTCAGGGTTTGTGGCCTAATATAGTTTGACTGAATGTTGTTTGATTGAAATGAATGTCTTTCCAACGACAGAAAAAAAAGTGTTTCAACTTATATTTTCAGGTGGAAACCCACTTTTAATATGGCATTTTTCGCCTTTCAGCATGAACAATGGACAGAGAGGATATTCCTTTATTGCATGAGGTTGCATCCATCCTACCTGGTTTGTTTTATTTCTTTTCTTTTGGGGAAGGCATCCAATCAATGGGCTGAAATGGGCTACACAAAATGGGCTTTCGAATTTTGATGAATAACTGGGGACAAACAACCTGCGACAGTCATGTGCCAGTGTGTCAAACGTGGAATAGACTGTAATGACACTGGACGTGTGTCTCTCGAAGTCATAGTACTTTTTTCCACTCAGGATGATGGGCAAGGCTTTGAATATTCACAAACTACTTCTTGATTCTATTGAACTGGTTTACACTTCTCTGTAGACACTATGTCGCCACCTCCAAACCAGCAAAGTGGCGCAGAAAAAAAAAACAAAAACAAAACAAAACAAAACAACACATCATCTCTTTCCCTTCAATGCCCTAACAGAGAATTACCATCTTATGAAAGACAAAAACCAACATTGGCATTGACGTTCGGCTGCTTTGGTCTGTGCGCGCTGCCAGAGTTGCACGGGACCCAGTGAAATCCTAAACCAATAAGACCATAATGCACTTTGTGGAAAAGCCGTAATGTTATGCAAATTGCTTTTTTTGCTGAAGGGGGCCCAGCGTATTTTCCTGGCTGCCGTGTTGATAACCCCCATTACGAGGGGATTAGGCAAATGCTGATGTTCTTCTTCTCCTTGGAAACCACTCTTCATCCCACATCAAATCCCGTGATCAGTTATTCTCTGTCGGGGAATTTTTTTTTTCTTTTGGTTTTTTTCTTCGGGAAGGTTGAGTCACCAGCAAAATGCACTACAGCTCTATAAGTTTTTTTGCTGAAAATCGCCAAAGTTTCCACACCCTCCCTTTGCTCTTAGTTCTCAACGACATGTGCAGCTCGCTGCCATCAACGCACTCTGACCTTTTCACACTGATTTCTGTTATTTGCATGTACACATTCTAATGACTTTGACCCGTCTCCTGTCAGATCACTGTGTGCTTCCTCTTGCCCGTTGTTATTTTTAAGGCAAACATTGCAGATGCGGAGCATTATTTATTCTCCAAGTTAACATCTATTAATAATTGAAATGGCTGCGTGTGAACAGGGCCCCATACTGGCCATCTTTGTTTGTTCTTTCTGTGGGAGAGATTAATCTCTTCAGTGAGAAGCTGGGTCTGTCCTTCATATTGCAGCCTGGGTCTCAGTGAGGGGGACGGAGTGGCCCCAACAACTGCAGCTCCCGTTCTTTTCCCCTTACATTCAATACAACATCAGGACTGTTCCAATGGCATCAACATTATGAGCTATAATAATCTGTCATTCCCTTCCTTTCTCACCCGCGGTGTTTAAAATGACTATAATCAGCCATTATCAACATAATTGCACTACGATCTAAGTGTGAAAGCACTTGAGGATGTACTTGCTATTTTGATACAGATGTGTTTGACCCAATGCCTGGTTGACTATGTACATGTGTCTTATCAAATGGGAAGGCATTTACGCATATACATGTGTTAAAAAATGTTCATATTACTGCAGTGTGGTTAGTGAGTTAACCAAATATTTACACACATACCTTTTTAACAGGAAGCATAAGAGCAGGCTTGTGTCCACATGCATTTGACCTCAAACCTTACTGTCACAGTCATATGGATGGTTCCCATAGCAGGCGGATGCTCAGAGGTCCACAGCGGTGGTGCTGTGAAGGACAGGCAATGGCATATTTGTGAGACTGTGTTTGAATCTGACAGGCTCCTGTGAAAAGTGGATTTGCCTTGCAAAGAGGAATAGGATGTCTTTGGAGCAGAGCCCAGAGCAGATGCAAAGTAGCCTAACATTTCAAATCAAAACGCAATGAATAAAACAAATTCAGATGTTATGTATCAGGCCTTTTAAATGACAGCTATTTTGGAACAGGTGTGTGTGTCCATGTACATGCTTATGTAGTGTGTTTGTCTACATGTGTATGTATGTTAAGGTGTGTGTATGTTAAACTTAATACTGACAGGTGATAAATGCTATCAGTCTTCCTTCTGTACAGTTGGCATTTTCTTGACAGCTGCTCATGTGTTTGCGTGCTGAATATTTCCTCCCAGAATTTTCCGGTTAATCTGTATTTAAATGTAATTAAATGCAGAGGCAGAGGGTTTCCTCACCACAATCCTCGCAGCCTGGCTTGTCCCTCCTGCTTTTTTTTTTTTTGCAGTTTAAAATGTAAATGTATTTCATCCCTGTCACTTTCTAATCCGCGCCAGTGCTGGATTTTTATCGCGCTGTCACATCCACCTGATGCATGCGACAGAGCGTTTCGCCATTCCCGCCGCATCCTGGCCGCGCTCGCAACATCCTGATGCTCCCGCTACACCCCATCCGCGCGCCTGACTAATCCACGCCTTCTTCAAATGTCATTTCCATAACTGAGCTCTTATTTCAGGCCCCCTCTGAGAAGAGCCTCCCTGTCAGGAGCTGCGTGTCGGAGGGCCACATTAAGTGCAAATGACCTTTTAATTTAATTTAGGTCAATCAGAGGGAGGCTTACAGCGTGCTCTTGGATTAGTCAAAATTCTCCCGCTTGTTTTCCAATTTGCGCTTACTATCTTCTGCCAAACGTTTATTGGGCTTATTGCAGTGCAAATTTAAGCATGATCAAGAACTGCCAGTCTGGAGATGTGAGCATTTTTTTTTTGTATTTGAAAATAAATAATATATTGTGTTTTGGTTACGTTATTAATGAAAATTCAGATGGATTCAGAGAAGTGACATCAGCTGTGTGTTATTTTTTATGAATTCAGATTTGCAGTAACAAGCATGTACGACTACTTCAGTTTCCTCCTAAATCTGTTTGATATGAGGACTAGTGTGCACCACCCGATCATTTACAGACACTCTCCATAGTGTCGTCCATAGCATTTCTTTAGTATTTGTTGGAGTGTTTTAGAATAAAGCTGGATAACAGAATATTTATTAAGTCCTTTAAGTCCTTACATTTGTAATTTATAATACAAAAGTATTAATATTTAGCTATATCTTCCACTATTATATAAATAAAAGAAAAATGTATATGTTTAATCAAGCCTCTAATATTCTTGGATTTATTTATACCAGTCACCCTGCATTGTATTTTACAAAAAAGAATTATATAATTATACATGTCAAAACTCGAGGTATTTGTGTGGAATTGCAATGGATTATTCCAGACTTCAGTGTTTTATTCATGTCTTCTGATTGATTTTTTAATGTTGTATTTTTTTGGTAAGGTCAAAGATAATTTTCCACTTGTGGACAGTAAAGCTCTATTCTATTCTCTTCTATTTTGTCCCATTTTTGCCCATGTGCACTTTTTGCAATGCTCAGTAATGTTGAACATAAGGTGAATACATTTTCTTATTAGAGGAGCTTTGTTTACATGTAGCTTCAGTGGGTGATTTTCATTTGTATTCATTTGCATATTATAGGCTCTGCAAAAAATAACTTGGGCCTGCACTGACAGGCGTGTTTCAGGAGTCACAAGGCAGTGTCACTCAAACTGTTTCAAGCTGTTTATCACAGACTATAGGTTTTATTTTTGATTCTGCCTTATGTTAATAAAGATTGTATTTGTAATAATGGCATCTTCAGATATGGCCATGTGCGACCAAACGCACAGTGAAACGTGCAGCACTGTGTAGAGGAAAATGTTATTAGGGTAGTCCCTTATTTATACTTTCCTACACTAGTATGAAGGATGCTTTAGCTACTGGTGCTGATGAAGTAGATGCCGGAGTGGAAGTCTTTCATCAGATGATATTCCCATGTCTCATACCTTTACTGAGCATCTATGATGGAGATCCATCCACTTCACATCACTGTTATCATGAGCTGCTTTAAGAATTTGGCAATGAATATCTTAAGCCACAGTTTTCACTTGGTGTGAAAAGGGGCGGAGCGGGGAGAGGAGGTGACAAATGGGGCTGTTTTATGAAGGAAACTTGCCACAATATTGCCTTTGAGGTATGCTTTAAGTAGAATAAACAGTAAAAAAAAATATGAATTTACTTTTAGAATGGGATTGATGAATTTGGTTTGAAAACATACTTCAGGTACGAAAGCCTACGCATTGATTCTTGGAGGTACAGACTTAAGTCAAAATGATCTTACCTGCTGTATAAATTTACAATTTACAATTGACATTAGATCGCATTACATTTTGTCTGCTGAATAATATAATATAATATAATATAATATAATATAATATAATATAATATAATATAATATAATATGATGCATTTGCAGAGTGTAACATTCAGCAAGTAAAATCATTTGAAACTTGAGTTCATGTATAGTTCAAATGTTCAAGACAATTCTGGAACCTATTACAGAACTGTGTCATCATCATGGTCAGCAGCATTATGCCCTCCTCCTCAGGATTCTCTCATACCTGTGTCATAGCTCAGAATTTCTAATGATGTCATCCTCAGCATATCGGCTTGTTGTGTTTGGAGCTGGTGTTGCCACAGTAGCCTGTGGTTACCGCTCTGGAATGGAATGCACAATTGAGGTGAGAAAGTTGACTTCATCAACACTTTGGGAGAAGACCGACAGTGTGGACAGGAGAGTAGGAGTCTGGCATGCCTGCAGACAGTGGAGCACCAGTGGTTCTAGTTACACATGCACACTCATCACTGACTGCTGGTGAGCTACAAATCAGGGAGGCAAAGAACTTCGTTTTGATAATTACAGTAATTGTATTACTTGTTTTGGTAGGTTAACAGGCACGTCGGTTTAGATGAGGATGAGACATTAGGCTGATAAACTGTGTCCAAAATAGATCTACTTTATTCAACTCATTTGAAATAACCATAGTTGTTATGCTGTTGTCAAAAAACCCCAACTGAATTTAAGTTTAAAAAAAATTCTATAGTCATTCTGTTGCAATTAAATTGATTGATTGTGATGCGCTTACAGGTAATGCTACCAAATCAGACACAATTTAGTAAACAGGAATCAGCTTATGGGTGATCCTTACTAAAACTGTCAGGCTCTGCCTCACCTATTTGCAGGTTACTGAATGCCTGTTATGTGTGTGTGCATGTGTGTGTGTGTGTGTGTGTGTGTTTGGCTTCATTTGGTGAGTGCTAAGAGTAAATAGGCCATACATGTCCCCTGTTTTCATGCCTTTTAACTACAGAAGCATTAACCTGATTTATGCATCAAAACTCCACCAAGTCAACTCTCACGGTAAATTCTGAGTGTAATTTAGCCTCAAATTTAGTCCATTTTCTGCATATTTGAATGATTCCCCAGCACAGTGTGTGTTTGTGGAGTGAATAACCACTAAGATGCCTGTCTCTCCATGGGTTTGCTTGGACTGTCGGTCTCTATGGTCATTTTAGTCTAGACAGACTAATGGCTGTAAATTGAGAAAAGTGACCCTTCCAGACCGCAGCTGACCAAGCTGGGTGGTCACACACAGAGATCACAGTGTCTGTCTGGCTCTTTTTCATGCCGGTCAGACACTGGGAGATAATGGAGGTCTTAAAGGGGAGGTTTTAAAGGGGAACAGACTGCACAAGGCTGCAGACTGCCCATACAGGCACAATAACATTTTTGCAGCAGCTTTTTTCTATCTCTCTGCTACCTCTTAGTAGCATTCTGCTGTGGGACCCTGACAATATTTTAACATCATTTAAATTGTATTTTTATTTTAATATTTGACAATTCCACCAACATTGATGCTTATTTTTTGAAGTGGCAGTCAGAAGGGGATGGAATCTAGAAGGAGGATATTACCATTGAGAATCAAGTGAAGATGTACTTTGCAGGACAATTCAATAAAATTATTCGCTGGTCTAGGTAAAAACTGCGTTTGAGAGGGCTTCTTGTAAATTGTCCAGAAAAGCAGCCTTTTAATGTTTTCATGTTTAAAGTGTTTTTTTACTGGTAGCATCATTGATCAGATGGGGATCAATGCTTTTTTCTGCTTGCTTTACCGCAAAACCTAGATCAATGACTTGAATAATGAAAGTGTTTGTATATGTTCATGTGAAACACTCAGCCTGACTTCTACATTGATCTAAACCACTTACGCAATAAATTCTAAAACTGTGCAAATCTGGAAGCCAGTTCTTATGGCCATGGCAACAAAGCTTTACACTAAACCTCAAAACTGATTCCTCTCAGATCTGTTTACAACTAGAGCAAGGAAGCTTATGATAGACCTACAGTTCATTTTTGAATGTATGGATGCATTTGGTTAGAGGACTAAATCCCATCAAATATACATTGCATTCTGTAAGTGGACATTTTACAGCGGTCTCTGTGAATCCCTTGATTACACCACCATAAGTGAAGACAGCCATCTTCTTTCTTTCAAACGGGGAGAAGTGTGCAAATGGCCAAACTACATTTCAAACACAAACTATGCAATAAATTTATCTGGTCTTAACTCTGTAGTCACAAAATGTTGCATTTTTAAACATTTTCCAACAAGATAAAACTCACCGCTTGGCTATTTTGACATGTTATTTCATTCTACTTCCTGGGTGTATGCATTGATAGCTGGTTGTGTGACCACAAAGATTTCTGTTTTCTTCTGTAGAAAACTCAATCTAAGCCTGTCAGAACATGCTCCAAAGCCTCATTCCCCCAGGAGATACAGTGCCCCACCTCTAGCAGTGTGTTTGCCGAGAAGGCGTGTGTGAGGTGTGTCACAGGCCATACTACTGACTGAGTAACTGTGGACCAGATACTCAGGGTGACTAAAGTGTAGGTGTGCGAAGAAGCGGTCAATGGGCACTGGTAGTGACAGTTATGGCTGAGCATGGTTCCTAACACTGTTTGGGTTGTCCGCACAGAAGCCCTTCCTCCCACCAGCAAATGATTTCGTCAAGTGCATAGGGCCCCCCTAGATCTGAGAATAAAATATTTTCTGTTGAACTGTGGATTATGCAGTTTTGCCCTATGTGTGTGTGCATGTCCACTCACTGTAGAATGGAGAACCTATATATTCTTCTAGATTCATACACTGAATGGATCTTGTGTGTGTGTGTGTGTGTGTGTGTGTGTGTGTGTGTGTGTGTGTGTGTGTGTGTGTGTGTGTGTGTGTGTGGTGTGCATGCATGTGCATATTTTGGTAATTCTATCCTGGCACAGGTTAATGTTTACAGTCATTGCTAACACTTTTATTTAAGATGCAATTATTATTTATGCACAATGACACTGTTCAATTATGTTACATTGAGTCAAGACATTATTTGGTTTGGTGCTCTGTTAAGGGAACTTCACATGGTCGAAAATAGGAATTGAATCCAGGTAAGCCTTTACAACTTTTTTTTTAAAAACCTAGTAAGAATCACAATATCAGTCACACGGGTACTATTTTGCAGTTTTTGCCTGATGCCTTTAAACATGCAACGTGTCATCTATTTCTAAGTGGATTCTGTTGATGACTTCCGTAAGCATCTTGCTCAGAGGTTACTGCAATAGGCAAAATCCATGACAACATAAGTTAAGATGCATTACTTAATGTATCAAAATGCATCCTGTTAATGTAACTGGAATAATACACTACAAAATGTGATGTGAGAAGTTATTTCTTAACAGCAACAAGAAGGAAGAAGTAACATACCAGACATCATTTTCTGCTGATGACGAATTATTTAATTCATTAAATTATATCTCCTGTGCACTCCCAGCAAATTCTTCTCTGACTGTGTTCTGCCTTTGGCAGAGTACATTTGCCCCACGATTGCCCAGTGGGTCCTAGTCCTGCTACAGAGCTCTCATTTGATATGTGGGTTTCAGGACAGGAGAGACTTGAGGTGGGAGTTTAATGAGGACTCTGTCTTTAGTGGAAACACCAGTTTCCCATGGTTCACATCTGTTCCTGATGTATCTCCACCCGCTGTCAGTGCTAACTCCTGTTTACAGCAGCCAGGACTTATACAGAGAAACAGGTAATTATGGCTGGAGTCAAAGGGTCACATCTATCCCCTGAAGCTCTGTGTACGAGAGAGAGCCATACCCCTGATGACTTGAGAGAAGGAGGAGAGGGGAGTTGAACTCATATCATCCTGCAGCACTGTGCCTAGTTTGTGATTAATCTCTCATGTCTTCTTTTCACCTTCATGTTTGGCATGTATTGTGGCGGTTAGTACTCCTGTGTGTCTATCTGTAAGTGAAAAGGATAACTTGTATGTCATAGCTGGATTATATATGGATTTGGATGACCGATGTTGGGGCTTTTGGCTTTGAAATTGACAAAGAGGAAGTTATTACATACACAGGAATGAATGCGCGCGCACACACACACATACACACACACACACACACACACACACACACACACACACACACACACACACACACACACACACACACACACACACAAATCTCTGACAGTTTGAAATGGTATACAGTGTTGCTCATCTTTGTTTCAAAACCACTGACAGAGGACCAGAGAAGACCACTGATAAATGCTTCCAGACTTTCAGGAGCGGGTGGGAATTCAGAGTGATCCCCTTGGGTCGGGAAGGTGTTGTGATGATCAGTTTCACAGATATGCACTGTGACCTCTGACCTCCTGGACAGACAGCATAAGTCATGGTTCAGCAGAGCAGTGACCGCAGAATCTGCTTCTTGGGTATGTATTCTTCTTATTGCTGACTTCAAGTATTTTAGGTTGAATACATTTAAACTTGCATGTGCATATACATTTGTGTGTGTGTGTGTGTGTGTCTGTGTGTGTGTGTGTGTGTGTTTACATGACATATGTATACCAATCTAGGTACAGTAGCTGAGTGCAGAGGAAGCACTAGGTTCACAGAGGTTCACTCCCTTTGGCAGTTTGTAAACAGGGTATATTTCTTTAGTGTGGCATTTTTAGCTTGATGCCAAGGAAGGAGAGTCAAGCCATTTTTCAGGTCTGTTCTGTGTAATCTCTCACCTTCTTATTTCTCCCTGACTCTCAGATCTCAGATCAGTAAAAATATAACACCTCCCTCACATATCTGTGGACTGCAAACCCAGTGCAAAGAACAAGTGCAAAATTTAACAGACAGAGAGAGGGAGAGCGAGACAGAGAAGAAGAGAGAAAGAGAGAAATGGTGTGAAGAAGAAAGAGGGAATCTGTGAACAAGAGACATAGAGAGCGAAAAAGCAAAACACAGGGATGGTATGGAGTCAGTATGTGAATGGTCTATTCTACATATATATTTTACATGCATATGTGTACACACACACACACACACACACACACACACACACACACATGCACACACACACACACACACATATATATATATAGAGAGAGAGAGAGAGAGAGGGGATGAAGGGGGAGGAAGAGAGGAGATAAATGAGGGAGGGAAAAGGAGAAAGGCAGGAGAGGGAGAAGCACTGTATGGTGGAGAGAGAGAGAGAGAATGAGAAACTGGGAAAGATTGACAGCAAAAAATAGAGAGGGAGAAACAAGCTTCTCTCTGGCTAGAGAAGGAAATTTTTTTAACTGAACCTGTGGTCATACCCAGTGCTCTGGGGTTGTGGGAATTAATCTGCTGCCATCCAACCCCACAAAAACAGAAACAAACACAGACAATGGGCCTTCTGTTGGTAGGTTTTCACACTCAAATCAAGACGTGCACACTTCCTGAGGATCCAGCGGGTATTCACTGTGGGCATACACACACTCCGGAGTTTGGGTGGGATTAAAGCAGGATACACTTACACACGCTGGAGGGCACCCAAGCTAAACATAGCTGCACATAACATGAGCGGTAAGAAATATAACAAATCTCCCCCTGCACTGCGGGGCTTTTTCTAAACTCCAGGCTGACCAGAATCCACCCACTTTAGCTGATGAGGAATCATTTGGGCCCAATGTTTTCATCCATTAGAAACAAAACCCCGCTGTTATTCCCCGTTTTGGAGCTGTTAGAAAAAGAATAAAAAATTACTCCGCTTAGGCTGAGCCTCAGAGATAGTTCAAACGATTAGAATGCATGACTTCTATCTGCTTTCAGGTATGCATGCAATTTTGCAGTCATGTAGCACACTGTACTACTATAAATAAAGGTGAAATATTCACCATTATAAGGTCCTGAGAGTGTTTATTTGTATTTATTCATCCTAGCCAGCTTTCTGATTGCTTTGCCATTTGTCATGCCCCATAGTGTTTCATGTTCTGCTTGATAAAGTAATATATGGTTCATACATTACAAGGATTTGTCTCGCATGGCACCATGTTTCACTTGACGAGCGCATGAACATCCTGTTGTCACTTGAGCCCAGATTCAGCCTAATAGCGATGCACTTTGTCCTTCACTTTGAGCTCTGATTTTAAGCAAGTCTCTTTTCACCAGCATTGAGCTCAGAACTCTGCATGTAAAGAAACTGGATAACACTCTTAAATTTCAGCATTCAGAGTGAAGGAAAAGATGCGTGGCATCTAGACTGAACGGACCTCTACCCAAGATTAGGCGGGACCACAGTGAAATGGGAGTCTGGTAAAGCAGGGAAAACAGCTTGATGTAAGCCACTGAGGCCTATGTCCCATGCACTTGATGTGGTATTTAATAATTCCACTTTCGAGTGCCAGACACAGTCATGCGCAGGGATTGTCAGTGTCTTCCACGGCTAATTTGTGCTGAGTGCAGGACAGAATATAAATCAGACATCTTAGCACACTCAGAGCTGGAGCTAATGCATGCAGCGTGAGGGTGGATGTCACGACAGGCTCAGGTTAGGGAGGGGGAAGGGGGAGGGGTGTAGTTTGGCGAGGCTGACATTTCTTATTCCTTATTGCTTATTTAATTCCCCCTAATTTAATTCCATTTGATTCAAAAGCACATATTAGTAAGCCATATAAAACCAAAGCATGTAAAAAATGTTAAATTAAGTTAAATATGTTATCTCTTCTTTCCTTCCTCTTTTCTCTCCATCTGTTGCTTTTTTTTACTCTCTACACATCACCTTTCCCATTCACGCCATGTCTGTCTCTCTTAAATTGATTAAACACAGTTATTGTTATGACAAATATACATTCCTGCTCCCTAAACATGTATGTAATAAACCAATGGATCAGTAATAATATAAGAATTAATGAATGATGAAATGAGAATTATGGCTAAAAATTGACAGCATATAAGATATAAATCACACAGGTACAGTTCACAACAGTACAGTGCTAACAACATATAGCACGCCTGGAGCACTAATTTTTTAATGATCACCCCATAAGTGCTATGCATACAATTAACCACAAGACTCTGAGTGGTTTATGCCTTTCCAGTCAGGACTACCACAAATAATTTATTACATTTTAAATTAACCTTGTTTCAAATCTGTTACCAAGCAAAATGGCTACATTAGAATATGTTTACATATGCCACATCATATAGTTCCTAGACCGATTTGCTTGGGTCAGCTAAAAATAGTTGTTGTTGTCACAGTTAGAGTATTCCTAAAACTAAGATGCTGTCTTCGGCTTTTTCTGTCAGCACTTTGCATTCATGACCCAGATATCAATGGGGTACACTCACTAGGAAAAAAGGCTTTGTACCAAGATTGTGGATTGTCTTTCTATGCATAATTATTTGGACAATTCTGTGATAATTGTGTGATTATGGGGTAAAATAAGCCTTTTTCCAGGCACTTCTGGCTCTGTCTCCCAAAAGTATTTTCCCACTATCTGCCATCTCTCTCTGATATGGCTGTCATGTATATATGTTTGTCTTTGCCCTATCTGTGGTCCAGTCCAGCCTGATGAACAGTCCTGTTCTGACTGCCCAACGGAACGTGTCTTTCTTTGACTGGTGTCTGAAATTCATTTCATTTTGAAATTCATGTTCTGGTTTCACCCTTCCCCACTGTGTCCGCAATCTGCAGGACTGCGGACATTACCTCTCCCTAATCTCCTTAAAAAACCCACTCAGCAGAATGAATTGCCCGGTGTGCCAGCATCCAGAACCTGCCAACTTCACGGCTTTGTTCCGACCCAAGGAGCTGATGCACTTATGTGACTGCGAGAAAACCGTATGTTTGTGCTGGTAAGTGACAGACTTCATAAAAGTTCCAGCTTCACTCAGAGATTCCTTCTCTCTTCTCTTTTTCACCCAATCACATTTTCCCAATCCCTGTCCTGTATCATTGACTGACCTCCCTCTTCCTGCTGATGGACAGGATGTAAGGAAAGTGAAAAGTTCTTACATGTGCTTTGCATAATCAGCAGGTAGAAACTATGGAAGTCTTTCGCTCCCTGAAAGTCCTAAAGAATATCAAATGATGAACAAGCAGCGATGCACTATTTTATTGCTCAAGTCTCAATGTCTTGGCATTAACATGTCTGGAATTCTGCTCTTATAAGGCAGTCCTGACAGTCACGTGACTTGGAGGGCCCATCCATTAGAAACGGGAACTCCTTTGCTTAAAGTTTATGAAACAAACCCTGCCTGAGTGCACGGGCTTGAGGACACAGGTGCCCGAGGCAACAGGCCAGGACCCCTGGGGGGAGGGTGGGGGAAGGGGGGCTCTCCAATCACGAGGTGGAATAACATGCCGGCGGTCCTGCTGGCAACCTGCCTGCCTGTCTGCGTGCTTCTCCCCCCAAGCCCTGTCCAAATAAAAAAAAAAAAAACAAACAAGCACTGGGAATCTGTCATTCAGCAGGGGAGCATCGCTTGCTGTCAGCACCAGGGTTCTATGGGGGAATGGGGTGTGCAATTGTATGTGCAATTACACGTGTTAATACTGCATGTCATGTAAGTAGAAATGTTGCAAAATATGTGTAACAACTTTAACAAGTGATGTATTTACGCATTTACGTGTGTGGCATAGTGGTTAAGAAGCAGGACTCTTAAACAAAAGGTTGCTGGTTTGATTCCCCACTGGGGCACTACTGCTGTACCCTTGGGCAAGATACTTACCCCACAACTGCCTCAGTAAATATCCAGCTGTATAAATGGATAACATTGTAAAAAAAACTGCAGCCGATGTAAGCCAGTCTGGACAAGACCATCTGCTAAATGCCAATAATGTAATGTAATGCATCCGTACACGCCAGGCCTGGCACTATGGGATTGCTTAAGGATGCAATGCACCCCCATACAAACCTTAGTGCACCCCCAGTTTTCTCCTTATATCCCTATGTCTACACTGTATTTATGACTTACTGTGCATCCCCCATGGATTGCAATTGCACCCCTCTGTGTTTTATCCTGGTGCCAAGCCTGGTACACACAATACATATGTAACTAAACAGTTACAAGGCCACTGCAATGCAAAGTCTTCAGAAAGAGCATAAGGAAAAAGAAAAAGGAAGCAGTCTTGCACTATTTCATCTAACAGAGCACAGTGTTCAAAAGAGGCTGGCATTATTTATTCAAGTTAGAGTCGAGACCAAATATTGATTGAATCCAGGGGTAAATTACAGGGACTCAAATATTTATCTAGATATCACTACACACTTTAATTTGTGCTTAAAACAAATGAATAAACCCTACTACAAATATCTTATTATACAGATGCACAGTGATGGACTAGACAATGACCACATAAGGGGATAAGGCGGTCTGAATGGCCTGTTTTTGTTATTCATGTGTGGTGTATATGTGTTATAGATCGGCCAGTTAGGTAAATGAACACAGTGGTTTCCAGTTAATTGTAGGGTCTTTTTTAGTTAGACTGAGAGTCTTTCTCTCAATTACATAGGTAGACGTGTTAAGAGCCATTCTGAAGGAGCTGGTGGCATGTACAGTTCACCTGTGCACATCTTCAGCCATGTCCACCTATACACACCCAATGGTAAGCTAGGCACCTAAACAGTTGTATTTGATATTTGCTCTAAGCCAGAGTAACCTGAGCTTTTACAGTGGGTAAAATGTACGCATTAAGGAATACATGTGTGAAAGCTGTATATGAGCAGATGAAAACAGATGAAAAGATTTATGAGAGACTGAAGCTACAGGGCAGGACCAAATATGACTGTAAGCTGAAGACTGTTGAGACAATGCTGTGCAGAAAAAAACAAAGAGCCTGAGTGCACAACAGGAAGAAACCCAGAAGAAGAGATCGTAGATAATGCTGACCACTTCCTCTTACCTACATTGCACCTTCTGCTGCAGTCTGCAAAAGGTGGATTTCAAAGGAAGAAAAAAAGATGGCCCATTTATTTCTTGATTTCATGCAGATTTTATCAATATCAGTGACTAATAAGGAGCTTAAGCTCAGCTCGCCTGTTGCTTTATACTTGAAAGATGATAGGAAGCTTTGTTAGAAAGACCTGTGGAAATGCATCTAAGAAGGAATCAAATTAAAAGGCTAACCTTAGACTGAAAGCAACCCCTTCTCAATGAAGTTCTGAGACATAAGGCCAACTTTCTGGCAGCACTGGACCTGGAGAAAGTCAGGAGTGATGGAGGCTGTTATGGAAAGGGGGACTGGGGGTGGGGGTGAAGTCCCCATGTTCTGGTGGAGCTTGCTGTACCGGAGACCAGGTGGGGGGCAGACTATTGGCATGAGCTCCATGTAGGCACACTGGGATCAATCCCCTGATCCAGGCAGATGGGGTCATTTACCCAACACGCCAAGCCCAGTGCCACATCGCCTATGGCAACACATTGGACCTCTCCATCACCTGGCCCGGTGAGTCACTGGATGGAAGATGTCCATCTCTAAAGAAGGAGAACCATCTGGTCCGGACGCACAAGCTTCTGCCCTTTTGTCCCCCTTTAAGACCCCCCCAACCCTGCCCATCCAGTCAGTATCAGTCTTCAGTGTCCAGAGGTAGGGCTGGCAATGTACATTGTAAAAGGGGAAAGTCACTGACCTGTGACGAGCCTGCAGTCTCTTTGTGTTTAGGGGACGAGATGGCACGTGGTCAGGCACACAGCCTTGGCCAAAAATTCGGCAGTCAGATGGGGCACCTCTCCAGAGATTGGATCACCTCATGAGGGTGCCTGTTTGTTAGTTTCATTGTTGTTATTTTTGTTGTCTGGGGGAATAAATCAGAACATTGATTGGAAGAACAGTTCAGTAGTGCTTCTCTCTGTCTCCTACAAAGGTTGGCTGATATCTTTGTAATTTCTGTTTTTGTTAAACATTAGCTATTCCTGCCATCAACCGTTTTACATTTAAAGATTTCTTAAAATAGCTCCCAATGAAGTCCATAGATCTCAGAATGTAACATAAAAAGATACTTTGTATTATACTGTCTATATTTGTTCATTTATTTTTTGCAGAAGTGACAGTGAAATGACACGTTTTGGTTACAAATTCTTGTTTTACTGCAGTTTGCGGGTGATATCACTGTTATGTTGCCCAATGTATTATTAAATGCCTATTCTAGAATAGTAATAGGAGAATGAGGAATCATAATAGATGGAGCTACTGTGCGCTGTCAATCACTGACTTGTAAGAAACTTCACTCTCTACAGCCAGACATTATGATTGGTTCAAATCAATAAGTCAGGGATAACGCATGATAGTTTGTGAATCCTCAGTCTCTCATTACTATTCTGGGAACAGTAACAAATGGAAAGACTTCTACAGTCAAGCATACCAGCTATAATATAGAGTGACTATTTAAGTTAAACATTAGACATTAAACATTCAGTCAGACATTACAGTTATAAGTGAGTCACATGCCCTCTACAGAGTCACCACCTCTGTTCGTATTCTTTTTATTTATTCCATTAGAGACAGCCACAAACAGTAGTGCAAGCATTCCCATGCAATCAATATTTAAGTGCTGCTGTTTAGAATACGCAATGAATTTCTACTACTGTGTAACCTTTGTGCAGCAAGAGAAAATGGTGGGCTCTTGAGATTTAAAAATAGACTCTTTGGCCATGGAATTTTGATGGTTCACATGTGATTTGGCACAGACGTATGGTTTGAACTTCAGCATTCAAAAATGAATCCGAAGATAGGTGGTTAGCTGAGACAATAAATCACCACAGGCATTCCTCTCTGGAAGACACTGAGGAGGGAGAAGGACAGATGGATTGTAGATGGACATATGGCCTGACTCAGCAGCTTGTTGATTGATAGCTAATTGATTGTGTCTAACTGATTGATGTGTGAATGATGTCAGTGGTGGCGCATTGTATCAATAAAGGCTCACTCTGTCATGTGCACCCTGCACCAGGTTGATTCATTGCTGTTATTTTTTGTTGCGGTTTAAAACACAAACATATCTACAGTTTGCTCAAAATTGTGACTGGGTATTTTCATGATCGGAATGTAAAAATATTAGCAATTAGGACAGGGTTGCCATTTTAAATAGGCAGTGATGTGATGGCCAGTTAATCAGTTTAAGCCAGTTTTGGCTCACATTTGTAAGATTCCTTCATGGTATATTTCATTAATTTCTGAACTTGATGATGGTGTGTGAGTATCCAAAAAATAAGAATAAAAAACATGGAACATGTGCTTAAATTTGTTATTCAAAGTTACTGACAAAGCACCATGGTGGTACAAATGAAACTGGGAAACAGTCCAATCAGTGTTTTTCAGGCTGTGAAAGATGTCCACTTTTCCCCAAGTAGTCACCTTAACACAGACTCCAAGTAGTTTTTTTTCCCCCTCCAAACTGGAGGACCAGATGAGAAATGTTTCCTTTCATGTTGCTCTGTGACAGCCCTCAGCCTGGAACGGACTCAGCTTGTGGAGGATGAAGTCCCAGACGCAGGTGTTGCTGTGGGTCCACAGTGCGTGAAGTCTCCCACTCGGGGAGGGAGCACAGGTGGTCCGGAGCGGCGCGGAAGCGCGGGGCAGCTCCACAGCATGTGGCACGGGTCCAGCACCTCGCTGAACATATGTCTGGGAAACGGATGGAGAGGACACCGCCAGGGGAAGGACACTAACTCCACTACCCTGCGAGCGGCAGCGATTCCCGGGCCCATCTTTCGTTGGTTTTCTGCATTGCGTTTTAAAAAAAGGTGTCTCCATAAATTAGACAGGGCCCTGTGTGGTATAAATTAATTTCCACTGTGTAACAATGCAAATGTACACACACACAGACACACACACACACAGAGTTTCTGATGCCATATATAACATTAAACATGGAACTTGGGATTTGAGAGTGAAAATAGCATGGGTATCTAGGTTATGAGAGGAGAAATTCTAAAGAAACCCTACCATCAGCAAATCAAATGCTGGTGCTAATGATGAACAGATTTTTGGGTAATAGCATACACAAATGTTCTCATATTTACAAGATGTAAATCAGGCAAGCTGCATTTTTGCAAGTTTTAGATGTTTCGAGTTTACTGGATCTACATGCTGCTGCTGCCATCATAAACAATGTCAAATCAAGGAAAAAAGAGGAGGCAGGGAACCATCTGAAAATATTAATCATGATTAACAAGCCTGTGAATTTTAGTGAGGTTCACCCATCTGCTGTTAATTCACTTTTACTTTAAATTGTGTCCACGGTTGTAGCGTGACAGTACCTTTGTGAAGCTCGTATCAAACCATTTGACCCATAACAAAGACTGCATCATGTTTAATCATTTTGTTTATGACAAAGAGATCAGACATTAATTATAACTGAAAGCCAGTTGTTTTTTTGCATCATATCTAAAATGACTTTCTTGTATAGAAGACAAAGGTAGAGCTACCACATTTAATCCTATCTCTTTAAAATACATAAGCTGCAAATGGGTGATCCTTATTTAAACATTCATGCTTGTTAATAATGCAGAACAATCAAAAACTGGATAATTATCACTTTAAAGGAACTGCAAGTTCTCAGTTTCCCTATCTGTATCACTGGCAGCCAGACAGACATGCACCCTGATGTAGATTATAGAACATTCTGTATACTGCTTTGTTATTTTTCAGCAATCTTACCTTGATGACACATGGTACATTTCAATACCAGTTATGACTTTTGTCTGTAAAATTCATACCTTCTACCATACTGTATATGGGACACTTCTGCAGTCCATGCAGACGATTATTTTAAGACTCAGGTGGTGCAACTTGTGTTTGGGTAGATCTCATCCTAGCCTTTGCTTTCATTTGCTATGTGTTATCCCCGCACTTTCTTCTCCTCTATATCTGTCCTATGTGTGTGTTACTTGCTTGATTGTGTGGTGATACCCTTATTATTATATGATGTCAATAATTATTTTTTCAATATTTACATTATGATAATCATCTTTAATTGAACTTCTTGCAGCCTCACATGTTTGCTGTGCTTTTAAAACTACTTAGCAACACTTCCATTGTCAATATTGGTACACTAAATAATATTAGAATTACTGATGGATATAAAGAGATCTCCCATTATTCATAAAATTCCTTGCATCTCTTTCTCATTTCCTTGATACGGTTTGTCAAGGAAATGAGAAAGAAACACAAGGAAGAGATGAGATGCTTTCAAAGGTAAAGGAATGTAATATATCAGTCATATATGGAAATGCTGTTTTATGCTGTCTTTATATGCATGGTGAGAGTCAAGTTAAAATTCATCATTCAGTACTGGCTAAAGGAGTGGAAAATCATGGATGTTTTTTCTTCTGCTAGTCTACAGGTTAATCTTTTGGCATATTTTCATCTACCAGTAGATTAGCCGCTGGCATACCTGGCCAGGGTTGCCTTGAATTCAAAATTCCCCTTGTGTCAAATAACCTGTTGCGTTCAACAGCTGATCCATTAACCAAGGAAATTTTTGAGACACCATGATGGTGTGAAAGTTTCAACACAACCCTCAGCCTATATGAAATAATGTCGTAGTTGTCAATGCCTTCTTGCTCCATTTCAGCATTTCTTATTATAAAATGAACTCGTAATGAACCTTCTCCTGCTATTCAACCTCTTTACTTTGCTCCAGGTCTACAATCTACCAAGCATATCTGAAGCGTCACAGTCCTCTCCACGTCGGAGCAAAGCTGTAACAACACTGCAGTGTGCTGTGAGGTTCATATTGACATGCCTCCCTCTGTGAGTTCCTGATGTGCAGAGCACACGCCAGCTTGGGTTATTACCATGTTTCATCACTTATGCTAATGGCATCCTGCTGTGAGAGCCTGGAACTGAGCAACACCAGGTTCCACACTGAAAAAATGCAAATGTACCTGCCGTAGGGGTGTGGTGACCCCCGCCTCACCCTGCCTCCACCCCGCCTCACAGTGCTGGAGATTCAGTCCCTGGTGTTCCCTCACTTTGACAGAACACTGCCTGGGGGCAGACACACACACTTGCACTCATTCACACAAATACAGGAGCATGCACATGCAAGACTGCAGATACACACACACTCATACACGTACTCACGCATTTATACTCACACACATACACAAACAAATGCAGACACACATGCACACACACATGCACATACACGCACTCACATATTTAGTCACACACATTCACAAACAAATACTCACACACACATTCACATATTTACACCCATATACATACACAAACAAATACACACACAAACACACACGTGCACTCACATATTTACACTCACATATTTACATGCCCACATGCACACACACTTTCATGCTCACACACACAGAAAAAATGTTTGGGGTGACTCAAGCTTGCAAATTTCTTTTTGCCAGTACAAAATGGGAGGTCTTTAAAAGGAAAAAACATACATAAACAACAACAACAACAACAAAAAAAGAAATTAAGGTAGTGCTACACTTTATGCCCCCCACCCACCCCTGCCCCAGAACACTCAGGTCTGTATGAGCTTTTGCGGACACATCTTGTGAGAGCAGACAGAATTTCCACTGCTTCTGCTAAACTCGTTCAGTTTAAATACTGCAATCAGACAATATTATATTTTCTGTGTTAAACGATTAACTATGCTATTTTCTTCAGTACCGGGGTAATATGCAATTATTCCTTTTTTTAGTTTTATACAGCTGCATTCCATGCATTCCAAATGAATCATAATTGTCACCATTACTGTTCTTACCATGGTATCACATATTTCCCATTTGTAACCCTCTTTTGGTAATTGCGTGCAATGTGAAAACCATGACTGTAATGCAACATTTAAATTTCAATTTCTGAGTGAGGGAACCATGCATCCTGTATGGTGCCATAAGGATTGACCGAAATGACTGGACAGACTACATTTTAAAAAAGCAGACAGTTTGAAATAAGGGTCTCTTGAACCATTAAGCATTGAAAATCATGATGTTCAGTGAGCGCTAAGCGAACAGCTCTACATTCCAAAAACACAGACCGAGGCCCCATCTCTCCGAATCCCCAGAGAAATGGGATCAGAGGCAGAATGCTGACACACAAAGTCACGGTGCAGCAGACTTCCTGTGTGTGATCTGAGGGCAGAGAGGAAGTGTGGAGCTTCGCAGCCTCACATCTGCACAGTGCTGGAGATCTCCTCTACAGCTGTCTATGGTCCATTAATGGCCAGGTTTAATGCTCAAGCTTCAAGAGACGGTGAAGCCAAAACCTATGCATTCTGACAGTAACACTATATCAGTAACATCTTCACCAGAAGAACAAAGTGAGGTAGTACTTGGGAATGGAAGACACTGTTTTCACAAGATGAATGTGTTATTGATATTCTGTAGATATTTGTACCTCGTAAAATGGCTATGAATGTTATTTGGTGTGAGCCTCTTTTACAATCATTCACACACACACACACACACACACAAACACACACACACCCACACACACACAAAGATACACACAAACACACATGAACGCGCATCCGAACACCCGACCAAACATACGCACATTATTGCCACAGTTTAGTGTTCCTTGGGATTTTTCCCGCTTCTGGGGGAGAAAAGACAAGTTCTACAGGTTTGAGTGCGGAATCTGCACAGCGAGTTTGCGTTGCCACGGCAACGGCGACCGAACGATTGCACCAGCACACTGTGTACGTGTATGAGGCTGTCCGAGGCGGGCGGCGTGCCTCCTGAGGGGCAGACAGCGAGCAGGCGCTCGTGCGTGTTGTGACAGGGAGGAGGCCGAAAAGAAAGCCGAAGGAGGAAACCATGTACTCCGTTCAGTCACTTATGGCCCACAGTCTCTGCGTTTCTAAACTTCTTGCTTGGTGTTTACTGTCTTTCTGGGTCATTTGAGAGATAGAACGCAGAAGTTACCCTGCGCAAGCAAAACTGCAAAAGTCCCGAGAAAGCGGCGTCTCAATCGAGGTTAACTGTCATAGGCATCATTTCCTGTGCTCTCATCCTGCGTGCGCTCTTGACAAAGAAAACCCCGGTACAGGTCTGTAAAGCATCCTATCCTCGTAAACATCCATTCCGTTCCATTACTTTTGTGTACCAGATGTTCAATTCCAGACCTTACATAAGCTCTTACATGGCTTATGATTTTTACATTATCCATCTATACAGCTGGATATTTATTTAGGCAATTCAGGTTAAGCACCTTGCCCAAAGGTATAAAAGCAAGTGGTCTACCTTGGAATTAAACAGACAGCCTTTGTTTTACAAGCCCTGCTCCTTACCACTACACCTAGTATTATGCTTCTATAATGCACTTCAACTGCAACAAAACAAAATAAAATCATTTGATTTTGGCATTTCTTCAAGAGTTTTACAAGTATGTCATCTGTTGGTAAAAACCAAATAAAAAATTAAGTGGAAACCAAAAATATACTGCCAATGTGTTTGGTGTGCTAGATGAATCACAGAGCTGACAGCTGACTGCTAGTTATGGTCACATTTTATTGTGGAGTTCAACATCATGATTTGTGTTTTCATTGGATAAGATTGCTCTGTGTGGTAGTTGTATTTTAAGTGTTATGTTTCCCTTGCTTATTTGCAATTTGTTTTCTGTTTTTCAAAATATTATGGCCTATTATGTTGCCCTGGATGAGGACATTGGTCAAATAAATAGATAATAGTAATAAAAAATACAGGGTTTTGTCAACATCTATGCCCTGTGAAATAGTCTGGATGTGGGCGTCTGCCAAATAAATAAATAAAAAGGCAGTCGCTTTATGAACCCATCATCTCTGACAGTCCTGTACGGAGAGCATAACTGTACCCCGTCTCTAAACACACTGCAGTGAATTTGGCTTACAGGCAGGATTTTTACAATGAGTGTGTGACACACATATCTAAGCTTCATTAGAGAGAGACTATGGAGCACTTTGGGCCCTGAAAGAAAAGCAGAAGTCAGGAGTTTCGGTAAATGTAATCTCCCATCTGGTTGAACCGCTCTCCGCGCTCTTGCAGGGAGATAATCATCGAGGACAGATAAGATTACAGATGGTTCAGAAAAAAAACACCATGTTTCAACAGCGCCCTGATTACGATGACGAAGTTCAACATTCTTACATCTCAGACCCTTCTTTGTTTTACAAGAAATAATAGACAGCAAATTCAGCAAATTGTCAGCAAAGCCTAACAGAATAAATGAGCCATCCTTGACCGTATAACACCAAATCACGAGATGTCAGAGAATATATATTCGATGGAATTCTCCTCAAAATCTGATAAAATGAAGGCGGGTTTGCCTGTAGGTGTCCTGTGTTTCTCCTCTCCCGGTTCTGGGTTTTGATCTTCAAATGCTCATGAAATGCAATTTCTTAACCTCCAGCGCTACCCTACATGAATATCTCAGGGCAGATTATCCCGCACAAATCAATCACTGACCCTGACCCTTCATCTTTTTCACTTACACTAATGCTGCGTTCATGTCATATCGGAATAATCAGAAATACGAGTTTCCGACTAGAAAAAAACATTCACGTCAGCAATCTAGTTGTAAATACAAGTTGGAAAACCGGGTAACATCTCTCAACCTCGACTTCTGCCACTTCCTGATCTTTGATGTCATCTACCACGGAAGGAACAGCAAGAAGCATAACAATGATTGCTGATGTCATGGGTGATAACAAAACCATAATCTAAAGATTTAAGGTCTAACACAATATACATACTTACTTGGCATTAGAATTTAATTGCAAACATTTCATATCTACTCACACTACTGTGGTTTATGTTCATATTATCCATAGAATAACGAAATGAAATCACTTGAAAGCTAACAGCAGAACTAAATGAGGTAATAGTTATTAATTGCGTAAAATCTAATGGTTACTATCACAAGCATTGACACCAATTTACAAACAATTTCCATTTTGCCATTCTGGGTGTTCCTATGAGTTCAAATCACAGGAATACATCCAAGGTGTTGCTCCGAGTGTTGCCAAAGTTGTTGCTCAGCTAACTCTGATCTGACATGAATACAGCATAATAGTTGTAGTAAGGAATAGGGCAGGGGAAAAAACTCATTCCAGATCACTTGTTGGAACTATATGTTCTTTGCTTGTGTCACTGTCTCTGCTCTGCAATTGTGTGCAGTTCACAAACAAATGAATCTTTCTGAATGAATCTTTTGTGTATCATGTGTACTGGTTCAACATTACATAAGATTCCTTCATTTGACAACCTCAACCTATAGAAAACTACCAAACCAAAAATGACTGTGACTTGAGGAAGTTCAACTGGGTTGGGCTGGTATCCAGGTAGCATATCCGAATTATAAAGTCAATGAATGTAAACACCCCCAAGCACTGAATGAATCAGTACACAGTACACTGATTTCTCAGTGCCAACATTCTGTTTGTTCATCCAATTCTTTCAGTTCATGTCTATGTGGGTCTAAGGCAATTCATTGACTCAATACTAATTTGTTCAGTTCTTTCTTTTTTTCAGTACATGACCATATGAATCTCATTGAGCTTGTTCATCTGTTTATCCAACCACATATTGACTCCATCAGTGGTGATACTGTACCATTTAAGTAATGCATGCTGTGTAAATAATGTACACTAAAATTAAAATAACATTAATACCTTTTTGTTTAGCAGTTATTACGCTCTATGTTGGCTTTTACTAAGGAAAATACAGTTCATTAGCCATTTCTTGACTTCATACGGTATAATTAAAAAAAAGATTACAGGACTATATTGTGGTGATGAAGCTATTTATTTCAGTGAACAAAGCAGATCTCCATACTGAACTGAATGCAGCGATCTGCTTTGGTGAAAAGAATTTAAATCACTGCTGTTCTCTCAATGTGTTTCAACAAAGAGCAGTGGCTGACCAATCTTTAAAAGATCACTGAATTGCTAATAATACTGTAGCTTTCATTGGAGGGGGGAGGTGACTTTTGCTTTCAGATGTGGTTCAGTCTTACTGGTGGTGACAGTGCCTCTGACTATTTGGCAGTAGTCTCTGTCCAGCAGAAGAGATACAGGCTGAGAGCTTAAGAACACAAATACACTCATTACAGGCCACAGGAGGCCCGATCTGCTAGCAGATCACTGTGGGATGCTGGGAAAATAACTCAAGTCTGAAGGGTTTGGTGCCTTTATAGAGCACCATCTGTATCAGATAATAAGCCTGGGAAATGATCGATATGCACAGACCGGTCTCTTTTGAGACCAGCCTCTCTCTTTCTCTCCCTCCCAATGGCTGATATGAATCGAAAAACCTTATGGTTACTGTATAAATGCTGGCCATTCCAGGAAAAAGTTTAAATGGTTGGTATGTCAGAACAGGCGGTTTCTCAGTTCAGATGTCATGGTGTACCAAGGTCCTCAGAGAGAGATTTTACTCTAGCCTGAAGCAGAATCAGATTTTCTGGGGGACATCTCTGCTCTGGCCTTCGTGAGGTGGCTGCCTCCATGCCACCCGAAAGGCAGTTATGCTGCAGTGTGATATTGTTGAAAATTGGCAAGTCTTCTTTCCATCCATCCTATATTCAGCCTTAATGGACACAGCTTCAATGATGAAGACAATGCCCATTTCCCCCACAGCACAAATTTCCTGCTACTTGGTGCATAACACAATCTAAAGCTAATGAGCACACAAACTGAAACAAGCAACACAGTTCCTGAAACTGACCTGTGCCTCTCCCTCTCTCCTTCCATCTCTTCCTCTCTCAACTATCACTCATCTCCAGCTCTCTTTTAAATTCCTTTCCCTGTCTTCCTTTGTCCCTCCTGCTGTCCCCTCTCAGTGCTACGTGCCTTCCCCTCCTATTGCCTTCCACTCTCAGACTAGGAAACTGAGAGTGAACCCCAACTGTGAGATTAATAATGCTGCCCCCCCACTCCCCACAGTAACACTAATGCTGTCTGTGTGTTAGGAAGAGGCATAGAGACAACATGAGTCTTAAAACACAACCTTTTCTTTCATTTTTCCTGTATTTCTTTTTTATTTCAGCTAGTCCATTCAGAGACTAGACCTTGCTAGAGATCAAGCCTTTGCTTGTAAAAAAGGTTTCACATTTTTTTTTTAGTTTTTAGAGTATTATTTTTGACACAAACCATCACATTTACTGTACATCAGTCATTGAAGGTAATTTTGCCCATCTCTACTGAGAGGAGGAAAACGCTAACATGCAATGACATCACATACATGTAGCATTCTTTAGATAAAAACTTTTTCATGGAATTTCTGGTTAGTTAATGTGGATTTAAAAGTGACCTCATATACCAGGTGCAACTCAACACCACAGAATAAAGCACATTTGTTCATACACTTTTTCTAATAAGCTGCAATAACATAGGAAGAAGGACCCTTGTCCAACCTGTAATGCAGCAACAGGTCAAAACAGCATGAACAGACAGCTTCTGCCAACCACTCCCGGCACTGACTCTGGATCAGTTTGAGAATTTTTCATGTAATACCTGATGCTAGGTTTGCAGTGTTAGTTGCTGGTTGCTTCTTTGAGCATATGCCACAGCTTGACTGTCTTGGAAGAGCAAATAATCCTTACAGTTGTTCTTACAACAGTATAATGTGCAGTGCAACCCCTGATCTTGACATTTTTTATCCTGGGTGGCCATCCATATACACAACTGAAGTTTATTGGAGTGGGCCATCATCATCTGGGATTCAAACACACAACCTTCTGAGTAACTAGGTCCTTAAAACCTACCTTACCCTGCCAGTGCAGAATAAAGAGTACACACTATGACTTAGAAAGAAAATGCAAAGATAACCTTGCGTGTCAGAGTAAAGACTTTGGACAGATGTTGTTGGGCACACTGCCTATAGAATCCGTCAGTTGTCAGAGCATGTTTTTCACGCTGCTGCTCTCCGCTGACACTGCGTTGAGCAAAGCCTTGGAAATCGAAAGACATTCCGCCACAGACTGGCATCAGGCAACGTCTCCCTTTAAACAGAGAGAATCCCCTCATTCCTCCTTCGCACACAAACACACCACATCCATCTAAACACATCACCTCAGCTTTACTTTAAAAACAACTGATTGCCCAAATCCCTCGTTTTGTACTTACCTTATTTACCACAGTCTTTTGGCCTGGAGTGGTGGATGCAGCCACTAAAATGGTAGTATCCCGCACATGCAGACTAATTTACTGGCCCAGTGACTGAGTGGGTGGCTCCTGTGGTAACGAAATTTTACCCTGGAGGGCGAAAAGGCTGGGAAAATAGCTGTGACTCTTTGAGTAGGTAATGTTCTGTTCTTGTTTTTACTCCAGTCTATACGTAATTACCTGTCCTCCAGGACGGCTGAGATGCCAAGATCCGATGGAACCTGAGAGCTCAGGTTTGTCACGCGCTCAGCTGCCAGGCCGCTTTAGCTGGGGGGGAGAGAGACGTCTATTGAAAGCGACGTTGATTGTCACAGCGGCTCAATCTCCGCTGCACCGCGGGACGAGAGGGCACGCTCCGCCTGGCTGCGCGCCTCACCTGCGCCGCTCCGATCAATGCAAATCTTGTTGTGATTCTCTCCTCACCCGCTGACTAATTGTTGCACCTGCAAAGAGAGCGAGGCATCGATCTGGCATGTCTGTTCATTAAGGCATCAAAACCCCCAATGGCACTGTGATTTTCCATTACAATGGTGTGAAGAGAGAAAACAAAACAGACTAATGCTTGCTCGTGAGAGCGCGATGCCAGACATAAGCCCCCTTCTGCAGTGAAGGTACACAGACCTGCTGCGAGTGTGGAGGAAACAAAACAAGCGGTAGAAATAGCCCTGAGAGAACAAGAATAGGAAAACTTCCCAAACAACAGAAAAATGTGGCTTCCCTTTTTTTCAACATAAAAAAATTCTTTTAATTGTAAGGTGTAATGGCTTTGTAAGAAAAAAAATATTGTGTTTGGCAAAAATTGGAAGATATGAGAAAACAAGCTATTAAATAATGAGACAACATGTAAGAGCATGCAAGAACATGCATTTATACCTGTGATTTGAGGTATAAACTTGTACTGAGAAATGTATCTTTGAATGTGTTCTAATTGCTTAGGACACTCTACATTTATGCCAGTGACTGCTCTCACTGGTATCACTTCACCCAGCATCTAAAATTCTGGTGCATCCCATAATTCCACAGCGTCATGGCTCTGTAAAAATACGGGTTGGCAAGATGTGCTTTTAAAACTCCATGTTAACTGCTGGTTTTGGCCCTTTTGTACTAGCCAACAGAAATCACACACTGAAATAGGTCTGTCCTGATGGCTGCTTGCAGTGCTTTAAAGTAAGACAGGTCACTAATTAGAGTCAGGGTCCCATCTGTAGAATAACACTCTGAGCTGGTTGGGGGTGCTCACTGACCATTATTAGAGGACCAAAGCAAGCCACGGGGGGAGGAGTAACCCTGCCCTAGACCTGCTGGGGGAGCCGCCCCACCTTAAGGCATAATAACTGAGCTGAGTAACCAGTTAACCAATGATATATTTGTTAGGAGGCAACTAAGGCTGTCAGAAACTGCCCAAATACTCTAAATGTACAGATTCACAATATAAAGTGATTAGTGCTAGTTGCACACCTTTCAGAATAAATAATTTATCCATATAAAGCTTATCAATGAAGTATGGTATGGGTACAAGACATTTAATAAAAGATTTGTCTGTCTTCTCTTATTACACTTTCATAAAACATGTCTATTTAAGCTGAAAAAAATATGTAATGAGCATGGACTAAAAGAAAACATTGATTTAGAAGTCTCTTCGTTTTGTAAAATGTCTCTTGAGAATGAAGGAGGAATATTACAGCTGTGCATTTCTGTGATTTTATTTCTGATTACACTTGCTGAATTTGTTTAGTCCTATGTAGATATGTTTTTGACAGAAACACACACACACACGGGCGCACGCACGCACGCAAACACACACACACACACACACTACATATAGTAATTAAGATATGCTACGTGGAAAGCATGGATTTTCTTTTGAATGTGAATCTACAGTGTTCAGATCTAAAACCAGATTTACCCAGCTCACTGCTGATGTCTGCTTTTCATGCTTTTCAGCTGTTCATCTGAGTTAAAGGTAGAGATTAATAAAGTACATGTAATTGCTAATGGGATATTTAATTGTTTCACCACTTATCACTGCTGAAGATATACCTTCCCACCTGACACACTTGACTAACACGAGAGGTATGCAACCCAAGCTCTGAGTATCTCGAGTGGATTTTACAGGACATTTAAATAAGACTTAGAAAACCATAGATCGACAGACAGACAAGCGCAAGTCTCTCTAAACACAGGGAACTTGTCCGGTATCAGGAATGGAACGCGGGGCGCGCAGGTCGCTTTCGCTTCAGATTGCGTGAGAGCGAACGACTCTTTAGCACTGAGTCACCGCGGCGGCGGGTGAATCATGCGCACGTGCCCCTCAGCCGTGTTTATGGCGGAACCTGTATACGGCGTCGTCCCGCTCTCCTCCGGTTTCGCTCCAGACAGAGGTGACTCATCTCACACAAACTATGGAGTCATGGAATCGTCTCCGTTTCAAGCCACATCAACCTGTAACAAAACAAACAAGATGCATCTGATAAACGAAGTAAGCTGTGTTTCCGTAAAAATGCAGCTGTGAAAGAATGTAAATTATCAACAGAAATGTAATAGGCTACAACAACAACTACTACTAATAATAATAACAACAACAAGAAAATGCTTTGCTGTGGCTGTTGTGAGTAGTGGTAGATTACGCTTTCAAAGAAATAAAAGAGCTAGCAGCATGGGATAAGTCAAGCCAGTTTGACAGATGCTCAGATAAAACTAGAAAGCCAGCTAGCTTGCTAGGTACACTTAGCAAACTTTTCCCAAATATGCTTACGCTCATTTCAGGTTGCTGCCTACTAAACAAAAGTATTGTGTCAAGAGGCCAATGCAGTTAACCTATTTTTAGCGAGCAATACTCAGCTAACAGAGCGTAACAGTAGCTGCTTTATATTTTTGGGATCAGAACTGTGAAATGAAAATGAGGACAGCTCACAGCTTCACTGTCCCACCTGGTTATTCGATTTAACCAGTGGGTATGGCTATCGTATTTAACAAAGGGGCTGATGTGTTATATGTGTTCTATAATAAATTGTTTTAACAGATAATATGAGCAATAAAAAATAGTTTTAGCACATGGCCATCATGTACATTGAACAGGCAGAGTCTGGCGGGATCGTGATTACGAATGCATAACCATTATGTCATGTTCGTTTGCAACCATTCAAGGGGGTAAGTCGAGACACTGGTCAAGGTAAAGCTGTTAGGTATGGTCAGTCCACGGCATGCAGAATTTCGGTCGGGGGACTCTTAAGCAGAAAGAAGAAGAAAATTCAAGAGCGAGGAAATCCGCTCTTGGTCTGATTGCTACGCACTTTGTAAACGAGGCTGTTGTTAAAAGATTTTCCCTGGCTCGCTCGTTAGGCAATCAGATCGCGCTGCCTCGCTGCATAGAGACAATCAGGCAGGTAAGGTAACAAGCAATTATTAAAGCTGCTTAAAACTGGGCCCTGGCAGTGGTGACAACTCTCTGCACGTCACGGGCGTCGGGGGTGACAGCACTAACAAAACAGCGCTGTCTGCGCCGCACCTGAAGGTGCTCACACGGTGCAGAAAGCCGTGCTGCAAAAGTTCCGTCAGTCAGCGCGCATGCAATTAAATGCCTCTAAAAATATCAGCCACCTAAAAATAGGCGGAAGACGGGACCAGGTTAAAATGCGTGATTTCATTAAGCAGTGACAGTAGGTAATCCTAAGGAAAGTGAAATCTGAAGAAAATTATCTTGTGAGAAGGAAACAAAAATAAACATTTGCATCTTTTTTTTTTTACTGTCTTTCCCTGAATAAAGTTGCTTGCATTATTATCAATCTGTAGCTCTGAAACAGGCCTCTGAAGAGCCTGTCGGGGACTTAAAACCTTCAGTGTAAACTGCTGCTTTTTTAGGCCACTTTGAAGTTCAGATTTCAACTGAACTTTGACTTCACAAATGAAAACCCTTGGAACAAAGAGATGGGTGTTGACCCGCCTTCATCCAGGTGTTAATTATGATGGAACACAGAAGTCAGTGCAAAAAAAGCCTTGGAGGGAGTGGACAGTCTACTAAACTCCATGGCTGTCCCTTCCCAAAACCGGGCAAGGAAGTGGGAAAGCACTGAGAGCAGGAGGAATGCCTTTGTTATCTTTAATAATGCAGAACAAACACTGAGTGCGGCAGAGTTGGCGGTGTGAATGTGAAACGACCATGCTCCTCTTGACCGTGCGAGGGATGAGAAATCTCGCCAGAGATTCGGTGCATTGTTTATTCGGGGGGTATCACAGACTCACGATCACAGGGCAGCGTCTGAATAGCCACCTCCACACAGTAATCGCAATAACACGGTCGTTTATATCAAAAGCGGCCCCTCTTTTCGCGAGGTGTCCCTGGGCAACAATAAAACCACAGGCACAGAAACTTGTGTTGACATAAGAAGTCCTTCTTGTTGCAAAAAAATGCCCCTCTGGGCTTCTGAAGTGAATGGAGCACAAAAGCAATTGAAAGGGCGCTGGCTGCCTCTTGCTGCCATAGCCTTTTGTCCAGTGTCATTATGCATGACCAAAAACAGGTGTTCGGTGACCCCTGATGGCCGGTCTCAGATGTCAGGGTGGATTGTTTGGGTTTCTGCATCCATCCACAGCAGCGCTTTATGCAATGAAATAAAGATTTGGTCGTTTGATTCAGGCCGATTGTGGCTCATTTTGCAAAGAACACAAACGCCCTCCTCATTCACTCCATTTAAATCCTGCTTTAATCCTTCAGAGTAAAAGGAGAAAGAGGAAGGAATTCAACAGAAAAAGGGGGAAAAAAGAATAAAAACAAGTTGAAATTTTAGCCCGGGGGTATGCCACCCCTGGTTTAGAGACGGTGAACTTAAAAGTGTTGTAAAAAATATTATTTGTTGACAAACGATTTTCATTTGTGGATTGTGGCAAGCATAATTGATTAGATGTTTCCAATGGTCACATTGTTGAACATGACATTGAGATCACATTGAAAAAATGTGTGGGCAGATCAGCCATTTTCTCTTCATGCAGCAGAGGTTTTTTTTTCCTAACTAAAACAGGGTTGCCATTAATATGACACAACACAGAATGCATCCCAGGGATGTGATATAATGTATAACGGGTCAATACCACTTCATAAGATCTCTCTCTGACCAGTCTTCAGCAGGACCAATGCCCTGCCCCCCACAAGCCCCCTTGCAGGCTCTCTCGCACACACCCCACCCTCAGATAAACATCGTCTCCCAGGCAATCTCTGCCAGCACTCTCACTTGACATTTCTTCCTCAGACACGGCAGACAGGTTCCTAATGGATTCATTCCTTCTGTAACGATGACATTTAGTCTGAGTAAAATTACCATGTGGCCTGGGAATTTACTTGCAGAGTGTGCCTCATTGCTGACTGTAATGTTTTTTTTTTTTAATTTTGGCTTTTATGCACTTCCCAGAGTGAAAACCCCTGTCAGCACTAAACGGTAATCACTGTCGACCAGCCTGGCCAATCAGTACTCTTTAATGAGGGAGATGCACTACCCAACAGGAGTATTTGGGCCACGTGTTATCTCCCTTAAGAGAGTCTGTTGTCCCCTGCATCATTTAGAGAAAAGCCTGTGTGGTCTATAGTCGAACAATATTTACCTACAGCTCTGCAATCTAACAATATACACTTGCAGCTCTGTAGAGTCAAATGATATTAACCTGCATCTCTACAGTGTAACAGTATTCATCTGTGGCTTTACAGAGTCTACAGAGTTTACAGAGGCAATATTATCCTGCAGTTCTGTGGCAATTAAAATGAAAATTTCCATAAGTATGTTCAGCTGCAGCTCTATGATATTAACTGATGTTAACTTGCAGCTCTGTGGTAATTACAAATATTTACCTAAAACTTACAGAAATATATGTAGCAAATGTCTAAACTTAGTCTTGTTTTCTCTTCTCAAACTCTCTACATTGATTAGATGAAGTTGTTGCTCCTCATCAAACCCTTTCAGTTCCTTCCTGTATTTATTTCAATTATTATTTTAATGTAATGGCAGTGGACACTGTAATAACTTTTTAAAATGTAATATATTTTACATGCATAATGAAATAAAACCAGATAATGTAATAACCTCAAGATGATGTAATTTGTTGTAAGAATAACAATTATAATATTTTCAGAAGAGTATTTTTTATGAATAATGTGATAACATCAATGAATAATGCAATAACTTATTATGCAATAACAAATCACTGTCTTTACGTTGTCTCCTCCATTAAGTCATGTGATAATGTAATAACTGTACCTGTTATCGTTCGACAGGTTTATTAACTTATCCAGAAATTACTGCATTATCACATTGATTGCATTATGAATGAAATTAAAAATGCAAAATGTATAATTCATTCTAAAAAGTTGTTACATTATCCAATGTCATTACATTAATAGTTGCTACAGTGCCTAAAAGGTTGAAAGGTAAACCCAAACATGGAAATAATAACCAGGAATAAAACTGGCTGCACATATTATTTTATGTTCTTCTAAAAACATTTTGTTTATATCATACACCAGGACAGTGCAGAGAGTCTATAACCTGTGAGTGGGCATGAGGTGCCAACAGACTGTGGATCATGTATCTTATCATGTGATCTTAAACATGACCTTTGCCTCTGGTTTGGTTGCAGTGGATGATAACATCTTTATTGTCATCAAGAAAACACACTTTGGCTTTGGTTAGCTGTAGGTACGCAAGCAGCTATGTCATACAAAAACTGCGGTATTTTAAGAAGTTATCTTTGAAGTGCAGCCTCTGGAGCAAGAATCTGCTCTCAGAGTTTTATTGAGGCTCAAAATTAGTGTTATCACAACCAATAAACAGGTCTGTCTTTAGCTAGTATCACTTGAGCTAATTAATAGCTAATTATATATTATTATAGAAGTTATATATATATATATATATATATATATATATATATATATATATATATATATATATATATATATATATACACAATAATATACTTGATCCTCTCCATTTGTGGCATTTATTTGATAAAATCAAACAATTATTATAATATCAATATATCTCACATCTCACAAACCTATATCAGAAGGATTATGAGATATACTTTATGCATTTGCTCTACAGTCTTTAATGCCATCATTAGAAAAAAAAAAAAATTAAAATTGATGTGATAATCACAAAGAGAAGCACTACCATGTTGTACAGTTACTAAAGTGCACTTTGTCATCTCTTGTGTTGACTGAATCAAACACAGCAGTTACACATGGCATCCATTTTATACATGGACATTTTATTTTGCCTATATTTGCCTGTATGAAATAGATGCTGTTAACAACTTCTAAAATACAAGAGGAATATGCTGAATTTCCAGCATATTCCTCTCATTTCCAGAATTTCCTGATAGCACTGATGAGAGAGAGAGACTTCATGAGACTTCATGACACTTCATGAGACTTCCAAAATGGGTTGTCCTATCATGTATTAACAAAGACTCTCATTTAAATCAATCAGTTTTTTTGCTGTGGAGAACAAGGTATTTAGAATGGTTCATAGGAGTTATATGATTGACAGCACACACTAGCTATATCCATTACTGGGTTCGTGGAGCCTCACTCTCCCGTCATGACCATACAGGACAGAGAAATGTGTTAACATGGTCCTCTGATCCCAGACATTCTCTTAAATATTTATATAAAGAGGGTGATTTACTATTCTGAATGGATTCACACAAGGGGAAGCGGACTTTGAATATGAAACTATTTGAGATCACAAGGATGACCCTGTGCTCCACAACATGGCCTATGCCAGCTCTCTGATATCTCCGGGGATATGAATATGTTTATGTAAAATGCAGTTTTTCAAACTAAGGGTAGACTACACAAATCTGAGAGGTTTAGATGATACTGGGAGACAGTTTACTTGCCTTTCACTCCTTCATGTTCTTGGCGTTGAGCTTCACAATCCAAACCCCTCTACACCATCGTTCACTAACTCTCCTTTCATGGGAGCACACTGGCTTCCATACTGAGTATGTTTTAGTTATTTTTGAGGCCGTTGGAGGGGGTTGTTGTTCCCTCAACTGCCTGTCCCTAGCAAGTGTACAAAAACCCTGGCTTTGCAGTGAGGAGGCCAAGCTGAGAACCCAGAACTCTCTGAGACACCTCAAAACACTGATGTGAAGTCAGTGGCTTTAATATAAGGAGAAATCCAAAACACAAACATGGCAGACACTTGTTTGTGTGGCATTCCTACAGATGGATTTGCATAAAGACATCTTCTTATGGACATAAAGTAGGTACTTTGCTTGGACTAACTTACTAGCTACAGAAGCACATAACCACCAGCTGTTATAGGGACCTACTGTAGCTGGAAAAAACAACTTGCTCTTTAAATATAATACATGGCTACTATTTATCTGGTTGAACAGCAACATGATAATTAGCTAGCTGGCTATAATAACCAAAATAAAATACTTAAAACTTATTATAATTTGCAAGCTTTAATAACTAGCTAGTTAACTAGCCAGCACATGTGTGGATAACAGAACTTTGCTTGCTAGTAGTAGATGATAACCAGGTGCTGACTGCTTAGCTAAATATTGAAGTGCTAGCAAGGACTAACCACTAAGCATGTAAAGTTATTGAGCAGAACATTTCCTCTTGAACAATTTTACAACAGAATGGCATTTTTACTAGATGTCAAGGGAGTAAAGACAAAGGGTATTACAAGAGCGAATACTTAAAATACCCCATTTCCCCACCTCTCCTTACTACTCACCAACTCACTGGGTCACTAAATTTCTGCTAAAAGGGGATAACGGAGAGGAGTCAGTCAGAAGCACACCAACAATGAAACCAAGAATACATAATTCCCAGCATCCCAGCCACCACTTGGCTGAGGGTAGTGCCAGAGGGTGTAGCATTTGGAGCAGGCAAGCAACAAGAACTTGTACTGCACAATATTCATTATGGTATTATTTCTATTAATTGGACCCATATATTACATTTGTGCAGATTGGTGGCACTTGGTGGAATATACAGTACCTGTTAGTATGTGTGTAGAGCTCTGTAAACTGCCACCAGTCAGAAATAATGTATCCCTTTCTACAACTTCCCCAGAAAAGACCTGGAGTTACTGCCAGTTTAACTTGGAAAACAGTTATTATCAATGGCAACGACATGTTATGTTGGGTACATCATGTAAAATGCATTTTACTGGTAAACCAAATTTTTGCACTTTGTTTCTTCCTGGTGATTTTTGCTCTGCAATTTCCCCCACTGAAAAAGAAAGCAATAATTTGGTTAATTGAAAGAAATATCACTTGATAATTTGTGTGCTGTTCAGCCATTTCAGAAGTCACACTTGATGCTAACTTGAGTATTCTTGTGATTGCAAGGTGGATCTGTCTGAATCATGTTCATATTTTACTATTGAACACTATTTTTCTATATTATGTCTTTTCACACGTAAGGCAAAATTAATTAGGCAATATTAGAAGCTACACATAACCAAATCACAGTTAATCTCTATGCTTTTTTTTCTAGTCTATAATGTGTGATTTGGGATTGATGGCATTTAGGTTAGATTATTGAACTCCAGTTTAAAAATAAACAACACTGTCATTGACATTGTTAAGATTTTAATCACATGTGAAGAGTGTATCATTACGTTTTATCAAATGCCCCTGTCACATTTTCAGGATAGACATTTTGCTGGGCTTTCCACCAGGTCTCAGGTGGCATAAATGCAAATACGAAAACAGCCACTGGGCTATGCCAAAATGGCAAAGCACTCTGAATATCCACATGCACTTCCTAATTTTTTAAAATAAATCTCCTTTACTGAGCAAAGCCCTTGTGTGAGCGGGATGAAAATGGACTGTGCTGACATCAAATTACCAAGCGCAGCAGACCCCAAAATCCTTTTTCCTCACTTTAGTAATCTTAGTCCTTCCTTCACCAACTTCCCTCTCTGACAACATGATAGAGCGCATTCATCACAATGTTCCCACAACAGTATGTTGTATTTTTTATACCATATCGAAAATTCATCTATACTCAAAATACTGAGTTATTATTATCATTTAAGGTTTGAGCACATTATTTTACAATTGTGTGGGAGTGCTGTCTGCTTTCTAGCATCCTTGACTGTAAGAGGAAAGTCTCATTGCTATGCAGCCTCCTGTGTGAACACAAACTTCCTCCTGTTCTACAAGCCAGTACAAGGCTCTGCACTTCGATGACATCTGGGGAAAATCTTTCCAATATTGTTTTGTTGTGTTTTTTTCCAATGGGAGGCCAAAGGGTGACGATGGACAGCAATGTCATGTGTATTTTTCTTTTAAAGTCAGAGGTTATTTGTGTGAGTCCTGGTATTGGGGTGGTACGCCTGCCCTCCCACTCACCCCACCAGGGGTCTGTATATGGGGACGGTATCGACTGAAATGAGAGTGGAGGGGGGAAGGAGAGAGAGGGTGGGAAAGACAAAAAGAGAGGGGAGACATAAAGAAAAAGAGGAGAGAAAGAGGGCGGAGAACGGAGAGAGCAGGGGAAAGAGGAGGAGAGAGGGGTGATAAGATTTAGAGAGAAAATAGGAGAATGTGAGAGAGAGAGAAGAAGAGAGGGAGTGAGAAAGAGAGAGAGAGACAAAGAGAGGGAGAGGGAGAACTGCTGAAAAATTCATGCCACTGCCAGCTCGGTCCGTTCTCTTCTCAGCAGGAGACTGGCTTTGATACTTCACACTCACGGAAAAAAAATGCAAATCGTTTTCACTGCGAAACGCGAAGAGAATATGTCCTCAGCAAGTGAGAAAATCCCAATCCAAACAAAATGAAACAAAAAATTAAGACATTTCTTTCCATTCAGCATCGGATTAAACAAAAATCCCACGTTTGTCGCTGATGGAAAAATGGTGCCAGCGTCGAATCTTGGGTAAAAACAAATATAGAATAACTTCAGATTTGAAAATCATTATTTTAGGTGAATGAATCAAAATCTCTACTCTGTGACAGAGGGTGTGATTTAACTGTCTGTGTGGGCCACACAATAGAAATGAGTAAACTGGTGTCTTCAAAAAATCTCATTATGAAGCTTTACATCTATGAAAGAAAAGACCTTGCAGAGTTCAAAAAACAAACCAACCTTGCACATATCAATGTGAAATGTGTCTGGAGAAGACAATGGCTTCAACACTGGCAAAGAGTGAAATATTGAACGTGAAAAATGTAGCACCGGGCTGCTTTAGCCCAGTAGAGATGAGAATATTGGCTTTGACAGGTAGCACAGCAGGGGGTTCAGCTACGAACCACTGCAGTAAGACTGTTGATCCCTTTCTTTATAGCAGCCTGATTTCCTGAATACTGATTACCGTTACAGTGATGGATCACTGGTGGCAGTACCACAGACCAGATGCTACACGTTTTTATAAAACTGAAACTCTCGGCCAAAACATGTTCATTATCACTTGTTCATTAGCTGCTGTTGTTGTTATTGCCTTTGTTTCTTCAGTCCCCTAATCAATTTGGAATGAAGTGGTATTTTTTAGAGGTGATGTCAGCAGGTAAGAGGGAGTGGGTGGGGGTTGGGTGATGGTTTGGAGAGGTGGGAGGGAGGACGTGGATGGAACAATGTCTTCCCCTCTGTGGGAGCCTGGGCTGGCCAATCAGTATGCAGCATCTGAGCTGGCCAATCAGAGTGCAGCCTATAAACTGGCCAATCAGCATTGAGTGTTTGGTCTGTACAGGAAAATCAGAACGTAGCATCTGAGCTAGCTGAGCAGTAAGTAGCATTAGGTTGAGCATGCAGTGGAGTAGGTGGGGGGTGTTGTGCTCTGGTAGTGGCAGATGGGGGGGTCTTTTAAAGGAGCAGATCTGGGTTCTGATTGCAGAACAGGAGACTGGCAAAGGGGGAGAGACTAAAAGATGTACAATGAGGGATAGGTTGAGAGGCCAACAGATGGTGTTGGGAGAGGACTTGATGAAGCAGTTCAGCTCATACACACATACACATGCACGCACACACATACATGAATGACTATACACATACATACAAACACACACACACACACAGATGCATACATGCACATATGCAAACACAGACATGCATGCATACACAAACATGCACACATGCATACATACATGTACCCATAGACACGTGCAAACACACACGTGCACAGAAGGGCAGAGGATAGCTGAAATCAAGCTGCACTAATCAGCCGAGCTGCTGAATTTCCATGAACCCAGCAAGCGAATGACTGGCAGGTCACACTGTACTCACAGCATAAGGTGAGACAGAGAGGTGAAGCATAACACGTCGCCTGTCCCCCACCCTCTGCCTGTCGACACCCCATCTTCACTTCATTCTGCACTCACAGCTGGGACTAATTCAGACACAGCAGCTCCTCCAGTCGAGATGCAACACAAGCACATCAACAGATGACATGCATTGCTATTGTTAGTAATATTGTGGGCGGGTGTTGGTGATCCCTGAACTACGCATTACTGTGTTAATCCTGCCCAGAACTCGTATTTATGTGTGAAGCCAGTCTGCCACAAAGGTCACTATTGCAGCATACCTCACATCCCTCACCAGCTTGTTAAACTTTTTCTCAGGAGCAATGACGATTGAAACACAAGCAAATCCCCTACGTGGGAATACAATACAATGTAAACCTAAACCTTCTTTTCTCAGTCTAACCTGAGATAATTTACAGGCATTGTGCCAGAAATCCAGATTTCATCAGCTCATACTCACCCATCTTGTCTTTCGCACAAATCTAAGGTTTCTCCTTCATGTTTTCAGTGCAGCTGTATATGATTTGTTTCATTTATATCCATTGTGATGGTGTGTACACACACTAGTTTTTGCATTGTGGATATAAATGAAATTAGGCCTGCACACCATATTTGTGTTGAGTTATGTTTGATGTTTTTGTAGCATTTTTGAAATGCTAAACATGGATTACCGTCACCTCACTTGATGAATATCAGGCATTTGAACACCTGATAATGTCAATGAAGCTACAATCAGGAGTGAAGTACATGTTAAGCATTTGTCAGTTTTATAAAGCCTCAATATCCCTATCCTTGATATTTCTTACCAATTCAAAAATGTACCAATTTAATTACAGCTTTCTCTGTTAACCACCTGCCCAGAATTCACAGGTGTCCAAGAAATACAACGTTCATCGCCTCTTCCTTATGGAGCGTACTTACTGACAACAATCAACACATGTACTGTCAGGTTGTCTCACTTCAGTGGACTGCAGATTGAGATGCTTTTAATATTATTCAGTCAGTGAAATTACATACATGTACTAGTGTACAGTCATGTTGCAAGTACTATAGTGATCATATGACTAGTGAAATGCCTTACAGTAGTAAATAGTAATAAATATTGTTTTTCAATGAAGGATGGAACTGGATGCAGAGGTCAACCACCATGGGTTCCTGGACATTGATGATATAGGCTTTAGTCTTCAAAGACAATGTTGTCAGGGTGTTATTGGCCAGTGTGCCACAGTCAATGTGCTAGCCTGGAGGAAAGAAACAGAACCATGTGTGCTGCCATTTCACAAAACTGACCAAATCCTGTGATAGGGCCATACATCTGAGATTTCCACATTTATTTGGATGTCCTATGCTTAATTCAGATCTTACTTTGTGTTCAATAGCAACGTCGATGCTTATTTTGGTATGCTTCAGTAATACATAAAAACAATAATATTTCAAACTATTTTATGCTTTGCGTGTGAATAGCATTTGTAAAATCTCTTCTTCACATTTGAATCAAAGGTATTCCTTTTGAAGTGTTTACATAGGTGACAGAGAGGTGAGTGGTTTGGGTTTGTGTCAACCTTGGCACATTGGAACAGTGTTTTTAAAGATCAAGAGTCAAAGTAATTAAAAAAAAAGTAGTGCAATGTTTCAGGAAATGTGCATCATCTTGCCTGCAAGTAGTTAACTGGGTGAAAAACTTGGAGCTATGCATCAGCCAACAGGACTATGCACAGAGCGGCTAGTCTAGGGGACACAGAGTGTTGCAGAACAGCCAAACATAAACACACGAGCAATTCATCAATCACATGGCGGCAGATATTATCACTCATAGCAGTGCAGCCAACAAGCAATATTGTCTGTGATGCGTTTAGCTGGGATGTCACCAGAAGATGCACAGTTCTTTAGGTACCATATAAGATTAAAAGGCCTTACAGTTTGCAAGGTAATAATTCATTGACATACCTCCATCTGTAAAAAAGAATGGAACAAACTTTTAATTGCATAAATATGTATGGATGCAATTTGTTAATGTTTTCCTACAATGCTGAGCATAAAGCTGTAAAAGTTAAAGATCTGAAGAATTAATTTTAATTAACCTGACTTTGTTAACCGATTGTGCAGTTGTACATCCTTTGAAATTTTATTTGGATACTTTATTAATTGGTGATGGGCGATTTCCAAGGCCCCTCTTATTTAGCTGTTATCTCTGTCTGATGTCCTTCAGCTCTCCCCCTTGAGCTAAATAAAACATCCATATTTGTGTGTGTGTGTGTGTGTGTGTGTGTGTGTGTGCGTGTGTGCACGAACGTGTGCTCATGCATGTATGTGTGCATGTGTGTGTGCGTGCATGCGCATGTGTTTAATTTGCAGGGTGAGATTTGTGGTCATTAACAAGTTTCACAGTGTTCTAGAAAGCCCAGCTTGACCCTCACAGATTGCATTAATGAATCCTCCTGGTGTTAGCTCTTTCTGATGGTTTGCTTGTCTGTTAGAAAATGGGATGCAGAAGCAGGAAATGAAGGCTATTCCATCAGGGATGAAGCATCTTAATGTTGAACTATTTCACTTTCAAGTCAGATGCTCCAGAGGCCATGGAAGACCTTTCTTTCATAATAAAAGAATAATTCAGATAATGTAGTTTTTTTGTCTGCATTGTTTAAATTATTTGGAATCTTTCAAAATAAAATTCTACAACCCGAGATTAACTAAAAGTAACAAAATATTTTTTAAAAAGTACAAAAGAAAACACCCACAATGAAGACATATGAGAACTGAATAGTATAAAGAAATCCCTAAAAGACTGAAGTGTATATCGCAGGTAGAAATGTATCTGGATGCATAAACCCTTAAGGAACATGCTACTATCTGGGATTAACTGCTTTAAAATTAAACAGGCATCTTCAGATGGAGCCAAACTGTAGGATCGGCTGCATAATCAGGGTGTAGAATTAGAGATACAATTTACAGCTAGGTTATATTTATCGACAGAGATAAATAAAGGGAAGAGAACTAAAGCCTTTAGATACAGTAGGCGATGGTTATTTAATCGCTTTTATTGTAATTAATTGTGTCTGGTTTAAACTCTCAGCGCTTAATCTCTGTTGAACAGAAGATGATTTATCCGTGTCTGTCCACAGAGAGTCTCCTTGGTAAATCTATAAATACTAATAACTACATTGCAGGGAAACACAAAACTGTAATTTTCTGCAGGAATATAACCAAAAAACCCAAACCTTTATGCCATCAGAATCTCCTGATGTGAAAAACACAATTATTGACCTATAAATGTGCATTTGAATTGTGCTCAGCCAAATAAAGACAAAGATCCATTGCAGTAACATGATAGTACAAATGCAGAAGTCTTTAAGATAAATTTGATAATGTTACACAGGATTAGATTAGAATCTATGGGAAGTGATTTTCATGGCAAAATCAACTTTTAAATGGTAGAATGTTTATTTGGGACATCTTTGTGATAGAGAAGGAAATAAGTTAATTGCCATTAGTGGCAAACATCACCAACATAATAGATTAAAAATATCATAAATATAGACTTGTTTTTTTTGAACTAACTTCCCATGTGCCTCTATGTCATGTAATTCGAAAACTCCAGCGTGTTCTCTTTTTGTTGGATGTGGCAAATGGTTATATTGTGGTTATAACCTAGAGTGCCATCCACCTTGAACCATTGCTCACATTCTTCAGTTGGTCTCTCTTTGTCTTCTCTCTCCCCTGCAGTAACATGGACTTCCAGATATTTATTTGTAGAGGAGTATTAACACTTCCCTAAAATTTGAAGGTACCCCTGCCAGATACTTATTGTAAATCAAAATTTAGAAGCAAAAAGTTAATGCGAGGGGGTCCAGAATCTCTATCCCCAATCTCTCTTCTTTTTTTGCTCATTTTTCCATTTTCTCCCCAATTTGGAATGGCCAATTCCCTGCAATTTTTGGAATGCCCAATTTGTCATCGATGTTCGGTCCCATTGCGTGGCCTTCTCCAAGACACGTGATGTCAGACGCTGCTTCTTTTCGCTCTGCGGTCCACAAGCCAAGCTAGCACAGAGATGAGTCGGAGGGAATATGCAGCTTTGGCACGTGGACCACAGGCGCCCGATCGACCAGCAGGGGTCGCTGTTGCTAATAGAACCGAAGCCCCTGCCGACGTACCCACCCCTATCCCCGGCGGAGCGAAGCCAATGTGTTCCGCCTGTGACCTCCCGGTCATTGTCGGCTAGTAACACGGCCGGGATCAAACCCGGGCCGTAGCGTTCAGTCTACACTCGGAACGAGAGCTTTTACCGACTGAGCCACTCGGGAGCCCCAAAATCGCTATTTTTAATTCTAGCTGTGCTGAGTCAAAGTGATTCTGAGGGTGAGTGGGATCTGAGGACATGGCTTATAGAAATATACACTCTTCTGATATATTTCCCAGATATCTTTCTCTTGAAGCACATGGATCTGCTGTTCTTGAGGAACTCAACAGATGCCAACAACATTAGTCTGTGTAAATAAACCTACCTCTGCGAGACAATCCTAGAGAAATGGAGATTAAATAGTAAGATGCTACGATATGGAAGCTGGAGTTCCCAGATTGACTGAAGTAAATATATCACACAGAAAGATTGCATATCATGTATTCGTGCTGCTCTTATCTTAAATCCTTAATTCAAGAACGGTCAGAGCATCAACAATTTATTGGCCATTATGCGGCATTGATTGGGTCCAAAGTAAAAACAAAACAAAGAGGAATCGATAATGAAATCAATTTTAAATTAGCATGAATATACAGCAGGATAAAATGACAGGGACAATTAGAGTTATTTTGCGAGAGAGAGATGATCGATTTCAGTCACATTTTATCCTTTAAGAAAATGTTTTTCCATCTTAGTTGATTAGCTTGGCAGTCTAAGGGACCATAGTCAGATAAAAAAAAAATCTAAAACTTAAGATTAGTTCATTATTGAGTTTGAAGACATCAATAATGGTGCAACTTAAATTTGCTGCTCTTCTCGGCCGTTGCTTAGGAACCTCCATCACAGTTGTTGGGGGAAATCAATGTTTACTCTCCCAATTAATCAGAAGCATATAAAAATCAATCTTCCCGTCTTGCAGCGTGGTTCAGATGAGGTGGACGGATTGCGTGTGTCTGCCCTCACTCCCTGAAACAGACACTAATGGCTGGAGAAAGCAGCCCACTGAGTGAGAGTGCTTTTATGCCACTTTCAGCTTTATTTTCTCATAAATATACAATGATAACAAAAAAGTGAAACCTGTACCTTTGAAGTACAGAATGGGAAAAAAACAGCAGAAGGGGTATCAAAATGGCCCATCAACGTCAAACCCTCTCCTGCAGGAACAGTGTTGTTGTCGATATTATCATTAGTGGCAGTGGAAGAACTCACGATAGACCCATCTTGGAAATGTTACACTCCCCAGATATCCGAGAGACCAGTGCAGGGACTCACACAGCACTGTGAGTCACTTCAGCTACAAGGCAGTACCAAACGATTGAAGTCATGGACAGAAATGTAGCCATTCCACTAGCCAATTCTCAATTTTTAGGGTCCTTTTGTGGGGTCAAAAAAGTGTGAGCCACATATGGATTAAGTCATTTTGGTTAATGAAGCCTACACCTCTGGAGGCAAGAGGTGATCTGAATTTATAAAGTCATCTGAATTGCTTCTCAGGGGTTTTTGGGGGCAATGGTAATGTTATTTTGCCTTTTTTATGCCAGATATGCAAGTACAGACCTGATTGGCTGCCAGCTGTACTGTAAAGGTCTGCAATCTCTTGCTCCCCCATTATTGCGCTTGCTCCCCCCAAACCTACACCTGTGGCCCCTGGCTGCTCCACCCTCCAACCTCCATCTGCCTACCCTCTCTGTTCCACCTCAAATCTATACGAGCCATGTGCGTGTGTGTGTGTGTGTGTGCGTCCATAAGGATGACAGCCACCAGGAGCTTATGGTACAGTACCGTGCATGAAAAGGAAACATGTCGACCTCAGTCAGATAAGGGAGTCCAATCCCCTGCAGTATGCAGCACTGCACCTCCAGCACTGTCCTTATTGCACCTCAAGCAAAATCCCTCGCTCACAGAGCCAAGGTCACAAATCTAACTGCTAAGCTCTTTATCTGCAACATATTCACAAAGCAGCAGTTTATTCTTTAAGGGGACTGAGGCCGTAATACAACTTGATTCTGTACATACTCAATTTGCCCAGTAGAGTGAAAAATCTCCTCTAGTGTGCTCTCTGCTGGATTAAAATCATCAAATAATTACCCATTCATAATCACCAGAAAACATCCAGGATTAAACACTTATTGAGTTCTGATATAAAAAGGAACACACTGTATTTTGTATTGTATGTTTTTTAGGGCAAATGACGATCAGTGTTATTGGGGTGCATGACTGTGGTGTATTAGTTAAATCATCAGTAATGGTGTTTTTAATTTTGTCAAAACTGAGATGGACATGTGTTTGAATAATTGCTATCATACTGTCTTGCTTCTGTGTGTAACCCTCACCCTAATCCTACCCTAACCCTAACCTTAACCTTAACGCTAAGTCCTGCAATGTTTAAAGGACTTTATATGCATTTCCTTGAAGAGCCATACTCAGGTTAATTTAGACTCTAAAACATCCCCACCACTGAAGTACTTCCATCCAGCTTGTTATTGCCAGAATTAAAAACTATTTGCAGTGGAATGCCAAACGTTTAACTGTAATTTCAAAAACTGAAATTGCAGGATTGTTGTTGTTGCTGAGAAATTAAGAGCAATGATAATTTCACATATTTGATCAGATTCTAGTCAGAATTTTTTGATGAAACACCATACATGTAGGTGCAGAATACAGCTGCCATCTTAATGACTGAAAATGTATGTGCCCATTGATTATAAGCACCACATGCCAATATTCTGTGCGGCAGCTGAACATTTTCCTATTGTTTGCCTCCAGTCGGAAAGGGCTTGAAGAAGTCAGGGTCATTTTATGAAGTCAGCTCATTTTATAAGTACGGATGTCCTTTTGAGTAGCATGTGACTGATCTCAGAACAGACCCCAGAATCATTTGCAATTTACAATCATGACAATTTTCTTCAGCTAGGCTCTTGTGACCTTTCTATTTAACTGCCATGCATCTCTGCTGCCACCTACTGGTTGTAGCCTTGTGGACAAGCATCTCATATAACATAGTTTACATCACTATCATTGAACGTTGTGATACCCATCATAATATAACCTTTGAAATAAATCAAAATAAGAATTGATAAAAAATAAGCTTTTTTTGAAATACATGACTTTTCATATATCCTGACAAACATTTTCTTCCCCTTCCTGATGACTTGATCTAAGTCAATTTGTTGTTTTAAAATTAAGGGGAGAGGATTTTGCAAAGATAATACAAAATATCAAGAGGCCTAAATAAAAAAGTCCTAAGAACAATAAAGTTTCTCAGTTTGACTTGATTTTGTTTATCATTGCTTTGCCTATATTCCTCAACAATTGTAGGTGATTGTGTTGATGTGGCTTAGTATCATAAGGTTTAATATATTAGCAGTTAAAAGAAATTTGATAATTTAATATTTAATGATAGCCTAATAATTTGCCATGAGGGAGAACAGTCGGCTCACCTTTAAAAGAAGAAAGCTAGCACTTAGAACATAGCCCTCCTACTTTTTTTCTTGAGCCTGTTGCATATTGTAAAGCTGTTTGGGAACCAGGTATTGTTCAAGCCTTCGCCACCTCCATTAGAATTGCTGAGGGATATCTGAAAAATTCCAAATCACAGGCAGAAAGAAAACAATGTAGCATGTAGCTGAGTTTCTGCTATCATTCTGTTATCATATTTCTGCATTTACATGATTTTTAATTATTAATCATAAAAAAACAGAAAATGATTGTTCTCTCTGAGAACATTACATGGCCAAAATGCTTTGAATAAGGTTCTGTTTGGACCTACAATCTGAGTAAAGAGTAGCTCAGTTTGTAAAAGAACAAAATCAGAAGTTTGAAAATTGCTCAGTATAAAGATACAAGGCACTCTTAAGGGTGCCCTAGTTTGGATCAATTAATAACCTTTGCTACATTAGTATGTCCAGTGAGGAGAGTACTGAAAAAAGCAAATCATAAAAAGGAAACAGACAGAGCTCCTGTCCATGCATCATGGCTTAGAATGCTCTCCTCAGGATACCCTGATTGATTTCTGTGAAAAGACATCCAGTTCAGCCTCTTTTTGGTAGACAGACTTAATTTAACCACTAAACCACACTGCCACCCTTTAAGAAGAAAATTTGTATAGCTATTATTATTATTATTATTATTATTATTATTATTATTATTATTATCATCATCACATAGAATAGGAACAATGAATTATGCATACCTAGCTAAGATTTATCCACTGGTATGATAATTTACAGATTAAAATTAGTTTATTTGCCTGACAGCCAATACTGTTTACTTCAACAAAGAGCATGCAATTAACACTCAATGGAGAAATAATCCCTCAGGGAAGACCAAAAAAACTGGTGTCAAAATCTTTGGATTACAAGTATGCAACTTCATTGAATCAAATTTGATTGACAGATAAGGAGCGCTCTGTATAATCTCACAGCTAAAAATGTAATCCTCTTTATTGACCACTGGGTTGTTTAAGGATGTGATGGATACATTTGCCTCTCTCATCTCATGTTGTATGCGAATGTTTTCAAACAGTAGGCATTCCCACTCAAACATGTTTGATAACAGTTGACATCACCCTTTGTGCTCCACGAATATATATCCAATATATATCCAAATAGGCATGCTAGCCTCTCAGAAATTAAACTACATGTACTTTGCTGTAAAGGATGTTGTAAATTAGACATTGCAAACTAGAAACACCAGCAATAAATTATATCCTTTGAGATTTGATTCAAAAACTCACTCAGGCAGTCACGTTTTAGCATGGAGGTTGTATGTGTGCACAAATCATCTGAAAGTAAAAATCACACCATACTGTACCACACACCACTCCCTCTGAGTCTGAAGGCAACAGCAAATTAAATTTTGAAGTGCATCTGTGAAAACTGAGATGCACCTTGACACCCTGGTAGATGAAATCCAATTTCTCACTGTGTGCTGGCCAATGGAGGGATGGCAGGGAAGCCATGCTGATGAATCACCAAGTCCTCAAACTTCTCTTTCTGTTGACTTATATCAGTACCATTTTACAACAGATTAATCAGCCAAGTTAATAAAATAACACAGGTGTGCCCAGGGACTGACCCCTGCATAAAAAAGAATAATAGCAGGGACTCCCTGACCCATTAAGTAAACAACAGCTTAGCTAGATCATACTGCTTGCAGTTTTTTCCACAATGACACTGAACATGTAATAGGCTTACTGGTTATATCTCTGGCTTTAACTTTATTTCTGTTTTTGATTATTTTGACTGGATTACAACTAGAGCAGCTTTCAAATCTTTGAATATCACACTACAGGTCAGGATTATCTCATGACCTTTAGAGAGGCCTGCAGGTCGAAAATACTACCAAGATAAGTCACTGCAAAAATCACACCTTCCACAAAGCCCCTTTGATGCTATTGTTTTGTGTCTTTGTGTGAAAACCACACATAGATTCTGTTTTGGCATTTCAAGTTTAACACACTGATCCCAGCAGTATCCGTGTCTTTCTTGTGTTCTAGACGGGCTGATGAAGACTCCTTTTAAAGACTTGCAAGCACTGGACACTGAAAGAACTAGATAAAAGCTTGTATGAGTGCAAGGCAGTGCAAGAGATTAGACAAGAAGGCTGCAAGTTTGAATCCCAGAAGGACACTGCCTTCACCCCCTGGGGCAAGGCACCTCTAGCAAACTCACAAAGGAAACTCACAAACTCCTCTTATCACTTGGAGACACTACTTTCTCCACAGCTAAATCGCCTTTATTGACGTACACTTTGTTGGCATGACAACGGCGCCAGGATATCAAGAACAGGAGAAAGGATCACATTTGTAAACAGCTCTTCGTAGGTCATACAACTGGGTGATCAGTGCCAAAGTACTGATCAGCAATACCCGAATTACATATCAGTACCCATAAGTGTAAGTATATTGGGTTTTAGGTTAGGTTTTATTTGAAAACTTATTCGAATTAACATACCTTTTTGATCGAAAGAGATCGGGTTCAGCCCTTTAACAACGGCCAAATTTGGCCTTTAAATCAGAAAATACCACTTCTTGTCACTCGATAGCTGCAGTTTTCTCTGACTTCAGAGACATTTTTTTACGATCTTATTTGCCTCTTCCGTGGTTCTCATTGATACGTGTTGTGGCCGTACAATGGTTCAATTGCTCTGTTTTAAACGAATGATGTCCATCGATGAGCACTTGTTAAACTGCGGATTCCAACGCCACCTCTGGCTGCGGCGCAGGCACGCCTGCTTCTGTTTTTTTTTTAAACGCAGAATAAAGAATCGGTTCATTGAGAGAAGATGGAGGAGAGCCCGAGGTCGCGCACGGTGATTACAAGCCACAGCAGCCCACACTCGGACAACTTCTCCACCTCAACGCTGGCTTACGACAAACACTTTATTCGGACTGTCCCGGGATTCCTCATATTTGCAGAAATAGTAAGTGTCGATTTCAGCTCAGTTGTTCCAAGGTGGACTAGAAAACTATTAGGAGAAGCGTGCAGACATTCGTCACATCAAAGTTGAGTTGCAACGTGGATGCACTAACAGCTTTTGGATGAAATCGATAAGTAAGCACCAGAAGGGAAACTAAAAATCTATACGTAAACTTCAGTTTGTTATTCAAACGTGTCCACGTTGCTTAAATTACTGAATGCATTCACTGAGTAACAAGGTAGAAGTGCCAGGCTGCTTTCAAAGTCCCTCTTCGCTATGCATCTTTTTTTATGAACCGTTTGTTTTTCTCTTGACTGAAGTATACGACTAGTTAAAGTGTTTAGTATAAGCTAATTGCATTAGTGGACGATTTCTAGAAGGGTGCCCCTCTGTTTTCGTTTGAGCTGTCTCTGGAATTTGAAAGTATAAAGGACCATTGTTGAATTCGCTGGCTGCGTGAGAGTGGGGACGCTGTGACAGTGCCACACTAATATGCGCGTGGGTGAGTTGTCACTTGTCGAGCAAATACATGAAGTATAAATGCTGATTTCCCCCTGTTCTGCTTACGCTCCATAATGTATAGTTATACGCGTTTTTAACAGGGTCATCCTGACATACTAAATGTTGAAATTCTCCCCTGTCGTATGAATATTTCTAAAAGGAATTTCCGATTAAGATCAGGGCACCTGAAACGGGAAAGAAACTCTGGCCTATAGGCTCCCACGTTGACAGCAGCGAGTTACTTTGAGTAGACCTCTCTGTAAGAACTTTAAAAGTGCCTGGAGAGACTGTTTTTTGTGTGATCTGGCCAAAATTACAGCAAATTACAGCAACTGTCAGTACTGCAATTAGTAACAAATATTATTCATGTGAATACATAGTAAAAATAAATTAAGAGGGTGCCACATTTTTTGCCACATACCCCAATCCAGGGTTAAAAATGTTATACTTTTATATCCATGATCTTGCCGTTTTCTTCTGGCTAAAATTTGCATTGTATTTCAGGTGAGCATGCAAATATTTGGCAGCGTGATAGAGGCATATGAAAACAACAACAATTTCCTCCTGAACACGAGTGTACATATTCTTATTTTTTTTCTTGTCCTGTAATTTTTACACTTCTCATCTGACTCAGCTTTCAGATAGACTGAGTTACTGGGAATTTCATTAACTCATAGTTTTAAGTTCATGTATCTGCCAACAGTTTACAAAAGGCACTGCTATCATTGAGCAAATACACCAGGTAAGACCTATTTGTCACCTGTTAAAGAACCATGGAACAAAAACTACCCCTCAGGTGAAAGATGTGGATTTCTACAGGAGAGTCTTACAGAGTAATATTTGTATGGACAGTTTTTTAAATTTATTTAGGGTGAGGGAAAAAAAACATAGGAAAAAGCCTTTGAGTACATCTCTCAGTATCTGTGTTTTACAGTGTAATCTCCTATATTTCCTGGTGATAATCTGAGAGACGTGCTAATCTGAAGCGGAACTGGACAAAGAGTGCTGTATCACCAGACCAGCACTCCTGTGTTAGGTTAGGAAAATGAGGGAGTTAGTTAACAGGGCTGTTTTCCTTTTTCCTCATCATATATTTGGATTCACATCTGAGAGAGAGACAGAGAGAGGGGGAACTGACAAAAGTTGGTTTGCAGCAAAACTGTTTTATGTTCTTCACTGTGTAATTCAGGCACAATTTAATGCCAGACTGACTCACAGAAAGGCCAGCAACATTGCTAATTTTATATCTTATTTGTAAGAAGGTCCTGTTACATTTATATTGGATGTATATTATTCTGTATAACCCATTATTCAATAAATACTCATTTTTGTACATATTACTCAGTCTTTGGTAATGGAAAAAGGGCATTATTTGACTCTGTTACACTTATCCTTATTTCACAATGTTGGTTATCCTTCATAGCAAACATTGTGAAAATCCCATTGTGTTTTCCCCTATGTGATTGATTGGTACCCAAGATTCTCTTTTACTGTGTGGATTGGCTGTCTCCTCAGAGCATAGCCCAGCCAATGGCCATCTCCTCTTTATTCTGCATTTGGAGGTGAATACAATGTCACTGGATCTGACCCCATAGTTCTACATTTGAGAGCTCCAAAACCCCTGTGATGTTTTGTGCTGATCTGAGATCCGTTTAGGAGGGTCTGTTGCCATGCATGGTTTAACCTTTATACAGGGGCTACCTCAGGGTAAATGTTGTAGAATAGAATGTGGGTGGTATCTAGGGGGTTGACTTTTGCAGGTCATTTGCAAAGCCATTCTCTAAAGAACAGCACAACAGATTGCATCCTATCAACTGGTCATGCTGTGTATGTGGAAATATAGCCTGCTCTGGCTTGTCTCTAACTGGTATATCCTCTTCTGTTTCTGCTTTAACCTGCTGTTTATTCTGTGTGCTGCTGCCCAGGTATGTTGTGCTCCCTTGAATGTCGCTGTGCCAAACTCTGCGGGTCGGTTTGTCCACTCTTCCTCACCTTCTTGCGAGCGTCATTGTTCTTCTCTGGGCCAGCACCTTGGCTGCCCTTCTCCCGCTGTTAACCTCTTCTGTTCTGTGCCTCTGTCTCCCACCCTCCCCAGGGGTCCCTGGTGGAATCTGCTCTGAATGTGCTTTTCTTCCCCACTCCTGGAGTCTCCTCTCCTGCAGTTTCCTCTCAGGTTTCGGGCCGGCCTCTGCCGTTGGCCTCCTGAGCTTCCCCTCTGCCGTCCTCTCTGTGCAGCGTGTGTCTGCTCGGCAGTTGGAGCTGGAGGGCGGTGAGGGACCCTGTCTTTGTTGTGTCTGAAGCAGAAGGAAGTTGATCACATGAGGGAATCTGACAAACCTGCCTTTCCATTGTTCCACTTCCTTCCACGTTTGGTGTGGAGACCTCAGTATCAAATCTGCTCTCAAAATAGTCCACAATATCCTTTATCATGCTGTATAAAACATTCCATAAAAATGTATTTTGCTTGCACAACAGGAAGGGAGGCAGCAACAAGAACAAAAAATAAAACTTTGGTGTTGTTATTTAGTGCTGTACTGCACACACATACACACACAAGCACACACACACACATGCACACACAGTGTGAAAGTATGGTTTAAGTAGGGAATAATATCTGAGTCTATGTGGTGTTGACATTTGGCTTTTTGTGATGGGAAAGGAATTAGAGTCATTCTATAGGTGAAACATGTCATCTTTGATCTCAAGTCAGCACCCTGGGTTTCTTGTAATGTAGCAGAATCCCTTTTCCATCATTACCCGTAGAAGTCACAGGTCCGTGGCAATTTAATCACAGTGCACTTTTCCTTTAACTCTGTTTAATATTTTGTAATAAGAGTGTTAGGTTTTCTAATTTCCAATGCAGCATTAGAAGTTGAGTGAAATTCATTAAAGGTATTGCCAAACAACAAAACAAGAAACTGAACAAAGGAAAAGATAACCTAATGCAGCACAGATGCCTACATTCATTACTTAAAATTAAAGGCACCCTGCTGGTGCTTAGTCAGGCACTGTATATTCACATATCCACACTACATCCAAATAAAATAGTAGGGATAAGACAGATTCCTTTATTAGAATGACTGACCATGACATCACTAATTAATTACTTGAATTAGAATTTGAATGCTTTTTGTTAAATAAAATAGAAGAAAATGTATTCTTTCTCATTCATGAAGTCTGAAAAATTCATGATGAGCCTATGAATAAAAGAAACAGAATAAAGAAATAAAAATTGACCCTATACATTTTCTTTGCCAGAAAGTGTGGGTTAATGCAGTTGTCTTTGCCATGAGTCATTATGAATAAAGAAAGAACCAGAGTTTCATGCACTGTTTGGAAAAAAAAAATGAGGCAGAATATTCAAATATTTGGCCCTGAAAGTGGTAGAATGTTCAAATAATAAATAAATCAAAATCACATCCTAATGCTTAGATAACAGACAGAGTCTCCAAATTGTTGATCACATTGTTGATGCCCCCTGTGCTAATTAGCTCCTGCCACCTCCTGACTGTCCACAGGTCTTTGGTCTCCTGGTATGGACGCTGATTGGGGGAACAGAGTATTTCCGTGTGCCGGCGTTCGGCTGGGTCATGTTCGTAGCAGTGTTCTACTGGGTGTTGACCGTCTTCTTCCTCATCATTTACCTGACCATGGCATATACCAGAATCCCTCAGGTGCCCTGGACAACAGTGGTAAGTGTCCCCTGTACACTGGAGCGTCACAGCATTTATTCAGCTTATCCTCCATAAGCTTTTGCTTTGAAGAAATTGTTTCCTTATTAGTCTGGTGGTGCATTATAGTAAAGTGACACCTCGATTAAATAAATATCGATCGAATGCAGAGGTTAGTGTGATCATTTGCACAGGCTGAGAGTAGTTTTAATAGTCTAGTTTTGTACATGTGCTTTTCCCTTCACCAGTGGTTCTTCCTTCCTCATGATATTACTGGGCTGCTGATGCATTCTGGGATAGGTGAAGTTGCCCCGTGATCCACTTGCCAATGCAGGGATGGGACTGAAGTCTTTCTGAAAGAGAATCTTTCTGGTTGATTCTACCATCTCTTGTTCTTTACCTGGTATGGCAGGTGTAAGTTACACATTGCTTTGGTGTGTGCTTGACTGTTTGTGCCGTTCCTTTCCCCAGGGCCTGTGCTTCAACAGCAGTGCTGCCGTGCTGTACCTGACAGCTGCCATTGTGGATGCTACTTCAGTCAGCCGAGCAGCTAGGGGGCAGCATGACTTCAACAGCTGGGCAGCATCCACGGTAAGGGAGCCTCTCCTATTGCCGGCGCTTCAAGTACAATGCATATTCTGTGGGTGTTGCATTTTAGTTGTGAAACTTTCTCTTGATAAGAACAGGTTATAGTGAGACATCTTAAAACCACCACCACCAGTCTATTGTATGTAAGCCACATGTCAATAATTAAGTTATCAAATCTAAAATCCTTCCGTATAGTGGATATGATCCAAGCGTGTATTTAAATCTGTATAAAATCCATGTCGTTTTACAGTGTGAGGTTATAAATCCACAGATTAGTGTGTATTTGATGTGAGCGATTATCTTCCTTTTTTCCAGTTCTTTGCCTTCCTGGTTGCACTGTGCTACATGGGGAACACTTTCTTTAGCTTTAAATCATGGAGGTCACAGGATGAAGGACACTAGCAATGACAAAGGACGCTATGACTTTGTTGAAATATGAAGGATCTTGAAGGAGGATTATGAAGTACACAGTTTTGTTTTACTTTGTGGAAGACAAAGAACTGGAAGCAATAAATGGGCCGTGACAAAGACCTTCCCCTGGCTATTGACACATGCATTGTTCTTCAAGCCCAGAGACCCTTGCTGGTAACAACAGTCTATTTCAGGATGTAGAGGACACAAGCGGAATTATATGAAGATAAAAGAGTTTTTTATTGTTTCTCCTCACTGTTCCTAGACAGTGAATATTACTTTGAAAGTAAATCATTAAAATTATTGGTGATAATAACCTGACTGTAATATGACCCATGTGTATTGTATTTATTCATTTCATACTCAGAGCTAGCAAACAGTCCAAAAGTTAAAATTAGCTTAATGTGCATTCATGAAATTTAACCTAACGGCAAATTCCATGACTGGGAACTCTTAAAACTGCATCAAACAGAATGGAAAAATGTGCTGTAAATGTATTTGTTTTGCAACATTAAATGGTATATTTCATTGTACTGTATGTAATTAAACATTGGAATGTTTACTTTTCATGTTTTTTATTCCAGTGAAGTAAAATTGATAGTATCCAATGGATGCTTTTTTGTATATGAAATTTGACAGAAACTATTTTTAGTTAGTAGGAAGGCAGGGAAACCATTACAGGGTTTTCCTGCTTACAGAATGATTTAAATTAAGAAACACAAAACAGACAAATTCAGGAAAGTATAAACTGAAGACATATTTTGATACATACATAAAGTACAAGTCAAAAGTTTGGACACACCTGATTAAGATAATGGGAAACATTCATTCAAAGACATTTTGACATTACAATACATTATTGACATTTAGCTCTTATCCAGAACAACATACATAGGTTACAGTTTTTTTTTATCTAAAGAATTATGCTTAAATGCTTGAAATTTGTTTCACAGACAAATATAAATAGTGACGTTGATGCCTGTGTATGAATTTCTTTTAAAAATTTTGAAAAATCTAAAATATAAGATAGTTTTATTTTGTTTAACACTTTTTGGTTCACTGCATAAATCCCTTTGTGTTATTTCATAGTTTAGATATCTTTACTATCATTCTACAATGTGGAAAATAGTAAAAATAAAGAAAAACCCTTCTATAAGTAGGTGTGTCCAAACCTTTGACTGGTACTGTATTGCAGGAGGTCTGGACATAGCTGAAAGGCATGGATTTGGATAGGAAATGCCATATTCTCATGCCAGCTTTATATAAATGCTGAGGATTTGGATGCAATACACTGCCTTGTTTATTTTACTATACTAGTCTGACACATGTGACACCAGTGTAAAACTATCTGTTGTAAACAAACTAAAGGAGAGACATGTTGTCATGCTGCAGCGGAGATGATGGACTCAGAGTGCCACTAAGAGTGTCACCCTCTGGTCACTTTACAGTCAGGGCACATGGCCTTTAGCTGTTTCCTTATGTCTTGGATTTGTCTTCACCTAATATCAGAAGTTGTTTGAAAAAATAAATGTTACGGCTGAATGTTCTTTCAATACTACTTATAATTTTCTAATGAAAATGATCTAGTTATTAACTGGTCCTTTCAGAGAATCAGACAGAAAACTGTGCAGGTGGAGAGCTGATTTTCAACAAGAATGTCAGATACATCAAGGCCAAAATGTCACTTCTGGCAGACCTAATCCCTTTAGGATAAAGGGATTGTTATGTCACATAAATGAGAGTACTTTCACAAGCAAAACACCACTGACAGGTGAATTTAAAAATATGCAAATATATGTGAAACCTGTATACAAGATCCTTATGCAAAATAACTATATCAAATTTCTTGCTGCATGTGTAGAGATTCTAATATCAGTGTAATGGCTGATCAGTTACTGTTTGTGTGCATGAGTACATTATTTAATTGCTAAGTGGATGTGTTTATTTGAGTGAGTTAAAATAATATTTCCTCATAGCTGTATTTTTATTGAAGCAGTTCAGTTTACATACCTTTCTCCAAGGTACAACGGCAATGTACTGTCTGGGCTTTGAACATGTAACCTTCTGTCTAGAAGCCTCAACACAATCCCTCACAGCTTCACCCTGGGAGACACATCTCTCTGCTTGGTTCTTTATTCTTAGGTCTCTAATTGATAGAATTTACTTCTGTGTATAAAGTATGCCTTGCAAACCAGGGATATGATGTTGTTTTGACATGTTTCTGCATCCTCCCACTCTTTTTTCAGCTCAGAGCTGTGTTAATTCCATTTACAGTGTGGGGGTTTGGCTCCAGGCTAACTGGGCTTTGGAAGCACTAAACTCAGTCATCAAAGCAAGATGTACTACATACTATATACGGTATTACATGTGACATTTTCACTGGATAACACGTTTACTTATTGACTGTAGTTGTTGTTGTTATTATTATTTATTATCATCAAGCAGTTTTTCAGCAATTTACAGGAAGCAACAAAAATTAATGTAAACACCAACATTTAATCTTTTTTTTTCTCCAAAAATATGAGGTCCGCCACCACCACATTGGTCTTTATTTAATGGGGAATGGTAAAATATCCTGTTGTTTTAGCCACATAAAAAAGAGACTGAAACATTTCAATACACATCACGACAAGCAACCATGACAGATCACACAGGATAGAATCCACACAGAACGAATGGACATGCTTTACCTGGACATCTTAGGACTCCTGCTCTTTTTAGGCAGGTCTGACCAGATGTGCAAGGAACATCAATGCAATTACAACTATGACCTTTTTTAATCAGACCTTCCTTTATTTAATATCCTCACTGAGGAGCAAAGGGACAAGGCATACCCCAGTCCATGTAGTAACAAAACCTGCTAAGGACATCTTGTGCTGGCTGGTCTGTTCAAGGTGATAAAATCGTATGGATTAAGGTGGGAAATTATCAGCTAAATAGTTTAGTCACCATCAAATGAAATGTCTTCCTTTTTTGCCACTACTTAGCCACAGCAAATATATTATTTTGTGAAATGGGCTTTAAGGCTACAGTATCAAGCTTCGGCATGCACCTGTACCTACCATTTATTTTTCTGTGACCTTATTGCTTCAAACTACCCAAGCAACTGAGATCTTTTTAACAGACTTTTTTGCGATAACCTGGACAGGGATACATCTGATTAGGATAGCATGTTGTTCCATCTTCTGTGCTGGTAACTGACTCTGAAACAGCTGCCTGCTCGGTATCTACTGTTGCCTGCGTTTGTATCTGATCATGGGGTTGTGTGGCGTGTGAATCATAGTGGTGTAGTTCACGGTGGGGAAGTAGCCATCGACCAGCTCAAAGTCATACAGGCGCAGCATAGTGGACCAGATGGTCTTGATCTGAACGTAGGCGAAATTCTCACCGATGCAACGATGGCGGCCTGAGTAATAAAGAGCAAAAAAAGAAATGCTACAGCAAAAAACCATAGCACAGAATGTATTGATGGTTGAGGATTTGCAGTTAAAGCAGGTTTCATCCCAGAGGTGTTAAAATCATTCTTATGCTCTGTAATGCTGGGTTTTGTTCCACCCAATCCTCTGACTTCATTGGTCAACTTTCATTTGCTGTATGTATGTGCACATTTGCCTTTTCAAAAAAAACACTGTAGTAAGGTGCTTCCTTGATTTAAAATTTGCAGAACATTGAGAAATATCAAATATAAGACAAGTAATTAGGAGCCAGGGCTACAGTGCATAAAGGCCTGCTTTAAACCCCTCACTCCTTTCCCTGATCTTACCGGCTCCAAAAGGCACATAGGCAAACTTCTCCCCCGCGGCCGGGTTCTCGTGAAGGTAGCGGTCAGGGTTGAAGTCCAGCCTCTCCATCCAGGTGTCCGACAGGCGGTGGTTGACCGTGGGGGAGACACACACCTGGTGTCCAGCTGGGATGTTGTAGCCAGCAACTGTCTGAAATAGGGATATCCATTTAAACACATTTCATGCATATTCTACAATTCCCCCGCAAACAATATTCCAATTACCCCCTCCAGCCACCCAAAAAACACTGCATGAAACTCTCATTCTCTCTGTGGAAACAATGACACCTGTATTCAAACACACTTTCAGGCAGGGGAAATACTGATATCTGTGAATTACCTGTTCTTTTATACAAGGCTTTTTATCAAGATTCTGTTTTTGAGCAAACATTTGAATTTTGAGCTAGTTGAACAATTTATGATCTCATTGCTGAATATTTAAATGACTAATATTTGAATATTTGAATGATTCAGCCTTGTCCATACTCCATGGAAGTACGCAGACCAACATGTCATACACCTCACCCATAATAATCATCAGTCACTTATCAAGCCTTATAAAATCTTCCTTATTAAGCCCTATAAAGATATAACAGTGATTCAGCACAACCCTTTTGAGCAGATTTTTGATCACATCATCATACTGTTCTTATCTAACCCCTCTTATCTGTGCTGTATTTGTAACCCTAGGAAGCACTCTACTGTGTTTCACAATTCATTTTTTCTGATTCTCTTTCTATTTGATGAAGTCTTGCCATTATTTTTGGCAGTTATAATCTGTGTTCTTTATCTGTGCATTTACTCATAATATAAACAAACAAAACAATCTCACAGACTGACTATCATGAATTCACACATGCCTATGAGGGAAAAATAGATGACTGCCGCCCCCCAGTGGCAGGCATGAGAAACAGCAGCACCTCAGCTTGAATGGTGGATTTGTACCTGGGGAGATCTGGCCATTCTCATCATTGTCATGATGGGCGGGCGGAGTCTCAGGGTCTCTTTGAGACAGCGGTCCAAAAGAGTCAAATCCTTCAACTGCCAGCAGAGAAACACAACGATTAGGGAGGTCACTGTACATGCTTTTATTGATTTGGTCTGTGCCTGTGATGTACAGTGTTGAAAATATCAGATCTTGATTTAAAGAAGAACATTTTCTGTTATACAAAAAACATTCAAGACAATTTAATTTGCTAGACAGACGACCTAATCTAGGGCAAACTCACATTTACATATTATCCATTTTACAGCTGGATATCATCTGAAGCAATTCAGATTAAGCGCCTTGCTCAATAATCCAACAGCAGGGTCCCACCTGAAAGTCAAACAACTGTTAATTAGCCAATGCGGGAGCACCCAGGCCAGCGCAGAGGGAGGGTCGGGTGAGCTCACCTGGTCATAGTCGAGAGGAGGCAGGTCCTCCCCGCACACGGCCTTCTGCTCGGCGTAGCATCGCTCCTGCAGCGCCCTGTCCCGGGCCAGGAAGAAGCCCATCCATGCGCTGGTGGTGGAGGAAGTGTGCTGTCCTGCCAGCAGCAGGCCGATCAGCATCCCGGCAATCTCGCTGTCTGTCAGCGGCTGGCCAGTCCTGCAGGGGGCGGAAGAGAGTCATGCCTGTGTCCTGCGACAGTGTGTTTGATGGCATTTCCTTCAGTGGGGTGGTAACTCTTAACTCCACGCTAAGGCCCTACCATGCAGCATTCCTTCTGCTATTTCCTGACAGACAACATGAAAATCCTAACTCCACTAAAGAAGTGAGCTGGAAGGGCCAAGGCTGACAATTTTTGTTATTATTTGGGACAATGTTAGCTTCCACCATTCTAAGTGCTGGTGCCTGTTCTGTATGATACAGACACACTGTTCTCAGTGGTGGTCCTCCTATCTTACACTACCTTCCTGAACCCCACAGTGTTTTCCTCCTGAAGCAGGTACGTGAATGACTGCAGCCCCCTGTAGCAAACCGCATGCAGTTTTCTCTCTATTCCCCCGCAAACCTCTGTGAGGTTGATAAGACCATACACAAACGGGAGGTGATGAGACAATGTGCTTTTACACAAAAGTTTGTTTCTCATGAAGGCACGCATGCCTGCTGTGAGAGTATTGCCTAATTCTGCTGGAGGGAAAAGAGATTAAGGTATCAAAGCAAAATTTACAATTTCCAACAGAATAAGAAAAAATATGAATATAAATACAGAAATTTAGATTAAGGATACATATTTGAAATTGTATTTGACATGTGAAACGGTTGTGTACTATTCATTTTGCTGCATATATTTGATTTGAGACATGGAATTTGGATTTCAAAGCATTTCTGTGTTATCCATTTTGCAGAAGATTGCGGGTGTATGCATTTCTATAATTAAATAGGACTTGGGCCTAACAGCACTGCTGATTTAGGACATGTCTTACTTATAAGTGGCATCCATGAGGGTCTGGAGAATGTCGTCCTCTTTTTCTCCTGAGTCTCGACGTTTCTGAATGACCTTGAAGAAGATGTTCTTGATTTCCCGGTGTGCTCTGTCTCTCCGTCTTCAAAGGAAAACACAAGTCTGGATTAGAGCCTCTTTTTTAGCAAATAAAACCAACCTAGGGTTGTGCAGAAACAGCCCCACATGGCCCTAATGTAAGAGGGGATTGGCTACCTGAAGCTGGGGAGGGGCAGCCAGCCGGGTAGGAGCCAGGCAGCGTGGCTGAAGCCCCCATCCAGGTCAGCATATAGCTGGGCCACCTTCTCGTCCAGCATGCTGCGGATCTCTTTCCCATGGAGACAACTGCTAGCGGTCAGGATGATCAGCTCTGACAGGGCCTCAAACAGGTCTGCGAGGACACACAGACAAGAGCTGAGTCCAGAGGCCTGTTGGCCTGACTGGGGGAGTGGGGTGAGGAACCAACATATCGGGGAAGTAACCCTCACTTCCCCTCCATGGCCTATAAGAGACTCAAGCCATGTTCACATATACAAAACCCGGGGCATGCCTTTGGATCCTTAAGGTAATGTTCAGGTATGAAGTCCCACTTCATACTGTTTATAAGTAAAAAAAAATAAATAAATAAAAAGTTTGGAGTGGAATGTGGAGAGAGTCATACGTGATGCAATTTCCTTACAAGGCCATCTTTATGCAAGAGTAAACACAAACTCCCACTCCTACTCCCACAGTGGCTCATTATTTCTACCAAACATCCCCTTACTTTAAAATTCTTTATTTCTGCATTCATGTGCAGATTCTCTTCTTTTCTGATGATGGGCATGGCTGATAAACTGAACACACCCACACAGCCTAAAGGCTAGCGGAGTAGTGCAGACAGTTAAGCAGAAGGATGCCCTGTCCAGGATTCACAGCTCTGAATCAGAATGCAAAACCACCCTTTGAATAAAAGCTGTATTTTCATTAGTATCCAGCTGTGGTGGGATGCTCATACATGCTGCAGAATTCAGAAGGCTAGAGAGTAACTGTCAGTCCATTCCCATTCTAGGAGAATCTGAGAACATGCACTCAGGAGAGCATATTAATGATATAATCAGCATCACTGAAAATTTCTAATTAATGATGTCAATATCATTGACCTTGCTCTGTGCTGATAAAAATTAACATATTTACTGCATATCAAACTCAGTTACTTGATGAGTTCACACTTGATTCTGCTCCAGGATAATTCCTTAATTAGACAAAACACTTACTGGACTTTTACCATTATCAAAAATGGTAAATCATACCAGAAATTTGTATTTTACCTAATACTCAAGAAATGTTTTACTGCAGTGCAGCTCAGACATAAATGCATGCAACTGGAGTAATGAAAGTAGTAGATGTGGGCTAAATAAACACACACAGATATGTGGCCACTCAGAGCTACAGGTACACGTAGAATGTATCTTGGATATGTGATTGTTGTAGTGACAAAAATGCAGAGGGCAAAGTACAAAAATGCCCAATTCAATAATTTAATAAGTGGTTAAGAGCAGAACTGGAATACACTGTACTCTCTGCTCTTCCATCTAAGGGAGTGCTTACTTTTCTCTCCGCTGTCCCCCCAGCGTTTGAAGTAATCCCTCGTCTCCTCCTCGATTATTTTGACATGCTGTTTGAAGTGAGCGATATTCAGTCCTGTCTTCAGCATTTTCTTCTGCTCCAAAAATATCTGCAGAACAGAACATAACCTGAATGGCACAGCAAAATATTTCTGTGTAGTAAAAATATACCGTACCCGTTTCCATTTCAGCTTGTCACTTGTTTAACAGCCGGCAGGCTTTCATTTGTCAGACAACAAAACAGTCACAGAAAACAAGGCAGCCAATTTCTACTTGCTGTGCAATCTGTGTAAATCAAGCTTATTTAATTAGTCTTCTCATTGTGTTGATGATCCTGGGTGATTTGAAGCCATCTGGTGAATCACCTGGCCAAATAAAAGACCTAATGCCACCTTCAGGTGAGATCCAGGTGAATGAATCCTCCCCATGAATCCAGGTGAGATGTGCCTCTATATAACGAAGCCGGCCCTCTACATGAAAATTACTGTTTTTGGTTCTCAGAGTCCACATACTTCTTGTGTGTATATATAGTGTGTATGTTTTGTAGCAATACCCATTAAATCATCTTAGAACCCTCTTGAAATAGCCTAATTATTTTTTGTAAAGTACGTAATGATGACTTTATTTGGGTTGAAAATAAAAATGGTCGAAATCATAAACAAGTCGACAACATCCGATTTCAAACCAATTTAAAACACTCCTCTCATCGGTTTGATACTAGAGTTGAGCAGGTGGCCATAGAATTTTAAACATCCACCCTACAGAGATTTTCCACAACTTCAGCAGAACCTGAGCCAAGCCTGGTGTCCCTGAATATTCAAACTGCTACAATGTGCGTGTGGATAATCATCTAGCCTTGATTTGACATCATTTAGAGTTCTAACTGCTGCAGTCTGGTGATAATGTGTGACAGTAATAACAGGAAGCACAAGCAGCTTTCTCTTACAGGGTTGGGTACATCGTACGCCACTCCTTTGCCGAATACCGGCGTGGTGAGCCGAGAGTACACATCCTCGGCGTTCAGGTCCTCATTTTTGCTGTTGAACATCAGCATGGCCGCATCGCTGCCCAGGAGGTAGGTGAAAGTCTTGCCCACCATGGTGAAGCTGAACACAGGCCCGTACTGCAAACAGGGCACAAAAGGACCCAGCGTGTCGGTCAGTGCCATTCCACTGAGCACAGTACGTCAGCTCTGCATTTCATTTTGACTTAAATCTGGCTGGGCTGTACCATCTCTCCATACTTTGAGGATGTTAGAATTAAACTGCTAAAACAATAGTAGCTCTATATAAATGCTGGCAAGTATACACATGGATAGCTTCTGCCACACATTACATTGTTTTGTTTCCTTAGCAGATGGGCATAGCTCAGTGCCCCTCCAGGATATTAATTCAAGACCTGTTCCTGAAACCTGTGCAGAACATTGCAGGTATGTTACCTGTATATATAAAATAAATTCCACATAAAGGTGGTGACTACTCAGACACTAATAAAATAAGTCAACAATACGCCACATTTCACTGATCTAGCAATGTGTGTAAAGTAAACTCAGTCTTACCTTCTCATATGCACTTTCGAGGAATTCGATCGGGCTTTTTCCGAAAGCTATTGCGTGACCAAGAAAAGGAATGCTGGAGGGAATGTATGGAGGATATTTCTGTTGAAAACAACAGAGAAGCGGACGATGAAGTGCGTCCAAGCAACCCGCTTACCAATAGGCTAACATGACGTCGGTCAAAATAATGAGGTCAGTTATATACATATATCTCTTGAAGTAACTGTTCAAGTTATAACCCACTGGAATTTTAAACTGCTATATTTGTCAGTACGTCGTGCATTTGTATTATTTTAATCATAAGTAAAACAATGCAAATGCACGACGTCCTGACAAATATAGCAGTTTAAAATCCCAACGTATTTAATGCATAAGAACAATTAGAAACTCACCAAGTTTTTGTCAGATGGCAGGAGCTGTTTGTATATATATTTGGAAAAGTATCCCAAAGTGAGAATGGACGCGGTCGTTACAAGAATCATTGATGTCAAGTTGTCACCCATCTTCTCCACCGTATGCTCTATAAGAGAGCTGCCAACTTCGAATATCTGTATTGTCATCTTCGTTTATCTTTATAAAAACGAACAGGTTATTAGTTTCGGTCAGACTTCGTATAATTATGCTTGGTTAGTATCCAGTCAAAGGCAGGATTATTAATGCATTTCTTCACATTCGGCAAAATAACTCCTTCCCCTTAGCAACGCCTATTAAAGAGCATATACAATATTTCGACCGGCAGAAGCCTGTGCCTTGCTTGTCTGAGAAGTGCTCACGCCATCTGCGACTACAATACACCACTCTGATTGGACGACGCTGCCTGAACTGATGTCTGGCTATATGATAAGCAGCCCGATTGGTCGTGTGCTCCAACTGGCTACATGAGGGACTAATCTTATTGGCTTGAAGAAAAAAAAAAAAACTCAGGGAAGAATTGCTGGTAGAGCAGTGCATTTACATCCTAGGAATCACGTCTGTGCAGGAAGTATTCAGGTACGGCTGATTTTTAAAACGGGTATGTACTGTACGTGAATTTAGTAAGTTAATTAGCGTACGCAAGTTAAAGTTTTAAACGCTTTTCTCTTATAGTCTTCATATGAATTATTCATGTGTAGAACGCAACACTGTTTATGCACAAAACATTTCTACAATGGGTCTTTAAACAAAATACAATTATAATATGACATATTAATTTTCATGTCAGAGTGCAACTACTTGTCGTAGTTTTGGCTAAAAGGTTACCCAGACTCCAGGAAATGACTTCAACATTACTACAACCATGACAAAACTTTTTCCAAGAACAATATTCAGTTTTAATGCCAAACAGGGTATGATCGATGATAAACGGGACAATCATAAATGGTAGTCAGCTCTTAACTACTGAGTCTGATTATACATTCCAAATACAATAAATATTTGTATTTACTAGATCTAAATATTGGGTGAGTTGTCATAATTAGCTACACACTCAACAGGTGAATCTCATCCAGAACACACATAGCTCACATTGCGCATTTAAACAGCGGGATATTTCTACTTTTCCTCAACAGCACAATAGCAGCGCTGTACCTGAGATCTGACCCTGCAAAATCATGGTTCTTAACTATGTCACAGCATTTCTGCCCAATGTGTTGTACTGCAAGTAAAGGTTTCCCTTAGTAATTCAGGCCATTTTAAACATAACACGTAGCAGAGGTAAGAAGCACACAAAAGTGTTCCCCCCTCCAGAGTTAGCACAAGGGCAAGATTGATTTCTTCCATGACCAACTTAGGTCTTCTGCTAAGTGGCATTGAATTGTGTGGAGGGACTGAGGTTTCATTTGCTCTTCAGAGCAGACAGGTTTCACATATTGTGCAGGCACACATATGAATCCGATTTGTGTGTGTTCAGAGGTGAAAGGTCACTACTAATGATTTCAGGTAAGATCTAATATACTGAGAAGTTTAGTATGTCACAATAGGTGTGAAACACTTAAATATGCAAATTACATTTTGCTGAAATCTTATAGTATTTGTTAAGTCCTGATCTCTTGCAGGTTTATCATTGCATTAATTCCAAGAAGGAAAAACACAAAATGCTGTTAAATTTTCTCAGATCTAACAAAGTGTGCATGGTGCTAGAAACTTGAAATGAAATAGTCTTTTCTTATACCAAAGATTATTACAGTCCTTTAGGCATTTCAACTCTCCAAAGCACATTAGCTTAGCATAATATACGGTGTGTACATCTGACTGACTTTAGGTTAAGGTGTATGTGACAATTTTATGTTTTATGCTTGCAATTTGAGATGTTACAAATTATACAGGTTTTCTGCTACCAATTCAAAAATGAAATAATCACAATACTGATCATTTTAATATATGGAACAAATCACATTTTATTCAGGAACTGAGCAGCGGCATTGCCTCTCACAAGTAAAGGGCACACTATGAGGTGAAACACGTGGCTACATGTCTATTGCCTACAGATGACAATCTCACCAGTCACATATTTCTAAACTGCAAGTAAACATTCTAAATAATACATGTTTTAGCATGAGTACGCTGTCTGTCAACCTGCATTATTTAGGTAGGTTTCCTGATTATGGAATGGCAAAGTATAAAATTATATCTTGAAATAGTTCAGCCGATGGAACTGGTGGACTTTATAGGAATTTCAATTATGCAGTTGAACCACCTTCTTAGTCTATGTAGCAATACACACTTGTGCAAGGTAGTTTAAAACAACATAATTCTTGCATAAAGAGCTGCAGGGTTTGTGCCAAATTATCTGGTGAACTTGCAGCAGGAGATAATAAATAAGCCATCATCTTTCTATTGATGAGCAGACACACCTAGTAGGGCATTCAATGTCTTCCTTTCCAGTTTTTGTCAGTCAAACTGTAAGCAAAATTAAGATTAAATAATTACTCATCATTTTGTGCTGTGAAACATGTACAAATACAGTACAAAGTTACCCCTCCTAGTTTTGGTTATTAGTGTAGACACCACCCCGCCATTCATAGTGGTGGCCTGGCTGTGTTTTAGCATGAAATTTACAACTGACTTAGGTCTGCCAAATGCTTCTACCTTTGAAAAGCTTGCCTTTAAAATAAGTTGATCTGTGATTGCCATCTGTGTTGATTGCCCCTTTGAACCTAACCCTAAATTTTGCTAGAACTGTCAGAATTACTCACTATTGCCTCCTCATTTTCCACTTGTGTACCCCTACTTGGTGATTTTAACCTCTGCCTAGATTTAATCTTGATTCACCTTTGCCCTGGATTTTAGTGCTGTGTTTGACTTCTTCAGCCTTACTTAGCATGTTCATTTTCCCACTCGCCACACAGTATGTCACACTCTGGGGCTTCTCTCCTCTGTTCACCCTGATGTTACAGTGTTACAGTGATTGTTACAGTGATTTCTCCCAGTCTGATCAGAAGATCATCTGACACAGACTACCCTCACCTTCACCCCAGTATATCGACAGATATCTGTTTTCACAAAATTCAATTTGTCAACCCTCTCGGTTTCACTGAAGCAAATATGCAAAGCTATACCCCTACAGCATGCTTCTAGCCTACCTGAGGTGCTTGCTGCAGTTCATTTCTGCTCTGTCTGACTCCCGAAGTATTTTTGCGTCTGTTAAACCTAAACGTGTCTCCTTTACCTCCAGTCAATGATGATCCGCTCACTGAAAAAGTCTCACCATTACTTGGAACAAATGATCAGGAAGACTAGGCTCACAGTTTGTGCTCAAACCAGTGAACATAATCTGCATATGTACAGAGATGATCTTAGTGCTGACAGATCCTCCTGTTTCCCTAATTTCATCAATAGCTCAAATAGTAATACTAGAACCCTGTTCTCCAGTCAGTAAGCTACTTAGATAAGACTCTGTCACCTAGCTGGTAGCTGACATGACCTACTTCTGCCCCTTGCATCCCAGTGCCCCTGTCTGTCCTTGACATACGTCCCCTTTTTCTACTGACATCCTCCGATATTTGCTTGTCTCCTGTTATCACCTCTTTTGTTACTCATTATGGTTTGCTCCTGTGTCCCTGCTAGCTATATTTATATGAGTTCCCTTGGCAACTGTCCATTGTATTCTTTTGTCACTTGTTTGCTTGTTCATCTTTTGTTTTGAATATGACTGTGTAATGTGTGTTTGATTTTTAGAAAAGCACAAAATAAAATAAATGTATTATTAAACTAAAGTAATGTGTTAAAGCTAGAGACTAGTCCATAATAGTAATGATGGATTCATTATCTTAAAGTTGATGAATTGTAATAATATCAAATGTTATATTTAATGGTTAGATTCCTAACATATTACAGTTGGTAAAATGCATTTTATTTAAATCATGATCAAAACATTTTATGTTGAAGAACACCAATTCACCCACTAAAAATTATAATAGGCTATAGAACAGACTGAATAAATTCAATTCCAAAGGTGGAGACACATGTATTCACTGTCATTTTAATATGCAAAGATGTACATTAGTGATAAAAATATGAAATTACAATTTTGCAAAATGCAAGTCACTATAAAGCACTTCAAGCTTTACAACTTGCTGCCCATACAAAAATGAAATATATTGTCATAATCTGAAAAATGTGTTGGCCCATGAATATATTGCAAATACATTTAAAATATAATACTTTACAAAATATATTGCAATATACCAAAATGGCAATAATTTGGCAACGTATTTTAAATATACGGATTGAGACAAAAACATAATGTATTTCTTTTTCAATCATGTAATCAAGTTATAATAGCAATTACACAATCATAAGTTCCTCTTTATAACCAAAACATAATAATATGACACTAGAATATTGAAAGTGTGAACTAAGGCTGACATAAAACTGACTATTTAGGCTGTATCAGCAGATGTATTTCCTCTACATGATTCATTAGTTTGCCTTCACATGAAAATTTCTTTTAAGATGTGTTGTCATATTTCTGTAGAACATTATTAAGAATATGTACCAAAACTCAGTAACTCTCACAGTAATTTTGGTTAATAAACAAAGCTACCAGAAACAGGTATCTGCTTGATGGAAAGGTAGTGCAGGAAGGAGAGTTGGGTGTAAAGGTAGTGCAGGAGTATGTCCTGAGTGTAAGTTTAGTATGTAAATCAGAGCTAAGTGTAAATGTGGTACAGGAATCAGAGCTGGGTGAAAAGGCAATACAGGAATCAGAGCTGTGTGATTGTATTACTTGAATCAGAGCTGACTGTAAATGAAGTACTGAAATTAGACATGATAGTAAAGGGAATGAATCAGAACTGAGTGTGAAGGACAAATAGTGCAGCACTAGCGGCTCAGTCCAATTAACTGGAGTATTAGCAGGAAAAGTGTGATGATGTCCAGGTACAGGTTGAGAGCCGCAAAGATGTACTCCTCTGGACTGATGCTGTATTTGTGCTTTCCACCCAGCATAAGCTGTGTGTCCATCACCAGATACTGAAGGATGAGAGGTACAAAAGAACATAGGAATATTATGATTATTAAATTGAGTAAGCACTGCATTCTATGAACTTTGCTTAAACAAATCATAAATCAAATAGCTGTTTATGGATAAAGGGTAAATCCAATGGGATTATAGAAGCTTTTGTGCTATCATCATGTATGACATGGCTTCACCATGTTATTTACACTGAAAATAATGTTACAGCTCTTGGAGATAACTATGAAATTAATTTTATTGCCGCAATAAAGAGACACTGCAGTATTAACTGAAATAAAACACAGACTTCAAAGAGCCGTGCTGCATAGTTATTTTAGAAGAGGATATTAAAAATAATCATAATAAAGATGTACTACTTACAATAGAAAAGACCAAAGTCCCCAAGGAGGCATAAACAATGTACAGATACTGATAAAGGAACAAAAGGATTGTTGTTAAGTTAACTGTGTTTCTGGAGCTTGACATTTGAGCAGTAAAGGCCAATAAGTCCAAACGCTAAGAATGAAATAATCACACAAACCACATTCATGCATTAGCTGTCTATTAGAGCTCATGTTCATAAGCTGTGTGATTGCATGTACAGTTGCTCACCTGTGTCCGTAAAATTGCACAGAGCAGGCCAAATGATACGAGCGTCCAGCCAATCACCCACATGACACCGTTGCAAGTGGTGAAGTCCCACTAAAATCACCATGAGAATGACAAAGTAATGTTTTAGGTACCAGGCAATATAATGCAGATTTTATTACCTTAACATTTCAGTACTGCTGATTAGATCCTTGATCTAATATTCTAAATGGAACGTTAGAGGAACAGTTGGCAGGGTGGCATTTGTACTTCACCTTTGTTCCCAGAACTTGGACATGTCCTACATCTACCACCCACCATTGATCACTCCACCCCTGAGTTGATTCTGATATTGTGTAATACAGCTATTTAAAGTCATTAGTCACTGGAAGTATGGCAGTATATAGTTCCTTGTGAAGACCATTATTTGGCTCTGCTCTCACTTCAGTATGATATAATTGTATTGCTTTCAAGTATAATTGTGAAGTTTTAGTACTTTTTTACTGTTGCAGGCTTTTATTTCAACTTGATGTCTGCACTGTTATTCTGGCTTTATGTTGTTGTTGCTGTGGTGAAATGTAATGTATCATATTATGTAATTTTCTGTGGATAACATTTCAAAATAGGTAAAATAAAATTAAAAATCAGTTTTATGTATTATCAACTTATGCAGCTGGATATTAGTTGTTTTCCCTGAAATACAACAATCCTGTTGTGGTTGGTATTCGAGCCTGCTGCTTTCTGGTTACAAGCCGACACTCACTCTCCCATGCCTTGTAAAAACAGTTTGAAAGAAGACACTCACTTTTGACTGCATAGCAAACACGCTCAGAGCAAAGGACACCAGAGCTGTGGCACCCACAGCCCAGAGAACAGCATCAGCCTCATAGAATCTGAGAAACAAAGAAATTACTTTCCTCTACTATGCTATACTTATCTCAAAAGCAATAGCAGATTAAATCAAACCAATTCCCCAAATGTTCTCATCAACACTTTCATTAATTAGCGCTTGACAGAACTAAATCTTTGTTCTATGAAATGAATCATAAGTAAGATCATTAGCTCACCAAGATTTTTGCTCTCAGTTCTGGGTTCCTAATTTCTGGCGGTTGGTCAGTCTGGGCCAGTTGAATCAAGACTGACATGGTAACAGTTGTTTTCTACCAAAAAGCCTACAGTGAAAAGTTTTAGGAATATACTCACACAGTGACTGAGCCCAGCATAAGGCCTTCCACTATGGTCTGCATGGAGGAAGAAGGAAATGATAGTCAGAGTATTTAAACAGAAACAGAATGTTTGTCCTAATGGTTTATTCCAGACAGAATAGATGTAGAGGTATAATGGTCTGTTCATCTAGTGTTCATCATATGGCTGTCTGGCTAATTTTGTGCTGTATATAGCCTTACTCATAACATAACTTGCTTACTAGTTACCCACATTTTACAGTTTGGTAGGCATATGCAGCTTAAAATAATATGAAGAAAATAATCAATGTTACCTTATTTTAGAGGAAACATATTTTTCAGTTTTTGAATTCAAAATCATGCCAAGAACATGTCATTCTGTTTCTGATTTTTCACATCTTATCTAGCTAAACAAGGAATGAATGTTTATTTTTAACCTGTCATTTAATTAGTTACTCCCACGCCTCACTATTCTGACTCAAATCTTAATTCTACCTCGGTCACTACATCTCTGGAGATTTTGAATGACTGGTCAGTAGTAGCGATTACAAAGGCAAAGCTTCACTATGATGTTATCAATGGGAAAGGCAAAGCCCAGTCATAAGCATGCATTGGAAACAAGAAAATGCTGTGGGCTATTTTCGGAATAGATTAACTAATCTTCATCCATAGACATCTCCCCATTGACATCCTATAATTGAACAACTCTCTGCTGAATCACCTGCTATTGTTTGTCATACAGAGAAGGAAGATAACCTAATTTGCTATGTAGCTAATGCTCTTCCCCAGCTCTGGTCCAGTTGAGTTCAGAGAGGGTTGAATTTAGTCAGTCAGATTATCTGACCAAGGATGGGGGATCGTTAAAATATCTATGACAAAATAAAGGTTGCAGCCTAATTGACAAATGTCTTATTTCAACATCATTATAACAACATATATAAACAACATATATAAACATCATTTTCTCAGTAATAATTAGCAAGCAATTTGCCAGTATTTCCTACAAGTCTTACAACTGCCATCCTTCACCTCTACATCATCAACAGCAGTTGAAAGTTCTGATGCTCATTCAACTGCACCCTGTTATAGTTGCACACTTTCCACTGAAGTAGATGGCCCTCTCTGCCCGTCTCTCACTTTATTTAAAAACCAAATCCTCAAACTATCTAGTTCCTTTTACTCCTCAAATTGTGCAGCTTTGAAAGATTTGTGGAAAAAAAAACTGATAGAAACTTGTAGCTGCCTAACAAGATAGCCACAGATGCTAAGTTATAGCTTGCCAACTTTTAAGTTACTACCAGTAGTGTTCTCTCTCACTTTATTGGCACAGATAAGATTTTTTCTGCTGCCTGCAGGTAGGTGTATTGCTAGAATTACCTTGATAGGAAACCAGAAAAACATGAGGAGAGAGACTGCTGCTTTGCAAGTTAAATGTACTTAAACAGGTGTTTGTCACAAATTATAGAGAGATCCCTGTTGGTACTGGCTGCATACCAGTGAACGGCTGTCACTTTATTCACTCCATAATAGCGAATAATTTTTGGTTCAGCACTGCACCGTGGACAATTTTACAATATAAAAAATTTATTCTGTGTTAAAATAAACATGTCAAAGCAGTGTAACATTTAGCAGACAAAAGTATTTTTGTGTAGCCAACAGTTCCTGACTGGCAGCAAGCTAAGGGCAGAAGGCAGGACAGCTCAAAAAGCATTGCTAGCTGGGTAAGTGTAAATAGATTGCCATAGGTAAATAATCTGCAATATGTAGCCATGGCGAGCTATTAAAGGTAGGCTCTAGATTACTGGAGGAAGAGATAACCATCTGACAGTGATGAAGCATATTGTGGTGGTGCCTGGTATTCCAGTAAGTTCACTAAACTTGAGTAGCTTCACTGTGTGTGTGTGTGTGTGTGATTAATAAAAATTATTAATGGTGTCCAAAGTTTTGATACTTACAAACAATCCCAGGAAAATGAAATTGAGTGGGACCTTCCGCCGCACATTGTCACAGCAAGAGAGCACTATGATGATGACCAGCGTGATTCCCCTGCTCACAAAGTAAATTAGAAACACATTAGATCCCTCTTTTTGATTACACTTAACACTTGAAATTAGATAAACAGAGATGAGTAGACATGCATCATCTAAAAAGCCATACCTTTTTTCCCCCTGTCTAAACTGATATGACATTTTCAGCAGTACTTACATCATTGTGTAGGTGAACCAGTATGTCTGTATAGCCCATTCCTTGAGCTCATTCCTGAGGTGGAAGAACAGAGGTGACATCAAACTTCCAAATCATCAGACCTCTTTCTGAAAGATATTGAACTTGAATGTGGAGTGTGAAGGAGACCAAAATAAATTGTAAAATTGACAACAAACCAACCCACCAGTGGAAATCATTCAACAGTGTTTCTCAGGTATGGTCCTGATGGCACATACAGGAGTATAAATATGTATTTACAATGTAGTCTGTTTAATAAGAATTACTGACATAATAATCAACCACTTACAGCAATTTAAAACATTGGGACAGAATCTTTCTTGTATTAATTTTGTTTGAACACTCTGCCTTTAAGAATCATGCAATCCAAATAAGTGAATTATTTTGAGCTCACTTACATATAATATATTCTCAGTGAATTGCAGTGGTGTTTAATGAGATTATAAAAAGCCATTAAGTATTTGAAATGTGAATGTGGTTGTCCCATCTGTCATTATATGACACTAATTACCATGACATGTACAAAGTAAAACATTTTTGTGGAAAAAGTTGTGCAGTTTAGCTTGGTGCTTGAATACCACTTGACCCGTGCAGAGATACACTTACCAGTACAGAAATGCACAGATGATTCCAACAGTGGCCAGGAGCTGAACCATCAATGTCAAGTAGACCTTTCTAACAAAGCCTGAAGGATATTGGCAATATTGTCAATTCTGTTATTGGCTGAATCATAATGTTAATGATGTAATGATGTACTAATATCAATTATTTATTACTTCCATTGTTGTTCTATCTGTACTGACACCATCACAGCAACTTTTTTCATTGAGGTGACCGCCCAACAGGCTTCTAAAAGCTTTATATGCTGCTCAAGTCATTTCATCTCCCTTCTAGTAACAAGTCAAGGAGCTGTGAAATTATTTATTACCCTTTTAAATGCCAGAATGTTTGCAAATTCATATCAGTGTAATGACTTTACTACAGTGTTAATCACAATTTCACACCAACATTTCTTACTTCTCAACTATGTCAGCTACAGAGCTATTGCACATTCTCCTGCAGGTAAACCACTGTGCCAAGAATGAAGCTAAGTTCAAATGTAGATTGCTGAGCTACCCAATGCACTCCAATGAAAATGTAGATGATAAATACAAGATTTACATTTTTTGAAATAGTGAAACAGTACAAACTGTACACTTTTAAGCAGGCTGTTTGCCTGTCACATTTCACATTTGGTTTGGGTCCAAGGGGAGTGTTGGTGGGGAACCTGAAATTACTAATGGTGTACTTCTGAGAGGAGGATAATAAACTGCATTTACATGGATCAAACACCCCTTCAGTCTTTTTCCCAATAAAAGAGTGACTATTTGCTACCTTTTGAAAAGTCATAATGTTTACTGAGCATCTCATGTTTCCACATAATGCTCACAGTTTCCATGTAACTAGAATTTTTTCCAACATAAATGTTTTATGATTATGATCATGATATTAGAATTTGTACTTTGATTTGACTAGATAATAACTTTCTTTATTGCCAATAGGTAATTGTATAAGATAGCATACATTGTTAATTTCTATTTGTGTTCTGCATTGTAGTTTCTAATGTTCTGTAAGTGACTTAGGACAAGGGCAAATGACAAATGAACATGTTTACTCCTTTATAATAATAATAATGTGAGGATGGAATTTGAAATGTCATTTTAATTGGGGCATCACATTGTTAAGTTGAGGAGTCATTAATTGTATTTACTTTCAGATTAGCATTAAACAGAATTCAATCCCAGGTCACTCACCTCTCCTGATACCTGCGTCAGAGAAATGACTGACCTCCTGGTCCTGAAAACCCTCGAGGTAGGGAGGAGGAGCACTGGAGTGTTGGTCCCCAGGTTGTCCCGTGTTGTTACAGTCACCAGCGGGGGTAACCACGGCGATGTTCCCCTGGCCAATGTGGAATCCGGGAGCAGGGGCAGGGAACTGGGAGTGTTGGTCCATAAGTTGTCCCATATTGTTATAGTCACTGGTGGGGGTAACCATGGCAATGTTCCCCTGGCCAATGTGAAATCCAGGAGCAGGGGCAGGAAATTGGGAATTGTGTTGAGGGTTGTAGGGGGGAGGGAACTGTAGACCACTCAGGTTGTTCTTCTCCATGTTACACTGATGTGGACTCTGTTTCCTTTATAAGGAGGAAGAATGGTCACCACAAAAGGTAAGGCCTCAAAAATGACTGCCGCTACACAGCATACTGAGGAACACAAAAGAGAATCATCCTCAAAGATGAGGTTCTTGCATCTAATGCTGAACCAAAAAAGCCTCAGAACATGGAAAACAAATGAGTATAAATGAAATTCATTCGTCTGTCAGTTTTATTCATTACTGTACCTGCCACAGCGGTCTACCACTCCACTTCCTGCAGGCCAAAGTCTCCCTTTTATCAGGCTGTTACCTCAGAAACAAGGTTCTCAGCCACAGACAATATGGGCAACATTTCCAATTAAACTGAATGTATAAACATTTATAATGTATAAAGCGTTTCACATATGAGCTATTCATCAAGTCAAACAGTCTCTACCACACATTTTAATTTTTTAACTTCCTGTCAGGGAGTAAACATGTAACAACACCCCTGTGACTTGTCTTACCAGTAACTACTGATTTGCAGCTGTTGATTTTGACTGGAAAAAAAAACACTTACCTTGTCGGGGGGAGATATAAAGCCGAATACAATGCCTTTCTTCTTTATCTGTAATTCAAAAGCGCACTGACCAGTGAGCACCGTGCTGTTCCCTCCTGTATGTGATACTGTATGAGCGCATTGATCATGTGACTGAGAATTATGTCAGTGGCTTCTGTTAAACATTGATAAGATAGCTATTCAAACATGAGTCATGCAGGATGGAACTCCTACTAACATGACGCAAACACGACATTGTATGAAGAAGTATTATTGTTTTTATTCATTTTTGGGATCTCTAATCAGGAGCAGCTTACACTGCCACTGTGGCAAGATACAGAGAAAAGAATATCAAAGGAGCGATATGAACAAAAATGAAGTTGCAGAAAAGCACCAAATGAGCACCAACCTAAAAAACTGTTGAAATAGAAACATACAGCAATAACTGTCATACTATACACATACTGCTATACAATTATCCTCAAAGATATTCATAAAAAACCTACATAATATTATTGTGCATAATAGCCTGTAAGACCAACATAGTATTCCCTTCTTCATAGTATTCACATTCTGACAATTCATGATGCATACCAATCACAGATATTTGTCAATGTCTTAAAGTATGTATTCTACAAGACCTACACCATATTAAAAGTTGAGTATTATCTGTTGATTAACATGCTTCTCTTTCTTTGATTATGCTTGGTTGTAAATACTTTATCAAAGAGAAGTACTCTCCTTTGTGTGTTCGCTTTGATTTCCTCATAAATCGTTTAGAAACTTTGCAGCATCATTACTTAGGCCTCTCTTGTGCCTGACAACAGGTCTGATGAAAACTATATTCTAAACTGAGATAATGTATGCACAAAAGCTAAGCTAACAAAACCAACAGATATTCCATCTGCTCAAGTAGGCATCTCTCACCAGATATACAACATAAAAGGCTATTTCAACAAGCCAGGCCTGGCACATGGCTAGCAAGCATGGATATTTTGAGTTTAACTTTACACATATAAAAAAATCTATTCACACTTAACTTTAATCCCTGAAATAACTTACAGTAGGAAAAACCCTGAAATTCATTTCCATGTCCAACAAATGCCCCGCTATTTGGTATTTTACTTTCAGCTTCCCATTTAGAGAGTGTCCTACAATTTACAAAATACTGAGATCAGGATTTGTCTGTCACTATGTTCATATTTCCAAATCTATTATCACATTCTCCATTTAATTTTTATGGAAATTGACAAGTATTTGCTCTGTATATAATGTATTCCCTGCTTATTTTACATTGGATATGTCGTATAAGTGAACACCCTCCCACACTCGTTCAAAAAAGACACACTCCAGATGACCAAAGATATATTTTCTCTAAAGGCAGGTCTACATCCAGAAATGCCTTTATTAAATCTAAAAATACATTAACATAAAATACATAATAACAAGATAAAAGGGTGACAAATTAAACTAAAAAATGCTTTCCTTCAGGTTCCTGCTTCAGAACTTCTGTTCTCATTGTGCCATTTGAAAGGGTTTTATTTTTAAAATATGTAAAATATTTCACTGTCTCTGTTGGTAGTTTTATGTGTAGGATCAAATCTTACACTTCAAATTGTGCATTACAAATTAATTCAAGTCATAGTGGTGGAGCACCACAGATAAATACTGTTTAGTGTTCCTTAGACTGATTTCCCTTATGTTGTTTTGGAGAACATATTGTAATAAGCTGTCTTAATAAAGTCCTCATTTGAATTTACACTAATTACTCGCACATTATAACAAGATTACCTGGCAATTGTCTTTCACTATAAAGAGTGCAGAGACAACAGGTGGTATGTGAACATGCGTACAGGTAACAGGTAAAGCATAACTCGTGGCCCTATTTATTTTGATACTGTAGCAAATGCTCAAACATGTTTCTTTACCCTGTACTTTAGAACTTCAGACCTCACTGTATTGTTATGGTCCTATGGACATGTTCCTACATTGACTAGATGTAGTGGATTTTTGATTTACAGTATTTTCCTGCTTCAGGCTAAGATCATTCATATGCACTTACAGCAAATTCCTAAAGATCAGAAACAGTCCACAGGTCAATTCAACAATATTCAACAAATTGTTTCTTGGGGGACATGGACACTTCCTGGATCAAAGTACTATTTGAGTCCAGTGACGAGCAGAGAAAAGTAACTATGAATTCAATTGCGGAGATGAACATTGTAAAATGATCCATTCTAAAAATCTTACACATCAATTAAATTTCCACTGATCATGGTTTAAAAGTCCAAAATGTTTAAACTTTGATTTTATACCAGATTATTATGTCTGCAATGAATGGCTGTTGAGTGGTATAGTGTACTTACCCCAGTGGCACGGGTGACCTGTGCTTGCATTGTTACTGCCTGACTCAGATAGCATGTGTGTATTGAATGTAGATGTGGGATGCAGAGAGAAGGAAGGGGAATGAATAATGCACATCTGCTCTGCAGTGTATGTAACGAACATGTGATTAAAAGACGGACCTGAAAGAATTCACATGGGTCTCCTGTGTGACAGCGAGTGTTGGCGTGGCTGTCTTACAGAGTGATTGTAGGGAGAATGCTTTGTCTCTGTGCCTAGCCCAGTGTGAGAATTGGGACTTCTGTTCAACGATAGTGACAAGAACCTTGTACCGGCACTGACGACATTGAATCCACGTAGCGGTACCCACCCAGGCTCTGCCTAAAGTCTGCTGCTTTATCAGCTCCAATATGCTTTGTTGTCATGGTGTACTGCCCTGGGAGGTAGTCGTGAAGCTCATGAGCTCTGTGCGCTTGTCAAAATGCATGCGTGTACTCCGCCCACCCAGCTGCTCCTGGCATGCCATATGGTGACAGTAACGTAATAATTGATGATTTATATACTAGAGACCATTCTGCACCGACTCAGACCTGGTAAAAGAAGAGAAAAGAACGGCACAGGCATTGATCACAGTTCCTCTGTAGCTAGCGTGGAAGAGAAACTTGTGGAAGAAACTAAGATGGTATTGCCTCATGTGTGAGTTCACATACCTGCCCTCTAGTGGATGTGGAGTACTCTCCTTTGAATAGCAAATGCAAGGTAGCACGTCAAGTATGAGAACTATGCATGAACAACAGTGTCACGTCAGAAAACATTGGATGAGAACAATTATCTGTGTTGAGTACGTTGCAGGCTTTAAGGGTTCTTTTGCTCTACATGAACAAATGGAAACCACACTGCTTACTGAAGTCATCTATTTTCGTGTTCACATGTCTGTATTGTGTGCTGCGCAGTTTACTCACATTTTACAGAGAGTCCATGTGGAGTCCATACAGTCAGTTCACCCAAGCCTACTAAGTGGAGGGAGTACAGTGTTCAGCATGAGGTAACCATAGTAGATATGGAGTCAGTTTATGTGTCCTGTTAATGTATATGTACAGTATTACAATTCTGGTTAAACACCTTGCTCAGGGTTACTTCAGCTGTGCATATTTTGGCAAATTAAGCTTGCAAGCTATTGGTTACAAGTCCATATCCTTACAGATCCAGATACTGTGCTGCTGGACCTGATACAGTGCTCCTGACAACTCTGTCTGACTGTTTTTATTAACATAGCGCAAGATGTGATTGCAATTAACCAAATTCAGTCCAAATTAATTTATTGCTATGAGAAATCATGCTACTTGGTATTATCTTAATTTGGTGCCAGTGATGGGATGATACAGAACTGATAAAAGGAAACCAAGATAAGAGAGTTACAAACGTAGATCACAGTAAAAAATAAAGTGGAACACGATCTGGGTAAACTGTCTAAACCCATCCCGTTATGCAGTAGAAATACATAACCTATGAAATGATTCAAACAGGTGTGTGAGAGAGAGACATTGAAATGATCTGAAATAGGTTAAATAATATAAAGCAACTGCATTACTTTAGCATGAAAAAAGAAAAATGAAGCCACTTATATTGATGATGATGATATTGATTCAAATGTCACCATTAAAGCCACTTGTCGTGCCTGATTTTGTTTCATCTGTAGGTGAAGGATAAGGGAGAATAATATGATTAATCTGGATTATTAGCTAGAAGTGTCAAAAAACACATGGAATGTAGCTAGGAATATTATCTCTGTATGGTTTTATCTTGTTAATGCTCTTTAAAATGTTCGTTAGGTTTACGTATAAGTATATGGTGGAGTCAGATGATGAGATGAACGCTTGTCTACAATCAAACATAATTTGTGTTAAATTGTTTAATTGTTTTTCTTACAGCAATTCATTCGTGTATTCACAGTACCGTAAACAGGAAGTGCCCCACTAGGTGGTGCTAAAACATTGCAAATGCTGAAATGATTTCGAGAGCCTGGACGTCGATATGCGTACCTACGTGACATTGACAGAACATGAAAAAATAGCTAACATTGTCATTTATGGCCCCTAGCATTTCGAGGAATTAATATGTTAATAAATGGCTTTGCATGTTGGAAAGACTACTGTCATCGACAATGACATTAATTCAGTGACAAGTGGACACTGAGCGTGTTCTCTGTTGAAGTGAAACTGCGTTACACCTTCTGAGTAGATAATCACATCAGAAATTTTATCAAGAGGTATGTAATTTATTATGTTTAAGATGGTGCTTACAGTTAAGAAATGTTGAGTTAAGGTTATAAATCAGAACACAGAGCTAAAAATTAGATATTCTAGTTATATTTTCTGATGTTTATCTATACTTACATAAATTTAAAACACGGCAGATTATTTCCCTTATGCAAAGCGAACAGATGAGTTTCACATTCAGTTAGAATGATTATCGACCTGAATTACTGCATGCTTGAGAGTCAATGATAGTCATACTGTATAGATGAAATCAAATCGGCCTAATTGTGCCTCACCAGTGACAGCCGTAATCATTGCGCATTGAGCCTGCGTGCGCGTTGAAAAGATATGAACTAAAATAAATCGTAAGAGAAATGCACAGGAAAAATCCGTTTGATTCTTTCACAAAGAACAGACGTTATACTATCTCACTGCAGGGGGAATGCGCGTTCCTGTAGCGCACTGAGTGACGCGGGACATGGACGGTACGACGGGACACATCTGCACTTCAAAAGAAGTCGTTTCATGTGTAATTTTCCTCCATCAAAGGGAGACAGATTTACATTCAGTCTTTCGAGGTACATCTTCACACGGCCCGAATCCAGAACTTTAAACCCACCGATGCAGTGAAGTAGGAGACGCTGACACTTCAAAGGAGCCTAGCCTAATACTAATACTGTACGCTTCCTGAAGCACTGTGACCAAATGATTCACAAATATGTGTTGCCAAAACACAATTTTATGTTATTATCTAATGTCTGACAGGATTTGTAGATGACGAAATCCGTGCAGAGTTGAAAGCCGTGTTACTAGTGAAACGGGCAAGAACAGTGTTGAGCAGGAACAAAAACTTAAGCCAGGGTAGTTTATTAGCAGTCAATATTTTTCGGATACGTGCATTTTGATTTTACTTCCTTCCCTCACTTTTTTTAGAAGTCAGCATTTCTGCCAGCAAGTGTGTGCATTAATCTGGATGTGAAATAAGTGCTTGCCTTCAGAATGTCTAACTCAGCCAATGCATTGTAAACGTAGGGCTTGCGTACTACTATTCAACATTGACGGATAGACAGAAATTTGAATTAATTTCACGTACCACTTACTGAAACATCAGTGGAGGTTGTAAGTATTCGTGTATAACGTGTAGATGAAGAACATTTTATTCAGTGGAGGGTGAAACGCGGATTGTGAGTTCACAGTCAACTAGATGAAACATCTACCTTTGTTACAAGCAGACGCATGCATGTTATAAACAGTACGTCTGGAAATATTGTGATTGCAGGATATGGATGTCCTGTTGCCACAACCAATAACTAAACTCATGCAGGTTCAATAGTCTTACCAACATGTAATTTTACATATTAATTTTGAACTTGTTTATGGCATAAAAATGGCAACTCAATAACTACGCTCGATCTGACGCAATCAAAATTCGTAAGTGTTAGCTGTTTAGGGACTTTCTGCTGTTAACTGGGGGAGTGGGTTATTCAGAAAAAAGGGGGTGGGGCCTTCAGTTTTGAGTACAGAGGAGGGTCTCCTATTTTTTATTTTGGTGTTAGTGGAGGTTACTGCCTTTTCTGTAAGTTCGTTTTTCTGCACGTTTCTGAAAGTAGATGGAAGAGTATGTATTGTGTGTTTAATACAAGATAGACATACTGGTTTGGCAAGATTCAAGATACTCATTCTGTGTCACCACCACTTTACTTAACAGACCCCTAGTTTGACTGAAATGTAGGGAGTGAATAAACTTTTCCTCCTCACATATCTATTTGTAAATGTGTAGTGCATCCAAACATCAATTTGTCTAAAGCTCCAAGAATAACCTGGGGTTTTGATCAAAGCTGAACACAATGCTATTACAAAATTTAGATTGGGTGGTAAAAGGGGGCTTTAGGGGATTTGATTTATTCCTTTGAAGCGCTAGCAATAAACACAGCCAGCCAGCATTTGCCAAAACGTTGTTATGTATGGACATGTCCCTGCAGAAAAAAAAAAACTCCTTGTAGTTAATATTTTTTTCAGCCTGTTTTACCCATAACTTCTGACAGCTGAGAACATTTGAGATAATGCAGCATTTGAATGATTTAAAAAAATGCAGTGAGCCCACTAGCTCCATTCACTCCATTCACTTCCCCTGATAACGTAGCAGGAAACAGAAAGATGGAGTGAAGAACATGGCTGGTCTTGGCATGAGGTAGGCACTGTAGTGCCAGGAGTTTCTCAGTAGAGTGCTAAAACCAAGGCAGTAACTGTAACATCAACGACACCTGAAGATACTGAAAAGGCCTGGCCAATGATTCTGGATAAATTCCCATGCTGTCTTATCAGAAGTACACAACAATCATTTACTCTCTCTGTTCTGGAATAGAAAGTGGGACCTTGATTTCCATGTCAAAATTTCAGCTGAAATTTAGATGTAGCATTCAGTGTCTCTCTGACACAGGCATCAAGCCAAAGAAAACACAACATTTCACCCAAATGCTACATCAGGTTTTAGGTTTGATCCCAACCCTACAGCAGTAGATTGTTGAAAGTGCCGTGGTTAAGGTGATGAAAATGAGGATGAGGATGAGTTCAAAAGTCTACACTGTATAGCACACTCAATGCTGCACTCTGCTTGAGTGAATGTAATTCCTGGCTAGTTGGCACACTGACAGCTTTGGATCCCAAAAGTGAAACATTTTAGGGAACAACATATATAAGGTCTATTATAGGTTTGAGCAACACAGACTTAGTGGAATCAGAATATCTTCTGTGTGTCATCTGCACACAAATAATGAAGTAGCAAAAAGTCATTTGAACCAAAGTGCTTGTACATTTTTTGGAGCTTGACTACAACTTGTGAAAGTACATTTCCACTGAGAAAGTGTATTTATGTGTTCAGGTGTCACAAGTGTTTTAAGAGACCTAGTTAATGTTCTACTTCCCACCAATATAAATCACACAGTCTATAAACAATGGGTTGGTTTCTCCATGGGATGCTGCTGGATTGTGTATTCCCCAGAAGAATGCTGTTGTTTTTGCACACAGTCCCCTTTCACAAGCCAAGCTGTTGTTGCATTCAGCATGTTTCATCTCACACAAAAACAGAAGGAGACACAGCCATGACTTTCACAATACATCACTTCACAATCTATTCAGCATTAATCATGCTTGGTTGGTGGAGTTATGGAATGGTGAAAATGGCTATAAGTTATATGAAATTAATGTCCATTCTGCAACAGAGAGAGAACAAAATCTCCTTAAAACGGTTCAGGAGTTTGATAAACGTTGGTATAGTTGTCAACTAATCTTTTTTGCCTCTATAAATCCAAAAAAGGTAATTATGGTCAAATGAATACAGGAGAGCAAGCACAAGTAAAAATCTCACTGCATCCACATGATTGATGTTCTGCTTCAAAACACCCATTTAGATACTTGGTGGTTATCTGGGGTGAATCTATATGAGCAAACATGTTTAGCTGGGAATGTACAACCTCTGAAGTCTCCTTGCTTAAAACAAACTAAAACAGCATATGGCTTTAGTAGGCTAACCTGTTATGCTTCACATTTATCTGTCAATACAGAACTTATTAAAATTGCATGAAATCTTGAAAACATTATTGAGAACAGCTTGACTGAAACTGAAGTAATAATACATATTTGCTCTGAGTACTATTTTAACTAACAATACTTGACATGGTTCTATGTTTTGAGATGCAGGTATGTTACAGTATCAAACATAGCGCCTCAGACAACTCCATATTTGCCCCAGAAAATTGTGATCACAAGAAAAGCTGGAACTAATACAAGATATAACACTCATAAATCCTTCAAATATTCCATCAGTAGATGATGGCTTGGTGAGAGCAAGGCTGGCTTTTCACTCAGTATCTAAACATTGAAAATATAACCATGGTCTCTTATTTCTACATGATTCTTGATGGCTTAAAGTGATTAGGGAGTGATTTTATTTTGGCAGTAAAAGCTTTTCTTTGTTCACTCTCATGAAAAGCACTGGCTCATTAAGGTGACTGACTGGCTGGAGAAAAGGGGTTAGGTCAGGTTCTATACTTACAGGACACAGTTCTTACATGTAAATCAATATCAAATTTGTGTTTGGGGGGTGTCAGGGTAGGTGGAATTTTAGTTTTAAGAATGCTTACTTTCAATTCCACAATTCTTAGCAGCAGAAATTTTCCATGGCCAAGAGCCACCCTCCTCATCAGCTCTCAGTTTGACTATAAGTCCTACTATAAAGATATAAAGATAGTTTTTTAATCAAGCCTTCAAAATTGAGATTGTGACTGACTCTCTGACAGAATTTGGTAGGCTGTTCCATAATTGAAGAGCTCTGTGTGAGCAAGCTCCACCACCAGATTTAGTTTTCGCTATTTTTGGAACTACCAGAGAGCCAGCTTCTTGTGAACACAGCAATCTAAGAGGGATGCGCGGAGATCTTGCAAATATGCAGACTCAAGCCCATTTAAGCCTTATAAGTTAGGAGCAGCAATTTGAAATCAATCCGGTATTTTACTGGTAGCCAGTGAAGCGATGCTAGAATCGATGTAATATGGTCAGTTTTTTTCTCACTCTCTTTTTTGTTCTCATCGAGATTGTAGCGGCAGCATTTTGAACAGGTTGCAGGGGATTTAAAGTGGCATTCGAGCACCCCGATAAAAGGAAATTACAGTAGTGCACTCAAGATATAATAAATGCATGGAAGAGAGCGGCCAAATTTTGGCAATATTTCAGAGTTGATAAAATGCCAACCTTGAAATATTTCTGTAAGTGTTTCAGTAGAGATAGCCAGGTCATCTGTAACCCCAATATCTTCAAGAAGTATTTTGGGTGTCTAAGTGACAGTTGAAGTTGCGTACAAAATTTGCCACAGCGTGACGAAAGTTTATGCAGCAAGAGACATTGATGCTGGTGTATTTCATATTTTAAAGTCCACGAAAGAGGGAAAAATCAGGCTGGCATTGCCTTAAAACTGAACAATGCCTATCATAAAATATAAAATCTTCATTTTGAAAGTGGTTTTTAGTAGTTGACAAACAATAGATATCTTGTATTATCTGGAAGCACAGATACATTAAGTTGAGTAAAACATTTTAAATTCTATCATCACATATATAACACATCACTTTCATCAGTTTTCCTAATGTAACATACTGTACTCATGTACTTTGTGTAGTTAGCATGACAAATAAGAGATACTTTAAATAAGAACAGTGAAGAGGCATTAACCTGCATATTAGTACACTGTGTCACCGTATTTTCCAGTGTGCTTTTATACAGCTGAGGAATGCAGGACTTGTCATGCACAGCTGCACACTGTGCTGTCAGACACAGTAGTTACTTCAAGATGCATTATCAGATGGAGATAACGGTTCCCCTCCTTCTGTCCTCTCAAATCTAAGGTTTGTTCCTCTTCTGTTTCTCTTATTTTCTCTTCAAATACTTTCATTACAAAGTGGGAAATTAGTTCCTCCTCCTCCGCTTGCTGTAAATTCTTTCCATTTTCATGCCTTTCATATTCGAGTGATTGCCAGTTGTCTCCTCTTTCTCTTTACACTCTCATACTTCATTTGATCTTTGCGTTTGTGTTTGCATTCCTGTCACTGTACAGAACTGCGAAACTGTCCCCATTCGTCACCATATCTTATCAATAATGGATGCTGTCAGCGTTCTCAGAGTTGCTTCTGAAACACTGTGTAGTTCGAAGTGCCCCCCGCGCGTCAGTCCCACAGTTTGTTTGATCCTCAAAATTTCATCTTTCATCTTTTGTCTTGAGTCCTGATAGAGCATCAATATTCTCCAAGATTTTTCTTCTTTCAGACATATTTGTCCCTGCCTATCTTTCCTTTGTGGGCGAAGGGAATGAATATGTACACATCCATCTGTGTGTTTTTATTTTTAATTGGTAGAATAATTACAAATAATGCAAAAAAGAGCAATTTAGGTAATGGCTTGCCAGTATAAACAGATCAGATCAGCAGTGTCAGTCAGCCCTCTAAAAGAGATGTTTCACCCCATTTAGGAGACGAGGTGCGTGTGTGATGACAAACGGTGCAGGTTGGAAGGGCTCCAGGATTGCTTCGTTGGGAAACAAGGGCACCGCTGGGTCTTCGTGCTTCTTGCAAGGTGAGGCCAGGACTAACAGGCAAGGACAAAGAGCCGTTTTCACTCGCGGGCGGCCAGGGGCCAAGTCAATTGCATCTCCACACAGCCGTGAGGCATTGCTCACCGACGTCTGTGCCAGATCTTGACTCGCAGGTCGACGAAGTTCATTTCTGCATCGCTGCTCCCCATACACTGCCAGATAGAATCTGACCACCTCAGATAACCTCTCGTCTCCCCGGGACTGAGCGCTGGGGTGATTGAGACACTCTAACGGGTTGCTGTAAGCGTTTGTATGACATTTCACTCTCCTGCCATTGTCAAACAAAGTTATTGTCATCATTAATATTGTAAAAAAAAAAGGACAATAGATTTTTAAAACACCATGTACATTTCCCAAGTACACACTGAGTGTAAGTAATTGACTATTATTTCCTCCATCAATTGTTTTTCACAGAGTTGGAAAAAATTCACAGAACACTGTGATTTCTCTCTACAATGTATGACATTCAGATTGCAATTATTTTAATGTTATATTATTAAAATGTGTTAAAAACATGTTAGTAAAATGTATAATGGAGGCAGATATATACTTTGCATGACCCAGTTTGTTCCATAAATTCAATTTCCATTTTAAAAATTGAGTTTATCCTGATAAACATGAATAATTCAGTAGCTCTCTGTTCTCTGATCCTATATACCATGTTGTGCAGTATATAATTTTCGATATCCTTTCTGCCAGTTATATCTTCTCATTCCTGTTCCTGTTAATTAGTGTGCATTATTGTAGTCTGAAGTGAGATGAATGTCTGTTTATCTATAATTATTCAATCAATCAAATTTTATTTGCTATAGGGCATTTTTACAAAGTGTTGTACAAGTAGTATGGTGCATTTTCCAGAGGGAATAATAAAAAAAACCCTGGGCCAAGGCCAAATGGGAAAAAAAACTACAAAATTATTTCCAGACCCTGGAAAAAGGCGGTAGAGAGACTCCTGGAAAACAGTGGAAATGATAACATTGGGATTACACAAAAAAGGCATCAGTTCATCGCAACATTTCCATTTGATAGCCAGTGAGGTGGACATGCTGTAGCCAGCTGAGGTGATAAGCTTTACAAAATGTTTCTTTTCCATCTTTATTTGTAGGTTTTCCAGGATGCAGCTCAGAGATATTTCTACAGAAATATTTGCAAACTCAATGCATTTTTATGTAAGCTTTTCTCATTGCTATTTGTTGTGGGCATAGCATCATGACCCCTTGCTATGTATGTATAGGTAACTTTCGTTACAGCCTATTACAGGGCTCCCCATGAGCGTAATGACAGCTGGGATTGGTTCTCATATATATCTGTGACCCCAGCCATCACTATGTAAACAGAGGAAATAGGCAGTTCCTACTTTTACAATGTGTTCCTACTTTTACAATGTGTACAATGTGCTCCTGGACACCCCATCATAAACAGAATTATTAGAATATGAATCTTATGTACTCACAGGCACAATCATATATGTGGAGGTAATGTTCCTGAACACTTGGTAGAAAAAACATTTGTACAAAAAAGGCCAGATTAATATGTGACTACATCACATATTAATAAGACATTGATACGGTGTAAATATTTGACCATGTTAAAATACCTCGAAATGTAGTTCAAAATAAACATTCAGTATTGTGATATGCACTCCATTTTGTTAATAACAAGACATGGGGAACATCAAGATGTATTGATCAATGCTATCATATTGAACGAAGTTCCATTTGATACTTAAATTATAAATAATGACAAGAGAATTTAAAAAAGCAATACTTTTTTAATATTTTTAAAATTTACACAACAGATTTATACATTTTACAAATTATCTTGTAATAAAAATATATTTCTTTACAAAAATGTGTGTTTTTTTTAAATAGCTTTATTTAGTTTGAAATGCTTTAATATAGGAGGAGTACCCAGTTGTGCGGCAGATAGAATTCTACTTTGATAGAAAGCAATCATGGGTGTTTGCATTTATTGCGGTCATTAACAGGACAGCAAAGGCATGAATGTTGAAAACACAAACTACCTGTTGAAGTGAAAGCAGTTGTATAATACAACTGTATAAATATCCAAACAGTTAATGCAGAGACAGAGAAAGTAGCAGCGCTGGATTAAGTGATTTTTGGTAGGCTTTGTGTAAAAATGATGTTTTTCAATGATAAAAATATCCTTATGACAATGATGGATGGTAATAACAGTTATGACAATGATTTGGATAATAAAGGAATAATTTAAACATGTTTAGTATATTTTTTTCAAATGTCCAGTTGTATAAAAATTAAAATCAATTAAAATTATTGAAGATTCATTTCTTTATGACACTTTTGTGACTCATTGTGTCATCATTAGTCTATAATCTTCATATTGCCAGGGCAATCAAGTGTATCTTCAATTTCTGGTGTCTTATTAAACACAATGTAAATCTGCTGAGGGTTGATGCACAAGGCACTGTGATGAATTACACGCCTTAGGATTTTTCTTTAGGAGACACTGATAATAAAAAGTAAATCAGAAATATCTGCATGCACATTACTGGGATTGATGTTTTATGTAACATAATGAAAGGTTCAATTTTGAAAATGAGATGTGACAGTAATTACCAAAATATATTTATGAGGTATAATAACAGTTCTGACATAAATGAACTTAAAAAGCCTCATAGAAATTGTGAATGGGGAGATATCAGAGTAGATAAATCTGAAATCAATTCACAAATGATATGTTACTGATGTTTAAACATGTCCTCCAATATGGTGCACAGACAGCTAAATTTAAAGGATAACAAACTACAGCAATTCCTGCATGAAAAAGGTCTTTAGTGCTTAGGCCTAGAGTACAATGTATCCTTTAAGCTCTGCTAGTTGCCCTGGATAATGTCTGAATGGGTACATGATACCATATGTTCACAGTATTGGAGCTAATGGACTAATGTACTTAAAGACATGGGACAACAAAAATTAAAGACTAACAAAGAAAACTATAGAATATGAGACTATACATATAGGCTTTACCCCCTCAATTTTGTAACTGCCAATTGTATACTAGGCCTGACTCTTCGCATACCTGGTAGGACTGCTGAATTGAGCCAAGTGCAATCCTCTGAGACACTCAGTTGATGCCAATGACTGTTTTTCACACTTTAAGTCCCACTGTCTCCCCTATTGGACATCACCTGGATTGGACATCACTAAGAGACTTTGCACCTCCTCCTTTGCCACCTCACCAGCCATTAGAGGGTGCTGCAGAGGAGAAACTGGAATGTTGCCACTAGAGGCTCATTGCGGGCTGAAGACACAATACGGCTCAGCCTGTGATTGGAACAAACACTTTAGCTTCCTGTACCACGTAGAAAGCCTCAAAGTCTTTTTTAAAAAAGAAAAATTAAAGTAAGCTTTTGTGGGAAGTTGATGAAGCGTAATGAAGCACTGCCTGTGTGTATGTGTGTGTGTATGTGTGTGTGTGTGTGTGTGTGTGTGTGTGTGTGTGTGCGTGCGTGCGCATGGGACGGGAGTGAAATAAATGAATGAAAGGAAATGGGCTCGCTCTAACAGGATTTTGCCTGCTCTCCGAACTGAAAGGCATATCTGAAACGGCTCTATAAACCACACCCACCCAATGTATGTATTTATATATTATAGATATATGGCATAAAAATATAGGTGGTGAATGCTCCTCATATATATGCAAGTAGATTTACAGATTTTGTTTTTTTTTTTTTTTTTAAAAAGCACTCTCAGAGTGCATATAAGGTACGGAATGAACACTCCACTCTGGTCGTGAAGATGGGTTTTCGTCAGTCGACACTGGTATCGGCTGAATTCGGTTTCTGATGTCTTTCTGATGCACATCATTCATTGGTTCCTGAAAAGTGTGCTTTAAAATATCGATGGACGTGCATCTTCTTGAGTCAGAAGCTTGACAACATCTAGTTTGGCAAAGCATTAGAAAAAAATTGAATGATCATGTCCATTTTACTGATTTCCTTAAACCATTGTGCACACGGTGTTGAGATTTGGGTCAAATCTAACGGCTTTTCCTTCAATGGATTTTGCGTTGGTGTTGTACATGGGGTTTTCGAAGGCTGCCTGGCCGTTGTTATTCTCATGCGCCGAACAGCCTGAATACTGCATCTTAGGTGTGGTCCTGCAAAGTAAATTGTACACATGAAAATGGAGAAATTAGGGCCTTTCACATTTGCCATATCATCTCAAATCTATTACCTCTCTGATGTAACACCCTAGAGATGTGAAACATAGTTTTCTTGTAGCACTTGTTGCCATGTAGTTGCCAGCATGCACATACACCCATTAGAACTGTGTAATTCCAACTTGGTATATCTATGCTTTATGTTTTTTGCAGACAGATCAATTCTTTTGTTGAAAAAAAGTGCTATACAAGCTCAGTTCCATGTATTTGGACAAGCACAGACTATGGTCTGCTAGGCCACATTAGACCCCTGTGGTACATAGCTGGAACAGTGATTTAAGGAAGTAATATGTAGCTGCAAATGTCAACCATTTTTATCAATTGTTGAACACCCTAAAACAACAACCCACAGTCTACTGGAAAAAAAATCTAGCATTACAATTCTAGTATCCTCGCATTCGATTGCTGTGGGTATATTTGAAAGCAACTTAGAGAGAATCCGTTGAAACAGCTATTCTGTACATTTTCAATTTGTTCCTCTGTACGTATGACTGGTAATCAACACTGAAATGCTGCTGTACAGAAACGACAGCTTTGCAGTTAACATTGTATGTTTATGCATGCACATATACATATCACCAAAGAAAGATGCTGTAGGCTTGAGGAAATGTTGCTTTTTCAGGGAGGACTCTGCCAAAAATAATACCTCAGCACATAATGAGAGGTATGAAAGGTGCTGTATACATACCGCTGTTTATAGAGATAAAACCCAAAGCCTGCAGATATCAGGGCAAGAAAAGGCACAAGGATTGCTATGGCAACAGAGGCACTGCTGGTACCAGAGGGAGTACTGGAGGAGTTATCGCTCTGTGACACATTCAGACCTGGGAGGAGGTTCAATACAAATACATCATTACAGCAAAAGGGAACATACTAATTACTTATCATTGTTAAGAGTGCTATGACCAAATCAGACATCAGAATACATCATCCAATCTACAAATGTACTGATATCATTGACTGTGTAATCTTCAACATCATCATCAACAATCAATTTTTGTTCAGCACCACTTATAATCGGATTGTCACAGAGCATTTTGTTATTATCTTTGCAATCATTAACAGAAATGATGACCATTGTAAGCTCAATATTTTAGACCAGACTAACACATTGCCTTCGGTAATTTCCTCTACCTTTGGTTACAGAACCTCCTCTCTATGTAAGAGACTACTACTGCAGTAGTCTCTTTTGCCCCATTCTGAAATCCAAAGGTGCTTCCTGCATTATATCTTGCTCAGGATAAATCTGGTATTTTCAGAAGAAGTTACATTTCAACTTGGCACAGGCAGGTAGGGCAAGCTGAAACAATAAACTAATCCTGGAGAATGATGACATTTTCCACCACATAGTGATCAAACGCACCTATTCTCTGCAGTCCGAACTGGCCGTAGTCTTTACCCTGTATGAAGCCTTGAAACACATAGGTGCCCCCATCTGGTTCTGCTGAAACCTAGAGAAGACACCAGAAACAGATGTTTTCAAGCTCAGACTATGTTTGTCTTATAAAAACCTCTGACATTCTCAGTAAGCAGTGGATAGGAGAGACTCTAGACTAAAATATACAAAACTGATCTGATTATGTCTGTCTCATGTCTCTGTGGGAGAGATTAAAATTGGAAAACAAAAACAAAACAAAACTTTAACGACTTTTCCATTCATTATGATTTACCTATGTTTAGAGGATCCCCCTAAATGACCAATCTGGACATTCCTCTATATAAGTTTTTAATATTTTTTCCCCTTTATGCAAACCTATTTAGAGCAGCCAATTGAACATTAGGGTTATCTCACCACATCAGCTCTACATTCATGCAAGAGTGCTGAAGCAAGATGAATTCAATTGTCTGTTACAGTTGCACGGAGCAAACAGTTATTTTCTGGACTACAAGTCCCACAGTGCATCATAGTGAAGTGAGCACAGATCGGAGGATAGGTGGCATTGACATTATCCAAGAAACTAACAAAGTGACAAATTGCAAGGCGCAAAAGAGCAGGGAGACAAGGAAACACTGATGACCTACCCTCCCTTACACCCAGCCAATTTGTTGCAAGGTGTTTAGAGTAATACTGATCTTGTGTATCCATATGCTCTACATATTAGTCTTGTCTAACACATTGCTTTCTGCAATCTCCTCTACCTTTTGTTACACAACTTCCTCTCTATGTAAGAGACTACTGCAGTAGTCACAGTTATTGTAGGCTGATGGCTGGATTGGGATTGAACCTCTGTGTATGTTTTTAAGTAACACATTAAATGCTGCACTTAAATGCTCAGTAATATGACCAGTATTTACCTAAATTGGAAACCTTTCATACAGTACATTTTCTCTCATTACAGTACACTTTTCACCTACCAGACATGGCAAGTTAGACTTGTACACATCCTTCTAGTCTTTTCATAGATCACTTAAATAACATGCACAATAGCAACTGGGGCATTGTTGCTGGTCTTCCCCTCTGAAATTGCATATGTTCTGTCCAAATAAGAGGACATTAAATGGGTAGTAGCGGGTATTGGGCAGCAGCACAACCTGTTGCAGTTCCTCTTATCACCCTCCTCTGTAAAACAGCAATTCTGCACACCAACCTCACAGAAAGTAACACACTGCAAACAGTTTCAAATTGCATCAGTCAGCATGGTATTGGTCTATGCTGCTGGTTACTTACAAAACCATCCATGGACCACGTCTGGTCTTTAATCCTGCTCAACACGATGTGAGATGCTGCGGTTGCATGGTACACAAAGAGCATCAGCCTTGCTTCCTGGCTTTTATAAACTCCTGCATTTGAGAAGATAAAAAAAGCCATCAGCATGCAGCACAAAGACTTCCATACTCTCTCCTGAATTTGATGGACTCTTTATTAGGTTTGTAGATTCACAAAGTGGCAGTGCATTCAAGAAAGGATTAAAGCAGCTGGACTTCGGTAACAGCTGGAACCTGAACTCATATCCATAAATAGCCAGATTCCGAAGGGAGGCTTTTGTAATGAAGGTGCGTGCTACATGCATGGTTTCATGTGATTATTTCAAAAGGTCACAAGTCCTCTTTAAAGAAGAGATTAATGATCTCGACTAAGTCCTGTGTCAGGCTTGTGAAAGTACTGATGGAGAGCTGAGCGTGAGTGAAATGATAATGTTTCTGCAGACTATTCGCACAGAATTGATATGATATCATTTATGTTCTGTCTACAGCTATACTTATATCTTTTTCAAAGACATTCAGGAAAGTGAAACAATATTACTTACACATAATTTTTAATATGGGGACTGCAAAATGTTTTATTTTTTCTCTCTCTAAATAATAAAATTCTGTGTGTTCAGACATTCAATTACTGTTTAATAGCTGGGGCATTTTTTCATTTTTACTTATTTATCCACCTCATTGCAGAAAAAAAATCCAAAATTTAAATTATTATATTACATATATACATCAGATATTTTTGCCTGTCCATGATGATACCAATGCACAGGAGTCAAATTGCAAGGGTAATCTATGGTACTGCTGGGTCATTCTCTCCAACCCCCATTATTCCAAGGCCTTTCTTATTTACAGTTACAATCCCCTATCTCTCATGCTCTGAAATATTTCATTTATTCAAGCTTCATTCCTCTTTTTAGAAAAGGAGATTCAGAGTTCTATCCTGGTGCAATCAGGTACAGTGATATGGATGATAGCTTGCTTTGTCTGAAGACTTTTCAGACAATTTAATGGGCTACATTACTGATGGATAATACTAGAAATATGCAGAATTTTGTGTCAGATGGAGCACAAAGAGATAGTTTGTCATTTTTATACCTGCACAAATGGAACAAGGTCCTAACTCTTTGATTCCTTCAAATGTACTATATACATTAGGTACTGTATTTAACAGTGCATGCAAAAATAAAACAAACAAAAAAAACAGATTTGGAAGACCTCTGTCCAGATTCTATATAACTGAAGTGCTTTTCTCACTTTGAGCAACTGAAAGCAATTGAATCAAATGTTACTTGCTTCTTGCACAACATTTTATATAATTTTCAGCTGAACCATGGAAGTCATAACATTGCATATGAAATGTGAAAACTTGCTGAAACCTAGAACCAGAACCAGAACAAGTCTCGTGGTATTAAGATAGGACCTGGATTCTATTAAATGGTTAGAGGAATTATTTAAGAAATCATGACAAACAGGTCCACTGACTCTCAGGATGGTCAAGTGTATTAACCATACCTCCACCACTAAAACCCACCTTACCTGAGAGCAGCAGCTCCATGTGACTGTTGGTCAGTGTCACATTGACCCTCCCTGTGGTCATGTTAAAGCTTGTGACGGTCAAAGTCATAGGGTGCTTCCGGCCCCTGTATTCATACGAGCCTTTCCAGATGTAGTCAGGAGTGAAGACGTCGTCAGGAACTGCAATACGGAACACTAGAGCAGTCAGCAGACCCCAATTCCCCGTCACAGCCAGCGGAGGCTGGTGATTCTCAGAACCCCAACACTGCCAGAGGAAACTGGCGATTCTAATTACCTTAACACTGCCATAGGAGGCTAGTGCTTCTGATTGCTTGGAATAGTTTACAAGAGTGACAATTCACTTAATGATCCACCTATCAGCAGCTGATCATTATGACTTTCTTCAAAACTTTTTGTGGACTTCACATGGAAATTTTAACTATAACAAAAACATCAGTTTAAACTGGCAGTGCTATGCAAAATAAAAAAGCCAGGTAATCAGCTGCAGAAGGCTGATCCAAATTGTGAGTGACACAACTGCAAAAAAATCAAAACAGGGCACAGACTGAAGAGAATAAGTGGTAATTATGGCATCTTACCAGTTACTTTTGGGCTTGGTGTTCCTGGTGCAGGTTTAATAGTTTTCTCTGATAACTTTGAGCCGGCTAAAGTAAAAAAGAAATGTATTGTTTGTAAATATTCACTATTGCACTAAATTGGTCATTCACCATTATGATGAATATGTTGTCCATCAGCAGCTTTTGCCTTCCATGGCACTGAAAATACACGCATGGTGCATGAATGGTGTCACAATGGGAGGTCCTAGGTGAGGTGAACACCATCAGTGATCTCACAATAGCTGGGCTCAACACTCAATTACTGACACTAGCTGTGTCAGAAAGGCAGCGAACAGAGCGAAAGGTTTCCAGCTCACGATTATACACTGTTACCACACACACTGCCTAGCCTGCAACTCATCATTTTAATTATGGAAAGGGAATGCACAGAATTTCAAAGCCAGCTGTCCACCATGGAACAAAAACAATGCTAATTCTAGCAAAATTTACAGAGCTGTTAGTGCTGTATTTTGTAACCAGTAAAGAAGATCCTCATAAAACTGTTCTTACAAGGCAGCAAATTAAGCATTACATGTATACTTTGTCAGACAGCTAATCTAGGATAATGTCTGCCTTGACAGCCTTTTAATCATTTCAGTGTCAAATCAGATGTAATTTCAAGCAACATCTGCAAGTTATAACTGCACATCTGCAAGTTATATCTGCTCTGAAATAATTTGCTGTGGCTTGCAGGATATCTTAAACCAAAATATTTGAAGATATATATGAAATCAGTCATAATCTTAAATTAACAACACCACACTTTCACTGGTGATTTAATGTGCAATGCCTAAATGCACCATATGCTAAATGCACTAAATACACTGTAGTAGTGTAACAGTAATCATTAAAAAAGTGATGCTCAGCAAACTGGTTTTATTAGGAAAGAGAAAATGTTCCACCTAGAATGCCAAAATATCAGAATAAAACAAGGCAAAACCATAATGTTTTGTTAACTGAACAATGCTAAATGAGCCACAACAACTGACAACAGCTAGCAAGATGACTCACTACTAAGCTACATTGACTATGATCTATTTTCAAAACCCCACTTTGCTCACCAGCCAGTTCTACCATGTGCAGTCTGCCTCTTCTTAGTCTGACATTGAGCATGAAATGTCCAGATTTTAGCGATTACAAAGCAGTAAAAGATAGGGAATGCAAGAGATGGTATAGCCAATCATCTGTAGGGGAGATAATTAGGTGGCCAGATTAGGAATTCGGCTGGATAACACCCCTACTCCTTTGATAAGTGGCATAGGATCACAGTGACCAGTGAGTCATGAAGTTGATTTAATGTGTCTTTCAAAGCACAGCACACCCTACAGCGGTGCCCCAATCACTTCTCCGGGGGATTTGATTTACATTACCCAGAGGGGAAAACACCCCCCCTCCCCTCACTGGCCCAACTAAACCACATGCCATACCACTTGCATCATGTTTTCCCAGGAGGTCTACCTGGAGGACTGCAGATTTCAATCCTGCCTGGGGCACTTCTGTTGTACCTTTTAGCATGATGCTTTACCTGAACTGCCTCATTCAGCCATATAAATGGATGATGTAAATCGATGTAAGCTGTGAAGTGTGTAAGTGCTTGAGAGCTGGCGTATGTCACCCATGGCTGCATTCAGCTCCGCGTCGTGAAATTGGGTGCCTCACCTCGACAAACTGGCATCTTCCCGCTCCAGGTTCCATCGGACCTACAGACCCGGTGCTCGGAGCCCCCACTGAGGAAGAAGCCTTCCTGGCAGCTGTAGACGAGGGTGTACCCAAAGGAGGGCAGGTCCATTCCCACGACGTTTACATGGGCGGGGCTCTCGGGCTGCTTACAGGAGTGGGCTGGAAGGAAGGAAAGGGAGAGAGAGGCCTTCATAACACAATAAAGCAAACACACTATATACTGCTTACACGCCAATGCATCCCACGTCAAGGCAGGCTTCATCAGCACAGCTCTGCTGATTTCCAAGCAATCAAAAGTGCTTGGTGGCAACTTTAACAAAAGAGGCAAGAGGCCAGGCCACTCAACAAAGTATCACACTGTTGGCAATGCTCTGTCTGTCAGCTCCAAAACTTCAATGATACAACTCTGATATAGAGTAGATCAGACCACCATTGAGGTTTTGGTGCAATATAGTTGGAGTTTAAGTGATTTCTCAAATGATCTATTTCAGCATTTTTTCCACTGTTTTTTGCACACTATATATATCAGGTGTCTGAAATGATGCAGGTGTTGAGAAATTATTACTCAGCACATGAATTTCAGATGAACATTCAGCCCATGAAGGATGTAAGCACTGCACATTCCAATCTGACATGTTTGTCTTATTTATAAAGGTGTGGATGAACAAAACAAAATTAAAATAGAAAATAGTGCCATTACTGACCAGCTCTCTTTAATACGCATGACAGGGACATTTCCATAGCTTCCTATATTTTCAGTAAGTCAGCTAACACATTTAAGAGCTGTATCTAAGCAACTGACAGCAACTGTCCAAGCCAAAGTATCATAAAGAGCATAATGACATTGTGGTGGTATTTTGTTTCAATTATATTCAATTATAAACTCTGTCTGCTCTGCTCTGACCCAACTGTTAATGTACGCTGTCAGCAAAGTCACTCCAGATGTATTTGTAATTATCTCTATCTCTAAATGACTCTATGGGAGAGAAAGAATGTATAGTCTGCTTCTTCAGACAAGACAGGACCTGACAGGGAGGCGAGTTACCAGGTACATGAAAAGAGATCTCATGCTAACCTCTGACCTCTGGACCAAGCAGGGAGAGAGAGTTAAAGAAAGAAAGAAAGAAAGAAAGAAAGAGAGAGAGAGAAGAGAGAGAACGGGAGTAAGAGTGGGACAGAGCATTGCCACCTGTCACAGCATTAGGTAAATCCTCCAACCCTTTCTATCAATGGGGTGGTTGGTCTGCTCTGTAGGTTATTTTCTGTTGTTATGTATCAATTTTTTGTATTTATTGATGCCTTTAATTTATTTTTACTTATTATTGTTGCTGCATTTTAATATTTAATATTTAATATTAATAATTATTGATACCATTATTGCTGTTATTTTATTCTATATCATATCTTTCACATTTGTAACTTGCTTTGGTAATGCTGTACAATCTGATGCCAATTAAAAAAAAAAATTATACAGAGTGAGCAAATGAGAGCGAGGGAGGGAGGGGAGAGGGACAGAGAGAATGACTTTGACTTCTAAAATCCCTTTACGTAACCAATTTTTTAAAACAAAGACCATGCATGGAAAAGCACTATTTACATATTTACATGTATTTACATATTTACAAGAGAAAAGAGTAATGTAACACAAAGCCAAGACCAAAAAGTTTTAACACAAAACTGCTTTGGTTAGCATATCGCTATGATTTCATCAACCTCATTTACTTTCCACAGTACACCATTGATTGCCTGTGTGCTGCGGACCTCAAAAAGATTATCATTTATCATTTCATTTATAAAGTGCAACCTCGCACTTTAAGCAAGAAGACATCATCAATCTCATCACTGCAATACAATCAAAGGTCCCCTGTTATTCTGGCTCCACTTTCCGAGTCTTAAAGACTAATCAGTTCTGCTTGTCGAAAAATAAAAATGAATCAGTATATAAGTTCTTCTCATCTTTCCCATAAATGAGTCCAAACACAAAACATGTTTTTGAAAAAAAAAAAAACATTCACACAATCTTGATGTCCTATCATATAAACGCATACGGTGACAGCCACCTTGGGAAACCTGAAAACGAATGACAACAAGTTTACTCCCCTGAGCAAAAACGGCAAATATTCACTGTAGTGTCAGTAGCCATAACCTTGTGTAATATTCACCATCGAGGATCACCACTTCACTTTAAGAGTGAGTTTTCATATATCGAAGTCCATGATTCTGAAACCTCACTATATAGGCTCTCCATCTGTTGACGGGCACTGTTAGGTATTCCCTGCAAAACCTCTCCACTTTAACCGGCACTCAGATTCTGTATTGCCTTCAGGTTAAGGTATTAAAAACCTGGAACAAAGAGCTCTCCTCTCCGCTCTGAATGACAACCGGCATAGTCAGAATTTCGTCCTCACTTCTCCATCTGAATTCTTTGGAAGGTAGATCTTGGTAGCTTTTACAATTTTACAAAAAGGATAATATGCTGTCTGATTTGCACACATGCTATGGGATGGATGAATTACAAACAAAGTCCTTGAGCATCCTTATTTCCCCTGTCTGTGTGGGTAACTCCCAAACATTTAGAACATTGCTGTAAAAAGAAAGACAGATACATCTATGCAATTTTGGTTATCAAGCAGTAATAGGTGATGACTGTGTCCTCCTGTTCTAAGCACCCAGGACCCAGCATACGGCGTTTTCAGAACACAGTAACTTGAACCATTTGAAAACTAAAAGCTGCCATCCTTTTCTTTAATCGAGGCCCTGATCCCCTCTACTAGTTTTGGATGCTGCCCCTGCCTTCAACCAACATGCTTGAAGAAGGATGCAACTGGTCAACCGGTTCTATATTATTGAGGTGGCCAGGATATTAGCAATCGATACTCTTGAGAGAGAGGTGAGCCAGGAGCCATTACCACCTCTAAAGCCTGCGTTTCACCTTTCCTTCAACTTCTTCCTAGTTTCTCATGATAAACCCATCAGTTCAAAATAAACCCTGAGTACTTTAAACCCCTGCTGGTTCCATTTCAAATACCCAGGGAGAGTTGGAGCAGCAATCTCCTGCCAATCCCCTGCCAAGGAAGTGTCACACTTGTCCGAGTTAATCCTTTCAGAAGCTGCCCTCTCATAGAGTCCTCAGCATTCAGAAAGTCCTAGTACGTCATCTGAGTTTCTCAGCACGGCAATCACACCATGAGCATATGCTGTTAGTTTAAAAGGTAAAACTCCCTGAACTCCAGGGGATACTACTTCACTCAGGTGGCACCCCCCAGAGCTGGGGTCCCAGGGCAAGAAAGTACTGGAGGCCACAGGGGAAACACCCCTGCCTGATCTCCCAAATGACTTGAAGAGGACCAATGAGAGCTTTAATTATTTGTCTTGCTCTTCACTTCAGTGTACAAAAGTCTTACAGCTCCAAAATCTGAAACAGAATCTGCTGATCCACTCAATCAAATGCAACTTCTTGATCAAGAAAAGACAAGCTGACATTGCTGTTTTTTTTTACTTTAACAGTGCAAAGCAAATCAAGGATTAAAAACAAATGATCAAAGATTCACCCATCGTTAATGAAGTATGTCTGATAAGTATGTGTAAGTGAAGGCATTACATTTTAAAGTCGTTCAGTAATTGCTCCCGAGTGGCCCAGTCGGTAAAAGTGCTTGATGTTCAAGGTCAAGGCTGAGCCCTTCGGCCTGGATTCGATCCCAGCCGTGTCATTAACCAATGATGACAGGGAGCCCATAGCAGTTTAACATAACTGGCATCGTTCTGTGGAGGATATAGGGGAGGGTAGGTTGGCCAGGGGCTTATCTGTCCCCTAGCTCATCAGCAACCCCCACTGGTCAGTCAAGTGCCTGCTGGCTGCCTGCATAATGTGAAGTGTCCTCCTCTAACTCATGTCTACATAATATTAGTCTGTGGAAAAGAAATTAAAACAAAGCAGAGGTGGTGATCTGACAGATGCGAGGGTGATAAAGAGCTCCTAATGACCTATACCGTGTTTTGAAATGTATGGCCTGTCATGTCATGCCCCTGAAATCCAATACTTTCAGGCATGAATACTGTTTTTCAGTTGAGTATAAAGTCCTCCAGACAATATACATATTAAAATAAGGCCAACATTGATTTTCAAGCCACTGCTGATTGAAGGAAGGGCTCATCATGGTTCCTATCCTGTGTGTGATGGAGTCTGCAATTGAAAACACCAGCAAGCACTACTATGTTATCTGAATTACATTTCTTTAAAGGTCTGGATAGTATTTTGGAAAAAAGTCAATACACCCCTTCCCACAAGTGGGTGCATATGTGTTGAAAATGAGAAATGGACCCTTGAATCTTGAATCTGCACAACCCCTAGGAACCTCCTTTTTATGAGTTGTATTTCACATTAAAACCAGATTCACGAACCAAAACAGTTGCTACTCTAGCGTTAATATTCGATCCACTGTATGCATTTCCCTCTTACATTCTCTATCCCAATAGCTGCAGTAAGAATTGTTTGTTTGCCTCCTCTAGAAAAAGTTTGTTTTATTCTGCACTAAAAACTAGAAAGGTGCCAAGGACTCCCTCTATCCCTGCATCTATTAACACTGAATAAGCCTGTTTGAAAGTGACGCCTAGATTAAGAGATAAAACATAACAACCAATGTCTACATTTAATTCCCCCTCTGCAACACTCCTCTTACATTCATAATGAGGTTGTTCAGATGATGGTACCTGGGTTTGTCTCACTCTGCAAAGCTTACTTTTCTTGGTGCCACTGCACACAAGTGTTCAACATTTTAAAATCCTGAAAATATGAGCTGATGTCTAGCTCCTTTTGCCCCTTTGCACCATCCCGAAATTTGCTGATGTGTTTAACTGAAAAAAGTTTACCTCTGCGCTGCTGGCTGGCTACACCTGGGATTGAGCTTCTGAAGGTCATCTCTTCCTCTCTTCTGTAAGAGTCTTTCTGTAAACTGTAAGAGTCCTGCGGCCACTAGGGAAACTCCCCCCTGCCCCTTGCCCGGGAGTCTCACCTGAGTTAGGCCTCAAGCTTACCTCAGCAATGTTCTTATCCTTCATGAATTCAGACTCCCAAGAAGTACTGTCAGCATTCGTGCTGAAAAACAAGGTGACTCTAGCGGGGGTCCTTACTCCACTGCATCTATACTCCTCATTTCAGTCCTATTGATTGTTTTCTTTGGTGTTTCTGTAACAATTTGAAACCCTTCACTATGTTGGATTCTGCATATTGTCATCATTATCAATAGGTAGTGGATCATTTTTTGCTTATGTATGGCAGTGGGCTCAGATCTTTTTTTGATCTTCTTCAGTGTTTCCACTATTAGGAATACTAGCTGATGCCTCACCCCTCTTTCCCTGCAACTTCAGTATCTATATTTTCTATTCATAGGAGATTATTTTTTTTAAGATGGCCTCATTCTCTACACACAAATTACCTCATATATTCCTTTTCATTTATTTAATCCTCCTCCTCAGAGACCGTCACAGACACATCACATGTATTATCTGGGTTATATAGGATCATGTATGTTTGCCTGCAGAAGGACATCACGTGTTTCATTGCAGGAGTTTTACATTGAAGCAGCATCATATTGATCAGCCCTAACAGTTTTTACTAGTGGCTTAGAGTCCTTTCTAAAACCCCATTGTTTAAAGGGAGGGAGGAACGCATGTAACATCAATACCTTTATTGATGAGGTCACTAGTGGTCGTACTTGCACAAAAGACTCAATACCCAACTTCCCACTAACTTTTATTAACAAAATGTATATCTCTTAGAAAAACAACAATTGCCTTGTTCATTCATACTACTGCTCTGACCATTTCAACCTCCTTCCAAATAGCAATCAAACAATCTTCAACAGATCTGAAAGCATCAGGTCCAGATTTTAGCCTGTGCCTGGCTGTCAACATTTCAAATTCTCATGAATTCTCATTCATTTGACTCAGTTTCAAAGTCTGAACTGAAGGAAGGTCAGCACAGCATTAAGTGAAAAACTAGAGTACAGTCTGTAAAATTGTGCAAATACAATTAGCAAAGAAAACAAAGTTTTTTTGCCTTGCATTTAACCTAATTAGAGAGGGCTGTAGTAGAGCAGTAACTTCATTTGATTGAGGCTTACACTACAGAAAAAAGAACTTTGTAATTTCAAGAATAACTTCAAATAAGGATTTATAGAATTAATTTATTATGCATTTTCTGATTATGATCTGTTTGTCGTTCTTACATTAAGAAGAAATATAGTTGTAAGAGGTAAAAAGTCCTAGAAAGGTAAAATGAAAAAGAATATTTATCTTACGATACTGAAACACTTAGGATATTCTATGCTTCAACATTAATATTATAACATTATTATGCTGTGATTCTGAAAATGAGAAATATCTTCTTACTAAGTGTTTCATTGCCGTGTGCAGTGAGACTTTCCCTGGTGACGCCCTGCAGCAGAAAAAGCTCCTCTGAACACTGCGTGTGGCGCGACTGGGGAAATCATGCACAATTATGGAAATCATTTTTAAAATCAAGTTTTGTAAGAGATTTCCCCATGCCATTAATTTAGGAGACACTTATTGTACTTGCTGGCACTGTGAAACAAACACTCTGAGCCTCCACAGGTGCAAGGATACACAGCTTAATATCTCAGCATTAAACAGCACTCGGTGTGAGGCACGTCAGGTCTCATTATGTACACATTTATCAGTTCCACAGGCGTTGCTAATCTGAGACCCTTATGTTGGTATATCAGCAACTGTAGCAGCAAAAACCAGGCGGAGAGAGAGAGAGAGAGCTCTGCAAGACCTCAAATTACTGCAGTGAACTCTCAGCACACACTTGTGTAATCACGCAAGGGCACAGGTGATGCAGAAAGACTGAAACTCTCCCGCAGGTTAATAAGAGACAGACTCTAGCAGGTGCTGTGCGCGTCCGTGAGGACAGCAGAGGCCGCGGGACTCACGGATGCACTCAGGCTGGGAGCCGCTCCAGGTGAAGTCCGGCTGACACAGTCGGGTAGTCGAACCCTGCAGCAGGTGACCAGGCTGGCACTGGAACTGCACTAGGCTGCCCACCTGTGAAGGAGGGACAAGGACATCGGTGACCACGCTCCACCACATGGAGAGGTGAATAACTGACCAGACACAACCACAAAGAGAGGGGAATTACTGACCAGACTCAATCACATGGAAAGGTGAATTGCTGACCAGACACAGCCACAAAGACAGGGGAATTACTGACCAGACTCAACCACATGGAGAGGTGAACTATTGACCAGATAAATCACATGGAAAGATGAGTCACTGACCACACTCAGTCACACGTGGAGATATATTGTTTTCTACACAATTGAAAACAAGTGTCAATATCAGGAACACTTCTGTGGACATCTGGTTTTCTGCTGCAATTACTTCATTTTTAGATGTAGATAGTACATACTCTGCATCAGAAGAAATGTATTACTGTATTTATGCACTCTGTTTCTTTAAAAAAAATTCAGTGAACTATACATATTTATACTTTTTGTCATAGAGGAGTGCTAAAGCAAGATGAATGTAATCCTCCAATAAACTTTGCAGTCAATGGCTATTTTTCCACATTACCACCCCCACAGTGCACCACAGTGAAGTGGGCGCAAATTAGAGGATAGGCACTGAGCAGCTTGCAGGTACCCAGTGACTGGCAGGGTGCCTGAGAGCGGTGAGATGAGGACACCCTGCCCACGCAGCCACCCCTGTCCCGGTGGAACGAAGCCAATCTGTTCCGCTGCGGCGGGCACCCGGGCACTGTTGACTGACAGGGCTTATTTTTAATTAAGAAATAACCTCTAACATTCATGCAGTCGACAGGGAATACACCCCAAGACAATTACGTTTCAGATAGTGCTTATTTTAGCTGCACAGTGGTCTTCATAAGAGGTCAATACACTCTGCAGTCTGCTGTATGGAGAGATGTGCCCTGTCTTTGAAGGGAAACCAAGTGCAATATAAAAGAGTATGAAATGTAGACGGTCGACATCAGAATGTGAAATATATGTGCCAAACAAAGTAGCATTCAATATGTAATAGATTACTACATTATCATCCTCAGGAACACAATGATGATATGGGGCACAGGGTTTATCTGTATGACATAATATCCTCTTTAATCTCCAACAACATTCTCAGAGTTTTGTGAAATAAGTTGCTCCCCTCTCCAGCTCACGGAGAGACAAATGGTTTGTGAATATGATGCTTCTGATATTTCACTGCTGTGTGTCAGTCGTTGTCATGACCTGAACCTTCATTAATGTGCACTGTGCATACTGGAAGCAAGCATCACAAGGTGGCTGATTACGCTATGAATGTGAATGGAAACCACTGATGCAAAGCGCTGCTCAGAATCTGTGCGCGCAGCAAATTTGTTCCCTTCTTTAGCTCGGCAAAGCGAATTAAATTTGTGCGAAATGCGGCTCTGTCATGTTTCCTGATGAAGTTTGCGCGTGAACATAAGGACATAAATAACGACGTTCTTGCGGATCGCGATAAAAGCGGCGTTTTCGTGCCCATTGAACAGATGCACCGGGAGACACCAGCATGGATCTGCGGGTCCCGCTGTGATGAAAGCGTATGCGCAGGGAACCCCAGTGAGACTCCATAAGGAAATCAGCCAAACAAAATGAGTGTCTGCCTCCTCTTTCTTTCCCTAGATTCTCCTCTTCCATGCGCTAACGCTAACATTTGAAGTGGAATGGAAGGGATGCATTTCAGGCAAAAAAAAAAATATCATGTTGCTATTTACTATCTAATGAGGCAGTGCCATGCCTCCAGCTGGCCATTCTGGTACAGTAAAGCATATTCGTGTAAAAGCTAAATGTTTGATGATACATACAGTGCATATGCAGTATACATATGGCTATTTTACCTTTGAGCCAAGCACTTAATTAGAATTAATTAGAATTAGAATTACTCAGTTAACACAATCGTCATCACATCAGTCTTAACAGTAAGTTACATTATAGCATAGATACAGTATCAAGTGTATTATCAGTGTGCATATTTGTAACATGTAAAATGTAAGCTATACAAATTGCCCTGGATAAGGTAAGGTAATAATGACCAACAGGCCTAGATGGAGCACATTTGTTGTTTTTGTATTCCTGTTTCTGTTTCCAAATGAGCAATATACATTATATGATTACCTTTCAAGTAGTGATGGGAAAGTGAGCCTTCATGAAACCCATAATGGGTACAGCTACAACTGACTTACCTATAAGATTTTGCTCTCTACAGCAAAACACAATTGATTTACATCATTGAATCAATGATAATACATGACTTGTTTAAGTACTTCTAAGCTGCCTGATAAGAAATGGAACAGTACGTTCAGAAGCAGGCAGCGGCAGCACACCTGGACACAACTCCTGTTCTGGAAACTGGACATAAACTGCAGAATTCAACCTGCAGCGATCAGTGCTACAACAAGCTACATCTCCAACAGGCTGAAAATCAGTACATCCGGATTCTCCCTCCCAGCTATGAGAACCTCACTGAGAAAACATGCAGGGCTTTCCCTGCCATCAGAAAACATCTCTGTAACCTCAAGCCCCCACAGAGCGTCTGGCATCAGACAGGATAATTTCCTCAAGTCTCCTGTACGGTGGCAAATCGTGGGGTGCATCAGAAAGCTCCACCACAGCAGGTGGGACAAATACAACGCCGTCTACTATGTGACACTTTCTCCTGTGAAATCACAACAGGAGCACAAAACTACATCCTGCAGGACAAGTGGACATCGAGGCAGCTCAGTATATGGAGTAACAGGTGACAGAACTGGAAGCACAGTACGTCACTGAATACAACACACAGAGGGGAACTTGTCGACAATGTGTCAGAAATGAAGTATGCACCTGTACATAACAAGTAATATATACATTCAAATAACAAAATATACAATCTGTTTCATTTGTCCCCCATGTTATGGCAAATCATATGCTGAGAGTGTTTGACTTGAACTGATCCGGCTGATGAGAGTTCCTGAGTTGGTGCGATCATTCTGAAATGTAAATTTTTTTGTCAAGATCATTCTGTATTTAACCCCACCCCCCTGCCCATTTAGGGCCATGGCTTATAGGGCATAAAGCAGTTCTGGGATCAGTGTTTCAGCACTCTGCTGTCACTCTCACCCTACCTTAAAGCCTGAAGTTCTATTAAGGGAGCCATGGCGAGGTGTTCCGGGGTTCTCACATGTGGTGCGAGTTGGTTCTGGACATAAAGAGAAAAGACAAATAAACTACTATATAACAATAATAATTACACAACTATGATAATAACAATGAATTGAAGTTATGCATCTTGGCCTGTGTCTGTCTGTGATCTGGAACAGTACCATCTGTTGGTTGCTGATGGCAACATACGTGGGCAATTCCATGTGTATTAATTTCATATGTTTTTCCCACCACTCACAGTTGATTTTGCATAGCAGATATGGCAGTTGAGTGAAGGCTACAAAGAATTGTTTTCAGATGGCCTCCATGACCAATCCTAACAATAAAGACGTTGTTCATCAAAATTTCTGCCTGTATTGTCAAAGTGACGCTTGGGTGATTTATCAATGTAAGCTTGAATTATAACATGGACACTCAGAACATAACTCAAGACAATAACAAACATACAGAGGCCTAGACCTACTGACAGGGCCATGGCGATAAGGCACAGGAAATAAGGCGGCAAACTGATTGATGTTCACTAGCAACCCGTACAGCAACAAACATGGCTAAGGTCACTTAAATGGGTTTGAAACACAGGCCCTTGCTCTCTACTTGCATCCAATATGAACGGCCCTTTCCCAGAAAACCTTTTATACAGAGGTTTAAATAGAAGTGTAATTTAAAGAAAAATCAGTCCAATGGTGTGGAAGGGAAAGTTGGAGCAGAAGGTGAGTCTCTGTGAACAACTTCCAGCCGATCACTCTAAAGCGCTGAAAATGTACAGCAAAAAACATGTTTGTACATTGTTACATGTTTGTATTACCATATTTAAGACCTTCCACTCTTGAGGTTTTATTATTTTTCTCTGTTATATAATGTGTACTTGACATCATAGTGCTTACCGATGGAGAACAAGTTGTTTTGATTGGTTCATACACATCAGAGATTGGCAACATATGGTAGCTCCAGCAATCATAGACAAGTATTACTCATCCATCATTTACAATAACTGCTCTCATTTCCTCACTTAGGAGACACTCTTACACAGACAGCCTTAAAAAGCAGGGGTATAAAAGTACATCTAATAAAGTCAAGAGGGAGAGCAGTACAGAATACAACAGACTGCATCTGAACATGTCAATATTTTACTCAGAGTCATTATAAATAATCATGATGGCATTAAAAGCCTAAAACCAGCATTTTGAAATGAATGCAAGCTGCAGTGCAGCATAGTTGTAATTAGCACGACTCGTAACTGAAAGGTTGCCAGGTCGATTCCCCACTGGGGCACTGCTGTTGTACCCTTGGGCAAAGTTCTTTACCCAGAATTGCCTCAGTAAATATCCAGTTGTATAAATGGGTATTATAAAAATTGTAAAAAACTGTGGCCTATGTAAGTTGCTGTGGATAAGAGCTTCTGCTGAATGCCAAAAATGTAATGCAATGTAATGTACTGCACTCCAGTACCTATGCATCGGGGCTGGATTCCACTCCAGGTACCATCGGCCTGGCAGATGCGTGTTGTGGAGCCCACCGGGATATAGGGGGCGCTGCAGCTGAAGGACACCTCTGACTGGTAGATGAAACTGCGTCCCTCTCTTACCGCCTGTGCAGGAATGCCAGGGTCTCCACAGAACTTGGCTGCAAAGACCGTCAAGCAAGCGAAGACTTGGTAAGAAAGACAAAGGAAGGCAGCCCGGATGAAGCGAGGAAAAGGAAGGAAACATAAACGGGAAGTGACTCACGCAGGCACTGAGGCAGATCACCGCTCCAGGAGCCGTTCCCCACGCAGGTGAGGACAGCAGGAAAGGAGAGCTCGTACCCTGCAGAGCAGCTGTAACTCACACTGGATCCCCATCGGAAGTCCTCTCCCACCAGCAGACCGTTAGAGATGGCAGGGGGAGGGGCACAGGTCACAGCTGAGGGGGGACACGGGGGGAGTGATTACTCATACAACTAACTTAGAATTAGCACTTAAATAAAAAGAATGTTGAGTCTGCTGCTGAGATTATGCTTATAGCATAAAACCATGTATGTGTGGTTTTTCTGTAAGGGTGCGCATATGTGTGTGTGTGACTGGGTATCACTGGTTGCCTGCAAGAGTATATGTATGAGTCATACAGACAACAGTGAATCAAATCCAGCTGGACTCACTATGTATGCACGGCTAGCTCTCCTGTAGTTTTTTACTTCGGAAAATGAAGTTGTAAATATGATTCCCTCTGGTTCAAGGTGAAGCATGAACCTCATCCAAAGCTGTGGGACTTTTGGAGGAATCTTTGCAAGGAGTTTATTTTGTAAACCTATACTATGCTACAGTAATAAAAAACATCATTCACAGAAAATGTGTTCCACACACCCTAGGAAGCACATTCACTGGGCGTGGATTCACTGAAATATATGAATTATGTGAGCAGAATTACTGCTTCTTTGTTTATAATGTGCTTTATGTTCAAAGAAAGGGGCAGCTGGGTGATCACAAAAAACAATGAGAAACTGAAAAATCAGAGAAGGGCCTCTGTGCATAACCATTGGTAGTGGTGTAAACAAAGACACAGGTGTTGGGTTTCTGAGACTGTCAGCTGATCTCTCTGCAGCTCATTGTGCTGTAGATGTTGGCTTTCAGTTCTCACCGCAGGGTTTGGCTTCCTCACCTGCCTCGGCTACCTGTCTACTATGACTGAGGCTGTGAATTTTACACTGGTGTTTCAGCCAATGACATCTCAGCTGATTTGAACCCCTGCCCTAGCATGCTTTGATCATCTCCTATTCAAAAACAAGTGCAGCTAAATTTTAATTTAATGCACGGAGTCAGAATAGCACAAAGTATATGCAGTTATTTGTTAGCAGAGCTACTTAGGATTGATTTTCTGATGCTGTGAATAATCGATAAGAGTAATTTTGCTATGAACTGAGTAATGCTTGCAGTCTGAATTTCAAGCTGATGCTTTTGCTGGAACCCAACAGTGCTAAAAACAAACATTACATCACAGCTGACTGCATCACAGAGATTCTTTGAATGGCAGCACAGAGATGGACTCCTGTTACACGTACCTGTGCAGATGGGCATTATCCCACTCCAAGTGCCATTGCTGGTGCAGGTGCGGGTGACGGAGTCGGCAGCCTCCATAATGTATCCTGGCTGGCAGAGGAACTTGACGCTCTGCCCAACCACAAAGTTGTCCCCATACCTCAGACCGTTGGCTGGTGTCCCAGGGTCCCCACAATTTATCACTGTAAAAACAAGACAAATGTCCCTTTTAGTACAGAGCACTGTGCTGAGGAATAAAACTGGGACACTTTAATTAGAGTCTCCTTAATTATTTAAGGCTATAACAGCTTGGAAAATGAGAAAATGAAGAAAGAAGGCAATAACAAAGCTGAATTTGAAATCAAACTTAGCAGGGAAATACTTTCTTGTTAAATGTCACCTTTGACGTACTTATAATTGCAAATGCAAATAACCTAGCTTATGATAAGAAAAAGACAGATGGAATGGACATGACAGGGAGAGATGAATCCTCTTACATTCACACTACATTCACATCTCCAAACTCTTAAATATAATGACAGCTGTCAACTCTTTAAACATATTCTGTTAGGGCCCATTCATTTTTCATAAATTAAAAATCAAGGAAACAAAACCTGATAAATATGGAGCTCTGTAGGTCCCATTTCCTCATACTTCATGACAGGTGGCGAATTGCTCAGAAACAAAAAAGACATGGAGCTCCAGATATACTAGAGCAGTGATTCTCAATTCTTGCCCCTAGAACCAAACATGTATTTTGATTAATGGTCCAGCTGAGCTCTCAATTAATTAGGTTAGAAAGAGCTGTTAACTGAATACTGATATGGATGTAACATTGCTTACTCATCAGGGATCAGTTCTTTGTGAGATACAGGTACTTAAAAATATGTTTATCCTAACAGAAGGATACAGGTAAAGTTGTAGGCTGCAGTTCGGCTGAAATGAATCAAAAGTTCATAAAAATTAATACAACTAATAAAATGTTACTAATTCTTTTAAAACTAATAACACTAATTTAAAACTAGTAACTGAACAACTAATTAAACTTAATTTAAACAACTACGCCGAATTTGTCCAAGGGGCATACATAAAGAAAATGTTTTTTTTTTTTTTTTAAACTGACTTTACAGTAACACAAACATACCTCATATACCTCACACATTACTTTAACAAAGAATATTAGCTGATTAGAAGTAGGGATGTTAGCTGATGATCCATATTCAGTTATCAGCTCAGCTCAATCTAATTAAATGTGAGCTCAGATGGAATGAAAACCAGTATGGGTTTTGGGACCCCAGGACCGATTTAAAGAAATAATGGGCTTTCATGTGGAACCTGCAGTGAGTCACCAAACATTCCTTCATTTCTGCAGTCTGACACTAGGAAATTTACATTCCACTGGCACTTCAGTTCATGAGAAGCATCCATGCAGTTTCTTTAAAATTTAATGAGAAAGGCCGCACTGCCAGTCTGCGAATGAGCAGGTGCAAAAGAGCTGCGTTTGTCTGGAATCAATGAGGTTCCCAAAAAAAAAAAAAAACACTGAAGAAAGAGGCATCAGTATTCTTATTATTGGTACTAGAAACAGCAGTAGATTTAATATCACACATTACTGTCATCTGTGTTGTGCACCTCTGTATACAGAACAAAATCTGGCTGTCTTGACAGCATAGACCCTGAGATTCTATTTTGTTTCTGCTTGATGTGTTTCTAATTACATGTTACATAAAACTTGCACTCCGTTTTTGCACTCCAATATTTGCAAATTAGGTTGAAAGAAGCAACCATGCATAATACATACAATCTGAAAATGCGGTCTGCCGTCATTACCTATTGTACTCTCAAAAGTGGTATTTTTCAATGGTGACACTTGTTATATAATCCTTTACTGTTTAGCTGTTAAGAGAATTATTGTCTATTTGATACATTTTAACAAACAAAATGAGGCACATGTAGCAGTGTCACAATGTAGGTCATCAACATATCCATACCCTTCCTATACTAACAAGATCATGGCTCAACAGAATAACTACAAGTGTGCAATTATTTGTAACACATACAAGAATGCTTTTTATATTGTTGGTGGTATTAAAACATTGCCTTTCTTTTATTAGTACTGATTGTGCTGAACAATACTGATTCCACACTAGCATTTATTTAGTGAAATAAAGTTTTGTTTGTTTATCAAAGGCAATAACATATTTGATGCTGCTGTAAATCTGTTAGTTTCAGCCCAGAATGAAAGAAGATAAATATTGATGCCATTTATTACTTTTTCATACTTTTAAGCTCCCCACTCTCATATTCCTGCATTTAAACGTACAATGCAGACAGATCCACAGCACAAAGTTATTAGGGATTCATGAATTCCACAGAGCTGTAAAAAGAAGGGACTGTAGCAGCTAACACACACTGCAGGAATCACAAATCACTTTAAACAACCAATTTATGCAGACACAAAGATATCCCCCAGGAAAAATGCCTTTTATTCTGAGTGATAGATCCCACTGTTACTGTTACATGTAAAAATCAATTCCAGTAAACCTCTTTTCCCATCATCATGACTGAAGCTTTCACTTCAATCAGTGCTGCAGATCTGTTTCTGTTGTCTCCAATGGCTGCATATGTTCTCATTGGACATATGACATCATAGCACATTTGATATTATAGTGTTTCACTCCAACAGTATTTAGTTAAATTAGAAATTGAACAAGAAATCCTTAAATGTTTCCTGTGATATCTGCAAATCCAGATTGTTTTTGCAAACAGTGTAAATCCTTTTAAGATCCATATTTCCAAAATGAAGCTTTGTAATCCATCCCAATCATTCATATTTTGCTCAATCACTATCCTACCAAAAGATAAGGGGCACCCCGTCTGACTTCAAAAAATGGGTGGGACCACAGGCATGAATGCACGTGTTGAAAAGAGCAACATCTGAATGTTGCAGTGACCAGCACATAGTCCCGACCTTAGCCCAACAGGGCAGCTTTGCAATGAAGAGGAACACAGAATAAGGGAAAGCCAAGACAGCCCTGTTCAGCTTTCTAATGCTTTGAAGGAGGAGTTGAGCACAATTCCACTAGCTTTCAACCAGAAATTAGTGGACAGACATGATGCATTGAAGCCATCATTAGGGCCAAACTTTGTAGTTATGTAGTTATCAAGTGTAGTTATGAATTTCCATTCATAACTACACTTCCCACACGTCCACTTTTGGTAGTATACTGAACAAGACAAAGCTTATTCTTCCTGAATTGTTTTGTATACCATCAGTATAGAATTACAAAAAAAGAGCAAATAATATTGCACTTACCTCCATTTTATTGAACATTTGCAGTTTGCAATTTAAATCAAAAGACATATGCCAGACAGGTGATATGCATCCTAATACATCTGTATAAAGAACCTGTTGTTTATTTATGAGCCTCATTTAAAAACCTTATAGACAATGGCAGAAAACTATACAGTAGTTTACAGTACAAACAAACTGTTGTCTCATTTCCATAGGGCATTCCATGCAATCAGAAGCAAAATTAATTGCCGGCTGCTATTTACAGCCTTAGGTTACACCACCAAAAAAGTAGGCTATTTAAAGCACGCAATTATGGTTGAGATGTAGGCAACCCATTCATTCTGCCGGAGCATTCAATGTGAGCTGCGTAACATTCTGTAAGAAAAGCTTCCACAAATATTTAATATCATTTGATTACAGCACTTATCTCTGTCCCCACAGATTTGTAAAATTAAAAACATTTCAGCCCACCAAATGAGGAGACATAATTGACAGAGAAAAAACATTCCTTGACCTATCCAAACTGAAGGGTATGAGAAAACTGACATTTCAAGAGGAGGGGGGTGGTCAAAGTATGCCACTTAGCGGCCCCCGGAGAAGCTGTAGACATGCCAGCCCCCCTGCTTTCCCCATAGCTGTTAAGGTCACATCTGTCCTTGCTTTCTATGCCACCGGTCATTCCAGCATGCCCTCCCATTACTCATGGGGGTCTGTCCTCTGGTGATGTTGTATATGTGGTTATAAAAGAAACCTAAGAAGAGGGACCTTTTAACTACAGAGCTTTCCCACAGATCATAAGTTGCTCCACCAATGTTTTATGTGAAATGTTTTATGTTTTAGTTTGAAAAAGGAGTAAAGCTTCACATCTGTGAATTGTGTTGTGCAGTCTCTTATTGTTATTTATTTTTATTTTATTTTCCCTTAGCCGTGTTTCTATTTCTGAATAAACTTTTCTAGTTTGTGGAGAACTTTTACAGATTGCCCGGGATGTGCCAAAAAATGGTTTGATTTCTGACTTGCACATCCCACACAGTGATCTCTGTCTCCTCCACTGACAATCCTGTATTGTTCAAGGAACAGCACAAACTGCTAAGAAAATTAATGTAGACAATAAAACAGTGAAGCAAAACAAAAGAAACAAAGAGTGGAAGTTGAACTCTCAAATGATAACAACAATCTACGTAGCATATTAATGACTTCACCAATATTTCAAGATGATTAATGCTATGCTAGCTAGCCAGCAAATTAACTGTGAAGCCTGAAAAAGGGGCATTTAATATACTGGTGCAGTTAACTTAAAAAAACCCTGCACACTCTCATGGAGAAGTCCTGTGTGGAAGTTGCCAGAGGTAAGCCATGCTTTGTTCAAGTTAAAATCCTGGCAAGGTACGCTCTTTTCTCCCCACTGTTCTCCTCTCTCTGCTGAACTGCAGACAGACACCTTTATTTTGGATAAGAAAAATGCAATATTCTGGGCCAAAACGTCTCCTGAGACCAAAGATTGTCTCTCTTGTAGTATCACCCGGCGGCATTTCCAGAACTCCTTCCTCTTCAGCACTTCTTTAGCATTATACACAGAAGACTTTTTAGGAATACTTATGTATGGTGATGATAGTTGGTTCACGATTTAAGAACTGAGAACTCTGCTAGTGTGTATAATTAGGACTGATAAAAGGGGCAAGGAGACAGGCTAACTGCAATTACTGAAGCATTCACTATTGGGAAGGACCAGTTTAATTGATGAAGGATTCATTAGTGCTTAATCCTTTGCCACTTCTGATGTCTCTTGATATAACTAATTATTTCTGGGAAAAAAAAACAAAACCATGAAACACAAACCCAATTTTCATGCGGGTTGCTTCCATTATGAATGTGTGTTCATAAATAAACCAACAGGTTGTAAAATGCCTTGATGAAGACTGTACTTACTTGTGCAGTTTGGTGGGCTGCCAGACCAGGTGCCATTGGCTAAGCACTGGCGCACAGGTGAGCCAGACAACAGGTAGCGGTCCATGCAGGAGTAAACAACGGTGTGGGAGTAGCTGGTCCCGTCCATGTGGAACACACGGCTATTAGCAGGGGTTCCAGGGTTCCCACAGTTCACCACTGAAGAGGACAGCACAGACAGTTACTGTGGTAACAGCACATGCAGAGTGTTCAGCACATTAATGGTGGCTCAAGAGCAAGGAACAGACAAAGAACCTTTAACCCGGTGATAGTACTAAACCTGTTTAACGAATTGCAGTACCGTACATTTGTGAAGTTCATATTAGATCATTTTGATTATAAAAGATTGGGTGATTTGGGTAAATTTGTATTGCAGCAAAGAGATCTCAGATCAGTTTTACCTTCAAGCTTTACTTCAAGCAAGGTATCACTATATGTCACCACCCTAAACTTGACAAACCCAGGCTAATGGTTCCTATCCTGTATATCTGTGAGCATCACATTGCTTTTAAGATGATTATTATGTGACTGGTGCTCTGTTCTCTATTATTCATTCCAAGGCTGTTCCGTTTGTTCACTTTCCATGTCACGTATCTGTTTATAATTGTGCATCTCTCTGATGCACTCAGCGAAGTTCTCCGTGGCATGTCCTTTGCGAAGAGAGCTACATTAAGTGCGACTGTGACTGACTGATTACTGCATAACCACAGACCTTAAAATAAGCATGAGACAGATGTGATCAGAACAGACGCTCTCTTCACTGGAACTCACTTACGGACCCATGGTTTCCCATTGCGTGATGTGTGAAGCATTCAGGGAGAAGAGGCCATTACAACAACCATGTAGAAATGAGAAGTGCCAAATGCTCAACTCCGACTATGTCTGTCACCAGCGACATGCGTATACTGTAGTACAAGGTGATCTCGTGAACCCAACGAAAGTTACAGAGCTGTCCAAAGAGGGGTTAATGACAGGGTGGGAATGTAACTCCACACGAGCTGTCAGATAATGGGAGGGGGAACATGCAGCTCTTACAGTGTGGAAGGAGTCAACAGACTGTAATTCTGGCAGGCAGCAAAGCTGCACCACAGCTGTTGAGAATAAAGCAGCAGAGTAAAACTTCCGCCTGAGGACCGCATCAAAATAAAGACAATAACAGCAGCCAGAAAGACTTCTTCGCTTCCTGCTGACACCTGGGACTTGTGTCTAAAAGTATATCTAAACTGATTTCAAATGTTTTGAATATTTGAAGGGGACATTTTTGGGTCTTACAATGAAATGATGTAGTAAGGTTCCACTCTGATGGGATTTTGGAGACATGTTTCACTTTGCAGAGCTGTGTCAGACAAATAGTCTTGACAGTAAATAGCAGTGGCCTCTTGTTATGAAGTTATAATGCATTAATTGACATAAATCCCTGAATAAGAATTTTATTGTAAAGCTGAACGAATGCGTGTGGCTGCATACAGGGATATGTCTTTGGGTGAGCTGAAAGCCATTGGTGTACTCTGTGTGAGTGAATGGATGGGTGTGTACTGTAGGTGTGTTAACGAATGGATGCCCCCTACAGTTGAGTGTTGGATGACTGCGGGGGGTCTCACGTTTGCAGGTGGGCTGCCTCCCCGACCAGGTACCGTTCGGGAAGCACATCCTCTCCGCAGAGCCGTACAGTGTGGAACCTGTGGCACAGGTGAAGCGCACTTTACCCCCCACCCTGAAACCACTCTCCTCCCTGCTCCCATGCGCAGGATTGCCCGGGTCCCCACAGCTGCCAGAGGTGTCCCCTGTGGGGGGTGGAGACAGGACAGTAGAGACAAAGAAGGAGAACAATGTAAGAGGTGAGAGAAACAAAAGTGACAGGGAGCAAGAGGCAAGAGAGAGACAGTGGTTTATGGCACCTCTTTGTAATGTGTAAATCTTAACCTCCATATCCACCTTGAAATAATAATTAAAAAAACACTCAAATGGTTATGAACACCTGTTGTACTGTTGTAATATAATATGCAAATGGAATTCCATGTGCAAACACTCCAGCTTCAAATAACCTTTCATTAATTTCAAATATTCATTTCAATTATCTTTATGTATCAAAGCTGATTAAATAAATATGGTTAACAAGAATGATGAATGAGGACGTTAACCCATACTACTTCCAAGACTGCAGCCAGGCCCAACTGGCATATTGTACCCTTTTACATGTTATTAAAAATCAAAGCAATACAGTGGTCAAAATGCACTATAAGCAGGACTTTAACATGTTGTTCACATACTGTAATGAAATTCCCTATACACTATAACAACACTATGACAACAATGACGGCAGTTACTGCTGGTTTCACAAGTTGCTGGTGGAGTCTCGGTGACATACCATAAAACCAATCAACCTCAACCAAATCCCCATAATACTGTACTACACAGTGATCCCTGCAAAGCTAGGGAAAGACTCAGACTTAACTGCCTTTAAAGGGCTGCCAGAGATTTTAGAAGTGATGAGAGTAAGTAGCCTTAGGATGGTGGTGGTGACTCTCAACTCTCACACTAGTTCACTCACACACCAAGTAACTCATATGCTTAGTCATTCACTCTGAGTTAATCATACACACTGACTCACCTACAGACAGACTGAGCAGCTGCCCCAAGGTACCTCGTGTTGCAGAGGCACTTAAGGGGCTCTGGCATTACGGTCCCTGAACAGCGTCTGATCTAGCTCTTGTTAATACATGAAGAGGACAGGCCCTTGTCTCCACTCATGAATACAGAGAAAAGTACTTCTCCAATCTCTTATGCTACCTTTGTTGCTTTAAATAATATTTCCTGCTGGGGGGATCTAGGTTGGTACCTCCCTGTCTCTTTCTCTGTTGTTTTTTTCTCAGAGAGAAGAGATGAGAGGATAATCTCAAACCACCAAGCGATCGTGAGCTGAGTACAGAATGCCAAGGGCCTGCAGAATCATGCCACTGAACAAGGGACTGGCGGGCTGGCCCAGAGATCATCAGCACGAACAGCTCTGCTAATTAGCTATAATAAGCACATCTATCTGAATGGCAACTGAGTTCAGGGGGGCAAGACCTGATGATTTGGAGCCTTCGAGATGAGCTTCGTGACAGCTCTGAATGAGGAACATTACACCTCCACAACCCCGCCTCCTATTAAACATAGGGGTGTTCTCCAAGTCTGCTGTGCCACAGTGATTTTGTTTTGGCAAATATCAGCATCAACAAACAGGGGGTATGGAGGGGGGTGGGGTATGAGGAGTAATAATGTCTGCCAGGACCATTTAAGCCACAGACACACAGGCAGGTGGACTCTAGGATTGTATTTCCTCCATTGATGTGTGCAAAATGATATACAATTATACCTGATAATGCTCTCTTTATTACAAGATGAGTATCTACTTACTTTTGTTGTATTGAAGCTATATAAATGTGCTTGATACAAGCTTTCACTTCACTTTTCTCCACCTGAGTATATGGATTTATTGTCCAGCTTTCCTGCCATGGCCACTGTCAATGTAGCAATAACCTTACGCTACAGAAAAGGACAGAGAGTTCCCACGGGGAAGAAGAGAGTGATTTCTCAGGTTCTGTGAAACAGACGGCTTCTAATCAAGGAAGAAAAACACTAAATGCAACCTGAATTTCACAGATCAATTACTTCTGCTAAATCTCCCCCACTCCCACAAGAGGAGCACATCCAGGGCCTGATCGTTGAGAGAATGACATGCCTCTAAACGGCAAACAACTGCTGCAATTTACTTTTAGTCCCTGCAGGGTCAGTATAACCTTTGATTAAAGACAGCAGGATAACAACTCAATCCACATTGCTTTAGAAAATTCTACCTGTAGTAAGTATCTGCTTCTTTTTGGGTAGGAATATGATTTCTTGGTTGGAATCTGTGTAATGTGAGACACAGCTTGATCTTCACTTTGTTTGTACCTGAGTTTTTCACACAGTGATGAGAGAGACAGTGAGGATACACAGGTGACCATCAGCACGATCTGTCGTCAACAGTTTCTACTCAGGTGGCTACTCATTTAAAAATCAGGTTATGTTCTTAAAGGCTCCATTTCAAAGCCAATTTTTATTCATTCTGGCAAATTCCCTGTACTTTATTTGGCAGGAAATCTATCCTCTTTTCAGAGAAGTGATCAGAAAGTCAAAGTAGTGATGGGAGAGTGAGGCTTCATGAACCCCAAAAATAGCAAGTGCTCTCTTGTGTTCTCAGTGACTCACTGATTGGAGTAACAGCGTTTTGGAGCATTTGATTCATTTAAACAAGTCAGCGTTTGACAGCATACAGAAGCATCATCACATGTTTTACACAAAGCCCTACAATTCCCTGCAGGAGGAATTGAGAACTGCAGCATTGCCTGCAAGGACATGCATGGACACAGTAGTCTGTCACTTTCACAATGAGTCACATCTCCCAGGTGTGCCGTGCTTACCTGAACAGTGTGGCACGGAGGCGTTCCATTGCCCATTGGGCTGGCAGGTGCGTGACGACGGGCCCTTCAGCTCCCGGCCGTCCGTGCACGAGTACCGCACTGTTGACCCGACCGTGAACCTGTCCCCACTTAGAATCCCATTGGGCGGGGCACCCGGGTGACCGCAGTCAATAACTGGTCGACAAGAAAAAATTGATTTAAGAGCTCGGCAATGAGCATGACCAACATGACTGATAGAGCAACTTTCAAGGGTTTCTGCTCTAGGACAAAGCCTGCTCCACTTCTTCCTTTGGAACACTAATAAAACCCTGACACGGTTTCCAGGAAGTATATCTTTCCACTTGATAATGTTATGATTTTTTTTCAGCTCATTCTATTCAAAAATATATCTGTAAGATAAGTTCAACGCTATTCTGTCACTTTTATAAATGACCAGAATACTAAAATTAAACTAAAATAAATGATCCCTTCCTTTTAAGTTCTGCTCTAGTCAGCAGTTTTCATAAAGGAGGACAAAGACTAAGGACCAAAGCCTCATTTCAGTTTAGTGAAGTACAACAGAAACTATTTAAGACTCTCTTGTTACATTTGTAACTTTTCACTCCTGATAATACAAAATCACATTACCACCCAGACCATCCTCACCTCGTCTTACTTGCCCAAATGTACATCATATTAATGTGCCCACATAATCCCATATCAACAATGCACACAAACACATTTTAACAAATTTTACAGCTGTTAAGACTGTGAGAAGTGTTCTCACACACAGCAGTGTCTCCTGAAGTCTAAACATCCCAGATGATATTCATATTTGGCAATGTGACTCAAATGACTAATACAGGGTCAATAAAGTCAAAAAAGTTCCACGTGGCAATGCAGGGTACAAAAGCATTGGCTGCATACCAATGCACTCCGGTAAAGGCCTGTCCCAGTGTCCGGTGGGCTGGCAGGTGAGCACAGAAGACCCAAACAGGTAATGGCCGGGACTGCAGACGTAGAACACCACCGTCCCATAGGTGAAGTTCCCCTGTCCAATCTTACTCTCGCGCACAGCATTAGCCGGGATGCCGGGATCTGAGCAGTTTACAACTAAGAGGAGAAAATAACCCATGCACTTTATCAGTCAGAAACATTGATGCTGCAATATTACATCTAACTCTAACCACAGCAGCGGCTGACTGCATCATTTGCTGTTAAAGCACTTATTTAGGCAGAGCTGTCTGCCTACTGAATATGGATTAGGCTTTATCATTAGTGATGCCGCTATTGATGGGATTGATCTCATGCGAGAGGATAAAATATGAACTGTAAGGGAACTAAATTGTGTTGCCCTGTAGAGGATCTGCGCTTCTTGTGGATTATGTTTCCATTACATTAAATATGCAAGGAGGAACACAAATCCCCACACATTCAGCATGTTCAGTTCTATTGGTGAGCAGACTTTGGGAAATTGAAGCTGCACCGTTTCATTGGGCAGCAGTGCAGCATAGTGGTAAGGAGCAGGACTTGTAACCGAAAGGTTGCTGGTTTGATTCCCTGCTGGGGCACTGCTGTTATACCCCTGGGCAAGGTACTTAACCCAGAATTGACTCAGTAAATATCCAGCTGTGCAAGTGGGTAACATGTTAAAAAAACTGTAACCTATATAAGTCGCTTTGGATAAGATCGTCTGCTAAATGCCAAAAAGTAATGTGATGTCACTTTGCATTTCCAAATCGACCCTCGAGAGACTCTAGCACCTCCAATGGCAATGCAGTCGCAGTCTATTGCCCCCAGCGTAATCTGTCTACCCAGTTGTATGTCTGTTAGTTGTTCAGAGAGTGCTAAAGAAAAACCTGCTGGACTGCAGTGCCAGTCCTGCAGTGGTTTCTGTGGTTTGGGGATAAGCGGGCTGCCGGAGGACCGCTCTCCCACCTCGACAAGTTGGTAGAGGCTGGCTCCACTGACGGTTGGCTTGGCACTGGGATCGAGACGGGCCCTCCAGGACATAGCCTGTGTTGCAGGAGAAGGTCACCACGTCGTTGAGATTGAAGTCGTTGCCGACGGTGCGGCCATAGATGGGGCTGCCTGGGTGGCCGCAGCTGATGGCTGTTGGGGGAGAAAGGAGGCAGTGCTCAATCGACCTCACTTTGACTTAGAAGATAAGGAGCGGGCTTTTACATTATAAAACGGAGGATTCAGCAGGACCAGAGGAAACAGTAAAGAAAAAAACAGCAAGAACTGACTTTTTCAGTTAAAACTAGGTGAAAGCCCTGAGGCACAGAGAGGAGAAAAACACTGAAATCCTGCTGGAGATCTGCAGGCTCCAATAAAAGAGGATTACACCTGCAGGGGTACTTCCAGGAGCTCCTCAGCTCTGTATGAAGCAGTTTGGTAGTCTCGAAAGACAAATCTCCAAAAAGAAAACCAAGAGATGAGATGAGAAGCCCATACAGGCAGCACAATTTCACAACAGAGCAATACTTCTAAATAAGAAATCAAATATTTCAGAGGCAGCGGGGAAAACACCACATCTTCCCCCGAGAGCTCTTTCACACAGACAAGTGGCCTTCTGGCTTTTCACAATCAAACTCATTATGAGTCTTTGGAGAGCTGGCGATAACTACACACCAGAATGGTGCAGAAGTTAAAATACACTGACTTTCAGTGTGCCTCCTGCTGTCACCACCCAGAACAGCCACTCATTATCAGGTGAGAGGTACAAGTATAACCTTTCTTTAAATATATGGATAATCTGCACATTAAAATGGGATAAAGGAGGAAGATGCATTCTCTTAGGTTGACTGCACAATTGAGCATTTTATATGTGATTTATCTAGCCTAACACCTGCTCACAAACTGTTGCACCTGTATAATATCCATTTGCTTGAATGCTAGCTATTGCAGTCCCCTGCTATGGATGCCAGTAAATGACTTCCCACTGTCACTGCCGGTGCTTCTGTCTCTGTATACCCCCGGGATAGTATGCGAGTCTGCCCTTTCTGGCAGAACACGGATTGATCGAAGGCTTGTATATTGTCATAGACAGATTGCCTACAAAGTGCTGCCAACAGGTAGCTTGTGCATGTGAATGTTTAATCTTCTGTAACACTGCTATTTTTGCCTGCACAATGACCAAAAACAAAGATTACATTTGCTCAATTGCAGACATTTTGTGAAATGATGTGGAAATGCCTGTTTAAGAGAGGTTCATTGCACCTAGAGGTGATCTATTTGCTGGACTAGCAGAGATCTTGCTGTGCTCAAAGACACAGATTCATGTTGTCTAAACCAGTGTGTGCCTGTAGGCTAGACTTCCTGCTGTGCAGCTTCTGTAAATGTTCTCTCAAGAGATTCAGTAGAAGAATAGCAGCAAAACCATAAACTCTAAACTATAAACTAGCTGGGTTTAGACTTCAGGGATTTCCTGGAATAAAATGTCACCATTTACATTCACTGAGCTCTACGTACATTGTAAAGTAGCTACTACACAGGTACATTATTGCTCAACTACATTCTTGTTTATTTAAATGAGGGAAATGGGTAGATTTGTGATTAAGGGTGATTAGGGGTTTTTGTTCAGGGTTGAGATACAGATGAGGATTAGGTTAAGATTATAGTTATAGGTATGGCTTTGATTATATGCATTTATGTGAACTGTTACACATTATTTATATTTCTTTGACTGAGTGAAATACTCTAATTTTTTTATATAAACCACAAACCACAACCGTGGTTTTCACATTAATTACTTATGGGATGTAGGTACGCCACAGTTTACCAGTGCCTGTGCAGTAGTTATAGTACAACGTACTTCTGGGATCAAACTATGGCAGCACTGTGCAATATTAATGCAAAAACACAGAAGCACAATGGGAACCAGACACTCACGAACACATGCTGGGAGCTGTCCAGACCAGCTATGGTCCTGCTGGCAGATCCGAACGGAAGAGCCGATGAGGCGAAACCCTGGGATGCACTGGTACACCACCGTATCCCTGTAGCCGAAATTCTCACCAATGACCTGACCATTCACAATCTGCTCTGGGACGCCACAGTGCCCAGCTGGGGAGTGAGGGAGAGAGGCAGACAGCCATTTTCAGAAGAGTGTGGAAGGAGAGACAGACAAGGAAATAGAGTGAGTGAGAAAGGCAGGAACAGAGTGAGACAGACAGAATCATTAATTCTTAAGTCAGCAGGGTCCACTACAGTACTTGTGGGATCTCATATTTCTAATTCTCCCTCAATGGTTAAATTCCCTCCTCTCCCTGTGCCACTGCCTAGGCCAGTCTAACCTGGCAGCCTAACTGAATCATGCAATTCTCATTTGCTATCCTACTTCCATTTTCAGTTCTGGCACCTGACTTCTCATCTTCCTTTCTTCCAAATTGGCAAGCTGCAGATAGTCCTCAGATAGCCATGCAAACTACAAGATATGGATCTCTCACTCCACTGAGCTGGTGAAATGGGTCTGTACAGGCTTTTGGTACCCAGGCACTGAGTCTCTGTTCCACTCCACAGTCCCGAGGACAAGCACTCCCGCACTGCAGACCCCAGCAGCACGTATCCTGGGTCGCAGGTGAAAATGGCCGTCGCTCCAAAGGTGTTCTGTGTCCCAATCTTCCTCCCATGCGGGGGCGCGCGGAGTTCACCGCAGGAAACAACTGAAACAGGAGGCGATGTTTAGCAAAGAGCAAAAATAGATCACAGCTGGCTTTTGTACAATGGCTGAGGGCCAGCAAGCTGTAAGACCTGTAAACTACAATCTGCTCTTTTCAGCTCCACTCAAACAAAAGGGCCGTTGAAGCTGCCGTTATCCAACCCAGTTCTGTCTACCATCATCATTGTTACATTCATATTTCACAGGCAATAAAATACATTACAATGGCATCAGACCTGGGTATGTTTCAGAGTTGATCGAGAGTGAATTTTCCTCTAGTTGTCCCTGTCATGGGTTCTGGTACTGCTCTGTTGTTCTTCATTTCATTGTTCACATTAATCTTTAAAGACTGTATCTAATATTGATGGTCAGCTAAAATATATATGACTTCCACACAGCTGTGTTGTAATGGCAGAGCAGTATGCTTGGATTTTCTGCAAAAGAACAGGGTGGCAAATATGTTTGCTTCAGTGGGATTGTGGTCAGAGTGTCTAGTCTCTGCCCCGACCTTGGAATGCTGGGTATTCAATATCCCAGTTGAGTCATACCAAAGAAACAGAACCCGCTGCCTCTCTACTTTGCACTTGGCATTGAAAGAAATGGATTGTGGGTAACAGCCCTGTGAATAATGGCCCTGTGATAGACTACTTGTGAATTTATTTCACACCACAGCAGCTTTGACCGTCTAAGCCACCCAGGCCGACACAAGTAACATATTCCATTACTTACCTGAATACTTATTGATTTCAACATTACATAAAGTTATATTTCACACATAGTACTATTTCATTAGAGCATGAACACTTGCTGCTTAAAAAAGGACAGCTCCGTTTTAAAGCTTTACTGTTGGAAAGCGCTTACTCTGGCAGCGTGGCCTCTCATTCCGCCAGCTCCATATTCCATTGGCAAGGCACTGGATATGGGCGGGGCCCAGGCGGTAATACCCCGGGTCACAGGTGAAGATGACCTTTGTCCTGTACTCATAATTCGAGCCGTTGACAATCCTCCATCTGCCATGATCCAGCGAAAAGGAGGCGATGCTGGGGCAGGTCATCACTGTGAAATCCGACAGACAGTATTCCACTATATGCATGAAAGTTTATCCTAATACAGTATAATGATACACAGACTTGAACAACAGGGAGGTTTCCAGCCATCAAAGATGGAAACACAGATAAAGTCCCTTATTCCTTATTTGTATGTAATTCAAAGGTATGAATACAAGGACATTTCCTAAACTTGTCAAGGATTTCCTGTTAAATATAACACCTGGCCATGTCTAAGGAGGGTGGAGCATAGAGTGCAATCAGAAAACAGTAGGTAATCTGGGAAATGGAAATACCATGCATTTTCCTGACTGTAATTTTCAAGATGATCCTGTGACTCCTCATACAATAATTTGGGTATTCCTTTGATTCCACTCTTGTTAGCTGAGTATTGTTTGATATGTCATTAACATCTGATTCTGCCATTTACACACTTACTCATTGCATAGGTTACAAATAACAGCATTCCCATGATCAAAGACCTTGTTCTGAGGAGTTCTGATGTTTTTTTATAATTTAGGTGAAGGAAAACAATTATGTAGATAGCTAGACATCTGTCAGTTTTATGGATGCACGTCTTTCTGTCTCAATTCAGACCATCATCATTCAAAACACACCACATGTATAAAGATGCTTAAATGCTTATATGCTTTTAACTGTAATGGGAAATTATATACAAACTATTAGACTTAATAGTCACTTATCCTACTCAGCTGTTGATAATCAAAAACAAAATTGTGATGAAATAAGTTTCTTTGACCTCTTTTTCACCTTCTGCCTTGCATCCAGGCTGCATCTTAATGGGCAGTAACTAGATGTTTTGGGAAAAATGTTCATCTGCTCGCGAATACATTAGTGTGACTGAAATTAAAGTCCTTCTGGTTCGTTAAGTTCATTGACTTTGCTTCCCATGATGCCTTCTGGCACTCAGATGTTTGGATTACCTCTCTGTCATCTGTCCCGGCTTGTCCCTCTCTGCACTCCCAGAATACCTCTCTCTCTCACACCTTTCCCAGAATGCCCTACTCTCTCACGTATTCCAATGTGTCTTTCTCACCTGCCACTGCATGCCCTCCTCTCATCTGTCCCTGTGTGCCACTCTCCCACCTGTTCCAACATCTCTTTCTCTCTTACCTGTCCCCATGTGCCTCTCTCACCTGTTCCAACATGTCGCTTGCTCATCTGTCCCTGTGTGCCACTCTCCCACCTGTTCCAACATGTCTCTTTCTCTCTTACCTGTCCCCATGTGCCGATCTCACCTGTTCCAACATGTCGCTCTCTCACCTTTCCCTGTATGCCACTCTCTCACCTGTCCCAACATGTCTCCATCTCACCTGTCTCTGTGACGTTCTCTCTCACCTGAGCAGCGAGGGGTTTTGTTGTGGTTGCTCCAGGTGCCGTCGGGTTGACACACGGCGGTCGTCAGCTCCTTGGAGGAGAGCCTGTAGCCGTCATGGCAGAAGTAGGTGACGTGCGTGCCCACGGAGTAATCTGCACTCAACACACCCCCATTCGCTGGTGCTTTGGGTACTCCGCAGGACACAGCTAGAGGGAGACAGAGGAACAGATACGTGCTGCTCACACAGAACAAACACAGCAAACACACTTTTCACACAGTGAAACATAGCACAGATGTGCTGCCAATACAGAGAAACACTGCTTTAAAAAAAAAAAACTGCAAACACATGCTGCCCACACAGAGTAGAACACTCTACCCACACAGAAGAACAAATCAAATGCACAAAGACACTGAACTCAGTGCATTTCCTTACATCATTTTATCTATTAATGTGATACTGAGAGTCTCCTTCCTGCAAATACTTACATTGTGCATGTACTGTCATGATTATGTCAGGCAATAATTGTAGGTGTATGTGTTCACAAATGTGTGCACGTGTGTGTGTATGAGAAAGAGACAGAGTGCAGGATGAGAGAGACAGCAGAGACCTTGAATATGTAAGGTGCTATTGTTAATTACACCATGATTCAACAAAATTATTCCGCTTCTTGGTAATTAACACGCGCATGAAAAACAGCACACTGACATTTCCATCACTGAAGGGATAATCAAGACCATCAAACGTTTTATTTTCAGGAATTAATAGGTCCACGGAACTCAATGATGCCATCGCAATAGGAGAATCACAGTTTGATTAATACAGTGCCTTAAATAAGATAATTACTTCAGGGAGCTTTCCGCCGGGCACAACCAAAATGAGGCAGAACCAGGTGGGACCAACGGCAAAATACATGTAATGGAATCAAGATGCAAAGAACACAATGCTATAAAACAGAGTGAGGACAGGTCCCCTGGGCAGCTGTGAGGTGTGAAACAGAACAAAACAGATTGATTTCTATTGTTTCTATGGTTAGAGGGGAGCTTAGAGTCACCAGCCAGGCCTAACTCAGCGAAATCCAATTTATACAATTCATATTCAACGCGCGGTTGTGGCCTCAAAGCACTGTGGAAGTGCCCGTGCACTTGGACCCGAGGCCCCCTTTACAGCACACAGTGCATGGGAATGAGGCTTGCTCTGCACTCCACTCACCGGCATGGCTGGTATGGGTATCAATCAATTTCCTCCCAAACAAGAGGCCCGCTCCAACTTTATAAAAGTGCTGAAATATTTACAGACCTCCACGTATCAATCTGAGATGACTCTGCAATTCATTGACACGGGGGGGAAATGTGCCGCAAGCAAAAGGGAAACATAAAAATGGATTCTTTACTCAAAGTTACGGACCTATCACACTGGGTATAGAATCTGGACCATACCGTTGGTTGCATTATGTTATTTATTCGCACTGCGGGCAGTCCTTTCCAGACTGATTTAGATGTTATCCATTTATGCAACTGGATACTCACAGAAGCAATACAGAAAGGCTAAGTGCCTCACTCAGGGCTTCAGCAGAAGAGGCCAACCCTCCATTTGAACCTACAACCTTCTGAATACTAAACTGAATACTAAATCACAAGATTATGGCCAATGTTGTTGGCCATGTAACCTGCTTTCGACCTGTATGACAATACAAAACCTTGTATGCCACATACTGAAAGATGAGATTTGTTTTGCTCAACTAGGAATATATTGTTAAACTACACACAAAATATAATGATAGACTGACATTCAATCAATATTTGACAGACTGACATTCAACAGATATTGACAGACTGACATGATTGTGGGGAAATTCTTTGGAAAAAAAAGCAAGGGAAAAGAAAGTCCACAGAGGCAGCAGGATGTTGTTCATGATTCGACAGATGCATCTGTCTGCGCTAATGTTCCCCTTGAGAAAGCGGATCATCCAAAATCATGTTCATTTTAAACAAGCATGTAATAAATGGGGGGCCAATTCCATCAGAGAGTCAACTTCACAAGGTATATCTGCCACAGACTGTTAAACTGCATAAAATCAAAATCAAAGAACTTATCTATCTTTCATTTCAAAATCAAGGATCTTTGAAATGCATAAAGGAGGAGAAAACAAATTGAGAAAATCTCAGGGCCCCTGTCATGACACATTAACACAAAGAAAGGGTTCATGGAGAAAGCAGCTTCCTGACACCTGCACGTACCTTGGCAGGCTGGGACAGGTGAGTCCCAGGTGTAGAAGCCGTAGGGGGTCTTCCTGCACACGGCCGAGCTCTTGCCGATGAGCCGGTAGCCGCGGTCGCAGCCCCAGCGGACCACGCTGTTCAGATACCCACCGGTCTGGCTGAGGACAGAGCCGTGGGGGGGAGAGTCCGGGGTGCTGCAGTACAGAGCTGCAAACGACAAGAGACGTGAGCTCACACTCCGTTCCCCAGCACAGAAACATCTCCATATGTCCAACTGCACAAAACGCAGTGAAGCAGATTTATGTGGAAACAGGGAAAGATTGCCTGGGGAATGCCGCATGTCTGCTCCATATGCTGTGAGGGCTACATACAATAAAAAAACAACATTTCTGCACAAGTTGTGTTTTTGAATACTATGATATAAGTATTCTATAATGTGAGAGTACCGTTTTAAATTTGTTGATACTTATGTCCCATGCATTTAAATTGAATTGGCTACAGAGAGGCAAGACCTAACATGGTACAAATGTTTATATTTTAATATATTAATGATTTTTTTACACTAAATACATTGTTATGGTTATATAAGTTATATATGTATACATAAATATGTTCAGATGGAGACAGTCTTGATTATACAGTCAGGTCCAGAATTATTGGCACCCTTGATAAATATACACAAAAAATACTGTAAACTAAAAAATAATAGCACTATTGAGATAAACTTTATTTTCCATCATGTTTAAAATAGTGTGCTTTATTAACGATTCAGTGGAATCAACCAAAGTCTTACATTCTTCAAATAACAAATTTATTTCCCTAAAAGACAGGTTTCACAATTATTGGCACCCCGGTTTATACTTTGTGCAACCACCCCTTGCAAAGATGACAGCCCTGCATCCTATTATTTGTGATTAGATTGGAGAACACATTTGAAGGGATTTTTGACCATTCTTCCATGCATCCTTGAGTTTGTGTTTATTGACTGCCCTCTTCAGTTCAGACAACAGGTTTTAGATGGGATTTAAGTCTGGAGACTGATATGGCCATTGCAGAAGATGGATCTTGTTTTCACTTAACCATTTCTGTACGGATTTTGATGTACGTTTGGGGTCATTGTCCTGCTGGAAAATCCACCTACGACCAAGTCTCAGCCTCCTAGCAGAGACAACCAGATTTCCCGTCGAAATTTCCTGGTACTTGGTGGAATTCATTATGCCATTGATCTTAACTACTCATTAATCTTAACTAGTGCCCCTGGACCACCGGCAGCAAAACATCCCCAAAACATCAATGACCCACCTCCATATTTGACAGTAGGTATGAGGTGCTTCTCCTTGTATGCATTCCTCTATTGCCCCCAGACATGCTAAATGTTCAATTTTGGTCTCATCTTTGCTTAGCACTCTCTTCCAGTAATAATTCTGATGACATTTGACAAACTCCAGATGCTTGGTTTTGTTTCTTGTGCTCAGTCAGGGCTTTCTTCATGCAACCCTTCCACAGAGCTTGTTGGTATGGAAGTAGAATCTTATGGCTGTTTTTGAAACCTGCTGACCCCAAGATGCAACCAAGCTCTGCAATTCTTGAACTGTGATCCTTGGGTTTTTTTAAGGTGAAGGTCAATTATCATCTGTCTCTTTTGAAATGACAGTTCTTTGGCTTATCCCATGATGATGGATGACAAAGGGATTTTGCATGAATGTTACCTTATTTTTATACCCTAGTGAAACAGGAGTTGATGGAATGACAAAATATAGTTCCTTTAGAACTGAGATTAACTTCAGTAACATTTTATTGAAAATGTAACTTTATTTGATTTTATTTACCAAAATCGTTGGGGGTGCCAATAATTTTGACAGCCATGGTTTTCAGAAAAAATGACATTATTTAATAAAAAAACAATGAAACAGGAGAATAAATGTATTGAAATAAGGGCATATAGTTTTCACATTTGTTTGAACATATATAGAACATATACAGATTATTATCTGTCTTGCTTACTATATGCAGCCTGTTTTCTTCATTTTTATCAAGGGTGACAATAATCCTGTATGTGTGTGTCTGTTGTATGGAGCAATAATCGATACAGCAGTAATTTCACAAAGAGCAATGAATGGCATTTACCGAATGAACACATAACCACAGCAGAGACCAATCCTCCTACAATTTGCAGCACACAGTACAAGGACACAGTGTAAAACCTCTACAGCAGTTGGGTGCACTGGTCATGAAACCCTAATGTTGGAGGTTAAATTCTGAAGTGGGTAGATGCCATCATACTCTTATGCAAAGGACTTAATAGGAAGACTTTCTGTAAATATCCAGCTGTAGAAATTAATAATCTGTCAGTAAAGTTAGACCCTGTCAAATAATTCAATCAATCAAAAGTAGGCAAACTGGTAGTGATATAATTGTTGTGCTGCAGTTGTTATTTGTTAAAGTTCTGCTCTGTTTGATCAAAGCAACCACTTTGTCATTTTAGAAAAACAACTTTTTGTCAAGATTTTGACAAACACAATTATAATTTAATTCTGGGCATTATAAAAATAGACTTTAAGCTGAGACATTTTTAAATGAGAGGTTTATCTAATAATTAGCTTCTAACCACAGGTCCATAAATGATTCGTTTAGATCCATTAGAAGAATTTTACCATGTCACCAAAAATCTGCTTTCCAGTGTAGTCTCTGCTAATTAGGCAAACTTTTCTCCTATCTTGACTGCCTTCAGTTTGAGGTCCTGGGCACATTAATCCAAAGAGGCAAGCTGTAGAACACTTGCTTTGGAAGGACAGGGTCAAAGTTCAACTTCAAATGCTGCCTCGTCCTGAAACTGGCAGAGATAAATACCTCCCATGGGGAGTAGTGTCCTTTTTTTGCAGCTGCTCTCAGACTACAGGAAGCAAACTACAAAGTGTGTACCACCATTGCCACAATGCCTGTACAAAATGTCATGTTCTGATGTCTGCAAAAAATGTCCTCTTTTCTACTCTACATCATCATAATATAAACTAACAGTGCATAATCTCTCTCAGATTAAAAGAATGATTGGCAATAGACAAGTCTCCTATTGGCTAGTGCCCTAAAGAAGGAATGAAGTATGTCAAAACTTTCAAGACAAAAGTGTTTAGTGTGGATCTTCTATGAGTGTAGTTTCTGAAATTAGCCTGATCTGTGCATCAAAATGCAGGCTAAAATAAGACTAAGACCCATTTCTACAGAAGTTTCTGATTTAAAATTGTTTGGCAGATGGCCTTACCTAGGTTAACCCACATAGTTTACATTGATAAATATTGTCAATTTATACAGCTGGGTATTTACCAAGGAAATTCAGGTTAAATACCTTCACTAGAAGTACACCTGGAATCAAACATGCAAACCTGTGGCTGCAATCCAATTCTTAAACCACAACACTACACTGTTGTGCCATACTGTCCCCTTATCTGAAAACAGCAATCTTTTTAGGAGGAATGCTCTCTCTGGACAGAAACCCCTCATCTGCCCAAGCCTCTGCATGCCAGCTTAAAAGGAGCACAGAGCATAGACGGATAAACGTGCAAGAGAAAGATATTAATCGGAAAGGATACATACTTTGATACTCACCAACATATCTGAGGCTGAAGCCCTTCTTGTTGGTGCCGTGGTCAGAGGACCAGCGCAGGAAGAGCTGGTGCCCCGTGGTGGAGATGTTGAAGGGCGTGGTGAGGTCACCGCTCAGGACAGCCAGACTCTGGCTATGGATGTTAGGACCTGCATATGCATACACACATACACACAGACAACACGCATGTGCGCACACACACACACACATACACATGAGAAAAGAGGGACAGCACACAGTTTGTTTTACTATGATGTGTAATGACTTAGTGTAATCAACACGTTTGTTACTGATAATGTCTTAGTTTAAACATTTTCTTCTTTCCCTTTAGAAGGGCAGATTCTTCTTTCCAGGCCAGTCGCACATCTCAGCATCTCCAAGAGAACATTCTGCATTTGTCTAGCACAGTGGACACTGAGCATGCTCCCAGCAATGACCTCAAGAAATTGTTTTAATAGAGCATTAAGGAGGAACAAATGGCAGTTATGAAGGGCTACCGTCAAAGATTTCCAGGATATCAAACTCCTTCTCTGTCTGGAAGAGCTCGAAGTACAGGGTGATGTTGTAGCCCTTCTCCACGCTGATGGTCCAGGAGCACGTCTGCAGGTTGGGGTAGCTGTCTGGGTAACCGGGGCTCAGAATGACGCCTGTCGAGTCGAAGCGCACCTCGCTGGCGGGACACTGCGCTGCGGGGACCACAGGAGACCGCAGGGTCACGTTACCGCAACAACGGCTTCCTCGTCACATTCTGCAGAGGATAAAACTTACCTCTCGACTGATAATTACCATGAACCCCCACTGTGATCACTTTGACTGTTAAAAATGCATTTAAATATGGAGATCACCCATCTGCAGCTTATTCCCTCTTTACTTCAGTGAATCCAATGAATTTAATTTTATCTTTGTGCTCTAGGCTTTTGATATATCATTCCGGTTGTAAGACAGAGCCCGAAGACAGGTCTTCACTGTGTTAACATGAATGCTATGGTCAAAATTTTCATGTGATGAAGTTACTGTGGTAAACCTGCCAGTAATCAGCTGCTGACAGAGCATCCTTATTGAAACAGGCACTAATTACACAACACCATATAGAACTGGATCGGGGCAGTACGCAGTAAGGTAAAGTGCTAGCCTCCCCTGTTTCAGGCTCATGAGACTGGACTGGTCTGGTGTAGGGAACATTAATGGGGCTTTAAAGCCTCATCCTGGCAACCACACTTCACAATACAAGACATGATCAGCTGAATGGACATAAAGAAGAATCAAAGGGGAATAATCAAAGAGTGGGAGACATCTCCATCCATGGTGGACTGACATCCACTTGACATGACCTCATCAGACATGCTGCTCATGGGATCGGAGTTCTGAACATCCAGAAAATAGACTCATCAGACATACCACTCACAGAGGAGTGCTGAACTTTCAGACTTTACACTGACAACTTGCAGCTTATCTATACGAAACAATCTGACACGGCGCTCCTTGGAAGACGAATCCCTCAGATAGTAAAACGACGTCCAAATTTCCACTTTTATTGCATCTCCTCCATCTTCGTCTTGTGGTGCGGCGTTTCAGACAAATTGAGTTTACCGTCTTGTTTAGCATCCTAGCGCCTCAGGCAGAGGCATAAACTCAGATACAGTAAATGGCTCTCAAGGGAATGAGGTGGAAATGTGGCTCCATGAATGATTAATTATAACAGATGTTCAGGCCAGAAAATATATGGCAGGACACTGATGGACCCAAAATAACATAATAAATAACCGAATAAAATTGTCAAAAAAGTTTAAGCACTGCAGGAACCATGATAGTGGAGGGGCTAATGATTTGGATTGTTCTGGTCAGAACAATCCTGTATATGAAGGAAAGGCTGAGCTGAACATTTGAACCGAACCTTGGCATGTGGGTGGAGGTCCGTCCATCTGTAGTCTCTCCCCCAGCCTGCAGGTCAGGATCTCACTGCCCACCAGCGTGAACCCAGGCAGGCACCGGTACCTGATAATGTCACCTGCGGAAGATGCCCAGGGAGCCAACAGAAGGTGATTAGGAAGAACAACTGCCTTGCCTAGCAATTGGGGGCGGGTGAGGCTTTATAAAAACCAAAATCAGGGGAGCATCCAATCATAGTGTTTTCATATGGAAAACAAAGTATTTTGATAGATTGATATGGGTCATGGATTAATAGTCTATGGTGACTGCAACTATAGCTGTCCTTTCAGCACAGGCTTTCATTATTCCCTGTAAAGTTTATTTAAAAAAAAAAGTGTTTTCATATGGTTTAGCACTACAAAGAGCTTTTTTGCACAAAACCCTATGTCTTGAATAGAGATATTAAGTCATTTTCTGTTAAGCTATCAAGGCCTGCTCAGTGCAAAATGCAAGTGCTGTTCCTTAGCGTGACAGCCTCCTACATTTTAAATGCTCATCTAAAGTGCAGGGGACAGGCTGGAACTTTGAAGGTGATGCAACTCCCAATGAGAAGCCTTAAGTGTTTCTTTTTGCAACCTACTGAATCAGGTATAAAGGTCGTGACAACGAGGCACATCACAGCTAGACGTGGTAGAAAATAAGCACATTGTTAATTTATGAACCCGAACACTTAAACTCTGTAACACTTAAACGCTGAAATGCATTACTTAAGAGCGTGCTGCACCTCCTGACTCCTGGCTACATGCTTGAATTTCTGGATGTTTCCTGTGTTGGGACTGGCTCTGTTGTGAGAGATGCAACGCAGCGCCAGGTATGCGTGCAGCAAAAGCAGCAACAGGAGCCCTCTCTGATCAAATTCCCCCATCCTCAGATCCACATGTTCATAGGAATCCGTACACAATAACAAATCCAGACAGACTGTGGGCCTCGCCTTCCCTCCTCATAGGTGTTGGTATATTAAAGATTGTGCCAGGGGAACCAGATCAGACAAAAAGAGACAGACACCTGCTTTGATCATGTTAAAGGAGAGATTACACTCTGTTTAAATACTGACTTAAGTAGGGAGACAAAAAAAATTGAATGAGCATTATATAAATACAGTGTTTCCTTTTTTGTATTACATAGAACAGGTAATAAAAAAAAGGCTGAGAAAAATATATATATATATATATCTGTTACATCTGTTCATAATTTATTAAAATGCATTTATATGTATTTAAATAATACACATAAATGTATATACAATACATATAAATATAAAAAATATATTAACATGTCTATACATATACATTCATACACTAGCTCATGAAAAATTCAAATGAAACAAAATTACCTACCTATTTCAAATTCATCATCGTCTGTCAGAACGTCCGCATTAGCCACAGCTGAGGGAGGCTGGCAGACTCTGAGCTGGTACGCTGCAAGGGAAAAGAAACATGCGGATCAAGGGTACTGCCTCATGGAATGGATAGTGTGCATCAGTGACTCACTGATTTGAACCAGTCGTGGTGCTTTTATTGTGGTGAGCAAAGGCGTATGATTGATTGGTTCATACAAATCTGTGAATGATAGCTGCACCGCATAATAGCTATGCCAATTATGAAACTCATCAAGCCTCACTCCTATCACTGGTTTGGCACTAAATACCCATGATTCATGTTAACAAGATGTATGATGTCAGGCACAAGGACTGACCCCTGGATTCAATCACCATTCGTCTTTAACTTTGACAGCTGAGTGTGTTAATTATTTATATTCTATTAATTTTGGTGATCCCTGAATTTGCCAAACTGAAGACAAAAAGTACCACCTGCATTTAACTGTGAACAAAATATGAGCATAACCATTGACTGAATCTAGGGATGAATGATAGTCTTTGCTGAATTGCTATTGCATTCTATTGAACAATTAATAATTGAAAAATTGTTTAAACAATTGAACATTGTTTATTCATACATTTAAGTAGAGATTCTCTGCCTGGTAAAACACTAGATATTGAACTCTGCCTTGTAATACAAACACTGTTGGAACACTATGATGGAAAGAAAAAGAATGCTACCACACGAGACAACTGAGAGAAACAGCATTACCTGCCAATGGGTATGGATTACTCAGACAAATTGGCTTACTTGTTACACAAGCAAAACAAATGAAAACAGACTGAGAGCAATGATCAATCTGAACATAGCAATTTCAGCCTTCTAAATCTCAAGATCATGAGCTACCCATTGGCTGAACTTCAAATATAAATGAAAGAAAAAAACCCAGGAAAACACATTTCCCGAATCGAGCTAAATTAGATTTAGATCTTTTGGGCGATAAATCACTGCATTACAGAACTTATGGGGTGTCCATCTAACTGCCAACCGGTTAACTGAAGTCATGCTGCTGAGTGTTTGTCTCAGATGCATTTCTTATCAACGCAACAGATTAGGGAACTCTGGATGCCCTAGATGAGGACATCTACCGAGCAGATAGTCTAATAATGTAAAAAAAGGGAAAAATGATAAACATTTGAGTAGGAGGAATAACCCCCCCCGCCCCCAACTCACCGTAGTAATGGAGGACAAAGAAACCACTGCCACTGAAGTCGCTGTGAAACTTGATGAGCAGCTGGTTTGAGGTGCTGTTGATTGCCTCCTGTGCTGTGCTCCCACTGAACTGGCCGATCTGTGGCGAGTTCTGGTCGGGTCCGTCCCTGCACAGACAGCAGAGCCCATCTGTCAGCTGAGGTACAGTATATTCAACAACGCCGCCACTAGCCAGCAAAGTCCAACATTTTTCTGTGTTCTGTGCCAGCTGTGAACCCATCCCAAATGTTCCCTCATATGAATTAACGTCTTGAAAATACAGATATCTTGCTACAGCACTGTGCCACAAATTAAAATAGCGACAGGATTAACAAGTACAAATGTGGAGACAGGAGATAGACAGAACATCACCACTTACTTCAAACGTATTCAATTTTGTTTCATTTGTTTTAATCATAATTGCTATTTATGAAAGGCAATGCCCCAGAGAATTTTGCAGACAACACCTGTAGCCTCTGGGTCTTCCAACCTGTTGACATGGGATGTACATGTCACGTATTGGTTTTGAACAAACTCATGTTTCCCCAGGAGCGCCCTGACATTTTTAACAAGGTCACTGAATCAATAAGCTAATGGCATGAAAATGTAATTCCGTGAGGATGTGACCAATCGGTTTGTATGGCACATGCATTTTAAAACACCATGTCCAAAGAGACACTGTGCAGAATACTGTGCAGTTAATGAACAGACTCTAATCAACCAGATGTCCTTCTGCACATTTCTTGCAGGCTGAAAAATGCAACGTGATTAACATGTGTACAAAGGCATGGGTACCACAACACATGGTGCAACAGGGCTCGTCTTTCTACCAGTCCAGCATGTCCACTGCTTAAATACTGCATATTTCAAATTATAAAGAAAACTCTTTAAAAACTTTTAACAACTTCCAGTTTTTTGAAAAGAGTAACAAACTGAAGGTTCTCATCAAAACTGACTTTCTCATTAAAACAGAACTGAAAAAAATTCAGCAAGCTATGAGGCAATTTGAAATAATTAAAATAATATCAAGTATTTAGTAAAAAAAAAGAAGACTTGGAAATTGATTTTAAGCAGAGGCTGCTGGCTTTATAACAAAAGCCCTCATATCAGCTCACTCAACACGATTAATCACTGGGAAGCTCTGCACTCTGTGTAAACTCTCTTTTTAGTACAGTCAAGCTGAGCTAATGAACAGCAGGCGACAGCTGATTAAACTGGGTCATCCATTACTTTCAAATAGTTGAAAGGCACACCATATGGTGGTTTTAGTGCACTGTGAGTGTGGAAAAACGCAGCGCAGAGAGGTGACTCGGCAAGTTGCTTTCCTGATGACAGTTTTGCCCCCCCCCCCCCTCCTCCCCCCAAACAGATGGTTCCAAACACTTAGGGGATGCTTAGGGCTGTACTGTGAATGGTGGTGAGTGATTGAAATAAGAGTTTCCTATGGTGGCTCTTTGAGGCCGTCATAAAGTGTGATTTTCGAGTATTCTTTATGTTGTGATTGGAAGCTATTTATCTTAGGATTTTGACATGACTAAAATGGTTCTCTCGAGAGAACAAGATACATAGCTTAGATTTAAGTTGACATTCCTTACATGATTACCTTAAGATCACAAGGCACTAATGTCAGGAATTGCATATTTCCAAAACTGTTATTTCCTGACCACAAAATACATCACTCAGTATTTTGAAAGAACCCATGTGGTGATGTAAAAAGGGTCTATCTTGTGATCTCATCACTTTCTGTCAAACCAACTGCACACTAATTATGTACTATTTCACCAAACAGTTGGAGGACATCCTGCATATTCCATGCTTCTATGCTACTCTAATCTATGGTTTCATGGCTCCGTCATTACAGGCTTTCTCCAGATTTCACACAATTCTACAGTACACTTAGGAGAAATGAATGATGCAAAGACACTGGGACTGAGAGATGTGGAAAAACAATAACATCGTTTCTTTGGAATGCCATTATTTAGACTGGGGAGGCTGGCAGGTTTGCAGTGTTAAAAAAATATGTGTACTCTGTGGACACTGTAAAGACTGGAGCAGTGTGAAGGATTGCCACAGTACCACCTATGGAGAACAGCTTGGTCCTCTTCCTCTCTGTTTTAAAGAGGTAGGAGGTTTTAAAACAACAACAACATGTTATACATGAGACAGGATCTGAGAGAACTGTGATGTTATATTTTTACATTTAAAAGTAAAAAAATGAACCACACCGTTTAGGCATGATGACATACTGACTTTTACCACTCTGGATGATGTCATAGGTGGAACTCAGTGATGATATAATATAATATGTACATGATTGTTACCAATGACTGATGATAGATAAGGTCTTACCAAACAGTGATGTAGTCGTAGATGGGCTCAGTACTCAGGACAGTGAAGTTGATGTACACTCCATTTCCAGGTGGGACCCGGATGTTCCACAAACAGTCCTGAAAGTTTGGGTACTCTGCGGGATGTCCTGGGGAGTAGATGACCCCATTCACAGATGTAAGGTTGCCACCACAGAGAGCTGTGGGATAGAACAGAAACATTAATAAATATTATTACTATTACAACTTTAAATATATTTATTTTTGTTATTTGTTTTAATCGTAATTGCTATCTATGAAACATAGAATATATAGATGAACACATAGATGAAACATCTATAGATGAAACATCTCAGCACTGTTTTTCAACTTGATGCTCAATCACTGCATCTCTTTGATAACCATCTTCCTATTGTTCAAGCTGTTCCTGTGATGTTTTTATGTACGTCTTGCAATAATTGCTTTTTAGTCACTTTGGATAAGAGTGTCTATCAGATTAGGAGCAACCTTTAGGAACAATAAATCTACATCATACTTAGAGCCTAGTATTGATCTACATGGGCAACATTACATTATAATAATGCATGTTATTGCTGGCTATGGTATGAAAGAGCTGTACTGTCTGTCAATCAATGTCTGCTTTCAATCAGCGTATGAAATAAAGTATCAGTGATCAAGTAAGTGGAATCGTAATGCTAAAACAACACCATGCTCTTTGGCCTAGGCCAAAATAAATAAATAAATAAATAAACACTATATAATTCATATATATGTATTCATTGATACATGTCAAATTTATTTCAAAGGAAGGTCACAATAAATCTTGGGCCCTCTTTCTTCAGTGCATGTCTAATTCAAGCTGACATCTGAAGGGTTTTTTAATTAAGAGTGAGGGAGCATGGTGCTGGAATGCACTGTACTATTCATGCCCTTTTTGGCTGGCTGATGTTACTCCCTGCAGTCAGGAGAGAGAACATGCTCAGGCTGTGGGTCAGAAATCTCTGCTGAGGGTGTTACATGTTTAATTTAACAACAGGATCAAAAGTACAAAGAAAGTTCCTCCTTCTCTTCTGTGTTTTACCCGTGAATCAACCACTTTATCTAGCATGAAAAAAGCAAGGCTGCCATCAGCAGTCCACGATGGTGTGCAAATCAAATTCATTACAGACTGGATGGACTGAGAGAGAGAGAGAGAGAGAGAGAGAGAGAAGATGTCTCCCCCTTTTCTACATACCCTATTCATGAATGCATATATTGACTCTTGGTGCATCGTTAAAAGCAAAAAAATATACATCAATGCAATTACTCATTGATCTATTTGCTATTGTAAGATGCATCATGATTATTTTACACTTAACACAAGAGAACTGATGTCAAAGACCTGATATATAGCAGTGTAGTTTGCTGACTTTTTACATTTTGTGCCATCCAGGGTCAATGAGAGCCAATGTGCCGCAACTGCAGAATCCTGAAGGATGAATCTTCTATTGTCATATTTCCTCTTCTTGGATACTTCAGTATATGCTGAAATTTCTTTCCTAGCTGACTGCATGTCCTTCATGCTATCACTTAACCCTCATCGCACGCGCATTTAATTTTATTTTTCTCAGCAACTCTGTGACAGTTGCCCAGTTGTAAATATCCCTGTTGACTTAAAATTCCATAGACCTGAGGGCATGATTCAATCCATATACTTTTTCCTAATATTCCTGTCTTGATTATGCCACAGTTACACAATGTTTAATACAGCAAGAGTCATGATAGTTTTGCCAGTGCCATTACTATAAACATTATGCCTAGGAATCCCTCCTGAGAGTGGATAATAAGAAGGACACAGGAATCACAGACTCCTCCCCTTACCTTCACAGCGCGGAACAGGGTGGTTCCAGGTCCTGCTGACTCCATGCAGACAGGTGAGCGAGGCCTCGCCAATCAGGGAGTACCCGGGAAGGCACTCGAAGGACACGGTCAGGCCCACGCTGAAGTCATCACCAATCACAATACCGTTGCGGAAGGGCCGTGGGTCAGGACAGCTCTGCAGCTCGTACGCTGATTGCCAATGGGAAACACCGGATGAAGTGCGTGAAAAGCAGCAGCAGCAACATAAGTAGAAGACTGCATCGTAAATGCATAATCGATGCAAAGGTTACTGAAATTGGTGGCTCCACCAGGTTTAATTTTTTATTCAATTTTTTATCTATTTGCTCCATTTATCAGGGCCAGTGTATCATTACAAACATTAATGAGATGTCACACTATTCACTATATCCAGGTTAGCAATGGCCTAATTTCCATTGATTGTCCCATGGTAGGTGAAAACATCAAAAGAACCAACATAAAGCACCAGATCATGAGCTCATATATATGTTCCTGCCAATCCTCTATATTGTGTTGTTTCATATGAGTTTTACTATATTTTACTGCCAATCCTATATATTTTATTGCATTTTAACAAAATAATGTCTGTATAAATTTAGTCCAGTTAAAAAATATGTGCTCACAAGGACTGAACATGAAAAAACTGCCTTAAAAACAAAATTGGTGTTACCTTACCAATACGGAAAGCTCCATGAAAATATCAAAGTTCAATTTACTAATCAGAAATATTTTAGCAATGCTTGAAGATCTACTAGACATGTAAAGCTTTCAATAAAACTCTAGAGGTGTTGAAATGTTAATGACCAGTCAAAAAAAAATTCCCATATCCGCTGACCTTACCCTGGTAAATGATGTGGAAGCCAGGCTTATTCTGAGAGTAGTCGCTGTGGAAGAAAAAGCTGGTCTCATGGGTGGTGCTGAAGAGGGGCTCGGGAACCACAGGTCCGCTGAACCTGTCAATCACGGAGCCTGTCTCCAGCGAGCCGCTGCGGACCTCCAGGTAGTCATGGATGGCCTCTGTGGAGAAGTTCAGGAACTGCAGGTGTATTCCTGGCACGGAAAAATAAGGAAAAAAAGTAAGGATAAAAAAAGATATCAAGAAAAAAAGAGCTGGATTCAAAACTTCCGTGATGTTATTTTCTCCTCAATTTTACTGACGGACACATATATGGTCATTTTTTAAAATAAATATAACGAATGTGTTACAGCAAATAGTTGATATTGCATTCTAGCGCACAGTATAAATGAGTATGACTTACATAAGCTTACATTTTGCTAACCACTTAGACAGTTGGACATTTACTGTAGAAAACTATATTGCTGAAGGGTACAACAGTATCACCTGGGATTAAAGCAAGCAACATTCCGATTTTGACTCTTTCTCCCAAAGCTCTAAGCAATACTGCAATATAATGTTCAGCATGCCTACTTCAGATCACTGCACACTTGAATGTTTGCATACCATAGCCAACAGGAAGTTTGACTGTCCAAGTGCAGTCCAGACCACTGGGGTAATTCCCCGGAAACCCTGGACTCAGGATCACTCCAGTGAAATCAGTCCTGGATCCCCCGCACTGAGCTGTGAGGACAAACCCGTCAACACGTGTCACTGAAACATCAGCACATGCCACAAACACATTCACGCTCACTTAAACCTGTCAGCTACATGTGAGTACTCATTTAAATGCATCATCAACACACTGACACTCATTTCAACACACTTCACCTGCACATAAAGATTCAGTCAACTACAGCAATGACACACAAACATATTTCACCAACACATAAAGACACATTTAAACACATCACCGATATATAAACATTCAATTCAACATTTCACAGACAAATAAGCTCTCATTTCATCACATTACGGACTGATTTCAGCACTTTGACCTCCATTCATGGCCCAGAGTGACTACGCCCTCTCTGATTACACTACTGTAGACCTGTCTGTTGCTGACATGTGATGTTATAATTTATAAATATGTTACATATTTCTATGGGATTGTTTTAAGATTATGAAAAAGGTCAGAGAATATTTTTTCAGTTTTTCTACATTTAGTTTCACTTGAATTTTCCTGTTGTTGCTAGCATTCATTAACAGAGGAGACATAGTTCAGTGCAGAAAACAAAACCTCTAAACCCTGACCATGTAAAGAAATAAAATTAAACAAAGCTCTATGCAGTAAAAACAAAGTTTCATTTATATGCGTGTGTGTATGTGTACTTTCAACCTATACGTAGAAAAATGTTGTGCCAGCAGTGGGAAAGAGCAGTAGCCTGTCTTTCAAAAAAAAGAGACTCATTTCATATTCCACAGACTATTTTACAGTCAATGTTCCGTTTCTGGAGCAATAAATGGATCAATTCACTCCTTAGTGATAGTTCCGTGGCCTAATTTCTCAAGGGTTTGCCTGCTCTGAAGGTTTAACACATTTTCAGTAACTATAAGCAGCAGTGGCATGAAGGCCCATGAACATTAGCAATGATGTCATGCAGTTATAACCACAAGATGAATAGCAAACAGCCACTGGGTCTGTTCTGAATGCTGTCTTGACAGGAAATTCCTCCTCAGAGCTTGAAAAATGGCACCTATTGTTTCTGCATCTATACAGCTTCAAGTGTCTGTGAAATCTTGGGGACAAAAAAAAACCTTGCTGGGAGAATTAATGGCATTTTCCAGTTGAAACGTTATCTGGATTGAATGTTATAGAATATTGTGTTTCTCACGATGAATAGGAATGTGAACCAGCCAAGTGAGCTTGGTTTAACTTAAAAGAAGATGACAAGTGGGAGATGAGAATGTTACAAGGGACCAGGGGAAGAAAACGAGCTCTAGCATAAATGCAGTATGTAGATAAATGTAGAGCTATTTCATCAGCTGTGAATTTTGAAAGCTTCTGTGTTTGGAACAGAAAAGGAGCAGATTCCAAAGATAACCTAACACTGTCCCGAGTACTAACCTTGTGTTGATTACATGTCATGTCATGTATTATGCAGTCATGCATGTAAGCTGGACAAATGTGGTCAAAATATGCTCATAATGTTCAGTGTAAATAATGTAAAAAATACATTTCATATTTTAGGTCAGTGTTTAAAGAAGTAATTCAAGCTTTTTTTATTAAAAAATGCATGCGTCAATAGTGTTTCAGTTTTTTCTAAAGAGCTATCCAATCATACACAGTCTTGTTTTCTTTTAATAGCTTGTTCTCTGTGTCTTATCTGTTCGTTCTGATCTGAGACAAGGATAACATTTTGGTGTGTTCCTTCTGTAAATACCCATAATTTGTTTGCCGTCATATCTGTCACGCTCTTCTCAGCTGAAGAGTCGTAAGGGCAGAGAGAACAGAAAGTAAAAACAACACCCATGCAGCTCCATCACTTCCTTCCCTCTTGGAAGAAAATAGAGAGCAGGAAATGAAATTGCTGTTCAGTCAGAAACGGGGCTTTACTGACTCACATTGTAGCAGCTACTTTCTCATTCCTGTCTGCACCTTGAACATGTCCTGTCCCATACCCAACTGCCGGTGTAGGCTTTTGATATTTAATAAGTCAGTAGATAAAGCTGTTGGTCACACCTACCATCAATCACAACTTAAATCAACATTTCAAACAATGACAACAGCAGCAGCAATAAAGCTGCTTGAGGCCATACCCAGACACAGTGGAACGGGGTAATTCCATCTTCTCACGGGCCCAGGCATACATGTTATGTGCGTGTTACCCTGTGGCAAGAGAATTCCGAAGAGAGAAATATAACCATTCCACACCAGAGTCTTGAGGTACTGTTTATACTGTTAAGGTAATTACTACTTCAACTGTATGGCTTATTAAATAGTTAATACACAGGTACTAAACATGTAATAAATTGCAATATACAGCCCCATCAACAGAAACTATTCTGATTTTTTTTTCTCCTTTGTAATGTACTTTTCATGTGTTTAGACATGTTATATCAGTGGTGTGGACTCAAGCCATTATGACTTGGACTCAAGTCACAAATTTGTTAACTTGAGACTTGACTCAGTAATAATAATAATAATAATAACTGTTTGGATCCGCTTCCATAGATGTATTACAAGATGCAAGAAAGAAAATAATAACAACAACAACAACAATAATAATAATAATAATAATAATAATAATAATAACAACTTCTCCTACCTGCAGAGAGTATCCTGGGTCACAATGAAAGGTCACCACATCACCCACCAGGAAACGCTCACCCACCTTCACTCCATAGTGGGGGCTCTGAGGCTCTGGGCAGGAATCCAAACCTATTGCTTGGGACAGAGAATAGTGTGGATTTGTACAAATACAGGGAGTTTCCGAGGGAGAGACCATAAAACACAATTGAGAATAAGATTAGATTAAACATTTTCAAGCTTGGCTAACTTCTCAATTTTCTGGCAATTGAAGTGCATGCACCTGACTAAAACGAAAAGAGCACCAAGCACATCTGCCGTTGCAGTCTTTTTTGTCTTTTTTGTCTAGTGGGGCCCCGTACTGAGAACCTTAATATAACAATGGCAACAGTGGAATTCCCTTTAACTCAAATGGTTAGATTTGCATAGCTAAACTGATAAAGCAGACACAAAACTGTGGTGATAATCAGTTCAGAGAAGGTACAGGCAAAGATTAAGAGTACACCTGTGTAGAAACCCCAATTCAAACCTCGTACCTGTGTATTCTAGTTGGAATCCTTCCCATAATGCACTCACTATACTTGTGTGCTCTTGTTGGAACCCCACCCATGACACACCCATCATACCTGTGTACTCCAGGTGGAATCCTGCTGCTGACACACTGATGTCCGACTGGAAGGTCAGGTACAGGTTGTTTGATGTGCTGTTTAAAAGCTGAGGAATTGTTGTCCCTGCGATATTTAATTAAAAAAAAATTGAATTGACACAGTAATATTACAAATATTCATTTCAATGCACAGCATTTCCAAGAAGTTTTTCTTTTTTATGAATGTATTTAGCAATGTACTGTGATAGTTAGATGTGAGCATGCTGAATAATGCTGACAAGTATAATAAAGATTATAAATAAAGCCTAAAAAGCTACAGCAGTTTGTGAAGACGACTGACTTTTAAAAGGTAGAGTTATGAGGCTTAACAGAAATTCATCTACTTCTGTTTCAAACACCTTGCAGAAGAGGCATCCTTGTTACATAAGGAAAAGGAAGGACTAAAGTGCACCATGATAATCCCATTGTAGAAGAAAGATCTTGATCTTGTTGTGTGATCACCAACAAGGCCGGCATACTGTTGTCTACTGCTGTGACTCCTATAACTCCCTCACGCAAATCAACATCTTAATCATATTATGCCTCTAAAAGGGTAGCGACCAGTTAGTGATAACGGGGAAACCCTCCTGTCTTTGAAGCCGTCAGTAAATTAGTTCCATCAGTCCACTTCATTAGGGTTTACAGCACACAGTTCAGAGTATTTGTAATTAACATTTGCATTTGCAACGGCAGCCTACACAGAATATAGACCTTGATTAGGTTCATAAGGTCACCTGAATAGCTGCCTAGTCTTGGAGCGTTGTGATCGGCCCCATCGTAGAAATCCAGGGAGTCCCAGTTGTGCTCTGTGCCAAAACTTATGACCTGGATCTGAAGGTAAAGGAAACGTACAGCAAAGGAGATGCAAAACAAGTTCATGTCTTCAAAAATAGATTTGCACATAAAATATAAAACATTTGCCTTATTAATAATCAATCAAGATATCAAGAATTTATTCAAGTTTAACTTCATCAAAGATTTAGCTTATTTTCACTGCTATTACTTTAGAGTCTCAAACATTTAATTTGCGAGACTTCAGACGGTTTTTCTCACTTGGATCCCAGCTCCCTCTGGCACTGAGACCTTCCAGACACAATTCAGGTTGTTGTCATAGGGCTCAGGGTATCCAGGGGACAGAATGGTCCCCCTCCGTGCAGTCAGGACCCCTCCACAGGGCACTGCAAAGCAGATTGGGAGGAGTGACATCAGAGTGCAGGGTGGACAGAGAGCATACACACAGCAGCAGCAGCAGGAGCAGCAGCAGTGGATGAGGAAACAGAAAAAAAACATTAAGAAACAAGTGTAATGAAACATGGCATTTCAAAAAAAGCCAAAACAGAAAGATTTAGAGCACAGGGAGGTAGAGAATTGCTTTTAATGTAGAATAAGTACTTTTCAGTTAAAGGAAAACAGACTGAATTAAATAAAAGCCATGCTAAATAATGACAGAATAAAACTGAATTTCTTACTGCGGTACAATTCATGCCTCAAAATAAGTACTGTATTTGCCAAATGTGTTTTACAGCATGTAATTCGAGCAAGTGCAAAGCAGTAGGTGGTACACTGTAGTTCATTAGAACCATGAATTCAACATGCAACTCTGGCAACTACTGTAAAAAAAAGAAGCACAGAAATTATGAAACATTGAACACAAGTCTGCTAAAATAAAATTTAATTATTAAACAAAAGCATATGGATATATGTGTCTTTGACATGTATCTGATCAAATAATTTTTAAAAAGCGACCATGTCATAAACTGGTATAAGATGAGGTGTGTAAGTTTCCAGCTACCCTAGAGAATTCTGAAATAGCTCATGCCTGGTTCATCTGTTGCTTTGCTGATCATGATTATCAAATGCACTCTCTGCTCAACACCCTTTCTCTATTTGAATACCCCAAGGCTCTGTTTCAGGTCCATTCTTGTTTTTTTCTGTACTACTAATGGGTGATTTCTATTGGATTTGGGATGCTTGGTAGATTATGCAAAATAATAAAAACCAGGTTCAGGATAGTTGCCAAATAAAAAGGAAAGTTCTATGCACCCCCCATTTGCAGCCCATTGGCTGCCAATGCCCACCACACTGTACAGCATCCTCCTCATGCTTCAACAAATGAACCTCACTGGTCACAACAAGTGTGACGGCAGTGATTTTGCTCAAAAAAACAATGAATTATAAATGACACCTGTAAATAACGACCAAATTACTGCTTTCGACAGCTATATCTTTTCAAAATGACATAGGGCAACTGCTTCATGACACATGCCACTGGATGAACACTGGAGCAGGATTTCATATTTATTGCACTGATGTGCAAGCTTATGTCAGATTAGAAAATTTTGGAAGAAAGAGCAGAATCTTTTGATTTAGTGACAAAAGTATCAAATGATACATTTGATAATGGCACTAGTGCTGGTATTTGCCTGTGATTAAAGCACAGTATTCTAAAAACAGAGTTTAGTTTAGTTAGCTCTGTCTACATCATGAGGATGAACTTAGATGTGATACAGTTAACCAGAGCCACATGCAGGCCCTCCATTACCTTCTGCGGAAATATCAGTCTACCTGAACTTCTCACATCCTCCTTTGATTTAAACACAGCAACAAAAATACAGATATCAAATGCACAACCACAGAAAGGGAAATTTACTCTGTTTAAACTTGTTCTTCATTGTTCACAGAGAAAGAGGGAATATGGAGGAACATAGAATGAGAGATCACCACAGAATACTGTACTTCAACAATTTATTCTTCTATCATGGAGAAAGAAAGAAAAATGAGCAGGAAATAATGTTCAAGAGGGCAAAGAGAAGGTCTTCTCTGAATTTAAACAATACTTCCTGAAGAGAAACTGAGGCACATGTTCTCTTCCACATTGGACAATTTGGTCATAAGCTATTTTCTTGTGTTTGTTGATGGATTGCCTGCTCTTGTCCTCGGAACACCGTGGCGTAGAACTGTCAAGAACAAAGGCTTGTCTGGGTATCTAACACTTCCAGAGCACTGTTGTTAGGCATACATCTGAAGCTGCCTGTCAAGAACACCGGGGTGATCTAGAGGTCAACGCTAATCGCTATGTTTAAACAGCTCTGAGGAGGCCAGGACAAAGGGATGGGACAGTTAATAGAGGAGGGGGGCAAGAATCTGCATATTCACCAGGGAGAGACAGAGAGCGAGCACCATCAAACGTTAAATGTTCCCATCCGACACGTAAATTATTAAAGCGATTCAGTTCACTGCAATTTCACACTCATCTATATTTCACAGCTGATATCTGCAGTCCTGCAAGCTCCGGGGCATTGGGGACAAACGTCCTTAGCCTTTAGCCCCTATATGAGACAAGCTAGCTTTGGGGGAAACATCAGTGCTGAATCTTCAAAGAGGGTGGATTTGAGCTACATTTCTTTCCTCACATTTACCAATAACCACTGTGGTGCAGAATAATGTAATTCTCCTTAATTAACATTAAGAAACAAAGAGATGGTGCACTACTTCTACTCTGACTGGACAGCCCACTTATTAAAGGGGAAATCTGGACAAAATCTCTAATTTGATATGTTGTATAATACATATGAATTATTACCTTGACGGCCGAGAACAATGCTTCCAAAGAACCAATAGCCTGGAGCCAATCCCCACTACTGACTACTGATGATGCAAATGGAAGTAAAGCAGCTGTGAGCTGCTGTAACTCTGTTGGAGGATGCAGACATTTTTTTTTTTCAAAAGAAAAAATCTGGAACAACAAAATGTTTGCCATGCACAAAACACACACTAATGGTCAGTGGTCAGGGAAAGCCAGAAAACCAAGTTCTGCTGAAACAATTCCGATTTCTGTTTGACTTACAGTTGCTTTAAGTCCAGTTACATCATCAGTTGCTGGAAGGAGGAAATTTGGCTCTGGGCTGGCTAACTGCACTTCGGAATAATTGCTTTCAAACATCAAGTTACTGCTTAATATACATTATACACCAAATCAAAAGAAAGATTTTGCCTGCAACACCCCTTTGAAATAAGATATTTTTTTGTTTCACTGAGACACTGACGGGTAGAATGCAGCAAACGTCATGAGACCCGATCGCTCGCTACACCTACCCTGAGAGGAGGAAAGCACTAACTGTGGATCAAACGGGCTCCAGTCTCCCACGGCGACATCGCCCACTTTGCCTTGCACCATGCAAACAAAAACATTCAAAAAGATAATTGGTCTGCAACTCTGAATTTTTCGGGGGTTTGCTAAGCTAGAAACAAACAACACTGGTCAGGCATGAAAGACAGAGGAACATGAAAAGGATGAAGGTGAATCCTTATTCCCTGAATATTTGACAAAAATAAATATACAATTTAAATTAAGGCATATTTGAAAAGGCAGATTTTTTTCCCTTATGCACCATATGTGAGGAAGACTTTGTAACACTGATATTTAAATCTCAAAATACCATAGCAATGCTGTTCCTTTTATTCATTGTTCCTAAAAATGCAGATTGGTTCCCTTTATTTTCAATAACAACTCATGTAAAATGTAATTTGCCAGCTTTTTCACAATCTCTAAAATCCTAAAATAAAACAAAAACGTTATGAACCTTATGAAAAATGGGAACACTGGCTTCATTTTTTTCCCACTGAATTTCAACAAATGTTATCGAAGACAGAGTTGCTCTGAGCTTTGATTTGTCCCCTGACATTCTAAGTCCTGTTTTCTGGAATAAGTTGCACCTTATGGTATAAAAAATGTTAGTGAAAGAGAGGTTAGAATTGTGCTTTCTGTGCAACCTCTGAAAGATATTTGTCTTAAGTGACATTACCTGTAGATTATCATCAATCTCAAAATAGTAGCACAATTTCTCATGAGTTGGTGGTAGAAAAGCTGGCGAATTTCTTGCCCAGCTCGTGAGAACAATAAATCAATGGCGCGCACATTAAACCCCATGACTTCGCTGCCAGCAGTGTGCTTCAAACGATTAATTTCTGTTTTAGAAATGCAATCCATAACGCATTCAGCTCCACATGCATTGTTTTGTGCCCGTTAACTGTAGTTTGTATTGGGGGCACGATCAGGACAGACTGTGTAACTGAGACTAAAGATTCTCTTTGATAGCGATCTCTTTTTCCAGACTTCACAGCACGTCTTTGGGCAGTATTCCCTCTACTCACCAACACAGGTGGGCAGGGAGTCATTCCACTGGGCCAGGGCGTCTGGAATCGCCTCACACCTGATGGCTGTGGGGCCGTGCAGGGTGTATCCTGGGGTGCACTCAAACAGCACAATGGCGCCCACTCCAAAATCATTCCCAATTCGCTTTCCGAACCGAGGCTCAGGGACGGAGTTGCACTGGGATGCACTGGTTCTGGGGACCGCTGGGTAAACAGAGCAGGGAGGTGGGAGGGTCAGGGTGTGACATGTCATATTCAAGCCACAGTCACAGGGACATTCACTGTGGTGTCCATGTGCCAAAGGCAAGAGCCTGGCTTCCTATGGCAGTCCTTTGCCAGAGGAATTAAGCATCACAATAATCATGAGCATCGTGGTGAGCCAACTGAGGCTCTAATAAAAAAATGGCTTCCTGTTATTGTTTAGCAGGATACAGGATGATGGCTCACCTTGGTACACAAAGTGAAAGCCTTTTGCTGTTTGTGGTCCCACAGTTGTGAACTTGATGGTGATTTGGTTACCTGAACTCAAAGGCAAGGACTCTCCTGGGGTGGGCAATGGAAAAAACAAATGTAGAGAAGTAATAAGAATACAAATAATTCAAGTAATACACAATAAATTTTGTGATTCATACAAAACTGTGAATTATTTTTTTATGTCCCTTCGGATAAATTCTCTACCAATGTAATCTGTCTCTGCCCATCCTCACTTTGTCCCCCGACACTTGCTCTCATCACACATTGATCTGAAAAACTTCATCTGACCGTCATTGTGTGGCAAACGCAATCAGTTTTACCTGAGTGCGAGCCAGATAGGGAGGAAAGAAGAGACGTCTCCTGAGTAGGTCCATCGTAGATCTCAACCACATCATTGAGAGAAGTCTGGAAGAACACAAACTGGCCAAAAAGCACTGTGGAGAAGGAGGTGGGGGTGAGGGACAGAAAAACACACAGAGAGGAGGGTCAGAGGGAAAGAGAAAAAGACAAAGAAGCAGTGAAAGGGGTGAGAGGGAAAGTAAGTTGTATATTATGTGCAATTTGTTAAATAGTTGTTACTGCCATGATGCATTTTCCAAGATACACATATAGTTTATCATTACAGTTAATTATTGTGCATGTTAAATGTGCTTGTGAGTTGTGAGTAGCACAAAATGGAACAAAAATATATTAACAAAAAAACATTCTTTGCTTAGAAACAATCCCTCCCATCTGTATCATGCACACGGATACTGTCTCTACTGTGCTAATTAATACCATTCTGCAAGGACATCATTATTCTTCATTATATTGGGATTCAGTGAAGCCCCAGGGTGATAAATCTGCATGTTTACTGTAAATATCCAAATGAAATGACTCCTTTTCTCTTCAAGCACATACACTTGTCTTACTTATGCATGTACATTTTATCTTAATACATGCAAAAGGTTGCTGACAAGAGAATAAACAGACTTTTATAAGGTGCCATTTCATTAATATACTTTGATCAAATCACTATAAAATCTAAGGAAACAGAAGAAAGATATCAATTTTATCCACTGTATATGCAATTTAATCAGAACCATGAAACCTGAATGAAATCAATACAGTCCAAAAAATTAATGATGAAATGATGGAAACTTGGGCCTCTCAGCTGACCACAGTGAAGATAAAATGCTGAAACAACAGCCAACCATTGAGCTTTCTCACATGCCCACTATGAAATGGTTTATTTTTGCTGTGTTTCTAAAAAAACTTGCACTCTACTATACTCAGTGTTTTTTTCCACACTTCAGCTTTCTCTGTAACTCTCAGTGAAATTTGGAATTTGTGGAATCTTTGCTTTTGGTGTGAAACAGACAGTCCAAGCTGTAATGATCACCTTCTTCCATCCATACTAAATTTAAAACAATGAAACCTTCAGCAAACCTTCCTCACCAGTGCACACCCAACTCTCGCCTTTATACAAGAACAGCTTCACAAGCTTTTACAAGCTTTACCCTTTTACTTTTCAGGGCTAACAGAGGAGAATAAAAGCAATGCAGTGCAGTTGCTCAACACATTATTAAGCAAATAGAGGCCAACTAAGCCAGCAATGTACCACAGTAATAGTCCAATTCTAAATTCCCTTTAACATTGTGCAAACACAAAGGACAGAGAAAATTCCCAAGGGGGCACTACCTCATTCTTCAAGATTCCATTATTACTGTTACTTATTTGCTCATCATTTGTTAACAGTGTGGAGCTGTGGTAAGGAGCAGGGCTAGTAACCAAAAGGTTGCTGGTTTGATTCCTTGCTAGGGCACTGCTGTTGTACCCTTAGGCAAGGCACTTAACCCAAAATTGTCTCAGTAAATATTCAGCTGCATAAATGGATAAAATTGCAAACCTATGTAAGTTGCTCTGGATAAGAGTGTCTGCTAAATGACAATAATGTAATGTAATACACCTTACCCAGAATCAGTCATATAGTTCACATTTTTTACACTGTCCATTGAACCTGAAACCAAATAGTTACAAGCCCAGTTTCGAAATCACATTGGCACACAGCAACAAGCAAATGCAAAGCAAGAAACAGCTGTCAAAAAAAAAAAAACCTCAGAATGATTTTAGACAAATTTTAAAAGGAATCCTGTTCTATTCTGAGGGATCAGATTCTATTCTTTTCTGAGCTACAGCAACACTTGAGTCCCTTTACAGATGTCAATTTTATAAAAATGTCTCAGTGAGTTCAAGTGGTCAACTAAATGATGGCCTACATTGTCTAGTGACCTTTTCATACATCCTATAGTTAAACTGTGCTGAGGGGGACAAGGCTCATGTGAGCTCATCAATTTTTTGTCAGACGGTTTGTTCCTGCTACAATCATCCTGAGCACAAGCAAGCTGCTCTATTGTACCTCAGGGCCAAGTACTATTCACATTAACAGCCATGTATCCACTTGGGACTACAGGACCAGGACTTACTGACCAGGAACAACAGCAGTAGTGCCAGCTCAGTGTTCTTGTACACAATGTCACATTACATTACACTATATTACAGGTTTACTGTTGCATTGGCACGCAAAACCATCTTTCAAGGACTAAACAACATGGACCCCTTTAATTGCCTCTCCTTGTGCTCGAGCCATTACTGGAACCAAATGGACCAGTACTGGCTTGGGCCCTTGAAATGCAGGAGACTGAAATCTTACCTCTAATCGTCCAACCTGTGTTCGTTTGTTTTTCTTGATTAACAATCAAGCAAATAATTAACGGAACAATCTGTACTAGTCGGCTGTTAATTCCATATCTCTTAATTGCATCTTGTCGTGGCACTCTTTTCATTCACTTCATGAAATTGCGCACCATTTGCACAAATCCCCTGATTTTTTTTCATTATGTGAAAAATATTTACTCTTTGCTCTCTGTGCCTGCAACAAGGGCATGTTAACAATGTAAAAGCCATTAAATCTGAGCAGACCCTGTACAGTTTAAATGTGCATGAAAAAAGACATTTGTTCATTAGTTTTTACGACATAAAAAGATCTACCTCCTTAATTCAAAAGCGTTATCTTTGAAACGACTGATTGACTGATGATTTTAAATGACTGATTTTCAGCTATGTTATTTTACTGGTCTGTATCACATTATCACTACTAAATTTCATACAATTAAGAGAAGGGAAATTACCTGTCAGTCCGTACAGATTACTCAGAGAACTATCCTGATTGTTGTTACTTGTCATACAGAGATTCTGCTAATCTCACCTTCCCACAAAAACCCTCAGCTACATACCTCACTGTTGCATGTGGCCTCTGGGGCTGTCAATTGGCCAACAGAAACACAGATTTCATCCTGGCCTATGCCTCCCTCTCTTCAATTCATGGCTCTCACCAAGACATGCATTACCACTGACAACTCTGCCACACTCACTGCCTACAGTATTGTGTATGTACATGCATGTGGTATGTGCTGGCATTATATTTAGACTCGTATAGCCCTTAATCCATGCATATTGCTTTGCACTTACATGTCTAGGCACATCTAGGCATGCTTTTGTAATGTCATCACAATGTTTGGCACTGATGCTTGCCCATGCATGGTCAGTGGTGTCCTATTTGTGCAACTTCATCTAATACACTGTGTAATTTGCTCTGGGTAAGAGTATCTGCTAAATGACAATAATGTAATGTAATAATAGACTAATCTGAATTTACAATTGCTACAGTAAGCTGCTCTTGTTGTTGTCATTGTTATTCTATTGGTTACATCATTTTTATTTAATTGTGATTGATGAAATTTCCTTAATTTGTATGACTGCTCTGAGATGACTGCCTGGTGTGCATTTACCAAATAGATTAGTAGGAAAGGGTTTATAATGCCTCAAACTAAAAGCAAAGCACATTGCACATATAGATTCACATTATATATAGAGAAAAAAAGACAATGGTTCCAGAATCCTCTGCTTGACGAGTAATTGATCTCGGTTACCCTGGAGCCATTGCTGAGGCAAAATCACATCTTGAGGTCTTACAGCATACAAAGCACATTACAAAGGTGGTAAAAATGCTAGCGAATCAGAAACGCTTCAGGTAAGCCTGAGGGCTTTATTGCTAATGAACAATTCAACACAGAGCTGTCATGTTTTTATTTTGCAGGTATGGAAATATAGCATTTGTATCAGGGTCCATTAATCATTCATAAATCACAATGTTTTTGAATTCAGCCTCACACTCAGGTGCAATTTGATGAAATTATGGAACAATTTCCCTTTATTTCAAACATTTTCCTCCCATTACAATTAAATGAGATACTATGAGCTTCATTAAATTTAACTGCAGTACACTTAGGCCTTAACTCCAGAGTGATTTAATTCCTGAGTCCTGAATGATGAAATTGATTGGGAATTGCATCTCACATTATCACAACCTCAATGGTTGCTGAAATCAACAAACATGAGAAAACACAACATCTCTCAGCCACAAGAGTATCTCCCTGTGCATTTACCTGACATAAATAAATACATTTACAATGAAACAAACAAAAATCTATGCCAGAAAAGCAAATCTTCACCAGTAAGACCCCCATTGTTAAGTTAATTGGGTGGTTATTGGAAGGCCGGCTTTAGGTGTCTTCAACATCTCTCCTGCTCGCCAGGCCCTGTGATGTTTTCTCTCTCTTCCTGCCTCCCCTGCCCCCCCTTCTCTCTCTCATCCCCCACCCCCTGAGGCACTTACGTCATAACCTGATTTGTTCCTTCGGTATAATCACGGTTTTTGACTATAACCATAAATCACTGGAAAAACGTTCAGTCTGGGAACATATTTCGCTCATGTTTATGGTATGGAACAATTTCTTCCTCTCTGTCCCTGGATTGTGATTTGAGAGATGAGGGGCGAATGGTGAGAACGTATTTCTCCCTGACAGTGACTTTACAGTGGCAGGTGAGCCACCCAGGGCCACGCTATGCCAGTTGGAATATAAAACTATGGCACAATCATTCATAAAGGAAGAATTCAAGGACTCAGGACTGCTAATGTTTTTTAGGGGTAATACTGGGGAATGCATACATGTATTGTTGCAAGATGCTGCATTTCTCTCAGTGACAGTGACAGTAGTTTCGGAAATCAATATTCTGCTCAAATCAGGAAGGAGGATACTTTTTAAAAGATGCAGGTGTCTGAGATTAGTTGGCTCAGGCTGCCTGCATCTCCTGAATGAATGGCAATTTAGGTCCAAAATTCACACTGTAATAATTTCCACAAAAGCCAAACATTTATTCTTCAGACAAAAAGCCTAGATCAGAAATGGCCATACACAATTTAATTTGGAATGATTTGGGTACAAGACAGTGCAGACAGAATAGTTGGCAGACTAAAATGGTTAGCAAACACAGTTTTTAATATTATTGTTGATAGACAATATTGTTGCAGACACATTTATCTATGGTGATTTACATAGCTTCCATTTTGCACATTATCAATTTATACAGCTGGATATTTACTGAAGTCATTCAGGGTGACTACCTTGCTTGAGGATAAAAGAGCTGTCAACCACCCAGGACTTGAACTTGTGTCTGTCCACTTAAAAACCTTCTCTGAGCATCACGCCACAATTGTTTTTCAAGTGAATACAAAGGGTGGGGAAGGCAGACAGAGCAAACATTCTGATAGCCTTTGAAAAATGTCACCTCATCCATGTGTGCATCCCATCTCAATGAGGTAAGTAAGTCCACATGAGGTAGAGGGAACAAAGACATGAAAAGTACAATATTTAGTTTTAGTGCTGTATCGCTCATCAAATAAGACACCTAACTTTTTTGAGGAAGGTTTTTTGCTGCAGAATAATTACACAGCCATTCCCCACAGCCATTAGAGGCAGCTAAATTAGCCTTACAGCCAGGGACAACATAACATAGCTTGTGCACTCTCTGACAAACCCATTTATGAAGGAACCTCTGTCAGCCATAGTCACATATATATGTTTAATTTTCCACTCACATAAATACCTTCAGTCTTTGACAGAGTTTCACAATTAATTTGGCAATTAGTCTACAGTTCCTTTAACAGTGTCCAGGGACAGAACCTGTCTGTGGCTGGTGTGCCGACAGGAATGCAGAGCAGTGGAGTCTCCGGCATGCATGACTAGGCTTTGTTTCACAGATCTCTTTGGTGCCGCCCCACTGTTTTAAGGCATCCCAGTGAACACAAGCCTCTCCTCTCACCAATGAACACAAGTCTGTCACTTCTAATGACAGGTACCGAATCCTACTCTCACGACACAAACGAACACACACAAACAAAAGATGCCACCTTCAGTCATTAATTATACATTTAATGACTACTAGCCCAGCTGGATTATATCTGGATTAGATTCAATCATGAATACTCTGCTGTCTTTCCCACCTAGCAGAGTGAAAAGAAGTATGGCAAGCTTATCGGATTGTGAAGTACTTTGGGCGTCTAAAATCTCCTTTGGGGCTGAACTCTGTTTAATGACCCAGAGGTGTGATCCCTTCTCACTGTAATGTGGACCGGGTGTATGTAACACAGCAGCCTTTGACCTCATATAAAAGACCTCAAATAGTTTTTTTTTTTGGCTTCTGGCATTTTTTTGCTTTGGGTGCTCTTTACTCCACAAAACTGATATAAGATCATCTTGTCTAACCCTATATACTGAAGGCCAAAGCACATCAGGGGCAAACTATGAGTACAGAATAAGTCAAGGTGAAAGAAAGTGAGTGAAACCTTAGAATCACCTCAATAACAGTGAACAAGAGATGACACCACTCACGAATGACAGGTGATATTATGGCACAGTCCCCACCACAAAGCTAAACATTCTCCAGGATTCTGTTTTGCTGTTGCAAAATTGAGAAAATGCCATTATTGTATCTTCATAAACGTAAAAAATACAGAAGTGTCATATGTCAATTCCAATGGTACTGCTTCTCCACATGTCTGACAATTAGAAAATGGTACAGAATTCACAATTTCACACCTTCACTATACTGCTTACATACTACTAAAACAGTAGAATAGTAGAAGTATAAAAGTAGCTTTAATTTTTAATCATATGCATTTCATTATGGCAAGGTTGGGACCATATTACCATTCATACTGCTCATAACAATTTATAACCGTAGCTGTATAAGCCCACATCCTTAGTTACCTGTGTTACCTGGGCCAAGCAAAACCTAGATTACTGTCCTTGTATTCTATATTGTATGGTAAAATTAGATACAGATGAATTTCATTTCTCAAGAAGTGGCCAGCCAGCATTAGATCCAAGAGAATTCAAGAGAGAGAGAATTCAAGTCAAGGGAATTATTTCAAGAGAATTAATTGCGAAAGCTTTTCAAGTGCATGCAAAAATAAATGCATTTATAAAGTATTTCCAAGTTCCAGGTGATGATAATAGTTGTATACACACCTTAACATATTCTCATAATCAACAACCACTCAGATACAAAACTGTGAAATGAGATCCATAATCTTCCAGGCACCTACAAACCAACTTAGTACTGAATGCCGCTGCCTTTTGTGTATGAACAAAAGTCCAGCCTTCATATCGATAAAGGGCCACTGCTCACAGATCTTTTCATTTTTGGTATGCATTGATTGTAATGCCATACGGGAAGGACGGCTTTAGGTGATCAGGATCAGTTTACTAATCTCCATTTCCTTCTCTGTACATTATATGAAAAAGCTAAAACTGATCTAGGGTAAGTGCTTTTAGTTAGAATCATTCTACTGTTCTAAATCATTGGGCTGCTGAAGGAGCTTAAGTACAGGCCATGTACTGTAAAAAAAAAAAAAAAAAAAAACTGCACTTCGTGTAAAGAATGAATGAGCAAAAGAGAGACTATCTGGGAAACTGCACTGTAAATCTAAGTCTCAATGTTCTCCGCACGAGGAAAGCTGTGTCATAAATCCAGCTGAGGCCACGTTTCTGTTCAATGAACAAGCAAAAACACAACACGGAAAAATCAATGAACAGTAAAATCCACTTCCAGTCCTGTGCCACGTAATGGCTTCAAAATAACTAAATAGGGCATGTGTGTCTTTTTATGACACAGCCATAACCAGGTGATGTAGGTGACATAACTGAAGACAGAGAAAACAAAAACACACATGAAAATGAGCCGAGTATTCTGATTCTCCATTTCCTGTCTATATCAAAAAACAGCGCTTTCTTAAATTGGTTACTTAAATCAAAGGACAAAGCTCATTGTGTATAGATTGAATCTGGGCCTCAGTCCACTCAATTGAACACAAATCACTACATTTGATGCACGTGTTCAGAGGAAGGGTTTTGGGCCCAGTTCTGATCCAGTGACAGGTGAGGTTTTCTGGATATCTGTCCCTGGCACAATCCTAACTCAATTTCTCAGGTATCAGTCAGGGGTATCATGACACTGTCAGAGCTGACACGAAATCCTTCCTTTACCTTTATATCATCCAGCTCGGCATACTATTATTACTTCCCTTTATTTTTTCAAATGTTCCTGTCCTCTTTTTCAATGCATCCAGACACCTTTCAATAGCATAAAGGCTTCCTTTCTCATGGACCAGTCTACACATCTCCATTTCAAAGCCACAAAGAAATCCCACTATCAGACTGTAACAGCTCCATTATGATGACCATGAATAAGACTTAACTTCTTGGTCATATCCCACACACAGTGTATGTCGCCTTAATAGATGGTCTTCGCTCAGAATGGACTCCCTCTCGTCACCCTGACACAGCACTGAAAAAAGCTATCTTTATGTTTCCCCTCCAACCACATTGTGGCACCAGAGTTACCATGAAACTGCTTTAAGACAATCTGTACAATGAGAGGGGGTACTCTGATAATAGGAGACTTCCTGTTTTTTGTTTGTTTGTTTTTAAAATGGCAGATGCTCATAGTAAAATTTCAACAATCTGGGACACCAATGGTGTGCCAGTATCTAGATTACTAACATCTCTAATTTCATAAGAGCAATGTAAATAGCAAAAAATTAACAATTACTTAGTGATTAACAACATATACATTATATATGAAATCCATTATATTCCATGACATTATTTCATGTCAAACTCACCTTGACACCCACACAACCACACGTACACACACCCACATCAGTTTGGCCAATCACATCGAGAGACACAATTGAGACACAAGAGAATACAAGGAAATAAGGAGTAACCCTGCACACAGCTATGCTTCTGCTATACACTGGGGGCAACAAGGAGTGATGCTGTTGCTTCTCTGAGGGATTTAAAAAGCAGACCCATAGTAATTTGGATGTGGCCTTGAGGAGGCAGCAGTTTGAAAGATCACCATACTCCGCCTGCACAGAGAAGGAGAGCGCAATGCAACCGCATACAGACATATGATTCAGCCAGAATATTCATCTCCATCCCAGGACACCAGCAGTTTTTGCAAATGGCAGAATCCACTCATCATGTTTGCTCAATAATTTACACTTCTGCCAAAAGGCTCTAGTGAAAATTCATTTACGATAGCCATGACCACTGCATTTTGTGAATGTGTCAAAATTACAGTTTTTTGAGTCCATCCATGAGGCAACTAATTCCTCCCCTGGTAGAGCAGAAATCACTAAGTGATGCTAAATCAACGCAAGCTAGGCCATTGTGCAGCAGAGATAAAGCCATGTGGTGACAGCACCATTGGCTGTACCAGGAAAGAAATCACCTGTTGGTAGACTGTAGATGCAGCACTGAGAACGGGGATATTCATCTGAAGGAATCACACTTTATGCACCGAAATACAAGGTGTACATCTTCACATCTAACACTCCAACAGAAAAAAAAAACATTCTTAAATCCCTCTCAGACTCCCAGCACTAATGAAAAAAAGAACATATACCTCTCTCCCCTGTCAGAGCATCTTAACCATGCTGAAGGCCAAGGGTTCAGGCTGGCATCTTCCTGTTATTGAGCAGCATGTATGACGGCTTGAGTTTCCTTTATGCTAAGCTGTGACTGTCACACAGCAAAATGAAATGTGTGACTTTGTCAGACAGCCCTGAAGCTGAAACCCTGATCTAAGCATATTGGTAAGCGATCCTGTCTTGTGTCCCGAATGTTGTGGGTCTGAATCTGAGATGAATTTTGTGTCGTTGAGGTTAAGTGGCTTTTTTTCCACTGTAAATGGGCATTTTGGTGGAAATGCAGGCATATTTAAAATGTGAGAAAAGCGAATGTAACCTAGGATACGACAATAATTGAGGAGTGCGCATGAGATGAAATATTGTAATACAGAATTTCACAAAATAATAAAATGACGAAATGTTTTGTTGTCCTGAGAACATGCCACAAAATCAAATCACCATGTAACTTAGATGAAAACTGGATAGAAGGTCGTAAGGTTTACTATGCAAAGTTATAAAATAAACAAAGATGTCTCAAAAACCAGCTTGTTAGCTAGCTCATTCACTAGCTACATAACAAATACAGCTGCACCATTTTGATGAGGTGTTAGGAATATTACTATAGAAACAGTATCATAACAAGTGCTACATTCCTGGGCTGTTTCATGTGACCAATACACCATGTTAAATTTGGTACCTCTTTATGTAGCTAAGTAGCTAGCCCTAATTTAAGCCAATTATGAACCGATTTAATTAAAACAATATGGCACTCAAACTTGTCTTATATCATGAAAACTGAAAGAACATGAAAAGATCACTTGTTCAATCATGTTATATTTTTTTGCCTATCAGTATTATTTCTCAGGTGAATGATCATCGTTTAGTATGAGCTCCATTGCGTGAAACATATCATATCATGAGCTGAATGTATCATCTTATTTCTACTGAGGGGTGAGCTTTGTAATAAATGAAAATTTTACCACTGCAGGGGTATATGGGACAGGGATTTTGGGTGGGACATGAGGTTTGGGCCAGTGTCTAAGGTGTGTGGGGGAGGGGAGACAGACACGGGTTGGGCAACACAAAGGGGAAGATCACATTTTTGTAACTAGCATTTGTCTCTAACAAATAATTTCCACCTAACCCATAATCATGTTTTCTGCTATGTGGAAATGTATGCAGAAATAGCAGTTCTTGCCCTAAAAACACACAAAACCTAGCAGGGCTATACACTGAAAGTGCAAGAAAACAGCAAAACTCTACCCCTTTTGTCTCTTTTGAGTCATTGTTTAAAAATGCTTAATTAAATGGCTGTAGAACTGAATGCTATTAGAAAAGGATGGAGAGAGATAGAGGGTCTGAGAAAGAGGGAGGCAGAGCAAAAGACAGAAGGAGAGGCAGGGAGAGACACAGAGCAAGAGATAGAGAGTAGGAGGCTAACACAGCACTATATAACACTTGATACACGTCAAGATGTGATAATCATCAGAATCTGTTATTGAATGCTTTACAAAGAGATGCCTATATTCTTTCAGCCATCTGGCCCCCATGAAAGTAAAGGTCAGCTACAGGGATACAGCCAAACAACAAAATACCAGACTGAACATCCACCGCTTTTCTTTTTTACTCAACTGCCCACCGGTTTTATTTTTCGAAAGGACCAGGTAGAATGAATCATTGTATGTATTGGCCAATTCTGGATGAATGAGCATTTTCAATGGGAGATAATTATGAAAAAAATATATCTGCCATTTGACTTGGCAACTGAACTGTTCATTTCCACAAATATCCCCAAAAAGCCTTCAAGATTTGCCCACAATTTCTTCAGTGAAACACCAGCCCTCAGCTAAAACACATCCTTTCGTCCTTACTCTGAGTAACAAATTTAAGCAACTATTACATTATTTAGATTCTTCCATGTATCTATTAGTGGGATGAAAACCAACTAAAGTTCAATACAGCTCCCTTCTGTATTGTAGAGAAGATGAAGGCCTAATGTCCGAAAAGAGTAGAGAGCAGAAAATCCTCAGCATTGGCACAGGATTTCTCAAAAAAGAAATATGCGATTCCTTTACCATTAATAAGGGTTATGCATGAATGGGATTTGCTCCTGACACAAAACAACTACGATGAGAACAAAAAAATGAATAATGATACAAACATGTGAGTCCTATATACTAATGCTACACTGTGCTAAAATAGATTAATAATATATATTATTAATATGTAATAATGGGACAAAAGCAGGGAATGAAGCCTTACACAAACACTCAAGACCATGAATTGCAAATCTGTGACGGGGGAAAATCTCCTGTAGTTCACCCAGATGTACATCCATTTGCGAGTGACTGTGCGATCTGTTTTTCTCCACAAACTGGCATACAGCACTAGCAGGAGCTTGCTTGCTCAGTGTGAACTTAACCCCCAGCTTTAAAAGCTCTGAGGCTGGCAGAGAGCCCATCCTTAATGATAAAAATGAAGCCATTATTTTTCATGATCCTTCCATCAGTAGCTACTTGATTATGTTTACCAATATTTTTGTGAATATTTTTTGTAAATACTGATTGCAGTTACATCAATATTTTTGTTATTAACATAAAAAGCACATTTGCAAAGTAATTACAGGGCAAACTATAAACTATTTCTTTACACTTGCAACTATAAAACTGGGTTTAAAAATGTCTTATGAATCAAATTTGTAAATGTTAATTTATTATAATTTCAAAATAGAATTTCAAGATATTCTGCAAATTAACAACATATTGACCAGTGATAAATTGAATAAAATGATGCCTCCTGACAAAAGCAAATAAATGACATATTTAGCCAACACTCACTTTTCATGCTGTGATAAACAAGTGTCATTAAACAATACAAACTCATAGATGAAATTTCACCAAATTACATTTATGAATAATGAGACACAAACAAATGTGTCTGTTGGTAAGAACAAACAGAGAAAGTGATCATACAAAGATGATTTAAAATCATAACTATACACAAGTGATGTGTATACACATCACTTCACTTTCTTATGAATTACAGTAACCATCTAATCAACACACACACACACACACACACACACACACACACAATAAAGTTGTGGGAACATTGCACAGTGCAGGTCTGATAATACATTTCTTTGGAAACACCAGAGTGAGAGCAGTGAAGAACAGCCCTGAATTAGTTCACATCAGCTGGAACAGCAGGCCGCTGTGAATCATTTCTTTTCCAAACTAAACCTGTCATTGTTTGACATACGGCTGCTATCATTCTTTGTGACAGAACAATGAGGCATTACAAAGTCTTGTGGAGCAGCACCGTTTTAACAGCATTCTGGGAGTATGGAAAACATTCAGATTATATATAGATTTGATTACCGTTGACCCAGGGGAGGACTAGACTCGACACAGTCTTGTGCTCCATTTCCCATGATGCGTCACAACACTGATCAACAGATGGACAGTAATGCAGGGTATTGGGGCTTCAATCCTTTCCTCACACAGAATAAGGAACTGAGGGGGCATTTTTTTCATCTTGCTATTTCCAAAAATAAGAGCTTGTTTTCTGGATCAGTGCTGTGCAAATACAGCTCAGATTCAAGGATGTTTTTAGCATGTGTTTGGCAGATACAGTGGGCCAAACAGTACAGTAGGTTGAGCCATCAAGCTGATTTATATATCAGTGAATCTGCACAGCATCTACACAGAAGTAATCTAAAACAAATAAGCTCTCAGTATAAACAGAGCAGTGGTAGTCAACTTTCAGCATGTGCCCACACCCCCCACTCCAATTAGTTATCCATCTGTCAGTTATAACAACCAGTTATAACGACAAGTTAGAAGTTAGAACTTGTAGTGAAACTTGTCATAGTCATAAATTAAGTTCTGAAACAGCACAGATCTAATTGTTGCCTAACTAGTCAGTTTCTAGCTAGCAAAATTGATCTGTAGCAAGGAAACAAGCAAATTGTGCAGTTTGAAGTGTTACACAGCTGGAATAAAAACTCAGTCCACGTTATAAGGAATAAAGCCTGACAGTAAATGAATTTCACTAAAATGGCATTTGGATTTCATGTCCCCTCTTACTAATTTGTATGTATATCAAAAATCTAAAAAGATGTGTGTGTGTGTGTGTGTGTGTGTGGGGGTCAAGGGGTCAAGGGTGTACTTTATTATCCCCAAGGGCAGCAAATTGTTATGCAGACAGCAGTATCGTTCACACAGCAATCATTAATTGGGGGTAAAGTTTCATATAAAAGTACCTTTTTGAAATATATTTACTTCAGACAATCATATCTAAATGAAATTATAAACAGTTGTAGCTAAAGTCAAAGTTCACCTTTGTGTAAGGCATTGTCATGGGAGCAGGGAGTGACTTACAGTGATCTTACAAAAGAATAATATGTGTAAGAAAAGAGAAAACTCATTCATGGCCATATACTATTAATATTTTCAATTAAATCTGAAAAGTGTCATGATTTCAGATTTAAACAGCTATTAACCCAAACATTGGTACACTTGGGACATGGGTTCCATATATTGTGACAGTGTTTGTAATGATGATTAAAAAAAACCCATCGTGGCCTGAGATTAACATATCAATTCTCAATCTCTGCTGTTATGCAAAAGCTAGTTCTGCACTTCTATAATCCTACAATGCTTTGCACCCTGTGTGATGCATTTTGCAATAGGTTGACATTGTTATATCTTATCTAATAATGTAGCCCCTTTGACAGTCACTTTTCAGAGTCTAAAATGTGATGGTGCACAGGCTGCTCATTGCTAAGATGCAAGTGATCATGTCTCTCCTATAAACCATAATCTAACATCTTAAAATAATCAGTCAAACAGAGAACTTTTCAGATGTGGGAGAAATAAACACAGTTAGCACACCCAGAGTAGCATTCTGTATTTAAACCAGTGGTGTCCACAGGATATCCATGGGGTCTAGGCTTCATTCCTTCTTGCTCTTACATGCTTCCTAGAGTCATTGAGTGGATGTGAACTTAAATACCCTGTTGGTCCAAGTGTTAATCAGACTTTGGTTGAAAGGCATTTTTTAAACCCCTTAAGGACTGTCGACTAGCAGTGGACACCACTTGTGCAACCACAGCATACTTACCAAATTCCCTTGGGACAGAGATGGCGTAGACGCAGCTGTGCCCTGCCGTGTAGTTTCGGGGAAAGTTGGGCGACAGGACTGTGCCCTCTGTTCCTGTGGATCGACTTCCACATGGAGCTGCACAGAAAAAAAAAAAAAAAGTGGTGGTCTCAGTCTGCTCAACAAGCACTGCAGTCAACAGCATCAACACACCCCCAGACACGTGCCACAATGTCTGACAGAAAAGGCGAAAATATTCCCATTGGCATGTCTACAGACTTGTTCATTCGATTGTAACTCATTCTCAGAATGACATTTAGAGGCAATGCACCTGCTACATCTCCACCACTTAGTCATTCTTAAAAATAATAAAAAAAAAATCACCACAAAGCCTTGAAGCCACCCCAGAGTCAGAGAAACCAGAATTTCTTTGTTCTGCCAATTACCCCCATAAATTTAATAAAAATAAATGCAGTCTCCTGCCAACAATGTCTTTAGGAATTATTTATTAAATATTTTGTGGCCGTTTACCCTTATTATTTGTTCGTTTGATTGTATTTACGTATTTACATTTCTGTCTCAGACCATTAATGAAGCAGGTAACTTTCTTTTTTTGTATCTCATACTCGTTTGTCACCCGCCACTCAGCAGCAGAGGCAATTACAGCAAAGCCTCAGCTCACATGGCTGTTCTGCTCAGTAAGTTGCTTAATGTGTTTTTCTGCAATAAAGAGCAAGAAGCAGAGACAGACTCTCTGGGTTAAGGGTTAATTTGTCCATTAAGGTGACACCAAAAACAGTTGCACTATATTCCCATGTGATCCTTCTATACCTACAAGGTTCTGACTAACACCCAGACAAATCAGTGCACTTGGGGTAGATGTTAGGTGCCATGTGATTGGATGGCTCAGATACTCCTGCACAATGTGGGTTAAGTCGTACTGAGTGTCCATGGTGGAGATTTAGTGTTGGTTGGCCCCTCAACCCCTGGTTATTGTAGAATCAGAACCTGCCGTATCCAGGTCCTGGAGAGCCCCCTTGGTGTCTTTTTGACCAGCTCTTACAATTACCTGGCTCAGGCTAATTACAGCCTTCACTGAATCACCTCAACTGCTTCTCCCCAGCTCTGATAGAGTTAAGGGTTTAATGAGAGCTAGAGCTAGATCTAGAACTAGAGCTCCATATTGCATGGCAATAGTTTAAGGTTATATGTCCATAGGCAGCACTTAATCCCACTGCGGCAATGTTCCCCACAATGACACTACATTTCTAGGATGGCAGATATTAATGTTTTAATATCTGTGCAGCTAATTGCCTAACCTATTGAACGCACTTTTATAAGTCAAGAGTGTCTGCTAATGACTAAATGTAAATGTAAATGTAGAACTAGAGCTGGGGCCCCACACCACCACCAGTATCTTCACTAGATCAGATCAGAACCCCGGCCCATTCTAGTTACCTTGGCAACTGGGCCGAGCTCTGTTCCACTGAGGCCGGCCATCGTCCCCCATCATGCACGTGAGGGTGGAGTAGCCCTGCAGCACGTATCCTGGGGCGCAGTGGAAAGTCACCGACGAGCCCAGCTTGTAGTCCGTCCCCAGCCTGGTCCCGTTCATCACTCCGCCGGGATCGAAGCAGGATTCCCGCAGCTTAGCTTCATGGGAACACAATGATAATTACCACCCTAGTGTGTAATGTCACAGGCGGTGCGCTAACGGGGTGAGGAAAACACCCATGGAGAGATAAAATGTGTTTCAGCTGAGGCAGTGGGAATGCTCTGTCATGCCATATGAGGATGGAATATTGATGATATTTCAGTACCACCCGAGGGAATTGTGCAATGTTATAGATATCTGTAGCTCACATTGTGTGTTACTGTTGTCTGTGCTGTATTCAGTCTGCGTAACTGTTGTCTGTGCCTTTGATGAAAATACACATAAAGGTATCTTTTTATATTTCCATCAGCAAAATGATTAAAATATAAATTACATTAAATTATTGTCATTTAGCAGATGCTCTTATCCAGAGTGACTTACATAGGTTACTATTTTTACGTTATACATTTATACAGCTGGATAGGTACTGCGGTAGTTCTGGGTTAAGTATCTTAGGGTACAGCAGCAGTGCCCCATTTTATATAAAACATTTATAAATAAGGACGGTAGGATTTACATATTAAACTTTGAGCTTTAAAATCATGTGCACAGCATTAGCATCAAAAGCAACAGTTTTGCATGTGATACAGAGATAATGTTCACAATAATACACATTTTCATATATTTGCTTAGGGGTTAAGGAATTGATCTTATAACAACAAGGTTGTAGATACTGCTCATGATAAAGGCAGCTATTATCATATATATAACCAGCCAGGGTTTTAAGGCAGCTTCTGGATTGGTCATTGTACCAAATCATTGCAGTTCATGTGAATAGTACAAAGAAAATGTGACTCAAATGTGACCTCCTGGCTAGGAGGTTTAGGTTTATCATTCAATCAAACACACACTCATGACGTCAATTCTAGGCTGATTAAAAAGCATAAAAATGTTTCATGAAAACAACATCAACAGCAAATAAAAGTGGTGGCAGGTGTCATACCTTTGTACTCCAAGTGGAATCCTGTATAGCTGACCGAGCCATCGCTGCGGAATGCCAAGTGCATGGTGTTGGAGGAGCTCTCGATCTTCTCAGGCAGCTTGCTGTCCTGGAAACTTCCGATCAGGCGACTGTTGCTGTCCGGGCCATCGTAGATGTACAAAAAGTCATAATTGGGCTCAATGCTGAAGCTGGGAGAATAAAACAAGGGAAAGATAGAGGAGTCACTTTCCTGTTTCCATCATCTTCTGAAATCTCACTATTTTAAGACTGAGACCGGGGCTGGATCTGCCACAAAGACTGACCAACAACTAGTTATGATAATGGTTCATGTTAGAGTTACACTGAGGTATTTGTGTTCCAGTTTGACATGATGGCTCTGAGTTACCTTTTAGGTTGTTGAATATGATAAAGGTTAAGTTGTCCTTGCTATTTATATGCTATCTCTTAAGACTGCGCAAGTTACTGTGGGAAATGGCTTACACAAAACAAACTAAAAGGGATAAATAAATAACTTTACCCCTTTTCATTTGTTTTGTATAACTTTCTGTGGTTCATCACTAGGATGAAAATATGATGATATGCCTTTTCCAAAATACAGTATGCTCTTTCCAAAGCGTCTGAGAATATTTTAAGATCCTTAATGTTCTACATGGGATGCTTGCCCTGTGTAGAACATACTATAAATTAATATCAAATTACGCAACTGGTCTGAACAGCTATGTCCCTTACATGTATATATTGACATGAGTTAATGACCCTGGCAAAATAAATAAATAAATAAATAAAAATAATAATAATATTCAATTAAAAAATGATGTTCAAGTGAACAAAAAACAAGCCTTTCCAGACAATCATTTTGTGCTGTATCACAATAAAGACACTTTTTTGGAGATGTAGGGAGTTATGGCACAGGAAACCAGATCTTGCACCAAATTATGTCAATTTGTGACACACTCATTGACATCTCAGACTGTAGTTAATATCCCTGCCTCTTTGAATTAAGTGAGAATTGTTCTCAATATTTATTCAATATTCTAATATTTACAGCAATGCAGTTATAACACACTTGTGAAAGAAAGTGTTCTTCAAAATACCATCCTGGTACTACTACAATACAATTTGTATATATAAATATAAACAAATAAGAAATAAACCTTTGATACCATTATATTATTAATATCATAGGTTTGTTTAATGCTAAGGAAAGGGGTGGCAGTGTAGCATAGTGGGTAAGGAGCAAGAGTTGTAACCAAAAGGTTGCTGGTTTGATTCCCCACAGGGGCACTGCTGCTGTATCCTTGGGCAAGGTACTTCACCTAGCTGTATTATTGTAAAAAAAATCTGCAATTGATGTAAGTCACTCCGGATAAGAGTGTCTGATAAATGCCAATAATGTATAAGGAATATTTTGATGTATTATAAGCTGTTTGCAAGTATGTGTGTACAGTAGTACTAGACTACATCTGTTATGCTGTTTGTCAATATGCTACCCTGTATGCATGATGAGAAAGAACAAGCATTTCTCGGTTCAGTGAACCATTTGCAAAATTCACTGCATTTTAGTGTTATTACAATTTAGAAATTTGAGTACCCAAAATTTCAGGCCATACATTTCCTTTATCCTGGATTTTGTGCTTGTATTAACATTAGGTTGACCCTTAATATGCATAAGGCTAATCTGATGGAACATGACTGAACTTACATGATTACATAATTTACATGCATTTTTCCTTAAGATGACTTGGCCGGTTCTGACTGTGTCAAATTCAGGCCTGCGTAATCCTATGGATAGTTATGGATTTGGCACATTCCTCAGAACACTTACATTAATACATTTTGATTTATTGTTTTCCTCAGCTGTTCTTTATAGGCCTATTAAATCAACCTGAAGATGTAAACTTTAAATTTAAAGTTTAGTTTTTACAGCTTACTCAAAGTGACTTTGTGTAACAGAGTAAATAACACAGCATAGTTTTGGCATTGCCTTCAACTTTGAGTGACAAAGCATGTATTACTTTTTACTGGTACTGATGATCATGGGTCTGGCAGTCTAAACATAAAATGTGTGTGTAGCAATATACTGAAAAATAAAATTTTAAGGAGCCCCCAAACCCTGGCTCCAGAAGTCATGTACAGTTGCGTATGGATTTGACATTAAGCCATTTTTTAAATTTTATTTAAAACACACACAGACAGACAGACACACACACACACACACACGCACACACACATATATGGGCAAAGATCTTCTCCACAGGGTGCCAGCGATAATCCTGCTCACTAGTGAATTCTACTATACATGGGAAGATGGGAACTACTGTACATGGGAACATACTGTTCAAAGTAATTCTGCATTTCATTTTCAGTGGGAGGCTTATGCAGCTCTGCAGAACATACATGATCTTAATTGACATGGCGAAATCATCACTCATCAAACTCATTATCTTTGTCTTAATTGATTTAGAAGCGCAATGCAACTGAAAAGATGAGGCAATCTTACATCCTCCCACACAGAACTCAATCTTGCTGTATTTTTCCATATACAGCATATTGCCACAAGGTGAATATTTCGAGCCACAACCTTTTGCTGAATAATGACTATAATCAGCTGCATGAAGGAACTTGCTAAACAAAATAAACTCGTTAAGTATGAATTACCTTTTTGCGAGCACTTTCACAGCATTTTTGGCTTTATTTAATTTTTACCTCATGACAGCTCACAGAACCCCACAAATATATTTTGTAAGAAATCATCTCGCTTTGTATTTGCGACCGCAGGGGTCTGGTCACGGTGGATTTCGCAGCGCTGCCTTCATCTTCCACTTGGCACACCGAGGGGTACGATTAGCTCTGTGAGCTAAACATTCTAGGTCCATAGCCAAGGGAACCAATCATGCTGCTATCCTGACATGCCTTCCACACTAACAGGTGATTTCTGCTGGGATTACAAAAAAAGCAAAATCTCATTCCGTCATTGTCACTGGTGTCTCCCACACTAGCCCTGCAGCTGTCGTGTGACTTTCCTCCCTTCCTTACATGAACGACTAGCTTGGTTTGTCATTACCCACAGACCCATTTGTGCTACTCATATGGACACAGAATGTAGCAATCATGGCTATCATACAGTTTTGTAGGCAAACTTTGCCTCAGGAGACACATAACTCCAGGGCGCGACATCTCCTTCTTGCAGAGGATGCACATGCTGATTCTGAGCTCTGTGACTGGAAAATGTGGCAGTATTAACTGATTTGGCAGCATTCAGACAAGCAGCGCTTCTGTTTCCGGACCAGTTTGACTTCTCAAAGCCAGTTTCCTTGGTGAGACACTGACACGTCAGATCTCCTTTGCTGGACCCCGCAAGCATTTCAGGCTCCAGGCAGACAGCAGGTTAGGCATCAAGATTCTCCAGCACAGAGGCTGACAGCCAGCTCAGACCCAAAGGAAATGTCAGTTTCTGACGGAAGGTTCAGCGGAGGGCTATCAAAGCAATCTTTGACAGTATAGATTCGAGGTGTCGGTAACTTTAAAAGCCAGAGGCTTGGCAACACATCAAAGGGGCCACTTAAGTCTGCCACTGTGTGCTTCGATACCATCCCAACTCAACTTCGTGCTGCTCACACACCCCTTTGCAGATGGACCGGACCTCACGATACGAAGTTTAAATGAGAAACGAGTCCAATTAGTGGAGCTGTGAAAATGTGAAACATTTATAGGGTTTTTTCTTTTTATCTTAATTAGCAACATCATTAAACTCTGAAACAACTAGTTACACATTAAAGAGCAATAAAAAAATAAAACAGCCAGTATTTGATTCACTGTTCACTCTGAACTTCATTTACAAATGATTGCACATCGTGACTTGTCACTTGCACATGTTAATAATTTCAAGATTGTCGGCTATTTACAAAGAATGATCATGTAAATGCCAGGAGCTGCAAAATGCCGACTGAAACGCCTCTTACTGCACTTCAATTAGTTATGTACCGTGTTGTATACATCCTTGAACTCCTAATAACTATAGCCAGTGAACATGCAAATATACAGTATACAAGGGAAAAACTGGAAAGTGGAAGTTAGAAATATTAATAGAGGCCAGAGAGCAGATACTAAGATTAAATCAACAGGCAAAACAAACAAAAAATTGTACCAGAGTTAGATTAAAAAAAAAAAAAAAAAGTGAGGGTCCTGGTGAGATGACATTGATGCCTCCGGAAGTGCTGAGGCAGCAATTTCTTTTCGAGGAGCTGGTGACATTGACATTGGGGAGCACAAACACTGCCGGAAATATGAGAATAACCACCTCAATGTGAAATAAATGTTTTGATATTCCATTGCTTAAATATACACTGTTATGCAATAATTCTGTAAGTACACAATGTGTTCCAAATTCATGTTGGATAAAATTCCAGTGAGGCAAATTTGTTAGACAAGCCCTCAGAAAAACTAAAATTTGGTCATCAAGCCTTATTTTTTTGCATGTATTCATTATTTTGCTTGAGTATGCACATACATGTGTATGTGTCTAGTTTTAGGTATTTTGGCCATCATCATCTGACCTTGTCTTCACAGTATCATTTCTGCTGTCCTGTGTACTGCCTGCTTACGTAAGGCAGAATCTTCTGGTGCAGTTAAACTTACTGTTATCCGAATGCTTTCTGCAGTTTTCAGAATTCAAATTTACACTGGAAATTAAAAATGCTTTAAATTAGCATGTTAATCCCCAGGATGTTAATCCTCAGCCATGTGCTTCACAGAGATCCCACACACACACACACACACACACCCACAAACACACACACACCCACAAACACACAAGTGTTAATGCAGGTTAATGACTGATGATACATGTTAATGCCTGAATAATGCTGTTAAATGAAGTAAATATTTATTCAAAGATGAAATGAGGTGTTCTGTGTCTTCTTCTCTAATGCTGTGGCTCTGCAATTAATTTGCATAAACATGAAGTGAATGTCCTATGATTGTGTATGCATGAAGCCTCACATGTGGCCTGCGTACAGGTAGAGGAGATAACAGTGAATTTCAGATGAGCAGCATGCTAACAGATATTGTTGGATAAATAATGCACTCAAGAGGTGGGTCTGTAGTGTTGCAAAAGCTTTATAAATAGGGGCCTCTATACGTGAGGAATTCTGACCAGCCTGATGAATTACTGGAGAATCACAGTACAGATAACAAAGGAAGGAATTATGTCTGTAATACTGTGCTTGAAAATGCTCTTATGAAACATAATACCTTTATCAACTCTAAATATTTCCTGTCTCAGGCATAAATAAAGGTTATGACAAGCTTATAACAACTGAAATGAGGCTATAAAGCATGTAATGATAAATATCATGACACTAGGGACATAATATCATACGTTACAAGTCCTATGAAAACCATTTGTCATATGCTGGATGCAGTCTCTCTGTATGCTTATAAGAACAGTTATAATACATTATACAGTGTTTATTAAGTTGTTATGAATGTGTATTTGAACATAGCTATATTCTTTCTTCGGGTGGAAAGATGTAGGAGATACAGAACTTCCCATTGCAGCACCTTAATCATCTCAATTAGTAAATAAATGATTACTAATTAGGCACTATTGCAAGTTCATTCACAGAGCACTGCTCATGGCTATTGCCACATATTTATCAGTTTTATTCAGCAGTAATGTATTTATAAATATGTTTCAATAATACACTACCAATACCATGTTTACAAGTAACAGAATATGATCTGGCAGCTTGTGTTTTTGGGCTTTTTACTTAAGAGAACATAAATACTGAATCATAAAAGCCCATTGGCACTGCTGTTAAATTTTATAAAAGATCTTTTACCAAAGAATAACTATCAAATAATGAGAAACAGTACTTTAAATATTTGAAATCATCTACAGATAACCTATGAATAATAAAAGTTTGCTTGTAAGGAGCATGTAAAAAACTGAAAAAGTGAACAAAAAAGGGAAAATTTCAGTTAAATATATTTTGCTATTAAGTATATTAATATGAACTATACTTAATTTGTTAATATTAAACATCACACTTTGGCTAACCTGGCCTTCTGTCATGAATTAATGTATTAATTATGCTGTCACAAATTAATATATTAATTGCACTGTATAAGGACACACTTCTGCCTCATCCACTATATTTACAATCTGCCTTTTGTGTGACAATGGTACATACCTTTATTATCACAGAAACAAATAAAAGACATTTTCAAAATACTATAACAGAAAAGGTGTTACAATGTACTACAAAATCTTTTTTCATGCCTTTTGTTTCCTCCTCTATAACATGACACGGTTTATTCTCTGGACACACCTCAGTAAATTGTACCTACAGCCTTTTCAAAACTGTTGAAATACACTGCACTCCCCTTGTAAGACATACTGGTAATAGAATCAACAGCATGTAGTGATCATACTGGACTAAGACTAACATAACACTGTTTAAATCCTCTGTTTGTAAGAACAAAATTCTCCAGTTATAAGAATAATTTTGGGCACAAATTGAGCTCAGTTGAGCTCAGTGAAGCATAAGGAAAGGGAAAAGGACTGTATAGAATATGAATACATTTGTATTTTGCATTTCTATTTTGTGCTAATTACAGACCTAGCACTTAATATTTTGTGAGAAAGCACTGTGCTATTAATTAGTTGGATGCCAGTCTAAATGGCTGCCTTCTTTAGTCTTATGACAGACGTAAGTCTTAACAAAGAGATGCATCTGTGGCATCCCATCATCTACTGCCAACCATGCTGAAAGACCATCATGAACATCCTGAAGATGAAGGAAAACAAATTCAAACTGGAAAGACACAGCTCCTGTTATTAAAGAGATGCTCAAACATTTATCTGAACTTAAGACAAATTATCATTTATTTTTGAATTTAGTTAATGATGTTGACTGTGCCATGGTGTTGTAGAGTACTCCATGAGTGCACTGTACCAACAAACAGCAAGAGGGTATGAACTTCCAGTTTCCATTTCCATTCTAAAATCAAATATTAGGTTGCAAGCTGTCATAGAACTGGATATATACATCAATGGCAACATACCTCTTTCACATTAAAAAAGCTGGTCTCCCACAATGTTCTAAGAGGCATATTTATTGCCAGTGTAGACAATTAAAATACCATTAGCTTTCTTTGCCTTCTAAAAGAACATTAATTAAAGCGGAATAGCAGACTCCCATTTACCACACGACACAATGAAATGTACAGCTTTTCATCAGGGTATATAAAGTGATAAGCAACTGAGCATCCTGAGGGTGAGAAACAAAACCCTTTACTCAGGACACTGGTGGACTTGTCCATTTTCAGTGTGCTTTATTTATAAACCCACCTGATAAAGACTTACCCAATATGTGTGCTCAGTCCTACAGGATGTCTAACATACAGTCAAGCTTGCACACACATGCAAGTTAGTGTGTCTTACAGGGAAAAAAAAAATACCAACTGCTTTGGCAAAAAATTTGACCTAGTTGGACAACAAGTGGCAGTCTTTTTAACATAAAGAGCAGTAGTTACTGAAACTTATGAAAAATATGAAAAATATTGTGGAAGCAAACCAACAACAACAACAACAACTAAAAAACTGAATACTTGCTCAGATTTGCCTTTCAAAATTGAAGGACGAAGGGCATTTCATTATCACTTGTATTGAAAACCCATCCCTCAGCACCAAATATTTTTAAATCCCAGCTCAGGAAATAACTTCTGGGCTCACATTCGAATTCTTTACATGGGCACTGTATTGAATACAGTGGCACATTACTAACCATAGGCACTATGTACAGTCATGTCACCTTATTGGGTGTACTTTGTAGGTTGCTCTGGATAAGTATGTCTTCTAAACCTGTAAGTAATGTAAATGTCACTTTGTCTTGTGTTGCATTCCATACAACATATGATTAGAACAGGCTGCAAAGAGCAACAGGAAAAAAGTGGTCATTCATTTGTTCAGATGAAGTCCTCAGAGCAAACAGTTATGGAGATATAATACCTGATGAAGGCCAGAGATATGACGTAGTCAGGGTTCACAGCGATAAGCCAGTCACAGTCCTTGCTGTGGGGGTATGGGTGTGGGAAGTTTGGGGACAGGATGAACCCTGAAGAACCTGTGAGATTTCCTCCACAGGGAGCTGGGGAGAGAAACATGGATGTATGTGACACAGTACAAAAACACACATTTATATTAACATGCTTAGCAGATGCAAGTAAAGCTCTAATGTTGTGGTGAGTGCTACTGAATAATTAAGATGTTTTTTTTTCAAGCTCAATGTCTGTGCTGATCAAAAACACAGCATAAATGCATTACACTAAATTATGCATGAAAACAAATATTAGAATAAAATGTGATTGATTAGTTTATTCAAACATTATCTTTCTGGTTATTGTACAAAGATTTTTAATCTTCTAAAAACAAACAGCAGAACTACTCAGATCAATAAACTGATTGACAAAACTCACCTATACAGATAGGCGGGCTGGGCTGCCAGTAGTATCTGTTTTCCACTTGAATGCACGCGATCTTTGTATCTCCCTGCAGCTCGTACCCAGGGTCGCAGAGAAAAGTGACTGTGTCGCCTGGTTCTCTTCCATCACCATAGCGACTGCCGTTCATGGGCACCCCGGGGTCACGGCAGGCTGTTGCCACCGAACCTGAGACAGCATGACACTGTGAGCTGTAGAGAGGTATTGTGGGTAATCATTGCATTCTATCTAATGGAGAATCTGCCCTTGATCCATGGCTTATGTGGGTTTGCCTGTCCCAATACTTTCAGGATAACGGTAACTCTGGAAGAGAATGCATGTGGCATTCTTTCCTCAAGGAGCAGCTTCCTAATCACTTAGCTTGTGCGGTGAAATAATTTGTTCTTGTTTTCTTTTTTCTTTTATTTTGGAGGGGTGGGGTATGAGGGGCCCTGTGGCGCTATTTGAAGCGAAATAGTGTAAGTGTAAGATAGATCTAATTATGATAGTTAACAAGCCAATTACAATAGCTTGTTTTTACTGTAAATTGCTATTCTTAATACTGAAAACCCAAACCAAACTGGCAATTTCAGAGAAAGGAGAAAATGAAAATGTATGTAAATGTCAGAGTTATTAATTACACATTACTTGTGTAGTTAATAACTAATCATTTAAGAGTATAATCAGAAGCTATTGTTACTCAGCCATTTTTCACACCAAAAGACTCACTGGAGAACTCGATGGCAAAGCCGGACTTGCTGATGTAGAAGTCAGTCTCGAACTGGACGGTCACCACGTTGAGTGTGCTGTGGACTCTCTCCGGGAGCAGGGATCCGCTCACCTCCCGAAGAGGCATCTCATTCTCCACCGGCCCATCCCAAATCCTCAAAATGTCGTGGGATGCCTCTGTGTCGAACGCTAGAAACTGTAGGCTGGAGGGGTGACGCATTGGGTTTGAGAATAAGTACACATTGAGGACAGATGATTGTATAGAGCACTTCTGACTGAACTGAGACCCAGTTTGCTCAAGTGATTATCCAAATAAATAGCTGGGTGAGTAATGACTAACAACCATTGGTAATAATTATCATTGACCACATCTGTTGCTATAATAAACCATGGGAGAGAGAAAGCGCTGAGAAGTACATTATTGATGTACAGCGAGCTGTACCATGAAATTACCTCTTAATTGCGAACATGTGGCTGTGACATTACTGTCAGTGTGTGCTTACACTTGGCAGCAAGAAATAATTGTGCAACTATTCTCTGCCCAAAAAATGTGAGTATCTTCATTCTTTTCAAAAATCTCTGGGATGTAAATTACATACATTTTGTCTCATTTATAAGACAGGGAGATGTTGCCACTGCTGAATTATAATCAAATTGTTTATTGTATGCTTTTCATCTGAATGTTTGGTCATTTTTTCTTTGGGTGTTCAGGAAAAGCTCTTTGGTGTGTTGCCATGCTTGTGGCTACACGGGAGAAGACCTGACTTCGAACTTATGTGTGACGGAGAGTCAGAAAACAAGACCAGTCGTCTGTTCTCAAGGTTATGCTGCTTCACCTCCACGCGGAAATAAAAAAAAAACAGAATACATAAACAGTGTGCCTTTATGCTGCATACCCCCAGGCTTCTCACGCACACAGCGTGTGGAATAGAAAGGCGCTTATGCAGTGACGACACCATAAAGACAGCCCCTTTTTTCAAAAGCCCATTGAAATTCTCCTCCTACATTTCTGCGCACTACTACCTCCCACTCCTCCCTCCCTGTCCTCCCCTGACAGAAAATGAAACCGATGCTTTCTTTTATTGTTGTCTTTTCCCAGAATTTGCCTGGGGTCCTACCAGTAGACGGGGGTGTGTTTTTTCGAACCCTGTCCTACTTCAGAGTCTTTTCCTCTGCATGCAGTCAAAACACGTAAGAGTCACTCCACCTTATAAATCCATATATTCTATGTTTGAACCAGAAGGTTCTGAGAGAGAATGAATACTCAGTGTAGTGATGATATGCCTGACAACTGACAGAGTCTGGCCATATTTGCTGATTGGATGATTAACTTGGCTGCTTCTCACCACAGTATATTTTCTCCAGAGCGTATGGTATTCATTTCTGGCATTTCCTAAGCTCGCTTAGGAAGTTAACCACCAAATAAGCTGCACACATGCATGCAGCATTCGCGTGATACATATTCTGCTCTGTCCTGCGCTGTGAACCTGTAATCGATCAGGAAAATTAGCCAGCTGTCAGACCTGTAAATCATCCAATCACAGGGCCCACTGGGTAGTCATCCAGTGAGACTGGTGTTTATGCTTCACAGGTGAACACGTCTCTGGTACCTGACAATGTTCCCTGCCTCCACCTCAATGACCCAGGTGCAGCGCAAGTTGTTGTCGTAAGGGAAGGGGTAGCCGGGGGACAGGATGCGGCCTGATGATTCACCTTGGAACCTGCCTCCGCACTCCGCTGTACAGAACAAGATACGGTATTATTACAACCTACTCCCATTGAAATAAATGCCATTCATGACAAAGAGTCAGTGTCACTAGGTTCAGAATCTTTTAAATCTCCTGCTTGCCAGTTTCCTGACAACCACGGATATTCTATTTTCTGAACCAATCTCCAGATATCAGATATCTAAGCTCCACGCAAAGTGCAGTGATACCCCAATAATTTACTGAATGGCGATCATATCAATGCCCCCGCCATGTCTCTCTCGATCACTTCATTAAGTCATTTAAAAGGCTGCCCACTGAATATATGAACTGGACTTGCATTAGGTATTAATAAAGCGACTCAACACTCCCATCCACCCCCTTCATTTGCATATCTACACATCAAACAACACATTGTTCAATGAGGCTTGAATAACAAAATGCGTGACATATTTGATTAATAAGAACATTATGAATTTCACATACCTATTATAAGTACCCCATGCAGTAAATGCCCCACAGACAAACATGGCTTAAAATATACAGTATTTTATACATGCACACGTGTGAGGGAGAGAATGAAGGGTTCCCTTCATTACCTACAGAAGATACCTACAGTAGGCCAAGAATTTCACCTCTCTAAAAATGGATGTTAGCCAGTCAACCTAATGTGACAGGGTCCTTTGGGAAGTTACTGCAGGGGTATGGTCCTGAGGTATGATCCAGGAAAAAAAATTATTGTAAAATTTTGATGAATTGAAATGATAAATTGAAAGGGAATTAAATCATTTCATAAAAAAACGCATTGCAGATCAAAAAGCTGGACTGACGTAAGGATTAAAGTGATCTAAGCATTAAAATGTAACAAAGAGAATTATTGTTATCCATTCTTACACTTCCTACTGCTACTTTTTATTCAAGAAATTATTTATTCTCCACACTGCACTCCTTTTTTGGATTCACACAATTGCCTATTAGGCTTGTCACACCAAGACAGCCTTGCAATGCCAGCGAAAGTAAATGCAATCCTGAGATACACTCTCATGCTGTTCTTCATACCACATGCTTCATAATGCACTCCAGTGAAGCAAACCCCAACTGGAGGGTAGGTGCATCTCCCCTGAGGTTATCTGAGCAGCCCATAGGCGCCTGAGCTGCCACTTGGGAGCCCATGCTTGCTACAGTTCAATCCACATATATACTGACAAGGAAACTGTGACAAATTGATTGTAATTCGAATTAAATCATGACAAATTAAAAATCAACAAAACCATGATACATTCCACCTAAATCAATAAATGAAAATCATAACCGTAAGTGTGATCATAATGATACAGTTGTGTGCCTGGGTGTACCTATTTTTTCCTCTCTGAAACCACTTATGATGAGATCACTTTCACAAATATAACTGTACAAATGTAGGGAAAGGAAAACAGCACTAATGGAAAATGCAGTTCTGTATGACATTATTTCAGGCACAGGAAACCAAGGCTTTAATGCATGCTTCACACATCCACAAATGTGAACCTGACTTCAATAATCATAATAAAAAAAGAGTTCAATATTTAATCTGTAATAAAAGAAGATGGGGTATGTACAGCTTCAAGCTTCATCTTACTTTGACACTTCACTTTAAATAAAGGTCAGCCCATGGGAACAGCAAGTGTCGAACATAAATATATAAATATGAGGAAAAATGCTTTGTTCAGATGATGAGGAATAAATGATTAATTTTGTGAACAGGCTATCAAAACATACTGCTGGAATTACATTTGCTGCAAGGTAAGTGGAAGAGTGATGAAAATAAAATGAAATGGGCTTTCTCGCAATTTTCTGTCCGCGTCTAATGCTACACCCTGCATTATAAGGCGGTCACACAGTTATGGAAACCAATAGATGGGTCTAAATAAGTAATCATGCAAATTCGGCTGACGTCCCTTTGTTGGGGCACAGAGGCTAACTAAACCTGCAATTTGTCACAATCTCCAATTGAAATGGAAATTGCATTGTCGAGTACTTTCAATTAAAGGCTCAGAAAGCGCTCAGGTTTCAGAGGTAACTGGAAGCTGCAGGAGCCCTGAACTTGCGGACACATAAAATTCACCTACTGTGTTAGACAAAACAGTATACAAATGGGAAACCATGCTTCACTCAACATAAGGAGATTTCAACCAGTAAGGTCCATGGGCGCTGTAATCTAAATTAGACAATGTGAATGTATTAGAGAAATTCCCTTCTCTTTTGGTGTAAGAAAACTTTCTGTCATTTTAACTAATATCATTCACTAGGAGACACAGCGTCACATATGTGATTGTATGAGGAAGGATTTCCTAATATGGGTATGGCATGGGAGGTCTGAAATGATGAGAAACCATACTGAGAGCTGTATCAGAGATTAATCATTCCAAAGAAAAGCAGAAGAGACATTTGCATTCACTTGTAGAATGGAGATCAGTGTGGTTTAAACAAAGTTCCATTAAGGAGAGATAACACAGCCTGAAAGCCTTTGGATTAGTTCTGTGAATGGCTGTAGTGCAATTTTTCATGGGCAGAATTTCAATAGGAAGTGGCTACTGATGAGGGTGTCACTCTACCTATGCAGGAGGGGAGGGCGTGGTCCCACGCACGTCTCTCTCCTGTCATGCAGGTCAGGGTGTTGCTGCCGTGCAAGGTGTAGCCTGGGTTGCACCTGTAGGTCACGCTACTGCCAGAGAAGTGGCCCTGGTCGCTGATCTTGAATCCAAATTGGGGGACTCCTGGGTCCTCGCAATGGGAGAGCTCAAAACCTGGGAAAAGGGGGTGATAACAGAGATTGTATGCATTAAAATCACTCTTTCTCCTGGAAACCTGAAGTATGAGGAATGAAGGCAGACACACAGAACCCTTCTAGCTTTTTCAAAGCTTTTAAAGCTTTTATATTTTATTTTCACTGTTATTCTCACTGCCCCAGTTGGAAACTAATGACCAGCCGCTGGTACTGGACAGCTGCAGCATGTGCACGATTTCTAAACCCTGGTCCTGCCAGACTGCCATGTCTGCAAGCTTTCATCCCAGTCAGGCATTACACATGATTGAACTATTTATTTTCTAGACTGACCTGATACTGAATGTCAGTAGTTTAATGAGAGCTAGAAAACTTGCTGCAGATCTGAGATAGTGCATCATGCTAATTTACAGTCTCCCACTGTTATCTGTGCTGGTTTTAAGATGAATGAAATCCGTCATTAATTTAGTGATTACCGGTGTTTGACTTAAGTCACACTGAGTTTGTAGGTGGGAACTTTCTCTTGCTAAGCGGGCAGAGCAATTAAAATGAAATTCTATTTGCTCATTTAGAAATGTGTTTAGGGAGGCAAGCACTGAGCGGAGGAGGAATAAGAGAAAGATATATTTTGTTATTCTGATATTACTATTGTCATCACTTTAATTAGAAGGAAAATGAATCAATCCCATCCCTCTGTCAATTCCATGGCGACACAATCCTAACCATAGACTTGTCCTTGTCCAGTTTCTGTTCTCCCGTGAGAAACGTATGGTTATTCTGCCACCCGGCAGGTCCATGTGATGCTCACGGCAGCTGTGATTTATCTAACGCTCTCATAACGTTTCTCTCCTCACTGCTGAATGTTATGATGATATTACGAGCCTCGCATTTGGTATAAATCACACAGCAGTTACTGCCTCCACTTAGTAAATTACCTTTGTGCCTCTCCTCCAACAGCAATGGACGCATGACCTGAATACATGTTTAGACGGGTCCTGCCCTCCCTCATGCTCCCTTCCTCTCCCTCTCTCTAAGGCCTTTCCTGAGAAGAATACAGAATCTCTGCCCCTGGAGGTCCCATATTCAGATGAATTCATACTGCAGTCTGAATACTTGACACAGACAGACTGTAAAGAATGAAGGGAACTAATTTCATCTTTTCAAAATGCAATGCTATTCTGTTAAGGCCAGAAGATTCCTTTGTCATCATCTTTTAACATGTATATCAAAGTGGAGCTTTATATTAGAATCAAATTATTTGTGGGGGGGAAGGGGGATTCAAAGAGATTGTACCAAGAAAATGGCTCTTGTGTAGAGGGATTTATAAATGCTTGCCACAGCACCCCCAAGCAAAGACATTTTCAAGATTTTGTTGTCACAAAGAAGAACCTTAAGTGTCAGGCATGGCTAAAGCAGACTGAGGCACTCAGCATGGTCACAGCTCTTTTGTCTGCGATGGTACACACACTCCTGTTTGAAGAGATTTCTGTCCCTTCTGCCTGCTCTCACAAAGCTGGTGCCTGACAGTGGCTGACTCACATAACATGATGCCAGAGCTGTGGGCTTTCAGTTTATACTCAAGCTCATGTATTGCAAGGACTGAGAAAAACCTTGAGAAGAGGTGAAATATAATGGTGCCGATAACAATGATCATTATACCTGAGACCAAAAGGCAATGACGACAGGAAGCCACGTGACAGTGACTGAGCTTCAGACTTCAGGGGAGGATGAATGGAAAGCCTGTGTGTGTTTCAAGCAGGAGGTCCTTTAATGTCTCTTAGCCATTGCACTACTCACATGAGAAATTGCACAATGAAATGACACACGCCCATACATTCGCAGTAGCATCCCCATACGTATGCTCCCTACGTGTAAATCTCTAGCTGGCTCCATTTATAGGAAAACTGGATTTCAAAACATGAATTCAGTTATTTTGCCTTTCTCATTATCTGTTGCAAATTAAAGTGCTATTTCATTATGGCAAACTGGGCCTAGACTCAAAGATGCAAGATCAATCTGGTACACAGACCTACACTATAAGCAAAAACATGTTAACCAAGGTTGTGGGACCATTCACAATCAGTTCATCCCCACTGACTGGAGCAAAGTCAGTCAGAAACTAAACTAGACATATTGGGCCACATGTATCAACGGTTCGTATGCACTAAATTCGTGCTGAGCACTTTTCTACACATAAAACGGTATTTATGAAAAGATACTTGCCGGGAAAACATGCGTACCTCTGCACATGGTCTCGAGGTGGCGTACGCATAAAATTTGTAATTTGCAGATTGGCGACACCTAGAGGAACTAACGGTGATGCAAGTAAACAGGTCTTGTATCAATCATTGATGAGTGTTATCGTGCATGCATTGCTCCATGTGAAATACTGGTTTAACTGTAAACTGTGAAAAATGTTGGAAATTATGTGACTGTCAATTTGGCATTATTATATTAGCATTGCAATTGGGCACTGTAGTCAAAAAACTTAAAACGTCACAGATGTAACGTGTAATCAAACATTTTTAATGAGCACTCCTATATAACAGGCTCATTTACAATGTATAAGCTTAAAGCATTCACAATCAGTATGGCTGTGCTAGCGCTTTTAGAGGGTATCAAGAATAACCTAATCAGGCATGAACGTGTGTTCAGGGACCAGGCAGACTTCTTCGCCAATGATGATGTATAGCTAATAAGTCGCTTTAGATTGCCAAGGGCTGTTCTCCTCAGCCTCTGTGAAGAACTGGAGCCTCTTTTCCTCGGAGAAATGCGGAGAACCCATGCAATATCGGTTCATCGCCAAGTTCTAACCACCTTGGGCCACCGGGACATTCCAAAGAGAGCTTGCGGACAGGTCAGGAATATCACAATCCTGTCTGAGCTGTATCATGCCCATAGTATGGGAAGGGATCACCCGGATGACTCCAAGGTATATAAAGTTTCCTTATACTGCAGAGGAACAGGCCAATACCAAAATGCAATTTACAGCAATATCTGGTTTTCCTAATTTAGTCGACGCAATCGACTGCACTTACATTGCAATACGGGCACCAAGAGAGGATGAAGTTGTTTTTGTAAATCAAAAACACTTTCATTCAATCAATGTCCAAATTATTTGCGACTTCACTGTGTCACTTGTGCGCAATGGCCTGGATCTATCTCCGTGTACGAATGATTTCTTTTCTTACATCCTGCCATTGATCCTCAACATCAATCTCTGCATTTCCCTCAGATTTACCTGGGATATTTATATGCTAGTTCAACTAATTAAAGGCGTGTCTCGGTCCATATAAGAACAATTGTGGGAGTGGACGTTAAGCGCGTTCATGTGCACACAATCTCACGCCAATTTGATTTACGCTCAGATTTATGAAGACAATTGGGCATATGTGGTGTTTGATAACTCTGACAAAAAACCTCCGTACACAAATCGTGGGATTGTGAGTACACATGGTCCTACAGCAAGTTGTACACAAAGATTGATACATATGGCCCATTAAATCACATGAACTAGACAGACAGACATATTTGCTCTGAACAAGCTTCTACCAAATGTATATGTGTTAAAACTAACAAAAAGGAAATAAAGTATATATTTTCCAGGGATTGTCATTATATACAAACATACAAACGTTTCAAATAGGCATCATTCATCATTCAAATCTTTTTTTTCTTTTTTTTCTGTAGCACGTCTAGATAGCACTTGTAGACTACTCTGCATTGCATATAGTACAAGCAACTTCTGGGGCATCTCCCATTGACTTTCATCCTATATGACAGATTTAAAGGAAGTTTAGAGGAGAACATTCCAGTTTGCAAAAGTTTTTGAAACATGAGAAGTACGGTCTCCCCCCAGTGAAGTGCACTGCTTTGCAGGTTCCACTTGAGAGAAATAGCAAGGGCCAGAGGGCTGATAAAGCTTCCTTTACTCACATTGCTACGGTTGGAACAGTCCTTAAGATGGCTATGATCTCACTTCCTGCTCTGAGAAGGAGCGGAGGCACCATCCAAAGTGAAGGAGTGAGCATCAAAAATTGAATGGGATTAAGCCAAGATATCAAGCCCTGCCCTGCTAGTATCAGTATATTTGAAATATTTCAGCAGCACAACAATTATCTGCACAACCACACTAAATCTGGCCATATCTGTAAAACATCTATCAAAACTACATCAGCACTACTGCCTATTTGTTCTTTGAATGGCTTAAGACCCTGCCATGTAATTAATTTTTGTAGAATTACTCCCTTTCAGAGAAGGTACTGTGTACCACTCTGTCCAGACTGTGGCCAGTAATCCTTGTTGATAAATGTGACTCTCTCTGTGATGGAATATGTCTGACAGGCTTTCTTTGTTACCAGTTCCTCTCATGTAGCTCCTTTACACATTTATTTGACTTACCGAAAGGGCTGCAACAACTCACTGATAACATTCATTCAACAATTCGGATCCTTCCGGCATCTCAATCAATGTGCAGATGTGTGTTCACATTGAACAAATGTTGATCTTGTTCGAACTCAAACATGCTTTTTGCAGTGTTGCTTTACCAGGGAGAGAAAGGTTATGTGTCTCACCTTTTAGCAAACACATATTTCGAGCAGACTGGAAACGACAATATTGTTTACTTAGAATTTGTTCTTAAACATTCAAGAGGCATTACAGGATGCCCATTGACTGCTTGTGGTTTCAAGATACATTGACCAGCAATGCGTCAAACTGGAATGTCAGGAATTGATCTCAATTGGCAGGTGTTTTCCCCTGTGTCGTATCGAATCTCATGTATTGAGTTACTGAATATCTGTTGTGTCAACTGGGGGTTCCTGTCTAATTATTGTACATGTAATCTGACAGGGATAACAGACATCTGAATGGAAGAATATATATATGACTGAAATGTATTCTGCTCTGGTCTCTATGAAAATTTCCACAGGGTGAAATGTCATACTGCTTTTACCCTTTATATATATTTAAAGCACATTTGAATTGTTGCTGTGCAATGAATTTGCATGAAAATGTGAAAGTGCCCTGTTTTACTGTCATGCCTTTAGTCCTTTCAAATAACCAGGGAACGCACCATTTGATTAGTGCTGAGCTCAGAAAAAGATGAAAATTATGGACAATTATCTCCCAGCATGCACCAGTAAAACCCTGGCCAGGAGCAAAATTGTCTCAATCCTAAAATGGCATTTTTATTTACTCTTGCAATCCGCAGCTTCATCTGCTGGTGAAATTGCATTGTCTATGTGAGCTGTGATTGACTCCCCTTCCCCTCGCCTCTGCTGACCTTTACTAAGACATCAAACAGCTTAATCCCCTTGCTAGAATTTCACTGAGGACAGGAAGGGATTTCCAAGATTTCAAATGAGATACCCCCTACAGTGTTTTTAATGGTCTGACCCTTCTACTAAAACCCAATCATATGATCTTAGGATGAGGAATAAGAAACAAAGAGGGTGGCATCTCCTGCCAGTTGTGACTTTAAATGCCCATGATGTGTCATAAGATTCTCATTAAAATGTTGCATGTTTCACATCCCCATTCAAATCCCCATTCAAAGCAAAATATGCTCATTTGAATTATAGTTCTAAAATATGTTTCACATGGCCGCCTGTCAGAAACACATACTTTAAAGGGAAAAATTGCATACACATTGGTGTGCAACTGTTAAACAGTTTAATGACATTTTTATACACAAAGAAACTGCATATTTTAGACTTGTAGCCACGTTCCACTCGCTACAGAGAGGTGTTCTTCTAGCAACACATCCTCTACATTCTTATTTCGAGAGACTTCATACTGTTGATGGATGAACATCAACAAACCATCCTGCCAGTTCTGTTATCATTTTTAATGCATGTCTTCTTCCTATTCAGGATATTATCAAATTGTTCATCCTTCTTATACAGCTTTTTGGGTGTTGCAGAACAGGACATGTCAATATCAGATGATGTCTCTCTGTACTTGTTGATTACGCTTTGGATATCCCTTCTTCAAAACTGAGAAATGCTATTTTAAAGTTACAAAAAGATACAGACATCCACGTTTCAACACCTGTACAGATCTAGGACTTTTGCACAGCAGTGTGTGCACATGCATATGAACATACACGTGGCTGTTAGTGCAGCATTACTGGAGTGAGTGTGACTTACTGGAATAGAGCAGCTTGAAGCCCTCTCCCGTGGACTCTGTATCTGAGAAGAACTCCAGCCAGAGGTGGTTGGAGGTGCTGATGAGCGTTTGGCCCAGCATGGCCGACCCTGTGAACACGCCTAGCACCTGCGCTGTGTTGTCTTTTCCATCATAGATCTGCAGAGGGTGAGCACAAAATGTCAACTGACATCCAAAGAAATGTCAGGTTTGTGTTACTCCTCTGCATTGTGATTACATCCATGCATACAAAAGCAGTAGAACAACAGGCTTCTGTTAATAGCTTGCAAACCTATGTAGTCCTGAAATAACAAACACTTGAGAAGCATCAATGGAAAACACCTCCTTACCCAGACATATGCCCAGACATAATTGAACCACAATATGCCCTGCCTTTTTGCAACCAATTCTGTTAAATGTCTTTTGATTTTCACACACAATTATAAAGTCTGAAGTCAATGAAATTAAGGAAAAATATGTAACAAGTGAAAAATGTCACAGTTAAATTTGTGAGTCAAAGTAAAGGGCAAAGTACTTTGTATTGAGTTATTTGTTTACTGATTATTCAGTCCTCTGAGCTCTTCTGTTACAGTGTTCTCCTTGTCTGTTTGGTTACCTTCAGGTAGTCACCCTGCCCCAGGTGGAATGTTCTGGCAGAGATGTTGATGCCCTTCCCAGGATGCACCTGGATGTTGTAGATGCACTCATGGTTGTTCTCATAGTTCATGGGATAATTTGGTGACAAGAGTATTCCCTCGTTGTCACGTACCGATGAGCCGCACTCCGCTGCACAAAGATGACATGGAACAAAGTACAAGAAATGGGGAAAGCTAATGAGCAAATGAGTTCCACTGCCATGTTCATAATCCGTTATAAAACACTAACTCAATCTTGTTCATATATTGAATTACTACAAAAGCACACAGTGTGGACACATACTACAGCTTTTTTGAGAGTGAGCTACTGTCTTGAAATGTGTGGGGATCTTAAAGTCTCTACATAAATAAACATTGATTTCCATGTACAGCATCGATACAAGAACGAAAATTGCTTTACAGACAGAAGGACAATTCATCAATCAAAATCAATGTGTAGCCCCCCTGGGTGATGCACCACACATCATCTGAGACCAGGAGAGAAGGATCCATTTAGCCAATTCAACTGGAGGACAATTATACGGACAGATGACCAGGAAACATCTCTCTTCAGAAGTGCAAACAACCTTGGTTGGACACCTCATCTGAAGGGCATCTCCACTGTGCTAGGGCATTGGTTTGTGGTTATGTGATTGAAAGAGAGAATTTCCCCTGAGGCAACTAAGACCGCTTCAAAGGGCATACATTTTAAAAGGAGGTCTCCCATCCAAATTTTTACAAAGCCCTGCCCAATGTAGTTTCCAAAGTTTTCAAGAGTAGGCTACATGGTGGCATAACTTCTGACACTAACATGCATGCATGTAATTGTAATGGGACTTCCAAATCACTGTCAGTTAACTAGATGGAAATTAGATAAGGGACTGTCATAACAAGCTGGCAAGGCTTATTACAAAAACAAGAGGAGTAAATCTGCAAAAAACAAGCAGCAGCCATGCTTGTATTTAATGCAGGTGTGGCCCATTAACTAATGGCTGGTCCACAATTACAAATACACAATAAATTGACTTGTTGAGATGCTGTTGATGAAATGTGAACTGCTATTGATATATTTGAATTGGATTGGTCACAGAGGGTCTTTAAATATTTATCATTTTAACAATGAGCGCAAGCTAACAATCAATAATTAACAGTTTTGTGGGGGAACAGGTGAAGGATCCCCTTCACAGACTAAAAGCCTGCCTGACACAGAACGCAAATGTTCACTAAATGGAACAAAAAACAGTAAATGTACACGTATCTGTAGCATTCCTGCATTTTCCATGGAACAGGACATCACATCAACCCACTCTGCAGCTGTGATTTATTTAACACTCTCATATAACATTTCATTCCACAGCTTTGGATGCTACAGTGTGATGTCATTAAAAGTGTCATGTTTGGGATAAATCACACCATTCTGTTAAATCAAACATTATTCTGCCCCGATGTAATAAATTACCTTTGTGCCTCTCCTCCAACAACAATGGACATGATCTAAATGCATGTTTAGATGGGCCCTGCCCTCCCTCACTCTCCCTCCCTCTACCCCTCACTCTGAGGCCTCTCCTGAGAGGAATACAGCATCTCTGCCCCTGAAGGTCCTACATTCAGATTAATTCATGCTATGTAGTCAAAAAAACTTGACACAGACAGATTCCAAAGTATGAAGGAAACTTTTGACAACCTATGTATTGAGCTGACACTTAGTCTGGATTTTGGAGAGGCACAGGAGCTGTGCATGACTGAGACAGGCAGAGAGACGCTTGGCATGGTCGCAGCTCTTTTGTCTGTGACGTTACACATACTCCTGTCTGAAGAGATTTCCTTCCCTTTCCCCGTTCTGACAAAGCCAGTCTCTGACAGTTGTTGGCTCTCAAAACCTGATGCATGGAGGGTGAGTTATTCACAGTGTTTGTAAGGAGGGAAAAACAGCATAGTGGGAAATGTATGACCATTTTCCATCTTCCTGTAGTCGAAAGACAATGAAACAAAGACAGAACAGAGCAGCAATCAAAAACACATGGAACAGAAAGATTGAAAGGTAACAGCTACAGGAGCATAAAATAACTTGTCATCCGCATAACCTGGCCTTCTTACTGTCCATTAAAATCCTTTCACACTAGAAAACCAACCTTAACTCACACACTTTGGTTCAATTGAAGATACCACAACTTATCTGGTGTGATGTGACTGAGCAAAGAATTTGTGCTTTGCATCATCAGCATGTACATATATTAAATGACACCAGTATTTACATGGAACTTAGTGAGCATGGATGCTGGATTACACTTCCCATACCATATTCTATCCTATGCAATTAACTATAATAAAACAGCAAAATGTATCTTCTGTATGAACTGACAGAAAAACATAATGTTACCGCTTGCAATCTCATGACTTTCTCATGACTTTTTTTTTGTTTCCAAAACCCGATATCAATCACTCCAGATTAAGAGAATAATTATTTAAACAATACAGCTAGCTGCCTTGATATTGTTGTCATTCCTATTAAGTGAATTAACCACTACTGCAGTCTTACACAAAATTTACATTTACATTAATTCATTCAGGAGCACAATTCACAATCAAGCACAGCTTACAAGAAGTGAATTTAATAGGGTGGTGCATGTGGCCATACAGATACTGACTCATCACTGCCATACTTGTAATACAGCACCACTGGGAGAATCCACTTCTGTCATTGGACATACCATGTACCACTACCACAATTTTCAATCACCAAGTTTGCAATACCACAAGCATCTATCACCACCTACAAGCTTGTATTGCTTTTTTGAACTACTGAACTTTTTCTTCAATTTTGCCTACCCAGCTGATTCCCACAATCGTGTTATACTTCAAGGACTTGCACCAGATTCAGTATCTTAAAAAACTGAGAATCCAGCCACAGGGCTGGAGGTTGGATTCCTAGGCAGTGTGCTGCTGTTGTATCTTGAAGCGCGGTACTTATCCAGAGCTTCTTCAGTGAACACAACTCAATAACGATATTGAGTAAACTTGCAAGCTTTGTGAATCACCGCAGATAAGGCTGTCTGCCAAGCAAATAAATAAATAACAATAATAGCTTACCCTGGATAGGCAAAGCATGGTAGCTACCCAGACAGAAATATCCCATTGAGGGAGATTTTTTAAAATGAATTCAATTAAAATTTGCCCTTCCTTTTTATTAAATGTAAAGGACAATGATCCAGTGCTACTGGACCACTACAGAAAGATAACATCTGTTATTTTCCTGAGTGGAGGCCTACAGTTGAAACTCAGTCAAAGTCAGATGGCCAGCCAATCATTGAGCAGGAAGAGAGCCAGATGCAAAGCCCCTGATGAGGCAAAAGAGTATTCAACAGTCACCCAGTACTCGACAATATAACCCCAATGGTGATACATTTACTAAATTAACAGAAAGATTAATTTCATTATGACTTATGTCAGAAAGAGTCATTGCCTCAAGGTACAGACAGGTACATCCAACTGAAAACCATTAGCCTTACTAAATATGTGTACAACTAAAACAAATTAAAAAATGATAAAACACATAAATGCACACATAGTTTTCCCACGTTCTTGCCAGAAAGCAATATGTGTCATTTTAATTACTCAATGATTACTTATCAGACTGTCTGTGTTTGAATCAAAAAGCAGATTACCCATTACAGCCTTTGGCCTAATGGTTTCTCATTTGAAAATGACTGTGGATGTACGATTGCCCTCTCTCCCTTCCTCTCGTCCTTTCTCTCTCTGGCATACTGGCATTTGGAAATGTCTGTTCTGCTGCAGTCCCAGCACAGACGGGGTGGGCAGCTTCTTGACTGAATTTCATTTTAAAAACACCACAGCATTAGTGCTAGGGAACAACCTTTTCATTACACACTACCTCTGGCAGGTAAATCATTTTCACTGGCAACGCTTTCGTGTTGAAACAACAAACAAACAATAAAACCCCCCCGTGAGTTTCGATTCTCTCGCAGGACTTCTGAGAACAAAGGCTCTTGTAAGATGGAGCATTAGAAAATGGATATTCAGAGAACACAAATCCATCCTAAATGGGGCAGCAAAGAAGCTAAAATCTCTGGAGGTAATGTGCTTCATGATGGAATATGACCTTTTTATCCAAATGAAACAAAGCAGAGCAGAAACACAGTGGTTTTTGGGTGAAAAGTTAAAAATTACCCTGGCAGATAATCAGGGAAACTACATTCTGGGGTGTAATTAAAATTCCACATGCACACTGCCCTGTTCCATTTCTACTTAGAGGCAGAGAGAGAGAGAGAGTGTGTGTGTGTGTATATATACGTGGTGTATGGGTGAACATAATCACACCCTTCGTTATACACACCTAATTTAGTTGTGGGTTATTCTCTTTGATAAGGCTGAAAAGACTGCTGGTAAAGAGAACATTATAAAAGAAAAAGGGGGTACACAAACAAAGATTTTACAAAGATATTATCGCAACTGATGTGATCAATTGCAAAAGAATGTTTCAACCTACATGGTCTTCATCAAGCTGATGGTACATCCTTTTTCATCCATTTACTGCCCATTAAAAAAGGAAAAAAAAACCTATTGCAGCAACAGCAGGGCAGAACAGAGTGTGATATTCCCTGGCCATAATTAAGGATAGTGCTCAATCCATTCATCATTTATGGTATTATTCATCAGTGCATTACAGGTAGCGCCAAGTGGATGCATAAACAAACCCTCCTTCCTCAAATATACAGTTACTAAACTGTTATTTGCATTGATCAGGAAAGGGTCATACTCATATTGCACCACAGTGTTTTCATTTGATAAAGCCAAGGCAACAGAGGGTATATAGTTTTTTCACTCTGGAGGCGGTCTCTCATCTACACATGTTCCAGCACTCAAAACACACACAAAACACAAGCCCATAGCAGGCAAAAGAGTGACACAATAACTAGAGTAATGTCCTCAACACAGTAGAAGATGCACCAGTTTCAACAGTCCTCAGAGTGAAACTCCTGCTCAGAAATCTTATGCTATAGAATCATGCAAAATTTCACTGCGCTTCCCACAATAGCATCACAGTACCACAGAGTGACTTACAAGAGGAGAAATACAGAAGCAGAAGCAAATCAGCCTGATTTTTTTGACATTCTCCTTTTTTGGCTGCCAGCACCACTTTGCTACTAAATCTGCTACTAAGTTTGCTACTCAACTCTTCCCCAAAAAAAAAAATAAAAGCAGGATCTTAAAACAACATTGTTTTTACCACAAGATTTATAACAGTGACATTCAACACTGGATCAAACCAAAACCACTAAGCTGTCATAAGGGAGAAGAGCTAAAAGAAAGCAATACACTATAATAGCGTACCCCCTGGATTCAAGGCAAAAAGTAACTTTGTTGGAATAAAATGCTGGATTAATCTGGGAGTTTTTTTTTTTTAAAACTGAAATAGTACTTTGTGATTTTGTTTGGGAATCCTGTCTGCTGTTATCCCTGTTCCTGCTCCTCATGCAATACTGCAAGTACCTGTCCACTAGAGGTGCTACACTGTTGACTGGTGTTGAAGCGAATGAAAGCGGCTCACCACGTACCCACACACCTTGGCAGAGGTGCACTCCACATGCGTCGGCCGCCCCCCAGGCACATAATCTCCGGCACCCCCTCCAAGCGGTAGCCTGCGCTGCAGGAGAACTTGAGCGTGTCCCCAACGCCGAAGCTGAGGCCACTGCGCCAGCTGAAGCGAGGTGTCCCCGGATCCTCGCACGGCTCCAAATCATATTCTGACAAAAATATCAGAAAACAAAACAAGGGCGGTGAGTTAAGTAATGGATGATAAAACACTGATAACATATACAGAATATACAGTGCTACAGGCAAAGGGCACTGAGGCCAGTCCATGAGAAAATAAACCCCGGGGAAAGTGTTTAGTTCAATGAACTGCACCTATACATCTGCACAGCCTTGTAAAGGGCATTGACTCAGTAAATACTTCATATGTCCAACTAAACACCTGGGACTCCTTTTCAAAGGGTCGTACTTTACAGCTGCAATACCCTAATACCACTTCATGTGTTACTTTGTTGTTTCTCTGTCTCTTTATCTCTCTATATAACCTTAGCCACTCTTCCTCTTGAAACATCAACAAGTTGAGCAGTTTTCAGCACTGAAGCTCCTGCAAAAAGTGCCTGAATAATCTCCCCTTGCTCAATTCTCTTCCTCTAGCCATTTGTGTGTGAATGTGTGTGTGTGAGTGTGTGTGTGTGTGTGTGTGTGTGTGTACACATGCACATGTTCTCTTAATTTGGGTGAAATTACTACTTCTGCTTTTTATTGGTGTTTCTATATCTCTGCCTTCTCTGCTTCCCTGGGCGTTGCCCCCCCAAAAAAAACCCACTGAGATCCACTAAACATTGAACAGAACCCAAGGGCTCACATTATAATGTTAAATTGTCACTGTACGGCAAACCACTTGTGTTTTTTTCAGGGAAGAACCGTTGGTGTCTTAAGAACCTTAATCTGGGGGGTAGTATTGAGATTCCTTTGAAAATAAACATGGGGGCTTAATTACTGAAGTAAAAGTATTTTAATTAAAGCCCCAGAAACCAGTGGACAAAACCTTGAGAAAAACAAAACCCCCAATCCTCCAAAAACAAGAATGAAGCAAAGATATTACAAAAAACAAATAGATAAACAGTCATTGAATGAGTTTTAACACCTGCACATCGCACTTCCCCCAGGGAATTGTGGGAATACTTTAACACAAAAAAATGCCACAACAGCAACTGTTTTTTTTTTTTTAAACTGATGTTTCAGCAATATACCTGGAATGTCTTCCGATCAATAGTTAATAACAGAGTAAGGCCTGCAACAGTACTGATAGTATTAGTATAAGTATCCATTATGGTGAGTGGACAGTGTTAGGCACTACAGGTATGCTCCACAAGAATTGTGGGCAGTTGCTCTGTCGAAATTCCTCTTCTCTAGACAGATCGCTCTGAGCACATGGGAACCCGACAGAGATAACAATTTAAAGCTGTGTCTCCACACTGCCTGTGCTCCTTTCAGGACAGATGCTAATGACAGGGCACACGCGAAGCTTCTCTCTGTGAGGATTAGGCCAACATTTTCACACCTCTGGATCTGTTTGTGGGGAAACTGAAGTCAAGAATGACTGAGAGGGTCAGCCCTGATGAACCAAGATCTCGTGGAGCGAGACCGGCACTGTGATGAATGACATGAGTGTCATGGGGGCTGTGTGAATCAGATCAAATGGTCCCGTGGAAAAAAAAAAGGGACATCTGGTGAGTGGCAGGAGGCCAGTGTGACAGTACATTTCACAATCATGGCTGGAAAAGGACCTCAGGAACGGGGACCTTGAGGAAGCGTTTCACCCTCCTAAACAACATACGCTGTAATTATGATGATGGCAGCGGAGCTAAGATGGGTTTGTATCAGAAAACAGCAAGAGGGGGGCAGCTGAGGAAATTGTGACAATTACATAAACAAGGACATGTTCAACAACAATCTTTCCATTCTAATGCGATGACTTTCATTTTGTTTGATATCACTGTCACATGAACATCTAAAAGTGTATTCCTCCAATATTATCCTAACTGAAAAGAAAAAAAAAACCCTGGCCAACCTACTCCGGCCCCATCACCAATTTGTTCTGCTGCTGTGCTCCGAGGCATTGTTGGCAGATGACATGGAGATGACATGGCTGTTTTTTAACCCAGACTGTACGGCTCAGCCTGCACTCAAAACAAGTGCCTTGCTAACTGAGCCAACCATGAACCCATTTTTTGAACAACATTTTATTATTTTACTTAACATGACACAGCTTCAAGTGTAGACATAAAAATGACATACATATGAAAACAAAATAAAATTTTGTGGGGTAGTATCATGACAATAACAACACACAAAATCTCATCATGCAGATCTAACAGTAAACTAAGAAGAAAAAAGGTGCACTGTCACAATTAAAACTCCATGTTGAAAAACTTAACTCAGAGCTCTGTTACTCAGAGCTCTGTTACATTATTTCTCTTGGACACCTTATGAATTTCATAGAAATTCTATACAGGTGACTCTCTAACTTCCCTTTTTCTCTCTCTGATATCCTGGACTTCTCACAGACCTCAGTATGCCTTACTGAAACCTCCCTCTTGATGACTGCTTGCCTGCACAAGCTCACAGAGTCTGACATTTCATACCCCCCAATAACAATCATCCCTAAGTTAGACTATGTACATGCTCAAATAAAGACAGTTGATATGCCCAGTCTCACCTGAAAATGTGATGTTAAATCCTTCGTACGATATGGAAAAATCTGAAATAAAGCGCAGCTGAGCCTTGAAGTTTCCGTAGAGCCCGGCGTTGACTGGAGAGGGTCGCACAGAGCCAGTGAGTCGAGCCAATGGGTGAATGAAGCTGCCATTTTCTGTGATTAGCAAGTAGTCATGGTGATCTTCCAAATGGAAACTGTGAAAGGTGAAGTGGACTCCTATTGGGAGAAACTAAGAGTCAGGTCCACACGGGGCGACAATTAAATAATGGCACTTTTCATTGGTTTGAACTGAATCCTCCGATTCAAAGGGCAAAACATTTTCATTTAATACGTGAAATGAGAGCGCAATAACGACAGTGAAGCATAATCTCATTACGGTGCATAAATCTTAGAGGTGAAGTCACTTGTAACATGACTGGATACTAAAATGTAAGAGAATAACTACATTTCCATACTAGACAATATATTGGCAGAGGTGTAATGACATTGTGAATCTTTCAGCGGCCCTGGGAAATTAATATGCTATAAGCTGCTTTTTCCTTGAGAAATGCAAAATACTGCCTTTACTTCCACATTCATCGTGTGCTGACAGATGTGCTGACACGTTTTAATCACCAATTAGGTTTGCTTGCTTTTGAGCTGTGGCATGCATGACTGATCAGGCACACCTTTGACGCCCACACCCAAAGCATGCGCTGCTCCAGAAGAAATCAGAATGGAGAACAATAAAACCTCCATTCAAGCATAAAATTTGATGTGAAATATCTTTGTACTCAAGCTACCATCTGACAGGAGCCTCATACGGTCCATACACAATTGAGAAAGGGATACGCTGCTACCTTTGCCATGGCTGACCTCCACCGTCCACGTGCAGTTCAGAGAGCTGGGGTACAGCTCTGGGTACCCAGGGGACAGAATGGTACCGCTAGGACCTCTGACATCACCGCCACAGAGAGCTGGAAAGGGGACAGGTGAACAAACAACCGGTTTCTCTCCTGAGGATATACAGATGCAAGTCCTACACCACAACAGCAATGAATTGTGATATTACTGTTAACCATTTCAAGTTAGACATACTATATCCCAAACAACCCACAAGACGTTTATTTACCTCTTTTTTTAAAAAAAAAAACAAAAGTGGTTCCTTTCATCTCAACTCATGTTCCTTTTTTATCATTTGGCAAATCATAGAGTCCAGAGAGCAAATTATACAGACACACACACAGAAGAAAAAATTTGCCCATGACTGTAAATATGTTTTTTTAAACAAAGGTTTTAAATGGTTTAAAATAGTTTAATGTTGACAGTTCTGTTAAAGCATAAAAAGTTCATATCAGGAATTATAAGCATGGATTATAGTACTAATGTTGTCATATTACGTTCCACATTACATTTAGATTCCCCAGCAGGGAATCGAAAACAGCAACCTTTTGGTTACAAGCCCTGCACCTTACCAGTATGCTACACTACCACCCCTTATAAACCACAAGGCCCTTCCCTTTCCTCTTGTGCTATATTTGGCCCTGCTACAGTATGCTTTTATTTCAGAAACCACTTCCTATCTCTCTAAGAACTGCCTTCACAGACCAGAAAGAACTCTTCATAACAGGTTCTCCTTCACACAGTATATCACTTTAGTGATCCTGTCCTACAGGTTGCTGCATAACAACATCAAACAAACACAGTCATTTTTTACCACCCTCTCTTTCCAGCTTCTGGTCCAGGCCATTGTACTCCATGCTTGGACTCCTGCAAATCTCTGTTGGCTCGTGTCCCTGCCTGCTCCACCAAAGTGATTCAATTCTTTCAGAAAGCTGCTGCTAGGATGACCTTCAGCCTCCCAAAGCATGCCCATGTCTTGCCTCTCCTTGTCCCCCTTCACTGGCTTCCAATTGCTGTTCACATCAAATTCAAGTACCTGGTGCTAGGCCACTGCACAGTCAAGGGCACGGCTCCTTCCTACTCCATGATCAGACATTGCTGCATGAACTCCCTGCTCAGCAACTTCTGGTTGTCTTACAGCCCCCCAGTGGTGGAATGAGTTATTTGCAACCATCACAGCTGCAGACTGACTCGCCAGCAACAACTAAAAACAGACCTCTTCAGAGTTCACATTCATCCTTTTAACTTTGACATACTCTTCCACCCTGCGCCTTATCACATCCTAAGTAAAACATGTGTCTGTATGCTGCAGAAGTTTCAAGGGCAACTCTGTAGAATGGACACTGAAACTCATGCTTCTAAAAGTTGCATCCCAGTGTGTATACATAATACCACAGTGAGTAACTTACAGCAAAGTCTTGGACCAAAAATCAAAGCATGCCTTTTCGTAGCTATGAAACTCATGAATAGGTATACTGACGTTGCATTTCGAATATGGATATAGCCATTTAAATTCTCTTTTAACAGCTTTTTTTTCACAATGAGAATCTGTGCCCACTCAGATGAGAGGCACAATAGCACAGTGAGCACATTCCCACATGTTATACATTTCAACTACTACCACAAAGGTGGCTGTTCTACTTATTACTTATTCTACTTATTATCGCTAGTAGCATAAGTGAAATAAATTGTACTACCTTCTTAAAAATGACTGCATAAATGCAGACCTACTGTGTCTGTAAAAATTAATCAAGCAAATACATTTAGCCATGGACAAAATAAAAAAATGAACCCACATTAAAATATTTACATGCTTGCCAAGTCTCGCAGTGTTGTCAACAGAATCATCTCTTTCTATGGACTATGTGATTGACTCATCACAATGGACTTATCAAAAATAAATTCCCAGTCAGATCTACTTCATATCTTTATAGAAGACATTCCATAAAGAATGAACTGTGAGCTGTGGCGGTAATTCACAACCTACAGCATCAGCTCTCTTCAAACTATAGTTCTTACATTTATTAACTATTTATTCTTATTCTTACAATTCCCATCCCTTGAGTGCTGCTTCTTGCTGTAAGATTTTGACTGAAGTGCTGCTTCAGTGCTGTAAGAGCACTGACATCCCATAGTGCAATATAAACTAGCTGTTACATATTGTTGGTAGTCACTAGAAGTACAATAGCTCATTGCCTGGTGACATAGCTTTTACGGATCATTGATTGACACCATGTAGACCATACAGTATAAATTCATGTTACTCTAATCATTCTTAGGCCACGTCCACATTATTGTGATGTACACTGATGAGCCAAAACATTATGACCACTCACAGGTGAACCGAACATTGATCATCTCCAAACAAGGGCACATGTCAAGGTCTGGGTAAATTAGATGGTAAGCGAACAATCAGCTCTCGTAGTCAACGTGTTGGATGCAGGAGAAATGGGCAGGAGTAAAGACCTGAGCGACTTTGACAAGGGCCAAATTGTTATGGCCAGACGACTGGGTCAGAGCATCTGTGGGGTACTCCCGGTCAGTAGTGGTGACTACCTACCGACAGGGTGTTGGGCACCCAAGGCTCATCGATGCGCAAGGGCAACGAAGGCTATCCCATCTGGTCCAAACCAACAGAAGGTCTACTGTGGCACAAGTCACAGAAAATTTTAATGATGGTTACAGGAGGAATGTGTCACAACACACAATGCATCGCACCCTGCTGCGTATGGGACTGCGTAGCTGCAGATCGGTCAGAGTGCCCATGATGACCCCTGTCCACTGTCGAAAGCATCTAAAATGGGCATGCGAGTGTCGGAACTGGACCTTGGAGCAGTGGAAGAAGGTCGCCTGGTCCGATGAGTCCCCATGTGGAAGGCCGTGTACGTGTGCACCGTTTATCTGGGGAACTGATGGCACCAAGATGCACTGTGGGAAGACGACAAGCCGGTGGAGGGAGTGTGATGCTCTGGGCAATGTTCTGTTGGCAAACCCTGGGTCCGGCCATTCATGTAGATGTCAATTTGACACGTGCCACCTACCTAAACATCGTTGCAGACTAGGTACATCCCTTCATGGCAATGGTATTCCCTGATGGCAGTGGCCTCTTTCAGCAGGATAATGCACCCTGCCACACTGCACACATTGTTGAGGAATGGTTTGAGGAACATGATAAAGTGTTCAAGGTATTGCCTCCAAATTCTCCAGATCTCAATCCGACTGAGCATCTGTGGGATGTGCTGGACCGACAAGTCTGATCCACGGCGGCTCCACCTCGCAGCTTACAGGACTTGAAGGATCTGCTGCTAATGTTTTAGTGCCAGATACCACAGGACATCTTCAGGGGTCTTGTAGAGTCCATGCCTCAGCGGGTCGGCACTGTTTTGGCGGCACACGGAGGACCAACAGCATATTAGGCAGGTGGTCATAATGTTTTGGCTCATCAGTGTATGTATCTTGTGCTTAATTATATTTATTAGGCATTATGCAAATGCTAATACAATTACTGCATGCTTGTAATTTGGCACAGTTTTTACCTTGATGTCTGTTCATATTCTTAGTGACTGTTCTGGATATGTTCTTGTTACTCCTGTGATATGCATTTAATGTACCATGCTATCATGGCCCAACAAATAAATATATAAATACACAATAAAGGCGGACAAATGTAGTCATAGCTGGCGGTTTGTTGTCTCACTTCTTTGATGCCACCAGTAAATAGATGGATTCATTTACTAACGTGCAATTAGCATTCATCAGTCGCCCTTCTCTGTGTCGCGCAACTGTATATCATCAGCAAGACAAACAGTCGCAGCCCAATCAAGCCCTTCTCATCTCATTAGTGCTTTACTTCTTTCATACAACCACTGGAAAAAAGCTTATTCATGCACAATTAATGCTCATCTCTCAGAATTCTCAATAAAGTCCCACAATGCAGTACGATATATTTCATAACGGTGCTTTAACTACTCTGCACCGCCACTCAATAGCTGGATATGCTTATTTATGCAAGATTGATTTTAGTCTTTCAGATTTCTGCAACACTGCTGCTGTATACCAGCTGCATGGAATATGCTAACAACACTTGTAATGCAGCATTTTCATTCAGTGAGCTGCACAAGGCTGCCAAGATTGACACAAGAGCAAATGGATGATTAGGCTGCACAGTGTTTATAATTCTGCTAATATGTACTACACAGCATATGGATCAGAGTGGTGGTGTGTTAGCAGAAGATGAGACTGTTTTGCTGTCACAATTCTAAGTCATGAATGTGGTATGTATTAATAAGTTGTATCTTTTAATGTCAGTATCCACATTTGAGACATAGAAATATGTATCAGCAGTCATGCAAACACCTTAAAAAGCAGAAAAAGCTACAAAAAAAACCATAATGAAATGTGTTTTTCATTTTTTCTCCTCTTCTCTTCCTGAACACTACATTGTTCTAAATAACGAGGTTGTTTTTCTGATAACTAACTGACATTATATGGTTCATTTATGCCAGTCAGAGCAGGTAGCCCTGGCCATCAAAGGGTGCCCCCAGATATGTAATCTCATGTGAAAATTGGGTCCTACCAGCCACAGCATTCACTATAAATTGTCTTTCTGAATCCCTTTCCAGACAGCCTCAGTGAATTTCATGGTCTCGGTTCAGCTAACTCAGTGTAATTGACAGAATAAAAACAGAAGGAACAACTTGAAAAGGTTATTCAGATGAAGCATTGTTCTCCGTGGCATTGTCTCTACTAAAGATCAGTGCTTTGTTAATATCATAGCTCAAAATGTATCTGTTCTATTTATCAGGAAGTACCACACACACCTCTGTCTCTGAAGAAGATTCTGAAGAATTCACGAAATGGTCAAATGGAAATCAAATTATTTTAGATTATACTTTTGGAAGAAGTAACTTTCAGTGTTATTGCAGAGAAGAACGAACAAAAACAACACCATCATTTTACCAAAAATGCTCAACTATTTTAATTTGCATAGCAAATGCTCTTATCCAGAACAATTTAGAGAACATATAATTTTGACACTCTACCCATTCATTCAACTGGACATTTTATTGAGGCAATTCAGATTAAGAATCTAGCCAAAGGATACAACATTAGTGCCCCCCAGAGAAACTGAGCTGGCAGTTTTTGGGTTTCAAGGCCTTACCACAAAATCTCACGACTGACCCACGCCTTATTGCCTGTATGTGAATACAGCATGCAATTGCCAAAGAAAATATTTGTTTATAGATTACTGCTAAAATGACACAACATCTGAAAATAATAAATGACCATAGCAAATTCGTCTCATCATGAATCACCAGGAACATCATTTACTCAGAGAATTCATAAGAGTGGGCTGCAAACGTAAATGGTAAATGTCCGCAATATCAGAAAGTGTTTCTAAATGTACCCAAATGCATGCGTCATCCCACATGAAGTAAAATACCAGAGAACAGATGTCCCTCTGTTAATTTCCATTTTATATGCACAGCACGGCTTAAATGGTCACTAAAGGAGGTTGTACATATCAACGTACATTCGGACCTGCTGCTGATTTATTAAAGGCATAACAGCCCACTGTAATATTCTGAATATTCAGAACAGGTTTTATACCAGTGTTTCCAAACCCTGGTTCTGGTGGCACCCTGTGTATGCAGGCTGTCACTCTCTCTAAACTCTTAGTTGTATTGAATTAAGATGTTAATTAAGCACTCTTTTGGCTTGACAGGTGTGTGGTATCAATCCATTGTGAAAGAAATGTTACTCTGTAGTTGGCGTTTATGAAGGAAAAGTGTTTGTTTTGCACCCTTAACAAATTAATACAAATTAGTATGGACATTAATTTATCAAGATTAACTAGGTTTTCAATTACCTGCTTTAGGGCCAAGGATAATTAATTGAGTTCCCACTTATGCTTAATTGAAAATACTGCCCAAACTTTAGGGGCCAGATATCAACAAGAAATATGATAAATAAGCATGTTTAATTGTATCTTTCTATTAAGAAAAAAATACATTGATAAATGACTTCTCCTTTCAAGGAAGATTAAGGAATTCTGGTTGCCGGTTTGGATCCCCAATGATGCACAGTGTACCCTACAGCAAGACCTAACTGCTTCAGTCAATGTCCAACTCTAATGGAAAGGATAATATCTAAAATTTAAGCTAGGTTGGAGAAGGGAATGTGCCTAGCAGATAAATAATGTAATGCATCTGAAGGGGACCCAGGGGCTATAACAACTGCTTGGCTCCCCAGTACCAGTGCAAAGCCAGGCCCCGGGCAACCATGCTGGAGGTCCCTCTATCCTGGATATTAAAGGATATATTTTATTAATGACACAAAATGACATAAAATCATTAAAACTAAATGAGCTGCCTTCTCTACATTTGCTATCACAGTTACCTTGGTGACTGTGGTTACCTTGGTCTGTTTTAATTTGTTACCTAGACATCTAGGCATGGAGTGCCTTGCTTAGCTTTTTTGCAAATCATACCCATTTATATTGTTGGATATTTAATAAAACAAAGTAATGACATGCTAAGTGGCATGCTTGAGGATACAGCAGCCACTCCTGCACCTGGGATTGCAACCTCCATCCTTCTTCTTACCAAAACATTTCCTTGACAACAATGGCATACTGCTATCCTGGTTTGAGTACTATTTGAACCCCACCATCCCACCCTGGTGAGAACCAGTATGAGTAAAAACAACAAGTATTGAACAAGTGCAGGCAAGTGAAAACAGCTGCCAGATTAATTTAAAATCTCCTATCTCCTTACAAACACTGGAATAGCATTTCTTCATGAAACCTGCGTGTAAATTAGATTAGTTTGGTGCCTGATAAGGAAACGTTCAGCTCACATGTGCAAAAGGGTAAACTGAATTAATTAAAACACAATTTTCTGTAGAGCGTACCCAAACTGTGACCACAGATATCAGCCCCTCCCACTGATGATACAGATTCATGAGAGTGAGCTACGGCAGCACACAGAAAAGCAGCCTCACTGATATGGTGAAAAACAAGGAGAAATACTTGGACCACATGATCCTGGCAAAATTTAGGGCTCCTGCTCAATTGCCATGGAGACGTACCCTCACAAGCAGGCAGAGAGTGACTCCACCAGCGGTTCTTCTCACAGACGAGTGGCTCGTCGTGAGTCAGTGTGTAGCCTGGGTCACAGACGAATGAGACTGTGGCTCCAATGGACAGATCCTGACCAAAACGCTGCCCATTGACCGGTACCCCTGGGTCCAGACAGGAGTAGCTGTCAACCGTCACACCTGAGGTAGAGAGTAGAAAGGATCCACAGGTAAGTGTTTAGTCATCAACACACAAATACACAGATGCAAAAATGACAAACAAACACACAGGCAGAGAGATACATATACATGCATATGTACCCACACATACACAGAGGACTGCCATGCACACACATGCACCCACATACAGACATATACACAGACAAAGAAATACACGTACCTGCATATGCACACGTGCATAAACACACATATGCACACAGACGGGCACACACAGACACATGTACAAGTACTCACACACTGTATACACACCTATACACAGACAGAGACACACACACATACAAACCCTGTATAATTCGCCAGTCTTTCTTTGTGGAATTTCTGGAATATGGGAATGTTGCTTACTTTCATAGTAGATCTTGAAGCCACTATTGGAGCGGCTGTTGTCAGTGGTGAATAGCAGATATAGCTGGTTGCCGCTAGAGAACAGAAACTGAGGGACCTGGGTTCCGTTGAAGGAGCCAATGACAGGAGACAGCAGATTTGGCCCATCATGAAGCTCCAGAAAGTCATAATTGAGTTCGGTCTGAAATCTGCCAGAAAGAAGTGAAGGGAGAGCCGGTGTAATTACTGAATAAGCTACACTGATGTGAAGGTACAAGCCTGACTCAGGAGCAGAAGGCAAGAGCTGAAATATACGGCACACCCTCGTTATAATGCTAACACAGAATTGCTATAATGAGGTAAGCTTTTGGCATCCATTTTTCCGTAACAGAGAATAACAAAGTGTTCTTCATCCTGTGAGACCTCCATAACAAAGTCTCTTAATCACACAGTCTAACAGCGATGTACAGTAATGAGGTGGTATTGCACCAAACTGTAAAACCAGAATCTCATATCTATTATTCATTCATGCATTGTCCAGTCCTCCTCCTATTTATTCAGTTAGAAGCATCTGAAATCTAATTGAAAGCGTGGCTCTGCAGAGGACAAAAGGATTTCCTCTGCAGAGCCATCAGCCAGTCTAAACACAAACAAGACATCTCCTAAAGCTATGGTGATAAAATGTGGATCAGAAGTACTTCTCAGAAAGTGGTAGTGGTGATGCTTGTTTGTGTACCAACAGTAGCATATGTTTTTGTGCATTAATATTTGACTTCATTTAAAGTGGTAAGGATTTTTGTGTAATTTTCAAAATACATGATCAATGTCATTCAGCCATTAAGAATGAGGCATTATTTTTATTGTTATTGAAGGTTCCCCTTCCTTATCTTACATAAAAGGTGATATCAAACAGAAAATTCTATGGTTGCAGTAGAAAGGTACATGTGTTATTATGTCTTAAAGTAGTCCTACCCCCACAGCTCCATCCATGCAGGATCACAGGAACACTGACAACATTACACACATTAGGTATGCATAGAAGTCTCTCTCTAATCCACCAGTTACCTACTTATTCCTTTCCTGAATGGTCTGTCCCTAACCTCGTGACCTCTCTCTCAGGGTTACCCATGTCTTTTTTGCCCTGGTGATCCGCATACACTGTATTGTCTTCATTTTCTCTGTCCTTTTCCTTCTGTCCCCTCTTTCATATAATTAGTCACCACAATAGATACAGCAAAAGAATGTAGAAAAAGAAAGACCTGTCAAAGGTTATCTTGATGGACCGTCCCGGTTCAGCCTGGATGACCCACTCACAGCTCAGGGAATCCTTGTAGTACCCTGGCCATCCAGGGGAAAGGATGACCCCACGGGGGGCAGTGAAGTAACCTCCACAAGGTGCTGGTGGGGGAAACAGGAGTAGGGGGTGCAGTTACCATACTAGTTGTTGCAGCACAAAAACACAATTATACAGCACAGATTCCACCAGACATACTACTGCAAAACTGAAACATAACAGAAGCCTGATTGACACATAACTGCTGTTGAATTATACTATAGATAGTATAAATGTTTTAAAATAAGAAACATCTCGTTTGTATTCCAATGCTATAATTATAGCTGCTATCAGTAAGGGGAGTGTAGATTTTGCCAATAAGGAAGTATGTTTGTCTGATGTCAGTGAACTGGGAACTCACAGATGACCTACATAAAACTTATTGAAAAGTCTGACATGGGGACTGATGACACTGATGTCATCCGAGCAACTCAAAAGGTGCCAGACAAATTGCAGGGTGCCTGAGAGCAGTGAGAGGAGAAGCCCTGGCTGACCTACCCATCCCTATCCCTGGCAGAATGAGGCCAATTACTCCTGTTGCTGTGGGGTACTGATCACTGCCAGAAAATGACACAGCCAATTTTGAACCTAGGCTGTAGGGCTCAGCTTCCGCTCAAAGAGAATGCCTTGCCAACTGAGCCACTCAGCACCCTGTGCTATGACATCTTTTAAAAGAGACAGAGGTACTGTCCACACTGTCAAGTTTCATGCCAGTTACCTATTACTACATTTGTAGTAGACTTGTCAAAAGCATTGTGATGTGTAATTATATTAGGGCTCATTCATATTGTATCCATACCAGCATGTGGTAGTAGAATACTGTGTTGAAATTGGGTGATAAAGGGACAAGATTGGGTGGCCAATCACTTGTCACCTGCTCACTGACACTTCCAGCACATCACTGACTAGAACTGCTGAACTGTCAAGTCAAATTCACACATCGCACCATTTTATATTGTAAAATAACACAGATACATCTGCTTTTGCAGTTCACCCAAAAAATATCCCAAATTTCACTCAGTAATCAAAATTAAATCTCATCCCTGGTTTATCTAGAGATGCATGACTGACAGGTGGTTATAGTTGGCGACAGAGTGCCTGCAGCTCCAAGGCTTCCTACACAGGTGTGTGTCCCACACTCTTAAATGCTGCCTTCCACTCAGGATACACAAAAGACAACAAAAAAACATGTTGTACCTTCACATTTCGGGATGGGTCCACTCCACATCACCTGACCATTGTTTAGCTCACAGGTGATGGTCTCTGCCCCCTGTGTCTTGATGAAACCTTCTTCACAGACTACAGAGATGGAGCTTCCCAGCTGGAAACTGTTCCCAAAGCGTCGGGCATTTATGGGCATCCCAGGGTCTGGACACTCATTATGCCCAAAAGCTGTCAGCAAAGAAGAGACAATTAATGCCACACTGTATACATATCACTGTACATCACATTTTGCAATCTGCTTTATACATACATGTCCCTCTTTCTCAGGGTCACCCAGAAATGAGCTAGCCTTGCTTAATATCCATGCATGGTGTAAATATTTTGTACAATATTCTTGTATGTTTTTTAAATTCTCTCTCTCATTCTTTAAGCAATAAGCTTCTAGGGTTGGGTGTGCTGTGGGGTTTTTGGGGGTGTCTCCAGGGTGTGCCTGGAATGTACTGTGTGATGATGAATTTTTTTTAGTTCCCATAACATCAAACTTTTATGACTCCTTATACTCTCAGGAGAAATTTGAGATATTTCAAAGTGTACTTATTCAAATCATTAAAGTTAATGTGGCAATATCATAGTGTAAATCTGAGAATAAAGCGTGCTGGTAGTTTGGGACACCACTGCATTTTAAAGCCTTTAGTTTCCCCACAGTGGCAAGTCACTACTGAAGTCCTGCTGTTCTAAGCTGTGCTGCACTTACTGCTGTAGGTGATGTTGAACCCTCGGCCAGACATGGAGTGGTCAGCCTGGAACTCCAGTCTCAGGATGTTACCGTTGCTGGTAAGGTGGGAGGGCACCTCCGCTCCAGAGAAACGTCCCAGAACGGTAGAATCTGGAAGCTCCCCGTCTTTCACGGCCAAGAAGTCGTACGGGGCCTCTAAGTCGAAGTCATTGAAAGCGAGGTGTATCCTACTGCCAGGCTCTGACAGGATCAGCCACACACAGTTAAGGTTGTTCCCATAGCCCTCCGGGTAGTCCGGCGAAAGGACAGACCCCATGGGCGCCGTGAAGTTCGACAAACATGGAACTGCACAGAAGAGGACAAATGACATGCACCCAACAGGTGAACAACACAATCATTTCATTCTTAAGTACCCACACAAGTTCCCACAAAAGAACTGAAAAAGGGACATACATATTTCTAAAACAAGCAGTGAATTACATTTAAAAATTTACAGTTAAAAATACTTAATATTTTAGCAGTATTATTATAAGTTTATTTAAAATTGTGTCTTTAGGTAATAAAAGTCTGTGTGGGTTGTTTTATGTCCTACTCTGTTCACTAAATTTCACTCCCATATGTGCACTCACTCTGCAGTTTACTCTGTAGAACAGCAGGAGACAGCATTGTGGTAGAGGTTTTCTTTTAACAGTACAATACATTATTGCACAGCATTTGTAAAATATATTGCAAAAACTGCAGTTATTTATTTCCTGTATTAAACTTTATAAGGCAAGCGTGAGTAGCAGAATATAGTTTTTCCATTTCACTTTCTCTCATAGGGAAGCATAAATGAACACAGAATGGGTAAATATCAAAATCCTCTTAATGAGGCACCTGTAGAATTCAACAGCAGGGATGGGAGATGCATGAGCCTTCAATGACTTTTTCATTAACCACTCTGCTGAAGGGTTTATATCCACTGGCTGTTACAGCACTGTTTCTCTTCCAGTTCCTGCCACTATTAATGATGCACTTGAGAGGCATTTATAAAAGTTGTCACTCTGCCAAGCTGTAAGGGGCAGATGCATACTCACATATGCAGATGGGTATATTTGCAGACCACTGGTTATTGTTCTGACAGGATATGGTCCTTTCTCCTATGAGTTCAAACCCAAACTGGCACTCGAACCGGAGCACATCCCCATTAGAGAAGCCTCCTCCCTCCCGAATTCCATACAGGGGAGTCCCTGGGTCCCCACAGCTCTCTTTGTCTATCTCTGGAAAAAAGAAACAAAGGGGGCAGTTTTATTTACTTTCTTATATCATTAATCTACAATTTGTAAAATTACGCAAAAATGAAAAAAATAAAGGTTTTAGGTGTCCTGCTATGAAAATAAACATAAATTAACAGAAATGAATGGAGATTTGAGGGGATTGAGGAGTACCATAGATTTGTAATAGGAAAATAAGGGCTTGGTGGAAAAAGTAATAGAAAAATTAACAAGGACATGTGGAACACTGAATATTCCCTAAAATAATAGGATTTTGGCTATTCTGAAACAATGTACAGGTCAACAAAAGCAACAACAAAAAACTTCTATTCCTTCCTGCAAACATCCAAAACAGATAAAATCCAATCCCCACTGCCAATTTTATAGTTTTTTTCATAAATGCAAAGAAAAAAAATAAAAAACTGAGCCTTTATCTATCTAAAGATAAAATAATTTATGAAAAGAGAGTGTGTTTCATCCTCAGATTTAAAAAGCTGAGAAGTGAAATAAAATGCAACATAATTCATTTTCTTCATGCAGAACTAGGTCACGCCCCCATGTCTCTTACTCTCAAAACAGACACCCATAATACCAAAGATGGGTGAAACACCTCACCTATTGTTATAGCTCTCAACACAATTCTGACCTACATACACCTCTGATGACAAAAGTCGTGCACAGCTTGTCAGCTTGTTGGTATAGCCTGTGTTGTATTTATGTGTGGGTGTATGTATATGTGTGTGTGTGCGTGTGTGAGAGTGTGGGTGTGGGGGTAATTACTGTAGCTGAAAGGTTATCTGTGCGCAGAGAACATCTGCAGCTGTTGTCATTTACACAAAATGATGAGTGAATGCCTTCATTGTCAGAGCATTGAAAAATAAATCCATCAGCATAAATTCTCACTGTAGACTGTGGACTTTAATTATGGCAGTTATGCAGAGAGCATATTGGATGTTGCCTTATAAAGAGCGACAGAAAACAGAGCCCACACAATTACAGCTCTATTTCTGCACAGTCTACACTCAGACTGACTACACACATCAGGTGTGGGCCTTCCTACTGAAACAGCCAATATTCCTGAACAGCAGAAATGCATATAGTTACACATTTGTTATCCATCCACATCCATCCACGTTATCCATCCACAATTATCAGCCTTTTGTCTTTTGCTAGATCTGCTCAGGCTTGTTTCATTTGTTACTACATGTTACTATATTTATTTCATGACTGAATATAGCCATGCCATTATATTGTAACATAACCCAACCTCACAATACAGATTTGGAGTTGTGGCAGGTCATAAGGCAATCATTATATAAAAACAGAAGCTGATATATTGGGCATATTGGGCATATCAGGGGGATGGGGGGGCATAGCCACAGTCAATCCAAATGTATTGCACACATTACAAGAACAAATGAAAACCAATAAACCTCACCAATTTCACTGTCCATTCTCCTCCACTGTAATGTATGTATTCAAGTAGCAATAGGCTACTATAATAGGCTACTATAATAATTTTCCAAGCAGATACTCTCATCCAGTTTTACAGTTCTAGTACAGAGACTGAATACCTAAAACATGCAAACATGGTTCAGTTTGAAAGTGTGTTTCTGTCCATTATCATAGGCTATGACAGCAAATAGCTTCTCTCCTGGGAGGGCATCTCTAAAATAGAGCCAATTACCCAACCCATAAGAATACAATCACCATTACATACCATTACACAAACAAACACACACACACACATGCACACACACACACACACTTATCAGGATTCCAGTAAATCTGCCGCTGTAAGCATTTAACCAATCTGTCAATTAATCGACCGTCGGTCACAAGTGTGCATGTCGACAGTAAAATCTAACTACGCTTTTCAAAATAAAAGAGGAGCATTAAATGTTAAAACTGGATGATATTCTTGCAGGGCCGGGGCTTTTTCTTTCCTATTCCAAACTTCAACTGAAGAGATGGCTAGCTTACACAGGAGTGGCACAACATGGAAGTAAGGAACAACATGTTTTACATGCAACATGCAATCTTCATCAACAATCATACTGCATTCATCAACAATATGTATCAACATATTGTTGCTATAGTGGACTGTTTAACATAATGTACTTTTAAAGTCAGTATTAACTGGGCAATATATATGTAAGTGGGCAAAATTCTTTCAGCTAGCCTGCTTATTAGATATACTAAAGAAGTTAAAAGCCACTAGCTAGTTACAAAAATGTAATTCAGTTTTCATTTAAAACCAAACAGGGCTGCTTAAACAAAGTTATGTGTGCAAGTGCAGTGGTGTTATGTTGGAATGGTTTTTTTTTTTTTTCCTTTACAAAAATAAACAGAAATTGTCTTTAAGTAAATACTGTCTCTAATTCATCAGTCTTTTGAAACCAGTTAGACTTTTTCTGACAGGGCTTGCTGTGATGAAGCATGCATTAACCTGCAAAATGCACAAAGAAAATCTGAAATGATAAGTTAATGTTAGTGTAGTTTGATGATAGATTATATCAATCCAGTAGGCTACATTTGTTGCTGTTTTTGGTGTTATTTCCTGTTCATCTTCTGATCTGTGTTGATTAATGTGCTTGGTGCGATTTCTATCAGTGAAATCCCATCAAAAGATAGAAAAAGACACTCTGTGAACATATTTCATCCTCCATTAACAATGATTAATCAATAATCACCCTTCTCAGGCATCTGCTAATTGACGGACAGAAATGTGTGTCATTTACGTCCCTAGTCTACAAGCGAGCACATTTTGTGCAGACCTGAAATGACTGAATCATTATCTTGTGTAGACCAGCTGAGCTTCATCTGCGAGCATTTTTCATTTCACCACCTCGTTAGATAAATGGATATTGAAAAAGCAACTCTTAAATGGGCATTCAAGAGGCTTCAGAGAGCTATTTACATTAAAAATGGCAGACATTGCTAAACATAACTGAATTGATACTTTTGTGAATTTTTGGAAACACTGGAAGAAGATTCTATTTATTTTCTTCCTTGACTCTGACAACCACAGTTTATATTTTCTCTGCTAATTTTCTCAAATTACTTCAGCAAGAAGTACGTAATCAAAGATTTGTGAAGCCACACAAAGTTGCATTGTGTTAAAGCTCATTTGAAGGATGAAAATATTGTCTTATCAAATCAGAGGCAGACACCCTTAAATTAATTGACTTGTGTAATTAGTTGGTTACCATAAACATAGAAAAAATATTTCAATAAAACTGTCCCCCAGGACTCTGTAGACCTATGTTTTAGTCAGCCTTGGATACTCATTGCAGGAATTGGGAATTTGGATATTGTGCTGAACATGTGAAGAGTTCACATGGCTAACATGCCCACTGACTTGTATTTCCCTCATTGCACCCCTGTGCCCCATGAACCAATGAAAGGATAATCATACATGCACGACTTAATTAAATCGATAGATGAATTGATAGATGAACAAATTAACAACCTAACAGACAATGAAAATCATAAATAATAAAAATGATCTATGTCTGAGCTTTTGTGCCAAAATACTGTCTGGCAGACCAACAGAATAAATACACAAACAACTGAATACACACATAAATAAGCAAATAAGCACATTTGATAATTGAGCAAAAACAACCGCGGAGCCAAAAAGAGAAAGAGAAATGGGAATATTTACATCCCATCTGATATAAAAAAAAAAACAACAAAGAGAGAACATTCATTTCTTTCCTTCCGGGCTCCATGTGGTTTTAACCGTATTTCATAACTTAAGGTGAAAATGTTCATTGCATGACAGACAGCTCAGAACCAGTAGCTCTTTCTGAGTCACACTGAATCAAGGAAGAATCAAGGAAGAGGGACAGGGGTGAAGAATGGAAGAGTCTAATCCAACTTTAGCTGAAGGGGTGGGGTTCCCATACACTGGTGAAAGCACAACTGGCAATGTTCTCTTGTGAATTCTGCTGCCTAACAAGTGCCAGAAAAATAATCCTCATCTTCATATACAGGAATAAAAGGTCGCTCTTGATATGAAGTAGGCAATATGCATTTATTTGCATAATTCTACTGCATTTAACTCTAGAAGTGCAAGTTTCTTTCACTCTTGAACAATACATATGAGTCAGTTTTTCTCTCCTATATTTTAATGTACTGAATGAAAAAAATGATTTGAGTGCCAAAATGTACTTTACTTGCAAATACATTATAAACAACAATATGAATATGAATAACCATTTCAACATGTTATGAATTTTGGTGAATTTTTCAGCACAGTCATCTTAAGATAATGTATTGGGTTGAATGAATGTATGAAAGTGTTTACAAAGGAAATAAAAACAGGCTGTAACTGGGGTTATGGTTAGGGACATGTGATTAAATTGACCATTATCTTGTATTCCACATTAATAACTATGTAGAAGATGGATTGCTTCAGCTAAAATGAGTTATAATACAACCAAATAGGTACATTGGTCAAGAAATATAGTGTTACTGAGCCTGATTTTACAAAAATAGCCCATCACAGAAAAGACGCAAAACTACCAAAGACTAATTATAAATACAAAGGTATTCACCTTGGTAGGCAGCTCTATAGCAGCTGGGGCAGTTATATATATTATTGTCATTTAGCAGATACTCTTATCCAGAGCAACTTACATTTTTTTACATTACAATTTTTATATGTACCCATTTATATAGCTGGAGATTTATTAAGGCAATTCTGGCTGAAGTACCTTGCCCAAGGGTACAAGAGCAGTGGCCCAGCAGGGAATTGAATCAGGAACCTTTTGGTCACGAGTCCGGCTCTGTACCACTAATGTCTTTTTGGGAGACATTATGTATGAGTCCTAAGAGAAAATGACTTTTCCTACCAAACCCAAACCCTTAAAGGATATGATGCCCAGTGTCAAAAATCTTTTCCAGAGGCATCCCGAGGCAGTTGTAGCAGATAATCGCACCAATCAGAGTGCAGCCTTTGAGTGCCCATTGGCCAGGGATTTACCTTTATAGTTGATCTTGAATCCAATAGATCCCACGCTCTCATCAGACTGCAGGTGGAGCCACATCTGATGAGTCATGCTGACAATCAGGTCAGGAACAAAACTGCCTGTCAGACTACATGTACAAAAAGGAGTGTTACTGGGAAACCAAAGACCTGTCAAACACCACATATGGCAGAAGCCAGAAGCACTGGCATATACATGACCAACATCATTGTGCATGCATGATTTTGCATGGAGCCCAGCTAGTACAGTGAGAGATTTTACAGTTTATACTATACATATATATATTTGACAGACAGACAGGTTGGGCATGCTGATGATGTTCAGCCAGTGAAAGACAGTTGGCTTTCACAGCAAAGCAAAATAGAGTTGTTAAAATAATAAACAAGTCCACATGCGGCAACATACTTACACCTGCAGTATTGCTCTGGGGTCTCCCACCTCTCCTCCGTCTCCAATAGTTAACGTGTCATATCCAATCTCCAGGTCAAACTCTTCAAAGTTAATCTGAATTACCTGTTGCAGGAAAACATTGGCAGGAACTACTTAACGGTCTGTTAAATGACCTGAATTAGCATTTATAGTTTATGCATAATCAAACACTTCCTGCTTAAACTCAAAAATTAATGCAGCCTGCCTTACTTTTTGTGAATAAGTTAAATCCTGTATTTCACATGCAGCATATTTCATGCAATTTCCCAACCCTTATTAAACAATTCCTTATGATATCAAAAGAAGGGATCCTAGTCCATTTGATGTGACCACTATTACAGTCCTTATGTGGTACTACCAGTTAATTACATGTCTGCTTATCCGTCTGTAGGAACGTCCTTGTATTACAAAGCATAATTTCCATGAATACAATAAAAAACGACATTGATGAGGAGGATTTACCAAAAAGCAAAGTGCAATAATTCCTAAAGATTGCTCAGAATCAAAAGATCAAAGCCAAGGACCGTATTAAATTACACTTTTTACATACCCTCTAATCACAAATGATAAAACATAGCTGAGAGCAGCAATTAACAGGGGCCTAGAGGGCACGCACAGTCCACAGCAGGAATGAAATCTAATTATACAATGCAGCAGACTGAAGACTAAAGAAACATTGGGGAAAATCTGTACAAATACAGGAGCTGTAATTGGACTGACCATGGGGGCAATGTTCTTTTGTTAACTCCTCTTCCACACTGTTGATAGCGACTGTGGCACAATCTGTGTCCGACCAAATTCCATGGCATTAAGAAAAAAGCTAATTTGGTTATTATTGTTTATTTGTTTAGCAAATGTGCTTGTCCAGCACAACTCGTAAAGCTTAAATAGTATCCATTTAAGCAGCAGGATATTGACTGAGGCTAACTTCAGCAAAATTCAGTGCTCCACTCAAATAAAATCCCGCCAGGTGTTTAAATCTTCAACCTGGATCTACAACGTGATCCCCAATTATTATGCTACACTGACAACCATGTCATATGAAGATTCCCACAAATTTCATGCTACTGTCAATCTGCAAAACCAATGACAGTTTACAGCATGGTCCATGTTATTATATATCACACCTGAAATCAGTTTTTGATTAGGTTTACTTTTTTATTAATACTGCTCTTTAAAGCTCACACACTGAACATTGATCATTTAAAATTGACTTTTTTAAAACATGACACTTGATTTAGCTCATACAAACCATACAACAATATTTATCTCATATTGTTCAAATTTTCCAACAATTTCATACAATGATTCATGAGGATTTGAAGTCGAAGTGTCATACACAAAAATCAACATGGCCTCCACAGGGTAACAAACTTTTTTTTTTATTTCTGTATTGAACAAGAGCTAGCTGTGGGAAGTACACTGCTGTCAACAGATTGAGAGAGTCCACTTTATTCCCTGTCTTGTTGGTCTGTGGAATTGCCTTGTCTGAAGTGTCATTTCTTTTGTTTTGTTTACTTCCGCCCACACGCACACATACCTGTAGGTAAGGCTTTACTCGCGTTCAATCTTGGGTTGTGTTTGCAGCGACCACTTTTCAGGTTTAGAGGATGAGTGGCAACACAGTCAAAAACCAATTCACACCCTAGTCACAAGCCTTTCACATAAACAGGTAATGTTTTCTGTTTAAAAACATTTTTTAATTATATTTGACAATAGTCAACGCTGGCTATGTGACTTTCTTCCTGTTATGTGACAGCCCAGTTTAATTCCATTTCTGTCAAGTCCCTTGATGATTTATATTCTTCTGGGCTAAAAATCCATTCAGCACTCATGAACCTGCCCAGGACTGCTTGCATAATGTGATTCTGGTATGCAGACACAATGCACCAATCAGTGCTATCATAACACATTTCCTCAGGTGAACTTTGGTTTAGGAGCCATGGAAGGCATGCAATGAAAAGTGCAGACTGGGGCATGAATGGTCTGATTCTCACTCCTTTTCATGCTGCTCCAGGGAACTTAATCATTTAAAAAGATAAGAGATTACAGTGAGAACAAGGGGCCATTCAATCACACCTTAGCTGCTCATTTGCCTAAAATGCAGAGTGAAGCTGTCATTTTGCCTGACCTCAGTGACTCCAGCCTCAATACAAAAGCGAGAAAGCTATTCCACGCATAGATAACTATCGATGTGAAGAAATTCCAATGTTTGGCGTAAAATATTCTTTGAAATGATTACCAACTGTGCCCTCAGGTTCTCAAAGAATTTATCTGGATGAAGCCTCGGTAGTTCTGCTTTGATCTGATTCTTCTGTGGCACAAATCTGTGGGTCCATTAGTCAGCAATTAGATATCTGCCACACCAAGCTGTAGAACTATCCTGATTGTCCCATGGCCACCACACTTTGATGAGGCCTTCTTTTCAGCCTTCAGTGTTTCGGCTCATGGCCCCATATCACACAGACTCGTGCCCATACGGAGTCTAAAAAAACCAGCACGCAGAAACACTGATAAAACAAATCAGCGAAGCTCCACACTGAAATGTCACTTTTTCTATCAGATCGTCCCTGGTGCACCAGACTTAATGTGGGCGTTTATATCCTGTGTCACATTTCCAAGTCAGAGACGACTCAAACTGAACATTAAACATGCTGGACAAAAAAGTGTGCTTAGAGAATGTTTTTCTTTACCATGCATGCCATTTTATAATTCAGGACTGAAAAATAAGGCTGTCTTCGTGAGGATTTTCAGTGGTTTTAGATTGACACAACTGATAAGTGACTCCATTCGTCAAAAGACTGGATAATGAGAACCCACTGATAGGTTTCTCTCACTGCATGTGACAAATTATGGCAAGATAAATCCCGCTTCTGTTAAAAGCACATCAAACGTATAATTTAGGTATAGTAAATGAAATTTCAATGTAATTTCATGTAATAATCACGGGAAGCATTAACTTTCACCGTGGTACAACTGATGAACTTTGATAAATCTGAGTCTTTAAAATTTGAATGCAAGCTACATAAAGGGGAATGTGAGACAATCTTGTACATGAGAAGGAGGAAATTTTTTAAGCTTAATAAACCACAACCCAACTCTGCAAATCCAGATTTTTGTTATCCCTCTGATGACTGGGAGAACTATAAAATCCTGGCACACAGTAAAGCAAACTGATGAGAATCACTGGGAATAGATGAAGCGGTAAATAGAGTTTACATTGTGATTAACCAATTAAGAAACACACACAGGAATCCGTTGCTATGGAGACAGGCTTGAAGGAGGATCTGAATCTAGCTGTGTCTTAGGCAGCTATCAAAGCTTTTGACAGCTGGTACTCAAAGAATGACATAATATACAGACATAAATGTTATAAACATTCACATATGACAAAGTACTTTCAGTGAAATAGATGGATCCATAACCACTCACAAAACTGAAGAGTCAAAATGTCCAAGTGAAGTTCTTGAAACTACATCACAGTAGTTATAACATTGGAAATTTGCACTTTCTAACCCCAGGTAAGGCACTGCTGTTGTACCTCTGAGCAAGTTACTTGCTTCAATATGTCCAGCTGTATAAATAGATAATGCTTGATATAAGTTGTATGAGTCACTTTTATTAATGGTGTTTGCATGTCAAGAGAAAAAAGTCAGCTGTTTTGACCATTTCATTATAAGATATGTACTTCAGCTTTGTGTATTCAATTTTGTGTCATATCCATTTCACTGTATGTCAAATTATATATCTAGTTATTAAAACTAAAATGTTGTGTCCATTTTAGGGTGACATTTTCATTTCATGATGTCATATCAATTTCATTTCTTGTCACACTCACATCACATTACATCTGATATCCATTTCATTACATGTCATATCCACAAAGATGTAATTTTGACCTGATAAGCCTACTACAGTAAAGCACAGCAGAAAACTGTGGTTCACAATGCAGCAACATTAGCTTGACAGAGTATAACAACCAGTCCTATCAAGTAGCACACAAAGCTGAGGTATGGCAAAGAAAAATAAAGTGTCTGTAGTCCAAGTGCTCAAGAAACACAAAGAGCAAATATATAGAAACTCCTGGCAGCTTAACCAAACATAACAATCTGGCATGTAAATATCACAGAACAGCCCATAATAACACAATAGTAGAAATGTTTTATACTGCTAATGTGAAATGTTGCACATAAGCTAACCCTCCCAACTCTGGTATTACATAACATGCTGCTATTGATATATATATGTATTATTAGACCATGTTATCCTCTGTAGTGTATGTTGCCTTGGAATTTCTGTAAAACTGAATTTAGAATGAAAGGGGTTTATTGTTTTTGTTTTATTCCCCTGTGATTATTCTGATTCCCTTTCAATTATTCTACAACATCACTTTCATTCATTCAATTGTCATAGCATTCATGCACAATGAGAAAAAGACTTTTTCACAGATGAATAAGTATTTCCAGGAAATCAGTCTCTATATTGTGATTCGCTCATTTAGTGTTAAACATTTTGAAGAAAATGAAATATATATGAGTTTGTATTTGATCTTACACTTGTGGATGTTTATTGAACCCTTGGGCTAAATTATTTGTCATAAGTTATTTAGTTTATTGAAGCCTGTAAGTTTGTAGCTTGCATCTTCTGCCAATTACACATGTAGCCCAGCAACAGCAGGTACACTGGTTGACCTCTATTGACTACAGAGGAAAATTAATCAGAAATGACTCTGCATTACAGGTGTTTGTAATTACATGGACCATTCCAATCTGCATCTTCATTACTGAAATAACACAGCAGACTTAGGATCAGCTCTGTATGTTCACATTTCCTAAACAGAAAAAAGGCATGATAGTGACTGAAGCACTTTATGTGAAGACACCTTTCTCAGGGGAACAACAGCAGTGCCAACCATGGAACTTGCATATAATGCCTCCACAACAGTGTTCCACATTTTCACCCAACATTTTCTCATGTCTAATTATGACACAGAATTTGACTCCTTCATAGTAAGTTCATTGCTCTTTGAAAAATGCTTTCAGACAATTCGACTTTGATTTTTTTTTTTTTGACATCTCAACGCAAAGTTGTAACCACAAATGGAGCAAGTGGGAAATCAGCGCTCTCGCAATTGGACCCTGGGGCATTTAAAATCAATTAGAGCAAGCCGCACTGTTGCATTAATGTCTCCAAATTAAATTAAGTCTGACAGACTCCATTTTCCTTCACCAAGGTAAATAAATTCTACACAGTAAAACCAGAAGCTCACAAATTTCATCGGCTATGAGATAAATGAAGCAATAACGTGCAACACTCCGAGTGTCCATTACACATTCCTCTCACCTCTAGCAAGACCCAGATTTAGCTGCATTTGGAGACACTCTTCATTTAAAAGTGCACATGGAATGGTGTGACAAAGCTCCTAGGAAAAAATGATCTATTTTAATTAGATATTAAAAAGCAACCCACTGCCATGTGCAGAGTTCCAGTGGAAAAAAAGTCTTGTAAATGCATTAAACCTCTTTATTACTGTTGATTGGTCCTTGTTACAGTCATGCGTTACCTGTCCTCTCAAGCTTATCCTGTGCTTACCAGCAAACAGAAAGAGGAAGAAGACTAAGACCAATGTTGACATGCAGAAATCAGAGTATATATTATTGTTTTATTTGTTTATTAAATGTTAGTTAAACTCAAACTGATTTTAATACCATTGGTAAGGTTATAATATGGTTAATATTTCAATATTGTGTATGATATTGTCTCTTCATATCCTGCTCAGTGAGAAACAAAATGATTTGAAGCACACTGTCAAGAAGAACAAAGCAACGTTGAGTCTCTTCATTAGAGAGAATTAATGCTGCTGGTAGTGCCAGTTAAATGACTTTAAATGTTCTTTATAAACCACTTCTATGACTACAATTAAAACTTTTACAATTGCTGCAACAAAATGACTAATAACGACAAAAATCATCTTCCTATTGTTATGATTATGGGGTCATGATCTGAAGGCTTAAAAATACTCCTTTGCAGATTTTAAGAGGGCAAGCACCTGTGTTGTTAGGCACCCTATTGTTTTAGTTCTGAATTTTAGGGGACAAGCACTCAAGACACCGGAAGTCTATTGCTTTTGTTTACAGTTATATTTATTTAATCATTGTAATGTAAATTTAATTTATTGTATTCATTAACTTTGGAAAATGGCTCTAAAATGTAGATGGTTCACCAAAAACTCACAAAACATGGCAGGGTTGTAGGGGCCTATGGAAATTACGCTCACAGCATACCACCTTTAGGTCACATTGAATGGCCACTAGATTGGACTTTGAAATATACACCAATATAAAACAGCCATGGAACTTTTGTGCAAACAAACTTTTGTGCAATTGTTTGGCAAAAAATGAAACTCTCATACGACAAATAATGCAATTTCATGTCATGTCAGTTCTCCCAGTGCATGTTACAGCTAAGGAGCAGGCCGTGCAACCCAATGATTTTTGGTTCATAACCCTGGTGGGACACTGATTTTGGATCCTTTGAGCAAAGTATGCAACCCAAAATGACTTCCGCTAAAAATATGGACAATGAGTTAAACTGTAAGCCATCTGAGAAACTCTAGTCCAGGACATCTGCTAGAAAAATCAATGTAGTGTACTTCAATTTACCGACAAAGTATGGTGATCTTAACTTGTGATACACTTAAGCAACTGTTTTTTTTTTTCTTTCCTTTGTATTACACCTTTGGTGGTCACTTCAATTAACCAAATGCATTATATAAGAACCGATGGAAATATAACAATAGGTTTCATGAATTTCTCAAAGTGTAAGGACGTATGATTTAGACTAAATGGCCCCTCAGTCAGAGCCGCTCCTGCTCGAATGCTCTTTGAAGCAGCTGCATTGTTACGACAGGCATAAAGCTTTCATGTAGACATCTGAACAACGGGAACAGAAAAGGTCAAGGGAAAAACATTGTCTGGATGTAGAAATTTGTCGGCTTCTCTAATTGATGGCCACAATCTGTCATTTTCTTTGCACAAAGCTTGCTTGCTGAATGAGGCCTCGCTCTGTTAGTGCCCGGGCTCTGTCGTTCGGGGCGCACTTGTTCTGATTCATTTCGTCCACTGTGCCAGGCGTGCTTGGGGTGCTGGCAGGGGACCTTGCTTTTTATGAGTCATTACACAGTGGCCGTAATCAGGTTGGATTTATACGTACGGACCATCAATAACATTGTAATATTGGAAATGCAGTGTGGTTCAGGGACTGTACTTGTTACTAGAAGGTCGCAGGTTTAGCACAATGGTGGGGCTTTAATCTTGAACAAGGTACCCAAGTTGCTTCAGTACAGCACGATAGCTTCAGTGCAGTACCTTTAAAACAGCATATGGTCTGTTGCAAAAGCACAGACCATCATTTCACTGCATCAACACATCTCATTTCACCATGTCTATTTCTATGTATCTTTTTTCAGTGCATCTCATCTCCCTGTATCTCGGACTGTGTATTGTCTCACTGTGCCTCTTTTCTTCCATCTCAGTTTGTTTCATTGCAGTTTGTTATTCCCAGAATTAAAGTTCATGAAGACACCATATGATGTCTGCTAGAAATGTCTGGACTTTTCCTCCCAAACACACAATCATGTGCAGAAATTGTGTCATGTCCATACACTGCTGTGCGTTGTTGTGTTTCTATTTCTGTTTCTGTACCCATACCTCCTCTGGAGGTAACTCTTACTGAGCTGCAGTATAGTGATGGGTCGTGATTCCATGTTGGCTGCTGTTGGCTTTTCACAGAATATTCTGTCCTGCAGGAATAGGAATCCATTACGTCTGCAACATCAGCTGAATGACTTGGTTTGTTGAACAAACTTTTGTGTAATTTGTTTAATTTGAATGTTTAAAGTCTTCGCCTCGGGACACACGAACAGCAAGCCCGGTATCAATTATCTGCTTGGCTGCAAATGAGTGATATTCCTGGCTGGCAGTGACTTAGAGAACTATTCCCTTCTCCCCCTTAATAAAATTAAAGGCAGGGGCAAAATAAGGAAAAAAGTGCAGGGATGAGCACAATCCGCCTCGGCTCTCTGCTGGCAGTCCCCATTTTCCTCAGAGGACGCAAACAGAGTGACAATGCTGTCACGGCAGTGTGGCATGTGGCCTCCTAACCGTGCAGGCTCTGCATGTTACGCCACTTCCCCTCGTGAGGAAGTTTAATCGCAACAGAGGAAGACATCCCACTCACACTGACGAGTCTCAGAAAGAACCCTGCAAGCACAGCAAGCACAGAAACCCAAAATGCTACCTGAAACCAAGCCGTAGGAACTGTCTTCACCTGAAATTGGAAGCTCACTCCCTGTAATTGTCAAACGAAATCTCCCAGCATTGACAATCCTTAATTTCATCCCTTTTGAAGGCACCTCGGGCCGTTATCTGAAAAAAAACCATCTGTAGCCTACAATATATACACATTGGTAATCTGTGTAAAACTGGAGTTTGAAATTGATTCAAAATTTGAGAATGAGCACCAGTGGAAATGTCTGGTTGCATTCACCAAGCACAGATCAGGTCAATGACCCTTACAATGCTTGGTATATCCTCCTAAACACCTTCTAAAGGTTTCAATTTTTCATGAGGGCATTCTAGGTATGTGTCAAAGGAAACCAGATCTCCTTAGGTAGCTAGAAGGAGCACAGAGTGGGCCTTCCTTGTGAAAAACAGTCCCCCCCCCCCACCCCCTCTCCCTAATATAAATACACAAGGTTTCTCAGTAACACACAAATAAATAGCATTTTTAAAAAGGCCCATGGCAAGCTGAACAACTTCAGGTTGACGATAATGATGCTAAAGGACATTTCAAAGCTACTTTAGGATGTGCGCCAAAGGCACAGGGAGGTGTCAGGGGGGTTGGGGGTTTAGAGAGGTGGTGTAAAAAGCAGACGCATGCGGCACTGCCTCGGCGACAGGCCCTGGAGAGAAACAAACACAGGATGTCGGCGGAATGCTAATGAGCGTCCGCTCCCAGTGTGACACGCCGAGGCTGGTGGAGAAGAACTGGCCTTCCGTGACCGCTGAGACGACAGGTTAAAGAGCTGAACCCCCGTCGTCTCCCAGGAGCCACACCTGCACTGAATAGCTAAACCTCAGCAGCTAATGGATGATCAGAGAGGTCACACCGTGTCATCCCTTCATAACCTGAGAAATCCCTGCTATTCACACAAAGTCAAAAATTAAAAACAAAACTGAAAAAAAATAATCCAGGCTATAGATCAACTAAATAAAAGAGAGTTGATTAACGCTATCAAGGGGAGGATCAGGAAATTGCGGAGGGCTGAATTTGGGCCAAGTGAGGCAAACACTATCAGCACATCTAAGAAAAGGAAACATGAAAAGAGAAGGAATACAGCATGGTTTCTGTGAGTGAGGAAAAGATGTCAGCTCTGTCTTATGTAAGAATCTGTTTATGCATACTGTAAAATAAATAAATTAAACGAGAAGACATGGCATTGCATCATAAGACAGGCAAGCAGTGAGACATTATCCCAGTCTCGTGGGCTCAGTTTTGCTGTGTGGTAGATTAATAGTTGTTCCACAGGGGATGAATCTGATCCAAATGCCTTTAACTACATTAACAATGAGCAATGTGTTGAAGGCTTAATGTATGTGTAATTAGGCCTGCTTAGCAGCTATGTGTCAGGCCTGCCTTGCTCAACCAGCATTGCATACCTGGTGACAAGTGAAACAAGTGTGCATGCACTGGCCCTAATTATGGGGAGGAGCATTGCTTGTTTTCCTCTCGGCCGTTATGTAAGTAGAGATGCCCATTCCAATGATTGGGAGGGGGAATCATCCACTACCTTGGATTTCTCTGCCTTTGTACATTCATTATCTCAATATAAAGGAAGGTTATCAACAGACTCACTACAATGCCTGATGCATGGCTACAAATTCAGAATAATATGTACTGGGTATCAGGTCAGTAGTGATGGAGCAGGGAAGCTTCACATTGTACTGACTGGCTGATCTGAACCAATCATCATGCTTTACTATAGAGAGCTCTTCATTGGCTGAGACAAATCAGTGATCGACGGCATATGATAACTCCACCCACCATTATGAACTCATGAAACCTCACACTCCCATCGCTAACATAACAGTTCTGCCGATGTAGGAGATGAGGGGGATGACCCACCTTATTGGGGTTGCTGGCAGTAATTATCCACACGCACTGGGAGTTGCTCTCATACTGAATGGGGAAATTGGGGGAGGTGAAAGTACCAGAGGGTCCTTGAAGGTTAGATCCACACGTTTTTGCTGAAAGAAGCAACACAAGAGAAACTATGGTATCTGTTCCGAGGGTGACATTCATCTAAATGGCAGAATTTTTGCTGGTGGCAACCAGCTGTCAACACAAACCAGTTTTTTTTAAATAAATGTAATTCATACAATGCATGAGAATGGCTAGAACTACTGAGCATGTGATGTCAAGGTAAATATAATTTTTTTGTCATGCACAACTATTTTTATGTATAAATCTGTGTGTTAGCACTTCTGATCTCCACATATTTAATTGCACACACAATTAAATTAAAATGCATTAATTGAAATGTATTTGTAATATAAGAGAGGCATCCACTGTAAGCACAGTAATTGTACATATTCTTAATTAGGGGTTAATTTCTGAAAATTGCAGAAGATTGTCAAGCTATTTTTATATTCAGTTAGCTTAAAACTTGTTAATTCACCATGGAAATAGATTTATTTAGAATGACAATCAAAGAGAGCTAAATTAACAGGGAGCATATCAGAGCTGAAAGTTGCTTTCTGGTCTCTGCACATAAGATACAATAAATATGCCCTAAAGACCTCCACTTTATGCTGTTCGCTAATTACACACAATTAAACCTTCTGCATGGAAAAAATGGGGGCGCACTGACATCCATTGTTTGCTAAATCCAAGTATGTCAGGAAGGAAACAATCTGTCCAGCTACAGTTAAACAAGAAAAAAAGACGCTTTCATCAGTTTCCCACAGCCTCTATATGGAATTAGAGGTTAAGACCTTTGGGCCGTTGCATATCTCACATAAATGAATGTAAGATAGGTAACACCAGTCATACACCTGATCCACAGAAACACATCTTGTTGTTGCCATGGTGACTGAGAATTTCCAAGTAGAGGCATCTAAGATTTAGCCCCCTCCCTTTGATGTGAGACACACCAGTGCTCAGGTGATTGATGCTTGCTGTCATGCAAAATAAGTTTGGCAGCTAAATAAGCTCTCTTAAGTTCTAACTGTGTCTGTGCATTTTTGTGGTAGGAAAAAAATAAACTGCAACTGGCATCATCATTTTTGTCACAGTTAAAATGGAATGTTCCTCTGATTGCCATTATCCATACAGATAAATGTACTGTGTGAGATATGACCTGTGAATTTGCACCATTCACCTGCTTTCATTACAGATCCCTGCTCTCACCACATTGAGGATGTGGCAAGATGGACTTGCAAATGAGCTAAGGTTATGTATTCATGTAATGCTACATCTCCGAGCAATATAATGTATGCATCGGGATGGAAATTCAACAACAAATCAGTATGCCTCTGGCGAGTTCTGCCCCTTGTCAGCCTTCAGAGGCACTGTGAGGCAAAACTATCACCTTTGCAGGCAGGCCGGTGGTCACTCCAAGCGGCGAAAACCTCAGCCACCCTCTGGCATGTGATGGTCTTGGAGCCCTGGAGAACGTGGTCCTCGTCACAGGTGAACTGGGCCGTGGCGCCGATGCTATTCGTCACCAGGGAAAGGAAGCAAACCGAACACCTCGTAAGCTCAAACATCCACCGGCACTCTGAAGGAAGGCAATGCTGATCGCATCATTCATCAAAGGCAAGGGACTCAAGAGTTTCCTGCAACATTTCTGCTTTACAATCATGAATGTAATTTATGAGCTCTGCTGTCACATTTTCTGCTCTCCCCTCAGGCATGTGGCATAGAACCCTTTCCCTCAGAGGGAAAACATTTATCTTATGAAAACTTATGAAAAGTTTATTATCATCCTGGCATCACATAAGCCTTGAAGCACAGAAAAAAAAAAAAAAAAAAAAAAAAAGAAAAACTTGATTGTGATTGTACAGTAGGTTTTATTATTTCCTTGTTTCCCTTGCAAGTATAATTTCTTTTGTAATTATATACTTATTAAATATTGATCAAATGCTAACTTTTGACAAACTAAATTCAGTAAATTATACATTGGACAAATTTCAACAACAGTGAACAAACCACATTTGAAACCTCAACTTAAGCAGTATTTTTCTTCATGAGATCTTGTGATTCAAATGCAGAGCTTTAGAGTTAGCCACATAATACCTCAAAATTAGAAATGGCGATGGGGGGTTTGAGGTCCATGAACACCATTATGGTTGGAGTGATTAAGTGCTGTCAATCACCAACTTATACAAAGAAATCCACAGACTTTCCTCTATAGTAAAAGACTACAATTAGTCACTGATAACACATGATAGCTCCATCTTGGTGTTCAGAAATCCTCACTCTCTCATCAAAAACACCAAACCCCCTAGTATTGTTTACCTGAAGTTTGACCCAATCCGCTTGCCGTTCTCTGGCTCCCCTGGGTCAGGACAGGAATTTGATGCTTGTTTTATACCTCCGTCATTCACTGTAAAGACAGAGGAGAGCATGCTGCAGTATCATAGAGAAAAGGTTCATTTTTGTTTTTAATGTTGATGTTTAACATCCCAATCTTTAAACTACTTTCATTGTTTCATGCTCAGTGCCTGCCATCATCCACATCTCTTAAGCATGAAGAGGTTTGGACTGTTACAGCATGAAAATATATATTATCAATTTATCTTTTATCTTTTGTGTTGTCTAGTTATCATTTCTTCCATTATATTTTATTACTCTTATCATAATTTCTTATGCACTCTCTGCTCCATGTCAATTTCTTTGCGAAAGGAGTCATTGTGAGTAAAATTTGATGTGATTTGATAAAAATCACCGGCATATAAAATCATAAACTGTGATGACATAGAGATTAATCACTCTCTCACGCCGTCCATCTGAGGCAAAGAATGCCTTGTCAGATTTTATTTTCCTTCTGAATTAACCCATTTGAATTACACACATTAGCATTCCCTGCCACAGATTTAGTGGGAATGTGTTTAACGAAGCACTAATTAAACCACACAGCCTTGACGGAATCACTGCATACATTCAGACTGGGAGGAAGTGTGAGATAAAATCACAAAAACAGAGAACATCTATTCAACTGGGACACACACGCACACACACACACCAAG